>CM068710.1:30221113-32636113 GCA_035079005.1 Fraxinus americana | reverse complement strand
GGAACATATTATCACGACACAAATGTTGTACGAGGTTTCGCCGTGTTTTAAGCTCGGATTCATGGCAGCAAATCTTGCCATCCTCCAGGCTGCGTCGGATCAAGTTTTTAACAAGCTTCATGTTGTGGATTTTGATATTGGGCAAGGTGGACAGTATGAGCATTTACTCCATGCTCTCGCCGCCAAAAATGGAGGAAAAAAGCTTGCTGTTTTGAAGATCACCACCTTCACGGATTTTATCAGCGGCGGCGAAGAGAAGCTGAAGATAGTTGGAGAGGAACTTAAAGCATTAGCGAGTAAAATAGGTGTTAGGTTCTGTTTCTGCATAATGAATTCAAATATTTGTGAGTTGACAAGGGAGAAACTCGCCTTGGATTCTGACGAGGCTTTGGCTGTGAATTTCGCGTTTAAACTTTACAAGTTGCCGGACGAGAGTGTAACGACGGAGAATTTGCGTGACGAGCTGCTCCGCCGCGTGAAAGGGTTGTCGCCGAATGTGGTAACGGTGGTGGAGCAGGAAATGAACGCCAATACCGCGCCACTGGTGGCGCGTGTGAAGGAGGCATGCGAGTATTACGGCGCATTGTTTGACTCGCTGGACGCGACTGTTGCGAGGGATAACCCAAACCGTGTCAAGATCGAGGAGGGACTGGGTCGAAAGATGAGCAACTCGGTTGCGTGCGAAGGCAGAGATCGTGTTGACAGATGCGAATTGTTTGGCAAGTGGCGGGCCCGGCTGAGCATGGCTGGATTTGAATCCAGACCCGTGAGTCAACTCGTTTCGGACTCACTTCGATTCAAACTGAATTCAGGGACACGTGGCAATCCAGGCTTCACCGTGAACGAACTTTGTGGCGGCATCTCCTTCGGTTGGATGGGACGAACACTCACCGTCACATCTGCTTGGCGTTAATTACTTATTTTTGGAAAGAAGCACGTAATTTTTTAATTAACTATTATTATTGTTGTATTAGTGTTTCCTTGACGTTTTTAATTGGAAAAAAGGTTATGAGAAATATTCAAAAAGAATTTGGCATTTGCTGACTTGTATGGATTGTTTTGTTCCTACCTTAACTGCTATAATATGTATAAATAAAATTTTAATTTTTTTCTCTTTGCCGGACTTTTTAATTTTATCTCACCAAACACGCCCTAATTCTGGGGGTCCACTGGTTAGATATATTTTGGTTTGAATAATGCTATATGTATATCTTTCCAAACAACTTATTTACCATCTACGCTTCTTCTATCAAAGCTCTAAATTTTGAAAGAAAATAAAGCAAGAAGAAGTATTTGTTGTAAATTCCAAATTTAGATTGTACCATTACTTTTCTTTTCTTTTTTGTATAATTGCTTGTTTATTACATTATATATATTACTAATATGCACTACTCAAAATTTTTAACCCAAAATAGGTAGACAAATTTTTAAAGGAAAAATTTCATATGTAAGTGATTAAAGTTTGACTCATTTCAAAATTAAGAAACAATGTATATTATTTCAAAAATAAGATGTTAATTAAATTTTATTTATGAAATGATTGATTAAAAATATATTTTATTAGTTAAATATATTAAGGTGATAATAGTATATAATTTATAGTCACGGTTATGTATTAGTTAAGTTAGAGGCGCGAGTCACAAATCACAAATTTTATAGGCCACAAATTTATCAAATTAATAGGTCTCATATTCTTCATTTGTCACAACCACAAATTTTTTAAGTAACAATTTATTTCATGTCAAAAATTATCAAATTGTTGATCACAACGTAACAAATTTTTAGGTTACACATTATTTGTTAATTACAAATTATCTATTTCATTAATCACATTATTTATTTGTTGCGAATTAACTGATTTATTGGTAATAATAAACCAAACAATCCATCTCACCCACTGATCCCCCTGATCACCTCACCGCCCCGCCCCGTCGACATCATCACATCCTCACCATTGTAGCCAACATCATGATCGCCACAATCCAAACACCACCAAAATCAAATCCAAAATTACAACTACTATCCCTGCCCCCACCACTACCAGTCTACCACTATCACAAGCAGCATCAATACCACCATGTAGATTCACCATCGCTAGCATGAAAACTACTACAAAGAAGATCTAATCAGAGTTGGAGATGACGTTGTCGCTGCTGAAAACTATGGCTACAAATATTTGTTCTACTTAAAAATAAACACAAAGTGTGCAAGATAGTAAAACCACAGTACCTAAGAAATGACATGAAAAAAAATAGGCTTATCAATTATTTCATTTGGGTTTATACATAATTGTGTAGAAAAGTATCTATATTCAAAAGTATGTGATAAAAATATTATATTTATTTGTTTGTATGTTGATGACATTTTAATTTTGAATAATCACATGGATGGAACAGAAGAAACAAAAATGTTTCTATCTTCCACATTTAAGATGAAGGATCTTGGGACAAGTGAATACCATATTGGATATCAAAGTTACTAAGAATCGCGGAAGTTACTATTTGAGTCAATCACATTATATCGAGTATATGACAAATAAGTTTAAATATTTAAATATAAAAGAGTATATTACTCCTCTCTTGATCCAAGTTCTAATCTTCTAAAGAATGATGGCAGAGCAATTGCTCAGTTGGAGTATGTAAGTTTTATAGTGAGTCTTATGTATGCAGTTCAATACACAAAATCAGACATAGCATCTGCGATTAGTAAACTTGATAGGTTTATTAGTAACTCGAGTAAGGAACATTGGAAGGCAATTTGGAGAGTTTTTGATTACTTAAAGAAAATAAAAAACTTAGGGGCCGTTCTCTTTGTGTTTCCGTTTTGTGTTTTGAGTTTTGAATTCATTTTGTATTTTTTGTTTTGAGTGTCTGTTTTGGAATTGCTGAAAACTCGTTCTCTTTATCATTCTGAAAAACTGTTTCTGAAAATAGAAAACTTGAAAACGCATTTACTTTGAAATTTTGAGAATCTTTTTTTTTATAATATTTTATTCAATAAATTTTAATAGTTTAATGTTAATTGATTGAAGAAAACAAAAAACATGTTCTAATTTATAAAACATGTTCACATGAATAAATTCAAAAAATTTATAAAACATGTTCACATGAACAAACAAAAAAATTGCCAAATATTCTAATTTTTGCCTATGGCGGTCTTCACATAAACAATTCATCACACGATTGAACAAGCAAGAAACAGCACCAGAATAATAGTGCAACTATGTTTATCTACATTCCGAGCGAAGCATCTCGACGTCTACGAATAACTGAAAGCTCCGTCCACCCACATTTGGCATTTCTTGATTAATTCATTTTCTTTTTGTAAATTGTTTAACCAATTTCATCCATTCAGAATAATAGTCAAATAGAAACAATCGTCAATACCTGCACGAATTCCATATCCTTAAACTTACGAAACTCTAATACAAATCAAAATTCGGGGTAGCAAAAGGTTACAGGGAGAAGTATTCTCCAACACAGTGCCCTCCTAAGAGAGATTAAGTGCGACCAATGCAAATAGCACAAGCTATGACAAAGCCAAATAAGACTCAAATACAGACCCCAACGTGAAAAAAGAAAAAACCAAACAGGCCCAATCCAACATCAACCAAATGCCACCGCCACAACTCCGACAGGCCTGAAATATAATAGCCAGCGACCAAAATCTGGGCAGGGGATAAAATCGCCTGAAGGAACTCGCCGATGAACCCAAACAGACATCTGAGGCCAGACAGATCACACCGAAAGAGGAAGCACAGCTCACCCGCCCAAACAAATGCCACAACAGTAAGAAATAACCTGAAAACCGAGTCCAGACCCGAACCAAAATCATGGCAGCAGCAGTAGCAGACCGGCAACATCAAATCCGGCAAAGGGCAGAAAAAAATCACCAAGCAGGGTTCAAGACTTGGGCAGGGGAGAGAGACGTTTGTAGGGATTAAACTGGAGCAGTAGAATCATTGGAGCACAGGCAGTCGAAATGTAGCTCCACCCCTCCCACCAGCCGAATCACACCCATCCCAACCAGCAAAACAGCACCGGAACCCCACCAACCGAACACCACAGCCACAGTCCAACAAGGCTTGGAAGAAAAACGCCAATGACCAAATAAAAGCCACAGCAATAGCAACAATCTGAAACCCAAGTCCAACCCGAACCGGATTCATGGCAGCAACTGAAAACCTTAACTAAGAATTTGTTCGAGGAATTGTTGAATAGCGTTTTAGTTAGGGCATGTTGGTTTTTAGAAACAAGGAGATTGAGGGGGGGGGATGGAGGGTTTGGGGGCGGAGGACGACGGCAGAGGGGAGGATGCAGAGGAGAAAGTGGGAGTAAAAAAAAAGAGGAGAGAGTGGGAGTAAAAAAAAATCCTCTATAGTGAATTACAGTAAAATGGAATCGAACTCACGACCTGTAAGAAATTTGAGCTTTACCCAACTAAGCTGGCACAATGTTTTTAAAAAAGGCCATTTTCCGCGTTTTTGAAGGATTTCGGTAGTTTGAACTGAAAATGCCAAAACGACTTTTTCATCATTTTCCGTTTTGTTTGCAAAATTTTAACTCATTTTCAGAAACTTGTTTTCGAAAACTCTAAAGAGAACGGCACCTTAGGTTTTCACTATTCTAAGTTCCCAACTATATTAGAAGGATTTATTGATGTCGTTGGATATTTAGCATTAATGAGAATAAATCTACTTGGAGTTAGGTGTTTAGTCTTGAAAGAGGTGTAGTTTCTTGGAAATTTAAGAAGCAAACATGCATAACATATTCAACTATGGAATTTGAATTCATGGCATTATCAAATATCGAGAAAGAAATTGAGTGGCTTAAGGATCTCTTCTACGAGATATCTTCGAGACCAAAGAATATATCTTCAATATCTATCATGTATGATAATCAAACCATATTAGTAAAGTCATACAATGAGGTATACGATGAGAAGTCTAGACGTATGAGTCTAAAATATGACTACGTAAAAAAATTAATCAAGAGTGAAATAATTTCTCTAAATTACGTTAATTAGTAATGGCAAATATCGTTTGAGAATAACGATTTTGTGTTTGAGCCCTCTTACCTATTTTTGTGTTCTTGATTCTTCTTTTTGTTTTCTTCTCCTCTTAAGGATAAAATTCCAACATTAAGCGTGCATTTGATTGTAATGGTAGAAAAATGGTAGAAAGAAAATGTTTTACAGGGAAAAGATTTGGCTAAAAAATGTTTTGTATGGAAAATTATTTCAAGTGTGTTTGATTGGTATAATTTTCCACCCGAAAAATTTTTAAATTTTCTATTCGTTTGGCGTTGTTTTAAATGGAAATTGTCCATTAAAGTGATATTTTTTTCCACAATTGGTTATAAAATTTGTTTCTATTGCCAAAAAGTAAAAAAAAAAAAAAAGGAAAAAAAATTATTTCCTAAAAAATTATTTTTTTTTATCAAAGTTTAGTATTCGTTTGACTTTATTTTACATAAAAATTGTCCATTAAAGTGAATTTTTTTTTTACCATTAGTTATGACATTTGTTTCCATTGTCCAAAAAAAAAATTCTAGCCAGCCGGGAAAACATTTTTCAACCAAATAGGCGGACAAACATTTTTATCATAAACCCGAAAATTGCATACGTGTGGGGAAAATTCGAAAAATATTTTTCGTTGAAAATTTCGCCTATCAAACAGTCAATGGAAAGTGAAAAATATTTTCCTATTTTCTCGAAAAATGTGGCTTATCAAACATGGCCTACCGGCTTTCTCTATACCAGACTTGACTCTATTGGACCCAGTGATATTACAGTAAATACTAATTGTTTTCTTTCGAAATTAGAAATTTCACATGATGTTCTCTCTCTCTCTCTCTCAATTTAAGCCACATAAATCTCGTGTTTAAAGAATTATTTATTATTGATTTTTTTTGTTTAACATTCCTGATTTTTTATGAAGTACCATCATATATAACAATATATACGAATTAAAATTATTTCTTGTGTTGAATAATATGGTGTGTGACAACAGATACGAATTAAAAGTAATTCTTGTGTTGAATAATATGGTGTGTAATTTGTCACGACGCATTTATTACTTGCAAAATAATCATAACTATATTAAGCCCATGTTTGGTATCGATTTAAATTCAACAATTAATTTTAACCACAGTTACTTTGGATTCCTCGAGAAATTGATTCAATGTGCGAAGTAGTCCTGTAATGCAAGAATCTACAAGTTTAGTTATAAGCAAGTTCTGTTACAAGTAAATAAGTACGTTATAAAATAATAACTGTCAAAATAATCCGAACACGATTAGAATAAAAAATTACTTAAAATTACTTTTATACCTAAACCAAACATTCTGATTATGACAGTTTGGTTCTGCTGTGATTGACAAGACTACTCGAGCGATCAACGAGGGCCATAATCCAGCATGATAATGGATAGGGAATTTAATAATAATAAAAAATCTGTATATTTCTTTTTTTTTTTTTTGATAAGAAAATCTGTATATTTCTAATCCACAAATTAAGAAAATAAATTTATAATACATTAATAAAATTCTTTCAATTATTGGCATAATTGACTCTGGTCATTCATGTAGTTGTCAATCCGATATATCTTTTAAAGACATCGTCCTTGTTCTCGTTAATTATAAGTTACAAAAATTATAATGAGATAAAAATAAGTGATGAATGATTGAAATTCCGACTTTAACCTTTAGATTATATGCAGGTTATAATGGAAGGCATATCGCAAAATGAACTTACAATTATTAACGTAAATTGTAATTAAGCACGGGTATACATTTGATTAAGCACATGTTTGGATGTGCTTATAAGTATCGAAGTTTATTATTATTATTATTTGTTTAAAAAATACGACTTATACTTAAAAGTAGCCTTTTATACTTAGCCAAACAAATCATCAACTAGGAGACATGGTTAAATGCACAAGAACAAATTATGGATGAGCAATGATGAGAATATGTAATAGCATTGTCAAGTGGAAATCTTGAAAATTGAAGGAGCCAATTAAATAATTTTAATGAGTGTTGGAAGGGAGAAATGAATTGACAATTTAAAAGAAGAAATAATGTGTGGGCAAGACATTTACTTTATGTGGATGGAACTCATTGAACTTTTTGAGTGGGAAAAATTTTATTGGTGGTTTTTGGCCATAGATATTTTGATTCTTCATCATAGGAATTGTCTATTTTCTCGTTAAGTAATCAAATTTTGTTGATCAAGTAAATAAATAAGTTATAAAATAATATCGTTTAGTTATAAGTAACTCTCAAAATAATCCAATCATAATTAGAACAAAAAATTACTTAAAATTACTTTCATACTAAACCAAACATTCAGATTGTTTGCTTTTGCTTTGGTTGACAAGACTACTCGAGCGAGCAATGAGGGCCATAATCCAGCATGATAATAGATAGGTAATTAATAATAATAATTAAAAAAATCAGTATTTTTTTTTTTTTTTTTGATATCCAGGTATCCTAACTTACACTAGACTATATCCTGGACCACCCATCCCCGGCCCCTCAGTGATGGGTGGAGGTTAATCACGGGATATGCCCAAATTGACCAGGGTCTGTGCACCCTTTATACTCCTGGCCTCAAGGGAGCCTTCCTCCATGAATATTACATCACTAAGCTGCTCCACCCAAATTGAGTATTACAACACTCAGCTGCTCCATCCAAGAATCGAACTCCCCACCCTGAGGTTGCAAGCCCAGCAGTGCCCATCCTTTGCCAACTTGGATGTGCCCCGGGGGGCAAAAAAAAAAAAATCAGTATATTTCTCGTAAGCAAATTAAGAAAAGAGTAATGCTACATGCACATAATCATTCACATAATGGTTCACATAATTACACGTGACATGTGATCCAACCTTTAATTCAAATTTCACACTTATACATCAACAAGTGGATGATTGCCACGTCACCATTATGTGAACCATTATGTGAATGGTTATGTACACCTAGCATTATTTTAAAGACATCGTGCTTGTTTGGTTGCATTATAAGTTACAAAAATTATAATGTGATAAAAATAAGTCATTAATGAATGAATAATAGTTAAAATTAATATTTGACTTTAACTTTTAAATTATACGTGGATTATAATGAGAGGCAAATCACAAAACGAACTAGCTAGCATGCACACATCAAGAAAGAATAGGAGCACATTTAATTAAGCACACGTTTCGATGTGTTTACAAGTATCGGAGTTTATTTTTTTTAAAAAGACGCTACTTATAATTAAAAATAACTTTTTATACTTAGCCAAACAATTCATCAACTAGGAGACATGGTTAAATGCACAAGAACAAATTATAGATGAGCAATGATGGGAAAATATGTTATAGCATTGTCAAGTGGAAATCTTGAAATGGGTAGGGCACATAGGCATAATAATTAATGATTTACAAAATTGTTTTTCTTTACAAAAGATCAAAGTTGGAAACTGATAAATTAGGAAAAAATTGAAGTAGCCAATTAAATAATTTTGGAAGTGACGAAGGCTGGATATTAATTGACAATTTAAAAGAAATAAATGACTTTTACTTTATGTGGCATTAACTCATTGAACTTTTTCAGTGGGAAAAATTTAATGGTGGTTTTCGGCCTTCAAGTTGAGATACTTTGATTCTTTATCGTTTAGAACAGTAGAAGATAAAAAGTTTTGAATTGTCTATTTTCTATTTAAGTAGTCATTTTTTTGAGTAATGCTATTCATCCCTATTGGCGATAAAAACACAGTCTACGTGACGTTAATGTGGCATTAAATGATAATCACCTTTCATTTAACTTATCATTTAAGGCCACGCAGGCTGTGTTTTCATCCCCACTGGGGATTAATAATATTAGAGTAATGCTACTTGCAGTCGCTCACTACAACAGTCGCCTTATGTGGCACACACATGACATGTAGTTATTTGATACATTAATGTTGTAGTTTTTGACTACATTTAATGTATCAAATACACACTTGACATGTGTATGCCAAATATGGCGACTGCTTCAGTGAGCGACTGCCGGTAGTATTATTCATAATATTACTCCAATTTTTTTTAGAAAATTCAGTTATAAACCCTGCTTGGCGTAGAAAAGTCAATTTTTTTTTTCTAGTTTAAATTTAATTTAAAGTCAATAATTAATTTAGGCACATATTTTATTGTTTCATAAATTTTGTGTCACACATTTCGTAATTTTTATCAAAATACTAAAAAATTGATTTTTGATTACACGAGTCTATTGTTGTAAATTCACTAAGAACGGAGCCCTCTTTTTAGAAGGCAAAATATGACCGTTGGTGCGTCGCTACTCCATAAGTAGAGAGCCCTTTCAACACAATTTGCCCGTTGAATTTATTCAAGAAATCACCACCAAAGATCTGGAATTTTCCAAGCAATAATCAAGAGATTTTCGACTAAATAAAGAGAAGATATACAGAAATTCCTTAGAAAGCAAAGAAAGTTCGCACAAATCAAAGACAATTCCGTAAGTTTTCCTCTTTGACCCTGGTTTCTTGAAATAGCGAGGACTTTCTGTCGAAATGTAGACAAGCATTTCAAAAATTTCCACGTTTAATTATTTATTTCAACAGGGTTTATGTTGGAGTTCGTTTCAATAATACTTTAATTTGATGTCTGAATTCATTATCTTTCTTCCCTCTTTTATTTTTTTATAATAAAATTTTAAAGCGTCTTTTTCAACTAGGCATTCGAGAAGAGCGGTTGATTCTCTAAATATTCTTTTTTTTTTTTTTTGTAGATTCAATGGATTTTTGTATTCCGAGGTTATAAAATTGATTTTCTTTTATTATGTTGTATGACATGAGTATTAAATTCAAGAAAGGTAATGGAAATTTTAGATAATGAGAGGGAAAATGTCCAGGAATGATAAAGTTATAACATGATTAAGTTAATTACTTTGAAGAAGTGACTTTTATTTAAGAAAACCACTATTCAAGGTAGAAAATTGAAAAAATAAAGCAGGCAAGGACGGAAAAAGAGAATGATATACTGGCGAGGAGAGTTATTTGGTAACAATGTTGAGGATTTGTTTGGGCTGAGATCTAGCCGTAGATATCGCATTATACAATGTACAGTATGTTTTGAAGTGATGGAATATGAAGCTGTATAATGATAAGGTAAACCGGAACCGAGATGCCTGTAGAAAAGTTCGGCCTACGTTGACAGCCGGAATTTGTAGTTGTGTGATTATCTTATAGAGTTTTCAACTTGTGCGAATACTTTGTGTGTTGTATCAAGTGACACATTGTGATTGTATTAAATCACAAACTATAAAAAGGAAACAAAAGCGATAAGGCGAAAGAGAAAAATTCTTCAAATGATTGGGTTGTTACTTTAGTTGATCTCCGCGATTTCCTGTTCTAGTTGGTTTGTCTTCTACAAGGTAATTGCTAGGATGCTATCAGCCTATCACTAGTTTCCTGATTTTGTATTATGTGATAGTCTAATGGTGATTTTATAATTTGCCCTTTGAGGTTCGAACAGATTACTTATCGTGTTAGCTACAACATTGATGTGGCTAGGACTACCGGTATATATAAATCTCATCCACTCTCTAGTTTTAATTTCTCAGTGTCATTGTTGGCCTATCAAAGTGCTTTATTTAAGAAGATATGGGTTTTTACCTTGTTAAATATTGATGTGTCAATGGAAGTGACCAATTTATGTACAATCTGCCTGCACTGCCTGGAAATCTCACATCTACTATTTCTTTGGATTCCAACATTACATTTCTATATGCTCCAACTAAGAATCGGTTTATTCCAGTGTGTTCAATAACAAACTTTTTGAATGCCTGAATGTTTCAATGAGCCGCTATGAAAAATAAGTTCAGATAATTAGCGTCAATGACTTCTACAACAAATCTAGAATTATTTAATAGTTATATTGTTTATTGGTATATAGATTTTTGTTTTTCGTATTAGACATTTTGTAACTAATTTATAGATCTATGTGACTGCAGATCATTCTACTGATTTTTAATTGAACAAGCACTCATGGCAACCCCAGCTAGTCACCTGATTCAGGATCAGAATCTCAGTATCCTCTCTAATGGTAATTGCTAATTACAATATTTGGTAGTAAAATCATTTTTTGGTGTTTCTTGGTTAGGCATCGGCTGACATATTGCTGTCTTGTTTAGGTGCTACTCTCGGCGGTAAGACTGGTGTCACCAAGGCAGATAAGAGAGGAGGGCTCGGTGGAAGAAAAGCTCTTAATGACATATCAAACTCGAGAAATGCTAACGTGCTTCAAACGAAGAAAGATCTCAGTGTGTCGAAAACTAAGTCTGTTATTGGGGGGAAAATGGGTGGTAGAAAAGCACTTGGTGATCTTACGAACTCTGTGAAGCCATCCTTGCAGGCAGTTCCAAAGAAGGGTCAAAAGTTGAATCCGGTTGCTGAAGAAAATGTTCCCGTTTGCATTGAGGAGGAGGGGTTCCTGCACAATCATCACGAGTGCATCAAAGTCCAGAGAAATGCTGTGGATGTGGATTATTTTATGAAGTCTGTCATCGGACTAGATAATGGTAATAAATGCTATCTATCCCATTACCGACTGTATTATTATTATTATTATTATTATTTTTGGCTAGATATATACATCTCTGTAGATAATTGGTTTAAATTTTCTGAATTCAGATGTTCCTATGTGGCCATCATCTCCAACGGCATTTGTATCATCGTCTAAGCCAAGTGTAGGTTACAATCCTTTTCTTTATTCTTCTTGTTGGATATCTTGCTTGTACGAGGCTCTGTGTTTTCTGAGCCTTCCGTGAGTTCAAAGCAGGCCAAATATTTTTGATGGATAAAAGAGTTATGAATTCTTCTGCTTTTGGCTGCATTTTCTTTTTCTCGTTTTTGTACCTATTATTTCTGGAGTTTGTGGCCTTTTCTTTTAGTTAACATTGAATGCCGCAGTTAAACAAATGCGAATTAATTGTCAATATTTCAGCTGGAGAGACCTTTGAAGCACTTGGAAATGGAGGAGATACCAGAGCTGCTATTTGGAGATCAAGTTTCTAGTCTGCGGAAAACCAATATTCCTGGCTACTCTTCGCCTTCTTGGGGATCTCCTAAATCGCCTAAATCGCCAAAACTGCCATTTACGAACTGGATGGATTTTTCTGATACCGTGTTGAAGGAGTCTCCAAAACTGCTGAATCCTTGAAGAGGGGGATCCTGAAATCTACCTGTTTTTTCAAAGATTATCGATGATAATCTCTTGAGATGATGTAGTTCTGCACCCGGTTATTAATAGTTATTCTCTATTAGGTCGACTTGTCTAGAAACTCTTCTTGACATTTGTTTGGGTCGAGAGAGAATAATTTCATCTTTGCTAGTAAATCTAGATTTTATGTTATATGAATATAAAATTTGCAGAACGAGAGGTCCCTGAAATATCTGTTTTAATTCTCCATGCATCATGGACGGAAGCGGTTAACTCGGATTGATGCTACAAACTTGAAATGTTGTGGATGTAACTATCAAAAAGAAAAAGAATTGAGACATCTGTTACAACTATGTCCGACCCAAGGAATCCTTTAGATATTCTGAACTGTCCGAGTTCAAATAAACGGCGTAACAGGTTTTCAAACTAGTCAGATAAATCTGATAAATAGACACAGAGTCATGAAAAGGACCTGAACGATCTAAAAACGAGACTATATGCAATTCATTTATTTCACGGGACAAGAAGACTATAATAAACACGTTGAAAAGAGCCTAAAACAGGCTGGCCAAGAATTGTATGCATCTGTACTTAACCATTAACATTCGGAGTGTGTTTGGGGCTCAATGTAATGAACAAGACTTTATTTTCTTCTCTTCTTTAATGCTATTCATGTAAGACTTTATCTAAAACACGCAGTGAAATAGAATTCGAAAGAATAAATTGAAACTGTAATTAGTAATTACCTCTTGAAGCCGTAAAATATGAGATGTGCTTTACAAGTTCTAAAAGGTTTGCCGGATAGACATTTTGGTTAGACTTCTTACACTCTTCAAACGATAGTGATAGCTCTTGATGAGACAACATATGCTAGATCTTCCCTTCCACTCACCAAACTTAGTGACAGCTCTCGATGGGACAACCTAGGTTAGATCATACTGCTATAGCACCACCCCTTGTGGCAACGAACTAGCATTATAAATTGTTCTCGAAGTGTGTGGTAACAATATGTTGAAGCACTTAAATTAAAATTTTAAGCTGTTAGATCGGACCAAATGTATATTATTTAAATATTATCTACAAAACGGCCCTTCATTGTAGGTGAGATTTATTTTTCTCATCAAAGCATAAACCGTACACAATTCATTTAAATAGGTGACAACGAGACTTGAATTCATGACTTTTGCTTGTTTCAATACCACTTGAACCTAGTGGTGTCAATGGGCTGAGCCGAGCCGGCTCGGCCCATTGTCTCACGAGCTCGGCTCGTGCGAGCTCGTGGCTCGTTGGTAACGAGCCGAGCTTGAGCTCGGCTCGTTACCATTTGGGCGAGCTCGGCTCGTGCCCGCGAGCGGCTCGACAAGCCGAGCTTAAGCTCGGCTCGCCGGCTCGCATAATTTTTATTTTATTTATTTATTTATTTATTTTTAAATAATAAATAACGCTACTAGTACTACAAGTCTATTTTTTTTAAATATATATTTTTCAAAACATTTATCGGGGCTCGTCAAAAGTCAAAACATTTATAATTTTTAAAATAGTAAATATACATTTATTTAAAAAAAAAAAAAAAAAAGATAAACCCTCCTCCTTTATCCGGGCTTGGGACCGGCTACTTCAATTTCGTGTAGGCGGAGTTAAAATTGTACACGAAAAATTTTTTACGTGTACAATTTTTTTAAAAAATTATAAATGTATGAAAATAAAATTTTGTAATGAATGTATTGAAATTAAATATCACTTACTTGATTACATGCAATTTCGGCATATTTATGTTGAATTCGATAATTAGCGTCTTCCCAATCCTTCACGCACATTAACGCTTCCAAAATATCTTCTTTTAGTCGACTTCAAATATCAGAGAGAACCCTCTTCCCTGCACTAAAAGCAGACTGCGAAGCTACAGTGCTAACCGGAGGTATTAGTAGATCTTTTACAATTGCAGAAACAATTGGCCATCGACGTTCATTATTTCGCCAGAATTCGATTACATCTTCTGAACTTTTCTTAACTGATTTGTTACTGGCATAGTATAACGAAAGTAATCAATTAACTCAGATGGCAACACATTTTTATGCATAACCCAAAGTGGGTCTATATAGTGTGCAGTTGCAGCTATATAACCTCTCTTATTAATCCCTTCCCATAAATCCGAAGTTAAAGATATGACACCCCGTATTTTTCTAAATCCCCAATCAATAATTGCTTTGCATTAAGAAAATATTCAATTGTATTAGAACGAAAAGTATTTCGACTTACCCCAACGTATCTTGGTTGAAGATATTGTTTGACGTAATTTACGAAATGTTTGTTGTCCACTATTGCTAGTGGCAGCTCCGCCGCGGCAACGAATTTCACCATTCCCTTTCGTGCTTCCTCCTCCGAATACATCCACGTAGAAAGTGGCGTAGTAGTAGCACCGGTTCTACTAGTACCAAACTGTAGTTGCGTTTGTCCACGTTCAAGAAGCCCATGTTTGGCCGCACATGCTTTGTAATGACGGTTGAGGTGAGTGGTCCCAATGCTTTTTTGCCATGCCAGTCGTTGTTGACAGTATTTACATACTGCTTTCGTTTCTGGAAGTCCATCGATCACACGACCAGTGTTAACCAATTTGAAATGGTCCCAACATTTTACCTGCTTCTTCCCCTTTCTCTTCCCTCTTGCATCGGGAATATTTAGTGCAAGTTCTTCATCTTGTTCCAAATCAATAGGAACACTAGGATCAACATCAACGTCATCCAAATCAATCGGATCGGCTTCACGAACGTCGAAATCGTCAATGTCTTCTGGAATTGGTAGTTGGTTGAGACCGGCAAATTCATTCCCAAATTGATTTTGGGCAGGTGTTTCGCCTTCCATACCGAACAAGTTTTCAACAAATGCTCGTGGATCCATTTGTGAATTGTTGAAATAGAATGTAGAAATGTAGAAATGAGAAGTGAATGAAGATTATGTACTAGTGGCTAGTGTATAAAATGAGTTGTAAAATGAAGATAATAATGTAAAAAAATGTAGAAGAGAATTATAGAATAAATGAATGATATTGTTGATAATGATTTGTAAATTGTAGAGTAGAGAGTATAGAATGAAAGTTTGGTGGGAAAAAAATGTTGTAATGGGTTGGGTATTTATAGGAAAAGAATTGGAGAAAAGTAGAAAAAAAAACAAAATTTTTTTTTTTTTTTTTAAAATTAAGTGACCAAACGGTCACTGAAAAAATCAGTGACCGTTTGGTCACTTGGTGACCAGAACGGTCACTGAAATCAGTGACCGTTCTGGTCACTGAATTTTATTTTATTTTTTTATATATGGGCTCGTCTCACGAGCGGCTCGGCGAGCCGCTCGTGAATAGTAACGAGCCGAGCGGGCTCGACTCGTCTAGCCCACCAGCCCGCTCGGCTCGTGCTCGGGCTCGTTTTTTGACGAGCCCGAGCGGCTCGTGGGCGTGAACAGTACGAGCCGAGCGGGCGAGCCAACAAGCCGCTCGACTCATTTGACACCACTACTTGAACCACTTGATCTAATAGTTCAAACTATTAGGTTGTGTTTGATACACAACAAATTCCTTGGAAAATGGAATTTTCCAAGAAATGGCATGTTTGATGAGCAAAAAGTGGAAGGGAATTGATTTTCTTGGGGAGAGGCTCACGCGTCTATTTGCCTCTTTTTTAGGGAAAATCAATTAGGTGAGAATTGATTTTCCCAGTTCACGTGTTTTTTCTTTGTAATGAAAACAAATTTCATAATTAATTGAAAAAAAATTTAACTTTAATGGATAATTTTTGTGTAAAATAAAGTCAAACGAATACTAAACTTTGATAAAAAAATGATTTTTTAGGAAACAATTTTTTTTTTTGTACTTTTTGGCAATGGAAACAAATTTTATAACCAATTGTGAAAAAAATTATCACTTTAATGGACAATTTCCATGTAAAACAAAGCCAAACGAACATAAAATTTAAAAATTTTTCGGGTGGAAAATTATACCAATCAAACACACTTAAAAAATTATTTTCCCTTCAAAACATTTTCTAAGCAAATCTTTTCTCTGTAAAATATTTTCTTTCCACCCATTTTCCACCCTTGTAATCAAACGCACCCTTAGATTGAGTCGAGTGAATATCATTTAAATATTATTTTTAACACAATATAAACATGGAGGGACAGGTGGTGAAATTTGTTAACAGCAAAGTCCGCAAGATATTGAAGTCAATAGAAGACAAAACAATATCACGTCTTGCATGAACATAAATAGTCATTCATGCATTAGAACAAAGCAATCTGACTTGAATTAACAAGTTGTTGTTAGCAAGTTAATTGCATTAGAACTTTTTAGCAAGTTATTTGCGTGTCCAACTTCTATTTTAATAGGTACATATTTGATGCGTAGTATTAGACTATTTTGAATATGAAATGACATTATTTCAACTTTTTATTTATTTATTTTATTATCGTTCCATACTATCTAATTTATTTAACCGAAAATGCCATAAAGGAAAATAGTCCCTAATTTGGTCGAGAAACAATCTTCAGTGAAAAAAAAAAAAGTATAGCCATCCCAAGTTATTAATTAAGGGGCTAAATTTTGTGAGCGCTGTTTACAATGTTCTTGGAGAGAAAATGGTTAATACAAGATTTTTTATTTTTATTTTTTTTTAATGTCAAATTACATTTCAACTCTAATCTTCTTTCATTGGAATTAAAAATATGGTCCGATGAGAGGAATGGAAGTGATTGACACAGGAGCTCCTCTAAGTGTTCCGATCGGTGGAGCGACTATGAGACGAATTTTCAACGTGCTTGGACTGATTACTATTCTCTTGATGTGTATTTTACTCAATTATTCCTTTATATTCTTATTCTCATAATCTTATATTATTATTAAATATGAATCTTAATCTTAATTCATATTCCCTAGTCAGGAGATGGAGGGTTTGCGTTGATTGGATCTTGATGTTCACCGACTGTATGCTTGATGCCCAATACTTCCCAACTCTGTCCGCCTGATGAGAAATGGGCATATTGTAATCATTACTCTATTATCTTTATATTCCCTCTGGTCCACCCGATATCCATTCCTTATGGTTGATTCACACGGGATTTCACGCGTTCCACGCTACTCGAGTCAGAGCGTAAGCTAATGATGCTTTCGGCTACTCGACTTTGGCCATCTAGGGTGCAGCATTCGTGCTGAGACAAAGAGAAAGAATTAGATTGTAGACACGAGAATTATTAACTACGATTCCCTATAGATATAGAGGAAATTCCAATAAGGAGAGAAGGACCTTTGCCCCGAGCAAAAGGTTTAGTCACCAATTTTTTTTTAATTTTTATTTTTTAAAACTAAAGTACCGCTTTTTAATCAATAAAAAGTTTATTTTGTGGTAAAAAGTAATAAAAAGAATAGATTAAACAAATAAATAAATTCGGATATCATTCTTCTAAAATTTCGCTAAGAACGAGCCCTCAGTGGAGGCAAAAAAAAAAAATTAATAAATAAAAATTGACCGTTAAAGAAACTTTATGAATACCATTCGAATAGCCGTTAGAAAATTTACAAGAAATCACCGTTGAAGAACTGTATTTTTTTCAACAAATAATCAAGAATTCAATTAAATAACGAGAGAGACATAAATTATGCGGCAAAGGCAAAGAAAGTTCGTTTATCAAAGATAAAATTCCGTGAGTTTTCTGTTAAAAATATAAATCATATCTTAAATCGAAACGAAATCTAGATGTAAACAACCTAGATTAAAATAACCAAAAGTCTAGGATCTATATCATGCCATAATATTAGAATTCACGAATTCAGGTTATATACCTAGATCCATTATGAACGATTGTTTACTGTTACGGAATTATTATGACAATCGATCACGTACTGATGAACACGAACGAAGGGGTGTGGTTTGTGATCTTCCTCAACCAAATCGCCTTATTTCCTCAATGAGATCGTCGTCTCTCTTCCAGATGGGGAGAAGGAAAACTATGTATAATTTGGTATGTTGGGACTATTTTCAACATGCTTGGAGACTAACAAATGAAGCAATATACCGATTTTGAAGCCAATTTTTATGATTCAGTTCCCTTGGTTTACAATCATTTAATAGGGGCTGTTGACCTCGAAAAATGGCTCGGACACGTGGCCAACAGGATATGTCTTCAAGTTAAATCCTCCTGCACACGTAGCACGCCGTCAGTCACTCGTGGCCTCTCCCTGAGGGGGTAGGAGCGGCCGCAAGCACTCCGACGGTCAAGTCAGTTTTATATTCGACCAATAAGGGATTCGCCGGCGGTAGAACACTCGCCGGGGAGGTGGTCGATATAGAGTCGATAAAGTTGACAAAAATGAGGGAAATGATGATACTTGGTTTTTGCAGTATGTAGGAGAGCAAATGGGATTCCAATCCTTTCTTTGGCACAATGAGGGGATATTTATACTAAGGATGGAAAGAGGAGGGCTATTGAATGAGGGGACACGTGTTGTTAGATCCTCAAGGCTCGTCCCATCCTAGGTGTCACTCTGTCCCTCCATAGGTCGACTGGTATTGAATGTTTCAGCCACAGGCTGCTGATTTGACCGTTTGAGAACCTGCCGCACGTCCCATCAGTCAGAGATTTGACTTTGGGAAGATCTGTAAAAAAGATCTTCGTAGAGGCGAGGTGTGGCAGGTGAAGCGTTGCAGCGTTGTAGAAGCGGAGTGCGGGTTGTGGATGAGTCCGGTTCGTTCGCTGACGCGTTTTCAGTTCGTCCTTAGTGCAATCACCTCGGCATGTACAATCAGTTCGGTTTTTGGTTTAATCACCTCGTCCAGCACGTGGCTTGGGCCACGGGTGTGGACACGTGGCGGGTGAGGTCGCGGGTCTGACACAGGCCCGTAACAATAGTCCCGCAAGTCCGTGTATGAATATTTATATAATACAAGGATTTTCAATTCCGAGCTGGAAGGCACGGGGGTGAGTCGTTGGTGGTGGGAGTAGTCGTAACACAGGATCCCGCTGTGGCCGAGGCGAAAGGGGTTGGCAACTCTTTGGGTAGCTGTTGCAGCACTACATTCTGATGTGGCCGAGGCGAGATGGGTTGGCAGCTCTTGGGGGAGCTGTTGCAACACTACATTCTGATGTGGCCGAGGCGAGATGGGTTGGCAGCTCTTGGGGGAGCTGTTGCAACACTACATTCTGATGTGGCCGAGGCGAGATGGGTTGGCAGCTCTTGGGGGAGCTGTTGCAACACTACATTCTGATGTGGCCGAGGCGAGATGGGTTGACAGCTCTTGGTGGAGCTGTTGCAACACTACATTCTGATGTGGCCGAGGCGAGATGGGTTGGCAGCTCTGGGGGAGCTGTTGCAACACTACATTCTGATGTGGCCGAGGCGAGATAGGTTGACCTTGAACTTTGTGCTAATGATTTGGAAGCCTTCGTACTTTCCCAAGGCAATCATGGGGAGGCGTTCGCTTGCTTTCAAGGCACGCCTCCTTTGATATAAATGATAATAATGACGATGGCTCCCTTTACTCAAGGCGACGTTCTGACACCAAGCGTGTGACCCACTGCCTCATCAGGACCTTTAATTCAAATGACCATTGATTTGGACGGAGATCCTTGCATTTGAACGCTGGATGGTTCAGATTGTGCTTAGGTTGATCCAACGGTTGGGGTGAGTTTGGAGTGCCTATAAAAGGCCCATCTTTCTCATTTTAAAACCTTCATTTCGCGAAAATTTTGAGGTTTAG
The DNA here is from genome assembly GCA_035079005.1 of Fraxinus americana. NCBI lineage: Eukaryota > Viridiplantae > Streptophyta > Magnoliopsida > Lamiales > Oleaceae > Fraxinus > Fraxinus americana. The sequence continues at coordinate 32,616,172 of CM068710.1, read as the reverse complement.
AGAGCATTTTGCGATTTTTCTTTCTTTACTCTGCATTTCACGGCGGTCCCTGTCAAATCTCCGGCAGCACCAGAGCTATTCCGGCAATCGACTTTGTGAACTCCGGCGGCCGTTGAACTAGGTAACAGGGCTTGATTCGGTTTCCTCCCTTTTTCTCCTTTTTCTTCGAATTCTTCCAAAAATCGGTCATGGCAAATGAACAGTCTGTGAGTACCTCGGGGAGCGAGGGGAGGAGAGGTGAGGGGGATTCTAGGTTGATGGAACCGGTATTGGTTTCTCCGGACGAGCTGAGTAGGGCCATTAGGGCCGGGGAGAATATTTGGAGAAGACCAGCCTCCCCCGTGGATACTTCGGTGCAATGGGGGGCTTCCAATTATCCTTCCAGCGTCACCAAGGAGGTTTTGGAGAGGTGTAGGGTCGTTTTCAGGATCCCAGATAACATAGATTTAATAATACCCGAGCCCCATGAGAGAGCTTGCTATCCGAGGCCGGGGTGTGTGGCGGTAAGTGAAAACCTCCTAAGGGCGGGGTTAAGACTTCCTTTCCATCCCTTCTTTAGGTTAGTACTTCGATCCTACGGGTTGGCTCCGACCCAGCTGAACCCAAACGCGTGGTCCCACATGGTGGGAACGTGGATGCTGTGGCGCCGGGCTAGCATCGGGGTGGACATGCCATTCAGCGTGTTCCACTCTCTTTTCTTGCCGAAGTGCGTGGCAGGGGGGGAGGAAAGCAAGGGGTGGTACTACTTGGCACCTTGGGGATCGCACGCCCGTTTGTCGGGCTGCCCACCTCCGATTAAGGGCTGGAGGAAATCTTGGTTGGGTCGCCGGGAGGTGGGACACCATGGAGGGCGATCCCATGGCGCCTCTTACCATCCCCGCACATATTCTACTTACGGTAAGTTTCTTTCCGAGTTGATTCTACTTTGCGCATTCGCTCATGTTTTTAACATTCGTCGTTTGCGGAGCTCTGCGCGAGTGTGAGATTTCTGAGGAGGAGTGGGATATCATAAGCCACCTCTACCAGCTACCTCCGAAGGAGAGGAGCTACAAAGAAATTATTGACAAGAACACGCACTTCACTACCCACGGGCTAATGTCGACTCGAGGTAAATACCTAAGCTTGGTTCTTCGTTTGCCCTATTTTCGTGACAAGTGCTCATTCGCTAATTCTGTAGGAGACTTTGCGAAGAAGAAGGTGCCGAGGCCTGACTTTGCGACAATCCGTCAGAGTGTGGCGGAGGCGAAGATGCTGAAGACGAGCTCGGCTGCATATAAGAAGAAGTCGGAGCGTCTGCTCGCGCTCAGTAAGGCTCCCCAGCCTTCTGCGGAGGACGAGGCGGAGGAAGGAGCCTCCCTCGTCAGAAAAAGGAAAGCCGGCCCGGTGAAGGCCCCTGCCCCAGCCCCTTCCAAGGAGACCCCCCGCCGCTCAGCCTGGGGTAACCGTGGCGGCCCCATCGACCATCCCTCAGGCCGTAGTGCCTATAACCGCCTACTTCTCCGAAGGCCCGGCCAAGAAGAAAATGAAGAAACCTGTATCCGCTTCGGCCCGGGGTAAGGTTACCGACTTCTTGGGGAGCCGAGATGAAGACCTCTCTGAGGCAGTGTTAGAAATGCTGCCCCCCGAAACAGCCTCTACCGCGCGGATCCATGGGAAATACTGGACCGAGGACTGGCAAAGACACGCCGCCTCGTGTGATATTGAGGATCTGCTGGCAGCGAATAACGCTTGCGTCGCCAGGGCGCTAAGTGTTGGCGCCGCTGCCGAGGATCTGGTCCGAGGCCTCCGCAAAAGGAACGAGGAGCTCGAGGAGAAGCTGAAGGCTTCGGAGTCCTGGGAGGCCGAGGTGGCCAAGGCAAAGAAGGAGGCGGAGGAGGTTGAGGAAAAATGGATAGCTGCTGCTACTAAGCTGGATTCGGCAGAGATCCAGGTGAATCACCTGAGGAACGAGCTCCACGAGTCCGTCTCCCAAGTAGCGGCCCTGACCAAAAGAGTTGACCAGGCCAACGATCACCAGAGGATCGCTTCGGATGCTCTGGTTGAGGCCAATGCGCGAAGGTGGTGAGGACCACTGCGCGAGGCCCAATGACGGCAGTTGACTCGTTGAGGGCCGAGGTGAAGGTGGCTAGGGAGGCGGCGGTTGAAGACTATAAGGCGAATTTTGACAAAGGCACTTGAGTATGATGACTTCGCATGACTTACGGGCTTCCTGGGCTGCTCAGGAGGTGATGTCTCGCCTGCGCGAGAGTCACCCAGGGTTGGACCTTGGCCCCATCGAGGACGAGTTCGGTGGGCCTACTGGGGGCAGGCCTGCGGCCGAGGAGCCAGCTGAAGAGGGGGAGGAGGCCCCCCTGGAAAAGGTGGGAGAGGGGGCGATTGTAAATGTAGATTGAGTGTGTAACGGCCTCGGCCCGTATTTGATAATGAATTTTATTTCGTCAAAGTGTTGTTGCCTCTTTTCTTCTTGTTCGTTTCATTGTTTCGTAGAACAGCTTCGAACAAATAACACATCGGACTTAATCACTTAATAACATGGAAAAAGCCAACGAATGGGATAACACATCGGACTTACTCAACCACTTAATAAAATGGAAGAAGCCAACAAATGAGATAACACATCGGACTTACTCAACCACTTAATAAAATGGAAGAAGCCAACGAATGAGATAACACATCGGACTTACTCAACCACTTAATAAACTGGAAGAAGCCAACGAATGAGATAACACATCGGACTTACTCAACCACTTAATAAAATGGAAGAAGCCAACGAATGAGATAACACATCGGACTTACTCAACCACTTAATAAAATGGAAGAAGCCAACGAATGAGATAACACATCGGACTTACTCAACCACTTAATAAAATGGAAGAAGCCAACGAATGAGATAACACATCGGACTTACTCAACCACTTAATAAAATGGAAGAAGCCAACGAATGAGATAACACATCGGACTTACTCAACCACTTAATAAAATGGAAGAAGTCAATGAATAAGATAACACATCGGACTTACTCATCGTGCGCATGTTGCTTCGTCCAGGATGGCACCCGCACCACCTCTGGCTGAAGCAAATTATCTTGGGGGTGTACCCTTGAGATGGGCTTGCACCTCGCCAAGTTTGATGTGTGCGCGCTGCTTCGTCCGGGATGGCACCCGCACCACCTCCGGCTTCGGCAGAATATCCTGGGGGTGTACCCTTTAGATGGGCTCGCACCTCGCCCAGTTTGTATAATGTGTGTGGACGCAGGAAAAAAGTGAACAAAACATTCATTTATTTGATTGCAACATTTTCAACAGTACGCGTTCCCTACTGATAATATTTCCTTAGGTGTTCAATATTCCAGGGATGGGGCACCATTTTCCCTTTCAGTTCTTCGATCTTATAGGTTCCAGGCCTGATTTCTGCCATCACGCGATAAGGCCCTTCCCAGTTTGGCCCCAAAGTTCCTGTGCCAGGATCTCTGGTCGGAGGGAAAACTTTACGAAGCACCAAGTCCCCAATGCGAAACGTTCTCTTCTTCACCTTGGCGTTGTAATAGCGCATCATTTTTCGCTGGTAGGAGGCGAGTCTATCCTGTGATCCGTCCCTCTTCTCCTCGAGAAAGTCCAGCTCAAGCTTTCTCAGCTCATCATTAGTCACTTCATCGAAGTGGATGCGTCGAGGGGATGGAACGCCGACTTCTACAGGGCTCATAGCCTCTGCCCCATAAGTCATGGAAAATGGAGTCTCCCCAGTGGCGGTTTTACAAGTGGTCCTGATGGCCCATAAGACCTGGGGAAGCTCGTCAACCCAGGCGCCCTTGGAGGCATCCAGCTTCCTTTTAAAGGCGAGCTTGATGGTTTTGTTGACTGCCTCGACCTGCCCATTTGCTTGGGGGTGATGGGGTGTGGAAAAATGCTTTCTGATTCCAAGCTCATCGCATAAGTCCCGGACCTTCCTGTTGTCGAATTGCTTGCCGTTATCAGACACTAGGGAGTGAGGTATGCCGAACCGGGAGATGATGTTTTTCCAAAGGAACTTGGAGGTGTTGGCCTCAGTGATCTTGGCCAAAGGTTCTGCTTCCACCCACTTGGTGAAGTAGTCAATGGCGATTATGGCGAAGCGAGCGTTCGCTCTTCCTTTTGGCAAGGGGCCAATGAAATCGAAACCCCATTTGGCGAAAGGCCAGGGGCTTGATACCACTGTGAGCTCTTGAGATGGTTGCCTCTGCACATTGGAGAAGCGCTGGCACTTGTCACATTTGCACACGAATTCAGTGGCGTCCCTTTTCAGGGTTGGCCAGTAATATCCCTGCCTGAGTATTTTGTGGGCCAAAGCTATTCCACCGGAGTGATTTCCACAAACACCTTCACGTACTTCCCTGAGGATGTAGTTTGCTTCTTCCCCTCCTGTACATCTGAGAAGGGGGGAGGAGAAGCCACGCTTGTACAGAATATCGTCCTGTAGGATGAAGTGCGCGGCCCTTCTTCGGAGCTTCCGAGCCTCGGTTTCGTCTTCTGGCAAGTTTTGTTCTTTCAGGTAGGCCAGTATGGGTAGCATCCATGGTGGGGTGCTTTCAATCCACATTAGTTTCTCGCCCTCCTTAATAGATGGTTCGGCCAGGTGTTCGATGAGGATCACCTTTAGAAGCTTCGAATCCTTGCTGCTGGCCAGCTTTGATAGGGCATCGGCGTGGCCGTTCTCTTGGCGGGGCACTTGGATTAGCTCAAACTTTTCGAAGTTGGGCAGGGAATTCATGACGAGCTTCAGGTAGGCCGCCATATGTTTGTCCCTGGCCACGAAGTTGCCATTGACCTGATTCACCACTAACTGCGAATCACTGTTTATAACCAATCTTTTTACTTGCAGTTCCTTGGCGAGCCGGAGTCCGGCCAGGAGAGCCTCGTATTCAGCCATGTTGTTGGAGGCCTTAAACCCTAGCCTTACTGCGCAGTTAAGCCTGTGCCCCTCCGAACTTTCCAACACTATACCAGCCCCGGAGCCTGTTTCTCCGGAGGAACCGTCGACGAAGAGACTCCAAGTGGGAGGCTCTGCTGGTTCCATATCCACTTCGATTTCAGGGGTCTTGGTGAATTCCGCGACAAAGTCGGCCAGAGCCTGACCCTTGATGGCTGTCCGGGGCGCGTAAATTATGTCGAACTCACTGAGCTCTACTGCCCACTTCAGTAACCTTCCCGAGGCGTCCGGCTTCTGCAAGACCTGCCTTAGTGGGAAATTTGTCAAAACATGAACGCTGTGGGCTTGGAAATACGGCCTCAATTTTCGAGAGGCGATGACCAATGAAAGAGCCAATTTCTCCATATCTGGGTATCTCACTTCGGCGGGGAGCAAGGCTTTGCTCACATAGTATATTGGCAATTGGTGCGCCGCTTCTTCCCGTACAAGAACTGAGCTGATCGAGCTTTCAGCTACGGCTAAGTATAGCAATAGGGGTTCCCCCTCCCTTGGTTTGCTGAGGAGGGGTGCTTGCCCCAAGTAGTTTTTCAACTCTTGGAACGCTTCCTCGCACTCCGGAGTCCATTGAAACTTCCCGCCTCCTTTGAGGGTTTTGAAAAAGGGCAGGCACTTTTCAGTGGCCCTTGAGATGAAGCGATTGAGTGCGGCTAGTCTGCCAGTGAGCCGTTGCACTTCCTTGGGTTTCCGAGGCGACCTCATCTCGATTAAAGCTCTAATCTTTTCTGGGTTGGCTTCTATTCCCCGTTGATTCACGATGTAACCCAAGAATTTTCCGGAAGCCACGCCAAAGGCGCATTTTAAGGGGTTCAGCCTCATGCGATACCTTCTTAGGGTTCTGAAGGCTTCAGCCAGGTGTTCGATATGCTCCTTAGCCACGAGGCTTTTCACAAGCATGTCATCAACGTAGACCTCCATTGTTTTGCCGAGCTGACCGGCGAACATTTTGTTGAGAAGTTGAGTCTACAAGTTGGTCGATCCGTGGGAGTGGGAAGCTGTCCTTTGGGCAGGCCTGATTGAGGTTTGAGAAGTCAATGCAGACCCTCCATTTACCGTTGTGCTTCTTCACAAGCACAGGATTCGAAATCCACTTCGGATAGCTGGCTTCACGAACGAAACCGTTACTGATGAGTCTCTCCACCTCCTCTTTTAGGGCCTCATACCTTTCGGCGTTCAACGCCCTCCTCTTTTGTCTATGCGGAGGACAGCTCGGATCGACCCGCAAGCGATGGCAACTGACCTCGGGATCTATACCAATCATGTCCTCGTGCTTCCATGCAAAAACGTCGGAATTTTATCGAAGGAAGCTTTTTAGCTCCTCCTTGATTTCCTCATTTAATTCCTTTCCGACTTGCAGGACCTTGGATGTGTCTTGGGGGTCTACTGGGAACGTTTCTAGTTCCTCCATTGGGGCAGCTTGCGATTCTGACTCAACCGCCCTAGGGTCCAGCTCCTCCAGAGTTGTTTCAGATCTGGCCTCTGCCATGATTATATCTTGGGTCGGAGGTTGTTCTTCAGGGGCCTCCGCCATTTCAGTATCCAGCACCATGTTGACTCGAGGCTCTGCCTTCCTAAGGGAGTTAAGATAGCACTCCCTGGATCCTATCTGGTCGCCTCGAACGGTTGCGATCCCTCGTTCGGTTGGGAACTTCATGCAGAGGTGATGGATGGATGTGACTGCCCATAGTTCCTTTAGGGCAGGCCTCCCCAGGACGCCATGGTAGGCGGATCGGCGGTCAACCACTAAGAACTCCATGAAGTGATGCGCTACCTGGGGTGAGGTTCCCATTTCGACAGCAAGGGTGATTTTACCTCTGGGAGTAATGCTGTCCCCAGTGAATCCGTAGAGAGGCGAGCTCATAGGTGTTAGCTCGTGATCCACTGCCATTTTGTCAAAAGTTGTGCCGAACAGGATGTTGACTGAGCTGCCATTATCTACCAGCATGCGTTTCAGCCCGTTGCGAGCCACCACGGCTCTGACTACCAGGGCGTCGCAGTGTGGGAAGTGCACTCCTGCAGCATCTTCTTGAGTGAAGGTTATGGGCTCTGCAACCCTTCCACCTCGCGATTGGTTCACCAAGTAACTGACCATAGGTGGGGTTTTCGCCTCCCTGGTATAATTCCTCTGAGCATTTTTTGATTCGCCTCCTACGTGAGGTCCTCCAATAATGGTGTCTATCTCACGGATTGGTTGCTGCTCGTTCGAGGGGGCCGAATCTCTCCTGGGGCGTTGCCCGTTCCGGGGCCTTTCCCTGTCATCGTTCCTATGACTTGGGGAGTGCCGCCTCGTCTCGCCCCTCCTTAGGGGACTGCGCCTTGGATCATTGCCTTCATAGTTGTGTTCCCTGCTGTTACGAGGGTTGCTTGCAGGTCGTCCTAGGCCTGCACAATCCCTGGTGTCATGACCATAATGGCGATGAATAGTGCAATAAGGTCGCGTTCCTGGGGGCCTGTCTCTAGGCCTTCCTCCTCTTCCCCTATTTCTAGAGGTGGAGGGTCGTCCCGTATTTCTGGCGGGGTTGCTCGCGCCTGGCCCAGCATTTTCGTAAGCCAAGGTGGGGACCGCGTTGAGTGTGGCAGTGGCTAATGCTTGTCCCGAGGTGGGGGCCACCGTGTGCCCAGCTTGAGTCCATTGTTGGCTCACTATTTGGGATGTGGGCCCCCTGCCTATCTGCCTCTGGGGTGGTGGAAGGCCTTGGGCAGCCCTGTTCCTGTGATCGATCATCTCTTCGTTGACGATCTCTACCTTCATCATTTCTACCAGCTCGTCATATGTCGAAGGGTTCTTGCTTCGGACATCCCTCCAAAACAGTGTGTTCATGTTCAGCCCTCCTTTCAGAGCTGAAAGGGCCTCCTTGTCCGTGACCTGCTCGCAGTAGGTTATCTCATCGGTAAAACGAGCAAGGTAGTTTTTTAGGGTTTCCCCTGCTGCTTGCCTCATATCTTGTAAACGTTGAATAGGAGCCTCCCCCTCTCTTCTAGAGAGGTATTGGTTCAAGAATGCTTTTTTCAGATCCGGCCAACTCCGTATGCTGAGTGGCGCCAACCTACTGTACCACACTTCGGCAGAACCGCCAAGAGTTAAGTGGAAAGCTCTGCATTTCAGAGCTGGCGAGGCGCCCCTGAGGCTCATCTGTGTTTTGTATTTGTTGAGATGTTTTTCCGGGTCGCCCTTCCCTTCGTACTTTGGGATCTTAGGAGGAACAAAGTTGTGAGGCATCGGAAATGTGCGAAGCTCCCTGGAGAAGGGCAGATTGTCATCATCATCATCGAGCTCATACGACCTACAGGGTCCGTTGGAATCATTGCCATCTGCCTGCTGCCGAGGTGGAACCTGAGCCGTTTCAGCCCTGTTACCCCAATCCACTTGGCTTCGCCTCTCCCGCCTATTTCTAGGCGGAGGGGCTTGGACTTCTTGGCTTTGTTCGTGTCCCCGCTGGCGGGTTGTTTGCGGCGGGGGTTGGTTCCTATTTCTAGGTGCCCGTCCGATCCGATCGAAAACACTAACAGACCTCTGAGGCCGCTCATATTCCGGGGGGAAACTATCCCCTGCAGGGGGTCCACCAGCTGGAGCAGCGGTGTAATTCGAAGTGTCCATTCCCACATCCCTTTCCACGGGAGCCTCTCCCTGGGGGCTCACATGGGTTCTCCTGCTGGATTCCGCATCGGCTTGTCTGCGTCCCGATTGCTGCGGGTGATGCGGGGCTTGAAAACCGCCTTGGTTTTGCACTTGCATGAGTAGTTCTTGCATGGCTGCATTCTGAGCCGTGATGGTCCTCATGTTAGTGGCCATCTGGGCCACTTCGGCCGCCAAACGCGCTGCCGTTCTATTTCTACGGTAGCGATGATGGGGCCGCTGTTGCGTAACGTTGGCTCGGATGATCTCTTCTTCAGAGACATCCCTTGCCCTCGCATTATCACCTTCACTGGAACTCATGGTCCGAGGCGGCTGCGAAAGACTCTTTTTCAAGAATCGACCCTTTTTTCAAGGGGGGAAATGCCAACCGGGCGTTTTAACAATTTTTGTGGGAGAACTCGTGGTTAAGTTAGTTCCCACAGACGGCGCCAATCTGTTGACCTCGAAAAATGGCTCGGACACGTGGCCAACAGGATATGTCTTCAAGTTAAATCCTCCTGCACACGTAGCACGCCGTCAGTCACTCGTGGCCTCTCCCTGAGGGGGTAGGAGCGGCCGCAAGCACTCCGACGGTCAAGTCAGTTTTATATTCGACCAATAAGGGATTCGCCGGCGGTAGAACACTCGCCGGGGAGGTGGTCGATATAGTGTCGATAAAGTTGACAAAAATGAGGGAAAGGATGATACTTGGTTTTTGCAGTATGTAGGAGAGCAAATGGGATTCCAATCCTTTCTTTGGCACAATGAGGGGATATTTATACTAAGGATGGAAAGAGGAGGGCCATTGGATGAGGGGACACGTGTTGTTAGATCCTCAAGGCTCGTCCCATCCTAGGTGTCACTCTGTCCCTCCATAGGTCGACTGGTATTGAATGTTTCAGCCACAGGCTGCTGATTTGACCGTTTGAGAACCTGCCGCACGTCCCATCAGTCAGAGATTTGACTTTGGGAAGATCTGTAAAAAAGATCTTCGTAGAGGCGAGGTGTGGCAGGTGAAGCGTTGCAGCGTTGTAGAAGCGGAGTGCGGGCCTTTGCATCCACTGCGTACTTGTGGATGAGTCCGGTTCGTTCGCTGACACGTTTTCAGTTCGTCCTTAGTGCAATCACCTCGGCATGTACAATCAGTTCGGTTTTTGGTTTAATCACCTCGTCCAGCACGTGGCTTGGGCCACGGGTGTGGACACGTGGCGGGTGAGGTGGCGGGTCTGACACAGGCCCGTAACAGGGGCCATGAACAAATGGTACAATGATAAGGAGACTCATTTTGGTGGCATTGTTGAGGATTAGTTGGGATGAAATTGAGCATCTGTATTGCATTACAGTTAGATTTATACACTGTACATTTTGTAGTGACGGGATATGAAGCTGCATGGCCATGAGGTCAGCCAAGACAGTACCCTGCAGAAAAGTTCTGTCTATGTTTGGAACCTAATTTTTTAGTTTTACTAATTAAGAGCACTTATAATTTGTGTAAATACTTAATTGTCGTCTCCCTTAATATTATAGTGATTTGGGTCGTACTGTTCTAATTTGTTTGTCTTCTACAAGGTAGTGTGATTAGGAGGATAATGCCCATTGTCTTCTTTTGATATGCTGCGACTCATGGTCTAGTTGTGATACTACCGAATAGTGTGCCCTTTGATACCTTGGTGGGGGAAAACTTAACGTGTCGATATGCACAAAACCTACTTTCCATTGTTTATAGCTACCGGACTATTGGGGGTAATGTAATCCCATTCTATGCCCTAGCTTTCTCTCAATGTTAGCGTTGGCCAAGCACAATGCTTCGTTCAAACTTTGTGGTGATATTGTTGAGTAGTGTGCCCTTTGATATCCAGGTAGGATACTTTATGGATCGATATGCACAACACTTAGTTTCCATCGTTTTTGGCTAGGATTATTGGGGTATGCAATCCAGTTTACTGCCCTAGCTATCTCTCAGTGTTAGTGTTTGCCAAGCACAATACTTTGTTTAATAAGAGAAGGGAAAATTAGGACTCGTTATGAGCATGGAGTCCTGAAATGCACCTCTTCTCTACGAAGTTTGAGATCCTTGATTCTTCCATTGACTGGCGATGAAAATAAAGTCAGATAATTAGAGTCAATGACTTCAACTAGATATCTAGAATTAGTAACATATCTCTGATGAACCATGTTAGTTAAGTTTTTCTAGTTTCTTTTCCTTGTTTAATACCTAATGTTCAGAATTTTTGCGATGCTTCAAGTCCTGCGTAAACATGTTTATCGACCTGTCAATGGAAATGATGAATTTATGTTCAATCAACCCCCACTGCCAAAGAATCACACATCTATCTTCTTCTTAGATTTGAGATTATATTTACATGTTCTCCCGTAGAGTTTTAGTATCTTCCAGGTTCAAATTAACAAATATTCGAATGTCTGAATGTTAAAATACTGTTTTCTTAAGTACCAGAATTTATGTTCAATCGACCCCCAGTGCATCAAGTCTTGCATTACACCTCTTGCACTTCTTTATCTCTCTCTCTCTTTTTTTTTTTTAATTAAACCACCTTTAGATGTTTATTAAAATGAGGAAAAACAGCACAAGCAAAGGAAGGGTGACAAAGCTGACCTCCCAAAAGAAAAAAATGTACAAAAGCACTCCTAATTAACTCCAATTAGAATTCTAACCAAACCTAATTGTGCTTCTCTTCAAACTTTGAGATCCTTGATTTTTCCCATGAATTACTATGAAAAATAAGGTCAGAGAATTAGCGAGTTATTTTGGTGGTATTGTTGAGGACTAGTTGGGCTGCTATTAAGTCGGCTATGTCACGTTATAGTTAGATTTATATACTGTATATTTTGTAGTGATGGAAAAATGAAGTGGCATAACCATGAGGTAAACTGAGACCAAATACCATGAAGAATAGTTCTTTATGCGTTTTGCCACCAAAATTTTTAGTTTCACAACTATATAAGAGCACTTATAATTTGTGTTAATACTTAGTTGTTGTATCCCATGATATCGTTGTGATTTGATGATTTTAGATGGTATCAAAGAAAAACCAGGACAATAAAAGGCGAAAGGGTAGAAGTCCATTGTATTTCGCTGAATCTGTGAGCATATAGCAGGGTACCGGAGGACTTCTAGAATATGATATTCTCATGTATTAGGGGGTGCCTTAAGTTTATGTCAGACATTCCTTGTTCTGATTGGTTTGTCTTTTATAAGGTAATAATTACGAGGATACTATCCCTTGTCCATATGCTGTGTTGGTCTAGTGGTGATTCTCTAGAACTGTGTGTCCATCTGGTGTCCAGCTGCGATACTTAACGCATTAGCTCCTGCACTTCACGGTTCAATACGCGCTCCTACCTATTATTCATCATTTAAGGCTAAGACTACTTCTCATTTGCTCCCCTAACTTTCGTCTCTTAGTGTCTGTATTGACCCAGTAGAGTCTTTTGTTTAAGAAATGTTGTTTCCCCTTGCGAAAAAAAGTCCACTTGTCAATAGAAGAGATTAATTTATCATTTTGATGCTCGGTGCAATTCAAACTAGTGGCCCAAAAGTTTGGAAAATGGGCTTTCCACCCAAACATGTCTTGTAAGCCCAATTTGAAAGAAGAAAAAAGAAGATGAAAAACCAATGGGAGGATATAATGTGACTCATTATGAACATGAATGATATATTTGTTAAGTCGGATTGGACCCGGATTAAACGTAATCAATCATGAATATCATCATATGCTCTCTTGTTAATAGACTCATCAATCAGTTGATTCATTCTAATTCATCGATTTAATCCATTCCAAATATTAGAAATAAAAGGGAGTTTGTTGTCAACTATTTACGTAGGAAACTTGTTCTATAAATGCAACTTACAAGAAGAAGAAAAAATGATGCTAAAATGATACAATGAAACTCTATGTGGATATGGGAGACATGTATGATATATTGAATTGGAGTAAATTCATACTTAAAATTTGAAAGAAGGAAAATTGTCGAGACAACAACAAATTTGTTATGTCAAAGTAGATTAATCTAGACATAATTAACCATGAGTTTATTCATATACCCATTTCTTAAAGTTCCAAAAACACAATTTAGAAGATGGAAAAATATGAAAAATGACAAAAAGACGCGAATATGAAAGACATGTCACATAAACGTGTGAATTTTGATTGAAGAAAAATCGATTAATGACAAGATATGGCCCACGTGGTATTTTTCCTTTGTGTGCGGTTCAGAAGATGAGGTATCAATTGGCCGTGGAACTAAAGCAACACCAAAGAAATCTTTAAAAGTTGGACACGCTTTGCTTTATTCTTACCCTTTGGACAACCATACTGATATTTATATTAGCAAAGCATAGAATATTTTTTTATGTTTTTTGCTAAAAACATAAAATTCTACCCTTTGTGTTTGTATTGTGACATAGAACAAAATAAGGAATTCAAACGAAAATCTTAAGGACGTGAAATTTTGGAATCCACCAAATTATGAAAAAATAAATTCACAAATTTTATTAATTGAAGATGATGAAAAACAATGAATTAACTATTTATTTATGAGGGTTTACATGAAAACCTAGTTTAAACCAACTAAAATTAAAAAGAATTCAAAATAAACTAAATGACAAAAATAACACTAAACTTTAAATTCAGTTTTCGAGTCCCAAAAGAATTTGGATGACCAAAATCTATTGTATGTCATGACATTGCTGTGAATTCTACTCGTCCCGTCAATCTCTTTCAGAAATAGTATGATGGGTTCAAATCGGAGTTCAACTGTCATAGTTGCACTATTATCTTTTTTTCCTTTTTGGTCAAATTCTTCTTAAATCCATTCAGCAATCTGTTCTACATCATATTGGCTTTGTATGGTGCACAATTTTTTAATTTTTTTTTTCCTATTTTTGGCTCTTTCCTTTTGATTTGAAAAGAAGTATAATTTATTTTTGCTAATCAAAACAAGAAGAAATTAATATGTTTGTGGGTGGTAAGAAGTAGGAACTTAATTGCAACGTTAACTTTTAAATGCCTCTAACTTTAATGTTGAGTATTTGCATTGTTTTGTAGGTATCACTTAACATTTAAATTTATTTTTCTAACAATTTATAAAATAATAAAAATAAAATAAAAATCATCTTGTAATGAGGGCCGCACATCCCCAATCTGCTGCTCCACCATATATATATCACATCTTATCTTCATGTTCTTATTTCTATTCTCACATCCAAATTCAAATTTTATTTATAGACCAATCATTTATCTTTTCTAATAAATATTTTGGATTACAGCTAGCTTCAAAAATCGTTTGAGTCAGTCAGAATTCGACTCTATTTTTGAGGACAAGTAGCGTGTATTAGACACATACTAAGAGACATTTGAGACTTAAGGTTTAGAGTTGCAACTTCGCTCTCAACTTTATTATTATATTACATAAAAGTTCAGTTCTAAATTGTCACATAAATTTCACGTGTCTAACTTTATGAAATTAAACGTTGTTTGGTAAGGGCGGATATCTAGAAATTTGAAGCGACAAGTGTATTCACAAAGTTCATATGACAATATAATGAAGATTTAAACAGTTTCTGACATTGAACCCTAATTGTAAAGTTATAATGAGATATTGATAAGTGATTTCTCATATTAAAATAGAATTAATTCTAAAAAATTCATTTATTTAACTATCCGATTTATTGACTTTTATATTATATATCGTGTCACTAGTTAGTGAAACTTTTGAAATATTATTATATTAATTGAAACGTCAAATTATTGCCAACTGCTTAATGGACCTACTCCATGAATGCATGTGAATTGGGGCAAAAAGTCAGTGGAGTAGAATCTACTCAGTAGATTGTGGATTTGTCTTAGAGATGGGCTAGACCCTTCCACTAGTTAACTCTATAGTGCATTACCAAGATTTAAAATCTTTGTAAAATTTTATATTTTTCTTGATACTAAACCATTGTTTGATTTAACGGGAAATTAGAATTTTAGTAAATTTTGATAAAAAATAATGAAATGTGTGTAGAGAAATTGATAAAAGCTGTGGGCCTATAAAATGTATGATTAAAAATAAGTTTGAAAAAAAATGAATTTTAAAAAATTGGGACCAAATAAGGGTTAAATATTTTCTAGTTGTTTCTTTAGGTGCGCTTGATATTGGGACCACTCTTGCCACAGCTATGCATTTGTACCATGTATCAAACTTCTCGGTCTTGTCACGTTGACAACATGTGGATCACTAGCATAACATCTATTTATTATCTTTGTATTGTACTTCAAATAATTATCATTGTTGTCGTTTCCAAATATAGTACTATTACTTGTTTCCAAATTTAGCATTAATACTGGCTCATTAAAAAGATTCAAGAAAATAGTAATTAGTGTGCATCTATCTACAATATAAGAAATTACTATATATGTTTTCTTTTTAACTTTTCAAATGAACTATGCGTGATTAATATTTGACTATTAGTTTAAGAATTATGTTTTCTTTTTCCTACAATTATAAATTCATTTCTTTGATTGGATTTAGCAGCAATTAAATATAAATTTAAACTCTCCCATACCCACAAAGATCTCCCCATTAGTTAAATCAATCAATCGTCGAATTTAAGTGAAGATTACCTATAATTAATACCTACTAAAATTTTAAATCGTCCAATCATTATTAATTCACATATTTTTAAATTAATTATAATGCAAATTTAAGTTTATTAACCATATAAAAATATTAGTAAAATTTTATTTTTTCTCGAGATTAAATATTTTCTAGTTGTTTGCAAATATATTTAAAGTTAAATTACATATACAATAAAAAGGAATTACGTAGGTGATTGTGTGCATTAGCTTTTACAACATTAACCACTCTAGTTACAACCATGAATTCTTGTTTTGAATCGAACTTCACTTCTACACATCTAGAAAGCATGTAGATCGCTCACAAATTTACGTATTGTACTTCAAACATTTGCCATTGTTGTCATTCTCAGATTTTATACCGTTACTTCGTTTCTAAATCTAGCATTGTTACTTGTCATTTTCATATTTAGCACTACTAATTGCTCATTAATAATATTCTAAAAATATGCATATAACTACTAAGGAAATTACTATATGTGTTCAATCATACTATATGTACATTAAGTTTGATATCATTTGACATGAAATTCATCATAGCCATTAATTTTTACAACACCTGTCACCACTGAACAGATTTATAACACAGGTGGATTTCTACAATATTATCAATAAGACTAGACAAGTAGCTTAATTGATACGTGTTTTCTTTGACTTTTCAAATGTAATAAAATATTTAATATATTAAGACCATTATCATGAACTACGCATGATTATATTTGACTATTAATTTAAGAATTATGTTTTCTTTTTCTTACAACTATAAATTCGTTTCTTTTAAATATCAATTTTAAACTCTCTCTCGCCCACAAAGATCTCCCCAATAGTTAAGTCATTCAATCATCCGATTTAAGTGGATAATATTACCTATAATTCCCACTAAAATTTTAAACCATCCAATCATTATCGATTCACTTGTTTTTTATTAATTATAATGCAGTTTTAAGCGATTAACCATATAAAAATATTTGTAAAATTTTATTTTTTCTTGATATTAAATATTTTCTACTTGTTTCTAAATATATTTAAAATTAAATTACATATATTGTCTTAATAAAAAGGAATTGAATAGGTGTTTTGATTCCACTATTTCTTTAATGAAAAAACATTTTTTTTAAAGATTTAAATGCATTACAATTGTTGTTGACAACAAATTCATCTAATTGTCAATAGAAGAGAGTCAAATCACCATTTAAAGCCTCTCCAAACTCAAAAAAACATTAGAATGCTCGTCATTGGAAACATAATTGAACAAAGTTTTGGTTAAGTGAAAGTAATTTAGCTTTCTTCTATTTTCGTAAGTTTTTATCGTAGAATGTCTAAAGTTTTGTACTTCATGTTTCTTTGTACATTTTGTAGGTGTAATATAGGGTTTCTCATTGTTATTTCTTCTTTATTATTATTTGTCAATGGTCAAAGAATGTCATAAGCTATGTCTGAACCTCTTCCACTATTGTTGTATCTGGATCTTGGTAACACATGTTCTACATGCAATCCCCGTACTTTATATCGAGGATAAGTTGCATTTATGTAGATTCTTTAGGTTCGTGCACTTCGATTTATAGTGAATATCTCTTGAAAGTCGTGTTATTTACCAGAAACCTAGATAGATATTAAGCACTTGTCACTTTGACAACTTAAAAAGATAATTAGTGGTGGTTAATAGAAATCCATGATTTGTTATTTGGCCTCCGTTTGGTAACCATTTTTCTACAAAAAAATGCATTCTTTGTGTCGAATCACACCTTTTTTGTGTCTCTTTCCAGTCATAGACCCCACTTAATGTGAAAGAAAAAATGTGTTATTTGAACAAAGAATGGCTTCCAAACAGAGGCGATTTTGAAACACCTAACACACATCCGCATGGAATACTCCTACCATGTAGGTTTTATAACATTAATCGCTCCAATCATAGTCATGCATTTGTGTAAGGGATCAAACTTCAGCATATCTTGCTATGTGACAACAGGTGGTCACTAATATAACATCCATTTATTATTTTGTATTGTACTTCAAACATTTACCATTGTTTTCGTTGTCATATTTTTTTACTATTACTTCATGATAATGGTCTTAATATATTAAACTTTTTACTTGTTGTGTTTGAAATGTTAAAATAAATGTATATAGCGATTTCTTATATTGTATAGGAAGATGCACATTATTGTTTTTTGAATGAGCAAGTAATAGTGGTAAATTTGGAAACCACAATTAGTAATAACGCTAAATTTTGAAACAGGTAATAGTGTGCATCTTGAGTTTTCACAAGTAACGATTATTTGGAAGAGTTTTAGTTTTATAAAGGGATTCTAGTTTAACCCACAATTCTTCAGCAATCTCAATCTTTCCTAATTCTCTAGTGACACCATTACATAAATGCTGAAATATATTGCTCCAAGCAATTTCAGTTTGTTCACTTGTTTTAGAATCATCAATTTTTTCACACCTTGATTCATCAAGGGCTTTTGCACGCCTTTATTACAAAAGAAGGGCTTTTCGGGCTCTAAGGATTAAAATCTCATTTTCCATTCCAAATGTCAACATCAACTTTAGTATTTTCCATTTTAAAAAACTTTGAAAATAAGCCCCGATTGGCCTCTATTATTCCCCATTAAATTATAATTCATTTTCTTCATCTTCTTATTAACCACATATTCTCCAATAAAATAATATTACACGTAAATCTAAAAAAATTTCCTTCTTTTTAATCGTATATTCTCCAAAAAATCACCATTTCTCTCATTATAATGTGGAATACTTGAGGCCAAACGGCGCTAAAACAAGATTTTTCTTTCAACAATTTTAAGGAGGGATTACGAGTAGAAAGTTTTTCCTAGTTTTCAAAGAACAATGTAGAGTTTTTCCCAAAAAAATATGCACATGCACAGTGTTAACATGATGATAGTTTTCACAAATGTGCAGTTATCACAATGTATGATCAATAAGAGCAATAAGTTAACTTTCAATCGAAGTATATAGTATATATCACAATCCATGATCAAAACTATAAACAGTAAACAATATTGAAGAAACTAGTACCCAGTCCCCTCAGATTCTAAGATTCTTGCATGAAACCCTAGATAAAGGAAGATTCAAGAGGATTTCTCTCAAAATATCCAAGAAATTTACCAAATCGAAGGATTATATACAATATAGGGTTAGAAATCGTTACCAGAAGATCAAAGATCAAAAGGTGTAAAACAGTTAATACCAGATAATTGTTTTACTTTTATTGCGAACCAAGATCATACCCTCAAAAGTATAGATCTATTAAGATCTACGATTTTAGCCTCCAAGAACAACTAGAAAACCAGATAGAAGGATTTACATAAATCGAAGTGCTCTGATATCATTTGTTGGTAAATTTGTCTCAAGAACACAAAGTAAATCAATAGAAATTAAAGAACACGTAGCTTTTTCGTCATAAGGCTCGGATGTTCATTCAAACGATCTACTCACCACATTAAATATCAACAAAAATGGTTATCGCTCTAAATCCACTAGAAATCACGAAAAATAACAGTAAGAATTAACCTCAGAGATTCAACATATTTTTCTCTCAGGCCACCGTTTTGTCTCAAGATCTCTTTCAAAATGAATATACCAAGTAACCAGTGATTATTGCTTATCAAATGATAGACCAGTAACCATACAACCACTCCATAATGGATCTCACCAAGAAAATCTAAGAAAATGAAGTATTACGGACGAAACTCATAAGATTTTCAGATAGAGGAAAAATGAGAGCAAAGAGAAAACCCTATATCTAAATAGTCAGGCCAATCAAAGTATCCAAAATATAGGGATTCAACAATTAAGTTTCATTCGCATGGCATCATCTCACCCATTGATCTAAAACGAACATAGTCGCATTTCAGAAACTCAAAAATGCACATGCGTGGGAGGCAACCAACTTTGGGCTTCAATTGTATTTGGGCTGCTAATATTATAAGTGGATCCATCATTGGGCTAGAAATTTGGGTCCAACAAAGTGTTAAGCAAATCCAACAATCCAACAAAGTTATTGATGTGATTGAAATATTATTTTATTGAAAAATATATTGTTGAAAATGAAAATGAAAATTTTAATGTGCCTCAAACAGGGATAAAAATGTTTTGGTTAAGGAAAAATTGTAACCCTAGATTTCTTCTATTTCCATCAGTTTTTTGTCGTAGAAAAGATACGAACTTGTAAAGTTTTGTACCCCATGTTTGTTAGTGCATTTTGTAGTTGTAATAAAGGTTGTGTCTTTGTTATTTCTTCTTTATTGCTATTTGACGAAGGCCAAAAGATGTCACAGGTTATGTTCGAACCTTTTCTGCTATTGTTGTATCTTGTGCATGCTAATCAATTCTACATGCAAGTAAAATATATGCATCCCCGTAGTTTATATCGAGGATAATTTGCAGCTTGAGTCGTTGGATTATTGCTCTACGTTCACTTTGACAACTCAAGAAGACAATCAATATTCTGAAATTTATGATCTTTAATTCTTTTGTGACACATTGTTTGACACATTTCTACGTGAATTATGTGTATTAACTACTCCAGTTACATTCATGCAAATGTGTTACGGATAGAACTTCACTTATATACATTTTGAAAACAGGTCAATCGCTAACATAATCAAACCATTCACTTTCTTACCGACAAAGATCTCCCCAATAATTAAATCATTCAATCATCCAAATTAAGTGGAGATTACCAATAATACCTACTAAAATTTTAAATCATCCAATCATTATCAATTACATTTTTTTATTAATTATAATGCAGTTTTAAGTTTATAACCATATAAAAAAAATTTCATTTTAATTAACATCAAATTGTAAGCTAAGAGCATCTCCAACAGACTCTTTAAACATGAGATGCTCTCTATTTTAAAGAGTCAACATATAAAATCATGCTCCAATAAACTCTTTAAATTAAGATTTTAATTTAGAGAGTGGGTTTGGCTCTCCAAATTTGGAGAGCCAAACTCACTCTCTATAATTAAATGCATTCAAAAAGTTTCAATTTTCAATGTAGAAAAGCAATAAAATAATCTATAGAAAAACTAGTTAAAATAAAAGATAAAGAAAAATAATAAATATTTTTTGGGAATAGTAAATTTAAGTGTTAAATATAAAGAGTTTGTTGGAGTACATCAAAATTTTAACTCTTTAAATTTATAGATGCTCTCCAAATAATAGAATATGCTCTTTAAAAATAGAGAGTCTCTTGGAGATGCTCTAACAACCACAAAGCGTCATTTAATCGAAACATTTTTTTTATAAATTAAAAGCTAACAATTAAAACTTATCGTTAAATTGAGGCAAAAAGTCATCGCCCGCCGCTAATCAGAGAGAGAGACAGAGTGTTGACCGTAATCACCTACAAAAACAAAGTAATTTCCGAGTAGGGTTAGGGCATCGAGGGGTATTATTGTAACAAGTAAAAGTTATGCGGGTATTTCCGTCACAAGATCAAGCATAAATACGTGGCGAAATGCCTTCTCCTGATCTCTCATCCTGCTCTCAGCCAAACCCCAAAGAGATTCTGAGGAAGAACGAAGGGAAAATTTCCAGAACAATCAAAAGCGAAGATTTGTTTTTTGATGAATTGAAGATTTGATAACAGTCATTATTCACCGTTCGTTCGATCGATCGTCGAACCAATTTTAGCATCGGCGGCGCGGCTCGGTGAATTATTCTTTTGCTCTTTTCCTCGTTCGCTGTGGATAGTATAATAAATAATAATCAAAGAAGAAAGAGATAGATGTTTGCACTGAGGACGGACCGAGTTTTTCTTAGATTTTTTTACCAGAATTTTTTGCTGGATTGAACATCGGAGGACTGGAGGCGACTTGTGCCATTGCGAGGAGAATACTTTTTATTTGTACAATTGACAGGTATATGAAACGCTTAGTTTTTTGATAAATCCACGCGTATTTCTTGTATGTTGGTTGTTTTTGTGTTGACATCGTCAGTTGTCAGAGAGGAAAATCTCCCCGTGTGTTCATTTTGTTGGCCGTCGGATTTTTGTTCAGATCTGTGGTTTAAGAAGACACGCCTAGGGTTTCTTGGTTCCCAGGATTGGAATTGCTGATGTGTATTCAAGATCCGAACCAAGGAGGAAGTTTCTTGGGCAAGGGTTGATTAGAGTTTGATTTGGTATTTAGATGGATTATTTGAGTACTACGATTTGAATTTTGCGTTTTCTGCCGTTTCTATGGAGAATAAATTGATGGCCGCTTCTTATTTTACTGGAGGAAAATATATTCAATCTCATTGAAATCTGCGGCAGATCGAGATCTGGTTGATCTACACAACCATTTAATTTTAAAGAGTGAAATAATTGTCACAAGAAAGATGCTTTTTTTGGGGCTGCATCCTTGGATGCTCCGGGAGAAGGATGCATGAGAAGGGATCTGGGAAAAAAAAATTAAATTAGGAGTTCAGATGGCTGAGGAGGCTTTCCAGCAAGCGAAATTACATGCTATCTAATTACTTGTGTAGATCATGTCTGTTTGATTCTTGAATTTGATTGCTCATTTCTTGTTCTTCTTACCTATGTTAAGCGACGGTAAGACATTGGCTATATATGGAGAATGGAGACTTTAGTTAAATTGCCTGATTAGTTTATCCCTTTCGCTCTAACCACCCTTTGGGTTCGTATAATCAAATTATGGCGGACATCATTCTGCATTCCTTTTCATCTCTCGAAGTTCTATCTGATGTTTGGAATTAATGTCTGCCATCCGTTGGCCTAAGTTTGAAGTGATCTGTTCTGATCTTTCTCGGGGTCTTTTTGCTGTTCTTGGTATTATATGAAGCAAAGGATGATTACACTGTTTGTGCAGCAATCACTCATCATTATGTGAATAAAAATGATCCATTTGACAAGTATCTATTTATTCCATCCTTAATGGAAACAGTAAATATAAAATATTCGTCACTCTTTGTTGAGTATTGCTTTGTCATTATTCAATTGAGTGAAAGAAGCCTTGAGTCTGAATCAGTATCCAAAAAGTCAATCTGTATTTGCTCAAGTTTTGCTGGTCAATCTCCTTAGCGCTATCTGCCTCAAGGTAATTGTCTGTGGAGGCATGTGCTAGCACTTGCAGCGTCAACTGTCAACTTGAAGACAATTATGAAATTTGATTTGCTGTTGTGTTTTATTCTTGTTGAATTTGTTTTTCATAGGTTCTACGCTTTTACAGGTGTCTTATACTTTGACATTGTGAAGATTTTTGGCGCAAGTCGAGAAGTTTTGTACTATTGACTTACCAATGTTGCCTTTCAACTTATGGTGAGTTTTTCAAAACATTTTGTTTTAGATCTTGAATACACTGAGCCTTTGCTCTATGGTATGCATGCAATGATGCAATTTTGGATCATACAGTTTTCCTAGGGCTAGTGGTGGCATGGTACATTGCATAAATTGGCACTGTATATTATTATGATCTGATTAGATTAATACAGGTTGCTCATGAACTGCGGAGTTCTATCAATAGATTTGAGGATGAGCAATATAAAGGATGAATACTAATGGTCATGTGTGCCACTTGAAAACTTGGATACCTTCTATCTTTCTTAGTATGCTGCTTTAAGAAATCTTTCTACGTGTACTAAGTACTAACTACTCACAGATTGACACGGAGGTTGTTGATTCTCGTACTTAATTGAAAATTCTTCATTTAACTAGACATTGAGCTATGTAATATGTACAATCAATTAACATTTAGTGGAATGTCCATTAATTTGCTTCCATCTTTAATAAGCATACATGGATTGGCATCAACATCATAAGTATCGTTAAGACATAACATAAGGAAACACAGACCAGGATATGTTCTTTAGTGCCTTATGTTCATTTGGGTATGTTAACTTATTAGGCATTTTGCTGTGTAAGAAAATCTTAGTTATAAACTGTCGTTTATGTTTTCTGACTGTGTGTTGCATTCATTTCTTGAAGACTCGCTCTTGCACTTGCTCGGGGAGTGTTGGTTGTACATTGGGGTTAAATAGCACAAGGAACCAGCTTGCAGAGGCATCCTGCAAGACTTGTGGTGGCAGATTCTTAGTTGATGGGATAGAGCCTGTATCTGAAAGCATGCTTGAAACTGTGGGTCGTGAAGTTATGAATTCCATCAATCCAGAGTTTAATTGGAAGCCTGTGACCAAAGGAAGGCGCTCCAAGAAGCCAGTAGTTAGAAGATTGAAAGGTGTTGCAAAAGTTGGCAATACGGGTCCAAAAAGGGTGGGCAATTTTTCTGGTTCTGATTCTGACAAGGTATAGTTTGATAGCATTTTTCACCGAGTATTTAATCTCATTTTCACTTTCACACTCAATTGTAATTTTGCAGTTTGGTGAAGCTGGACTTGGACAAAGATCCTCCAGTAAAGTGGAGCATGTACCAATCAAGAAAAGGAGAAATTTGCTTCGATCTCCATCACCAAATCCTCGGGTCCTTTCTATTCGCAGTCAGGATTCTTCATCTCCTCAGACTCGTACTTCCTCTCCAATCTCTGAAAATTTTGAGCAACTTTCAGATCAAAATAATTCATCGGGCTACGTGTCCTTGAATTCATACTCCAACCAGCTATCAAGGGATTTTGACAGATCAGCTACAGTTAAGGTTGGTAAGGCGGTTGATCATGGAATTTTTCCAGAGGGAGCAGAGCCAGTATTAAATAGGTCAGAGGACTTCTCCGGAATTGCACTTCTAGCAGCGGCTGCCTGTATTAACAGCATGGATGATGATGTTGTTAATGCTAATACCGAAGAAGATTCTTCAATCCCAGAATGTTCTGTTGCATCTACTTGTCCCACTGAATTCAAAGTAGGGTTAAAATGCACAGATGCTGGAACTTTTCTCAGTAAAGAGTCAGTTCATGCAGATAGTTTCCAGTGCACAGTTGTTCCAGATAAATCTGCTCCTTCTCAGATTATGCTTGAAAGTGTGAAAGATGGAGCAGTACAGAGATCTGTTTCTTCGAAGATGGATAGGCTGCATTGGGATCTAAACACTGTAATGGACGCTTGGGATGAACCATATGATGTTTCAGACATAGGAAATACCTCGAAAGATATCAATGATGTTGGTATTCTCAGGGGGAAGCTTGATCGAGAATGTTGCGGGGATCATAAAGATTGTGATGTAAAGGACCCAAGCGTTGAGTTTTCCAATTTGAAAAAAGAAGTATATAAATTAGAAGAACTTTCAGATTCTGATAAAACTTGCTTTGAGAAAAAATGTTTTCCAAAACCCGAGAGATGCTTGCTGGAACCAGTAAATTCTTATGCTGATACGGGAACTTCTTGTGAATCTACGCGGATAGATTCTGATAAGAGCAACTTTGCTCAAGTTAACAACCGAAATTCTGATGTAAATACATCTATTAAAATTGTTGACAAAGATGCAGTTCCCAATAATTCTGCTCGCACCGAGTTACCTTGCTACTCAAGCTTTTCTGAACCAAAGGAAAAAATGAACGGAAATTCTGGCCGTGTCGCTATCTTGCAGGGTGAATATTGTTTCGGCACTATGATAGAATTTGACAAAACTATATCCTCCGAAACAATTCAGGCTGGGATTCAAAACTTGACTTCAAATGAGGTACCAGTCTTAGAATTATCTACATCTGTTGACACTGAAGATTATCGGAAGACATCTGAACTGCCTGATATAAGGATTTCTTTAAAGGAGACAATGAGCTCCATTACATGCAAAAGACCAGATATTGACAATTCTGGTAGTAATTCGACGGATGTGGATTTTTCTCGTCCGTCATATAACTCCAGAAACTTCCATGCCTCGAGGACCTTTATTCCTGATGGTCAGTCTGTTGCAATTGCTGAAGGGAAGGGTCGAGATGATAGAATTTCTGTTGCAGGTTCCATAATATCTGATTCTCAGGAGCACTTCAAACCCGAGGAAATTGTTGCCAAGCAAGAAGACGATAATGTTTCTATTGAAGGAAAAAGGAGACCTATTTTGCAAGACTTGTGTAACAGTGATGGTGGTGGAGAAAGTTTTGACCCCATTGCTCTTGATGCGAAGGTTGGCATTCTCGATGACTGTCATGATTCTGATGTTTCTCAGGATAATCATGGGCAAATGGCTGATGGGGATGAGGTTACTAAATTTCAGGCAGGCTATGATTCTCCATATGAGGATGGAGAATTGAGGGGGTCAGTTTTGTATTCGTGTGAAGACAATGAAGTTGAATATGGTGAGAATGAGTGTGTTGACTATGACTCAGATGGTAGAAATGGCAATGGTTCTGATGCTGCAGATTACCCGGGGTCAGATATAGTTGATGGTGGATCTGAGGGTTCCCAAGGGCCAAAAAAGAAATTTCTATCGATGAAGGGATATTCAGAAACTGATTTGAACAAGGGTGGGTCGGTGAAACATTACTTGAGACATTTCACCAATAACGACACTGAGAAGGTGATGGGTGGAAAGATAGAATCGAATGCGGGATCTGGTACCACCGTTGATCAGTCCATAGATATGGTTGCCGAGGAATATAATGATAGTGAGAGAAGATGCGCCGTAGATCGAACAGATGCAGTTGATGGTAAAGGGTTGTGCATGGACGAATTTGGGTCAAAGACCTCTCGGGGGAAGCTGCAGTCTCGTATTGAAGGACCTTCATCTTTGGTTACAACTGATGGAAAGGATATTTTTATGCAGCAATGCAGGTGACATTCGAAGACATTTTCTTGATTGGTTATCTTGTTTTGTTTCCCCAGCAGGATTATTTCCCCCAGCACCCTTTTGGGATCTTTTCTCCATTCTCACCGGGTTGGGGGGGGGGGTGTAGATTTCCTTGTCTTTTTTCTTTCTGGTTTTTGTTTCAATATTGATCTAACTGACAAATGTTTATCTTCTCCTATATTGTAGATCGCGTCGTCTTGGGAGTCCATATTCTCGGTCTGAAAGAAACATCAGTCCTGAAAAATATCCCGTTAGGTATAGGCCAGCTAGTCATGTACGCGAAAGAGATGGATGCGATAGTCTGTGGACATACTGGGGATCGAGAAACCATTATACTTCTAGATATCATGGGCTGGAGGGCCACGGTCAGACAAGGCCAAGAACTGCAATTAATGACTCAACAAACAAGTTTGGTGGATTTCACTCCCATGAACTGAGGCAATCTGGAAATTATTCTTCGAGAGGTTCGTATAGGCCCTCCTTTCGGAGGAGATCACCAGTTGACAGGGATGATTGTTTTGGCATTCATAGGAGAGTACCTCTAGCCCGAGGCACTGGCAATAATAGAAGCGGGGCCAATTCTGGAAATTATTCAAGACGCGTTGGTAGAGAGATTAGGGAGGATTTCCATGAGCCTGTTCCTGATGATGCTCCTCGATTGCCTCGTTATTTATCAAGGAGGGACAATAACTTTTCGCAAAATCCCGGTAGAGGTTCTCATATACCCTTGACCCGTAGGAAATCTTGTTCCAGATCTAGATCACGATCTCCCCGTCCATGGAACTTGCACAAGGAAAGAAACATGGGTACAAGATACCACAGCAGATCTCCAGATTTCAGGTCCAACGCTAGAACGGAAAGAATGAGGCTGCCCTATTCAAAACCCAGTTTTGCCTCTGATAATGGAGAAGGCTACATGTCCCCACCAAGAAGCTACTTCTCACCACAGCGCAATTGCCGATGGGTTGGTGAGCGAAATTTTATGGACAACTGTCTAAGGCACAGGCGATCCCCAGTCAGATTGTTCAGGAGGAATGAAAGGTTTGATACTGTTGGTTCTTCTGGACGAATGAAGTCGGACGATTCTTGTAGACCCACAACACGTCCTGGAAGATTTTCTTTCATGGCCAATGGTGGTAGGGGATGCAAGTTTGAGGCTGGTTATGAAGATAGGATACATCGAGTGAGGCTATCCGATGATGATGGTTCAGTTAGGCGGTTTCAGCATGATGTGTCCAATAATTTTGATGCAAGCAACAACTCCAACAAGGAAAATGATGTTCAACGTACTGATCAAAGGGATGTACCCCGGAGTGCTAGGGACGGTAAGAGAACCTTTAATATATGACTGATATGATAGGATAAGTTGCTTCCCTTCCCTTGGTAGATAGATTATGTCGAGCATTGCTCGAGAGAAGAATGACCATGCCTTGGCTTGCCTTCATGTCTTGTGCCTGGTGGTTGATAGATAGAAATTCTATACCAGTTGAAGTTTTTTCTTTCGTCTTTTCTAGCAAATTAGTTTTTAAAATTTAAATTTTCCTATTGTTGCATTGCTCTGTTTTCTTTTTGAGGAGGCTCCTTTAAATGTTATGCTCGGGCAATGTTGTTTTTGTTTGCCTCAGTCGGATGCTATCTTTGGCATCTGTGTTTCCGTTACGGCATGTAAGATGGAAGAAATATGTTTGCTAACATGTTAAATCTCGAAATAGATTTGTGACGAAGTGACAAAATAATTTATATTGTTGACCTTGAAGTCGGTGGAAATTAGATTTATTTTGCAGTTAAAGCTGGGGTAAAAAATAATGCTTCTCTCCTGAGAAGTTCCTACCAAGGTGGAAATGCTATATTTTTATTTTCTACAATTGTACGAACATTTAAATTTACACATTTTTGTAACTTCATGGAGCGTCGTAAACTAGAATTTCGAAGTCAAAAGTATTACTTTGATTTTTCACATCGTCACCTTTGTAAATATCCGTTTAACCACTTTTTAATTGCACTATAAATCTCCGATCTTTTCTTATTATATATTACACTTGTGTGCCCACATTTGTTTTGGCAATTTACTGGGTTCTTGAGAATATATGTGAAAATTTTGAAAATACAATTCTTGTAAGGAAGCTCCTGATGTTTACATACCGGTTACAATCTTCATCTTGCTTTTGAAGGATAGGATTAGAGAAATCACTAAAATTCTTTGTCGAGCCCTTTTAACATAAATCTCAAGACATCTATTAGTTAGCCTTTTCTAAGGTAAAGGCCCTTCAAAAATTTACGAGAATGGTCATTCTTGTCGACAACGTGAGCAAGTCGCAATTGAGCATCATTACCACTTTGATTT
This sequence comes from Fraxinus americana, assembly GCA_035079005.1. Taxonomy (NCBI): domain Eukaryota; kingdom Viridiplantae; phylum Streptophyta; class Magnoliopsida; order Lamiales; family Oleaceae; genus Fraxinus; species Fraxinus americana. Next base: position 32,587,903 of record CM068710.1, on the reverse strand, counting down.
ATCAATTTCACAATAATAATATCGTATTTAAAAAGATTAGAACCGGCCTGTTCGCTGCGACATAGTCCAATGTGGGATTAGGTCGGTATCGTTAATATACGTATTGTTGGGCAAACATAGATTTTTTTCACATTTCTCAACAATTCGAATTCAAGACTTCTCCCACGAGAGAGACCTGTGTAAATTTAGATTCTAGAAATTCTTTTTCATAATTATATTTACAATTATGCAATGAAGTTCGGTTCTCACAATTTCACTGGTATTCATAATTTTAGATGTGAATTACAACAAAATATGTTTGATGCAATTTGGGATATCCTCAGTTTTAGTAAAGATGTACACTTTCTGAATTACATTTAGGCTGATTGCAAGGAAAAGGTAAGAAAAATTACATTATAATGACTTGACCGATTCATCTTGTGTTAATATTGCTTGATTCTATAGCAACTATTGAGCTAGCATTTTTGACAACAAAACTTGTCAAAACGACAATTTGTAACAAAATGGAAGATGAATTTCTTGTTGAGTGACAAAACTCAAAATTGACCAATGTTGCTGAGAAAACATATATATTGACTGACGAATTACTCAGTAACATCTAGTCGAGCACAAGTTTAATAAGCTAATCTTTTTTGTTTTTATTAAATCCTTGGTTATGAGGTATTTACTTTTTCTAAATTTCATCCTAGCCTAAAATTCGACTCTAGCTCTGTCCCTTCAACAAATGTACAAGCAATAGAATTTACACTAAATAACAATGTTTTACAGACACAAGCCAGTCTCCACTGATAATCATAGGTGGTAATAATAAATGAAATGTACAGAGCATGTTTCAATATTACAAACATCACAAATTGCAAAATTAAAAAACTCAAGTACTGGCATACAGAAAGACAATTGTATAGAATAAAAAAGCATCACCAATTGAAGCTAATGGACTCAAAATGCAGGTTTTCTGCCAATGCAGAAGCACATATTTTTGCAACTTCATGGCGCATGCTCTTTGGCCCGCAAACTAGAACTCCAACGTCTGGTTCTTTGCAGTCGAAAAGTATTCCTTAGATTTTAATGAGAAAGATCAAGTGTGTTAGGCTAGACATACGTCTCTTTCAATAATTTACCAAATTAAACATTATAGACATGTTAAATATGCTCGACTAGATGATACTGAATATGAGTTAAAAGAATTGTTAATCATAGTTCACTAAGGTCAACAAACATTTTTTTTTTTCCCATATTAGTTACAAAACTTCAATTTCTGTCTTGGCTTCGGCACTTTGTCCATCTTTGCTTGCTGAATAACAGCAACATTAACATGACCTTAAAACGTCAGTTTATTTTTTCCTTTTTCTTCAATTTCTTTCAAAAAGTGTGTTTGAAAACACTATTGATTCAACAGAATCATTTTTGTCCAAATGGACGATAAAACCAACTTACCGATAGATTTTAGTCCTCTTTTTTTTTTTCAAATTCATTTTTAACCACTTGAATCATTTTTGTCCAAATGGACGATAAAACCAACTTCCCGATAGATTTTAGTCCTCTTTTTTTTTTTTTTTTCAAATTCATTTTTAACCACATATTTCCACAACTTGTATCAACTTTTTTAACCATACATTTTATTAACTATTATCAATCTACTAAAAATCTAATTTTTATCCATACCAAACAGTGGCTTAGTGTCACGTTAGGATTTCTTTTGATTCGGCAAATAGGATGCTTATATTGAAATAAAAATGAAAGTTTGGTGACTAATTTAGAATGAAAAGAAGTTCGGCGACTAAATTTAAAACGCTGTAAGTTTTTTCTAATAATGCATACTAAACGCTACCTATTTTTTCCCAAAACACAAAAAAGGCACTTACTCTTTAGATCAGGTCTAGCACCATAGTGCACCTTTGTACATTGCACTAGGGACTGCTGAGGCAAGCTTTCAAGTTCTCTCTCAGTAGCACATAACCATGAAGCTGGTGATGAGGTTGGTGTTGTCATTTCCGCGTTCTGAATCTGCCTTTCTTCCACAGAATTTTCTCTCTTTTGCAAGAGGAAAACGACACTAGTTCCTATAAATACACAAGCCATTACAAGAAACATATCCCATAAAATCTTAAAACTGTAATGGTAATTCTGTCCCCTCCTCTCGACAGGATATATATGGTAACGAGTGATGATTCCCAGAAAGAGTAAAAACATGATGAAGGAGGACGAGATTACAGCCCCGAGCAATAGCCAACTGTTTTTCCCAAGGGCTGAAGAAATCGGCGAATCTGATGGATTTGGCTGGAAAAATTTAGCCTGGATGAGTTCATGGGCATTTTCAAAGGATTTTTGATCGTTTTCTCTTGTGATGTAGGCTTCTATTTGTAATTGTACTTTGGAAATATCTATAGAATCTCCATATATGGGGAGCAAGAGGTCTAGCATTGAGAGATCAGCTGTGTTCTTGAAGGCAGTTACTAGAAGAATTTTTGGTGCTTTAAAGTTTGGTTGTGTACTTCTGAAGATGATCTCTCGGATTATGGAAATGAAAGGAGTAATGCCACTTCCTCCGCAAATCATCACCAAAGAATCCCGACTGCAACAAGATTAAACTTAGTCAGCATGATCTTAACTCGTTTAAAAGCGTCAATTATTAGAGACGAGAAGAATGGTTAAGCATGCCTGACTTCTCTTTAGTACTTCCAATCGTTCAACTATTAGTTGTCAGAATATTTTTAATAATTCCTTGTCCCTATAAAATTTTGTCCACAATTCTATTCGTTTTAACTTTAGAAAACATATCCAATGACCAAATTATTTTAGTATAATTTCATGAAGCTGAAAACAAATTATGTATACATACCTTAGAAAATGAGATGAAGAAGGTTCATAAGGTCCTTCAGTTGAGAATTGAAGATGATCCAAAGAAGAAGAAAGTTGTTTATAAAGCTTTTGAGTCCAACTTCCCTCAGTTTTTATTGCAATACTGATCTTATCTGCCTCCAAGTTACTGTTGGAAATTACTGTAAATGGGTGCCACTGCAGCTTGCATATGCTTGGTACATGAATAAACAATACACTTGTTGGGTTGTAACTCAATCCTATAGAGGAAAACAACTACTTATTAGAAAAGATTTAAAGGTATTGTTGATACATCTCGTCTAAAAGTTTAAACCGCTAAATAAAAAACAAACACTTATTTATTTGTATTTCTATATATCTTGAATATATACCTCGTCAAAGACCTAACATGAAAAGATTTAAAGGTGTTGTCGATGCATCTCGTCTAAAAGTTTAAACCGCTAAATAAAAGAAAACACATATTTATTAGTATTTCTATATATCTTGAACATATACCTCGTCAAAGACCTAACATTTGGAATTATAAGTTGCGTTGACCTTAGAGCCTTTGTCTACTCTTAGATCTACCTCGTGTAAAGGTTATTAGTTTAAAAACAATGGATGAATATAACTCATTATTCATATATTTACATTGCAACCACGTACCTTATGTTCAAACACATTTAACCTCCGTTTGGCATAATTTATAAATCATTTACAAGTGATCAAACTTCATTTTCAACCACACATTCCATTGGGTCCACAAATAATATCAACTTATCCATCACTCATTTTCATCTTTTACAAATTAAAGAGCTTGTAAATTCTTCCCAATTAATGGAGATTTTTATTCCATTTGGTAAAATTTAGAAATTATTTCCAAATTGTTGATTTTCATTTTCAACCACACATTTTAATGGATTCACAAGTATTATTTATTTATTTATCACTCATTTGTATCCATTTATAAATTCTTCCCAGACAAGATTAACACACATTTGACACTTCGAGGTATAAATGACAATGAGAGTTGAAAGGATTTTATGTTCTTTAGTGTCTGTCATGTTGATCCATCTTATTTAGAGCTTGACAAATTTGTTATATTTGTCTTTAACGTGCCAACTCGTGCATGTTGAATTTAACTACACACTAAAAAAGCCTTACATGAGTAAAATTTCATCATCGGGTAAAGTTGAGACTGCTTGAATTCTTGATCTTTTGTCAAAGCTTTAAACTTTCGAAAGAAATTTGGAACGTCAGACTAATTTTATTCACCTGGATTCTTGGAGAAAGTGAGTTCCATGGAGCCATTAGGCAGCAGGCGTGCTGAGAATAATCTGGCCCTCCTTCTTGACTGTAAGAATCTCAAGTATCTATCAATAAGGAAGAGAAAAATCCCAGGGAGAATCATGCAGAAATAGGCAACTCCCACATGCAATATGTAGAAGAATACATAGAGAATGTAGAGATGGTGAGCATAGAAGAAAACTTCAAAAAACTTTCTCCTGATTCGATCGAAACTTGTTGCCCACATCCCCAATGAAACCACAAAAGCTATTACTCCAGCTATGTTGGATAAATAGGTACTGCTCCATTGAAGCATCTGCATCACCAATTACCAGTTATTAAGTACTTCTAGACTGTGAGTTTGTGTGTGAGAGAGATTGATGCAATGGAAGTGTGAAGAAATATGAATACACAAATCAAAGCCTGTTTGTTCAAAAAGACAGCCTAGAATTTGACAAAATCTAGAGTCTATCGTATTGCTAACTAACAACGAACTGATAGACTAAAACTGTAGTTTAACATATCTCAAACATTAGACAAATTTGAGGATCTCGCATATAAAGCTACAGTTAAAGTAAAACAACAAGATGAAGCACAATTTTCCGAGAAAGTGAAGAAAGTTCCCGTTTGAGTCTGATCCTTTAAACGAAGGATTTCGGCCAAACTCCCATGGCCTAGAAAGCTTTCCAGTTTTGATCAAAAGTCCATTTATACTTGAAAATCAGTATTATTTTTCCAAATTCCAGGTGATCAAAACTTGACCCAAGTCAACTTTGAGCCTTCTGGATTCAATCCTGAAGAGAGAGAGAGAGAGAGAGAGAGAGAGAGGCGTTTCCGCGTTTGTGCATGTACCAGGTACATTTGATTAGTCATTGCCCACCAGTAGATGATGAATCCTATGCTATGTGCAGCAAAAAGAACATTTGAAAGATGCCCAAGCCAGATATGATATTTCATGCTAGATTCTGATGTGAGCCCAACAAGAGGCAATATTGAGGATGCACGTGTCACTGGGAAAAATAGAAATGCCCAGCATGTGTTTCCAATGTACCCAAGCCTCAGGGATACACTGCGAAATTTTGCTTGCCACCTGCAAAACCCAATGGCAGAAAAATTTTTATCAGAAAGATCAAGAATATTTACTGCTCAAAGGGATAACTCATATTAGCAAGTATAAAAGAAGAAAACACACTTGGTACGAAACTGTTTTTAGGATAAATACTCCAGTGTGTAGCATGATCAGTACGCAAAAATCGAGTAGGAGACTAAACATGATCAGGTGTCCAATCTAATGTCTGGATATTTGAGAGTTTTTATCTTTTTTTTTTTTTTCCTTTAATTATTTCCTGTACTGTCCATTTCAATTTACTAAACACGCAATAAAGGATTAAATATTTACAACACCACTAGTTTAACAAGAATATATAAATTAAACAGTTAAGTTGTTGGTTCTTACACTTTCTCTCCTGGTGTATGCATATGGAGGGCGCCAAAACTGACATATAAATAATTTGCAAGAGACCATATCATAAGTGCTATGAACATGACAGCAAATGCCAGCTCAACTCCATTCACAATTCCCAGAGGAGCCCTCACCATTGCCGGACGTTTCATTGAAACACAATGGCTCTTTCCCTTCGAACTGCAAAAGAACTCAACACACTTACGATAACTGTGCACTTGATGGATTTTTAATTAGAAAATGAATTCCGTCTGCATGTTGGCGTGTGTTGGACGAATAGTGTAAGCTTTTAGATTAAATGATTAACAGAAATTCCTAACTTAAAGAATTACCTAGAAATTAAGAACATACCTTCCGGAGTTTGATGATTTCTTCTGAAAATGAAGATAAACACTGCCCAGTGCTGCAATGAACATAATTGGAAAACTAAACAAAAGAAGATTTGTCCCTGTAAAAGAGTGCAGATTACATGAGAAAATTTTCGATAAAAAATCAACAATGTCATAGCAAGTACGCACGCACAAAAAAAAAAAATGAAGAAATTAACAAGCTATACCTTGCTCTCGAAAATAAGTGGAATTGAGTTTTTCATTCAACTTTGGGGTCCATGAAGTTTTGTAAGTTTTTGTGGCCAACATAACCCAAATAAACATATATCCAACAAAAACCAAGAAAAACATAATCTGCCACAAAACCCTGAATTTCATGTTCTCAGCAGTGGATTTGCTTGTAGGGACTCCTCGTCCTCAAATCTGGATACCAATAAGATTTATCAAAGAAAACAATGAGTGGCTATACTTTTATTCCAGAAAGTCTTGTTCCACCTAATTATATACATGTATGTATACTTGATTTCTTTGCTATCAAATGCTTGGTATTATTCTATGATGTTTTTATATACGAATAAAATAATTTTGATGCGTCACCATATGTGAAGGAGAAAAACAGCATGATTCATGCACAAGTACAGGGAATTATTGTACTGCAAGTTCATTTTTCAGGTAGCTAAATGTCTAAACAACTAAACAAGTGGGTGTAATTTAGTTAGAAAGATGCAACATGTACCGGGGGAAATGTCAGAGAAATTGTGAGAAAGTCGAGTGGCAAATTTTCATTGAACTTTGCACAAAAAACAAGATTTAAGATAGTCAATCAAAATCTATCACATCAGCACCCGCATTTTCCTATGTACAAACAAATTTATTCATTTAGCCCATATTTGGTAAAAATTAAAATTTAGATTTTAATTTAAATTAAAGTCAACAATTAATTTTAATCACACATTACATATCCCAAATGAGGGCTTAGTTATTCTTCACATAGTCAAAAGCTCACAAGTTGTTGTTTATGTGACCTTTCACACTCAGGAAGGGCTGATATATATGAGTGATGCTATTTGTCATCAAGATGTATATAGGGGTTACACCCCCCTCACATGGGGGTGGGACCCACTCAAATAAAAAAATATTATTCAAGTGAGTCCCACCTCCCATGTGAGGGGGGTGTAATCCCTTATGTACATGTCTTGATGTACAAGTAGATATTTCCGATATATATATACTAATTAAAACAGCCAAATTTTGATGCTTTTTTTCTCATTAAAACAAACATATCTTTTAAGTTTCAACATCTAGCGAATCCAAATTTTTACCTTGCCAAAAGGAAATAGCATTTCAGATGGTACTACTCCTGCTACAGAACTGTGTAAGTACAGTTGACTTTAGGGTTTTGCAGTACAATCTAAGAGACTAATACAGTTCAAATCTAGTTTGACCTATTGCTCTTCATGTCGAGAGGGGGAAAAATAACAAACTAATAAATAAAAAAAAAACAAGAGAAAATAATGTAAATGAAAAATCTAACTAGAAATTGACATCTTGGTAGGGCGCACGAAAGCAAATTGGAAAACCTTACTATTTTTATATACCAACAGAATATAGACATAATCTAAAAGATTAATCTTTTTGTTAAGAATTGAATTCCATTTTAAAATATCAACTTTATTAAGAGGAATAGCACAATCATTTATAAGTTGGTTTATGTTTATATCTTTATTCGATGTGAAATTCTATCCCTTAACATGCCTCCGCAAGATAGTGACAAGTTTGAGCAGATTAATCTTGAAATGCGTATGCTCACTTTTGGAGTTTTAATTGGATCGAATTGATCGTTAAAGTTTAATAAGCTTTGATACTATATTAAGAATTGGAGTTCCATCTTAAAAGGTCAACATTATTAATAGGAGTAACACAATCCTTTATAAGTTGGTTTATGTTTATATCTTTATTCGACGTGGAATTCTTTTTATCTGAAATAAATCAAAATATTAGTATTTGAATTTAAGGACAATTTGTTAAGAGTTGTCGAAGCTCTTCAAGCATGACACGCTAAATTCAAAATATTCTTTCTTAGAAAATCAATGCTTAAAAACAAGTTTCAAGAAATTTTTAATTTTATAAAATCAATATTTATTTCATATATCAAAAAAGGAACCATCATTAGAAGGCAAGACGTAACAATCCCTTAACCAAAACTGAGAAAACTATTCATACGTAGTAACTACATTCAACTATGTAAAATATTACAACGAGATAAAAGGATCAATTAAAAATTTAAAATTACAAAACTGTGAACATAATTCTAAGGTATATCAACAATAACAGGTTCTAAGATTTAATTTTCTTTTGCTCTTCAAATTATGAACCAACCAGTTTGCGTATATCTTTCCTGGATACACAACAAGTTGCAAGAGTTGCGCAGAAACACAGAATATTTCCAATGGCAGAGCACAGAATCAGAAATTCACACAGTGAGTTGAAAATCTATGCAACGCATATCTATTCACAAGTGTTTGAGAACTAACGTTCCAAAACCAATGCCCAGAAAGGTCGCTATTGATATTCCAAATATCCCTACTAGAATGCCGGGAATGACCAAAGAACCCCATCCTTTTGCTGTAGCCATTCCACCTGCTGTCGTAGGACCTCCAATATTAGCATTCGATGCTAATAGTAACAGTTTTGAGTCCAATCTGAACAATCTTCCCAATGCAAGTATCACAAGGAGATGAACAGTCACTTGAATGAAAGCAAACAAGAAAATACTAGGTGCTGTGTGGATTACATTCCATATACTCCCACCGGCACCCACAACAGCAAAAAATACCTGTTCATAGAAGATATGGTAATTTAAAGAAGACAGTCCAATAGAATTATTGGTCAATACATGTAATGATTTAACGTCACAATATTTGGTGTGAGAAAAGAAGAATTTTTTTACTTCACGACTCCACAGACAACTAGATCAACAACTATACCAAAAAATTTGAAGTCGGCTACATGATGGTTTTTTATCAACCTATTAGATTCGTCACGACATTTACCAAAAGATCCCACAGGAAAAATTCCTCCGCAACTATATCAAGTGGAATTAAATTTGGTCCACATGTCTATCTTCCAATATTTTCTACAAGACACAACATCACCAACAAAAACTTCTTCAAGTCTACCAAAGACATTTTCCAACTGCTTAAGTCACCGAGAACTAGAAAATCCTATTTAGTCAAATCCCTAACTACAAATTTCAATGTTCCCATTGTAACGGTCACCTAATTTATTCTCAATTGGTATCACCTCGATTTCTATTGCAAGAAATTTTCAGTCATTGTCATTTAGGAAGAATATTCATTGCACCAAAATCATTTAAATTCAGAACCGTAGGTATGTGAACAGTGGAACAATGCAGCCTTTACTAAACAAAATTTTCCAATTTGAAGCAGTATTGTACTTGAGCAGTTGGTTGCTGATTCACCAGTTTATGAATCAATTACTGGCACCTTTTCAAAATCCATTAACCATATTTGAGACTAGAAACTCGATGCCAGTCAATTTATGGTACAGCCTTGTCACAGTGCTCATACGGAATTAGCTTTTTCAGCTCGTAAGGGCACGAGACTGAAAGGAATTCAAGATCAAGACACCCAAGACCCGACAAAGAATTATCACTTTACATATGGTGTATATTGCAAAAAGCCCCAAACAGAACTGTACCTGGCCTCTTTGAGTGCACGTTCGGGTCTTAAGGATGGAAATCATAGAACATAGGGGCCAGGGTTAACTATGACAATCAAATACCATGTGTAGTAGGTTTTAAGTTACCTGCATCAATACTACAGCAAATGCTTCACCAGCAGGTGCAAGGTGGCAGAAGTATTTTGGAAGCAAAGTTGCTAAAACCACAACAATTGCTGTAATTGCAGGAAGATCGCCTCCTTGAATTCCTAGCAATTTGGTAAGAGAAGTGGCAGCTTTGCATATAGCGAATGAAACAGCAAGTGCAGTAGCCATATGGAGCACAGAAAGTTTGTTTCCCTCGGACTTCATAGCTGTAGAAGCATCTGTAGGAAAAGAAAATTTGAATGTCATTCATTCTCAGGCTATCGTAACACATCATGAGTATGTTCGGTACACTGTATTGAATAGAACTGAACACTACTACAGATAAGATCTTAGCATCTATTTTTTTCCTAATATTGTCCAATACTATACTAAGCAAACGAGCTCTATCTGTTTAGCCTTGACATAATTTTGCAAATGGGGAATGGGAATATTAACATTTGTTACATTTACATAAAATGAAAATATAATTTTCATACTCTAAATAAGAAAATGTCCAATGAACAATGGACCAAATCATGTAACGCATCTTAAGTTTGTGATGTTCTAACTTGAAATCCGTACGTACCATTGGTCGATGTTGAAGCCTCTGAAGGTATTTTTGAGGCCAATCCAAATAATACAACAAAATAAACCGCACAAATGACATTATCTGCAGCTACACCTGCAGCTACAACTGACGGAGAAGTACTAAGTGCCTCTGAGATTGCAACATAATTGATAGCTGCATAAACCATGAACAAGCAACAATCACAATGATGACCATGACAAAAAAATTGGCCATAAACAAATATATGCTTGGTCCTGTCTAGTACTACATGCCAATCATGAACTAATGGAACAGGAGAAAAAAAGCTATTTACGCCAAAATGAGACTTTAAAAAGGCAGCATCCAGCCTACTGATTTCAGAGATTAGGCCGAGACCAGATGTTTAACAGAAAGCTGCGGCTGTATGTTATCTAAGAAGATTGTATCAAAGAACATTGTCACATTTTTAAACCACTTGCCTCCACCAATATAGCTACCCATGAGAGAAGAAGCTACTTTCCAGTTATCCTGGCCGAGTGATCTCATGGGTACCATCAGGAATGCCACTGTTGTTCCAACAACTGTTGCAACTGCAACATCAGAGGAAACAGAATCAGCAGTTGCACTAGGTATATAGAATCAGACGAGGAAATTCTTGTGTAGAACAAAGTATTAGTAATGCAGAAAATTTTCTCAACAATGGTATTGTTGTACATGATTAGAATATAATTTAGAATGAAAGATCATTAGCTTATTTCAATAATCACCCATAAAAACAATTTTAGCTAGTATCAAGCAAGTAGTGGTTATGCTATTCATTTATAAAAAGAAGAGCAAAAATATACACTTTCTAGCAATCAGGAATGAATTCAATAAAATTTTCAACTTACTAAAGACACTGTCAAATGTGACTGCTAAATTCATGAATAGAGTGTAATATGCTAAGATGTTAACTATATTTTGCGACATGAAAAATTTAGTACTGAGTCCATTTTTCATATGGATTGCTTGATTTTGCAAATATGGTGTGAAACAAATTGAAACAAGGAACAACTGAACGATTCAAAATATTAGTTAGTTTTGCATCAAATATCAGCTACCTTGTCATTCTGGTCAAACCAAATGGTTTCAACCTCCGGGGCTGAGAGATTATTTTAGCTACCTTTTTGTTTAAATTACATTTTTTATAACCTGATTCTCAATTGAAAAAAAAAAAAGGAGTATAGCATTCTAATACAGATATGTCAAAGGAAACATATATGACAATCAAAAAAGCAATGAGTTAGGCCATCAGTAAATTTATTACGGAAGAAATATTAAAGAAAATAAGATGGAAATTTCTACCTAAAAATGAGTCTGATTTGCCAAAATAACAAACGTGCTAAGGAATTACAATACAAGCATTAAGACGTCTAAAAGTTATCTGGTCTGCATACAATTTTGACCAAAATAATTCGCAAATGGCAATCTTGGGTGGGTGAAACTGGAAGCAGGCATTATCTTGAAAACATGTCATTCACTTCTATTTTCAACCCTGTCCTGTGCCAAGATATCCAACTTATTTGGATGGACTGTGCATTGCTACTCAAGGGCCTTCAAATAAAGTTGATAAAGCAATTGATTCTTTCAGACCTTTAAAACTTCTTATTAGCTCTTGAAATAAGACAGCTATTTTGAGCAATAAAACACACAAAGGGAGTCTCAAGAGTTTGGCTTTTGTAAGGGACGAAGTACCTCCAGTTTTATAAATTCCGTTAAACATATTTATCTTCTCCTACTTAAAATCCTGCAAGTCAGGGTTCTCCATCTCTCATGCTGGTGTATTTATTCATATCTAATGAACAGATGGGGTTAGGCAAGCCCCCCCACCCCCCCACCCCAACCTAGGTACAGGTGGAGTTATATATAATAAAAATTGTGGTCACATAGAGTAACCTCGATACATGTCCTGAATAAAGCACAAAAGAGAAGGCACAAGCTGCAAAACATATATGCCTTGTGAACATGTACAAAATTTATTTGGAATAAAATGGAGCATAACCAATATCAGGAATATGGATTCAAAATATAAGTAAAGAGTTGACCTGATCCTAACAAGAAAGCCTGGAACAAAGTCCCGGTCGACTGTATCACTTGCCTCATATCTGCTCTGAATAATAATAAAGGCACTGTTAATGGCAGCAAATATTGAAACACTGTTGAATACGCCGGCGCTTCAAATGGAATAATCCCCATATTACTCGCCACAAGCCCAAGTAAAATGCTCACTAGTGCAGCACTCACCATGCTCCCAATCTTTGTCTTCTCTGACCTTCAGTCCATTAATCACACACCAATAAACTAGTTTGTTTTACGCAGGATTCAAGAAAACTGAAAACATTTACACAAATACTGCTGAAGACTAAATTTAAATGCCAAAATAGTTTAACAATATCAGAGCAAAGAAATATTTTGTTTCAAGGTTTCGTCTGGATTTATATGAGAAAATTTTGCACCAATCAGACTTCGAATGAAAATGAATCCAGCATGTAAGTGTGAAAGCACGTGGAAGATTGAATTGAAATGAATTAATGGCTCCCTCTCTATTAGCTCGAGCATCTAGATATGGTGATTCAACAAATAAAATAAATTAAATTGAAAAAGGATCTTAATAAGATAAACAGAAGCATAAAAAATTCGAGAACAAAGCCCAGAAAAAAGAGGGAAGTGACAGCGGGACAAAATTGAAACTATAAATTTAAATTACCATAGGCCGATAGTGCCTGTGGCCAATAGAGCAGTCCATGTACCCCAATGGTCCTGAGGAGAAATCAAAGGAGTATTCAATTGAGATTTGACTATTAAAGGGTGATTTCTATCAGAATTCTTGCGAGAAATCTTGGAAGAAAAATGGGATGAATGTTTGTATATGAAAATTGAGCTAACTGAGAAGGTACAGAGAGTTGGCCTTTGGATTAATGTTGACAAAGAGGAAGATGAAAGAGTGGTCAGGTGCAATGGAAACGTCGGCAATGCCATTGACGGCGAGCTTTTGCAGTAATGCTCCGGCGACAGTGCCGAGGTTGGGAAGTAGTTATTTTATCAGCTACCCGGTTGTATGATTATTGGAATATTCTATTGGACCACGTGGCGAGTAAAAACACAAGATTTCGATAAATAGATTGTGCTCTAATGTGGGCTGGGCAGTGCTCCATTGGAAAATTTACAACTCAAACTTTATTTATCACAAAATCAAAAAGAGGAAATTACACAAAATCATACTTTAAGTATTAACTTTTCAAAAATCAGATTGAAAGTTTGATATTTCAAAAATCAGATATTTTTTTAATTATTATAAATTAATATTAACAATAATATAAATTAATTTATCTACCACCATCCAAACCCTAATAATCTCCTCATCGCCTCCCTCCCGATCTGCATTCTCTCTCTAAACCAACCCATCGCCGTCCCCGCCCGTCGTTATCACCCAGCCCCATCACCACCCTTAACTTTCTATCTCACTCACCTTTATCCCTCTCTATTCTCAGTTCTCTCTCTGTCGAAGCTATCGAAGTGGAGCTGCGCGAAGCAGTCGGACTCGAAGCTACCGATGTGGAGCCGCGCGAAGTAGCCTGACACAACCACCGTCATCATAGGTCGCTTCATGGCACTGCTCCACTCCGACGAACATCGTACGCAGGCCACCGTTCCTCATTTTACTTTAATCTAGTTTTGATTTTGAGATCTGCCTCTGACAGAGGCAGATCTGTTTGGTATTCATTAACAGCCTACAAAAATAAAAATTGTGACCATTTTTCACTGTTCCAGAGGCTTTTATTCGTGTTACAGAGATTCGCTTTTAGTGCTCGGAGTCGAAGAAACAGATATATTGTTGGTTGCCTTCATTTTCATTTTCCCTTCTCTATCCTTAGGAGCCCATTATAAAAAAACCAAGTGAAGACATATCATTATCCATATTACAAAGATAATAGCATAAAGAAAATCGGGCGAATTTTATATCTTCTCGCCTGTTTGACTTTGGAGGTATGGTGGTGGATTTTTTAGACGTGTTTGACGGTGGTGACGGTGACTTGTTTGATTGTGGATTTTGTTGGATCTAGTGGTGGCGGTGGTGGTCTTTTTTGTTTGTGGCTGCAGTGGTGCTACTGCATGGTGGCGGCAGCGACGACGATATGGCTGGTGGCAGTGATGACTCATGAGGTGGTGGTCACGGGGGTGGTCACGGGAGTCACAGGGGTCAGTGGTGGCCACGAGGGTGGTCACAGAATTCGATGGTGGTGACCTTAAAATTATGACTAAAAATTAATTTGTGACCAATAAATTTGAAAATATATGACTAATAAATAATTGTGACCTATAATTTTTTGATCCGTGACCAATAAAATAATATGTGACCTGATTTCTGATCTCGAAATAATTCGTGACCTACAAAATTTTTAATCTGTGACCAATAAAAAAATCGTGATCTATAATGTTTTTGATTTGTGACCTCAAAAATAATCTGTGATCAATTAATTATGTATATGTGACCATTAATTGTATAATTGTAACACCATTAAATTTAATTAATAAAATAAATAAATATTTAATTAATAATATAAATAATTGTCAGAATCGAAAAGTCACCGGAAAAGTTCTCCGGAAAAGTCATCGAGAAGTGGCCGGAAAAGTTCGTCGGAGTAGGGCAATGATCGGAACAGTCGTCGGAGCGATAGGGGTGGTGAAGGTGGGATGAGTTAATTATATTATATTAGAATTAAATATTTAATAATAAATCAATTTAATAATTTATTATTTCATAAATAAAAATTTTAATAAAAATCTGATTTTGGTAATTTCAAACTTGTTTTCTTATTTTTGAAATAGACTAAACTCATTCTCTTAAATATATAATCTTCCCAATCAAAAATCAGGTCCCAAATTTCAGAATTGCAAAAATTAGGTTTTTCATGAATTAATTAATTATATTTCACAATTATTATATTATATTAAATATTTAACTATAATATAATATAATTAATCCACCCCGCCCTCACCTCCACCTCCACCTCCACCTCTGCTCCGGTGATCGGCGACTGTTCTCCGATCACAAATCAAAAAAATTGTAGGTCACAGATTATTTAGATGTCACAAATCTAAAATTTTATAGATAACAATTTTTTCATCAATCACAAATCAAAAAAATTTTCATCGGTCACATATTTCCAAATTTTTTGGTCGCAGATAGTGTTGACAATCGAGCCGAGCGGCTCGTCGGCTCGACCGCTCGGCTCGTACTGTAGCGATCCACGAGCCGCTCGGGCTCGTCAAAAGACGAGCCCGAGCTCGAGCCGAGCGGACCCGTTCATAGACGAGCGCTCGTGGGGCACAAGCCCACGAGCCGAGCTCGTGGGCTCGTGAAAAACATTAAAAAAAAAAAAAAAAACTAAGAAAAACTAAAAAAAAAAAAATAAAATTTGACGAGCCACGCTCGTGAATCATGAGCTCGTGGGCCGAGCCGAGCTGGCCCACGAGCAAACGAGCCGAGCAGAAGCTCGGCTCGTTTTGTAACGAGCCACGAGCTCGGCTCGTAGGGCAACGAGCCGAGCTCGTGGGGCAACGAGCCCCATTGCCATCACTAGTCACAGATTAATGAATTTTAAGGTCACAGACCACATAGTTGGTCACATATACCAAACACCCATCCCCCAATCACTGTACACCACCAATACTTGATCACAGGTCACAGATCGAAATAGTTGGTCACATATACCCAAACATCTGTCCCCCAATCCCAGTGCACCACCATCGCTGCCTGTACCACCACAACAAGAAAATCGTCGTCGCCACTGTCGACCCCATTATATACTTGCTACACCATTGACATTGCATCCCAACAATCTCAAAACATGTTCAAAAAATAAAAAATCCGTCAAAACCCTCAATAATTAACAGTAAAGAAACTGCATAATCAAAATGCAATGCGTTCAAGAACCAAATATTACCATTCATGTGATTAGCTACTTGGAATCCCAGATTTCTTCTCAAATTTACAAAATAACTTAACAAAATACAGATATCTCATCTCACTCCCCCCTTTCTTTGCAGCCTTTGTAAACACAATTACTGGCAACAAAATTCCTGAAAAAATCAATCACAAACCCTAATTGCACCTACAATTGAAACAAACTTCTTGGATAGATGATAAAACAAGTCTATTACTGTTTAGTTAGTGCTTCCATGAGCTCGCGTGGCGACGATTCCCAAATTGGAAGGTCAATGAATTGCTGCTTCAATCTCTTCTTGGGCATTGCATGATGCTTCTGCTACATCGCACAAATTCGAGAGGGAGGAGGTGGCGGATGGTGGAGGCACTGCTACGATTCACAGCAATGTCTCGAAGCTGTTTTGCCAGGGAGGGAGGGAGGATGAGGAGGCAGCGGGCTGTGGTGGTGGATGAATCACGGAGAGAAAGGTAGCGGTGGAGGCGATGGAGTGAAGAGAAATGAAATGGATTAGGGTATGGTTTGGATATGGTTTTATATTTAAAATAAATTTGGTGGGGTTAGGTAGTATGGTGGGTATATACCATAATGACAGGTTGAAGACCAACTTGCTAATCGAGCCATAAGTTGGGACCAACGGTGCATTTTTCCCTGAAAATATTGGCAACTAATTACCTCTTTGGTGCTGAACTGGATAAAAGCATAGCCGCAAGGTTCTCCACGATTATGGCAAAGAAAATCTTCTGATACTATCTTTCCAAATGGAGATCAAAACATCTTAATAAGTGCAGGCCTGCATGAAATACAAAAATATTTATTAAATGAAAGCATGTATAGGGCAGAAATTACATTTTAAAATATGTTCCCTTACCCAGTTATCCTCAGATCAGTTAAAACATCTTCATATACATCACAAATTACAAGCTGTATTTCAAATTAATTAAAAAGATAAAGTTGGTTATCTAAAAAATATTTCTCTCGTGCATTATATAAGACGCTTGACACCTTGGATTAGGGTTTAAAAATGGTGGAATGCAGTTAACTTCATGCAAAAGATTATCTAAAACACAATCATACATTTAATAAAGATTCCGAGACGTAAACCTTAGCGTCCACAAAAAATGCTGATAAAACATTGCAGGCATAAATAATTAGAAGTACGAAAAATTCAAGAAAAATCGCAAATCAGAGTCAGATGTTTACTTGCCATAGCGAATTCCTGCTGCAATTAAGCTCGAGATTGAGATTAGAAAGAGAACGTACATAGTTTACAAACCCTAGAAACGATGCCGTCGTAGTCGAGAATAAAAATTCAATTACAGCTTTCCCTCTAGCGGAATTTGAATCTATATGAAGATTTAAGCAAAAAAGGATGGACCCTTCATCTCTACTCTACAAGAACTACTCATCACCTCAAGAGCGCCTTCGATATCCAATAGATCACGGATTGATTATAAAGCAAGTATTGAATATTTTGAATAAATCCTTTTAAATTTGAAATTACCTATTATCCAATCTTCTCTCCTCCAAAAAGTTTGATTATTTCTATCCAAGTCTCTCCATGTGTAAAGATGTCAAGCCCAAAGGAATAGGGGATGATGAGTTCTATTTCGATGATCAAGTAGTAATTTATAGCAAAGTTCAGAGATCATTGATTAAATTAACTCCGGGGATGACACTCGTAAGAAAATAAGATAAATCGTCATAACAACCTTGTAGGAAATGTATTAAAGTACTCGTAGCTAGCAAGCAAGTTAAATCATGAATTAATAACGTGAGATTCCATTAAATCGTTATATCTTAGCAAAATTATATCAATTCTTGCCCGCATCAAATCACAAATTTAATTTTCTTTTTAACCTTGTTCGTTTGATCGGCAAATTTACAAATATTTTGCACTATTTGTATTGACAAAATAAGACTAAGGTCATCACAGAAGTGTCGAAAGCATTTCAATCAAGAATGTAGTGGACGTCTATACAATTTTCCATTTTTTTTTTTTTTTTTATCAATTTCATAGTGATGGTGAAATTGACACCCACCAACATTTTCAGATTTTCATTAATTTGGCCCCCAACCTACCAAAATATTATTAATTTGTGGTCACATAATTGTAAAAGCCAAGAAAAAAGAAGTTTTGTTTGATCATAATGCTTGCAAGCAACTTCACAAAATTCCACAAAATTGGCTCTTCGTCTTGATAGTCATTTAAAAGCAATAATTGCAGCAAAAGTTCCAAATCTTTGAAACAATAGCAGATTTTTTCCAAATCTTTGATTTGTTGAATCTTCACCCCTAACATTTTCAACCATTGCATGTGAGGCCCTTTTGGATGGTTTCCATCCATTTTTCTGTCGGTTAATCCAAAAATTAAGTTTCACCATATTTTTAATCAATTAAAAGGGGGCAAAATGGTAAATATCTATTAAAATAATTAAAATTGTTATCTGACCCCTGAATGGTAATTGCAACCAAAGGCTTGAAATTTAACAAATTTTATATGAAGCCCCGTCCCCAACTAATAGTAAGCCTATTAGCAGAAATTGACGTCAACAGTGATGATCAATATATGTTTGGGGATAAATGTGGAGCCAAGGAGTCTGAACTTCTAGAATAAACAAAGGTTACCATATTAGTTGACAATCCAAGTTTTTGAGTTCAATGTGAACATATATAAGAAATAAACCAACGATTGGATGGTGCAGTGGAATAAAACTGCCACTGCCTTTGCTTTCGGTGCAATGGAATAAAACTAATCATTTTCCATGGATTACAAAATGATCCACCAATAAGTACTAGTACAGGTAAGTTCGACTAACAATGACCATCCTATCTGGGGCTTGATTTCCTTGTTTTAGGAAATTCGAAGAGAAACGAAGACTTGGGCAAAATTCATTTATACCAAAGTGGACTGTAGAGTTTTGAACACTACTGAAAAGAAAGAGAAGTTGTAATCTTATCCATTATATCGTCGAGTCTTACATACCATTATGACCATCGTGGCATGCAAAGCTTCACATTTCTTGACTTGGTACTACCATTTCTCATAGATTTAAAAGCAAATTCTTCACTTCCTGGGCAAATCTTCTTCCTTTTCAAGAATTCATGCTAGTTTTTTCCGTTTAATACTGCATGAGAATTAAGGCCTTCCTTGTCGACCAAGTCCGTTTAACAGAAAGCCATCTATATCTGGTATGGAATCGTCATGTATTAGGGTGTCATAAAATTCATATCTTGTGTCTCTTTCGAAGAAATTTTCCGATTTTCGTTGACAAAAATATCATACTTTTTCTCTGTCTTCCACTGAAATCCACTTATAAGTTCTTTAGTTCTTCTAAAGATTCAACCAAAATTCACATCCATGGATGCCAAATTTCTTCACTTTCTTTCTCTTACCGTCTTTCTCATCCATTTCTCAACTGCTTTCATTCCCCAAGATAATTTTCTTATCAACTGTGGATCAAGCATAAACATTATTGTAGTCCAGAACAGATACTTCACTGGGGATTCATCCAAGAATGGTTCTTCGTATCTATCTAAAGGTAAATCGATTTCTCTCACGAATCCAATCCCAGCATCAAATTCTTCTGTACTTCACAGTACAGCTAGAGTTTTCACTTCTGTTTCAAGCTATAAATTCAACATAAAAAACAATGGATTCCACTTAGTCCGTCTTCATTTCTCTCCATTCAGTTCTCAGGATTATGATCTCAAGAATGCGAATTTCGTAGTTTCAGCTAATGGAAATTCACTTTTAAGCAACTTTTCAGCTCAGTTTACTATCCTTAAAGAGTTTATCTTGATGGTTAATAGAGATGAGCTTGAAATTCTTTTCATGCCAACTCGTGATTCCAATTTTGCATATGTGAATGCAATTGAAGTGTTTTCAGCACCAAAAGATTTCATTATTGACGAAGGGATAACATTGATTAGTCCTAATGGAATTCAAGACTTTAAGCAGAATATTTCGTCCAAAATTTTAGAAACTGTTCATAGGATTAATGTTGGAGGACCAAAATTAACCCCTTTTAATGATACCCTTTGGAGAAATTGGATTCCAGATGAAGATTTTCTTGTCTTGAAATCTGCTGCAAAAATTGCTAAGACTATTAATCCTCCTAATTACCAACTAGGAGGTGCCACTAGAGAAATTGCCCCAGACAATGTATACATGACTGCACAACAGATGAATATAGATAAGCGAAGCTCTAATTTTATGTTCAATATAACATGGGATTTTCCTGTAAGATCGGAGGATTCTCTGCACTTTGTTCGTTTGCATTTCTGTGACATTGTTAGCATTGCACTTCAGACGTTGTACTTCAACGTATATATAAACGGGATCATTGCATTCAAAGATCTTGATTTGTCTCTGCTTGCATTCCATGAGCTTGCGTCGCCTATTTTCGTTGATTTTGTTGTACAAAGCTTGGATAATTCAAACATTGTTCGGATTAGTGTTGGTCCTTCTGACCTCAGTAATATTTTAAGGAAGAATGCTGTTTTAAATGGGGTTGAGATTATGAAAATAGTGAATCCTGTGGGTTCAGACAAGATGGCTAAGACGAAAAACATTTGGATTTTGGTTGGTTCAGTTGGAGGTGGATCTTTTGTGTTAAGCTTAGCAATTCTTAGTACATTGGTAGTACTCAAATGCAGAAGGAGAAAACCCGAACCAAGACTTGTTGAAAGCACAGGATGGACTCCTGTTCGTGTAAACGGAGTCAGCTCCCATGGCACGTTGTTGGAAGGGGAGGTTCTTGGTTATGGTTTGAAAATTCCTTTTGCTGATATACAATTGGCTACAAATAATTTTGACAAGAGTCTGATAATTGGCTCGGGTGGTTTTGGCATAGTCTATAAAGGGATTCTCCAAGAGAACTTGCGAGTTGCTGTCAAACGACGTTTGCCTGGTAACAAGCAGGGACTACCCGAATTCCAAACTGAAATAACAGTTTTGTCGAGGATTCGCCATCATCACCTTGTTTCACTAGTGGGCTACTGTGAAGAACAATCTGAAATGATACTTGTTTACGAGTATGTGGAGAAAGGGCCTTTAAGGAATCATTTATATGGTTCTGGATTACCCCCTTTATCTTGGAAACAAAGGCTAGAAATATGCATTGGTGCAGCTAGAGGTCTACATTACCTTCATACAGGTTCAGCACAAGGGATTATCCATCGTGACATAAAATCGACTAACATTTTACTCGATGCCAATTATGTTGCTAAGGTTGGTGATTTTGGCCTCTCAAAATCTGGCCCGTGTCTTGACGAGACTCATGTAAGTACAGGTGTCAAAGGCAGCTTCGGCTACCTTGATCCTGAGTATTTTCGTAGGCAGCAGTTGACAGACAAATCTGATGTTTATTCATTTGGGGTTGTGCTTTTCGAGGTTCTTTGTGCACGACCTGCAGTGGATCCACTGCTTGACCGTGAGAAGGTGCATTTAGGTGAATGGGCTATGGAATGGCAAAAGAAAGGTATGGTTGAACAAATTGTTGACCATTGTATCAGAGGACAGATAAAACCAAGTTCATTGAAGAAATTTAGTGAAACAGCAGAGAAATGTTTGGCTGATTATGGTGTTGATAGGCCTACTATGGGTGATGTCTTGTGGAATTTGGAACACGCACTTCGACTTCAAGAAAGTGAAATGCAAATAGAATCTCAAGCTGAAACCGATGTATCTCCTAGATTTGTTCCCGGAGTTGGTGTTGGGGTCGAGGGGGATAGCAACGATGTTTCTTCAGATATAACAACGAGCCGAGTTTTCTCCCAGTTGATAACTAATGAAGGCAGATAGATCACAGTACAAAAAGCAATTTCCAATGTCAAAGTTTTTTACTCGTTTTCATTTTTGTTTTCATTTTCTACATATCTAGTACAGAACTTTAGGCTGCTTGTTCTGCAGTCTCAGATTGATAGTATAAATTGCATAAACTGAGATACAGAATTGCAATAGTTGTGTCACTCAACAGATTTATGCTATGCTAGTCTGAAATACATGTAACTCGTCCGCTCCTTTGCGAGCTGGTTCTACGCTACGCTACGCTACTTTTCAGGATTGTGATATTCAGACTCACGTGAATCTATATTGTGCTTTCGCATACTTGTTCATGATTAATGATATTGTTTAGAACTATTCTACTCATAAAAGGGGTTTCAAGTTACGGGTGCAATGCTGGCAGCACTACATTGGCTGCTAGCACTACACCTATAATGTGTAAGGGGGAATTTCCCTGTACATATAGCATGGTTCTCCATTTATATAGTGGTTGCATCAAGAAGACGAGTTTTTTGTCTCAACTTTTTATAATTTATTTTCTCCAAAATTATTTTCAATCATTGTCATAAATAGCTATTATAATTATTTATGCCAGGACAGGGAAGATCACACTTCAAAGGCAAAACTGTTGATAATCATAAAGGTCTTACTATCATCACCTAATTACAAAAATGAATACATATAAAATAAGTAAATAAATAAATGAGTTCTCTTCCTTTTTATTTAGAAATGTTATTAGAATAATAATCAGTATTGATCTATGCGACATAGCTCACTTTAGATGAATAACGTTATTCTATTTGATAATTCAAGTGGGTCACACATGTCACTATTTTATTGGAGGGCCCCGTTGAAGGTGGACTTAGCTGGCTGTTCGGTGCACCAATAATTTTCTCATGGTGCATGTACAGCAAATCCACTCAACAAAATAATGGCCTCCACTAACCTAGGAGACTTTTTAGATTTTTATTTTTTATTTCTGGAAAGTGGTGAGCATGGGCACAAAAAGGTATTTATATACTTTACATTTTTTTGTATTTTTTGTAAAATTCATTCAAGCTTAGGTAAGAATGTGGAGTTTGGCCTTACCCTAATTTAGTATATTGTTTGAATGGAAAACTTTACGTATAATGGTTTTGAAGTGCAATTATTATTTTATAAATTTCAATCGATCATGTAAATTCTTCTTTCTTATTTCACCAGTAGTGAGAACATGTGTTGGACGTTTTATATATAGAATGAATCATATACGTAACATTTTTCAAGTATTAGTATTGTTTTTAAAGTGGTTGAGATAATTGATAGTGTTAAGGGAAATATTCAAATTGAAAAATAATATATATATATATATATATGTTGATCGATAAGGATTGATTGATATTATTTTTCTGTTTTGAAATCGTTGTGTTTTTCCTTTCTCGAGTATGGGAAAAAACTTTTCTATTGTGTCCTTAAACAACGTAGCTTGAAAATTACTTTCTTGAAAACATTATAAAAAATAACCTATTAGTCTAATAGTGAAACTTCTATATAAAAAAAAAGTATGGGCTAATTCTGACATTATATAATACTTCTCCATCACACAAAATTAGTTTTATAACTTCAACATGGTCGTTCTTATTGCTGTAGATCTCAATAGAATCTTTTCGAAGTATGGATGCTTTAATAATCCAATCTTCTTCAAATGCTTTCAGTTGTCTTATAAAACTATAATCACAATCTTTGTTTGGTAACATCAGTCCTACAAGTACGAAAACAAATTTAAAATATGAAAAAAGAAATATACGTACACGCATTAACAATTAACAAAACAAAAAAATTAATATTTTTCGGATTAAACTACGACCTAACTCAATTTGTTGATCTATTGATGAATCAGACCTTGTTTTTGTTATTTTTTCGATAATGATGTATTCGTCTGTGATGTTCCTAGCATACAAAATAAAAAAGTCATTAATATGTTAGTATATTAATTTATTTATCAATGTTGGGAAACCCATATAACAATATTATATTACAAATATCATACAACACATATTTTCATCAAGAATGTGATTGTACTCGATACCAATATGATGCAACAACATATTGTAATAATTAACACTTCAAAATTTGTTTAATACCGATAATTCGGTAAATATGAAAAAAAATGCTCAAATGATTTTATTTAATGTAAAAATCAGTTAAAGACCAATACAAAGTGACTGTTGTTCACGTTTCAACAAAATCCTAATTGTCAAAGTTCAATATAACTACATCTATGCTAATATCCCCACATCTCTCCTAAAAGTTATTATTAAATCATAGTTTAATAAATAATAAAACAACTGAATAAAAACCATAAAATTAGAAATATTAAAAACATAAATCGTCAAGCCAAAGATGAGTCACGGTGGTAGAAAGAAATTTGACATACAGATTTCCAACTAGAGATGGCTATACAAATTCATAAATATGAATAAAAAAATAATGCATATTTGCATGAATATGATGAAACCATAATACTGTCGAGCTGCCACGTGCATATGATGTCCCAAACGGATGTATATATACAATTAAAATGATACGTAGTAATAGATAAATCTAAAATAGAAATTTTATACAATTAAATCCATGATATTAGAAATTAAATTGAAATGCGAACCTAACTTAACTAATTGAGAGAGAGAGAGAGAGAGAGAGAGAGAGAGCCCTACAATACTCATCAACTTATAAGTAGTTATGTTCATCATTTAGATGGATATTACTAAAAGAATTAAAAAACAAAAATAGAGAGAAGAAAAAAATTACATTATCTTTTCAGCATAATAAAAAATTTCGTCAAATATCAAAACTAGGGTTGGGCAAAATGTCCGAACCGAACCGAACCGAATCGAGCGGGTTTTTTTTAAATGAAACACCCGAACGGTATCCGAATCGAAAATCGAATGATTTGGTTTGGTTCTCGGTTCTAGACCCAGAACCGAAGAACCGAATTTTTTTATATATTAGATAAATCAATTTCTTTTATTTTTTCTAAATAAATTAATAATTTTTTTCTTATTAAATTTTATTAGTTGAACAATTTAGAGTTTATTTATGTTTGTTAGTTGTGTTTTTTTCAATTTTTTCTTGTATAGTCTTTTAATAGTTAGTATGGAAAGTCAAGCAACCGATTATTACATTAAATAGTTAGTAAGTATTATCAATACTTTAAAATATTTTATCTTTATTACTTCTAATTTATATTTCATTTTTATGTAGACTTGAATGTTTGAAGTAAATGAATTATTGATATGAATTATCGAAGTTTTATTAGTAATATTTACTTTTTCGTATTTATATTTGACAACTTATTATTTATATGCTATTAAATTAGATTACGTTAATTTGTAAAAATTAATATTGAACTTCGTATTTATATCTACTTTTTGTTATTAATATTAGTATCTACTTTCAGGTGTATTTATGTAGTATTATTTTAAATGTTAAAAAATTTAATTATAGTACGGAATCGAACGGAACCGAACAGAACCGAACCCGAACGGTTCCAAAATTATATTTGGAACCGACGGTTCCATTTACTAAATACCTGAAAATTTCTGGAACCGAAAAAAATCGAACCGAACCGACCCGCGCCCACCCTTAATCAAAACTGTAACGACCCGACCTCGCACCGGAATCATTATCTTATGTATTGCCCAATTGGTACCAGAATTCAACTTAAGTCTCCCATATGATGGAGGTCTTGGGTTCAAATCCTGTGGGACGCATCAGAAAATCGTGAGGGGATAAGTGGGCAGAAGCCCACCCCAGAGTGGACAGTACGTAAGATAACGATTCCTGTGCGAGGTCGGGTCGTTACAAAAAACGCGCATTTTTTGTAACGACCCGGCCTCTCACCGGAGCCGTTTCTGGGGTGGGCTTCTGCCCACTTATCCCCTCACGGCTTTCTGACATGTCCCCCAAAATTCGAACCCAAGACCTCCATCATATAGGAGATTTAAGTTGAATCCTGATATTAATTGGACAAGTAATCTTGGGGGACGCGTCAGAACGTCGTGAGGGGATAAGTGGGCAGAAGCCCACCCCAGAGCGGACAGTACGTAAGATAACGATTCCAGAGCGAAGTCGGGTAGTTACAAAAACGGCCATTTTTTATATAAAATTTGTCTCACACAAATCGATTTCTCCAAAACTCCAATGCCCAACATGAATACATTCACTTACATAAGCATCGTCTAGTCCATTTTAAAGTTTTGACAAGCTTTAACCCACAAAAAATTACTTTTATTAACAACAAATCTTATATTTAGCCCACAACAAATTGCTTTAATTGACCACAGTTCTAAAATGAGAAATGTTGATTTGTATTGCTATAATGATCTTAATGATGTTTATTACACAATGTATGTATTAACATAAAGCAGCCCTGCATCTCCCATCTCATTTATTTACATTAATTATTAATTATAAAAATAGTCATCTCTTAATCCCTTTCACACTATCTCCATTGGTAGGAAATTCAAAAAATGTAGCTTCGTCAGGTTCTTTTCATCTTCTTTCATCGTACGTTCTCTCTATATATTTAAATTTTTAATCCATTAATATTGCGTGTAGATTGTTTAGAATTTCAACACATCATATAATGTTATAATAATTTATTCTTCATATAATGATAATAATATAGCGAAAAATAAGTAAGGACTTAAGTGTAAAAATGAACAAAGAATATAAATGTTCATTACAACTATAATGTTGTGTATAAGGATGGCAAAAAAACTCGTCGGCTCGGGCTCGGCTCGGAAAAAGCTAGAGCCGGGCCCGGCTCAGGCTTGGTTACACCGAGCCAAGGCTCGGGCCGAGTCTCATTTTTTTGACCGGGCTTTGTTCGACTCGGCTCAGGCCAAAAAAAGCTCGATCCCAAAAGGCTCGAGCCGAGCCCGAGCTTTTTTATTTAATTTATAGTACGCATTAACAATATAAATTTTGAATTTTTCAAGCAAAAATATAGATTTGACATTAAAAAAAAAAAAACTCAAAAGGCTCGGACCGAGCCTCATTTTTTTTGGTCGAGCTTAGCTCGGTTCGGCTCGAGCCCAAAAAAGTTCAGCCTAAAAAAGCTCGAGCCGAACCCGAGCTTTTTTTTCTCGGCTCGGCTCGGCTCGTTGACACAGCTAGTTGTGTAGTTAATAAAAATTCAAGTGAGAATATAATTACCCTATCATTTAGTATTCTATTTTTATTTAAACTTAGGTATCTTGGGAGTTCATATGCA
Organism: Fraxinus americana; assembly: GCA_035079005.1. Taxonomy (NCBI): domain Eukaryota; kingdom Viridiplantae; phylum Streptophyta; class Magnoliopsida; order Lamiales; family Oleaceae; genus Fraxinus; species Fraxinus americana. The sequence continues at coordinate 32,560,598 of CM068710.1, read as the reverse complement.
ACTACCAGTTAAAATAACTTTTAAATAAGACTAAATATAACATAAAATAAAAATTTATCAAATTGTATAGTGACATTCTGTATGCACCATTTTTAGGGATAATTGCAGCAAAAGTCTCAAATATTTGAAACACTAGTAGACTTTTTTCCAAATCTTTGATTTGTTGCAATCGGCACTCCTAACATCTGTATGCATTATTTTTAGGGATAATTGCAGCAAAAGTCTCAAATCTTTGAAACACTAGTAGACTTTTCCCAAATCTTTGATTTGTTGCAATCGGCACTCCTAACATTTTCAAACGTTGTAGGTAAGGCCTTTTTGGATAGTTTTCATCAAAGATGCTGTCAATTGACCCCAAAAAATTGAAGTATAACCATTTTTGACAAATTAAATGAGGGTAAAATGTTAACTTTATAAAAAAAAAATTATGATAGAATTCATATATATTTGCAGGTGGGTTTACTGAATGTCGATGGGTACTACAACTACCTCCTCAACTTCATTGACAAAGCAGTAGATGATGGGTTTATAAACTAAACAAGAAAAGGCCTACCACCCACCCCCACCCGGTCGACAACCCACACAATGGGTTCATCACTTCATTGCAGAAGATGCATCTCAGTCTGAATATCCAATTTCAATCTGGACTTAGTTTTTGGGGAAAAAAAATCAATGAATTTGCATATATTTTCCTTCTCTTACAACTTGCAACTTTTTCATTGTTGGATTTATTTTTTCTTATGGCGATGTTCTTGAATTATTGGCGAAAATGAACCGCGCGAAGAAACTTTTTTTTTTTTTTGTGTTTGGACTGTTCTAATAATTATTTGTGGCCTTTTCTGTTTATGGGTTTGCTTGGAGTTTGAATTTCAGTGATCAATTTCAAGATCATTTGGTAAAATTGGATTCATAGAAATCCTTGAAAATGTTGTTCGCTTTATGATATGTTAGTTGTGGCATTTGAGACAATTTCGAAAGAAATCGGACAAAATTTGAGGTTTGAGGAAAAGAATACAAAGTGGAAGGCTAAAGAGCTTCCCATGAAAGAGCTTTACCCAAATTACATTCAATAGAGACACAAACGGAGCGTTGATGGTGGGCGACAGCTTGTAGCTATTTTTTCTTGGGTTTTGGTTGTTGGGGGAGAGGGGTTGGGAGAAGAAAAACATTATTTTCCTTTTCTTTTTTTAATTATTTGAATTATTTTGTATGGTAATATTATAAAGTTATCATTTTATCCTCATTTAATTGGTAAAAAATGATCAGACTTTAGTTTTTTGGGTCAACTGACGGCATCTTGGATAGAAACCATCCAAAATGGCATCGCTTGCAACGTTTGAAAATATTAGAGATGACGACTGCAGCAAATCAAATGTTTGAAAAAAGTTTGCTAGTGTTTCAAATGTTTAAGACTTTTACTGCAATTATGCCTTAATTTTATTATATTAAATATATTATTTAGTTGTTAGGATATGTGTGAAACAACCAAATGAAACTTCCATTTAAATAAGGAAATATAGATGTTATTTTTTTTAGGTTGGCTAATTCAATCGAGGAAAGAAATTTAAGTTATATTTTTATAATAAAAATTAATAGAGGGCACGTCTGATTCCCATTATTGTAGAATGAGAATAAAAAATATAGTCGTTATTGGGCTCCACGCAAGATATATAAATTCAAAATTGATGGCTTGATGTGATAGATAACGGTCATATTTTTTATTTTTATGGATAAAAATAAGAAATAAACGGTGGCATAATATTAAAAAATTAATTTAGGAAATTATTGACAAATAGAAAAGAAAAAGATTTTTTTTCTAAAATTTCATGTTGAACAAATTGAATTAATGTTATTAATTAATTATTAACAAAATTAAAATTAAATAATGGTATATTGGGTATATAGTTAAATGTAAGGAATTGATGTTATTAATTAATTATTAACAAAACTAAAATTAAGCAAGCGTACATTAGGTATATAGAAAAATACGTAAAGGTAAATTGGGTATTCAAAAATTTCTACTTAATCCTCCACTTTAATATATTTTATGTTGCTACGCTACTTGTGCTAAAGTTACGAAGATTAACAGATAGTCAACTTTTGTTATATTGAAATTCAGCACAACCCGTAAAAGATTGTATTTGACTAAATTAGTATAATAGCACGTTAAATTTATTTTTAAATAATTATTTTTCATACGTGTTTGAATAATGAATGTGTTACTTTTTGTTTACTTATGAATAAAAAAGTTGCTTATTTACGTCATAAAAATGCAATTCATTTTTAACTTTAATCCAAATATTATTTATTTAAAAATTACTTAAATATAGAAAGCTGGAACAACTGTAATAACTTATTTGGTACAAAAAATTAATAATATTGGACATTGTTACAGTAAAAATAATTAAATTTTATTTATTATAACATTTTGGTCAAATTTAGCTGCCGTTTGGTTCCATTATTTGAAATTTTAATGGTTGGAATATTATTTTTTGAAGGAAAATTCTATTTGTACAATCGAGATTGACAACCTCTCACATGTATGCAGGGTTCCCAAAATTTAAAAAATTCAATAAAATAAAATAAAATAAAGTGGCCTCAATGTGAGTGATTGTCAACTGAAGTTGTCAACCTCGATTGTACAACTAGCATGGCTCTTTTTTGAAATGTGTATAATTAAAAAAATGAATAATGTTACATGTACAATATTGGTTTACAACATTAAATGACAACGTCCTATTTGACATCATCATATCCATTCATTATAAAAAAAAACTGTTTTTTACATTACATGGTAGGATTTTGACAACACATGGTTGTCAACTATTGTTGTAAACCAATGTTATACATTTAAATTTATTCTTTAAAAAGAAGAAAAAGTTTTGAAATTATGAGTAATATTATTTCATCGAAAAATGTGTAATTGATAAAAAAAAAAAAAAATAAATAAATTATAATTTTAATGAGGTTGGACCAATCACGGTGGCAAGACCGACAATTAAACGTTGATGCATCAACCTATCATCACATTTCTCCTATTTTAATTTTTATTCAAATAAAAAAGGCCCGGCAATTAATAATGCACGCAAAGTTCATCAAGCAAAGCTGCAAAAGTGAATAATTACAAAATGAAATAATCAATACTGAAAAAATGAGCAAATCGAGGCAAATTAATAAACCGAAATAATTGCAATTCCCAATCCCATTCTCACCTGTGTTCACAATCATTGTGTTTATTCCCCAATTTTGTGAGTTTGTAGCAGTAGAATTTGCAGTGGTATAATCATTGAGTTCGTTTCAATTTGAATATTAATTTGAAATTCGAGAGGACAAGAAGTGTGGGGTTAGGGTTTTGATTTTGATTTTGATTTCGCAGCGTGGAAATTGGAGGATAATGGAGGTGATCCTCCATGTATATGATGTGACGAATAGTGCTTCAGACAAGACAAACAATACAATTATGCAGATCAACAAGATCTTCAAAGATGGTATTGGCCTTGGTGGCATCTTCCACAGCGCCGTTCAGGTTTTTTCATTCTCTCTCTATATGCAATGTAGATATACATGTTTGTACCATGCATTTATACGAGTTGTACTTGATGGATTTTGTATCTGTGTGTTTAGCCTGGTTATACTGGTAACTAGATCTAGTGTTGGTGTATTACAAGCATGTGGATACAACTCATCCACGAACGTTAAAACCGGCTCGAAAGGAGACGGAATGGGGTTGATGGAGGGGTGTTACTGCTGGAAATACGGATGCATTTCAAATATGATTGATTGGCTGCTTTCTCTGGTGCTTGAGATGAACAGTTGAATAATACGGTTACTCCATTTTGTATGCTCGGAATTTTTATGTCCGAGTGACATGTAGCAAATGTATTCCATGTCATGACTGTTTGACTTGTCTTCAATCTTATGTATCGGTAGGACAATAACTATGGTGTTACCATTTGTTTGAGAACAGGAAAGGAAGAGGTCCATTGTGTTTGTGTAATTTTTACAAGTTTTCAGCAAGTTTGCTTGTATGGTGTATAATTTGTTGAAAACTGGTTCTTGTCATATTAAGATTTATGTGTCTGTCCTTGAATTATTCATATAGTTGTGATGTTGAGTAACTTTCCATAAGTTACTCTTTCTATTATATCATTTCCTCAATTCACACAAATCAAGTATTTGAGGATAGAAATTTACTATCATTTGAGTTATATCCAAAACCATCTCTTTTGATTTGTTATCCAAATGTGCATGTGCCGGGAATCTTTTCTTTAAAATTCATGGTACAGCTTATTTTTTAAGATTTTTAGAAGTGACCTCCTTCCATTGTATGTGAGTTATTTTGAAAAAAAAAAGGAAAAAAGAAAATAATTATTTTGAATCTGTTCTGGAACAGATAGATTTTACAATGCCCTTTAACTGAATGTTTTACTCTGTCAACAGGTTTATGGAGAAGATGAGTGGTCATTTGGGTATTGTGAACAAGGTACTGGAGTCTTTAGCTGCCCAACTGGAAAGAATCCAATGTATAGATACCGTGAAAGCATCAAACTTGGAACAACAGCTTTTTCCATCTTCAAGGTTAATCAGATTCTGAGGGAACTTAGTAGAGAGTGGCCTGGACACTCATATGATTTGTTATCAAAAAATTGTAATCATTTCTGTGACGAATTCTGTGACAGGCTTGGCGTGCCAAAGCTTCCTGGTATTCTTTCCCTTTCTGTCTCTCAGCTCATTATCTCCCTGTCTCTCACTCACTGACATGCACGCACACACAGAGATACCATTTACTTGAGAATGTGTTGTTTGCGGAAGAGATAAAGTATACATGTAATGCTACTTAACTCTCAAAAGTGTGATTTGTCTAACATTGTACTGTTTCTAAAAGATGCCAGACTATACTTGTATTCTGTCTTCATGTATAATTGTTTGGAAGTAAAAAATCAACAAAAGTTTACCTTGTTTGGGGACGTAGAATATCTCCCTTTAAATTTGTTCTTTCCTTGCAATTTGGGGATCAAGTGAGAGATTTTCTGTTATTATCTTTTGGTATTTGGGATGAGCTTCCATGAGTTTGGAAGAATCCTGTCTCCATTTTTGCTTGTATTTAGTTTACAATCCCATCTGGGTCTACCAATGGGTGAAGAATACAAGCTCCTGTTAATGTTGGTTCATGGGAAAAAAAGGCAGTTGTGATTAATTTTGAGAATTTAAAATGGGTGAATGATGATCTAGTCAGTGTACGAGTCAAAAATGTTAACTGTTCCTTAGCAATAGAATTTGCTTGATAAGGTAGTTTTTCTTCATGGCATTTAAAATTTTAACAGTTCAAAGGCACTAAGCATTCATTTTTCATCACCTTATAGAGAAGTTGAGGTCCTCCATCTTAGCATAATGATTTTGAAATGTTGCAATATAATATGACATGTATGATTGACCAAATTACAATGCAAATGGGTATCATAAGATTTTTTGGATTACCGGATGATGCAGTTGTTGCCTAAGGTAACAGTATGGTGCTGATGATTTAGGTGTATGAGGTCTAGGGCAGTGATGAGTTACTTGCATGAATGATTAGTTTAAGGTTTCTGAAGTTGGTGGGGACTGCCGGACTGTCATTCACTGCTATAAACAGTAAAGTTCAAAAGTCTGTTTCTTTTGGTCTCTATCGGGGAAAATTGGTTGGACTTTAATATATAGGATCTTGGTAATAAATCCAAGTTGGTTAAATGACTCGGCACTAAGTAAACTTACTCGAAATTAGAGAAAAATAACTGTGACCAAAAATCTAGGAAGTTTTCCCAACATACCGTAGGCATAACACCACCAAAACATAATTGCTTGATCTCCTTTAACTTGTGAAGGATTGGTGTCTATTTATAAGGTCAAGAAATGTCCTACTCCAAGAAGGACTAGGCCTTCACTTATAGAAACATAAGATAAGACTAATTACACAAACTGATAACTTCTAATATGACTTAAAAACATAGCAAGACTCATAGGACTTTCTATATCATATTGCATAAACTATCTTAAATTTGGGAATTCCTAGAATGCCCTTTGAATTTGAAATTAAATTAAAAGTGATTTAACCAGGCCTCCGGACGGGGTTGCGGTCTCCAAAAGATCCCAAATTAGAACTTGAGCCTTTGAAGATCATGGCCTCATCTGTTGTAGACTTTAGAAATCTGCTGTAATCGTACCCACAGCCAAAAGCTTTCTAAGCTTCCCACTGCATTAAACTATTCCTTTGTCCACTAGCATTTCAGAGTGACTTAGATGTACTTCTAGCGAGCACTATCACGGGAATGACTCTCATTGTAACTAGCTTTATCTTAGTGACTTAGCCAACCATTGTCCCTTTTTTCTCCTTTTCTCTTCTACCCAATGCATGGGGAAAGACTAGGCATGGTGGTTGGGGTTATCCTGATTCCCTTGTTTGTTGGGATTTGAACATTTTGTATTGTATTTTCATCAACAACGCTACGGCCATGGGATGTCCAGTAGTGATTTATATACCCACTTGTTTCGAACAAAATATAAGTGGAATCCCTTAGTATATGCACCGAATAAGTGTGTATATATCTTGTCAATCCATCTAGATAAAAGAATGTATTTCATGTCAATTTACGAAATCTTAAGGAAAAAATGCCACATTTTCACCTGCAATATACGAATGTTTTATCAGTTGCTTGAAGCAGGACAAATGTTATAGAGCAAATTGGTTGTTGGTGTATGATTGTAAAGTGACAAGTTGATGCACATGTGGTTGAAATCGCAAATTAGAGTATACATGCATACATTGTGTTTCATTTTTCCAATTTGAATGATCATGACTTGGATGCTGTTTTGTTTTCCTGTTATCTATTGAAAGTTGTTCCGAAGACCATGTACTTGCCACTTGCCATTACAGGTTGGGTAAACAGGCTTGCAAATGCTGGTGATACTGCTGCAGAAATAGCAGGAAACACAGCTTATCGAGTAAGATTCTCTTTTATTCCAATAAATCTACATTTGGAGTGCCAAACTCACTTTTTATTTGTATATTATCATGATTGCATTTAATGAAATTGCAAATTTCAATGCTCTACTATTTAAATTACTAATCAGAGTGAACGTGCGTTGCACGTTATTGAGAAATATTTTTTAAGTGTCGTGAAAGTAATATTTGACCATTCATTTATCCTTTTGATCTAAATATAAGAGAAATTCAAGCTCCTGAAAATAAATGTTAATTATTATACACGCATGTAAATAGTGAAATGCATACTTGAATGTGAGTATTAGAATTACAACTAAATGCATAAATGAAGATGAATGGCAAATATGATCCATGAATTAATATGAATGTTAATTAATTTAGAATTAATATTCAATTCGAATCCCCTCAAAGCCACTGAGGAGAGTACCAGGTCGCAAACTTCAGGGTCCCGTGGGATTAGTCAAGATGCACGTAAGCTGGCCTGGACATCCACCGTTATAAAAAAAAAAAAAAAAATTAGAATTAATACAAAGGAATATATATGTAACAATGAATATTAAATGAATATAATTAAATTTCTAATCAAGTGAAATCGGATGCTAATTAGTATAAATGGACGTGAATAATGTGTTGTACCTTGAATTTGAAATTCTAATTAATATTAATTATATGAATGTGAATTAATTAAGAATTAATAATATGGACATGAATGTGAATGTGAAATTCTAATTAATACTAATTAAATAAATATGAATGTTAATTAATTGAGAACTAATTATAGTATTTATTATGTAAATTAAATACATATTGAAAAATGAAACATAAGATATTATTGAAATAATTGAATTGTAGTAGGGTTATAATAGTCCAAAAAATTATTCTCACTCGATGTGATATTTACACCCTGTTTGATGCACATTATTCTTCCAAGAATGAATTTTAAATAGTGATTTGATGGAAAATATGTGATTAAAAAATAAGAATTTTTTTGGATTGACGTGTAATATTATTTTATTGAAAAATATATGGTTGAAAATAAGAGAGAAAAATGTGTGGTTGAAAATAAGAGTATCAAACATGGTGTTAATATATTATAGATTATATTGAATATTTTATCGATTGACATAAAAAAATATATATGTCAATTGAAAAATGAGGGAAAAACAATAAATGATGATTGGTGCAAAAAATAAAGAGTTTGTTGGAGTATATAAAAATTACTTTTTAAATATAAAGATGCAATTTTGAGGGGTTGCTCAGTTGGTCAGTCCTTCGGTTTGCTCCTCAACGATCACCAGTTCAAATCCTCTCAGGGCGACTGAGGTAAGTATCCGGCCATAAACTTTAGACCCCGTGAGATTAGTCGAGGTGCGCTCAAACTAGTCCGAACATTCACAATTTTAAAAATATATATATATAAAGATACTCTCTATTGTGACCAATATGCTCTTTATAAATAAAGAATCTCTTTGATATGCTCTTAAGAGTGATAAAAAATTTTACTCTAAATCTAAAGTGCTCTCTACTATAAATAAGATGCTCTTTATAAATAGATAGTCTCTTGAGGATACTCTTATCTTTGTTGATATAACTAGCTACATGCATGTCTACCCATGGAATATCATTTTTTTGAAGCCATACAAATGAGGGATCGAGAAGCCCACCAACATCCCCCCAAGTTTTGTATACGTTTTTCATCTAATTGATTTTGGATTTTGTTGCAGTTGAGACAAGCTAAAACTGAAATTGTAGCGGCTAGCAAAATAGCATACCGATTCCTTGCTGGAGTTGCTTCTAACAACTCAATTGCAACTCCAGGGTCCCCTGTTAACTCTCCTAGAGGAAGTCCCAGATTCCAAGCTACTTGGTTCAAGAACCTTATTTCTTCTGGTTCTAAGCCATCTACTAGTTCAGAACTGGACAATCGGGATGAAGAGTTGATGAGGGAGCGTAAGCATCAAGGAGCAGAAACTCCAATAATGCAGAGTTCACGATCTGCAATCTGATACCATATCATTACCAACATCATCATCTTCCGTGCTGGCAAGGTACACAGAAACTTTGGCAAGTTATTTTGTTGTGGTCCTAGTGGATTCGTGTAAAATGTTAGTTTCATGTATCTGAATTTGTACACTAATGTTCAGGTGCAAAAGTTAACATTTCGAAATAGAGATGAATCTAACAGTAATTCTTATCATTTACATGCCATCGTCAATATTATCAGGGTTATTTGTTCATTTTTAATCGAATCAGTCCGTTTCACTCCCTGCTTATTGTTCTGTTTGGATCTGCCTTTTTGTAGAACAGGGGGAAAAATAATTGCTGTGCGCGAAGCTTTGCTATAAATATAGCAATTCATAAAGTACTGAAGAAACTTGATTAATTTTTTGTTTAAGTAAAAAACAGACAATATGTGTACAATAAAAGAACCATAAAAATATAGTGGTTTGCTAACAACCTTTTGCACTGCATCAAGCGTAACCATACTGTAATCTTACTTAACGACTGCAGTCTTGTAGAGTTATTGTAGCTACCACAATTAGAGATTTAGGAGTTAATTCCCAATAACAGAACAGCCAAAGTTCCACACTGCCCACTCCCCTCCCTAAAATAAGAGTTAACCCAATACATTACTAGCTATTACAAGAGGAAATTATTTAACCTTCCAAACATAGCAATACATTACAAGTCTCAGAGGGGAGGATAAGAGAGGAAGAACATAACACATTACATCATCATATTAAGAACTTGATCAAATTCATCCAAGGATTATTCAAGAAATAGAGACCAGAAAACTTGCAACCAATATTCAATTAGCATTGCCAATCCTGAATGTTAGTGAGAATGCAAACATATGTTGCATTAATCACGTTCTGATATTCATGTCAATAATGGATATAGATATACAGACGAAACAACACTGAATTGATATATCAAAATTGTAAAAACTGAAATTCCAAGCAATAAGAAACAACCAGTAAGAGGTTGGAAGATCAAACTGTGAACAGATGTCTTGGATTCAAGCATGACATCGAATAAAGTGAACTCGCTTAAATATATACAGCAAAGAAAAACTGGCACAACATGGCAACTTGATCCGTCGATATATGCAAACCATTTATTTTTAGTCATTTAACATACGGTTGAATATGTACGTGTCTATTTGTGAATCATCAGCAATTCGAAGTGATGAAACAGCCTGTGCTGCAAGGAAACCAGGAGATAAACCCGCAGCATCCCAACCTTCCTCTTCAAAATATTGCCCATGGAAATCTCTTCCCCAAGGATCAGAAGAGACAATCCAGTCAGAATTCCCTTGGTGACTCCACATGTAACCATATCTGTGAGAATCAGAAAAACAACCTATCTCTTCAAGCGAATATTGCGTCAATTCGTGATCGGGAACTAGTCCCTGCCTTCTCCCAGTAATGAGATCAAAGTTGCTGCCATAATCCCACGAGTTAAAACCCTCATCCTTCTTCAGCATGACCTGACATGGATCCTCTGAGTCTTCACCAAGTAGGACATGCAGTGCAACTGCCTCAGCTATTGCAGCACCTTCTTCATCAAGCCTCTGCTGTTCTTCTTTCTTTTTCAGCTTCTTTTTCTCAAGTTCAGAACGGATGGCTGCAGAAGTGGCCAGGGCCTTCTCCAAGCGTCTCTTTTTCTTCTCAGCTTGTTTAATACGATCTAGCTCATCCTTCACCGGCTTCTTTTTGGTTTTTCTAATACCAGTCTGTACTTTTGCACACTCCATAGTATCCTGTATTTGTATTCTTTTCTTGATTTTCTTTCTTCTTTCTTTCAAAGAAAATTTCCCTAAGACATGTACATTATCAGTCTACCTGTATGTTTCCTTTTTCTTGCAAAACTTGTTATTTAATTTCTATTAATATACTAAATTCCCAACTTGGAAACTAAGATAATGTTTATTGTTGTGACACATGTACCTACACCCACTCGGGTCTGAAGGAATACCTCATTTTACGCTCAATACATTCCCAAAAAGAAATGACAGGAGAAAGGAGAATAGAAAAGTGGTATACGCTCCTTGATCTATTCCTTGCCATGCTTCCCAATTTCCCATCACCCTTGCTACCCATATTTTGATAAAGAATTAGCTAATTTAAATTAACAAAGCAAAAAGTCCGTCCTTTATGGTTCAAACGACTCCCAAGCCATTCCCTCCTGCAACAAAGATTATTACAATTAGAGCATGTTTAGTAAGGATGATTGGATAGTACTAACTACCTAATAGTACTAAAAAGAAAGGAAAAAAATCAGAAGTTGCAATCTGCTCATTATGCATAGCAATCTTAACGAGCACTATCTACCAAACATGTAATTGTATGCATATGCTAAGAGCTGAGACAGCGTTTAGCATTGATGAAACAAACATTCCCACTAAACCATGGACAGTATTGCATTAGAAAAACCATAACACAAGATAACATATTGTATTACCACATTTATCGCAATCACAATTACAACATCATGAATAAAAAAATCACTAATAACACAGCAACTGAATCACTACAAACGAAGTAATGCCTTAACCACCCTGCAGTGACCCAAATAAGCATTTCTTCGTATAATTCTTCAAATTTCAATACTAAAAAGGATTCCTAACCCTAACAACTGTGAAACTCCTCAAACTCTACGATTTTTTTTCATGAGAAGGCCCAGATTCTGATTAGAAACTAATTACGTTCATAGGCCATTGGTTCAGTAATAATGGTGATGTACGATAGCTGATAATTTCACTTAATTCAACCCAGAATTTAAGATCCAAAAACTGAACAGTTATCGTATCCAGAAAATCAAACAAAAATTTGCTTAGGTTCAGTCACCGAACCGATAGATATAAACCAAAACTAATCAAATTCATAATCCAACAATTTGTAACATAATTGATTAACAGAATTCACCAATTCTATATATTATTTACCATCAGATCAAAATTCATACAATCCATATCACTATAAAAACCAAAAACAATTAAGGTCGCGTAAAAGAAAACGTGAAAATTAAGCAAACCTGTTAGATTCAAGAAGAGAAAGGAAGGCCCTTCGAAAACCTATAATCTTGTAAGAAGAAACGAGTAGAATTATGGGTTTGATGTTAAAGATTGTTTTAGATGCGCGAAAAATTCACTCAGTTCTTGTCTGTCTAGGTCTGCGTCTCTCTCCGTTTGCGTGCGTCCGTGTGATAGATTAGGAGAATGAGGGATATTTACCACAGAAGTCACCCAACTTACAGGTTTGTTTATATTAGTCATATAACATTAATTAAGCCCCTTTTTGAACCCCCAATCTTTGGAAAAAATGAGTTTATAATATGAATTTTTAGAAGAATGTGTGGTTAAAAAGTCGAAAAAAAATTTGAGTTTACGTGTAAAATTATTTTATAAAAAAATGTGTAGTTAAAAATAAATTTTGAAAAAAAAAAGAGTTCTAAAAAAATGGAGCTTAAACCAGGGTGAAGTATAGAGATGGCAATTTTCCCTGCCCCATCTCATCTTGTTCCCATCCTTGCAGGGCTCCGCCCTGAACGGGTTGGCAGGGCGGGGTGGAGCGAGGCTCGTCGCCCCGCCCTAAACCGAACTAGTCCCGTGAAGAATTAAAAAAAAAAAAAAAAAAAGGTTTCATTTTGGATATTGTTTGTTTTAGACATTTTTTTATTTCGAGTGCTTACTTTGGATATTGATATAGTTAATTTGAATATTATTTGTTTTGAATTTTAAAATTTTGAATTTATATTTTAACTAAAAAAATAAAAAAACGGAGCGGAAAACGGGACAAGTTCATGCCCCGCACCCCCGAGCCCCACCCCACCCCGTCTAAGGCGAGGCGGGACGGGGGAATGGCGTGGTGGGGTGTGCGCCCCATTGCCATCACTAGTGAAGTATATAGTGTGGAGCCAAGGGAACAAAATTAGTTTGAATTTGGCATAAATTTAAAAAATAATTCATATAAATTTTATTTTATCAAGTAAATTATTTTTTATTGGGCGGTAGAGCCTTGAAATCTGCCCCCTAGTACAATCATCGATTACTTTAGTCATATCACAAAGTTCATCACCAAACCGTGAATTCTGCCAATTTTCCATCCAATGAGGATGTCAAAGCAAAGTAGAACAATTCTTAATGGATTGGATCTAGATTCTAGAATTCCTTACTTTTCTATGGCTATGTGGGGCCACGAGCCACTGTCTTCCTACACCGATGTACTGGTGCCATTTGGAAGTTAAGAATCAACGAATGTGATTTTTGATTGGCGGATGTGGGTCTGCTTGAAAGTAATACTAGCCGTTAATTTATTTGATCATTAACTTGAAGGTGTAGATGCGATTGATTATAAGTTTGTAGATGGTCGGCACCGACAGTGAGAACAATTTATTCAGCACGAGGAGTCACGGTCTAGTCGTGGACTAAAGAGCAAAGTCTAAGGGACTTGAGGGTGCGAATAATATTTTAGATGCAATTTGGGGGCTTGTGTAGAGATTTTAAAATATGTAGCAAATTTCGACTCAAATTGATCAAAAAACCATCTGGTCCACTTGTGGAAGTAGGAAATAAAATAATTTCTTCCTTTCTTTTTATTATCTTAAACCCAAAAAAAAAAAAAATCATGCATTCTGAATGAAATTCCTTCAAATTTGAATTCAACCATCCAGTCTATAAGATTACCAAGTTTGTAACTTAACTAACGAAATTTTGTTTGAATTTATATTTTTCTTGGGTGCTAACAAATTATAAATACCTTACATTTTTGTTTTAAAAGAACGAGCATTTCACTTCACTACATCGTAAGTATTGAATTAGTATGTTTGCTTCGAGTCACGAATTCTGTTAGATTTGGAGTTTTCAATAAATGGAATATTCAGGTTGAAAAAGAAAAGGATAAAACTATTTGTACATAATTTTCCTTACCGAAATTGTTACACCCTCTCACATGTGCACGGGGCCCGCGTGAATAAAAAACTCCAAAAAATGTGGTCCCCACACCCTATTGTGAGAGTAGGTAAAAAAAATTATGTACATGTAGCATTGCCAGAGAAGAGAATACAATGGGTGCACGTGAGCCTCGGCTCGGCTCCTTGAGAAATAACAGTGGAGTGAATTGGGCCTATAACATCCAGAACCTGTGTGGCTCCTTAAGACTTAAGAGGATTGTAGAATGGGCTGGGCTGGACCGATTATTTAGTTTTTATCTGTTAAGAAATGATTGGACCCAAATAAAAATTGTAGTAGAATTTATGGAAGATTGCAAGTAGTAGTTGAAACTTGCATGTTGAAGAATGGGTTTGAACGACCGTTTAATCTCATTCACGACAGATGCAATCGACAAAGAGATTAATTGTCGTAAAAGAAATTCAAATCCTACGAAAGATTGTAACCGTCGATGTTTTATCATTTAGTCTTCAAACATTTTGTAACTGAACTTGTTTTCAAATGGAATTGAGGTTCTATATCAGAGAGCGCTAATTTCGAGAGCTGATAACCCAACTATCCAGCATGAACTACTTAACCACGTTAACAGATAAATTGGACAGCGATCAACATCTCAATTTTAGCCCCTTTTTGATGCCATTATTTTGAGAAAATGAAGTTTTGAACAATATTTTTTTGGAAAATATACGGTTAAAAAATGGAGTAATGTTATTCATCCCCCGCTGAGGTTGAACACCGTATATTTAAAGTTTTGGTTTGTGTGCAAAATATTTTATTGTTTAAATGTTTGGTTTGAAAATGAGCATGAGAATTAAAGAGTTTTGAAATAATGATTGTTCAATTATTTCGTAAAGTTATACTAAGGTTCGACTAAATTAATGAAAAAATGGTCCATGGAATCTTCATCGGGGTGGTTGAAGAAGAAAAGAAAGAGACGGTGAGTGAAGGAGAAAAAGCGTGGTTGAATTAATTACTCTTTGACTTTATAAACCGATTAACAAACTGGATAAGAGATCCAATTCGTTCTCAATAATTTCAATCGTGTTTCGTGCCTAACACTTTTAACATAATCTCACTGTAAATAACATTATTATTATTTAGTTTTTTTTTTTCCTTCAATATTGTTAACAATAAAAGGTAATTATTTTTTTATTCACTGGTTGAATTAATTACCCAATGACTTGGTACTTTGATCTAAATAAACATTGTATAATAATATAAACACATACATAATAACAAAACTAGGAACTCAAATTAGACACATCCCATCAAATTAGATTTTTTTGGCATAGTTTGGTATAACTTTTTGAATTAAAGATCCATCTAAGGCTTTGACTTTTAATCCGTTTGGCAAATTCATAAATGATTTATAAAGAGAAACAATAAGAGGAATAACAGTAAATTTCACGAAATGTAAATAGTAAATTATGATTTATGATTGAAATTAATGTTTGAATTACCGATAAGTTCAAAGTATTTATCACCTTTTTGAAAAGACTCCTTAAAGCCTATAAATCCGTCAAGTGAGGTCTCAAACTTTTAACTTTTGTTGTTGGTCCACAAGTAATGTTTTAGCGAGTCAAAAAGAAATTAAAAAAATCATGATTTTTATCCACGTGCATTGTGTATCTGTATATACCAGTACCAAATTGAACAATACAATAATCTTACAAGAGGTAGAAATTTGCACACAAAGGAGTGTGCTAAAATATCCACTCAAGTAACGTATCGCTTGAGTGAATATCGTAAATAGCAAATTGTTCTTATCCTTTTCGTGACAATCTTACAAGAGATAGAGATTTGCACACAAAGGAGTGCGTTATATGTTTCTCGTGTTTATTTAGAACAATTTTGGGTTAATACCCTAAATAGTTACTAAACTTTGCTAAAAGTTTCCAAAAGGTCATTGGATTTCAAAACTACCCTAATTAGTCACTGAATTTCGTAAAAAGTTCTTAACAGGTCACTGAACTTCGAAACTATCCTAAATAGTCATTGAACTTTTCCAAAACTACCATAATTAGTCACTCAACTTTGCAAAAAAATCACATGGGTCACTAAATCATTGATGTATGGTGTCACAATTTGCAAAGTTCGGTGAACTCCTAGGAAGTTTTAGCAAAATTCAGTGACTATTTAAGATAGTTTTGAAATTCAGTGACCTCCTAGAAACTTTTTGCAAAGTTCAGTGACTAATTAGGAAAGTTTTGAAATTCGGTGACCTCCTGAAAACTTTTGACAAAGTTCGATAACTATTTAGGGTATCAAGTCGAACAAGTCTTGCATCCATCAATTATGTCGGTCAGAATCTCACTCGTGATGATTTAATTGAATTGGAAAAAAGATGTAGCTGTAATCCAACAATCAAATAACATTAAGAATTCAATGGAAGTGCCAAAGTGGTATATTTACTAAGGGCACTAAAGAAGACTAGCAAACCTTTCTAATGAAACGTCATATCCAATTGAATTTGGTTCATATGTTGTACACGTTATGAAGGGTTGGAAAATTATATATTAAATTAATATACTAAAGCAATATATTTAAGTTGAATGGGACTGTAACAGTAATTCATAGATTTCGAGTCTAGTCAATTCCGTAATTAATTTGTACTTGAATTTGTTCAGTTTCATAATCAATTTGTGATTACAAATTCATTCATGACTATTGTAACATTATTTGTGTTAAATACAAAATTAACTAAGAATTTGAAACCTCAATCATCCTAGTACTATAAAAGGAGGTGTTCTTCTCCTTATTCTTCATACCAAAAAATTTGAGAGTTATTTTAAGTTTTTCTCCTCTTTGTTTGAAGAATTGTGAGTATTCTTAATTCACCTAAAGTAGTGACAATGTGTTAGTCAATTACTTTCAACTGCTGTATTCTGGAAGACAGACGCTATCAGTCTTCTTACACCACAGTGGACGGTGGATCTGTTTTAAGGAAATTGCGTGCAACACAAGTCTCGATTCCTTTCAATATCGCTACTACCTCAACAATCGTTTTCTCTAATTTTACTGTTATTCTATTTATTGTAATATTTTCGTCCATCATTTTATTTATACAATTTTAACAGCATTTCTAATTTCCTTTTTGTATTTTTCCTAACATTAACGTTGCTATACGCGTTTCTATAATAGGATTAGATTAGCATGTTATATATAAAATGGCAAAAATATTCAATAATTTCATTGAAGGTGTCTAGAGCGGAAGTGGAATTAATAATGTGAAATAAATTTAAAAAGTGAAAGTTGGGTCCAAATTGCCATTCACTAACACGTGGATAGATAACAAACAAAACATTGGTACGAGTGGCCAACATGTGAAAATGATTCGAAGACTTGGCAAGTGCACATTGGTTCACACTCTTATCAATCTTATTGGATAAAAAGGATGGTTTTTAATCAAAAGCAAGTGTTCTTAGTGCATGAATGTCAATGAACTATTTTCTTTTGTTGAATCCTTTTCAGTACCATATTTGAAAGTGTCAACAAGTAAACAGTAGTCAGAAGGTACTTTTATCAATTTATTAAATATTATTTTAAATGCATTTTCTCATTTTTGACATATTTTCTCTTATGGAAAAATAGAAATGCAATTACGTGAGAAACTTTTATTATTGACGACACGAAATTAAGTGGACTACCCACTTAATGAGGTCAATTGATAAATAAATTAGAAAACTGTTGGTATGCATGAATAGATTTGCTACAAAATTCACACGTAGCCTCGTGGAACAGGATTAAGAATTGATAGGTTTATGATGAGGGCATCACTACGAAGTGGTTCCGCCGTCCTGGATTTGAAATTAAATTTGTTTTAATCTTTTTTTTTCCCATCAAAATAATACTACACAACATGAAATATGTTCGTTTCTTCGAATGGACATGATCTCGATAGGCGACAAATTTAAAAAAAATAAAGATAAAAATTTGGCGATTAGAACACGCTTTCATTATTCTAAGAGATATGTCATATGACTTCGTTAGATGTAATAATATGTGTAATTAAGTACGTGGGACAATTTTTCTATTCTTGACATAGATATAAAGTGGATTAACCAGTAATTTAGGTCATATAATTGACAAATAGAAGATAAAAAGGTCTTATCTATGTGGAAATTGGAATGGATTTGCAACAAAATTCACACGTAGCTTAATCGATAGGCTTATGAGGAGACACCACCACAAAGTGGTTAGAGTTTGGATTTGTTATTTTATTGCAAAAATCAATATTAATTTAGCCAATCCCATCCCCACTTTCTCTGACGATCGAACCATCATTTGTCAACTGTCGCCATTGCCAAGGATAGCAGAATTGGACGGCAAATAGTAGTAAGAGTTTTATTAATTTTTATTAAAATCTATGAAAATCCTAATTTTTATCTAAACCAAACACGAGACAACAATGTCACAATAATGTAAGACAAAAGTGGATACATGTATTGCTAAGATCGTGCCCAAATTTATTTAATCTAATACAATTAGTACGTTCATAAGTTTTTGTTTTCTAGAACCATCCATCCTAGATGACACTAGACGGAAATAATCAATTTGGTACAACCCGAGTTGAAATTACCAATCACACTCGAACGATCCTATTAGATTCGAATCCATCACTACGCGTAAAATTATTTGGTTTTATAGTAAAATTCTCTTTAGTGGAAGATGTTGATATTAAAATTCTTTTTCCTTGAGAGTCACTTCACTTTGTTGTATTTTTTGTGACATCGGTGGACAGTGAAACAGCCAAAATTGCCCACATGCGTTTGTCACACAATATAGTGCTAACTTTCATACGCTAAACACTTGCAACAACGAGTTTGGCGCACGATAATTGGTTGTTTGAATTTGACGGGAAATTGTATCCTATTTTGGACGCATTGTTTTGCAAAAGTAAAGGCTATTAATGATCCTAACAAGGTGCCAACATACAACTTGTGCGACCATTCGAGAAAGATGTCATATGGACATTTTGGATGATTCTCTCGGGACAAAACTCATATCAATTTGTTTGTTTTGAACTAAAAAATTAATAAAAGCAATGTTTCAGTGTTGATGTGCATAATCGATTTACTCTCTTTCAAGCGTGTGAGAATTTTCAAGCGGAGTGTCTTATGAATTGACACGTGATTTAAGATAGCCTCACTTGATAGTCAGTTTAACATCAATATAATCATGTAGTAAATTTTTACTTGATAAATCAACAAATCGTGAAAAAATTTGGAGTGAAACTTGATAAATCATCTAATCATAAAAAAATGAATTTAATTATATATCTATCAAATTTGGATTAATCTAGTTGTACAACGATAGACACGACAATTTGAATGACAATGCGTGTTGGCAAAAAAACTTATGACTATAAAAATAAGTTGATCTGAAAACTGCCCGATGAGTGAATGTCATGTGGCATATTGTCAACCAAATTGTAACACATGATCGTAAACCAAAGTATGATTGATCAAATTTATTTCCAACATAATTCTTAGGATACACGACTTTCAACGTTTTGACATTAATCAAATCAATTACGTGTGAAATCGACATAATATATTAATGATTTATTGTCTTCTTGTCTATACACAAGTAGCTATTTTTAATCGCAATATTAATAATTCTCTTTTTCCTTTTCGGTACACGCAGAAGATTAAATCAAAACAATTTCATTAATGTCTCGCTAATTTTTCAAAATATGTCCCCCAAAACATCATGAATTCTTAGAAAATTTAATTCTTCTGCTGGTTTCCTTATCCAATTCTTCAAGCCCTCCAACTTCTTCAAGTTCCTGCAGCCACACCAACAAGAATGATTGATTAAATTCCATTTTTACCGTAAACAAATTATACAAATCACGAAAAAGCCATGTTATCACTCCCATCACTTGAATACTAAAACAATAATGACCATATACGGGTTTGCACCACTTTCAAGAAGGTTCACCTAAAAAGCACAAACGATGGAACGAACAATTTTGTTTATAGAATAATGCTATATATCAGCAGTGGTATTTAACAATTTGGTACGGTGCCGTCACCAAAGAACACCAAAATTGTTGTTGCGACCGTGGAGCCCACCAAACCAAAAGTTACGTTCTATCGCAATTTAAATGAGAGTGGAGCCCACATTATATTGAACACCATCGCTGATATAAGATTACTCTTTATTATTCAAACAAACGGTAGAAATTTGAAGTGGTGTTCTGTCTATAGTCACACACTTTCAGATAGAGGGATTTTGGACTACCTTGGGTCCTAGGAACAGCCCATATGGGACACCTTCGAATTTGTCCGAGTGATGAAGCTG
The DNA here is from genome assembly GCA_035079005.1 of Fraxinus americana. Lineage (NCBI taxonomy): Eukaryota > Viridiplantae > Streptophyta > Magnoliopsida > Lamiales > Oleaceae > Fraxinus > Fraxinus americana. Next base: position 32,540,361 of record CM068710.1, on the reverse strand, counting down.
AAATGGCAGACAACAAAATCAAATTAGACAAGTGGCAGTTAGATTCGGTTATAAAAACAATTAAGAAAATTAAACAGATCTTATCGCTTATATACTAATTAATTGTGATTGATTATGTATAATATGAAATTATAATGTACAAGTCCACAGTGTCATACTTGATGAGCTGCAGCCACTCTTCTAAAATATGGTACATTTGCAATGGGCCCCACGGGGAATCTCTTGTGAACAAGGCCGTCGTGGACAAACATGTAGGCAATGCCAAAAACCGTAATTCCAAGACCCTGCAAAAAATTCAATAATACAAAGGAAATTCACTCGTAAAAGGTAAAGTTTTATGATCGAAATGAGATCAAAACACCTCAGACTAAAGTCTAAAGTTGGTACGAAAAATACTTACAGCTCCGAAGCATAGACCAGGAACAAGGCCTTTGTGGAAAAAACCATAGGAGAGGAGGGCTATGGCCGGAACAGCATTGATTATGGCAAAAATGTCGTTGAGCTCGAAAGGGCCTTCTCTTGGTCTATGGTGTGACTGTCATTTAAAAATAAATAAAATTAGCTCTTTTGACTTTTTTCAAGGAGACTGCCCAATCAAATTCTCTTGACCAAAAATAACAATAAATTGCTTAAAGAATTTGTAAGGACCAGTAACAGTTCGATCACTCAAATCATTATAACAAAAATAATCTCTAAGGCATGTTTGATAGGGTTTATTTTTCATTCAAGTTGAAAATTATTTTTCATTTTTCAAGTAATTGCATGTTTGATTGGCCAAAAATTTCATGGAATTGGTTTTCCTTTTCCAACACTTTGGTGGGAAAATAGTTTTCTAGACGGCTTTTTTTATTTTAACAATTGAAATAAATTATGAGTGTGTTTGGTAGGGATTTTTGGGGGAAAAATTGATTTTTAAATAGTGATATGATGGGAAATGTGTGGTTGAAAAAGAAGAAAAAAGTATTGATGTGATGTAAAATATTATTTTATTGAAAAATGTGTGGTTGAAAATGAGAATTGATTTACTGTAAAAAATGAGAATTTTTACCAAACAGGCTCTATATACTGGCAATTTTCAAGAAAAACAAAGTGAAAAGAACACTAAAAGATCCAAAATTTCAACATTTTTCTGACGAAAAATTATACCAATCAAACACAATTAATTGAAAATTCACAGTAAAACAAGTTCTACTCAATTCAATTTCCCGAAATTCATTTCTTTTCACTCAAATTTCATTCTTGCAATCAAACAGACCATAAGCGGTCTTCCGCTTGACTCTCTTCCTTTTTAATGGATTAATAATTCTATAATTTTAATATTTTTCAGAAAACAAAAAAACAAACCTCGTGCATGTGCCACAAGGATGCGTGCCAGAGAGCTCTATGAGCCCATCTTGCCCAAAACTCCATACCTACCTGGAATTCAATTATACCAGAAATTTTCATTATACCCCACAACAAAATTTCTGCAATTTTAAAGTGGTAAATTTTGAAGTTGTGGAACTTACAGCAGCCCCCACTGCTAAAGCAAATGTACTAAACATTTCTGCATAAGGTACCTCCCCACCCTATACAACATGAAATTCAATTTCGTGTCAACAGAGGCCGGCACAAGCGGTGAAGAATCAAATTTTTATATGGTTTAGTAATGTACAATCTACCACATCAAACGAGGCGAGCAGAAAGAAGAGAATTTTACCTCCATTTGCCAGGAAAATCTGTAATAAACAGCCATGACAGCCATAGAAGTAATCCCGAAACTGGACATAACAGCAGCGACGAGATAAGTAAATCTCTCTGATTTCTTCTTAGCCAATTTCTCAGCCAGACGGGCTGCAGATAATTCTCTCTCAATCTCCTCTGCAGTTGGGCTCCTCTCCAATTCTCTACTTGATTTCAATTTCTCATCCTCCAGCACAAAACAAACAGTCAAGTTATTCTTCCTTTTACAACTCAAAATCTTATCAAAATTCTGAATGGAAGGGGGGAATAGTTTAGTGGGCTTCGGGCCGAGAAATGGGCTGTACTTGAAAAGAATGGTTCTTGAAGAACAACCAGAGACTGAAATTCCGGCTGCCATGGACGGTGGTTCCAAGGGGTTGAGAATGTAGAGGGGATTAAGGCTTTGAATTGGTGGATTGGTGGGTTCACGTAGACCACATGTTAGGTCTCTGGACTTGGCTTTTGTGATTGTGGTTTAAATAGGAGACGAGGATGGAACATAAATTTCACGTTCGAGTTTTTTATATAAATAAATGAACCGAATAGTTTTTGTAAAATGGGGCTGACCTTTAGAAATTTCACAAGATTGCCATTTTTCTTTTCCTTTTTTCCAATTTTATTTTATTCGCAAATTATTGGCTCTTATTTTGTGATAATGGGTAGAGCTACTATTACAGCATTGTGTTGCAACTTGCATCCACAGTTAATTAATCAATTAATTTAATTTTTTTTTTTATGAAAACAAGTCCATATTTGGTAGAAATTAAAATTTAGATTTTAATTAAAACTAAAGTCAACGATTAATTTTAACCATATATTTCATGAGACATATAACTTTTTAACTATACATTTTATTAATTTTTATCAAAATTTATTAAAAATCTGATTTTAATCTCCACCAAATATGGGTTAAAAATGGAATATTTTCATCCCACCCCCTACATGTTCACTTCCCTTCCAAAATATTAGGGTCTGTTTGATATAGATTTTTTAGAATAAATTTTGTGAATTGATTTATTTTAGAGAATGTATTATTAAAAATAGAAAAAATTATGAGTCCACTTACATATTATTTTATTAAGAGATTTTTATTGTTAAAAATGTGTGTTAAAGAATAATTATTTAAAAATATGTACCAAACATGAACTTATATTGTTCATTTAAGTCCATAAATAGAGCATCGAGAATGAAATTAAAAGGGAAAAAAAGTGACGTTGAGTGATTGCACGAGTGAGTAGTAGACTGCGGGTGGGGTAGTTAGAGTAAGGGAAAGTGCGTGAGATGGTGTTACGCGAGGTTTCATGCACTGGATTGTGGAGGAAGGATTTTTGCTAATTCTCAAAGAGCCCGTTTGGTAGAGATTAAAATTGAAAAACTAGTCGTTATTGTTGACTTTTATTAGACGAGTGGGACCCAATAACGACCATATTTTCAATTAAAATTGGATTTTAATCCTGGGCAAATATGTTCTTTTATAATGCAAGAGCATTCTTGAAAGTGATGAACTTATTGTCAATATTCGTGATAATCCAATAGTGCCTTTGTAAGGTGTCATTTGAGGTGGGGTTTTAAAAAATAGGTTATGACGGATTTTCAAATCTAATTCTCGGTGATAGATAATGGATTGTACGTTTCCATCAGTTAACCTTTTAGACGAATTGGTTACGTCTTTCTTATCAATTTTTCATTCTCTACAAGATTTACATTTCATATTTTTTCACTTAAATATTAAGGAAAATTTACATAATTTATACATGTAAATTATTCGTACATCAATAAAAATTTTGAAAAACCAAGTACACGTCACAAGTAATGGATTGGAAACCAAATGACATCGAATCAAATTTCATAGAGCATTATCATCAATCAACGCATTAAAAATTTAAAAACTATTTTCGGACACGTGGCAACTAGCAAGTAGGAGAGTCTAATTCTCAAAAAGAGAAATAAATTTAAAATTGTGATGGCATTTGCGTAATTTGATCGGACTAGCAAGGGTGAATTATGAGATAGTGGAGGTGATAATATGTACATTGGTAGAAAGACACACGTCAGAAGGAGAGAAGTGGAACGTGAGGTGTATGACCCGCCCTAGGATTTCTGACAGCAAATAAGTTTGATGTTGCTGAGCATCAACAAAATCGACGTACTGGTGCCAAGATGTTAGGTAACACTCGTTTTACCGACTGGAGACACGGCGCATTTTCAAGGAAATTTCTATTTTTAAATCGGGAAAATTGCAGTTAAGATACTAAATCTTTCACTTAATTGTAGATTTTGTCCAAATCTTTTATATGTGTCACCCGATCTACCAAATTTTTAAAAAAATCATAGCTCCAATCTAGATTGACGGTTTTCGTCTATTTAAGTACTAAAACTGTTAGTTGACCCTAAAAATGAAAAAAATTTAATAATTTTCACCAAATAGATAGGGACAATTTGGACATTACACTCTTTTCATTTCTATTATTGCACTCCGCTGTTCATTTTTCCTCCATTTTCATCACCATTAATATCATTATCTCTTCCATAATTAGTCAGGAAAAATTAGCATGTAGATAGAGATAAATGTATGTAGATGTGGTTTCTCAGCTCAGATGAAGACCTCATGGACGAATCTGAACCCGAGAAGAAGATATCTCACTTGTCCTCGAAGCCAAGATTTCGGTGGATGCACCTTTTTTTGTGGGGTGACCCTCCTATGTGTGAGAGATCTAGAAAGTTGATTCCGAATCTATTTCGGGTTGGAGGAAAATGGAAGCTGAAATCACCACCCTCCAGGCAACAAAACCAAATGTGAAGAAGACTTAGATGTTCGGCTGTGTGTGAAGTGTTTGTAAAATGGGTTTGTACCTAAGTATGTAGGATGAGTGTGTGGGAAGGATGTTTTTAGTTTCAGAAATTTAGGTTTAGTATTTAGGTATTGGGAAATGTGGATGTGCTGTACATTTTCCTTGAAATGAAGTGTCCTTCTGTATTATTTTTGGTATTGACTTTCACATTTCTATTTCTACCCTCTGTTTAGCGAGAAATAAAAGTTTAAATCACACTCCAAACGTTTTGTATGTGGTGCATCAAAGGTACCAAACTTATTGTTATAATTGGAGTGAAAGTACTAAACCTTTTGTCATAATTACAGTGACAGTACCAAAGATTTGGAGTAAAAATTGGAGTGAAAGTACCAAACCGTTTGTTATAATTAGAGTAAAAATACTAAAACTTTTACATAGTTCCTAATTGCCCGCACCCGATATTTGATGAATACAATTTGAAAACCTGATGAAAACACGGTGTAATGCAATGAATTCAACTTCAAAACAATATATGTGACTATTCCATTCAAAATTCTAGGCCACTTTACAAAATCACAACATTTGCTGAATATGTTTCCAGTCCACATTTCAAAAAATACAACATTTGTAAAATAATTGAAGTGCACATTACAAAATCATAATATTCACAAAATAAGTTCACTTTCCAACAAAAATATAAAGGAGAAAAAAATCAGGTTGAAGATTTAGATCCTTGAAGCTTGATTCTTGGACTTCTTCATCTGTGATTGTGAAGTTTTTTTTTTTATGGTGCTCTTTTTTTCCCCTGTGATGGACTTGACTTTGTATCTTGTTGAGACTCTAGTTGAGTATCTTTTTGATAGTGTTCTTTTTGATGGTGCTCTTGTCTTCCCCTTTGATTCTTGGACTTCTTCATCTGGCTGCATATGTTTTTTATGGTGCTTTTTCTTTTCCTTTTTTCTTCTATGGTTGATTCAGATGGTGTTTTCCCAACTCTGGCCGTAGCTCAGGTCTTGACATAGGTGCATCGTCGTGGAGTAACACATGATATATGTTTACTTGCTATAACATAGATCAATCTAGTCACATATGCCTACATCACTTGAAAGTATGCCTAATATTGCATGAGGACATGGTATTCCAGTCATCAGTCATACACATTCATGTTTTGTCAAATCAGCACTCCACCTCAATCCATCTCTGCTAGTTATCTCAAACTTATGACTACATGCATAGTCTGTTTTCAAGTACATCACCTCACCTTTAGCCTTCTCAATGATTTTCATTACTCTTGGCCCAAATGCCTGATCATACCTCTATGTTGATTCCCCTTTTTTGCATTCATTCTTATCATTTGCTGATGACTGACTTTCTCCAACATTGAGATGATGGGCTTCTCTTTGACAACAACAATGGAAGAATTGAATGTCTCCCACAAGGTATTCAAAAGATATCACACTTGGAATGCTCTTGAAAATGTGATTCATCCCACTGGGAAAATAGTTTTTTATTGAACCAGATGTAAGTTTCTTCATTTACATCTTTCAACTCATTCATTACATTCCTCCACTCTGACACAATTGTTGCCCTTCCTATAGCCCAAAACAAGTTCTTAAGGGTCAAGCCTTTATGTACCAAAGTGAAATTGCTGTATAAATGTCTAGCATAACACATGCGCTCAGTCCCTTTAAAAAATTGACTTATAAAATGCACCAAACCCTTTTGCACATAGGAAATGAATGTACAAGCTCTAAGGTTATACATCCCTATGTCAACGAACAACTGCATGAACCTTTGCCAATTTGTTTTGTTCTCAGCATCTACAACTACCCATGTTATAGGGAATATACAGCTGTCAGCAACTGCCCACTTTGTGTATACTTTATGAAACAACCATCCAACTCAACTATTGGTCTACATTTAGCCTTAAAACGTTACTTACAAGCCTCTAAACATGTATACAATCTCTTAGAAGTAGGACATGAACCTTCAATCTACACTATACTATCAGGATTTGTTCTCTTTAACTCATCTTCCCATGCACCCCTTCTGCACATTTAGATCTCGTCCTGCAGAACCGATGCTTTGAAATCTTATACATGCAATCTTCTTTCACAGTTTTCACAAAACTTCTCATTGGCATATTGGGGTCAGACCTAAACTTTCTTATGTATTTTCTTGCCAGATAACTTGCATTAACCCTTAGTCATCTTTGAATGTGTTAATTCTAAGAATGTTGTCTAGTTGTTGGTATGCATATAGAATTCAAGGGCAGTTATCTTGATATCTAACTTTCAACTGCGTCCTCATATTGTTCACATATTTGAGTTGCTTGGATTTTTTAACTAAGTACTAAACTATTGTAGACCTTAGAGTCTTAACATTGTCAAATTTCATCCCTGTAAGAAATGAATAAACCATATTGTCAATTACATTTTATAATAAGTAACTAAGTATGTATGACAAATACATTACTTAACTTGAACTTTTGATCATCCATATCAGTTGCAGGGCTAAACTAGCACTCATTCATCCTTTGGCAGATGATTTCCCACCCTCATTGTCACTGGGTAAGCTTCTAAACTCATCTGAGTCATCATAATCTGTTCTAACTTCTTCTTGAGGAACTGCCTCACCTTTCTGCTCACCTTTTCCAGTATCTATGTCAATATCAAAACCTCTACCCAACCTGAAATCTGTGTTTTCATCATTATCATTATCATCCATGTGTATATTTTCTTCATGCTCATAATTCGAGTCATTGAATTCCTAAAAAAAAACCCTCTTTACATTCATCAACCGTGGAATCTACTTGCACATCAGATACATGGTCTTCTTACTCAACATGATGATCTGTTTCAGTATCAATATGTGGTTCAGTTTGCTCTGGTTCAGCCGCACTTCAGGTTCAGTTTGCTCTAGTTTAGTATGTGGTTCAATTTACTTTGCATGCTCTGGTTCCACATCAGTTTGTCCACCTTGCACCTCTGATTGACAATGCTGCACATCAGGTTCAGTAGCCTATACTTCTGATTGACCATGCTGTACTTCAATTTCAGCAGCATGCACCTCTGATTCAGCAAACAGTACATCAGTTTCACCATCGTGCACCTCAGGTAAATCTGCTTCAAAACCACCACCAAAATCGACACCAACTACTAGTTTAGCCCAAGTTAAATCAACCTATGTTTTCCCAACCTCTGCCTCTGGTTGACCAACATCAGTTTTACCAGGATAAACTATTTCATGTGCTTCCATGTCATCTACTTCATCAACTAGGTACAAATCGTCACCTTCTAATGAATCATCATAAATCTCAATAGCATAGCATAGCATTGTTGCTTTTCATCCACTGGTTTATCATGCACACTAAACTTTTCAACATTGACCAACTCCTCACCAGTCTCATAATCAACTATAGAAATATTTTCATCCCATGACAACTCCAAAACCTCAACTACAGGCAAACAATACAATTCAGCCATCCAACTTTCACCAAACCACTTCACTACATTCATGAAATTTGAATCTTTGACCAACCAGAATGATGCTTTACTCAATCTCTTATTCTCCATCTTTTACAGATATCTGATTCTACCAGAATATTCCAACATCTATATGGCATTGTCAAGAAGAAATCTGTTGAAAAAAATCAGGGTCCATATGGTCTAGATAACTTACTTTACCTTGCTCGCACACAAAATTTCTCTCATCTGTCCAAATAAAATTCCACCACGATGTAAATATTTCCTAAAATACTTTGTATTTTCCCACTGGAAAAAATGTAAACAAAAAAATAAAAATAAAGTCCTAACCCTTTTTAGTTCGAACAATGCATTTGTACATAACGAGCTATTATAAAGTATATTAACTCTCAAGTTATCAAATCACTCAACATTTTCACATTTTTCAAATCATGAAGACAATTGATATGCACAGCTTGAAATAGCAAAACTTCATACCGTAAATGGAAATTCCATGGAGCACACTTACTATAAGCGAGTTAAGGAAGAGCCTCGAATATAGGCTGCAAAATCTGATGGAAGATCATCTTCTTATTTGTATCTTTCATCCTCATTTTCATGGGTTTTCGCATGTTCCATAATTGATAATGAAATGAAGAATAGCCGACTTTTATTTTATTTTATTTTAAAGGGAAAATGTGTAATGCCCAAATTGCCTTTATCTATTTGATGAAAATCATTAATTTTTTTTTTTTCATTTTTGTGGTCAACTAACGATTTTGGTGGTCAAATAAACGAAAACCGTCAATTTGGACTGGAGTTACGATTTTTTTAAAGGTTTGGTACCCCCAAGTGGTACAAATGAAAGGCTTGGGCTAAGTCTGCAACTAAGTGAAAGTTTTGATACCTAACTGCAATTTTCCATTTTAAATGTTATATATAATTTAAGAGCATATATAAATTTGAAGAGTACAAATTTTTATAGACTTTAATATCATTTTTATTTTTAAACTTAATTTTACTACTTCTAATATGCATTTATTATTTTTTCTATCTTTTATTTTCTCCAGTTTTCTCCAAATTAATATATTATATTTTTCATTTTCTTTTTATATACTATTTAATTGTGTCAATATATGGAGCATTTGATATTGAAATATTTTGAATGCATTTAATTGTAGAGAATAAATTTGGAGAGCCAAATTCATTCTATATTTTAAAATGTTAATTTGAAGAGTTTATTGAAATATAATTTTATGCGTTGACTTTTTAAACTAGAAAATATTTCACTTTTAAAGAGTCTTTTGAAAATGTTTTTAATATGTTAACCAATAACACTCATGTTTGACAATCATTTAAAGAATTCTTTTTTTTTTCTTAAATTCATTATCAATCACACATCATCACAATAAAGTTTTATGTATCTAAATTCAAAACTTTTTCTTACTTTTAATCTTGTATTCTTCAAAAAATCACTTTTTCAAAACTCATTTCAATGATTGCAAAAAAGGGCATATATCGTGTTAAGAATTTACAATCCAAATTCTACCATAAAAAAACAATATAATTGCAGAAAGAATAGACATAAGTATATACAAGATTTATAGAGGTTCATTTCAATGTAATGCTACGCTACCTTTTACCAAGAGAAAATTTCACAATCTATCTTCTCGAACCACTCTCTCCCTCTCTCTCTTAATAATAAAAAAAAATTCAAATGACGGACTCTATTTATAAAATTAATTAGGATAAAATTGAAATTACAAGTATGAAATTACTAAATTATCTTCAATAAGATTTTGATATGGAGTACTTGCTCCACATAATAACAATAATTAGGCTCCACTATAACTAAACAATTTGTTATTTTAAATTACGGTTAAATGGTTTGTTTAGCTATTTATAATGAAAAATATATAAATATCGATTATTTTTTTTTACCTCAAAAGTTGTTTCATTACCGGTGACTAAAATGTAAGGATAATGTTAAATGTACATAAAAATTAATTCATAACAGTGTCCATACACTCACATACCCCCACCCCATGTGAGTGTATGGACATCACTATGGATCAATCTTTATGTACACCAATCATCACCCAAAATGTAATATGCAAAATGTAAATTTGCAAAATATGATATGCAAATTTGTAAATTTCCCTTTTAAGTTAATTCTTAATTGAAGCATGCAAAAAGTCAGCCATAAAGTGTCAATTCTCGAATATTTTGGACAAAAATTCCGTAAAATATCTTTAAGGTTTCAAAATTCATAAAAAAAAATAAAAAAAAAAATCACGAAACCTTTTTACAATTTTCTGAAATGTTTCTTAGATTTTTTAAAAAACGTGTCCTGAAAGAGAAAGCTAGCTCCAAGAAGTTAGAAATTTCAGCGTAACATAGTTTATAATTAAGTGTGTGTTTGGTAGGGATTTTGGGGGAAGAATTGATTTTTGAATAGTGATATGATGGGAAATGTGTGGTTGAAAAAGAAGAAAAAGTTATTGATGTGATGGAAAGTATTATTTTATTGAAGAATGTGTGGTTGAAAATGAGAATTGATTGATAATTGATTTTGAAAATCACAACCAAACAGGCTCTAAGTCAATTCACAATTGACGTGGAAATACGTTGCTTATGTTTTTCTGCATCCGTATTGTTTCCTGCATTGCGAAAAACACGTCTCATTAGTGTGCGAAATATATTTATTTATAAATTTTCTATTTTTTTTTTTTGTCTCCAATATTGATTGGGCCAAGTCTTGCACTCTCATGCCATTCGCTCTCGATAATTTAAGTCCAAGCTTAATTTCTGACGGCTGATGCTGCCCTTCGATTTACCTATCGCCTAGTCGATACGAGATTTTTCTAAGCAACGTCAAATCAATCATTGAGTTAACTCTACGTACATATATCTATTTCCATAAATATGTTACAATTAATAAGTAGAATTTACTAAAATCCTAATATTCAAAAAATTGATATCAGTCGTAAGTAAAAAAGACAAAAACTAAGAAAACTACTCATTCTGATAATAGTCGGACACTAGCTAGCTTGTAAATAGAGACAAAACTATTTGAAAAATACTAAATGTAATAGAGGTTTCCTTAACAGATTTTTTACAGGTGTTGCTGTGGCAGCATCTGTGTGGTTCATTTTTTATTTTATTTTTTACCATCTTTCAACCAGAAATTCTGAGTACCCCTCCTTTATGAATTATGTGAACCAACCCCTATAAGTGTAGCAAGGTTCAAACTATTTGTTGTTGCCTACTGTGTGCTGTATTTGTTCTTCAATTGTTGTGGCCCAACTATTTGAGCCCAATAAAACCCTCCTGTTTGCTATCTTCTGATGGGCCTTTGCAAAGTTTCTCTATAAATCTTCAGAAAACTTACATATGCAGTTTTAACTAATTTTCAGAATGGGAATTAAGCATCTACTTGTTTTAAAGTATCTCCAATATTTAAGTGGGTTGCTACAAAAATGTTTGTTTAAGTTTTTTTTCTCTTCGATGCAATTTGACGTGGAATTTGTACATTTGATGTAATGAAGAAAAAAACAGATATTGTTAAGAGTTTCATTTAGATTTAAAAATTCTATAAGACAGTGTGACTTAATAATATCTATATTTTTCATTCATCATAAAAGATGCGATTTTTTTATTTCTTTTCATATCAAGAAAATAAAAACACTTAAGAAGATAAATTTCTAGTTTGACGGTATATTCATAATTCAATAGATATCAATGCCATGTAAATGGTGATCCATAAAAAGTGCTAGAGATGCATTAAATCATTTAATTCATAAAATAAGGTGGTGTTTGATTTGCTGCTTCTAAAATTTGCAAAACACAAAAAAATAAAAAATAAAAAATAAATTAGTTTGATCTTTCTAAAAATGCATTTAAAAAAAAGGTTGAACTTATTACATAAAGTTCAAAAAATATTTTTGATGTTTGAGTATTTTTAGTGAAAATTCTGAAAACAATCAAAGCAAGCGTTTAAATAAGTTTTTAAAAAATAAAATCTAAAAAACTAAAATTATAAAAAAAATTAAAATGCTAACAAAAATAATAATTTTTTTTAGAAAAATAAAACTAGTTAGAGCTCTCAATAATTATTTACATAAATATTTTAAAAAATTATTTAAATGTACACAAATAAAAATTTCTCAATCTACTTCATTAATTTTTATTTTTATTTCTTATATTTTAAACTCAATTTATTATTTAATTTTATTGGGAGAAAAAAGTATTTTAAGATTTACCAACTTTGAAATTATGAAACTATGGGTCTAGTTGAACTAAAGAAACTCGAATTCCTACGGTATTATAGAATTCATTAGCTTAGTTCGGTACCATATGAATAGGCCTGAGAAAACCCTTGTACAGCCTCTTCGATTTCTCGATAAGACTTTCTCTTGAAGCAATAACGCGTTGATCTATTCGTTATCGGAGCCACAGAGGATTATTTAAAATTGTTTTGTTTCTGTCAATAAACTCCAATTGCATCATAGGAATTAGAGAAAAAAGAGTTCTTTCGTGTGTGTATATTTTGTTTTTGGAGAAATAAGTTTTAAAAATACAAATTAAATGCAATTTTAGTAATATTAAATTAAAACAGACACTAAAAAAAGAACAAAAGAAAATGAACTCAAAACTAAAAATTGAAACAGAATACAAACATGCCCTAATAGTCACTTAGTTGTTTTTTTTTTTAACAAAAATCTTCCAAACAATAATAAATGATTCTTAAAAAACATTTTAAATTTGAACCCGAATAATCTCTCAGATCCATGTGAAATCACTAGTTAAAAAAAAAAAAATTCACATTACCCAATGCATTCAAAACAGATTGTTCAAAGATTAATGATATGAGATCTGCTGCATGTATAGTCTGTACAATTAGTGTGGGCTGTAAATTGTACAGTCCTTTAAGGACTCTACAAGAGGTTTTTTCCTAATGATATATGTACATCAATCATGACAATTTGGTGACATCTCTCCTATATGAAAGAAATTGGACCTTGCTACTTGTATAAAAAAATTTGTACAAAAATGTTGACAAACCCTCACATGTGGGGGGCCACTTTTTATTTTCAATTTTTTATTCATGTGGGGCCGGCAATCATGTGAGTGTTTGTCAACATTTTTGTCAAATTTTTTTTGTACAAGTAGCTTTATTCAAAGAAATTTGTGCAGTGATGTGATGGATATGTTCAAAATCAAGAGTGTGGATGTTACTATGTGGAATAGTGCAAATAAATGTGTAAAACAAAGCGTAAATGTAGCAAGGCTATTATTCAAAACCACCAAAATTAGAACTCAGAACTGTTTTTCATACTGATGATTTTTTTAGTAGTTTCATATTGTTTTTAGCAAAATTAACTCTGCTAAATTACCACCAAGAACTTGTAGCACTTCTACGTATAAACACATTGCCAGCAAAATTAAGAAGCAGTTTAGCAGCTAAATAAAAATAGTAAAATAGACAACATTGGTTTAATTAACATGTGTTCTCAACAACATTGTGCAAAAAAGTAAAATTTCCCAGCAAGACAGTACCAAAACTAAGTAATAAACCAGTTTCCCAACAAGGACACGAACTAAACCATTGACAAAAAGAAAAAGCATGGACAAAGATAAAGTGGGTAGCTCGATTCAGTTGTCGTCGTCGTGAAATTTGTGAACAATTTTTAATAAGGAGTGAACACAAGGGTTTGAAAACGAAAAATTGCAGGGGAAAAAAAATGAGAGACGAGTGAATTTGACGGAATTTTGCACAGTTTTCTTCCATTTGTCCTGACGTGCAGCGATTATGATAGTATGGGAATCCACCTGCCAAAAATAAAAGAATGGGGACTCAAGTGCGAGAAAAGGTAAAGTTTGGGAACCCTGTAGGTGTAATTTCCCTTTAACAAAATGAAATTTCACGTCCAGATGGAAGTAGAAGAGTCGAGAAGGCCCGAGTCTTCGCATTTCTATTGTGGTGCATATTCCTACCAATAGAACCTCCTAGAACCCCTACTATACACTATAAAAAATTCCCCCCGCATTTCCCTTTCTCCTCACTGCAAAATCTACCTGCATTCCATAAAAACTTCGGTGCTCTATCTAAATCTATTCTCTGTCTAAATTCTTCGTTTCAAAAGTATTGCAATGGCGGATGTTCATATGTCAGACGCGGAGACCTTCGCTTTCCAGGCGGAGATCAACCAGCTTCTGAGTTTGATTATCAATACATTTTACAGTAACAAGGAGATCTTCCTTCGAGAGTTGATTAGCAATGCCTCCGATGCTTTGGATAAGATACGGTTTGAGAGCTTGACTGATAAGAGTAAGCTTGATGCGCAGCCGGAGTTGTTTATTCGACTTGTGCCGGATAAGGCGAATAAGACTCTGTCAATCATTGACAGCGGTATTGGCATGACCAAAGCAGGTACTACATTATGATACATTTTTTATGGTTACTTAGTTAATTTATGATTTCAATTGGTTGTTTGATTTTTAGAATGTAGAATTTGGGTTCTGATACATTCTTTTCCGGAGAATTTTAAGGGTTTGAGTTTTATAAATGTACATTCAAGTATGTTATTGCATGTCTATCACACACGCATTTTTAAAATTTTCCCTTTGTTACTTCTGCAAATATTAACATTTCTGTATTAATTAGTCAGTCAATAGACTAATTTTAGTAGCTTGTCTTGATTGTATATATATCAATAACATACATTCTAATTGGAATCTGGCAAGTAACAAGTGAAGATTGCAAAACTAGGAAAATAAAAAGCTTGATTAAAAATTGATTTGCTATGATCAGATGCAAATGTGCAATATATCTTAGATAGAGACAGGTGCATTGTTAATTTTTATTTTTTTTAAATGCATGATGGGATATTGATTTCATGTTCGTTTTTAGTTTTAGTTTTGAAGATAATTTGTAGTTTGTGAAGCTGAAGTGGCTTTAATTGTTGGAATTGTGTAGATTTGGTGAACAATTTAGGCACAATTGCGAGGTCTGGCACCAAAGAATTTATGGAGGCGTTGCAGGCTGGTGCTGATGTAAGTATGATTGGGCAGTTTGGTGTCGGTTTCTACTCCGCTTATCTTGTTGCAGAGAAGGTGATTGTTACCACCAAGCACAACGATGATGAGCAATACATTTGGGAATCGCAAGCTGGAGGCTCATTCACTGTTACAAGGGATGTCAACGGAGAGCAACTTGGCAGGGGAACCAAGATCACCCTTTTCTTGAAGGAAGATCAGGTAAATAATCTTTGTTTCGATTACAATTTTGATTAAAATTGTGGAATAAAAAAATTGAGATTGTATATTTACAATTTTAATTTGATGAACTGGTGAGAGGTTGAATACGTGTCTACCATCAGGAATTGTGTACCTCTAGAGAGATTTTTTTTTTAATAATTGAGTAGATATTGAGGTAATTATATGAAATTGTTGGGATAAATATTTGGCTAACTTAGATTTCATTGTGCATTCTGGATTATGTGCAGTTGGAATACCTGGAGGAGAGGAGAATCAAGGATCTTGTGAAGAAGCACTCCGAGTTTATTAGCTATCCCATTTATCTCTGGACTGAGAAGACAACCGAGAAGGAAATTAGTGATGATGACGATGATGAGCCAAAGAAAGAAGAGGAGGGTGATATTGAGGAGGTTGATGAGGACAAAGAGAAGGAGAAGGGAAAAAAGAAGAAGATAAAGGAAGTTTCTCATGAGTGGCAACAGATAAACAAGCAAAAACCGATCTGGTTGCGTAAGCCAGAGGAGATCACCAAGGAGGAATATGCCTCCTTCTACAAGAGCTTGACCAATGACTGGGAGGATCACCTTGCTGTCAAGCACTTTTCTGTTGAGGGTCAGCTTGAATTCAAGGCCATCCTCTTCGTTCCAAAGAGGGCTCCATTCGATCTTTTCGACACCCGCAAGAAGATGAACAACATTAAGCTCTATGTTAGGAGGGTGTTCATCATGGATAACTGCGAGGAGCTCATCCCTGAATACCTTGGATTTGTCAAGGGTGTAGTTGACTCTGATGATTTGCCACTAAACATTTCCCGTGAGATGTTGCAGCAAAACAAGATTCTCAAGGTGATTAGGAAGAACCTTGTGAAGAAGTGCATTGAGATGTTTAATGAGATTGCTGAGAATAAGGAAGACTATAACAAGTTCTATGAAGCTTTCTCCAAGAACTTGAAGTTGGGTATCCACGAGGACAGCCAAAACCGGGCTAAATTGGCTGACTTACTCAGGTATTATTCAACAAAGAGTGGCGATGAATTGACTAGCCTGAAGGATTATGTGACCAGGATGAAGGAGGGGCAAAAGGACATCTACTACATTACTGGCGAGAGCAAGAAAGCTGTAGAGAACTCTCCCTTCTTGGAGCGACTCAAGAAGAAGGGATATGAAGTACTCTACATGGTTGATGCCATTGATGAATATGCTGTTGGCCAGCTTAAAGAATATGATGGCAAGAAGCTGGTTTCTGCCACCAAGGAAGGATTGAAACTCGATGATGAAACTGAGGAAGAAAAGAACAAAAAGGAGGAGAAAAAGAAGTCGTTCGAGAGCCTTTGCAAGGTTATCAAGGACATTCTTGGAGACAAAGTTGAGAAGGTAGTTGTTTCCGATAGGATTGTAGACTCACCATGCTGCTTGGTTACTGGAGAGTATGGTTGGACTGCAAACATGGAGAGGATCATGAAGGCGCAAGCATTGAGGGATAATAGCATGGGCTCTTACATGTCTAGCAAGAAGACAATGGAAATTAACCCTGACAATGGAATTATGGAGGAATTGAGGAAGAGAGCGGAGGCTGACAAGAATGACAACTCGGTGAAGGATCTTGTGTTGCTACTGTTTGAGACTGCCCTCCTGACTTCTGGGTTCAGTCTGGACGACCCTAACACATTTGCATCAAGAATTCACAGAATGTTGAAGCTGGGATTGAGCATTGACGAGGACGATGAAGCTGGTGAGGATGCTGAAATGCCCGCACTTGAGGAAGATGGCAATGAAGAGAGCAAGATGGAGGAGGTGGATTGAGCATTTGCCTTGTTAGTGTGTCTGCAAGGAGTCGGTAAGGGAACAATCCATTTGAAGTGTCTGGTTTACCTTTAATTTTTGTGCAAGTGTTCGTATGAAAGGTTGCTAGGCTGATGTGTTTGTACCTCATACAAAATTAATAATATAAGTTTGTGGTTTTTTGAGTAATTTCCGTCTTGGATTGTGATGAAATTTAACTATCTAGACATTGTTGTCATCTCAACACAGCCAATATAGTACCGAATAAAAGTAGCAATTAAGCTATAAAAAGATTTGGAAGTAAAATAAAGATTCTTGTTCTAAATAACTCAAAACAAGCCTCATAAGTACCCGTCCATTTTAACAAGGAAAATTCATCTCTTGTAAGTCATGCACGAGAGATGAAAATAAGAAAACCATCCATATGAGTAACTCACCACTGAAAATAATAATCCGTCTGCGCACACATGATAATTCAGTCAAATATTCAAAATTAGATTTGAAACAAAGAACCCTTGTGTGCACCGGACGTAATGCAAAATCACTAGAATTAGGCACCCTGGAGAACCATTCAGAAATTTGAACGAGAAAGAGAACTGGAGTGAAAATCGACAACAGACATAATTTCCATATCTGAAATGTGTTGCTTGCATATAAATGAGGATTTGTCCCGTCTGAAGGCAAATAAATGGAAAAAAAAAACCCTTATCGTGAGGAATGCAAGTAATTACGGCCATTTAATTCTTGATAAGTCGTCATATTCCAGAATCATGACAGGATTGAACATATTTACGTTCCATTGTTCTTTCAAAAAATATAATTGTCTGGTAAATACTAACCTGGATGGAAAATAGTTTGCTATATTTGGTCCTTTTAAGTCTATGATCCAAAGAGTTCTTTGGAACTATTCCTCCAAGCTTGTGTCTAATGGCACATATACAAGTCATAGACTTTTCTTTGAACCATATTTCTGGTCCTATACCAGAATGCCTAGACAATATCACAGCTATGATCCAAGAAATCGATTCTAACTTGACACCAGTATATGTTACTATAATATATTTTCCCTATGAGAGTGCAAATATAATATGGAAGGGAAGGAAGCAGAGTACACGAGAACTCTTCTGAAAGTCTTCTGAAAGTTAATTGATCTTTCTAGCAAGAATTTAGAATGGGAAATTCCGACTGAAATTACAAGTCTAGTAAGCCTAGTTTGGTTCAACCTTTCAAGAAACGACATAAGTGGAATCATTCCTTCAAATATTGGACTATTAAATTCTTTAAATTCTCTCGATTTATCAAGAAACCACATTACTGGTGAGATTCCTGCCAGTATTTGTCTTTCTCAATTAGATGGGCTTTGAGTGTTAGATTTGTCGTCTAACAACTTGTCAGGCAGAATTCCGTGGAGTACTCATTTACACACTTTCGAATCATCAGCATACGTGGGAAACTCTGGCCTTCACGGACCTCCACATACAAAAACATCAGGCGATGAAATCTCACAAGATTGAGAGGAGGGTGACCAGCTTATCAATGAAGGATAGTATGTTAGTATCGCACTTGGTTTCATTCTCGGATTTCCAGGAATGTGGAATTTCACTGCTCAATAGTTCATGTAAGATTTTGTAAATATTTAGCAACAGTAGATGCAATATCGTTTGTTAAACAAACAATAATGATTATTGGGACGGAGATGAACAACATTCTTGAATTACTACTATTATTTGATTGCCAGTAGAACTAGGCATATTTATACAAACTTCAACTTGAAAATGATACAACAATCTAAAACATATTATTGTGTATATGAGACGAAAGTCTTATAGTCTTTTGTAAATATCCCAAACTTCTTTGTGATATGCTAGACAAATATTGTTATTAGTCTTTCCATGAAGCCACGAAAGAGTTCTTGCGCACGAGTAAGAAACCGATGTATTTTCATGGGTCATTATTAGCAGGTATTTCAGCAGTTGATGGGGGAAGGAGTTTTTTTCCAACGCAGTCGCTCATGCAGCCGATGTTAGTTATGCCACAATCTATAAAGCAGGGTAATGCATCTTTCATTAAACACTCAATGCAGCAGGCCAATACTTCACTCCCGCAACTCGCCAGGCATTGCGCGTTTGGCGCGCACTTCTTAGGCTGAGGATAAAGAGTCTTTCCATCCACGCTCAAGGCCCCGTCCCCGAACACGCTCCCGCATGATATAGCTACTAACACAACTACTATCATGCTTACTGCTAACTTATCCATGATATTCACGATTATGATGCTTAATTTCTGAATACAATTAACTACTGCTACTACTACCTATTAGTATTTATATGCTAACCATTGCAGTTCCGTTTTGAAACATCTCATCCCTCATGCAGCTTACGTGGTTACTATGGATGTTGCATGTATAAATGTCCAAAGAAAACATTGCGTGACAGAATGCCTATAACGTTAGAACCTAAGTTGCTCGGAAATGGAAATAGAGCACGAAAAATGGTGCATAAAACTGTTTCGCGCGGGTTATCGCTAACAATTAAAAGATAGGTTCAGACGACTGTGTAAGGAACAAACTTCTTGAGACAAAGTCCAAAAAATTGGTGCTTTATTTATGAAGATTACAATTGGAAAGAAACAAAACGCCTCCAGGGTCACAAGCATACGAAGTAAATTGAAAGTTTTGCACTTCGAAAATAAATGAATTGAAATTACATATTCTCTGTTGAGAGTGATTGATTGAGGGTGTTTTCTTCTATGTCTTGTTTTTCCTTTATACTCCTTTGATGGTTTTCTCCAAAGAACTGTTTGGAAATTGTTTGGAGCTCTATAACTACCCACTTTCTTCGTGATGATTGACTTGTCAAGGAATTGCTGTTCGCAATTGTTGTTGTTACTCTTGTTGTTTAACCGCTTGTAATCGAGATTCTTGGATCGTGGGGTGTGATAATGTTGCTCAATAACCGCCGTTTTAAGTAATTACAAGACACCGTATTCGCTCAAATCTTGAGCGACTCAAAGGCTTGGGCGAGAATGAGATCATCGTTCTGGGCGACAGTAAGACGCTTCATTCGCTTAGATCCTGGACATCCTGCAAGCTTGAGCGATGACGGTACTTTGTTTATGGGCCTCCGCTATATTCTACAATGGTCTCATTTGATCCTATATCTTGAACTCCCTAATTGAGCTTCAATTCTTGGACCATTTAATTGGGTTTCATTTTTGTATGTCAACAAAAACATAATTCAATAAGTTATTTTTTCAAAGAATTTATTTATCTTTGATGTCAACTCTAATATTTTGTTAATCTTATGTTGGTTTAATGCATGTAATTAAGTTAGTTTTTAGATGAATCTTGTAGTTAAGTTAATTTTTAGTTGAAGCTTGCTACGAAGTCCACAATAAAGTGAAATTTCTATTCAAAGTTTCTCAGGTCGAAATTTTTCGTAAAATTCTTGATAAAATTTTCTCCAAATTTTTATTAAAAAATAAAAAAATTGGGAGAACTTTTTTTTATTATGGAAATATTTTGAAAGTTTTCGGAACGTGATAGCAATTTAATACTTTTGTCAACCTATCATTTGATTCCAAAATTATAAAAATAAAAATAAAAAATCAGATTCACCGTGTTAGAAAACCATACATTTTTTTGATTCATTCACAATCTGAACTTTCCAAGCAATTAATTAGTGGGAGACGAAGACTAACTTTCGAGTCTGTTTGATTGTAAGAGTGAAATTTGGGTGAAAAGAAAATGAATTTCAAGCAATTGAATTGCCTAGAATTGTTTTCCTAGGAATTGTCAATTAATTGTGTTTGATTAATATAATTTTTCATGTGAAAAATATTGAAATTTTGAACCTTTTGGTGTTAGTTTGGTTTTGTTTTACATGAAAATTGTCCATTAAAGAGATATAATTTGTTACAATTGAGGATAAAATTTGTTTCTATTGCAAAAAAAAAAAATAAATAAATAAAAAATAGTAGCCTAGAAAACCAAATCCCACCAAATTGGTAGGACTTGATTTTCCTCAAAAACCAAGAAAAATGACCGAAAAGGGGGTTGGGTGAAATTTGTCAAGAAAAATTTGCCCTTCCAACAAGTAAAAATGTGAAAAATGGAAAACTAATTCCCAGTTTCATGAAAAAGAAATACTATCAGACATGGAATAATTGACTAGAAAATGTGTTCCCATGCTAAGTTTAATTACACCAACAAAACCCTCATTTTCCACGGAAAATTGTTTTGTTGGTCCCAACCTATTGCAGTAGTAATATAGACTTCACTTTTTGAAAATGAGCAAATTAGTTTTCAACATTTTTGCACATCCAGTCTCCAATGTCATAATAGCTTGTATCATTGGAGACGAATGCAACTATAATAAAATGTTTAGGACCAACTTACTACTAGAACAATGTACTAGGAGTTAATAGTGAAATTTCCCTAATTTCCACAAGTATGTAGACTAGCTTAGTCCTTGTACCTTATAAAAGAGTAATCTTTGTCAAAAATATAAGCAACCAAACCAAGAGTTTTTGAATTATGGTAGTTTATTCACAAGATCAAATCTTGATATTTTCAATCTTAGGGGCTATCTGGGAGCATGTTTAATTGATTTTTGTACCGTTGAAGATGAAGTCCAGCAGCCAATGTTGACTGAATGTGTCACATGTGAGGCCCACATTTAGTAGTTAACGGTAGTAAAATCAATGTTCTCTGGCGAAACAATCCCTCCCAGACAGCCCCTAAGGGAGCATGTTTAATTGCATCTTTCTTTGTTAGGTCCTTAAATGTCAGTGGAATTGCAATCTACTGGGGACAAAATGGCAACGAAGGAACCTTAGCAGATACATGTGCAACTGGAAACTATGAGTTTGTGAATATTGCTTTCTCGATTACCTTCGGCAATGGTCAGACCCAGTGCTGAATTTAGCTATGCACAGTGATCCTAGCTTGGGTACTTGCACTAGTTTAAGCGACGAAATCCGAGCTTACCAAGGTCAAGGAATCAAAGTACTCCTCTCCCTTGGAGGTGCAGTAGGGAGTTACAGGCTTTCGTCTCCAAATGATGCACGAGATGTTGCAAATTATCTTTGGAACAACTATTTAGGTGGCCAATCTGGGTCGAGGCCACTGGGGGATGCAGTTTTGGATGGTATTGACTTTGACATCGTTGAGTCGGGTTCAAGCCAATACTGGGATGAGCTAGCAAGGTATTGAACCTCCTCATTTAAAACTATAAGTTGTTCGACAAGTTTATCTAAATCATGTTTTCAATATGCTTTCCTCACATGCAAGTCAAATTCATTTTTCTATCAAAGTCTCAAGATACTCACAATTTTCAAAAATAAGTTGCGATGATACTAGAATGCAAGTCTTTTGCTTGCTCCAACATTTAAAAGTTTTAGTAGCGACGAACTCATTTATACAAAATGTCTTCAACAGGGCACTTAAAGAAACATGGTTAGAAGGAGACAGTGACCAATATTGACAGGATTTGATATAATTTCAAAAAAAAGTATTTTGATAGATTTAGAACTCAACTGCACGAATGACAAAGTATGGTTTAATCTATTAATCCTATTTATGTTTAATTATTAACTCTAAATTTATTGAGAACAAAAGAGTAAAGTCAAAGTAAAACGAAAAGTCATTTTCAATTTATTTAACGGTCCATATCAGTTATACCCTTTTACAATCTTAAGACAATAAATACTACATAAAATTTACACACTGTTCTTTATGGAAGCACTATATCCAGCCTGATCATCCCAATACTTGGACCATAGCATCACTCCACCATACTTGGGCGATTTCCTGATCATCGGAAGAATTTCGGCTGCCAGCACTTTCGGTGGAATGAACCCACTTCCGGCTGCCTGCGGGGCGGCCGGCAGTCCCAAAAATATTTTCCCGGCATTAATCGATGTTGTCCAGCGAGTCCAAGAATTCTTGATATTACCTGTATTTCCAGAAGTATACTGGCAAGGTGGGTTGTTATAAAACTGAACCCAAACGTAGTCAAAAAGGCCCGTATTAAGTGCAGACCCTAGAAAACTGTCAGGAAATGGACACTGGGGTGCACCTGTTAAGTACACCTTTCTGCCAGTTCCATCATATGATTTCAAATATCTTGCAAGATCATCCCAATAAAGGGTTGATCCAAGCTCAATATCGAAATCAATTCCGTCCAATACAGCGTCCCCTAGCGGCCGAGAAGTAGATGAACCACCCAAGAAATTGTTCCATAAATAAGCTGCTACATTATTTGCATCTTCTTTAGAAGCCAGAGAGTAGCTTCCAACGCCACCGCCAAGGGACAACATCACCTTAATGCCGCGCCTTTGGCAGCTGCGAATTCCATCGCTTACGGCTATACAACCATTCGAATCCGGGTTGCAGTGGCCAGCCAGGTTGATTTCTGGGGTCTGCCCATTGCCAAATTTGTAAAGAAAGGCTATGTTTACATAAGAAAATCTGCCGGTGGCGCAGGTTTGAGCTAAGGTGCCTTCGTTTCCATTTTGGCCCCAGTAGACGGCGATTCCTCCGCCGCCAACGGCTGCAAGACAGGTTTGGACTAAAACTAGGGTCAGGAGTAGAGGCATGGCTTGACGTTTATTTGCCATTTTCGTATGGTAGTGTGATTGAAATTTTCACTGGATTCTGTGCATTTATAGAATTCATAAGGAATTTTTAGTGGACAGAATTTCATTGGTTATCAGTGGGGTTATCCTTGATAAAGTTTAAATTGAATTCTGAATCAGTGGATGCTAAAAGGAGTGACAATGTAATACATAAAGAAGTGACAAATAGTACCAACATGATTTATTCATCTTCATTGGAAGAATCCTATTAGGACTCTATTGTGTTTAACAAGGAAAACCATTGGATAAACAAGACACTTCAGAGGCAAATTTAAGAAACTTGTGTAAGAAACCGTTGTTTTGTGGCTTTGAAAACGATTCATTAGTGTGAGAATAGGAATGTGGTTGAATCTCATATCGTGCAATAGTTAGTCAATCTCTTTGTTTGTCGGCCCCTATAACTTAGATCCATTCTTGTTTTTTGGATAGTCTTGAAATATGTATCTACTATCTTAAAGTGAGACTTTGTGGCAGATAAGTTTGAATACTTTGTACTCCTCTATTATGTAATTTTTAGGATGGTGATTTGACCACAACCAGTTCTTCCGCTTAAAAAAATAAAATAAAAATCTGGTTTATAATTACATGAATTAAAATAAATCACGAGAAATATGGAAATATGCATAAAACTATTGAATTTGATGTATTTAATTTTTTTTTTTGAATAAAGATACTGTCGTGTTGATGGCTAAGATGTTTCCCTGTGATATTTGGCCGTTGTACAAATATTTAAGATACTCCTTTTGAAAGACACATCTTTTATAATTTTTTTAGTATGAGAAATCAACGTTTATATATATAATTTCTAGTGAGTGCTTGACTAGGGTCGACTAAAGGGAAATTTTATTGAAAATCGCATTTTTTTTTATCATTCTGTACGTAATTGCGATAAAAACTAACTGCCAATCTCACATATCTAAAGTTGTGATTTTTTCTTTAAATACCCATATTTCTACTCACTTTAATTTCTTTGTTTCAAAACCAACATTAATAATTATATACTATATGCCTACAAATGCTTGACTTGAGTGCTTGACTTGAGTAATCTAGAGAGCCCACATCTATAACGGTGCGTTTGATTGTAAGGGTGGAAAATGGGTGGAAAGAAAATGTTTTACAGGAAAAAGATTTGCCTAGAAAATGTTTTGCAGGGAAAATAATTTCAAGTGTGTTTGATTGATATAATTTTCCACCCGAAATTTTTTTAAATTTTCTATTTGTTTGGCTTTGTTTTACATGGAAAGTGTTTATTAAAGTGATAATTTTTTTTCCACAATTGATTATAAAATTTGTTTCCATTGCCAAAAAGTAAAAAAAAAAAAGGAAAAATATTTGTTTCCTAAAAAAATCATTTTTTTCATCAAAATTTAGTGTTCGTTTGACTTAGTTTTACATGGAAATTATCCATTAAAGTGAAAAAAATTTTTACCATTGGTTATAACATTTGTTTCCATTGCAAATAAAATAAAAAAAAAAAGATTTTTTTCCAGCCAGCCTGGGAAATTTTTTCCCACCAAAACGGTGGGAAAAAATTTTCATCAAAAAGCCGGAAAATGCACACGTGTGGAGGAAAGACGGAAAATATTTTCTGTGGAAAATTTCGCCTATTAAACGGCCAAAAAAGTAGAAAGTGGAAAATATTTTCCTAGTTTCCTTGAAAATTTTGTGTATCAAATAGGGCCTAAGTGTCTAATTGTAATGAATATTGCGCCCTCATAATAAATTGTTTTCATTCACGATCCACACTCCCATATAATTTATTATTTCCGAGCAATTGGAAGTAGTTTTCGATGACGCAGCTCTAGTGCTTTCTTCACTGTATAAAGGTCTCAGTGAAGTCATGGGAAAACTATGGTGCCTGCTCCATTTTGATTGACATATATAAGTTCAACCAATCTCTGTTATCTGGTTTACCAAAGGGGTTCTCCACTTGTATTCCTATATATATAAAAATGATAACGTGTGAGCTTAGAGAATCATAAACTTGATTTTTGATGTACATGCCTAGATGGATGTGTACAATAAGAAACCAACACAAGAATGACCATAAAACACGTTGATTCATAAAAAATTAATATCGCAAATTCTGGAATCAATTATTCCTTGAAAAGTGCAAGAATACTGAATAATTGATTTGATTATACAAATTTGTTGATTCGAAATGTGAATACCAAGATTGGATCTTGGATAAAACCTCACAATTATAATATAGTAGTAATAAAAAAATCCAATGTGACATACAGCTGCTGCTTATGAAAGCCCTAAAACAAAACTAAAATTGCAATTTATCCCCCGATTTCTTCTAAAATGGTAAACAAACCATAGCTAGCAAAATATACAATAAATAATAAAAGAAAGCATTAATTAATAAAAGTAAATGAGAAATTCGTCTTGCGCCAGGCCAGGTATCCAGCTTCCCTTGCCGACCAGCCTGGCCTGGCTGGTTTTTAAAACACTGAGAGCATCTCCAACAGACTCTTTAAACATGAGGTGCTCTCTATTTTAAAGAGTCAACATGTAAAATCATGCTCCAATAGACTCTTTAAATTAAGATTTTAATTTAGAGAGTGTGTTTGATTCTCCAAATTTGGAGAGCCAAACCCACTCTCTATAATTAAATGCATTCAAAAAGTTTCAATTTTCAATATAGAAAAGCAATAAAATAATCTATAGAAAAACTAGTTAAAATAAAAGATACAGAAAAATAATAAATATTTTTTGGGAATAGTAAACTTAAGTGTTAAATATAAAGAGTTTGTTGGAGTACATCAAAATTTTAACTCTTTAAATTTATAGATGCTCTCCAAATGATAGAATATGCTCTTTAAAAATAGAGAGTCTATTGGAGATGCTCTGAACAGAATAACAGCCTTCATAATGTTAAGAGTTTAGCCTGAATTCTTTTCACCTTCCAAGATTCCAACTAGACAGACGTGAGCAAACATTAAATGACTTCGATTTCATTGACTTGAATTATGATTTATTAAATTATGACGTAAGCGTGTATTAGATGTTTAACAAACAATTCTGTGGAAAATCCTTCTTCCAAAAATTAGTTGTGTGGGGATCAATTCTTCCTTTTTGTTATTTATAGTTTCTGGCAGTTTTTTCGATGGTCTATTGCAGATTGAGATGATCGTTCTTTGTAACAATCTGACCAAAATTTATTCATACAACTGATATACCAATACATCTGTTGTTTATATCCGGTTTTGTTCTGAAAATGATTGTCGATAAGAAGTTTTTTCGACGTTTTGTCATGTTAATTGTTGTACCTTTACTTTTAAGTTTGAGAGCTGATTTTGGAAACTCTTCAGTGGTGAATGATGTTAAAATCAGGTGCCTAGAGAAGGAGAGAGAAGCTCGATGAGTTTATTGATGAACATGGCCTACTCTCTTCTTGGGGTACAGCCATAGATAAAAAGGACGGTCTTGCTACAAGTACATCACCCCTTACATAAGGGGTGACATAATAGCCAAGTGGCACCTCCTCATTGGAGGGGCGCTTCGGCCCCACATGTGGGCCTCGGCACTCCTCCAATGAGAAGGTGCCACTTGGCTATTATGTCACCCCTTATGTAAGGGGTGATGTACTCTTAGCATTATTCTAAAACGGATTGTTGCAAATGGAGTGGTGTCCAATGTCATGACCAAACGAATCACATTATTGTGCTAGATCTTCATGGCCGGCTTAACTACTCAGGGCTTTTTAGTTGTCTACGAGGTAATATTAGCCGGTGGTTGCTTGAATTACAATGTTCGAATTATCTAGACCAGAGTAATCTTGGTAGAATCCCATTGGCTCCCTAGGCAAATTACAACATCTTGATATTTTTGCTTATAATTTCGGTGGGCCCATTCCGCATCACTTTGGTAACCTCACCCAATTGCAATTTCTTAGTCTCAAATGTTACAATAATTGTATGTTAACTAGCATCAATCTCGACTGGCTTTCTAAACTTCATTCGTTAAACTATCTTGACTTGACCTATGTGACTCTGAAAGAGGACTGATTGATTACACGTCATATTGTCACTTTCAACCGGTCCTTTCTCCCTATCCGATGATCAATGCATCTAAGGGCCCGAACGATTGCAAATGTGGAATTTGGATGGAAACAAAATGAATTACAGGAAATTAAATTGCCTAAAATTTATTTTACTGAAAAGTGTAATTAATTATGTTTGATTGATATAATTTTTCACCTAAAAAATGTTGAAAGTTTGGTGTCCGCTTGACTTCGTTTTTCATGGGAATTGTCCATTAAAGTAATAATATTTTTTTTTACCATTGGATCTAGATTTTGTTCCCATTACAAAAAAATTTAATTTTGTTTAAAGTTACCATACCGAATACCATTCTTTTGACTTTGTTTTGTATGGAAATTGTCAATAAAAGTGATAATTTTTTTTACTATCGTGTCTAGAATTTTTTCCAATTGTAAAAAGAAAACAAAAAGATAGAAAACAAAAAACCACATGAAAGGTGGGAAAATCAATTCACGAAAAACCAAGAAAATCAGTCACGTGATGGCAAAGCAAGAAAATGATTTTCATGGAAAAGAAAAGAGCCATCAAACAAGCTAAAAGTGGGAAATGGAATTTGGATTCCATTTTCCATGGAAAAAATTGGCCAATCAAACATAACCTAATTCTCTTTCTATAGTCTATACTTGATCTCTTGGACAAGGAGCCCTCATCCTCTTCGGTATTCCCTTGGTTGTTTAACTTCAGTAGTACTTTGTTACATTAAACTCAATTACAATCGGCAATACCATTTCCCGTGAGACTCCCCTCTCTCTCTCTCTCTCTCCCTCTCTCTCTCTCTCTCACACACACACACACATTGAAATTGAAGGTGGTATTCCTCCATCGTTCGGGAATCTGAGCAGTTTAAAATTTTTAGATTTGTCTTTGAACAATCTTAGTGACAGTGTGACTGAATGAGTTGAAACCCTTACCAAACTCTAGTATTTGGAACTTGAAGCAAACCAACTTGAAGGTATAATCACTGAAGTCAATTTTTCCAAATCTTTCCCAATTACGATCGTTGAGCTTGAATTACAACTAGTGCATCTCTTTCAATTTCAGTTCTGGATGGATTTCTCATATTCAGTTGGCTTTTCTATGGTTGGGGGGGTTGCAAAGTGGGAACACATTTCCCCATATGGCTTAAAACAGAAAATGAATTAATTGGGCTCGATATCTCCAATACTTCAATTAAAGATAGATTCCCAGATTGGTTTTGGGATCTATGTCCCAAATTAATGGTTTTGGGCGTATCACGTAACACTCATGGTATGCTTTCTGATTTTTCATCAAAGTTCTCCACATTCGATTTCATAGATTTGAGTTCTAATCATTTTGAGTTAATTGTTTCAACACAAACCGAACTCCAGATAGTATCACATTTCACTCACTGTACTTCAACTTGTATCCCATTACTCATTGAACTTTATACCGTTGCACTCCATTGCTTACCAAGAAACTCTCATTACTAACCATTGCATACGTGGATGATGAAAATCACAGCTTGCAGTTAAATTTCCACATCATTCAGTGCAATTCTCACCAAACACGCCTCTCCTCCCAAACACACCTATGAAAATCAATTGAAGTCGTGAATTCATCCCTTGAATCTCCCAAATCTGCTAAATTCGCTCCCAGCCAAGAACCCTAACCACAAATCGATCCACCATCGCCTTCGAAGGCCCCCATCCCAAACACGAATATTGTGCTTTTGAAGAACAGCACATGGAGGAACCACATCGAGGTAATTCCCAAATATTTTGTCAATTCTCTTCTTTTATGTTGTTTCTGTGTGTGTGTGTGTGTGTGTGTATATATATACATATAATTCATCATATATACTTTTCTTCGTTTGGGCCCATAAGAGGGAAACAAGTATTTCATATGTGTGTGTTCTCTTACCTCCATTGAACCATAGCACTAAAAAATTTTCATCTGGAAGAGTTGTGGCTTCATAAAACCAGTAAAAGAGTGTCATTCCATTATTTTCATTTACAGTGGCATAACCAGCGTAATGCTGAAATTTTACTTGGGGTTGAATTTTTCTTCTAAGATCTATGCCTTTCTCATAGTTAATACATGAAATATTCTGGTGAAGATGACGACCTGTCATCTGGTGAAAGATGATACGCTGTTCGATATCTCGTATTTCCACTAACTTATATTCATTTCAATCATCAGGGAAAGCTGATGCCAGATAGAGGTAATGGGCGAGGGTAATGATGGTGCACAACTGTTTCAAGAAGAGTTGGTGAATGAGCAAATCGAACTTGAAGATATGGAGGATGAATTCACACCAACAAAAGCTTCGAGTTTTATAGCATTAAGGGCAGATGCTAGGAGATTTGAAGGGACATCTTGAATGCATCCTAAATTATAGTTTAGTAGCTTGTGGGTAAAATGTTCAGATGAGTTTCTGTTTTTTGTTTATAGATGGTGTCTCAATCTGCAACCTCTATTTTTGGACCCATTTTTGTTTTTGATTTTTGGTCTTGATGGTGGTTATTTGTTTTTGATGATGTCTGCAACCTCTACTGGGATATAAGCTATGACTATTTTTTTTATTATGTCTGTTAAGACTTAAGAGTAGTTAGATCACGATTTTATGCAATTGCTTCTTGGATATGGATTACAGTTCTTTGATTCCAGTTATTTAGTCGAATATTTAGTGGCTTTCATTGTGCTATTGTGATCCAAGCAATTTATGTATTGAAGACTTTGATTCTGTGTTTATGCAACTTGGGAAATTGCATACCAGAATGGAGATGAAAAATAAAATGCTGCACATCCTTATCATTGTTAATTGTTAATTTGAGGTCACAATCATCTGCAGATTACCTATAGTGAGTTCTTATTGCAATGCAGACCCATCTTCTATCCCACGTTCAAGAATGTACAGAGGATGTCTTAAGCTCTGTGTTGAGCAAAATGCTTGAACATAATCGAGCATGGGCAGGGGTTGCGCAATGCATTCAATGCCTACAAACAAGTTAGTGCTCTAAAGGAAGAACAAGTTATGCTAATTGAGACAGTTACTAGAAATACAATTTACATCAGACCTATCCTAAGGTAACTTGGAACCAGTGACTCTCATGAACAATCCCAGGTTCACACACATTAATACCAGACAAAAGCTCCCCACTCCCAACATGCATATAACAAAAGAACAAAAGAAACAAAAATGTTGTGGTGGTTGTGCATTCTGTGATGGTGGTAGGTGTGTTTGGCGGTGCTCTTCAGTTTCATCATTTATAAAACTTCAATTCAAATATTCGTGGAATAATTGATTGAAATGTAATTAAAGACATTGTTTGATGGTAGTTTGGCTATAATAAGGGGTTTGGTCCCTAAGCTCAAACACCACCGAAAATACACATTATACATTATCAATTTCAGAGTGTTGAGAGCTTAAAAGTGCTATTAACTGGACTAAGAAGGAGAGCTTCGGAACAATATTAATAGCCGGAGGTATGAACTCGATCTATGAGTTCTCCTTTTTTTTCGATCTGATTTGTTTCTGCATAATTGTTTTGGATTGATTGTAAACTTACAATACCCTAAAGCAATCTCACTGCAATGATTCAAGGAGTAGAGTCAGATTCATATATCGTGGATCTTCCTTTTATGCTATAATATGATAGGGTAAATGTAATGTCGAAAGGAGAAGATGCCGAGTACAAAACTACTCTTAAACTAGTGAAACTCATTGATCTTTCGAGCAATAATTTAGAAGGTGGAAATTCCTTCTGAAATTACAAGTTTGGTAAGTTTGGTTGGGTTAAATCTTTCAAGAAATGACCTAAGTGGGTTCATTCCTTCAAAGATTGGCCAACTTAAGTCTGAATTTTTGATTTATCACGAAACCAACTTTCTGGTTAGATTCCTACCAGTTTTTCTTATTTGGAGCAACTTTGAGTGTTAGATTTGTCTTATAACAATTTGTCAGGCAAAATTCCATGGACTGCTCATTTACAAACTTTCAACGCTACGTCATATGCGGGAAATTCTAGACTTTTTCACCCTTCACTTACAAAAGCATGCCCCAAAGATGAAAATGCTCAAGACCTAGAGTTTATTAGAACTTAGTCATGAGCACATGAGTAGTTCAATTATTCTTTTTAATTGTTTGTTACTTCTTTTAGTTTGTTAGCTAGTTAGTTCTTCCAACTTAATTGTTAGTTAGTGCAGCTCGTTTATTCTTTTCTTTTGGCGCCAATTCTAATTCTTATTTATAGCCCCTTTTGTACGTTCATTTCATGTAATTTTCGAGAATGAATAAAATCTCTTTTTTCTCAATCTAACATGGTATCAGAGAAAATATTCCAGTCTCATTTTCGATCTGTACATTCCTTCATCCATTAGAATTAATCTACACTAGTGGTACCAGTGGGATCAGATTAAATTATTGGAGTACGATCAACCATAAGTAAATATGTCATTGATGAGCCTTCAAGTCCTTTTTTCCTTCACCATTCTGATAGCCCAGGTTTAATCTTTGTATCACAACAGCTCACAGAAGAGAACTATGCCTCTTGGAGCCGTGAAATGATGATTGCATTATTAGTGAAGAACAAAAGTGGATTCATTCATGGAAGTATATCAAAACCGGAAGGTACTGATGTTGAATTGGTTAACTCATGGATTTGAAACAATAACATGGTTATATCATGGATCTTCAATTCCGTCTCAAAGGAGATATCAGCTAGCATAATATATGCTAATTCAGCCTTTGAAATCTGGAACGATTTCAAGGATAGGTTTCAACAGAAGAATGGACCACGCATTTTTCAATTGAGAAGAGATTTGATTACTCTAACTCAAAATCAAAGCACTGTCAGTACATACTTCACTAGACTCAAAACTATATGGGAGGGCTAATAATTACTGTCCTAACCGTACTTGTGGTAACTATACCCGTGAAGGAGTGAAAGAGCTAAATAAGCATCACCAAATGGAGTACATAATGTCATTTCTCATGGGGTTACACGATTCATTTTCACAAGTCAGAGGACAACTGCTGTTTATAGATCCTTTGCCTCCAATCAACAACGTTTTTGCCTTGATCTCTCAAGAAGAAAATCAGAGAAAGGTTAGCACACAACTATCTGATGTACATGATTTGAATGGAGCTGCTGCTTTTATTGTCAAATCTGAAAGTGTCAAAGGATTAGCTGGATTTGGAACTTACTTTAATAGTTCAAGACCTGGAGTCATTAGAAAAAAGGAAAGGCCTTATTGTACACATTGTAACATTCATGGTCACTCAGTAGACAAGTGCTTCAAGATCCATGGATATCCACTAGATTATACTCAGTAGACAAGTGCTTCAAGATCCATGGATATCCACTAGATTATAAATCTAGATCAAAGGATAATTTCAAAGGCAATGCTGGTTCAAATTCTATCAATCATTTTTCAACTTCATTTGTTCCACATGATGAGGGTAAGAAACCTGCTGTTGGGAGTTTTGTTCAGAGTTTAAATCCTACTCAATATCAGGATTAGATGTCAATGTTATCTGCTCATCTGGAATCATTGATGGCTCTAATGTGACATTACTTGATCACACGCAGATTCCAGTCAGATTGTGTGATGATGTCAAATTGAGTCCAAAAATTACATTACGTGATGTGTTATTTGTAGCTCAATTCAAACTCAACCTATTGTCAGTTAGTGCCTTGACCGTTGTTTCACAACTCTCATTTAGTTTCTTTCATGATGGATACATCATCTAGGAAGCCAAGACCAAGAAGGTGACTGGCAAGGGTGATCGACTGCAAGACTTGTATGTCTTGAGACTAAAGCCTTAAATTCTGTTTCTAGTTCTTTTGTTAACAATGTATCTGTGCATGTATGACACAATAGACTTGGACATCTTTCTTTTAGAAGATTGGACTGCTTGATGAGCCAATTGATGTGTGATTTTACAAAGATGAATAAACATATGCCTTGTTACATTTGTCCTCTAGCCAAACAGATGAGGTTGTCTTTTAAATCACACAATAGATTATCAGCTAACCCTTTTGATTTGGTACATTGTGACGTTGGGCCTTATTGTGTTACCTCACACTCAGGTTACAAATACTTCCTAAGTTTGGTGGATGATGGTTCGAGGTTTACATGGCTTTATCTCTTAAGGAACAAATCTGATGATAAGGGTGTTATTCCCAGATTTTCCAAAATGATTGATACTTAGTTTAATGCCAAAATAAAGGTGTTCAGATCTGATAATGCAAGTGAATTAGCATTTACTATTTTTTTGCTGAAATAAGAGTGTTGCATCAATTCAGTTGTGTGGAATTGCCACAACAAAACTCCGTGGTTGAACGCAAACATCAGCATTTGCTGAATGTGGATAGGTCATTGTACTTCCAATCATGGGTTCCTATCAAATTTTGGTCTGAGTGCGTCCTGGTGGCTACCTTCTTGATTAATAGAACCCTTTCCACTATTTTAAAACATTAGACACCATTTGAAGTGTTGTATGGAAAGGCTGCTAATTATTCTGCACTTTGAGTTTTTGGATGCTTGTCATTTGCATCATCATTGACTGTAAATAGGAACAAGTTCCAGCCACGAGCTCGAGTTTGTGTTTTCCTGGGGTATCCATCTGGGGTGAAAGGTTACAAGCTCTATGATATTTTTCTTGTCATGAGATGTTGTCTTCCATTAAAGTATTTTTCCTTTTCATACAGTCTTAGAACATGACCAATTGGTGGATCCATTCCCTGACTTAGTCTTGCCTCTACCTTCACTGGTTTTTCCTCGAGACTCAGCCACATCATCAACTCCACATAGGTTACCATCTAACCCATCTTTTGAAACTCACACTTTACCTCAAATTGAGTCTCCATCTCCTGTACCATCTTCAGCTCCATCTAATGAGCCTCACATTTCACCTCATATTGAGCCTTTACCCTCTGCATTACCATCTCTTGATGCAACTTTAGATACTAATCATCTTGTTCAAAATAACAACCCCCTTATTGAAACCATTTCCTCATCTGGGCCGACACTACTCCATCAGTTCCCACACACCACTCTGAAAGAGCCTATAAACCTTCAAAGTATCTAAGGGATTATCATTGTAATCTCATATCTCAGAAATTTTTTCCTGTTGCTAAACTACCTCACCACCTTCAACATTATATTTCCTATGACAATTTTGTTTTAAACATTTCCTCTCAGTTTGAACGCAATTCTATCATCAAGCAGTTAAATATCCACAGTGGCGAGAAGCTATAAAAGCTAAGTTAAAAGCCATGGAACTCAATCATACTTGGTCAGTGGTACCTTTACCAATGGGTAAACATTCTGTTGGATGTCGATGAGTTTTCAAAAACAAATACAAGTCTGATGGATCAGTTGAACCTCACAAAGCACGTTTGGTGGCTAAGGGATTTACACAATAAGAAGGCCTCGACTATTTTGACACTTTTTCACTAGTGGCAAAAGTCGTTACTGTCAAAGTGTTATTGGCTCTTGCAGCTTGTTCTAAATGGCATTTAGTTCAACTTGATGTCAATAATGCCTTTTTAAATGGTGACTTATTTGAAGATGTTTACATGGATAACCTATTCCCAATAATGCAAGGCAGGGGGAGAAGCTTGTTTGCAAGTTACATAAATCTCTTTATGGTCTAAATAAGCATTAAGACAGTGGAACTCAAATTTTACTCAGGCTCTTCTTCAATATGGTTTTTAGCAATCAAGAGTTGATTATTCTCCGTTCACCAAAGGTCTGGAAGTGAGTTTGTTGCCTTACTTGTGTATGTTGATGACATTGTCATCACTGGACCCAATTCTCACGCCATTGATACATTGAAAACGTTCTTGTACTCTCAGTTCAAACTTAGAGACCTGGGAAGTTCAAAATACCTTTTAGGCATTGAAATTGCACGTTCTCAGTCTGGTATTGTCATCCCTTAATGAAATTATGTTCTCCAGTTGCTTGAAGATTCCAGATATCTGGATAGTAAACCAGCCAGTACTCCTATGAATCCCAAAACATCGTTGAACAGTCTTGATGGAGACCTCTTGCCAGATGCTTCTCTTTATCGTCGTTTGATTGGGAAATTAATTTACCATACCTTATCACGTCCGACATCACATTTGCAATTCACAATCTCAACCAATATAAGTCTCAATCTAGGATGCCTCATCTCAAGGTTGTACATCACCTTTTCCATTATTTGAATGGTTCTCCAGGGCAGGGCTTGCTATTTTCTGCCATCTCTGATCCACAATCACACGTCAAACTTCGGGCCTTTTCAGATGCTGATTGGGGTTCTTGCCTGGACATACGGAAATCCACAACTGGCTTCTGCATCTTTCTTAGGGACTCATTGATCTCATGGAAAGCAAAACAGCAACCTATCATTTCTCGTTTTTCAGCTAAAGCAGAATACAGGGCAATTGCTGCTACTATCTGTGAAGTCATTTGGATCCAACAATTACTAAAAGATTTTCAAATATGTGCAACTTCTCCCGCCGTTATCTTTTGTGATAATCAATCTGCCATCCAGATAGCCAACAATCCCATTTTCCATGAGCGGACGAAGCACATCGAGATCGATTATAACTTTATCCGGGACAAAATTGTAGCGGCGTTGTCAAGTTGCTGCCAATTCGTTCTCAACATTAACTTGCTGATACTTTCACTAAACCCCCATGTTCATCTGTTCTTCCTCTTTTATCCAAGATGCATGTAAAAAACATTAACATTACATCTTGAGGGGGAGTATTAGAACTTAGTCATCAGCACACTAGTAGTTCAATTATTAATTTAAACTAATTTTTTTTTCATAAAAATGAATTATTGTCTTACAAGTTAATTTTTAGTTGAAGCTTGCTACGTAGCCCACAATAAAGTGAAATTTCTAATCAAAGTTTCTGAGGTCGAAATGTTTCATAAAATTTTCGGTAAAAAAATTTCTCCAAATTTTTATTAAAAAATAAAAAAATTGGGAAAACATTTTTTGATTATGGAAATATTTTGAAAGTTTTCGAAACGTGATAGCAATTTAATACTTTTGTATCAACCTACCATTTGATTCCAAAATTATAAAAAATTAAAAAAAAAAAAAATTAGATTCACCGTGTTAGAAAACCATTTTCTTGACTCATTCACAATCTGAACTTTCCAAGCAATTAATTAGTGGGAGACAAAGACTGACTTTAGAATAGTTGACTAGAAAATGTATTCCCATGCTCAACTTTAATTACACCGACAAAACCCTCATTTTTCCACGGAAAATTGTTTTGTTGGTCCCAACCTATTGCAGTATTAATTTAGACGTCACTTTTTGAAAACGAGCAAATTAGTTTTCAACATTTTTGCACACCTAGTCTCCAATGTCATAATAGCTTACATATACCTTTTCATATACTGGAATATCATAAATATTTAGATGATTTCCGACATTCATTGGATACGAATGCAACTATAATAAAATGTTCAGGACCAACTTACCACTAGAACAATGTTTGAGGAGTTAATTGTGAAATTTCCCTAATTTCCACAAGTCTGTAGACTTGCTTAGTCCTTGCACCTTATAAAAAGAGAGCAATCTTTGTCAAAAATATAAGCAACCAAACCAAGAATTTTGAATTATGGCAGTTTATTCACAAGTTCAAATCTTGATATTTTCAATCTTAATTGCATCTTTCTTTGTTAGGTCCTTAAATGCTAGCGGAATTGCAATCTACTGGGGGCAAAATGGCAACGAAGGAACCTTAGCAGATACCTGCGCCACTGGAAATTATGAGTTTGTGAATATTGCTTTCTTGATTACCTTTGGCAATGGTCAGACCCCAGTGCTGAATTTGGCTGGGCACTGTGAACCCAGCTCGGGTACTTGCATTCGTTTAAGCGACGAAATCCGAGCTTGCCAAGGTCAAGGAATCAAAGTACTCCTCTCCCTTGGAGGTGGAGTAGGGAGTTACACGCTTTCGTCTCCAGATGATGCACGAGATGTTGCAAATTATCTTTGGAACAACTATTTAGGTGGCCAATCTGGGTCGAGGCCATTGGGGGATGCGGTTTTGGATGGTATTGACTTTGACATTGAGTCGGGTTCAGGCCAATATTGGGA
This sequence comes from Fraxinus americana, assembly GCA_035079005.1. Classification (NCBI taxonomy): domain Eukaryota; kingdom Viridiplantae; phylum Streptophyta; class Magnoliopsida; order Lamiales; family Oleaceae; genus Fraxinus; species Fraxinus americana. The sequence goes on along the minus strand of CM068710.1, from coordinate 32,502,585 downwards.
TGAGCTAGCAAGGTATTAAACCTCCTCATTTAAAACTTTTAAGTTGTTCGACAAGTTTTATCTAAATCATGTTTTCAATATGCTTCCTCACATGCAAGTCAAATTCATTTTTCTATCAAAGTCTCGAGATACTCACAATTTTCAAAAATAAGCTGCGATGATACTATAATGCAAGTCTTTTGCTTGCTCCAACATTTAAAAGTTTTAGTAGCGACGAACTCATTTATACAAAATGTCTTCAACAGGGCACTTAAAGGGTTCGACTCGCAAAATGTACACTTGGCTGCGGCACCTCAATGTCCAATCCCGGATGCAAATCTTGACACTGCTATACAAACCGGCCTTTTCGACTATGTTTGGATACAATTTTACAATAATCCACAGTGTCATTACACTGATAATGCTGACAATCTATTAGCTAGATGGAACCAATGGATGTCTATTCCATCCAATCAAATATTCTTGGGATTACCTGCTGCGCCTAATGCTGCACCTAGTGGTGGATACATGCCACCGGATGTTCTTATCAATCAGGTTCTTCCATCTATCAAATCTTCCTCAAAATATGGAGGGGTTATGCTGTGGAGTAAATTCTTCGACGACGGCTATAGTTCAACCATTAAAAGCAGCGTCTAAAAGAAAAATTGATTGTTTGTTCCTTGACAGGACAGATATGCATATCCTCGCTATTCATTACTTCGTCATATCTTGACTTTGTTTTATATTTTTAGTGATGCTACTAAAATATTTCGATTTTCGACTAATAAATGTAATGTTACCTACTATAAAACAAAAGAAATAAAAAGGGTGAAGCCTTTTCGTTGGATTATATATCTTAGCAGCTGGTATTCTGTTCAAGTTTCTACATAATACTGCACTTGACTAGTTTGAAACTCACAATGCAAAGTACCAATGAAAAGCAGAACAGGATTATGACAAAAAATTGAATAATATCAAGGAAATTACCAATACGGCGACTTTACTGGAAAAAAATTACAAATTAAACGACTTAATTAAAGACTCTCATAAGCGAGTTGCTAATTGTAGGAGTTCTATCCATCTTCCTCTATACAAACATTCTCAATCGATAAACTCACCCTGTGAACTGTCCATACGGCCACGCCATTCAGGCAAAAGAGTTTGATCCATTTGTAATGTTGACTAGAAATAGTTTGATCTGATTCATTTTATAAATTGGGATGAAATAGAGATGGATTTATATATGCTTGCGTCGTGTAACACATTTTCTTTATAAAATCTTGATGGAGCAAGTTTGGATCATTCTAAGGGACTCACATTGGAGAAAATATTGTGACTATTGGACTGGTGGTTCCAAGCAAAACAGTCCCTCAGCTGTCTTTGGTCGAACATGTTTGGTGTTCTTTAATTTACTTGTACTGTTTTTCTTGCTCCTTTTTTGCAATTCGGATTATTTTCTTGGCAAAAAGAAACATGTTAGAAGGAGATAGCGACCAGTATTGACATGATGTGATATAATTTTAAAAAATATATTTTGTGTTTATAAGGTTTATTTTAATATTTTGATAGATTTAGAACTCAACATGACAAAGTATGGTTTAATCCATTAATCCTATTTATGTTTAATTATTAATTCTAAATTTATTGAGAACACAGAGTAAAGTCAAAGTAAAACGAAAAGTCATATCCAATTTATTTAACGGTCCATATCAGTTATACCTGTTTACAATCTTAAAACAACAAATACTATATAAAATTCACACACTGTTCTTTATGGAAGCACTATATCCAGCCTGATCATCCCAATACTTGGACCATAGCATCACTCCACCATACTTGGGTGATTTCTTAATCATCGGAAGAATTTTGGCTGCCAGCACTTTCGATGGAATGAACCCACTTCCAGCAGCCTGCGGGGCGGCCGGCAGGCCCAAAAATATCTTCCCTGCATTAATCGATGTTGTCCAGCGAGTCCAAGAATTCTTGATATTACCCGTATTTCCGGAAGTATACTGGCAAGGTGGGTTGTTATAAAACTGAACCCAAACATAGTCAAAAAGGCCCGTATTAAGTGCAGACCCTAGAAAACTATCAGGAAATGGACACTGGGGTGCACCTGTTAAGTACACCTTTCTGCCAGTTCCATCATATGATTTCAAATATCTTGCAAGATCATCCCAATAAAGGGTTGATCCAAGCTCAATATCGAAATCAATTCCATCCAATACAGCGTCGCCTAGCGGCCGAGAAGTAGATGAACCACCCAAGAAATTGTTCCATAAATAAGTTGCTACATTATTTGCATCTTCTTTAGAAGCCAGAGAGTAGCTTCCACCGCCACCGCCAAGGGACAACATCACCTTAATGCCGCGCCTTTGGCAGCTGCGAATTCCATCGCTTACGGCTATACAACCATTCGAATCCGGGTTGCAGTGGCCAGCCAGGTTGATTTCTGGGGTCTGCCCATTGCCAAATTTGTAAAGGAAGGCTATGTTTACATAAGAAAATCTGCCGGTGGCGCAGGTTTGAGCTAAGGTGCCTTCGTTTCCATTTTGGCCCCAGTAGACGGCGATTCCTCCGCCGCCAACGACTGCAAGACAGCTTTGGACTAAAACTAGGGTCAGGAGTAGAGGCATGGCTTGACGTTTATTTGCCATTTTCTTATGGTAGTGAGATTGAAATTTTCAATGGATTCTTTGCTTTTATAGAATTCATAAGGAATTTTTAGTGGACAGAATTTCATTGGTTATCAGTGGAGTTACCCTTAATAAAGTTTAAATTGAATTCTGAATCAGTGGATTCTAAAAGAAGTGACAATGTAATACATAAAGAAGTGACAAATAGAGTACCAACATGATTTATTCATCTTGATTGGAAGAATCCTATTAGGACTCTATTGTGTTTAACAAGGAGAACCATTGCATAAACAAGACACTTCAGAGGCAAATTTAAGAAACTTGTGTAAGAAACTGTTGTTTTGTGGCTTTGAAGACAATTATGTGAGAATATGTATGTGGTTGAATCTCATATCGCACAATAGTTAGCTCCTGTTTGTTTTTCATTCTCTCCATTTTTAGAAAAAATACTACCGTTGCAGGGCCCCACTTTACCGGAATTGTTGACTTCCATCTCACATTATTCTTGAAATTGGTGCTCCAACGATCACAAAATTCATTTTCTACAGCTAAAAAATGGGCAGCAAATAGAGGTTTTAGTCGGTCTCTTTTCTTGTCGCTACATACGGCCCCTATAACTTAGATCCATTCTTGTTTTTGGGATAGTCTTGAAATATATATCTACTATCTTAAAGTGAGGCTTGAGAGATATACATACTTTGTAGCAGATTTAAGTTTGAATACTTTGTACTATTTGGGTAATTATTCTCTATTATGTAATTTTTAGGATGGTGATTTGACCACAACCAGTTATAGTTCTATTTTTAAAAAAAATCTGGTTTACAATTACATGAATTAAAATAAATCACGAGAAATATGGAAATATGCATAAAACTATTGAATTTTGATGTTTTTTTAATGAAGATATTGTCATGTTGATGGCTAAGATGTTTTCCTATGATATTTGGCCGTTGTACAAATATTCAAGAAATCTAGATAGTCCTTTTGAAAGTCACGTCTATTATATATACTTGTGAGTGCTTGACTAGGATCGACTAAAGGGAAATTTTTTTGGAAGTCACATTTTTTTATTTGGATCATTTTGTATGTAATTGTAAAAACTAACTGCCAATCTCACATATCTAATGAGTTGTGAGATTCTTTTTTTTTTTTTTTTTTTGCTGACATTAATAATTGTATACTTTATACCTACAAATGCTTGACTTGAGTCGACTAGAGAGCCCACATCTAGAAATGTCTAATTGTAATGAATATCGTGCACTAATATTACCTTAATAATCAATTGTTTTCGTTCACAATCCACACTCCCAAATAATTTATGATTTCCGAGCAATTGGAAGTTGTTTTTTATGACGAGGCCCTATTTCTCTCTTCATTATATAAAGGCCTCGGTAAAGTCAAGGGAAAACTGTGGTGTCTGCTCCATTTTGAGTGACAAATATAAATTCAACCAATCTGTATTACCTGATTTTCCAAAGATCATAAACTTGATTTTTGATGTAGATGGATGTGTGAAATAAGAAACCAACACAAAAATGACCATAAAACACGTTGATTCATAAAGATTTAATATCGCAAATTCAGGAATCAATTATTCCTTGATAAGTGCAAGAATACTGAATAATTGATTTGATTATACAATTTTGTTGATTTAAAATGTGAATACCAAGATTGGATCTTGGATAAAACCTCACAATTATAATATAGCAGCAATAAAAAAATCCGATATGATATACAGTTGGGGAAAAGTTTATGGCTCAAGTGTTTAGTTTGTCATTTTAAAAAATCAGGTGCTAAACTTTAAAATTGTAAAAATCAAGTTTCTACTTTTTATTAATTAATTAAATATTTAATTGTGTAATCTGATAGCGTATATCTCATTAATTAGTTAAAAATTAATTTCAGGTCACAGCTTATCAAATTAATTGGTCTCGGATTATTTCGAGGTCACAGATGAAAAAATTTATAGGTCACAGTTAACTTCGTTGGTCACAAATCAAGAATTTTAAGGTCATAGGTAATTTTTTATAGGTCACAGATTAAAAAAATTCAAAACTTTTACGGGGTCACAGCTCTATTTCAGCGAGTCACAGTTCCAATTTCTAGGTCACGGACACCCACACAAGTCACAGATTGAAAAAAAATCAAAACGTTTACTTGTCGCAACTCTATTTCAGTGAGTTATAGTTACAATTCCTAGGTCGAACAAAAAGGTAACAAAAAGGTAGGGTTGGCTCAAACATATATGTCTCACTATAGATATAATTTTTCTGGATTCTGTTCTTTTTGTTCTTGAGGCAAACCTAAGGTATTTTCAAATTTGTGGGTCACAAATTCCTTTTTTTGTTACAAATTATTAAAGTCACAGTTCAACAGTTAAGTCATAGACACAAAAAAAAACCCACCATAATTCAATAGCTAGGTCACAAACACAAAAAAGAAAAAAAAAAAAACACTACTGTTCAATAACTAGATCACAGACACCAAAAAAAGTAGGTAACAGACCAAAAAAAAAAAAAAATCCACCGCACACACAGCATTGAAGACCTCCACCCCCACATCACCAACTCAAGACCACCGCACACCCACAACATCGCGACGCGCACACATCACTTCCACTGCGCACCCACAGCACCACCGCTCACCCACACATAGAGATCCGCCCCCACACCTACAGATTCGCCACCCACACACATATCCGCCTCCACACACACAGAGAGAGATCAGCCACCCACCCCAAAAACAGCTCATCCACCCACCGTCTTGCATTATCGTATGCTACTGTGTCGCAGCAAATAGCTCGTCCACCCCACCGTCTTGCAGCAGCGTCTGCTGCTGTGTCGTAGACGCTGCTGCAACACAGCAGCGCCTGTGATTTAGGGCGGCCGACGTCGACGTTGCTGTCACAGCATTTCCGAAGTTGTTGTGACTGTGATTTAGGGCGGCGATCGGCGCTGCTGTGACTGTGATTTAGGGCGGCAATTGGGGGAGGAGAGAGAGCAGGGTTTAGGAATTGTGTGAAATTTGGTAGGGAGCGGGGGTTGGTGTGGGTATATAGATTAATTTAATTTAAAATATTATAATTAATATTAATTGTGAAATTAAAATCTGATTTTTGATTAAATAACTTTAAAACCTGATTTTTAGAAAGGGAAAACTAAATAGCTGGTTTGGTGTAATTTCCCCTATACAGCTGCGGCTTATGTGAGCCCTAAAACAAAATTAAAATTGCAATTTAATCCCTGATTTCTTCTAATATGGTAAACAAACCCTAGCTAGTAAAATATACAATAAATAATAAAAGAAAGCATTATTTAATTAAAATAAATGAGAAATTCGTCTCATGTCTTCCCACATTCATCGTCCCCATTCTCTTCAGGTTGACAAATATTAGTCCTCAAATCTTGTATAATGGCATCAAGCATCTAGTAGAAGTGATACTCCTCCCAATCCCATCTTTACAAAATCTCAAGAGCTTCCTCGATATAATTTGTGATCAATAAATAATATGTGACCTAAAAATATGAGACTAGCTGAATTTGTAATCATGACTTAAATTTGTTAAAGTTATTACCAATTAATTTAGAGCATGTTTGGTAAAAATTTTCATTTTCTACAGTAAATCAATTCTCATTTTCAACCACATATTTTTCAATAAAATAATATTTTTCATCACATCAATACTTTTTTCTTCTTTTTCAACCACACATTTCCCATCATATCACTATTCAAAAATCAATTCTTCCCCCAAAAATCTCTACCAAACACACTCTTAATAATTTGTGATTGAGAAATAATTTTTGACCAATTAAATTGACAAGTTGTGACCGTGAAATAAGTTGTGACTTATAAAATTTATAACCAATAAATAAATTATGACCTATAAATTTTTTTTATTTGTGATCATAAAATAATTTATGATTGTAGACGATAAATTCTACAGTTAAGAAAATCGAGACGATAAATTCTACTTTTTTCTGCAAAAAAAGTAGAACGAAGGAAAAAGACAGCAAAAAGATCTCAAGAGGACACCGGTGTGGTGCCGGCCGAAGACCCTCCGACTGTCAAGTCAGAAAAACTTTTCAAGAATTTTAGGAATACTAGACCAAAACAGAGAAGAAATAATTCAGAGCAAAGTAGTACTTGTTTTTCTGTGTACCTGAACGTAAGACTGACCACGAATTTTATAGTAGTGAGATAACCATCTGGGCGGGATTGACGAGGGTTCGGCGAGATTTGTTGGTTGGTACTGATAAGATCTATTCAGTTAAGATTCCCAACTTGCTTTCAGATAACTTCTATTTGATCTGATCAAATCGTAATGTAATTTATCTTGGAGATAAATTATGAAGGATTTGCGAATTGACATGTGGGTCTTATTTGGCCCGATCGACATAACGAATTGGGACAAAAGATATTGCGTTCATCAAGTAGGCCATCTGTGGGCTTTATTTTTTGGACTTGGGCCGTTTGGGCTTGTGGAACGATTTTTACCACTAAAATGATCTATAAAATTTTTGATTTGAGGCCAATTAAGTACAAAATTGTGACTTTAATATATTTGATTAATAAATATATTTTAATTAATTAATAAATAAAATTTAATCATATATGATTTTTGAAATTTTAAAATTTGTTTCATAATTTTGAAATGAGTATAGCTAACATCTTAGATATGAAATTTTTCCAATTAATTATTGGGTCATAACCTACACTTATAATGGGCCGATTTGTAGAAGATTATTTGTTGGGCACATATGTGTGTGTGCCAATTAATTCTTGGATATATGTATTTAATATTTTGGCATTTATTTTATATCTTTGTTTAATTTTTGCATATGTTAATTGTTTATGTTTAGTGTAATTTATGCAATTTTAGGATTAATTAAATTGTGAAAAGTTACTTATTATGCTCATATTTAGTTTGCATAAGTTAATTATGTTTTAAATTAATACTTGCAATTTAAATAACCTAATATCCAAACTAGCAATAATGGATCAAGCTAGAATGTATGTTGAAAATACCCTTGTCCATTATCTCTTCTTATGTTCAAAGAACCATCTCCTTTTATGTACAAAGACTACCAATTTATATATTTCTAGCCGACGTGGTGACCGTTAGATCAGAACCGCGTAGCCTCATCCTCTTGACCGAAGCCCCACATCACTAAGTCTATCATACATTAAATACATTGATCATGGATTAGTCGCCCTATATAATAGACTGCCACATGTGACATTCTTTATTACAGATATCACATCAATCATTCCTAAAAATTGTTTGCAAATCTTGTGAGAGACGACTTCAGTTTTAGGGACCTTGGATGAATTAAGGGCTTCGACTTGAGAGGGCTTTGCGTTGGTGGTCTTTGGTGTGAAGAGCCTTGGCATAATAGGAGTTTTGGCATACAACTTCAACCATTAAGCATAGTTTCGGCAGGAGGGTCCTCGAGCGAGAATTCAACTTGACGTGTCTGTATCCTAGTTTCAGAAAATCACGTGTTCCCTTATCTTTTCCGTATCGTGTCGTGTCGTGTCGTGTCCTTATCCCTGGCTTGAATTTGATAGTACCTCTTTTAGTTGTTTCATGTAATTTAATTGGTTCTAAATATTAATCTAGAGAATAAGCGGTAATTTTCCTTTTCTTAACCACTAGTTTTAAAATCCCGATCCACCAGTAGAATAATTTCTTCACTTTAGGCATTTTTGAACAGCGACTTTGGCATCTCGGTCTCAACCATCGGCCAAATCCTTCTCCTTCCATAAGCTCATCCTTTTGGGTAAGTTTTGGTTGCACCCTATTGGATCAGGGGAATATATTGGTAGAAATAAGATTAGGGAATTGCATTGAAGTGGATTACGAATATTGTTCTAATACAAAATTTGGTATTACATCATATTACAAGACCATAAAAGTAATAAAAAAAATTATGACTATTTTTACTTGTAAGAACTATTTTAAACTTATTAAGTGATATTCTCTACTTGTAATGTACTTATTAGGAAATATTTTTACTGAGAAGTAAATTTTGTACTTAAAAGTATTTTTTGCAAATAATTGAAATTTATACTTAAGTAATTTTTTACTTATACATACATTTTTTAGTTATAAGTGAATTTTATCTTACAAGTGAGATTTTTTGCTTACAAGTAAATTTTTTAGTTATAACTAACATTTTTTTTAATTATATGAATTTTTTAACATATAAGTGAATTTCTTGTCTTATAAGTAATTTTTTAATTTAAAATAATTTTTTGTACATAAAAATGAATTATTGTCTTACAAATAATTTTTTATTTTTTTTACTTATAACTATAAGTAATTTTTTTAGTTATAAGTATTTTTTTTTTTTTTTAGTTTATTTTTTAGGTATGAATAATATTTTTTTACTTATAAGGAATTTTTTAACATAAAAATTTATCATTGTTTTATAAATTATTTTCTATTTACAAGTAATTTTTTTTAGTTAAAAGTAAACATTTTACTTATACTGTAAATGAATTTTTTCACTTATAATTAAACTTTTTCTTTAGTCCACACCCCCAAATTGGTGATCAATTGCATTATTCACAAATTTTCATGTGATATTTCAACATTTCCACTCGATTGAATATAGAATTAACTGTGATAGTGCGACAAAGTCAATCGCTGTTATCGTAGACCTTGGTTGGTATAATTTGAATAAGTAACACACTTCCCTTAGAATATTTGGCTATAGCGAAATTGTAATGTGCAAAGGAAATGGATTAACCATTTTCCACTCTCCAACTCATAATTAGTCTTCCACTAACTGAAAAAGAAGTGGAAAAATTACAGATAAAATGGGATGACTTTGAGGATCGAAAAGTTTGATCATGACTCGAATAATGCTATTTATCATCGTGATGATAAATCATCGATAATGTGACAGTTTATGTGGAATAACAAAATTGGAAAGTTTTATTCACATGAGAGAGAAATATGTAAGAGATAATGTGTTACACTACAAAATGAATTAAGATTGTGAAATAATTATATGAAAATTACTTTTTCCCTACACTCATATGTTTTTTTTAAAAAAATATTTTTAATTTTTTGCTATAAATTTTTCCTATTTTTTAACCACTCAATCTAAAAAATAAAAAATAAAATCATTTAAAAAATTCCCACGCAAGCACTAAGAGCCTGTTTGTTTCCAATTAAAATTGAAAATATAGTCGTTATGGGTCCCACTCGTCTAATAAAAGTCAACAATAACGACTAATTTTTCAATTTTAATTCGATTTTAATATCTATCGAACACTCCCTACGTATGAATTTATTCAATCCCCTTTCAAATTGTTTCAATACACGTTTCTACTTTCTCTAATTATCGAATTTCAGAATAAACATTAATATATGTGTACCATACACCTAAAAGAGTTGACTTGAGTGCTTGACTGGAGAGCCATACAATTCAACGTACCGCGCCTGTTAAATTGAGAGCTTGTTTGGAAGAGATTTTTGGGGGAAGAATTGATTTTGAATAGTGATATGATGGGAAATGTGTGATTGAAAAAGAAGAAAAAATTATTGATGTAATGGAAAATATTATTTTATTGAAGAATGTGTGGTTGAAAATTAGAATTGATTTACTGTAAAAAAATTTAATCCTTCCCAAACAGGGCCTGAATGTTGCAGCACTAATAATAGCACTATCTTAAAGTTTTACTTGATTTGATTAGCACTACATCTTCTTAATCAATTGTAATTGTTGACTATCCAAGTTCCGAGCAATTGGAAGCCGCTTTCGATGACGACGAGGTCTTAGCCCACCTTGCTTTCTTTAGTGCACAAGGGAATACGAGAAGTCAAGGGATATACGCACGCTGCGAGGAAAAATGTGGCGTCTGCTCCATTCCGAGTGACAAATACGAGTTCAACGAATCCCAATTATTTGGTTTACCATCGTGGTCCTCCACTTGAAAATCTTCTATATATTAAAAGTGGCTATGTAACGGAATTTCTTGTTTTTAACGGAAAAACTAACGGAATTTGTTGTTTTAACGGACTATGTAACGGAATTTCTTTTTTTTAAACAGGTAGCTGCACATTCTTTCAGTTTTTTTATCATAACTTTGTATTCCGATATCCGATTGAGGCGAATCAAAATGCGTTGGAAAGCTAACTCATCTGGCTACAACTTTGATTCAGACATCATTCTCCAATTCGATCACTTTCTATGCCAAAAATAGGTCTCAATATGAGACTAAAACATTGGAGTATAACTTTTCGGTTGGAAATTGATTTGTGATCATCTTTTGACTAAATTTAAATTTGATTCCATTGACGTCTTCCTTTACCCAATTGACTCCGAGCACTCTCAAATCTTCATCGTGAGGTTCGGCACAACTTTTAAGTATTTACATTTTAGTCCCCGAACTTTGGATCCCTTACAATTTAGCAATTTCTCCAAATTTGTCAACCTTTGCTTATTTTCTTCGATCTCACCAACTTACATCACAACATCAAAATCACACATCTAATTATTTATCAATTACATAAACATTACATCATTAATTATTTAATTAACCAAAAAATTACATCTTTATTAACGGGGACGGATTTAGGGGGGGCTGGGCCCCCCAAATTTTTTTTTTTTTACGTATTAGCCCCCCCTTACCTCGATCCTGGATCCGTCCCTGTTTATTAATAACAAATTAATTCTTAAATAAAACTATTAAATATAAACTAGGCAAACGTGCATTGCACGTTGCTTGCACCTAGTATATAAATGATGATGCTTGAGCCTGAAAAAATAAACACAAAAACAAAAACGTCTATCTTCTTCGATCAAATCTGATGTCAGAAAAAATGGAGCTTAAACGATTCATCAAACTACTGACTTTACTTCTGTTTGTACTTTCTCTGTGCATGAATCCAACTTCTGGAGTTGGGGGTGCTGCTCAAGTTAGGTGCATAGAGAGGGAGAGACAAGCTCTTCTCCAGTTTAAGCAAGGCCTTATAACATCCGACTTGGAAACTCTCTCATCCTGGGGAAGTGAAGAAGCTAAAAAGGAATGCTGCGAATGGGAGGGTGTCATTTGTAGCGACAGAATTGGTCGCGTAAACCGGCTCGAACTGAGTGGTCTGCAATTGAGAGGTAATATCAGTCGTGCTTTGCTTGACTTGCCGCATTTGAATTATCTTGACCTTAGTGAAAATGATTTCGGAAGAAGTCAAATACCAAACTTCATTGGTTCTCTCAAGAATTTAAGGCAATTGACACTTCGGAACTCAAACTTCACTGGCGAAGTTCCATATGAACTTGGTAACCTCACCAACTTGCTGACTCTTGAACTTGAAGACAATGTAGGTCTGACAATCAAGAACCTTGAGTGGATTTCTCGTCTTTCTTCATTATCATATCTTGATTTGAGTTCTATTATCCTTAATGAAACCAAATGGCTGCATGAAATTACAAAGCTCCCTTCCTTGAAGAGTCTGTTCTTGTCAAATTGTCAACTACCCAATACTTTGCCTGCCATTGATTTCTTCGCTAATTCGTCTATGCCTTCTCTTGATGTCCTCGTTCTATCCATCAATAGTCTCACTTCCAATTTCACATTCCAATGGTTGTTTAACTTTACTAAAAGTGCTTTTAGCATAGACCTCTCTAATAATCAATTAGATGGTCCTATTCCCGACACCTTTGGGGAACTGATATTTCTTCAGGACCTCCGCTTGCAAGAGAATATGTTCCATGGTGGGATCCCAAAGTTTACGGTGAATTTTATTCATTTGAGGTCAATAAATATATCCCACAATAATTTAAACCAACCTCTTGTCGAGTTATTCCAAAACTTATCTGAGATTACTTCACTTGAAAATTTGGATTTATCGTACAATCAACTTAACGGTGCGTTGCCAGACATCACCAGATTTTCATCCTTAAAGGAGTTAAGACTTCACAACAATCAAGTAAAAGCATTTCCACCACAAACCCTTGGGAAACCTTCGAGTCTGGTACATTTGTATTTGTCCAATAATCAAATTACGGGATCATTGCCGAATTTGAGTGTCTTTTGGAATCTCCTAGGTTTATATCTCGGTTCAAATTCGTTGGAAGGTACAATCACCAATGACCACTTTGCAAACCTTACCCAGTTAAAGGACCTGGATTTATCTTTCAACAAATTGTCTTTGAACTTTTCATCGGATTGGGTTCCTCCTTTCCAAATGGAAATTGTACACCTCAGCCATTGCAAAATGGGGCCTCATTTTCCAAAATGGATTCAAACTCAGATTTTTCTTCTTGAGCTCGATATTTCATTTGCTAATATATCAGATACTATCCCTCAATGGTTATGGAAAATGCCTCGCATGATAACGTTTAATATCTCTCATAACCAAATTGGTGGTAGATTGCCTGACTTGTCTTCGAGAACTGCTCTTCGAAGAATCATAGATTTAAGCTATAATAATTTTTCGGGGCCAATTCCGTCATTTGTTTTTCATACAGTAGAAGTACGACTCTCCAAAAACATGTTATCAGGATCCATTTCTCACATATGCAGAATTTCTGGTTCTTCCTACATCAAAATCCTGGATCTATCAGATAACCACTTGTCCGGGGAGCTTCCCGACTGCTGGATGAACATAAATGACTTGCGTGTTCTCAATTTGGGAAATAATGGGTTCCACGGTAGAATTCCCTTCACTTTGGGAGCTCTAGATCAACTTCAAACATTGCACTTGCGCAACAATAGTTTGACTGGTGAATTGCCTTCCTCTTTGAAGAATTGTACGAAGTTGAGAATGATTGATTTGGGAGAAAACAATCTGACGGGAAATATTCCTCCGTGGATAGGAACATATCTAACAAGTTCGACAATTGTTAGCCTTCGATTTAATAAATATCATGGAAGCATACCTCCAACAATTTGCCATCTCACCAATATTCAAATCTTGGACCTTTCTAGGAACAACATATCTGGCAAAATTCCTCCATGTTTAAACAATTTTACTTCTTTGGCTCAAAGGAATGGTTCAACTGAAAGCACTGAAGTTATGGTTCCTGATGATCAAATCTTTCCGTGTGCTTTTAATCTCCATTGGTACTTCGATGATATTTTGGTTCAATGGAAAGGACAAGAGTCACGAGATGGAAAAATTGGACTTGTGAAAGGCATTGACCTCTCTAGCAATAACTTAGTTGGAACTATTCCTCAAGAGTTTTCTGATTTGAGAGGTTTACTTTTCTTGAACTTGTCAAGAAACCATTTGACGGGAAATATCATTTCAGACATTGGTGAAATGGAAATGTTGGAATGGCTTGACTTGTCTAACAATCAACTTTCTGGGAATATTCCGAACAGTCTTGCAAGTCTAAATTTTCTCAGCGTTTTGGACTTATCGTACAATAATTTGAAGGGCAGGATTCCATTAGGCACTCAACTACAAAGCTTTGAAATTTCAGCATATGCTGGGAATAGCAAACTCTGTGGGCTTCCTTTGCCAAAGTGTCCTGAAGATTCTCCTGGCCCTTCTGGAACTAATAGTAGCAAGGACAACATTGAACAAGATGATGGGTTTATCACTCGAGAGTTCTATTTTTGTATGACAGTTGGTTTCATTACTGGATTCTGGGCAGTTATTGGTACTTTGTTCCTCAAGCATTCTTGGAGACATTCCTACTTCAACTTCTGGAACAAAATTGGAGATTGGATATATGTGAGAACAATATTATGCGTGAAAAGATTCAAAAGAAAATTTCTGGATTGATGGTAAGCTTCTAAATTTCCTGAATTAATTTTCCATCATTTGGTTGTTTTATGGAGATGATTTTTTTATATTCTACCTGTGAATTCAGATTGGGATATATGTTGTTCACACCACGACTATGGTATAGTATTTATGGACATAAAATATGCAAAAACTTTTGTCTTAGTTTGTTAATATCCAAAAGTTTACTCAAATCAGGTTCTCCTTCCATGAAATGCGAAAGGATTAACTGTCATACCTGTTGGAGGCCGAAGAAGTTCAACGGTTTTTGCTCTCTTTGGAATCAGCGTTGAAGTTGGTTTGTCACTTTGGCTGTCACGTTTTTGCTGTCAAAAATGTTGCTGATTTTTGTATCTAAAGTCGTGTGATTTAAGTACAAATAGTTGGTAGTTTAACTTTTGTAAGTTTATCTAAGTATGGTCTTATATTTTGTTGACAACTTGATAGATTGGAGTATGTAGAAAGTGTTGACAACCAAGTGTTTTTGTAAGCATATATTCAGCAAGAAACAAAGCTAATGTGTGCCATTCTTTTCTCTTCATTTTTGCTCTTCAAAATAGAGCATTTAACCATTTACAAAAACCGGTAAGTTAGTGCCAAATACCGTGAGTAGTGAAGAAACCGGTATGCATTGTGCAAATCCGGTAAGTTCAACTCGGTGGTTTTTCTTTTCATTCTCTTTGAATCAATAATCTTTCAATCAGACCGTGAATGATGATGTTTTCCACTGTGACGTGAATTTTTATTTTGTTAATATTCGTAAAAATAAAACCAACTTGTGAGATATGAAAAGACAAAAAAAATAATATGCTATGTTGTGACATTAAATTTTAAAAACCTTGTGCCTTTCACATTTAGAAACTAATTTGTTATGAAATTTATACTTTATCAATCAATGGTAGTGACAAACAACTAGTACACTGGAAACTCCAGCAGCAGCTTCATCAACTGCGTATGATAACACTTCCAATCTCTCTTTTCTCGTTGCAGCAGACCTAGCTCGACTCGTTTCGTTTGTATGTGACACAGGTTTGTGCTTAATCAACTTAAAGAAAAAGCTTATCATAGTGCTAATAAATATTACTGAGGTAGATGCTGACAGAATGAAGAGAGAGATTTTTTAATAATCGGGAACGTGAAGAAGATTCATACAATCATTTTGTATCAACACAAGAAAACCCAGAAATAAGAACGAGAATCCAAGAACAATTACAGAGAAATAAATGCACTATCAATTGAGACTACACTAGACCTTCATTATCTCTCTTGGACAGAAAATTCATGAGATTTATAAATTCTTCAGATGCTGGGAATTTTGAAAAGGATTAATAGTTTATGTAATTTGGGACATATATGTAGCACAACCATAGTTTATGGAGATGTTTAATGCATTTTGCTGTTTGCAGGTGAGGCCATATAAGACTTTCTCACAATTGAAATCCGACCTTTCCAATTTTCTTGACCGTATCAGATAAATGTAAAAAGAGCATTTAATTTTAATTTCACAACAGAGTGAATTATTTATATCTGTTCATAACTCTGAAATTTATTTTATTTATACCAACTTTACAAAACAGTGGTTTATTAAAGGAGAAAACAACATAATCCACGACCTGATTCCGAGGGGAGCAGTCTCTCATGCGACTCTTCAGCCAGCAAATGGACCTAAATGACTTGAATTAATTTTTTGTTTAGGGACCTAAATGGTCCAAAGATAAAAGTGTTGTATAAAATAATGGAGAATTAAAGTAATAGATTAATCAAACCGAAGGCCCATGTTCACATGGTTTCCTTAAATCGAATTCGCCGCCTCACCGGGGTGCACGAGGTTTTAATCGATGTTCGATTCCCAGGATACAATTGGTCGTCGGTTCACGTTGCACTACGTTTACCGCCTACGAACCCGCCGTGTCTATCTCTCAAAGATTTTAAGTAAAGGAAGAGGAAAAAAATAAAACTATAGGTTGCCGAAATGGATAGGAGGAAGCTGGTTTTTTTTTTTTTCGTTTGTGTTTCGTGTTTGTTTCTTGTTGTTGTGTTTACCTCCAACTATAAGCTCCTCTATTTATACTAGTAGAGGAAGAGCCATCACTTAACACATTGAATGAGGAGTTGAGGAATTGAAGAGATGAACGGCTGGAGAATTAATTTCCCTAACTCGTGAAGCTGTAGAAACTGATCTGAGGAGTTGATCTGATTTTCATTTATTTCCAACATCAGATTTTTATTTATTTCCAACAATTCCCCACATGAATGAAAATTTGGAACGAAGACTAATGAGAGAGTAGAACGAATCAATCCTGCATAGAATATGTAGTATCTAGCTTTGAACCTTTCTTTGTGAAAATCTATCGAATATTACTAGCAAACCAGTGGATCTGATGTCTTGAACTGGTTCGCCATTTGTGTAAACCAAGACAATAGATCTCACACAGTACTATTCTAGACACGGCGTAGTTCTCAATGTTGTGTTCGTTTTGGCCATGAACACGTCGCCTGGTTCTGCAAGTGTTTGTTCAAGGATGTAGCCTTCCCAATCCTTATAGAAGCGGCCCCACTTCACACTCACATAGGTGACCTCTTAACTCAGCGTTTCACAACAATGCCTAATGGTCATTAAAAGCGTAGCTTAACCTGCATCTTCCAATCACTGTGAGCACCATATGAATGAGTAGAAGGAAAACCTTCTCAGTGATTTACACAGATATACATGGTTTAGTTGTCCCTTTGAACCTAGATCCTGGGATCTCCATTCAGTTAGGTTGGGTTTCCACCATGATACCTTTCAACGTCATAGGCTGCAAGCCCATTCCCCTCGATGCTTTTTCAACTAGCTCTCGAGTTAACCCTTTGGTTAAAGGATCCGCAATATTATCCTTTGACTTCACGTAGTCCAGAGTGATAATACCTTGTGAGAGTAGTTGTCGAATGGTATTATGTCGTCTTCGAATATGTTGAGACTTACCATTATACATATTGCTCTGTGCCCTACCAATTGCTGATTGACTATCGCAATAAACACAAATTGCAGGCACAGGCTTTGATCATCTTGGAATATCCTTAACAAACTGGCGAAGCCACTCTGCTTCTTCAGTTGCTTTGTCCAGAGTAATGAACTCTTATTCCATTGTAGATCTTGCGATGCAAGTTTGTTTGGACGATTTCCAAGAGACAGCTGCACCACCAAGAGTGAAGACATATCCACTAGATTTTGAATCTGACATATCAGATATCCAATTTGCATCAGCATACCCTTCGATTACTGCAGGGTATCTAGAATAATGTAGCCCAAAATCACGAGTGTATCTCAAATAATGTAACACCCTGAAAATGGCTCTCCAGTGGATAGCACCTGGGTTACTCGTGTAGCGACTCAATCTGCTGACTGAGTATGCTATATCCGATCTCGTACAAGTCATTAAATACATTAAACTCCCAATTATTCGTGAATACTCCAACTGTGACACACCATCACTAGTGTTCTTGGATAAGTGGAGACTCAAATCAACTGGAGTCCTAGCCACAGCCGTATCTGACTTGTTGAACTTGTCTAGTATCTTATGAATGTAATGAGATTGAGATAACGCAAGTCCATTTGGTATTCGAGTGATTTTTACTCCCAAAATGACATCTGCGAGACCCATGTCTTTCATGTCAAACTTTGAGTTTAACATATTCTTAGTGGCTTTGATAATCTTATCAGAGCTGCCGACAATGAGCATGTCGTCGACGTATAAACATAATATGACATATCCATCATTAGTGTCCTTGACATATACACACTTGTCGCACTCGTTGATTCTAAAACCACTAGAAATCATAGCATTATCAAACTTCTCATGCCATTGCTTCGGTGCTTGCTTTAAACTATAAAGCGATTTAACTAGCTTACAGACTTTCCTTTCTTGACCTGGAGCCGAAAACCCCTCTGGTTGCTCCATGTAGATTTCTTCATTCAAATCTCCATTTAGGAAAGTTGTTTTTACATCCATTTGATGTATTTCCAGATTTCGCAAGGCTGTAATAGCAATTATCATCTGGATAGAAGTTATTCTCGACACAGGAGAATAAGTATCAAAGTAATTTAAGCCTTCTTTTTGCTTATAACATTTGATTACTATCCGAGCCTTATATTTATCAATAGAGCCATCCGCTTTCATCTTCTTCTTGAAGATCCACTTGTAGCCCAAAGGCTTACAGCCCGGTGGAAGATCTACTAATTCCCAAGTATGATTCTGTAGGATAGAATCAATTTCACTCTTGATGGCTTCTTTCCACAAATGACCATCTGGAGAAGATATAGCTTCTTTATAGTTTTGAAGATCATTCTCCATCAAATATGTGAGGAAATCGGGGCCAAACGTCTTAGAAGTTTTGGTCATTTTGCTCCGTCTAGGCTCATCCTCATCTTCTTCAACTGGATCTTTACTGCTGCCAGTAGCAGAAGATTCCATAATCCGTTTAACAGGAGTTAACTGTTTAGGAGATTTACAAGGAAATATATTCTCAAAGAATTGTGCATTCCTAGACTCCATAATCGTGTCCGGATGAATATCAGGTACATTCGAATAATGCACAAGGAACCTATATGCACTACTATTTTGTGCATAACCAATGAACACACAGTCAACTGTCTTAGGTCCAATCTTAACCTTCTTAGGAAGAGGCACTACAACTTTAGCAAGACACCCCCACATTCGTTAAGTATTTATACGATGGTGTACCACCTGTCCAAAGTTCATACGGAGTCTTATCCATATTCTTTCTTAACACTTTATTCAAAATGTAATTCGCAGAAAGAATAGCTTCTCCCCACATATTCTGTGGTAATCCAAAACTAATCAACATAGCATTCATCATTTCTTTTAACGTTCGATTCTTACGCTCAGCAATTCCGTTCTGCTGAGGTGAATAAGGTGCAGTAGTTTGATGAATTATTCCATGTTTAGCACAAAATTCACCAAATGGTGATTCATATTCACCACCACGATCACTTCATAACACCTTTATTTTCTTGCGAAGTTGATTTTCGACTTCATTCTTATAAAGAATGAATTTATTGATAGCTTCGTCTTTGCTTTTAAGCAAGTACACATAACAATATCTCGTGCTATCATCGACAAAAGTAATAAAATACTTATTTCCGCCTCGTGTTTGGACAAATTTCAAATCACACACATCACTGTGGACTAGTCCCAATGGCTCGGTACTTCTTTCAATACTATGAAACGAAGACCCAGTAAGCTTAGCATCAACGCAGGTTTCACATTTATGTTTTGAATCAATTTGAAACCTAGACAAGTACTTTAATTTGCTTAGTTTACATAATGCATTATAATTTACGTGACCTAATTTACCATGCCACAGATTAGGAGACTCAAGCAAGTAAACAGAAGGAGTTTTCTCATTATTCATAACAGTTGGGGTTACAGCAATTATATTCAACTTAAACAGGCCATCAGTCATATAGCCTTTCCTAACATAAACTCCTATTTTGGTAATCACCAGCTTATCCGCATCAAAGACCATGCGGAAACCATTCTTGCTCAGAAGAGACCCAGAGACCAGATTCTTGCGAATTTCTGGCACGTACAGCACATTAGTCAGAGTAAGCTCTCTGCTAGAGGTCATTTTCAAGATCACCTTGCCTTTACCAAGCACTTCAGAAGTTGCAGAGTTTCCCATAAACAGCTTTTCACCATTTGTAACTGGTGTGAAAGTAGTGAACATGCTCCTGTTGGAGCAGACATGACAAGTGGCCCCAGTGTCTAGCCACCACTCCTTAGGGTTGGATCCCACCACGTTAACCTCACTAACCGCCGCCGTAAGGTTTAGGTCAGACATGTTATCTGCGAGATGATCTCGCTCATTTCCAACCATATTAGCCTGAGGGCGCTGCTTGTTATCCCTTCGAGGCTGAGGGCAGTCTGCTGATCGATGCCCAACTTTGTCACAATTAAAGCACTTTCCATTGAACTGGAACTTAGGCTTCTTTCCTACTGCACCGGTAGGCTTCAACTGAGACCCTTTCATGGTCTGCTTTTTGTCTTTCCAATTCCCGTTACCATGTTTGGCTTTAAAGGATTGACCTTTCTTAGTACCAGAACTTTGACCGTATTCCAATACATTAGCCTTCTCAGAATAAGAATTCCCTGACTTACGTTCAGCCTTTTTGTTATCCTCCTCAATGCGTAGCTTGATAATTAAATCCTCGAAAGACATCTCTTTCCTCTTATGCTGCAAATAGCTTTTGAAAGCCTTCCACTGAGGAGGTAGCTTGTGAATAGCAGTAGCCACCTGTAGAGAATCTGACATAGTCAAACCCTCAGCATGCATTTCCTGCAAGAGCACTTGATACTCCTGCACTTGGCTCACCACTGAACGTGAATCAACCATTTCGAAGTCCATGCACCGACTGGCCAAAAATTTCTTAGACCCAGCATCCTCGGACTTGTACTTCTTTTCTAAGGATTCCCAAAGCTCCTTAGCAGATTTCTTTACCACATACACGTGATACAGAGAATTCTGTAGGCCATCCAAGACATAGTTGCGACACAAAAAATCAGCATTTTTCCATGCATCCCAGGCTGCACGCCTATGCATATCAGTGTCGTTTTCAGCCACGACAGGGGCATCCTCAGTGAGGAAACGTGCAAGGCCCAAAGTAGTAAGATAAAAAATCATCTTATTCTACCATGTCTTAAAATCAGTGCCAGCAAATTTATCCGGTCGAATTGCATGATTCACCGAAAATTGAGCCGGAAACGATGGCAAAGGTACCGAGACCGCAGCCCTAGGTACTGGCAAAGGTATTGTGCCAACTTGAATTGCCGAGGCCGCAGCCGTAGGCAAAGTGGGGTTCACTCCAACATGAGGAATTCCGCCACCAATAGTCCCATCAACGGGAGGAATGTCAGTCGAGGTCTCCATAGGGTTAACAGTTGGCCCAACAGTGTTGCTTCCATTGTTCACATCGTCATTTCCATGTGGCGCCATTTAACCTTAAACAAGTAACAAATAATTTAGAATACTTATAAATTCAAGATCTAAATTATATGTTGAAAAATTTTCGAAATGGAAGAACGGATTATTTTTGTCAAATTATCAACAACTTATCAATTATATAACATGAATTAGAAAATCATTATCCAATGATTAAAATCAATGATTAATGGAAAAGTAAACAATTATATCCTAATGATATGCAATCATATGCTAGTAATTGTAAAATAATCATATAATCATTGTGCAAATAATTAAATAATCGTACAACTAATAATTATAAAATAACTAACCAATCATTACCAATTATTAAAATAATTGGACAATCATTCAAAACCACTTAAATTTCATGCAAACCAACTATATATATCTAAAACCATGCAGACTGTATCTCAAAACCATGTAAACCATGCAAAACCATACCAAAGACATGCAAAAACCACATTTTGAAAACTTATGCAGTGAACGTTTTTTTTTTGCCAACGATGAACAGAAATTTTAATCCACCAAAAGGGAATTCGATTTAAACTTGTTGTATAAAATAATGGAGAATCAAAGTAATAGATTAATCAAACCGAAGGCCCGTGTTCACGCGGTTTCCTTAAATCGAATTCGACGCCTCACCAGGGTGTACGAGGTTTTAATCGGTGTTCGATTCTCAAGATACAATCGGTCGTCGATTCACGTTGCACTACGTTTACCGCCTACGAACCCGCCGTGTCTATCTCTCAAAGATTTTAAGTAAAGGAAGAGGAAAAAATAAAATAAAACTATAGGTTGCCGAAATGGATAGGAGGAAGCTGGTTTTTTTTTTTTTTTTCGTTTGTGTTTCGTGTTTGTTTCTTGTTGTGTTTACCTCCAACTATAAACTCCTCTATTTATACTAGTAGAGGAAGAGCCATCACTTAACACATTGAATAAGGAGTTGAAGAATTGAAGAGATGAACGACTGGAGAATTAATTTCCCTAACTCCTGAAACTGCAGAAACTGATCTGAGGAGTTGATCAGATTTTCATTTATTTCCAACATCAGATTTTCATTTATTTCCAACAAAAAGGTTATAGAGTTAGATGCTTCGTTTTAAAAGTAAGGGATGTCGATGCTCTTTTTGGCCAAGATTCAAGCCCCAGGTGTAATTTATCCTATTATGATTTAGTTTATAATACCACGAGTTTTAGCCCCTATTATCTCCATTATATTAAGGGGACGCGATGATAATTATAAAGCTCTTTTAATTGACTCTAGAGTCAACGTATTTTAGGATAACGTGAAAAGACTGGTGTCATGAAATTCAATTTTGATAACAAGATCACTAATTAAATCATTTGAGTTAAGAGTCACGAAAAAGTTTCCATACGGCTTAAAATATAAAGAGCTTTTTTTTTTCTGTTTGAGTACAAAGAAAACAAAAACTTAGGCTGTGTTTGACAGCATATCTTTTCCATTTTCTTGCTTTTGGCCTGTTTGACAGTCACTTTTTTTCAAGGAAATTTTTTTTCCATCCGCCACCATACGCGCCCATTTTCTTGCTTTTGACAGAAAAGGTTTTGGTGGGAAAGCTGTTTTCCAGGTTACTGAATTTTTTTTATTTTTTGGTAATGGAAACAAATGTCATACCCAATGGTAAAACAAATTTCACTTTAATGGACAATTTTCATATAAAACAAAGTTAAACGAACACTAAACTTTGATAAAAAAATGATTTTTTTAGGAAACAAATTTTTTTTTCCCTTTTTTTTTACTTTTTGGCAATGGAAACAAATTTTATAACCAATTGTGAAAAAAATTATCACTTTAATAAACACTTTCCATGTAAAACAAAGTCAAACAAATAAAAAATTTAAAAAAATTTCGGTTGAAAAATTATACTAATCAAACACACTTAATTAATAATTCTCTGGAAAACATTTTTTAGACAATCATTTTTCCTGAAAATTATTTTCTTTACACTCAGTTTCCACCATTACAATCAAACGAACCCTTAAAATTTTCCTTTAGTCCATCACGAACACACTATAAAAATAATGGAGCTTAAAAGGATTGACCAAACTAGGGCAATTGCCGCTTTTGTGCTTTCTTGGTGCATGCAAGGTGTATAGCTGAAGAACGCAGTGGTTTGTTTGAGTTTTACACCCCGTTTGTTTCCCATTATTTGAATACAAAATTTAATTTTTTTACCCTTTTTGTTCAACACATGGGTCCCACTGTGAGATGATGCAGTCAAAAGTTACGACTGCTACTACATGTAACGGTCGGAATTTTCATTAAAACGAGGTAAAAAATTATCTCAAACAGGGGCTTATTATAGTTAAAAGTTAAAAGTCATTGTAATTTTAATAACACATTTTATAGAACTCACAATTACTACATACCCACTTATTGATCACTCGTTTATGTGACATCATCTACATGATACCAGTTTGCCGTCCTTTTTGTGATTGGCAAAACACAAGGCATCTGGCTGGAATTTGTAGGTTAGAAGTCAAAATAAATAAATAAAAATAAAATTAGATTTGAAGCAACATCTTTATACACTTTACAGTTCACATAAAAGTATATTTTATTATAATAGTGTTGCCTTCACTGTAAGGAACCTAAAAATTCGATTCCAAAGAATTCCTGTTAATCAAGTTCCCACATAAGTTGCTTCCAATTCCATCAAGGAACAACAGAATGTTTGATTTAGAAACAACATTGTTGAAAAATCAACACACACAAATATATGCATGTTATACTAAGGACATCATAGGAGAAGACTGAAAATAGTAAAGAAAAGAGATGGAAAGAAAAGATTGGATAATCAAAATAAAAAATGAACTCGACAGCATGGAGGATATTCCAACAGAGGTGGCGCGATGGAAGAAGCGATCAATCTATAGGGTACCTGCAAGCGTTATTGATCTAAATAAGACGGCCTATAAGCCTCAGACAGTGTCTTTGGGTCCTTACCATCATGACGAGGTCCACTTAAAGGCAATGGAAGAGCATAAGCACCGAGCACTTCTTCACTTTCTCAAAAGATCGGGAAAACCTATTGAGCTTTATGTTGACGCATTAGCGGAAGTGGCGGATAATTTGAAGGATGCATATGATCAATTGGCCACCAAATGGAAACTAGAAACTGAAGAATTTTTGGAGCTGATGATTCTTGATGGTTGTTTCATTTTGGAAATAGCGCGCACTGCCACACAGACTTTGAATGACTATGCTCCCAATGATCCCATCTTCAGCACTCATGGAAAGCTTTACATTGTGCCATACCTCAAACGCGATATGTTGATGCTTGAAAATCAGTTGCCTCTGCTGGTTCTTGAGAAGCTAGTTGCTGTTGAGAAAGGAAATTCTAAGGTAAAGATCTTTTTGATGCTTGTTAGATTGAATTATAAATATTTGTAGCATTTGTTTAATTTTCGTCTATTTCTAACTAATGCATGATTTATTTTTTATTCAGGGAGAAGAGAAGATTGTGAATAAGCTCATTGTCGCCTTCTTTTCTCAAAAACCTGTTAGAAACATGGGAAAATGCCTGCACATTTTAGATCTATATCGGAAGAACCTGTTGGAAGAACCTCCA
This sequence comes from Fraxinus americana, assembly GCA_035079005.1. NCBI lineage: Eukaryota > Viridiplantae > Streptophyta > Magnoliopsida > Lamiales > Oleaceae > Fraxinus > Fraxinus americana. The sequence goes on along the minus strand of CM068710.1, from coordinate 32,477,650 downwards.
CAGAAGAAGCATCACAAGAAAAGTCACCCTAAAGTTCACCACGGTGAAGATGAGATCATCCGTTCTGCTGCAGAGCTTAACGAAGCTGGTATCCAAATCAAGAAAAGTAAAACAAAAAGCCTAAAAGAGATCTCGTTCCATCGAGGGGTGCTCAAACTTCCACAAATAGTGGTTGATGATACTACTGAATCAATGTATCTAAATCTAATAGCATTTGAGCGACTTCATGTTGGTGCGGGAAATGAGGTGACTTCCTACATCTTTTTCATGGACAACATCATCGACAGTGCCAGAGACGTTAGCCTGCTGCACTCGAGTGGCATCATCCAGAATGCGATTGGCAGTGACAAAGCTGTTGCTAAATTATTCAATTCTCTATCCAAGGATGTTACGCTGGATCCTGAGAGCAGATTAGAAGAAGTGCATAAGAAGGTCAGTAACTACTGCAAGAAGCCATGGAATGCATGGCGGGCTGATATCATGCACAACTATTTTAGAAATCCATGGGCTATTCTTTCGGTCATTGCTGCAATATTTCTTTTCGCTCTAACCATAATTCAGACGGTATACGGCGTCTTAAGTTACGTCAAACCACCCTAATAGTCCGTGCTAATGTTTCATTTTGCGGTGTTTCTTCGATAAATAATGCCATGTGATTCACATGGCAACTTCATTCTGAAGGAATTTGCCCGACTTTCCGAGCACAATTTCTTTGTTTTGCTTTTTGTTTGATTGATCAATTGAATAATATATTTTGCCTGTGCTTTTTTCGCCTTTAATATTAATTTTTTCCCTGCCTCCTGTTAAACCATTCTGAATTTCACGGTATTTTTTAAGATAAAACAGGCTACCGACTATTTTCGCAGCAGTTTTAGGGATAAATTTCTCTCATATGAGTTCTAGTGTTGCTTCAACAACTATAAATTCCTTCAATATTTGTTTCTTACATTCTTAAAATTACTTTTCTAAAAAAAAAGTTTAACTTGTTTTGTAGAAAGGAAAGTTTAATTAGTAAACATTAACTTCGAAAATCATGATGGACAAAATAAGCAAAATCAAACGGGTCATCATTAATACTAAAAATCTATTTATTTTCAGTCAAACTAATTTACATAACAGGGTTACTTAGACAATATGTTGCTTCAATCAATTTAACTGAAAATACTAGACATCCAAAAGAAATAATCAAAACCAAAGTTTAAACTTATTTTCAATTTTAAACCTTTTTTAAAATAAAATTCAACAGTCAAAGTCAAAAATCAACAGTCAAAATTCTGGTATAAATCAAAAGTCAACTATAACAGGTCAAAATCGAGTTTTAGGCACCTTTTTCAAGTCCTAATGTGTTTGCTCACAAAATAGGATTGTAGGCCACTCAAATCAAAACATACATAGCTATCACTTTTGGTCAAAATATCGTAATTTCCTCCTTTCAAACAAAAAAAAAAAAAAAAATTCACAAAATTGAAACTTGATTCAATGGCCGAATGCATCAAGAACAACCAACAATCATTATATTATGAATCAAGATCCAATTTAGATATTCTTGAATCTTAAATTGATAAGAAAAAAATGACCTCAATTATTCTTAAACTTTAAAGAATTTCACAAAATCCATTCTATTCGAGAAAAATAATCCAAACACCATATGAATAGAATATGCACAAATCCTAATAATCTAACAACAATGACCGCTCAGATACCACTTTTAGGTATATAAATCATATCTAAAATCGAAATCAAATCTAGATGCAAACATCCTAAATTAAAATGACCAAAAGTCTAGGATGTATATCATGCCAGAATATTAGGATTCACGAATTCGGGTTATATACCTGGATCCATTATGAATTATTGTTTAATGTTGTGGAATTACTACGACAATCGATCACGTACTAATGAACACGAATGAAGGGGTGTGGTTTGTGATCTCCCTCAATCAAATCGCCTTATTTCCTTAATGGGATTGTCGTCTCTCTTCTAGATGGGGAGAAGGAAAACTATATATAATTTGATATATAGGGAACCATAATAAAAAAAAAAAATGTCTTTATATATTGATTTATTAGAGTTCTCATAATCCCCTAATTATGACAATATTGGTATCTACTCAATTAGCTTATATTTATTAAATAACTACTATAATTGAATTAAATATATTGCTATTAAATAGAAAAATCGTTTGTTTTCCTAACCTCCTAAATATTTGGGAAAACCAATAATTGATTCATCGCCGAAACTAGGGGTGCCAAATGAGCCACGAGTTGAGGCATACCCAAAAGGTTCTTTTATTTTTATTTTAAAGAAAATAACATTAACAGCGACATTTACACCAAAAAAACAAAATCTTAACCATGAATCAAGAGTAGGGAAGAAATAGCCTTTCCTCTCCGACTTCTTGTCCGTAGAGGTTTTGTTTTGGTGCAGGTTTTATTCTTTTTCAATCTGGCTCAGCTCTTAATCTGGAAGTTTAGGGCCCGTGTGATCCCAACTCCCTAGTCTGTAAGAAGTGTTTTGTGCAGATCAGGTTGGATGGCAAAGGCCTGTATTTATGCTGGATTGAGGCTGCAACTTTTGGATGGTGAAGGAATTGTGCTAATTTGGTTTTTCCATCTGTTTTTGTGCCTTGGATGACTTTGTGGTAGATTATGTTTTAGCATAAGAAGCACTTAAATTCTCTTAGGAGAGAATTGTGTTGGAGGTAACATCTCCTTGTGTTCGTTTCTTCCCACTTTGTTGTTTAATGAATTGCATTTCAAAAAAAAAAGAGTGGGAAAAAGAGATGGATACAAATTCCTTTCGTGGTAAGAACAATCATCTCTTACCATTTACAACTCAAAAGATGTTACACACACAGATGGAGTCAAAGATACTTATATATTATATATATAGCTTACTCTCTCCTCTCTCTTCAAACCCATTTTCCTTGTGGTATATCAATTTCACAGGAACTTTCAACTATTCGGAGTTCCTCCCTTGATCAAGTAGCGAAAATGTACTTAACATGAGAAAATTTCTTCACGGATATGGAACCAAAGATCGATTATCTTGAACATGGAGAGGCATCTTGGTCAGTCAAGCTTGGAGGTTTAAGAGAAGCATCAATATCTTTGTCGTCTGGATTTCTGTATTTAAGGTATTGTTCAATGTCTTTCATATCCGAGCTTCCACCTCTCCTGTGGTACCACCTCGGAGTGGACTTGATCCGTCTCTCACTAATCGCAATGGCTATGTCATTCGGGAACAGATCTCGGAGTACAGAGGCATGGATGATAGTTGTCACAAGTAGTGCACCCACTGTAAGTGTAGAAACAGAACAGAGAAAGACAGTTAAAGTTTTAGTTATCGCATTTTTTACCACATTTGAATATCTGATGGTGGCAATCGCGGCTCCAGTCATTGGAAAAGTGTAAGCCCACCAAGCCAATGAGAATCTGCAAATTATTATGGAGCAAAATTTTAACATTCAAATAAAATAAAGAAAATGTAGCATTGAATCGCATTGGTAGAAAATTTATACCTGAAGCCTCGGGAAAAATTAAGACTGATGGCCTTAAAAAGAAGGAAATGAAAGGAAAATGCATTAGCTACTTGCAATGTTGAACGAAGAACCTAATGGGTTCCTTTTAACATCAGAAACTCATTTTAAGCACTCATTACAAATTAATCAGTGTAAAACAACCTTGTTTTAAACTATCAGATAGGGAACAAATTTATATATTTAAGTTTAGTGTTACAAACAAACAACATTGATTGTATAGATCGAGATGCAATTCGTATAGATGCTAAGTTGAGTCACAGAGACTAACCAATGAAAAATAAAGGAAAAGGGCAATGAAGTAAGATATCCGTGATCCATAATCAAAAGACCCTTGAATCTTCGCCCACGCCATTGAAGCAACACTAGGTGCAGCAACAAAAAGGAAGAATACCGGGTGGAGTTCCTTCGGTAGTGTCTCATTCGTTGGAAGCCTTTGATAGAGAGTTACAAATAAGACTGTGTAATGAGCCAATCCAATGGCAAAGAAAAACACAGGCCCTTCTTTCATCCCCATGGATGCACCAAGCGAAGCTCCAACAAAATTCCCAACAACTGAGAGATGATTCGAGGGGTTGGCCACCCGAGAAAGCCTTCGTTGTCCTCCCGACATCCACTGTCCATATATCTTAATCTCAAGGCAAACGATTGGAGTCATAAGAATGTACCATAGACATGTACGAAGATTTTGAGTGACTGATGGTGGAACTCCAAGAACCAAGAACAGAAGGGCAATCCATGGAGCAAAAAAGAAGTTAATGCGTATTGGGTGGTAGTACTCACGACGAACAGCTTCAAAGTAGAAAATCACTTTCAGATTGTAAATGCAAAAGACAATTGCTACAAGAGCAACAGATGTGCACCAAAGCACCAGATTTATGTCTGGGCTAACGTGGAGGAATTTCGTTGAAGTAGAAGTGGCTAAGGTTTTCCACATAATGGCTTGGCTGCTAATACCAAGACTGATACTGAAAGAAGAGATTGGATAACGTAGAAGGAATGGCCATATCTTGTCTTCTGGAAGAAGTACTTCTTCAGAAGCCTGTTAAGGAGAATAATCAATTTTAGGCTTAAACGAACAGCAACAATCCCTTGGAAACATCCATATACTTTTGATAGAAGAATAAAAGAACACCATATGGGATGTTGGTAGGGTGGTGGACAGTGGTTAAGAAGAAAAATAAGTTAAAATCTTGTCTATACTCTATTGTAATATCGAGTCTTACCCAGTATGGTATTACTGAACATGCACTGGAAGTCTTCGTTTTAGACGTAGAAATAAAGACATTTCTCTGAAGGCATTGATAATGTACATAGAATGTCCATGACTTATTATTTGATGTACTCACTACATAACATATACTATTACACAGTAAAAGATCTGGATATTTTCTTTGTATCACTAAATAGCACTGCCAAATTACTAATTCAGGTAATAATCAAACTTCTGAAGCTTATTACAAGAAAGTCGAAGGTGTTAAACATCATTTACAGCATGTCTTTTATTATACCTTTCGGGGAGAACATGCTGCGTTGCGATGGATTTTCATTATGTTCAATCTTCAATGCGGCAATATCATATGCAACAGCTACATAAAAATATTTGAAAATAGAAATGCCTTTACAGAAATCTCTATGCACCAAGACAGAACTTTTCTTCCAGATAATAAGTACCTAACTTTTCAAATATGATTATTCAACTGTTAACGAAATTATATGCATTCAACCAAAACTTGAGAAGTCATACGTACTCGCAGAGTATCCAATTCTGGTCCTTCCAAGGCATCAAAGTATCGATCCACAGATAAAACTTCAACTTCTGCAGGCTGCTGAGAGTCCATGCCTAGCGCAGTTTCCCAATGTTTTCCATGCAAATTCGATATCTATCTCCCAAATTTTTCGGACCATGTTCTAAATGAGTTAAATGGACTACTTTTCGGTTTGTCAATATTTGAATTTCTTAGCTTGAGATTCGAAGGTTTAGGAATTGTTCCATTTGGAATGATCTCATTAAAAGTAGAACCTTTTGGCATTGAATGAGAACAAAATTTTGTAGGAACATTACTGTTTTTGGATGTAGCAGCTGAATTCGGAATATAATTGCGTGAATTTGCATCGGCATTATTTCCAGAGGAAACTTTTGTGTTCTCTAAATGAACTCCCGAAGGATAAGCTGGCATACAAATAGAAACAGAATGCGCTGCATGTAATTTAGAGAGACTATTTTGTCCTTCTACAGCAGCTTCTTCTGTTCCCTGAGATGATTAATTGACAAAAACCAGCAAGGATTTGCATGAGAAATATCGATATCAAAGGGATAATGCAGAGGTAGATTTAGATTCAGGGGAACTTGATGACACTTAGCTATTAATAAACAATATATGATTGCCCTTTTACTCATCTGAAATCTTGGCATTTTATTACTTTTAATCGTTCCTGATGTAGGCAGAAGCAACAAAGAACAAAACAGTAATCACAACACCTGTTGATTCGACAAGAATACCGTATATTGGATAACTGTTGAATCAAAAAGAATGCCAGCTATTGAACAATTTGTAGGAGAGAAACTCACAACTGAAATGCGCAATTTTATTCAAATCAATTCACTCCACTATATCAATTCTAAAAGGTCTTTTCATCACCCTTTGAGCACTAGACAAGGCAATTTAAAAGACGGAAACCTTCAATTATGCACTATTCCAATTGTGCTAATTGTCAGCCAAAACAGGTTAATGTAAGCATGTTGCTGACTCTGGATAATGACGTGCATATTCAAGAGTAAAGTTGAGGTCCCTTAACTTCCTTAAGATCCTATAAAGAATATGCTTTTCACGGACCTCTCACATACCTAAAACCAACCTCCTGGAAAATCAGGTTGAACTGCGGTCGAAGAATAAGTGTACATTATGACTACTAAGTTCCACGGAGTTTTAACCATTCTGATAATAATGTAATAAAAGGATCAATGGCTTTGGATCATAAATAAAGATAAAATGTATTCGTTTTGTATTTTGACAGCTAAACAAGGAGGAAAATAACCCAACATGGCAACTTGTGCATTAACAATAATTTTCTGTTATGCACAAAGACAAAAATTTCAAGATATAATCCTCATTTGTCATATGTTAGAAAAGTGAAAACTCAGGCGTCATAATCAGGCGAAATTTTGATTATTTTTTAAGTTCCAGAGAATAGAAAGTTGCTGCCAATGCCAGAATCAATTTCCCAGAAAAATAACAATGTAATACCGCAAAACTAATATTCATTCATAAAGGTTTAGACAAATTCAATCTGTTACGACACGACCATAATTTATTTAAATCTTTTGTTATTTATCTTCATTTGAGCAAGTCAATTTGTGGTTAGTTGGTTTAGCCACTACAGGTGTATTTTATGGAAAATTGGTGTCCATTTAAAGACTGTTAAATGGATGAATAATGAACCTAGATCTCTTTGTGGATCTTTTGGGAGGTTTTAAGTTCCCGCAATTGAAGCTAATATCTACTTTATTTCCTTCTTCTAGATTTTTCAGTAACAAAAAAAATGCTTTTGCAACCCAATCTGTCTTCAATTTTCATGGAATTTACATCATACATGGAAAAACCAAACATTTTTTTTATGAACATGATTTTTGAATGTCACTTTTCCTACTTACAAAACTTGATTTTCTAGGAACTAAGTCTTGACTTATTTATTAGAAAAGTAGCTTTAAGCACCGGAACTATAATAAAAAAGGGTTAAATTTACCAATGACCACTCAACTTTATACTTAGTGTCACTATTGTCACTCAATTTAATCACAATTTAATTTTATTTCATCATGACCACCCAATTTCATATAATGTTTCATCAGGCCACCTAATTTCATATAATATTTCATCGTGGCCAGCCAATTTCTTTTCACCATTTTCACTAATTTTAAAAGGGGTAAATATATATATATAATAAATTTTAAAAAAACACAAAAATAATTATTTTTTTATTCTAAAATAAGTTTTTATTATTTTTTTAAGGAACATTTTTTAAAAATAACTTATGGTTTTATTTTATTTTTCTAAGTAATTTATTTTAAATAAGTTTTTAATTTTTTTAAAATTTATTTTATATATAATGTAAAGTTACCATTTTACCCCTTTGAAATTAATGAAAAGAAGTTGGGTGGCGATGGTGAAATGTTATATGAAATTAGATGGCCATAGTGAAATAAATCAAATTGAATGGTCATGATGACACTAAATATAAAATTGAGTGGCCATGATGACAAAATCAAATTAAGTGGTCGTGATGATACCAAATATAAAATTGGGTGGACATTAGTGGATTTAACCGTAACCTAAAATGATAATCAAGCGTTGTAAAATCCTAAATTCTTGCTTCAAAAGTCCTCATTATCAGCTGCGAATAATCGGAAGAAAGCAGAACTGGAAAGTCCTGCAATTTGGGTTTCATTCAATATCAAAATTAGCCCATGAACAATAAGCAGTGAACTCTACTTGTAGTGGAGGTGGAAACTAATTAAAAAGAAAATTCAGAACAGGATTATAATTTGTGTCTGTTTCAGAGAAAGGCATACTTCCAGTCACAGAAAGCAATACGTATTTATACCAAATGCATTACATCTTCAGTATAGATTCTGCCTGCGTAATGATTTCCATACATAACGAACCAGACAATCTGATGAACACTTGTTTATAAAAAGGTATCATAATTTTTTCAAAAAACTAAAAAGTGGATCCTTAACAAGTTTAATAAAAGGATGTCAACGAACACATGGCCGGAATTAAATTAAGATATTTTTGAAAAATAATAAAATATATAAATAGCAAGAAAGATAGGACAAGTTCAATAAATAAATGCACACATGGGGCTGATTTTATTTTTATTTATAAATAAAAATAACAACGATCTAAGCCTTGATCCTAATAACTTTAGATCGGCTACAAGAACCGAGAGTTGAGAAAAACAGATGGATACAAATAACTTTTCATGCTAAAAACACTCATCTCTTGCCATTTGCAACATAAAAAATGTTACATGTATAGCTTATACTCTTTCCTCTGTCCTCAAGCAGCTCATTTTCCTCTCTGGCACATTAATTTCGCAGGAATATCGACTTTAGGAACTCCTCCCATGATCAAGTATTGAAAATTCATGCAACACCAGGAGAATTTTCATGGTTGTGGAACCAAACAAAAACGATTATTTTGTACATCTTTCAGAATGATAATGAGGCCTCTTGGTCGGTCGAGCTCAGACTTTTAAGAGAAGACTCGATATTTTTGCCATCTGAATTCATATATTTAAAGTATTGTTCAATATCTTTAGTATCCGAGCTTCCACCTCTTCTATGGTACCATCTTCGGGTGGACTTAGGTCGCCTCTCACTTATGGCAATGGCTATGTCATTTGGAAATAGATCTCGGAGTACTAAGGCATGGAGGATAGTTGTCACGAGCAATGCAGCCACTGTAAGTGTAGCAACAGCACTGAGGAAGACAGCTAAAGTTTTAGTCACCCCATTTGTGACCATGTCCGAATACCTGATTGTGGCAATGGCAGCTCCAGTCATTGGAAAAGTGTAGGCCCACCATGCTAATGAGAATCTGCAGGTAATTATGTAGCAAAAGGTTGATATTCAAAGAAAAATGATCGAATAAGTAACTTCAAATGGTATTGGTTGAAAAACTATACCTGAAGCCTCGGAAAAAGTTGAGTACCGGTGCTCATCTTATCCTAAGCACCGATGAGTTGGCACATTAATTCATTGGTGGATAAAGATTTTGTGAGTTCCAATCCACCAATGAATTAATGTGCCAACTCATCGGTGTTTAGGATAAGATGAGCACCGGTACTCATTAGATCATTTCTGTATATATATATATATATATATATATATATATATATATATATATATATATATATGTGTGTGTGTGTGTGTGTGTATAAAGAAATATCTATGCACCAAAACGGAATTTTTCTTCCAGATGGTTAGTACCTAAGCTTTGCAAATATGACCACCATTCAACTGTTAAGGCAATAATATGCATTAAACCAACAGTTGAGCAGTAGAAAAACGTACTCGTAGAGTATCCCATTCTGGTCCTTCCAAGGCATCAAAATATCGATCCACAGGTAAAGCTTCAACTTCTGCAGGCTGCTGAGACTCGAGATCTTGCGCAGTTTCCAGGTGTTTTCCACGCAAATTCGATATTTGTCTTTCTAGTTTTCCCGACCCTGTCTTAAATGGGTCGAATGGTCTATTTTTCAGCTTGTGAATCATGGGATTTCTTAGTGGGAGCTCCGGAGGGTTAGGAACTGATCCATTTGCAATGGCCTCGTTGAATGCAGGACCTTTTGGCATTGGTTGAGAATAAAATTTTGTTCGTGTTGTCTTCTCGGATGTAGCAGCAGAATTTGGAATATCATTGCCCGCAATTGCTACATCTTTATCTAGGGAGGGAAGTTCGTTCGTGTTTTCTAGATGAGCTCCCAAAGGAGAAGGTGGCATGCTGATGGAAACAGAAGGTGTTATTTGGGAATGAGAAGTATTATTTTGTCCTTCTGCGGCGGTTGATTCAGTCCCCTGTGATTGAATAACAAAAATGGGAGTCAACAAGATAGCACAGTGGCGAATTTAGACTCACCGAAACATGATAGCAGATAGCACTTTTCTATCGACAAAGAAGAAGGATTGCACTTTTATATAAATAAAATCTTGGTGCATCTGAGATTTTACAACTCACCACAGCTGAGGAACTGAAGCAATGAAAGCCGGATAATTTGAGCCGATATTTTTCATCATCATGATGCATTACACAATCAAAACCGGCCACCTCAGGTGCAGTAGTGACTTTGATTAGCGATGGAAGTTCTTCAATGCCATCTTCCTTTGCCATATAAGCTGCTTTGCTCTTCTCCATAGCAAGGCAATAGCACCTATATGTATGTACTTTATATTAGACTGGATTCTTGTTATGGATAAACTCTAAACCCTTCTTATGAGAGCAATAACAAATCGAGCAAAATCACCCCCCTAAAAATTACTATTTTATGGTAGGAATATTAGACAAGCGTATACTATATTAAGCTCCAGACGGTTCAAGAATTCTAATAACACTAGAATAGATACAAACCATGTCTTTAGGTCATAAATGAAGACAAGAGGAGAGGTAAATAATACTACCAGTTATAGATAAAATCATAAGCTACCAAGTTCTGGTGTCAATTCCCAGAAAACTAGCAATGTAATACTCCAAACCTATTTGATTCAATCTGCCTTCAGTTGTCATGGAACTCCCATATGGGGGCTTAGAACAGTTAATATTACAATCTAATGCCATCCATAAGAAGAATAAATGTTTCACCAAATTTGTCCATTTTCAGCTGGAAATTCCTCTAGAACTGAAATAGCTGGTGAATATATGCTGCTGATCTCGTCTGCTTATACTGTTGAATCCTAACAGTGCATACCAAACGTGCTTATGGTGTACAGTGATACTGATAACCATAAAATAAATTAATGTGTGTCAATCATGCTTGCATGATCTTGAACTCTTACGTCAAAATTCCTAACCCACCTGCTAATTAAGGAAACCAATGCAGTCCTTCAATGCCAAAAGTACTCCAAAAACTGGAAGATCCTGCAATTTGGGTTTAAGTGAAGAACCAGAATTATCCCAAGAACAATAAGAAGTGCACTCTTCTGGATATGGAAGAAAATATTTGGATTAAAATAAAACCAAGAACAGGGTTATAAATTGTGTACAAGAAACACACTTCCAGCCACATAAAGCAATATGTATTTATAGCATTCAGGATCAAATGCATTGCATCGGTCCACTGCCATGATGGTTACAAGTAATATGTGATAACGAGCATGCTCCCAAGAAAATTGTTTATTTTACTGACTACCGAAAATAAGTTAAATGTCACTTTACAATGTGAAATAATAACCAGACGAGCACAGGTTAAAAACACAGTGTCACTCAACTTTTAACTTATTTTTCTTGAATTTCCTTTATATATTTATTACTGTTCAATTGATTTACAGTCCAATAAATTGTGTAAAAACACAGCTGCTTTAAGTGAAAATGATAGCTATTCAACCAATAATAAAAAACCTCAATCAAAGAAAGAATATAAAGATTTGGGAGGATGTAGACAAGGTAGCTGAGCAAAACAGTTATAGGTTTGAATAATTTTGTCATTACATAGGCTTGATCACCGTACGTACTTGACAGCTAATAAGCAAAAACACGTATGCACAAAATCTACTTACACAAGTATGAAATAACTTCTACTTATTCTGAAAACTGCCCAAAATATTTTTAGATCAATTTTAATTTGTTCGTTTTATAAAGAGAAATCAAAATTCACATAAATGTGATTAAATACTCTGTACAAAAGATTTTAAAAAAAGTTAAAATATTATTTTTGTCTGAATTAAAAGTAAGAAAAAATATTTTAAAAAAAAAAGCATATATAATAATATATAGACCATAAGGAGAGAGCACCAAAATAGAAAACTTAAGTTTCTATTATTATCGTAAAACTTCAAAGAAGATTTATGTAATTTGCTCCAATATTAATCACCAACCAACCGTAGTTACCAAGATAGCTTTTAAATAGATAGATCGTTCTAGACAAAATGTTCTTCTAGAGTTTCCGAAATAATATGCTTAGCTAAGATTTTAGTACTAAACAAACAATTAATGTCATAGGATTAACCCCAAATGAGAAAATGTGTCCATTTTATGAAATGCAACTTTTTATAAATACTATGAAAATTGCCAATTTGATAAAAAGAAATACTAAAAATATTTTTATTATCGATTCTTGCCAGACATTTTAGTAGTTGGATATATGTATATAATTCCAAACAGTTACAGTTCATTGTGTACAGTACTGTCATGGGGAAAAGATGAAAAGAAAGAAAGAAATGTCACGATTCATGAAGGCGTACTATCCTGTGTGTTACTTGGGTAATGAATGTTCCTTAATAGCTTCTTTTGAAAGCTTAAACTTTTTGTCGTGTGCAATTATCGAACAGGGCTTATATATCATACTTTTTAGAAAGAAAAAAAAACAATGAGCGTCGTACAAAAGTAACCACTTCGTCAATATTGTCAAAAGGTGGCCATTTTATTTCTTTTATAAAAAGTGGCTATTTTGAAAAGAGAAAGGCTGGGTGCGCAGAACCCCTACCGACAACTCACAAAATGGGGAGAGGGGATGATTTTTTTATTTTTTTTTTTTACTTTTTTATTGAGGTGACCCACCTCATATGAGATGGTGTAGGGGTTCTGTTCTGTACAAAGGGATTAACCCTTTTGGAAAAACAAAACAAATTTTAAAAGGATGTCAACAAAAACATAATTACTGGAATTAATTGTGCCCTCACATATTATCATGGACACCAAGATTTTAATGTATTTACACCTAAATTTACAAATGACTTATACAATTCATTAAAACTTTAGTTGACACATCCATCTTAATAGTTTTGAAAAATAATAATCAATTATAAATAAATAGCAAGACAGGTAGGACAATTAAATAAATAAATGCCACTCACATTGGAAAATCTACCTAACAAAAACCATACTGAAAACTACATGTAAGGAAATTATTCATTTTTTTTAAAAAAAAATGGGTCATTTTACTATAACCTTATTAAATATAGACCTACCACAAAAATCTGCAAGCATCAAGCATCTTCTCAACGTTGCTAGGGACCCTTCAAATAAAAAAGTACACAATCATCAACGACCAGTCGACCACTTCATCGAGTCAAATATGTAATGCATATCACATACATGCACACATTTGTAAATCGGAGAAAAATTAATTAATCAAAAGTGTCTAATATCTTTGATAGTCATAATCGAGGTCGTCTAACCTGACTTGACCTAGACACAGCCAAGCTCGGCATAGAAGTGAACTTGCTCATCTCCTCGAATCCAGTCAACACCTCGATTCTTCACCAGTATCAATGTTAATCTCAAACCCTCCACCTAACCTACATAGATTTTAGGGAAAATTGCATTTGAGGTACCAAACATTTCAGTTATTTGCAGACTTTGCCCAAACCTTTAATTTGTACTATCCGTGGTACCAAATATTTAAAAAAATCACACCTCCAGTCCTCATTGACGGTTTCTGTCTATTTGACCATGAAAATCGTTAGTTGACCCCAGAAATCAAAAATTAGGAGGGGTAAAATGGTAACTTGACAATTTTCTCATTAAATAATTTTTTTTTTTTAAAAAAAACTTGCAATCAGTTTCTCCTTCCTGGCATCAACAGCGTCGACACGCTGCCGACACCACCATCGGCACACTGCCGACACCACCGCCTCCTTCTCCCACTGCTGCCGCCGCCTCCTACCACAACCACTGTAAATCACAAATGAAGAAAATCACGTTCGACACCAAAAAATGGAACATAAATCACGACCACCACCAACACATCGCCACGATCGCCACCCATCACCCACCAAATCCCCATCATCCTATCCCAAACCAGAAAATCATCTACCACCACTACCGATCTCCTCACCACCACCATCACCAATGCCGGTAACTACCCATTTTCAAACTTCAAACTCAATTCAAAAAAATCGAAAAAAAATCAGAAGATAATGGAAAATTGAATCCCATTGGAGCCAAACGAACCTCGAGCAAACTTGTACGACCATGGGTAACCATTTAATTGCTTCAATTGAGGTTGGGACAGTTCGAATCGTCTTGATGGCTCCAATTTGGGCAATTCGACGGGTTTTTGTGGCTACAATTTATAATGCTTGGGTTCTCAGGAATTATGCCAATGATGGTGGCAGTGGTGGCCGGGCTTTGAGGCGACGATGCTGAGGATGGCGGTGGGTGGGAATGGGGATGAGTGGAGTGAAGTGAGAAGAAGAATGGTTTTTGTATTTTTATTTTTTTGGTTTTTTAATTTTTTTTAAATTTATTTAATGAGAAAATTGTTAAGTTGCCATTTTACCCCTTCTAATTTTCGATTTCTGGAGTCAATTAACGATTTTCGTGGTCAAACGGACAGAAACCTTCAATAAGGACTTGAGGTACGATTTTTTTAAAGATTTGATACCATGGGTGGTACAAATTAAAGGTTTGGGCAACGTTCGCAAATAATTGAAAGGTTTGGTACATCTACTGCAATTTTCCCTAGATTTTATTCTCTATCTCTTCTACTTGTGTTTAGTATATTGTATTCGGTGATAATTATGAGGATGTATTCAATTGGAACTTTTTGGGATATAAAAAATTTAGGTGTATTCAATATAAATTTTTTGAAACTCTTTAAAAGAAATGGCATATTCAATCGAGATTTTTATGAACTTTTAAAAAGACTTTAAAAATCATGATATATTCAATTAATACTTTTTAGAAGTTCCTATAAGTTTCGAAGTTTTCAAATTGTCAATAACTTTTAAAAACTTTTAGAAAAGTTTCTAGTGTACAAAGTTTTAAACAAAAAGTATTAAAATAAAATCTCAAAATTTATCTTTCATTCATCTCAAGATTTTGGAAGACTTTCACAAAAAATAAAAAATAAAGTTTAATGTTCTTTTAATGTTTCTCTTTCATTTTCTCTTCTACGGACATTAGAACCATGATTAACAAATTATTTTGTTCTGCCGATTATATTTCTTTTTTTTTTCTTTTTTTCTCTCTCTTTTATCGTTTTTCACTATTTTCTATGAAAAAAAATGTAACTAAAGATTTATATAACTTTTTTTTCTTTTTTTCATCCATTTTTTATATTAAAAAACATATATTTGTAATTAATAATTATAATATTTTATATTAAAAAAAGACTAATTTATAATTACATTTAAATATATTGATTTTTGTTTACTCTTTAAAGCTATAACAGATTGTAATATTGAACATTATTTTTTTATTTTTTTATCAAAAGAATAATGAATTATATATATATATATATATATCTTTCTATATATAAAAAGTGCATATTTAACGGAATTTGTTGGTTTAACGGAAAAACTAACGGAATTTATTATTTTAACGGATTATGTAACGGAATTTCTTATTTTAAACAGGCAGCTGCACCTTCTTTCAGTGTTTTTATCATAACTTTGTACTCCGATGTTCGATTGAGGCGATTCAAAATGCGTTGGAAAGCTAACCCATCTGGCTACAACTTTGATTCAGACATCATTCTCCAATTCAATCACTTTCTATGTCAAAAATATGTCTCAATATAACAGACTATGTAACGGAATTTTTTGTTTTAAACAGGCAGCTGCACCTTCTTTTAGTATTTTTATCATAACTTTGTATTTTGATGTCCGATTGAGGGGATTCAAAATGTGTTGGAAAGCTAACTCATCTGGCTATAACTTTGATTCAGACATTATTCTCCTATTCGATCACTTTCTATGCCAAAAATAGGTCTCAATATAACGGACTATGTAACAAAATTTCTTGTTTTAAACAGGCAGCTACACCTTCTTTCAGTGTTTTTATTATAACTTTGTATTCTGATATCCGATTGAGGCGATTCAAAATGAATTAGAAAGCTAACTCATCTGGCTACAACTTTGATTTAGACATCATTCTCCAATTCGATCACTTTCTATGCCAAAAATATGTCTCAATATAACGGACTATGTAACAGAATTTCTTATTTTAAACAAGCAGCTGCACCTTCCTTCAGTGTATTTATCATAACTTTGTATTCCGATATCCGATTGAGACAATTCAAAATTGGTTGGAAATATAACTCATTTGTTTACAACTTTGGTTCAGACATCATTCTCCAATTCGACCACTTTATATGCCAAAAATAGGTCTCAATATAACGGACTATGTAACAGAATTTCTTGTTTTAAACAGGCAGCTGCACCTTCTTTCAGTGTTTTTATCATAACTTTGTATTCCGATATCCTATTGAGGCGATGCAAAATGCGTTGGAAAGCTAACTCATCTGGCTACAATTTAATTCAGACATCATTCTCCAATTCGATCACTTCCTATGCCAAAAATAGGTCTCAATATGAGACTAAAACACCGGAGCATAACTTTTGGGTTGTAAATTGATTTGTGATCATCTTTTGACTAAATTTCATCACATTGACATCTTCATTTATCCAATTGACTCCGAGCACTCTCAAATCTTCATCGTGAGATTCGGCACAACTTTTAAATATTTACATTTTAGCCCCCAAACTTTGGATCCCTTGCAATTTAGCCATTTCTCTAAATTTGTCTACTTTTGCTTATTTTCTTCAATTTCACTAACCTACATCATAATATCAAAATCACACATCTAATTATTTATCAATTATATAAACATTACATCATTAATTATTTATAGGGTGTCTGTTTCTGCTTTTCAGCAGAAATCAAGCCGTTGGCAACACAATTCATGCCGTTGGGAGCCGCAATTTTGGACCAATTCTCTCACTGTAGAGCTGTAGGTTTAAAAAAAAACGGTAACATAATCAATTTTCCTTCCTCCTTGCAGGGCGCCCAGACACGCCCTTAATTAACAAAAAAAAATTACATCTTTATTAATAACAAATTAATTATTAAACAAAAATATTAAATATAAACTAAGCAAACGTGCATTGCACGTTGCTTGCACCTAGTATATATAAAAAGTGCCTATTTAACGGAATTTGTTGGTTTAACGGAAAAACTAACGGAATTTGGATTATGTAACGGAATTTCTTGTTTTAAACAGGCAGTTGCACCTTCCTTCAGTGTTTTTATCATAACTTTATATTTCGATATTCGATTTAGGCGATTCAAAATGCGTTGGAAAGCTAACCCATCTGGCTACAACTTTGATTCAGACATCATTCCCCAATTCGATCACTTTCTATGCCAAAAATATGTCTCAATATAACGGACTATGTAACGGAATTTTTTGTTTTAAACAGGCAGCTGCACCTTTCTTCAGTGTTTTTATCATAACTTTGTATTTCGATATCCGATTGAGGCGATTCAAAATGCGTTGGAAAGCTAACTCATCTGGCTACAACTTTGATTCGGACATCATTCTTCAATTGGATCACTTTCTATGCCAAAAATAGGTCTAAATATAAAGGAACTATATAACGAAATTTCTTGTTTTAAACAAGCAGTTGCACCTTCTTTCAATGTTTTTATTATAACTTTGTATTCTGATGTCCAATTGAGGCGATTCAAAATGAGTTGGAGAGCTAACTCATCTGGATACAATTTTGATTCAGACATCATTCTCCAATTCGATCACTTTCTATGCCAAAAATATGTCTCAATATAACGGACTATGTAACAGATTTTCTTGTTTTAAACAGGCAGCTGCACCTTCTTTCAGTGTTTTTATCATAACTTTGTATTCCGATATCCGATTGAGGTAATTCAAAATGCGTTGGAAATCTAACTCATTTGGTTACAACTTTGGTTCAGACATCATTCTTCAATTCGACCACTTTATATGCCAAAAATAGGTCTCAATATAACGGACTATGTAACGGAATTTCTTGTTTTAAATAGGCAGTTGCACCTTCTTTCAGTGTTTTTATCATAACTTTGTATTCCGATATTCTATTGAGGTGATGCAAAATGCGTTGGAAAGCTAACTCATCTGGTTACAACTTTAATTTAGACATCATTCTCCAATTCGATCACTTCCTATGCCAAAAATAGGTCTCAATATGAGACTAAAACACCGGAGCATAACTTTTCGGTTGGAAATTGATTTGTGATCATCTTTTGACTAAATTCGATCCCCTTGACATCTTCCTTTATCCAATTGACTCCGAGCACTCTCAAATCTTCATCGTGAGATTCGGCACAACTTTTAAGTATTTACATTTTAACCCCCGAACTTTGGATCCCTTACAATTTAGTTATTTCTCCAAATTTGTCTACTTTTGCTTATTTTCTTCGATTTCACCAACCTACATCACAATATCAAAATCACACATCTAATTATTTATCAATTACATAAACATTACATCATTAATTATTTATAGGGTGTCTGTTTCTGTTTTTCAGCAGAAATCAAGCCGTTGGCAACACAATTCATGCCGTTGGGAGCCGTAATTTTGGACCAATTCTCTCACCGTAGGGCTGTAAGTTTGAAAAAAAAAAAAAGGTAACATAATCAATTTTTCTTCCTCCTTGCAGCGCGCCCAGACACGCCCTTAATTAACCAAAAAAAATTACATCTTTATTAATAACAAATTAATTATTAAACAAAAATATTAAATATAAACTAAGCAAACGTGCATTGCACGTTGCAAGCAACCTAGTATATATATATATATATATATATATATATATATATATATATATATATATATATATATATATAAAACAGATTTAATTTTTTATTCTTTGAAAAATATTTTTTATTCCATGGGGAGGGAAAGGGGAATTGTAGGAACTAGGACCACCACATTGTATGTGAGAATTCCACATGGTTGCACTAGACCCACTTGAATTCTATTTCAAATAAAAGTCTTCAAAAAAATTTGAATTCTACAAAAATCTATAAAAATTTGTAAAATAAAAGTCTAAGAAGTCTACGAAAAAATTCAATTAATTCCATAAAAATCTATAAAAGTTCAGGAAATCCAGCAAGTCACCACTTAAAAATGTCTATAAAAATCTTCAATATCCATTGTTTCAGTAAACAATTGAAATATGTTTATTTAACAGTCTGTTTCCAATCTATATTGAAAAATCATCTTTGAAATTGACGTAAAATTTAAGAATCAGTTGCATTTCAATCATTCTTTGCACTAGTTTGATATTCGAAATATATATATGTGTGTGTGTGAGATTCGATCTACGGACACAGTGCAAATTTCTTTCCATTAAAATTTGCTATTTCAATTAAGGCCGGAGAGGTGTCTCGACTAAGACAATCAAGTTAAAGAATGTTAATGGTAGTAAAATAGTTTATGTTCAGGTAGAATGAACATATTCTCCATTTTTTTAACACAACTATTTATAAGAATATTGTTAAATATGGTAATGGTAGGTGGTGACATTCCCTCACACTGGAAGCTTTTTTTCCCCCCTCTAAAACTCGTTTTTCACAAACTCACCTTCAAATCACATGTTCTTCTAATAAAATAATTTTAGTATCTTTACTTTTTAATTACATATTCTTCAAAAAATCATTTATTCACGAGATTTATTTTCAAGAATCTTAAAAAAAAAATGAGTTATTTAGATGTATTTTTAACTTTGGAGAGGGAGACTTTTGTATAGATGGAATTAGATTATGAGCAAATACTACTAATAGTAAATAGTAGTGATCTCAATGTATGTGTGTGAATTATGCTAAATGTACACTTTAGTGTACATCATCGATGACATTCACCCCTGTGTGGAGAGAATTTGAGCAACGATGTGATGTGTGTCTTCTAAATCAATGGTTACAAAAAAAAATTGACAAAGAATTTGACAAAATGCCACATGGCGGCCGACAGCCCCCTATTGGGGACCAATAAATTTATATGACAATTTATCAGTACTTAATGTAAGATGAGCATTGATGTTCGAATCATTCCTATATGGTGTTTCGTAAAGAAAGTTGTCAAATTATTTTGTACGAACAGTATGATTATATACATATAGGAATGATTCGAACATCAATGCTCATCTTACATTAAGTACTGATAAAGTGTCATATAAATTTATTGGTGAATTTACGTCATCAATGGCCAATAGAGTACATAAATTAATATGCTTTCAAAATAGATTACAACAATTTCAGCCCCTGTTTGAAACCCATTTTGGGAGAAATAGAAATTTTGGAATAGTGATTGATGTGAGAATGTGTGGTGGAAAAGTGATGAAAAGTTTTTGATTTGTGTGTAATATTATTTTATTAGGAGAATGTGTGGTTGAAATGAAGAATGAGAATGAGAATAAGAAATAGATATAAATTAATATGCTTTCAAAATGGATTCCAACAATTTCAGTATTTTTGAGTTCCAGTCCAGTCCAGTTCAGTCCAATCGAGTGAAAGGACCGAACGTATAAAATGCACGGCCATAACGAGAAATAACAAACTCGCTTCTTCGAAGCAAATCCATTCAAATTCTCTCTCTCAAATGGGAGACTCAAATTCAATAGAAAGGTACCAAAATCTAAACCTAAAAGAAGCCCTTTCTAAATCTCATCAATATCAATTAGCATGTAGAGAACTAGGCTTAATTCTCCGAAACGCATATTCCAAAATTCCCAAAGCGCTCCAATCCCTAATTTTCCAAGATACCCTCTTCGCCTTCCGCCTCCTCCCCGAGTAAGCATTATTTATTTATTTATTTATTCTTTTATAATTGTACACAAATCTGAATTAGGGTTTGATGGATGGTGTGAATTTAGAATGCAAACACAGGCTGTCGCTTCAGCAGCTAATTTTCTTCTGCAGAGCGCAGAGGCTGTTTTACCCAAGCAAAAAAGAGGTTTGGCAGTCACAGAATACAAGCATGCTGTTGTGGCATACAAAAGGAGGCCCAAATGGCAGCAGGACGGAGAGGGTATTTCCCTCTACTTCTTTTTTTTTTTTTTAAGATTTTTTTTTAATGTTGGGTATAAATTAATGTGTCTTCACGATAAATGATGTTAATTAACGTAGTGTGGAGGAGGAAATATAAAAGCTTAGTGATATGTAATGTGATATTGCTTGTTTTCCTGTCTCAGTTTTATACCTTTGGGATTCAGGTGGTGTTTGTTGTATTTGAAGATACAATTAACCGAATTGACTAAAAAAGTAATTCTTGGAATAAGCTATTTTGGACTGTTTGTATTAGTTGATAGAATTAGAGAATTGATCTATCATAATCTGAGTTCTATAGTAGCCTTCGATAATAACCCTGAGGGGTTGCTCCATTGGTTAGGTATTGGGTTTGCTCCCCAATGGTCACCAGTTCGAGTCCCCTTAGGGCCACTGAGGTGAGTACCCGGCCGTAAACTTCAGGGCCCCGTGGAATTAGTCGAGGTGCGTGTAAACTGGCCCGGACATCCACGGTTATCAAAAAAAAAAATAGTAGCCTTCGATAATCCATCATCAGGAAAAATTACATCCCGAGGCATCCAAATAATGTAGAAAATTTAGTTATCCACCATTAGAAGAATTTCATCAAATGCTTAAACAATTAAATATTAATTAATCGTCCCAAAATAATGTGTGCATGTGGAATGCATATGCTTGGCTGTATTACGAAAATGAATTTGGAGTGAAATGAAAATTTTGAATGAAATATTTCAAAATTGGAAAAGATATCCCACTTATTTTAACTCAAAGTTCTTTCTCTTTCGTCCAAAGAGTAATGGAGTAAAACTCAGAAGAACATCTTTTGTTGTTTTGGCTTATTGAAAAGACTAAGCCTATCTTATTACAAAATACAATATGCAAAACTTTTTATGGCATTGTACTAGAGTGGGCCATTTTTTGGTATTTTGTGTTCTTAAGACATAAATTTAAATTGGTTTGATATTCTGGCAACTGATTTACTAGTTCAATTGTTGTGTTTCAGGTTTAACTTCACTTCCACATGATGTTCTTGTACATATCTTTAGTTTCTTAAACTTTCAGTCTTTGGTTTCTGCTGCAGCAGTCTGCCGGTACTTTCCTCTTCTGTGTGTTCTTTTTGCTTATGACTTGAATTCACAGGGCCAGCAAGTTGTTTGTTCTGTTGTGACTTCTGTGTCTCATTCAAATCATGAGCATGTAACCCACCTAAACATTGTAAAGCTGGATCAGCATTTTCTTAACAGTGCACATAAATGTTCACAGGTCATGGAATGCAGCAGCAAGTGACGACCATTTGTGGCAGTTGTTACATGTTATTTTCTTTGGGAATTCTGAAAATTTCTCAATTCATAATGCTCGTAGCAGTCGTGCAATCATCAAGAATAAAGAAAATAAGCATACAGAAGAGGATGTTTTTATTGGGAATAATATCGACTGGAGAGAGACTTTTAAAAGAGCATACAAAGGTGACAATGAACTTTTTGCCGATGAACCTAACATTTTCAGATTGCTGTCTATAAGATACTTTTATTTATTTGTCAAAGTGGCATACCAGAAGTATCACCAAAAATGTTGATCAATGATAGATAAAAATATTTCAAATGGAGGCAACAAGTCAACAGTTTATAAAAAAATTGATGACATGTGAACTATAGTCTATAGAAGTTGTGGAAAACCAACTTTATCAAAAATATCTATTAATATTAGTGCAGAAGCCAAATGCATAAATTTTGGCAAACATATATGATAGGATTCATTTCTGCATAGTTTGTTGCTATATATGGTGGAGCCCCATGATGTTCAAGTATCATCTTGATATTTTTAATTACTCAGGATGGTTGACCTCCCTAGATCCTTGTGGCATCCATCTCTGCTGATTGTTACATTTCATAGAGATGATGGAGATTCAAAAGCTATGCACACTCCCATCAATCTTGTAATGATCTAATATACTTTTGTTCATAAATTCAATCTGTCAAAAAACAATTTATGGTTGAAATATAATATTTGGGTAGCATATATTGGTACTTCTGATGTTTGTGTGGGATAAAATATCCACAATTAAATATGTCATGAATCTATTTTCCCCCAACGTAACAATAATATCCTCTTTGATTGCAGCTACTTCCAAGAAATTCAAATCTTATAGAGGGTACTGTAGGAATTGCTGTTCTGTAGTTTGGCTTAGCAGTGGCAAGTGTTCAAATGAGCACTCCATGATGGGTAGTAGTGAACATCGAGTCGAGCCTCTTTCAACAGAACAGGTAGCTGTACACGTCATTCTTTGCTTTTATTTCATTCTGCTGAAGTTGGAGTGACTGTAGGAAGAAGCTTTGGTTTCCAAACTGTACTAATAGTATAATTAAGTTGTACTGAAAATTCTGTTTTTGCCTTTACTAGATTGTTGAGTATGTCTTAGACGAGTCTGTGCCATCAGATTCTTCTTCAGATAGTGACAGTGACTCCAACGACGGGTCCATCTCCAAGCTGTGGGCATATCCTAGGCAGATTTGCTGATAGACTCCAGCATTTGAGGTGCCGTTTCACATATTCTGGAACCTGATTGAGGTCCTTGAACATCGAAGAGCCTCACATTTCAGCAAAGGGAAAAATGTGAGAAAATTTACTTGAAATATGTAAATCGAAATTACCCTTTTCATTTAATCCTGGGCACTGTACTCTTGATTTATCAATAAATTGTATGGACAATGTTTTTCATACATAGTATAAAGTTTACATCAAACTCCACATGTTGCTAGTCGGAGGTTTCTTTTTAAGAGGAATATCTGAAGTTCTTATATGTTGATTATGATCTTTGTATCTCTTAACATGTCTATGCAAGATGTTGACTCTATTTGAGAATATCAATCTTAAAATTCGATAGCTCATTTCAGTTTTTAGATGATGGAATTGCTCTAATATCATCAACGTTTTAAAAATCTACTCGAGAAAGAAGGATCAAATCGGGTTGAAGAGAAAATTAAAATAATAAATAAATAATTCGTATATTCATGCATGCTCATTTTTATAACTTAATGATTTACATTTTAAAAGTAACAGAATATTTAAGACTAATTTAATAATAATTAATTATTTGAATACTCGTTTAACATAAAGTAAAAATTAAATGGGCCCAAATAAATGGACAACATGTAAAGCAAATTTAAAAAGCCCAAACGATCCCCTACATAACTGTTCACCCACCACCAAATCCTAGTGGATAGAGGTGTCAATCCGGGTGGTCCGGGTAGGGTCGGCCCGCCAACATGTGAGCCCGGTAACGACCCGCGTGAAAAAAAAGCCCACCCACTGTGGGTTCCTGGCCGGTTACGGGTCGGCCCACAATTTTGGACTACAATCCAGGGCCGCCCGTTGACCCATCCGGGTCGAGCCCATGCGGGTCACGGGTCGAGGTTCGTTCCGATTTTGGCCCGTATGATTGTATAAATAAAATTATAAAAATATAGAATTTTTCATATTTATAGCAAAAAATATATTTTTTTATTAAATGTAAACTAAAAATTGAACAAAATGATAAATTCATAATTATATCAAGAAATTTTTACATAGAATTCAAATTTAATGTTACATGAATTATTTATAACTTTGCAAACTTCTACAACATTATCATCTTCTAAATTTATTGGAGAGCAACTATTATTGAAAATAGGATTTTGAGAAAAAGAATCGCGAGAATCCATAATATAGTAGGATTAAAAAATTTAGTAGTGACTAGTGAGAACCGAGAAGAAAGAAATATAATCAAGATGATGATGATATTTGCAATTGAATAATTGTAATTATAGTAAGGTAATAATAAGTATGAACTATGAAATATAAATGTATAATAACTAATGAGAGTGTATTGTAAAAATAATCTCCCCCCTTTTTTAATTTTTGTTTTTTTTTTTTCAATTTTTTTTACGGGCCGCGGCGCGGGTTAACGGCGGCCCGTGGGGGTGCAACCCGCGAGCTAACCCGCGGCCCGTGGGGGTGCAACCCGCGAAGCCCGCGGGTTACACTTCCTTGGCCCGTGAACCGCCCGCACGGGTCACGGGTCGGCCACGGTCCCGGTTTTCAAGGGGCCGATTTTTACGGATCATGGCCGACCCGTCCGTCTTGACACCTCTACTAGTGAAGAAGGAAGCCGCCGCAGGAAGCTCTAGATTTGTAGATTAATCTTGCAGACTGCAACTCTGCACTTTACATTGTAGCTTCTTCCCATTTTTTTTTTTTTTGTCATCACCTCTGTTTTTCTTTTGGATTTTTTAGTATCATTGAGCATTGGGCAAATGAGAGGCTAGATAAACAAACAATGGCATATTCTTCCGTACTTTTTTTTTTGTCAAAACCGATAGGAAAACTCATTGGAACTGGCTACGGTCACCAGTTTTTAATTAACCATCCGGTTTGTCAGGTTTTCCACCTATTTTTATAGCCACCGAGCCACGGCTATTAAGAAACAACCGGACCAAATATCTGCCCATGTCACACTTATTGAACCGTCATATCCGATCCGGTTTTAATAGCACTGCAAAGACATTTTCCTCTAACAGGAGTTCACGAAGAAAATATAAAATAATTTTTTTTTTCAAATACATTTGAATGTATTTTTTCGAGTAGAAAAAGTTATCTATTTCAATTTACAAATTATTTATTTTAGTAATTGTTTGCTAATACTCAATACCTTTTGGGCTTAGCCGAACATGTTTTCAGTTTATAATTGTAGAGATAAAAAAGGAAAAAAAAAAAAAAAAGTGTAGTAATTCAGAACGGAGTTAGTTACTAATTCATCGGCAGTATAGAAAATTGGGTCAACATAAAATTGAAACTACCTCATGAATTATCATATTCTTTTTAAATTATGAACCCAAAAGTTGTCAAAAGCAAATTAGTCGACATGGGCTCTGTTCGATAAGCTGGAGTAAAAAATACAAAGCTGCAAAAGAAATAGAGTAGAGCTATCCATGTGTCAATGTAAACCTAGTAATCCCACCTCGGTGTCTCTATGCCATCTTATTGTCTTTCTGGGGACCTTTGGGAATTTTACTAAGAACCTTGACATAGAACACGGCGTATTGCTTCTTGAATTCTGCCTCGGCCTTCTCAGCAAAAGCATCAACCTTATCCTCATATTTCTCGTAAAGTACAGGCACTGTGTGAAGCAAGACGAAACCTGTTTTTCGACACCAGAACAAGCCAATGATCGTGCTCATTATGCCAGAACAAGTTGCATGAGCTTTTATGGGGTAAACATAAAAAAGCTACTTACATATGTAGAACAAGGTCAGGAAGTTGCAGCAACTCCCCAAAACTGAAAATACCCAAAGACCAGCGACCACCTGCATGCAGTATGCGATATTCTCATATGAGATCCCAGAATGAGTCACGACAATAGCAAATTTTAAACTTTAAAAAGTCTTTTATCGGTAGATTAGTAATCCACCAAACTTGTTTGTCTATGAATGGGAAGATTTACATACAGCTAGGAATTTCTTCAGATCTCTGCCACGTGCAATATCTCGGAGGATTGCAAGAGCACTGTTGAGTTCAATCCTAAGGGCAGAAGCTACACCCAGTACAATATCCTCAGGAATGATGACTTCTGGGATTTTAGGCGGAGCCCTAATACGTTCAACAACAAGATCAGATTCCAAATAAAAAACTTACAATCAAAAAAGAATTGTTAGGTTCATAAAAAAGCATACTTCTTGATGAAGGTGGAAACATTTGACCACAGGAAAAGGATGGCCAGAGCAAGAATTAGAGCATGGGATACTAGTGTGAGTAAGTGGTATTCTAGTAACTCAAAAAGCACCCAAATTGTTGTTGCAAAACCCAGCACACCAGCGGAAAATTTCTTGTCCCTCCACAGGAAAATGTCAGCAGCTGCCAGGGAAATATAATTATAAGAAAAAAGATGAATTAAGCTAGTTGTACAAAGATACATATGCCAGGTCATTTACGGATTTACCTGATAATGACGGGCTTCACTCTTAAATTAGGATTATGCCATTTGTACACTGATTTTTTACACCATTGTTGACATTTGCATTTTTGTCAACAAATAATTGGATGAAAAAATTATTATTTTTAAACTGTCCAATTGGATAATGCCATGTGGCAAAGTGTAAACAATGGTGCACACCATGATGTATACCAAGAATTATTGCTTAAATTAACCATCTATACTGCAGTTTCTTAGTTGAATATTGCTATGTGACTATGTGTACATAGCAATACACATAAGGGTGTACATAATGTGAGAGGGGTGGAGCCTCGCTGCTACCCCACCCCTCTCACATTATGTACACCTCTATCTATCATGCTATGTACACATAGCATAGCATGGTCCAATATTTTACACGTAAATTCAAAACTTTTCTCCACTATTAACAACAAATTCTCCTAAAAAAAAAAAAGAAAGAAAGAGAGAAAAACAAAATCACTATTCAAAACATCATTTTTACACAATAATGGGCATCAAGCAAGGGCTACGCCAAATAGCCAACATCAGAAACTGATCATGATTTGATCAAAATAACCACCAATACCAATAATACATAACCATTAGTACATAAATGCATATCCATTCAATAATTTCTAAGTTCCAATATCCAAGCACAAAAACACGATGCAATATATAGTATATACACATTGTTACTTCCATCAGACTTATACACTAATTAAATAGAAATAATGCTGTGTTTGCATAGATCTACAATTAGATCGTATATAGTCCTAATCCGTACGTTTTTCACCGCCTAAATCACAATGCAATGCGTAGAATATGTGCATTGCTATGCAATCGAACATGAACCATAATTAATTTAAAAAAAAACGTTGTGTTTGCATGTCTACGCGGAATTATATATTTAGTTTCAGTGCTTACATTTTCCACCACCTAGAACCTTGTGCACAGGCTTTTCACGGCCGAAGAGTCGGTAGATCTTGGCCTTGACGGCATCGGCCTTCGACTTGATTCCCTTCTCATCTTCAGAATCTGACGACGAATCGTGGCCGTGAAGCTTTTCCGTTATCTTCTCAATCACTGATTCCGTTTCCTGATTCTTCTCGTGCTCGCCGGCGCGATCCTCCATTGCTGCTTTCAATCTCCTATCTTACTCGCCGTCGATCGGCAATCAGTTTAGTGCTTTAGAGAATTACTTTTTTTCGCTTTCTGCTTATGGAAAAGGAAAATGGAGAGATGGTGTTTTAAAAGTACGGTATGAGAGGTCTGGGGGTTTAGGGTATCCAAGCCTGAGGCACGGATAACTCCGAGTCTGTGGTTCGGAACAGAACGGGAATCAATGAAGAGCTAGGGTTCGAAAAAAGAGAAATTATCGCAATATCTTCTGCATCGCTTTATTCGAGGTTTAGGGACTGTTTGCCTTGGTCACCTCCAAAAAGTATGTATAATGTCTTGTGAACGGCCCGACATGGAACCAGAAAAGATACAAAAACAATCAAATTTAGTCCCGTTTGGTGCACATTTTGAAGGTAAGAATACATTTTTATTGTTGATGTAATGGGGAATATGTGGTTAAAAATAAGAAAAAGTTATTGATGTGATAGAAAATATTATTTTATTGAAAAATGTGTAAAAGAATGAGAATAAAAAAAATAATTTGGACCAAATAGGGCCTTAAGGCAAATTGGTCAGTTCTTTTGGAGAGTCTATTTTTAATGGAAAATTCTATCAAGCTCTCACATGTGCGTGGGGTTCGCATGTTTAAAAATTCAAAAAGAAAAAATGGACCCTCTATGTGACTGGTTGTTAATTTCGATTGTACAATTAGCATGACACAATTTTAAATGGTAGTTTTGTAAAATAAAGAATATTTTGATGTGCACTTAAGTTGTTGGAGGCTGACAAGCAGGACTGGACTATTTGCTGACATGTGGAGTTTTTTGGGCCCGAATAGCATAGCAGGATTATTTGCCAATATAAGCAATTGTTTGGGCTGGAGAAAGAACCTTTGTCCATATCAAGACTCCATATTACTCCTTGGGCCAATAATCTTCTTTGTGGAAATTACACTAAACCAGCTATTTAGTTTTGACTTTTAAAAGATCAAGTTTTTACTTTATTTAATCAAAAATCAGGTTTTAATTTCACAAATAATATTAATAATAATATTTTTAAATTAAATTAAATATATACCCACCCTACTACCTAGCAGCAGCTCCCCTCCCCTCCATTCCCCTCCCCCGCCGTTCTCTCCCCCCCTCGTTTGCAAATCGCAGCCAGCGACGCCACAGTTGCGATTTGCGCAGCAGCGTCAGCGCTTTGTTGCAACGTGCGGCAGACGCGACGCTGTTGCTTCTTAGGATCTGCAATATTTTTTTTTCTTCTTACTACCAGATCTTGGGTTTTTTAGTTATGGTGATATTGGGTTTTTTAGTTATGGTGAGGTGATGATTATTTTTACGTTTTGGTGGTGTTGGAACTGTTGTGGCGATGGTTGTGTGTTGTTGTGACGGGTCGAAGGCGTTGGAGATGGCGATCGCGAGTCTCTGTGACCTAGGTAGGTGTCTGTGACCTAGGAATTTTGTCTGTGACTCGTTGAAATAAAGTTACCACAAATAATAGTTTTGATTTTTTTTTCAATCTGTGACCTAAGTGGGTGTCTGTGACCTAGAAATTGGGACTGTGACTCGCTGAAATAGAGTTGTGACCCGTAAAAGTTTTGAATTATTTTAATCTATGACCTATAAAAAATTACATGTGACCTTCAAAATCTTGATTTGTGACCTACGAAGTTAACTATGACCTATAATTTTTTTATCAGTTTTGATCTATGACCTCGAAATATTTCGTGACCCACCTCCGTATATCTGTGACCTTAACAATTGTTGAAATCGGGCTTGATCGCAGGAATTGATCTGGCGGAGAACGATCGGAGCAATGGGGGTGGTGGAGATGGAGTTTGGTGGGGTGGGGTGGGGTGGGGTGGGGTTAATTATATTATATTATAGTTAAATATTTAATTTAATATAATAATTGTGAAATATAATTAATTAATTTTAAAAAAACCCGATTTTTGCAATTTTAAACATTGGGACCTGATTTTTGATTTCCTAAAAGTAAAGCCCTGAACCATGAATTTTTCCCATCTTCTTTCCAATTCAGGCAAAGAGTATCAAAACTATAACGAATTGTGTATTTTATTTTTTATTTTTTTTATAAAGTGATGATGGTTGTAGCTTTCTTCTATGGACCTAGCGAATGAAATGGATAATCATTTTTAATTGACATATACGTGTGTGGAAAAAATGACACAAAAGGTCGAAAAGGAGTGCCTATTAATGTTTCATGTCTTTGGACTTTGGACGGACTGTCAAAGTTTAAAAGTCAAACTTGCATATATTATTAGCTTTTATTTAGGTACAAGTTGAGCATGATCCATTTTGGGAACTAATTGATATGCATCTCTCTCTTCAACCGACTAGATATTAGAAGTTCCATGTTATTTTAGTACTTGTGATCTATTTGATCTCATCTAGGGACACAATTACTCTTTCATTGTGAACTTCATTTCACTTGATGCTATTCCCTTTGTGACCACGAAAAATGATCTTTGCATAAGCACAACCCAGCTCAAAAGTATTGCTTTTTGTTGGAAAATAAGGTATTTAACTCTCGAGCTATCTATTGATAATGCACCAGCACTTGAAAGGTATAGCAACTTATTAGAAAAAGCACCTCCATGAAGTCACATATTTAGATCCGTCCCTACTACACATTAATTAGAAACAAGGAGAGCAAGCACTACCATTTCGACTCAAAATGGTCATTTTAAGTATTTAAAACTGTAAAACAAACCACCGATTGATAATATGAAACTTTTATTCGAATATAGTCAACATCCAACTTTACACCGACTGTCGTGCATTAAACTTCTCTCCGACAATAGTATGGTGAGTGGAGCCACCCAATAAAAAGTGAACCAAAACATCTCTATGTTATCGATCTTAAATATATCTAGCAAGATCCTCGATAATAGGTAAAAAGAATCTATGTTCCTTTAAGGCTTTTTATGCCATCTAATTGACATCAAATTAGATTAATTTTTCAGTGTACCAACATGTTCTAACAGTTTCATATTTGGGTGTGTTTGATCCACATTATTTTGAAAGAATGTATTCTGGAATAATAGATTGATGGAGAATTTGTGGTTGAAAAAAAAGGAAAAGTTATTGATATGATGGAAAATATTATTTTATTGAAAAATGTGTGGTTGAAAATGAGTAGAAGAATGAAAGTGGAAATTTTAACGTTTACATGGAGTAATAATGTCCACTGTTTATGAACAAAATCTGGTACCTCTTTTTTTTTTTTTTTTTGATAAGAACTTGTCATTAATCAAACGGATAAACCGATTACAGACGAAACAAGCCAAATAGCTTGAGACAAAGTCTGAAATACTATCCAGGACACAACGAAGTTACAACTGTGGCTTATCAATACAGAAAAACCCGACTACAAGTCACCTAACGCAATTATAGCACCCCCGCACAAAGTGACGGGCATTGTCTAAACTTCAAATCTCTCTAAAGGAGAGAGCGAACACACAAAAACACCAAATCGAACCTAACCACACCAACAAAACAGAAAAAACAACAAACAGACAACACAAACAAAACAAAAAAACAAACACCAACACAAACAACACCCAAACCGGCTGAGGGAACTACCGGCACCTCCACACCCTCCTCCTCCGGCGGCAAAAGACCTGCAGACCTGGTACCTCTTTTCTATGTTGGAATTTGAAACAAGCAGTAGCTCAAAAAATTTAAATCTAAACAATGATTTTGATATCACATCAGCAGCCAAGGGTGACTACAATTTTGTAATTTACGGGGAAATAGAACTAAATCCGGTATATGAAAATTATGCAGTGACATGAAATTTATGATAGGGTCCATTGTCGATGTCACCATCTTTACCCGGGAATTATGTTTGCTTATTCATGAATTTTCGGCCAATATTTTGGATAAATTTGAACAATTAGGGTGTGTGTAGTTTGCTATTTTCATTTTTGTAAAATACGAAAAAATTTATATGGTCGGATATTTCTGAAAATGTATTTTCGAAAAAAAATATTAAACTTATAACATAAAACTAAAAAAATATTTTGACGTTTTCAATGAAAATTCTGAAACATTCAATACATGGGAAATAAGCGTTTAATAAAATTTTATTAAAATAAAATTCTAAAACTAATGAAAAATAAAAATTCTCAATTGGCATCTTTAGAGCCTGTTTGGTAAAACTTCTCATTTTCTACAGTAAATCAATTCTCATTTTAAACCATACATTTTTCAATAAAATAATATTTTCCATCACATCAATACTTTTTTCTTCTTTTTCAACCACACATTTCCCATCATATCACTATTCAAAAATCAATTCTTCCCCCAAAAATCCCTATCAAACACACTCTTAATTTTTACTTCTTTATTTCCTATCTTTTGCCAACTTATAAAATTATTTTATTTTATTGAATAATCAAATTTAATGTTATAAAATAACTTCTCAAAATTACAACCAAACGTGTTCTCCAGTTTTTGTTTTGAAAAATAAATTTTTACAGTGACAAACTAAAAAAAAATTCAAAAATCTTAAAACATGTCTCAAACTAAAAATAAACGCAAAATCGAAGCATGAAACAAAACCAAATAGGCCCTTAACTTTAGGGTTCTTTAAATTCATAAACAATTCTTGAAGAATTAACATATTATGCCCCTATTCATCGGATTTACACGACTTTACACCCCCCTCGCATGGAGGGGGGCTCACACACAATAAAATATTCGTTGGCTTCCCTCCATGTGAGGGAGGTGTAAAGCTAGGTGTACACATAGTATTTTTCAAAGAATAAAGCCATACGTACCCTACGACGTACAGAGGCCATGTGGCCTTTTACGTATAGCACCCTCCTGGCTAAAATCGTCTTTCTGTTTCACCACGCAAAATATTGCCCTAATATGACAATTTTATTCAGTGAAAAAGCACTTGTTCCCCAAATTTTTACCTCTAATACAGTGCAGTCACTTTATTTATTTTTATTTTTCCCTTTTCTTCCCACGTTTTGTTTGTCATAAAGAAATTTTTTAAGACCTTTTAATTGAGCTGATCAAATCAGGACCGTTGAATCCAACAAGTCAAACCTTTAAATCACGGATTCTGACCCTGACCCGGTTTAAAAGGGTGGGGGTCCATAGATTGGCCCTTTAAAGTACCCATTTTCCCCGGCATATTTCTCAAAGACTGAAAAAAGGCAGAAGGACCCCCCTAAAGACACTGCGAATTTTATCTTTTTTGAATCTTTTTTTCTTCTTTTGGTAGTTTCTTGTAACCCTCCTAGTGTCTTTTCGCACCAGAATCAATTCCTTGGCATCATCTGTTTTACTCGAAATTAATTCAGAAATTTAGGTAATTGAAAGAAGGAATAATTTAGGTAATTAAATACATACAATTTGCGCTTATAAGTATTGCACATCGGTCCACCGGAAGTCATATGGCTACTAGCTAAGCAATGAGCTCATCCTAAGTGCTCTTTGAGTCGATCTTTGTATTCGTAATGCTTAAAATATAACACTAGTCTCCATTATCAAAACTTTGGAGGTCGACACTTACCCAAAATTCTTTCCAAAATTTTGTCCAGACAAGATATGCCAACTCAATCCGAAGGAAATTATGCGGAAGCAGGAAATTAAGATATTCAAATTAAGATTTTTGGAACCATATTTGGACTTGTGATCAATCAGTAGATGCCCGTAAGAAATCTTGGAGCCACCCATTAATAGTAGATCCATAATAATAATAATAATAATAATAATAATAATAAAAAAAAAGGTGTTTGCGGTCTCAATTTCAATTCAAACATGGATTTGATTCACACTCCATAAATATGAAAGAATTATTCCGTTATTCCTTATCTGATCAATGAACCTGAAAAATCCATCAAATTGTCTACCTCCATTCCTCTATTATTAATATTCATTATTCATTTAATTCGAACTTGACTGCAAATCCTTTTTCCCCAATTCAAATTGGAGGGTCGCCTGATCAACAAAAAACTCCTTCAAATTCTACCAATTCACCTGCCATTTATGAATGATTTCTTCAATCTTTTCGACTTTTAATTCAATTCAAAACTTGAGATAAGGGGTGTAGAGATGAGGGAATTAAGGATGCCCACCAGAAAGACTAACATAACCCATTATAATGTGGAGAAGTTGATCGTTGAAATGATAATTGATAATACTATTTGAAGTGGCTCATTTCGTACTAAGAAGCCTGCAAATCTTTCCATTTTCCAAGTCGATACAATCCATTTAATAGCCCCGAATAAATTCAATATGTGTATTAAGATAACTTTTCTCAGCTAGTTTTTATTTTTCTCCCTTAATCATGCTTTATTCATAACCAATTGGGTTTTTTTTCTAAACGGGGCCTACATACTTCGTTTTTTAGTCCAATGAAGCCACTAGGATTCAAGGAAATATTCTAATCTAATGATGTGGGCGAGGAGGGACTCGAACCCCTAACACCATCAATCTGATCTTCGTTCACGTTTTTTTCCTTTCGTAGTACCCTACCCCCTGGGGAATTCGAAGAATCTGCACGAATTGGAATTTTTTTGAGTAATTATCGTTCTGTAAGATCATCCCGTAGTCTACCAATTAGTTAAACCATATACATATTTTAGATTCAACAAATTCGACTTCGCATTATTATCGAGGTAACTTCACTTATTATAATTATACTAGATCGAAAAAGACATTGTTCTTTGGAAGATCTATCTCGTGACATGACAGTGAAATCCTAATCTCAAAACGAAGGGATGTATTTGGAAGCCCTTGGTCAAACGAATATTTTATAGAGAGCCGACAAGGAATTTTCCCTTTTTATCCCTATGAAATATCAGATGAAATAGAATGCTCCAATTCAAAAATTATGTTTAGCAATTTCATATGTTCAAGCAAGTTTCAATAATACCATTGTCACTCGTTGATAAAAAAAAAATGAGTTAATTGGGTCAAAAAATTTTATACAATTCTGAAAAACGGAAAAATCTCACGAGTCTAATCATTTGAAATGTTAAAAAGACTTTGCAAAAGATGGGTAGCTAAATGAAAAAAAAAATGCAATGAGGGAGGTTAATGTAGCAGTTTGTTGTTTAAGAGTCATTTCAATCATTTGCTGACTTTTTCCAATTCAGTACTGCTTCTGCAGGAGAATCTTGTCAACTGATCCATCTGCTTTTCTGGTATTTGGATTTTTCACCTTCCACATTTGATCTGAGTGGTCTTTCTCAAAAATCTCCGTAAGAGTGAGATTTGTTGGAGGATGAAACATAGTTGTGGGTGCAACGCCAGCATTTGATAGCTCCAGGTCTTTACCATGATCCTTCAAATCCCATTTTGTATACTTTCGGTAGTCATCATCATGTCATCCAGTAGGAATAATTAGTTCATCTGTTCTAGGCTGACAAGTAAATTTGACATAATAATCATATTTACAAGAGGGTTTTCCAAACAACACAACAAAAGGCTCTTTGTTTTCAAATGCTTTCTGAAGCTTTTTTTTTAACTTCCTGTCTTTGATCTCCTTTTCCTAGGAGGTAAAAACTCATTTTCAACTTCAGTGCTCAAACAATTGAGACAAGAACAAATATCCCAAAAATCATAGTCGAAATTATCAGTTCTGGCGTATTCCATTTTAGTCAAAGGCATAAATAGGGATATCCTCTGTGAATGCAAACTAAGTTGGAAGTCAAGGTGGTCGTTTTGAAGTCTAATCTCTTTTGAAATAGATTTTGATAGATCCATCAGATTTCTTTTTGAAATAGCGTTGAGTGCATTGTATAGGGACATATTTTTTGGCTGATTTTTGGGATTATTCGTGGCTTGTAATCCAAGTCTCAGGAATAAGTTTAGCAAATTCAGTTCATGGGTTTTGTCTTGGAACATAGGTACAACTAAGAACATGTTCAATATCTATTTGAAAGAGTAAAGCATCTTTTGTCTCTTAATGGATAGCGAAATCTAGATAATGATTTTGGATTCTGTAGATCATTTGATAGTAAAGAGTCGCACCATATGTAATAGAAGATGACACAACATCTGAACTTTTAAAGCAAAAATGAGTTGTGAATCTGATATGGGCATATTGAAGTTTGGAAATATGGTTACAATTTAGAGTAGTCTGTACAGTTTATATGCATGCATGTTGATATTCTGCTAACCTTGTGTCAAGTAGTGCAATTCTTGAAACTGTAGGAAGACCTTTTCTTATGTGGAGAGTAAGAGCAAATCTTACAGCTCCAAAATGGAGGTGCGTATAGCCTTCTGACAACCAAATGTTTGGAAGATGGGATGAGATTTTCGAAGTGACAAAATGCTCTTGTTCTGTGATAGGAAGGAGGTGTTGATTCTTTTACTTAAAATTTTTTGGAGAGAAATTAGGCTTCAAACGGATTTAGAAGAGTTATTCTACGGCACCGTTTGGTAACCATTTTTTTTTTTTCATTCTCATTCTTCTACTAATTTTCAACCACACATTCATCAATAAAATAATATTTTCCATCACATCAATAACTTTTCCTTCATTTTCAACCACAAAAAAGGTGTGATTTGACACAAAGAATACATTTTTTTCTAGAATAATGATTATCAAACGGTGCCTACATATACAAAGTTATGTTGTAAAGTTGGTTGACAAAATAACATCTACACCAATCATTTTAAAAATAGATTTTTAAATCATTTGAAATCAACTGTCTGAATTTTGTCAATACATTTTATAACCCAACTTTTGTAACTCAACTTTGTACGAATAGTTAGCTTTATTGATAAAATATATCAGAGTCAAACAAAGCCTTAATGGCCCACCAACCTTCCGCTCACCCTCAAACAAACCTGCATAAAAAGCCTTCTTCAACCTCTGCTTTCACAAAGAAAAACACCATTTCTAAGTGTTTTTTACAGACTCCAACGCCATTAATAATAAATCCAACCCCACCATTTTTACTGTTATTCACTATCACATTCCATCTTTCATTGGATAAACTCTCAATGGAATCTTTAAGCATTTTCAAGTTCTGGCGGAATATCACCGGAGATTCCTTCAGAAAAAACTCCAACGATGAAACCGATGACGAAGAATCGTTCTTAGATTTGGTTTTCACGTCGCCTGGTTGCACCAATAACGAAGAAACAAGAAAGGAGTTTCATTTCGTTGAATCCTCGAGAGATGTTTTCATGACCGAGAACAATTTATCAATGGATTCTGATTCGAAGCTGTTACCGTCTCAGACTTCGTTAGGGAAACCGAGGCCGATGTTTAAAGTCTTCAGGCTGGGGTTTAGAAAATCGGAGAAAAGTGAGTCTGGCGACGAGTTATTTGCGAGTCCATCAACTCGGTTATCGAGATCATCCGAAAATGAACAGAGCAAACACTTTACCGTGAAATGCAAATCGGAGGAATTTCCAGTAGCCCAATTTCTCACCAGAGACAACAGTTTGAGAAGCAAATTGACTAAAGAATCCTCCGAGGAAGCTAGATTAAAGCAATCTGTTACCAAGTATTTGAAGCTGATAAAGCCTCTGTATGTTAAGGTATCAAAGCGACAAAATGAGAAATCAAAGTTTTGTAGTTCCGTCACGCCGTTATCTTCACCAGCGACGGCTCCAGTAAATTTCTCGCCGAGGAAATTGTCCGAGAGCAGCAGAGTGGGTAGTTTTAAGATTGTAACCAAGCATTTAGGAAAAAGCCGATCGGCCTCCGCTGCCGTCGGAATGTCACCGTCGCCGATTAGCCAGAGAGGTAACTCGCTATTGCAACAGCACGATGAAGGAATCCAAGGCGCCATCCTTCATTGCAAGAAATCCTACAGCTCATCGTCGAAAGGTACGTTGAATGTCCCTCTTACCTCAAAATCAGCTTGTAAATTAATTTTTTAAAGAACTTGACCTTTAAAATTGACTATTATTCTAATTTCTAATTCTTTATTTCCAGAATTTTCCCAGTTATCGCGGTCTGCAAGTGATCCTTCTACCCAGAAAACAATTAATCCAGGAAAAAATTGGGAAGAACAGAAGAGATGCAGCATTTAAAAAGCAACGCAGCGGCAGGAAAAAAAAAAAAAGAAGAAGAAGGGAAGATAATTTCTGATGACAAGATATTACGTCATAATTAATAGATATCAGGATTTTAGGCCTTTCTTGTAAAGACTCTCGAGAATGACCATTAAACAAAATTGAAAGTATTAGAGAACATAAATATATTGTAAATTTGTTCAAAATATTGTCTAGTCCAGTTTAATCGAGTCAAATATATGACGGGTGGTTTGATTTGAGTGTTTTGGGTGTTTAATTAATTATACATGACAGCCAGTGGAGGGAAAGTGAATTTGTAATCTGAACTCTGTTTTCTTCAATTGGCTATTATGATTTCTTGAAAGAAATCATCATTTTTCCACTTTAAGACTCTAATGAAATGATCGAAACTCTGTACAAATCTTTCTTTTGCTCTCTTTTTGGAAAAGGGAAAAGAAAATAACAGGGGTTTTGCTTCATCTTAGGTTGGTGGGTACGAATGGAAAATTTTAGGGAAAAAATCCTTACTCCAATTGTTTCCATAACCAATAAAAAAAAAAAGGACCAAAAACCACCTCTACCACCATTATTTCCATAGCACCAATTGAAAAAAAAAAAAAAAAAAACTAGAAAACTAGAATAACCCCATATCTATAAGTAGCCACTTCGATTCAAGGTAGGCATCTGTGAGCGAGATAGTGATTTGAACGCCAATCTGAATAATCCCAAACCCATAAGCGTCCACTCGATCTAAAGCGCTGTGCGCGACCTTGCGCTGGAGCTCCAATGACGACAGTGAAAGAATAGGAAAGTGAGAGATAGAGAGGTGAGAGACTACAATCTGGGTTTTGTTAATACATGATTTATGCTCAAATAAACTTAATACCTGATTTTAGAATTGTCATATTTAAATACGTGTTGTGGTGTTATTTCCACAAAATTTTATCCATCACTCGAATTGGGAATTAATCAATAATATCGTGGTTATTCCTAAACTCAATTAGGGTTGGACAAAATTTTCCAACCGAATCAAATCGAGCTATTTGAATAAGTTCTTCTTAGGTTAAATACTCAAATGGTTACTAGAATTGAAGATTGACATGTTTGATTCGATTCTTGATTCTAGATTAAGAACTGAATCTCCCTAATTTTTTAATTTCTTTATATTTAATAAGCTAAATTATCTAAACAATTTGTTTTTTGTTTTTTTTTTAAAAAAAAAATTGGACTATGTTATTTTGTAAGAGTTAATATTGAATTTATCGTTGGTTGGATTAATATATTGTTATTGTAAAATATTTTTAAAAAACTAATTTTGGTATAGAGCCAAACGGAATTGAATTGGTTCAATTTTATAATTAAATTTGGATCTAACAGTTTTACTTACTAACCATCTAGAAATTCTGGTTCAAAATCAAACCGTTGGATCATGTCCACGCCTAAACTGAATAGTTGATTTTCCACTCGAAATCATTCGACACTAATAGATAAAGAGTTTTGCGAGAACTATAATTATCCTATAGAATGGTACTCGAAGATTGCAAACGAATATTTCTAGGTCGAAAGTGAAGTTATAACTAATTGGGAAATGAATTAAATAAAGAACAATGAGTTGACGTAATTATAAAATATTCAAAATCCATTTCTAGTAGACTCGCAATGCTTAATTAGTCTATGACTTAGCATTGTTGATGCAATACAAAAAGAAGACATGTTCATGAAAAAGTGAGATTGGAGTAGAATTTTTATTTTATTTTCAAAGTGTCCGTTTTGCGAGATATTTGTTTATTTTGAGTGAAAACGGCTCAAATAGCATAACACATCGGATTTGCCTATGACGTAAAGCCCGTTTCAACCAATTCCATCGTTTAGGGCTTTGAGCACGCATTTTTTGTTGTTTTGGATAATTTTCTTAATTTTAATTCCTTTCAGAGTTTGACTTTATTTTAATTCTTAACGTTGCTTAGAATTAATCGTAACTTAAAAGTTTAATTATTGTCCAAATTTTATTTATTATTTTAAGTACGAGTTGAAAGTATTTTGACAATCAGTTTAAATTTTGAATTGAATAAAGAATTTTGAGAAGTTTTTCAAAATCATTCATTATTTCTTAATATTTGATCTTTAAAATCAACAAGTTTGAATTTTTTTTAGATTGTATTATTTCCTACAAACTCCGCGACATGACTGACATTTAGGCATTGTATGGGAGGGATTAAAATCGGATTAAAATTGAAAATATAGCCGTTATTATTGACTTTTATTAGACGGGTGGGGCCCAATAACGGCCATATTTTCAATTTTAATTGGATTTTAATCACTCCCGAACGGAGCCTTAGACTGAATTTGAAGTCACTGTGTCTATTTTTTAGATCAATTGAAATCAACGTGAACAGTAAAAACGAGACTTTCATGTCTGGCATTCTAAATTCAACGAAGATGGTGGATTGGCCATTTATTGACTGGGGAGGAACTATGAATCTAACGGCCAATAAAAATTAAGTCTCCTCCGTAGTCATAAGTAAAGTCAAACATGAAATAAATGCCTATATCAAAATCATTGACTTCAATCTACCACCAAATTAATTGGAAAATTCAAACCTAGACAATTATTTTCACAAAACTTGACCTTAAATTGTGATATTTCAGTGAAATTGCGTCATTAGCTTCCAATTTATTGCACAAGTTGGAAGTTATATCCTATATTTTCTTCCTCGACCATTCATTATGTCCCTGTTTGGTTTGGATTAATATATAATTAAAATCTCAACTCAAAGTCAATAATTGATTTTAACCACACATTTCAACAATTTTTATCAAAATCTACTAAAAATCTGATTTTAATCCCTACCAAACAGGGGGGCTATATTGGAATATTTGACACTTAACTATATAAATATCTATTAAATCATCGCATGATCCTCGTGTATATTCGAACTAGTATATTTCTAACATAAAAATGTTTTACGATGAAGGGGCATAACAAAATTGGACCGAGTATGATATTTAATGGAAAATAGAGCATTATGATTGGGCAAGTGTAGGAACATATTAAAGTCCACAATACGAAAAACTTAGAGAATTCAGTGAACCATAGTCATGGCCACCAAACAAGGGTTGAACATTATTGTAGTAGACCGTTATGTTTTAAGATGTTTGTGCAATTCATATATTACCTATGCTTTACGTTAGGTAGATCTCAAGTGTATCTTCGGAACTATGCATTATTGAGTTGTGCTTAACTTTTGCGCACAGTTGGTCTTGATTATTTGAATCATGCTATAGGTACAGGAAAATTATACAGAATTCATACAGGAATTTGAAATGGAGGGTTTACATTCAAATTGGGAGAAGGAAAACAACACAGTGATGGATAGGATTAAACCATTTCAAATTCCTGTCAACAATATGTAGAAATTTCCTGTAATTGTGGAATAATTCTGATTATTTTAATCCGACACTAAATGCTTCATCACATTACTTAGGGCTTTACTCTTGGCATCTTAGCACTATTCAGTGAACCAGAGGATGGCCTCCAAACAAGGGTTGGACATTAAATCTTAGTCCAAGAACCATAGATACTCACTAATCCCACTGTTGATATTGTCTCTATGTAAGTCCCTTTTTTGGATAATATTAATAAGTAGAGTTTCGACTGATTAGTAATTTCCACTTTATACTCTACATGAATGAAGGAGGAATATATAATATAATTTGTTCGTTATCTTGTTCCATTAAATGGCAAATTGATCGGTATTATTTGGACTTTTTACCTTTTAAAATTTGAGCACTTCTCGTTCACATACGCTCTTAACGAATAAAACAAAGCAATCCATCTCCAACTATATACCTAAGCTCATAAGTACAACGATGCCATAAAGAAATTAAAGCGAGCGTAAATATCACAATGGTTATAGATAGTAGACTATGGTTCAATTTTTCCATTCATGATTACCCTTTTCTTGATAATGTAAATAGTAAGAGCGGCAATTGATTGGTAATTTAGTACTCAATCCACCTGATGCCTCGTATGGATATGAGTTTACAACGCTTTTAGAATAGCTAAGTCCTATGTTTAGGATTTAGGGTATCTTGATAGTGTAGCGATGGTAAGATAGGGAAAGATGAGGAAGATTACCCTTTTTTTTTTTTTTTCTTTTACCTTTTTGCTTATTTAAGTTGGATAGTAAATTCGTTGTTTTATGCTACCTTAACGGATATTTTAGATGTAAGTCATGAGTATTAACTACAGACGTTGAATAATGAAAAGCTGAAGACAACACCGTCAATAAATAACTTAAGGGTGAAAGAGGAGAAGAGTTGAGGATGACTAGTGAAATTTTCTCAAAGCAAATTTCTCCCTCCGTTTTATTTATATAGACTTGTTTTGTTTTTCACACAGATTAAGAAATCTTATTTAATGTTATTGAAAAAATAATTTTTGTCAAAAACTTTCCTAATTTACCCTCATTTACTTATCAGTAACAAATAGCAAGTTATCATTCGAAGTAGTAAAGAAATAAAAGTATGTTAGCAAATGAACAAAATAAAACATTCTTAATAACGAAAAAAGACTATATAATTGAGATAAGAAAATAAGGAAAGTGGGCCTATATAAATAGGACGGAGGGAGTACTCGGGAGTGAAACCAAAAGAGACATTATGTTTCAAATTCACTTAAATTAGGTATAAAGTATTTACCTCCAATTAATCAATGAAAAAGAGAAGGTCTAATTAAACGTGATAATTAAAGATACCATGCATTAGGACAGACAGATTAGAAAACAGAGTCTCCTCATGTCCCATTGCTCTTTTCGTGTCTCCTAAATTCTTGATCTAACCATTCAATTTCACTTATGCTCATTTTCCAACATTATTATTTTCCTCGACAGGAGCAGAGAAAAAACCAATTTTTTAATGCAGTTCAATGTACTTGTGCCATAACTATTATTACTCATTAAATAAAAGTTGAATTCACTAGTAAAGACTAAAGATAATGGGTTCTATTTTTAGATACTACAGATAAACATTTTCTTGATTTTTAAAGTTGAGATAAATTCTCTTGTTTTTCGAAATAAGCTAAAAACTTCGGTAACGTACCTGGTATGCAATGTTGTTCATATTAAGTTATAGAGCCTAATTATTATCGTTGTGTAAAGTAAGTATGCGAATCGACCTATTTCATTAAGGATATTCCAATTTTATCTTAATTTATTTTATAAATAGGGAGTCGTCATTAGAGTTTTGCATCTAGAATATGTGCGATTTCTCTTATAAACTTATTTTCAATATAGTAAATAACTGTAACGAGGAAAGACGACGTGGTCTTACATTTAGGGTGAACCTTTATAAATTTTGCATGTTTTCATGCCTATTTTCTTTCTATGATTTTATTGCTCTTGATGGTAGAATTAAGATTTTTAATTCTTAAAAGTTCAAAATTTTTGTTACTATTTGTGCTAATCAAGAGTGACGTTGATTGATAAGTTTATGGTGGATTTCACGAATCAAATTATTATTTTTTGAATTGACATGCCACGTCTATGTTGCTTAACATAAACTGAGTAACGTCGCCTATTTGATTACTTCTCTAGTTAAGAATCTGAATTTATGTGGTTCAAACTTATTTTTAACTAGACATTGGAGGATTTTGTTATTAGTTAGGCGAAACTAGAATTTGGTTTTCGTGAAATTGAGGTTTAACAATTACTTGGTGAATGTGAGATTGACTCGATTACACGAAGTTAATAAAATTGGTACAAGCAACTATAGCAATTCGTGCGTTAAAAAAATAGGCAATGGTAAAGAGCCCCTTCGAAAGTTTACAAGTCAAATTTACTTTACCTAAAAGTTTTATTTCAAATTCGTTGAAATTAAATTTAATTATTGCAGTAAAAAGTTATTCATCGCCTTCATAAGTTCCACCACCTTCCTCTCCATTTAGATTGGCTCTTAGAGCATCTCTGAATTGCACTAAAAAGTGTCACATTAGTTAAAATAGATAATGTTTATAAAAGTTTGTCTTCGATGCAATATATCTAAGACTATATCTAATTGACATGACAAGAAAAAATAGACATTACCAAAATGATCATCTATATGTAAATTTGTTCTAGATGGAGTGAATTACC
The DNA here is from genome assembly GCA_035079005.1 of Fraxinus americana. Taxonomy (NCBI): domain Eukaryota; kingdom Viridiplantae; phylum Streptophyta; class Magnoliopsida; order Lamiales; family Oleaceae; genus Fraxinus; species Fraxinus americana. The sequence continues at coordinate 32,433,349 of CM068710.1, read as the reverse complement.
GTAATTTAACATTTTTCTCTCTTATATTAAATACTAGTGAGCGCACGTGCAAGGCACGTGGCGTAGTATAGTTGGCTACGTAATAGTGTTGACTGATTTGTGATTATTTTTGAAGACATCACTAATTAAATTTTATTTAGCAAAACTTCTTCAATAGAAAACTTGAAAGTTAAAACGAAAAATAAAACCGAATTGCTAAAAGTAAAAACCAATAAAACTTGGTAAGTAGCATAACCCCCATCTGGAGATCATGAAACGTCAAACCAATACAACTCGATTGCTTGCTCATTTCATTGCCGGATTTTGAGAATGAAATGAAAATGGGCAAAAACAACGCCGTAAGGGTTGACGATAGGTAATTGCGGCACGTGTGCAGGACGGAACACTCACTCACATGTTGTAGTTTAGTTTGCTATCTAATAGTGTGAAGTGATTTTTAGTTATTTTACACAAACTTTGGACGAAATCTTTGTCTGAAGATTGCACTATAAGTAAGGTAATGTCAACATCCCAAATATTCAAATACAGCATATTTTCGCTCTAGGAAACTAAGAACGTAAGCTATAGAATCTCATCATATCAGGAAAAGGCGAAACATAAGGAATTGTTCCTCAATAAAGAAGCCAATTGGAAACATAAGTACCCTCGTAGTGCTTTATATTCAACACATCCTATTTGTCAATCAACCAGAATGAAATTCAACATGAAATGTTTAGCCAAAGGAAGACCGAATAATTTCCTGGCAGTTGACATTACATACACACGATATAGCAGGCATAATTACGAAGAACAACAATACCAAAATATGGTACACGATATCATGTTTGGGCCAATGAAGTCTTAATAACTAAGTTGTTTTATAACGCCAATGCCCATTTCTGATAAAGAAAAGCAGCCAACTGAAGACCACAATCACATCAAGCGTTTTCAATATATGCGTTGTACTATATGCATGATCGAAGAAAAATAGTAATTGAAGCAGCTTTCTTGGATAGCAGAGTTTTAAAACAAACAAAAGAGAACCTGTTGCACTTGATATGATGCTTCGACACTATTTGTAGTCAAGGGTCGTTGGAGGGAGCTGTAAAGTGTTGCATGAAATTGTAGTTGGGATGTTCAATGACACAACGGAGTTTGAATGAGGAATGGTAGCCGAAGAGAATCCTGATGATGCTGCAAAAGACAACAGTGGAATTGGGGTGATGACACCAATGTTTTGCATTTTCCATGTCAAATTTCAGAATATGGGCAAAGCATTGGCTTCTGTATTCATTTCTGTAGTTCTTTCCTGCCAATCCGAAAACAGAATTGTCAATGTTTTACTATTAATGTAAAATCACGTCTTTTATGTTTTGGCACAACTTTTTCTCTATTTTCTCCACTTTCGAGGTGGGTGGAAATGGCAAGCATCGTGCTAACATTACCAAACTAAGTTGATTTACTCATGTCTTAATTGATATCACCCTAAGAATATTCCCAATGAAATGGAAAAAGACTAACATCCAAAATAGAGAATAAAAGTGAGAAAGTCCAAAAAGAAAGAAACGAGCCCTGACTATACTATAAAAGAGCTTTCAGCAATGGTGTGAGGCTGAGGGTTTGTGTTTATTACATTAAGGTCCATCAGTGAAAGGCTTTTCTTGAGTACTCTTTAATAAAACAACATAAAAGAGGTTATGGACTTCCTTCAAGTAAAGTATTCCCTGAAAACTAACGTATATAAAAGGGGAAAGGTACAATATAAAACCAAAGCAACGTTAAGAAGCCACCTTGACTACAGAATTTAAAACTGAGGCAGTCTGGGGACAAAAAAGAATGCAACTAAATTCAACTCATATCATAACTTGCTATTGTATAGCCACTTTAGATGGTGTTCTACAAGATGTTAAAATTACTTTGAAGGAGAAATTAAATTTCTAACAATAAAGTACTAAAAATTTGCACACTTCAAGCATTACGACAAGCCTTCTTTTGAGGTGAAGTGAGAAGTGTATTCTTCAGCCATAACGGTGTATTTCCAGAGATCAGTGCAGGAAAAGCTTGATTGTATAAACTAAAGTAGATGAAGGAAAATTGAAATTTTAAAAATTGTAGATGCTAGTTTATATTGTCTTGATTTATTTTATTTTATTCTTTCTGCATAGGTGATACTTCAATTTGATGAAATTTCCTATAGTTCAACAGGATCGAGTGGAACTGTAGTTTTTAATAATCTTTATGTCAAGAAGAGGTTAATGTAGAAAATAATAAATAATTACCTTATTGTTTAGTGTAAAACCAGGGTACACCCCAGTCCACATAGAAGCATACTTGGGTGCCATCGCCAAACGATGTGCGTTAGAGGAGCTCTCGACTTGTAAAATTAAAGAAGGATTTGAGCATATTAATCATCCAGAGTACAAGGCTTCTAAATATGGATCATCTCAAGCTGCTCAGTCAACGCCCGCATACAAAATTAGATATGAGGGCATGCCTTTCTCTCCACCAGCCATTGATTTGTTTATTTCCTCTCCTCTTGACTTGGAGACCATCACAACAGGAATTGTAATGTTTAAATTAGTATCATTTTCAGGACAACCCATCTCCACAAGAACTATACAAGTTTGCAGGGAAGCAGGCACAGATGCAAAGATCAAAGTTAAGTGCAAGTACTGAGACAGAAATTATAGATGAACAGATAAACCATTTGAAAAGATTTTCAGTAAATAAGCTAGCAACCTTCATCATCATTTATCACCAGCAATCCTGACGCTCCTCCAGCTTGTGTAGCTTTAGCCTTAGTTATAAAATCACAGTCACCACGTATTGTCAATGCAATAGAGCCAGATAACTGCCGAAGAATAGAGGAGATCATTTGCATTGTTACTCGAAAATCTTAATATTAAAATGGAAGACTTAACTTTGATGACTTCCAAATAACCAAGGGAAGTGTTTGCCCTAACATTCATTCAATATTTTTCCAAGGGAACGAAAACCTTCGGTTCTTGTCTAGAAAATAAAAGGAAAGAGTAAAAAATATTATGAATGTCTAAACAGAACAACTTGAACAACAATTTTTATGCATAACAGTGAAAGTCAACGAAAGAGGCTCGATTAATGAATAAATATACCAAGACTACAGTTATAGAAATATGACAATTATGACTCCGTTCTTAAAAGCTAGAGACATAAATACACTTCATAAAGCCAAGAAAATATTAAGCCCCTATTTGGTGGAAATTAAAATCCAAATTTTAATCTAAGTCGAAGTCAACAATTAATTTCAACCACACATTTCATAAAATCCACAACTTTTCAACCACACATTTCATCAACTTTTATCAAAATCTACTAAAATGTGATATTAATACTCACCAAACTGGGGCTAAACATTAAAATTTAGCTTTGGCAGCAAAAAGCTATGGGACCATGTAGAGAGATTATATCATTAATATGAAGCCGAGAATTAACTACATCAAAGATTAAATTTCAACCTAATGTGCGAAGGAAGAAGCAGACAATTTCAAATCCACAAATATTTTGATGTAACCGCCATTAAAAAGAAAGAAAGAAACAATCTTAAGGCCCTTGTTTTTTATGCATCATTACAACTTATCGCGTCGAAAATCCATAAAAAATTACTTATTTTTAGATTATTATTTGCACATACAAGTTAACCTTAACATCCAAGTGAATACATATCACAAGTTTTAACATATCAAGTACAATTTAACAATTAGTTAAACAAATAACAACTCAATATCTTGAACAAATTATTATAATCAGCTTTTATCAATCAACACCATAAAACGAACAAAAATATTAAAAGCTAGAAAAAAATCATCTGCAAAAGGATTTTTATATGTTCCAAAGGCACAACTGCAGTTTTAGTGAATGCACCAGCAGTGCCTCCTGCAATCAACTCTTTCACATATACTTGCACACTATCCAAATACTTAACCTCTTGACAGACATATGATTTATTAACAAAATCTCTCATGTTTGTCGTAAAAGCAGATCCTTGCGAAGAACCCATATCCAAAATCCTCAAATTATCCAATCAAATTACTAAAGAAAATAACTTTTTTTATAAACTAATTATCCCCTCTGTAATTGATAAAATTCCTTATCCCATCTATCTCTTGGAATGCAAAATGAAAATGCTCTTTGCTGAATAGGCAAAAACAATGGCCTGAGAACAAACCCTGTTTTCACAAGCCAATCCTCTTGTTCAGTAAAAACAAGATTCATCAATTGTCTGAACCAAAAATAAAAGAACACCAATCAACGAACTTTCTATTTTCAAACCCTAATTCCATGGATCTACAAGAAATTTCTTCAACCCAATTTTTTCTCAAGATACAATAGCAAGAACCATACGACGAAAAACATAAGTACTCGTAACCTAAAAGAGGAGATACTTTGCTCCTAATTATTTTACACTCACCAGGACAGTTTTGAAATCATGTGGCCCAATATGACGAGAAGGAGCCATAAGAGAGGAAATGTGTAGAACTGTATGTTTTCTTCATTATTCAATCAGCTGAGAGTTCAAGGAATGTCAAACTCAAGGGTTGTGCTGCACGGAGAAAACCGGGTCTCCTCCGTCTCCGTGCTATATGGAATTTTGGCGGAAAGAGCATACCTTTCAAGAGTCGGCGGCTGATGCAGTGGTGAACAAAATTACGAGCAATCAAGGCGGACAGCTTCAGCCGATAAATCTGGGGAATGAAAAAAAATGGGGAAATGCTAAAACTACGTAGTTTTGATTGACGATTGGAGAAGCTGACATCTGTCCAAGGAAAAACTGGCTCTTTTAGTATAGTTAGGATTAGGATTAGGATAGGATACATTAGAAATTAAATTTTAATTATAGACGGAACCGTTGAAGACTTGAAGATGATATTTAAACTAGATTATCTATTCATTGGACATCAATGCCACGGAAATCTTTCTATTTAATGCCACCTACACTGCAATTCATGGAATGTAAACCTCAGAACGAAGATTATTTCCCAGTTCTGATTTGTTCCAGAAATTGCTCTCCAACTCAATTCTACAAACCCATAAAATTTCTTAGTCGACCTCACTTTTTCCCTTGCCCTTGGAACAATGGCCAGTCCAACCTCTATCCTCTTGTAAAATTACTCAATTATGCTATTTTAGAATCAGTATTGTCCAAAGTTTGTATTTTTGCCACCAAGTTCAACACCCATTCATTCGAAATTTTAGAGTTATGACGTTCTTCGCGGTTATGGTAAAAAGTAGGATTCCCAAATGCGTGTAATTTTGCTAATAATGAATGTTTGGATTTACAGTGTAAAGTTGCCTTACAACAAGTTGTTTATATGCTGCTATAGTGAAATTTTTTTAAGACGATTTTTTCTCCTATTGCAATCGGTTAAGTGACAAAGAGGACAAACAGACGGCAGGGATAAACACGACATTAGCTGATTGCTTAATCATCATCCTGGGATTTTCTGAAAACCCTTAATGACGAAACCGAATCCTTGCTTGGCTTTAATGATGATCACATTGTTTCCGTTTTCAGGCAACGTTTTAGAAGGTTTCATAGGCGTTAATTGGGGCAAGATGACCTCACAAACACTGATTCCATCCACGGTGATAGATTTGTTTTTCCAAAATAGAATTACAAATTTTAAAATTTAGAGTTCCCCGGTAAATGCCACGAAGGCCTTCTCAGGACCGGAATTGACCTAACAATTTCATTCCGTAATGAGAGTCTGCATGAATTTTTTGTTGGAAAATGCCTTGTATATGGAGCTGCTTTAGCATAATTTTCTAGTGGTCCCCGTTCTGTCATTTTGGAAGATCAAAGTAGATTCGTGTTATCCTCCATGAGAACATCAAAATCATAAATTTACTAGTCGAAAACGATGTTTAAGTATTGAAGGTCAAAGGTGAAACATGCATTTGAAACAGCATGTGCCAAGGAGATTGCTCAAGCCTGATGCCGGGGGATCCTTTAGCCATTTGGATTTAGTCAGAACATTTTCTATGCCTTCAACGGGTATTGTTAACAATCTCGTCTGAAAACTCTAGGCCATTATAGAGGGCCGACTACACACAGTTTCATTTAGGTATTGCGTAAGATAGTTCCGGAATCCATCAACCGGCACATGTATATTTCCTGTGGAGATTTTGGCAGCTGAATATGCCGATAAGGGCTCCTCAATTGGTGCCGCTAATGGAGAGATGACACTCCACCATTCCTTTTAGTCTTCTTCTTACCATTTCTCTAAGATCATGCTAAATAGTAAATTATTGTACGAGAGAGATCAAGACATAGCTGAAGTGGTAAGAGCGAAGTCTTGCAATGTTAGTGACTTGGATTCGATTTTCCTTTGGAGGTAGGGGAGAAATTCAGGGAAAAAAATTTATTTTTGGGGCTTGCATGACAGGCAAAAGTCATCTCAAAATCGAGTGCGTCCAAGACTGGCTCAATCTCTTCTCTATATTTATTGAAAAATCATCACTAATTTTCTAGATCCTTCCTTATGCAACTAACTAGAGAAATCTAGAAGAATTCATATATAACCATTATTCTAGAGTTCATGAGAATTCCTTATAATTAATTTATGGAAATATCTAGAATCGCCAACATTTGTGTAGAAGAATCCAATGTCTATATATGTGTGTGTGTGTGCTCATTACATAAGTAGTATATTTGAGTGTGTAAGTAAAAGAGTGCGAAGAGAGTGAGTGTAGAAGAGAGAAAGTGTAAGGTGTGTGTTTGTAAAGAAAATATTTTTATTAATAAAATCATTTTCGTTTGGCCTTTAAACTCAACCATTTGGTATCAGAGCGAGGCGATTGGAGACGGATTTTTGAACTTCTTGAGTTCGTGCACTAAAGGAGATTGTGAAACTTTATTAATGTTTGCTTGATTACGAAGAGGTAAATCAAGTCACGATAAGCGACTACAAGCAGTAGGCGGAGTAAAGAAGCTCAATAATCAAAACTACACGACATGACAAACTTGCATGGAGTCGTATCTCCAAGGGCAAGAATTGTGGGAAGTAATTGGTGGAAGTGACGTGATACAGCCGAGGAGGCCGGAGCTCCGAAGAAATGGAAAATCAAAGCGAGTAAGGCCATGTTCGTCATAAAGACAACAATTGAAGAAGAATTGTTGGATTATATAAAAGACAAGACTACACCAAAGGAAGCATGGGACACTCTAGCCGCTCTATTTTTAAAGAAAAATGACTTAAGGTTGCAATTGTTGGAAAATGAGCTACTCTCGATCACTCAAGGGGAACAAACGGTAAGTTAATATTTTAATAAAATTAAATCTCATTGTCGCGAAATTTCAGAATTAGATTCTTCAAGTAAGATTTCGGAGTCTAGAATGAGAAGAATAATTATACAAGATTTGAGACCAGAATTTAGAAGATTCATTGCTGCTATACAAGGTTGGTCAGAGCAACCTTCATTGGTCAATATCGAAAATTTGCTGGCCGACCAAGAAGTGTTAACTAAACAAATGTTAGGGGTCTCAATAAAGAAAAAATATGAAGAAGCACTATTTAGTTATAAAAGAAGAGGTCGATATAGTCAACAAAATAGTAAAGAATTAAAAGAAAATAAACATGGAAAACATTATGTGACAAGGGGAGCCAAACAAAATCACGATAAAAGAGGCTTATGCTATCAACGAACTAATGGCTCATGTTTTGTATGTAGAAAACAAGGCTATTATGCTAGAGACTGTTAGTTTCAAAAAGAGCGAGTAGAAGACAATATAGTAACCTCGAACAAGCAAGAGAAATATGATAGTGAAGAAGAATGAGATGCTATTGCATCCACAACAGTAATTGAGCAGGTTAGAGAAAAAAAAATCAATTCAAATATAAAGGATGAATCAGCGTTGGTAGTGGTCCTACCTAAACAAATAGATTATGAAAGTGATTGGAGTGATGACACAGAAGAAACTGATTGAATCTATGAATCAGAAGAAGATGATTGGATAGATGAAGCAGGAGATGACATCGTGGTTCATAAAAAGTCTACTTGGTGGACTCCGCACATGGAGGAACTAATAGATTCAAAAGAGGTGTTTGAAGAAGTACATCCTTTGGAGACACCGCAGAGGCTGGAACTGCTAGATTTAAAGGAAACGAAAGACAAATTGTAAGAAAAGATCACGGAAGCACAACAAAGCGTTGATGGATTTAAAGATCTACAAGTGTCAAGGGACGAAGAAGAACTTATAAGAACGACACAAATTTTTTGACAAAATGACATGGACCAGAAAACTTTAACGGAGGATCAACAAAGTCAACAAGATAGTGAGGTACGTACAAATTTACAACCACAAATAAGGAAATTAAGTAGACATGAAAAATTGAGTATCGAAATTGATGAAGATGAAAGTATCGAAGAGCCAAATATATTTGAAGAAGCAGATGCATTAAATGGAAGACACGACACTTCAAAACTTATTGAGTTTAAGGCAGAGTTGGGTGTAACGAAAAAGAAAAGAGTCAAAATGAAAAATTGGTGCTGAAGTGGAGAATTGAAGAATCATCACCAATTTTTTAGATCCTTCCTTATGCAACTAACTAGAGAAACCTAGAAGAATTCATACATAACCATTATTCTAGAGTTTATGAGAATCCCTTATAATTAATTTATGGAATTATTTAGAATCGTCGACATTTGTGTAGAAAAATCAAATGTCTATATATATGTGTGTGCGCGCGCGCTCATTACATAATAGTATATTTGAGTGTGTAAGTGAAAGAATGCAAAGAGAGTGAGTGTGCAAGAGAGAGTGCAAGGTGTGTGTTTGTAAAGAAAATATTTTTGTGAATAAAATCATTTTCGTTTGACCTTTAAACTCAACATTTATAGAAATTCTTTTGCCACCGCGCGCTGAAAAATTAAAAGACGAATTCATTATGTTCGTGAGGCAGAGAAATGAATGTATCATAAATAATCATCAAACTCCTAAAAGAAATGTACACACTGTAAAAAAATTTCCATTGCACCTCTCTAACGAGGAAGAATCACAATGTAATAATAAATATTTAATATGCCGAATAGAATTTGAAACCGAAATTTCAGTCACATCTTAATTCTTGAACTACTTTTTTTGCTAAATCAATTATGATGCTGCAATTCATTTTTGCAGCTTTGTTCTTTTTGAGCACCTTCAGCAACTCAACCTGTCCTCTCAAATTGGAAACCCCATTAAATTCCAATCTCTCGGAAGAAATCTCCCTACCTAAACTCGAATTTCTCGATACAGATTCAGAATCAACGTTCAAAGAAATCTTCATCTTTTTTGTCGAAAAAAACTTGGCTGTTGACCTTGAAATTACTGCCTCTCCGACAGGAATTCCCTTGAACGAGAATGTAAGATAACTGTTTTCAAATTTGTATGGCCCAAAATTTCTGTTCTTAACAGTGATTTGCGTGTTGAATTTCATGCTGAAGGAGGGTGAATTTGTGGAGTTGTTGACGCTGAGATTTTCGATAATGATCGAATCAATTCTGTATTTGGGCAGTCTGATGCGCATTACTGTTAAATCAAAGGCTGTTATGACTAGGGTTTGGAAAACTATGAAGAGAGCAATGTATACCACCAGTTTGAGGCGGTTCCTGCGACGGAGCTCCGACGACTGCACCGCTGCGGATTCCATTTTGGATGGCGGTGGAGGGTTGGCCTGTCCTGGCTTCTCTTCCATTTCTTGAACTCGCGTGATTTCAAGATTAAGATACGAATTAATGATTATTTTCGGTGGAACCGTGAGGGGAAAAAAAAGGAATTTATAGGGAGAGGAAGATGAAGATGCTAGCACGTTGTAATGTCGCAGAGATTTGACTATGAATGTAGAAAATAGAAAGTGTAGATTGACTTTGACTTTTCAACAGAGTCTACACGGTATAAAGTCGTGTTATTCTTTTATTTTCAGTAATTAAATAATCAAGTTCACATATGACCAATGATCTGAGGAACCATTTGAAAAATTAATCTGTAAAAAAGAATTTTATAGCCGTCCCAAGTAACCCGTCTAATTGCCCTGAGAGTCTTGGCAACTTATTTGTTGACAGTCATGATTGATGGCTGAAGCCAGTGGGCATGTAAAGTGGAACCTAAATGCATTGAATTTGAACATGAAAAGTTTGTCCCTTGGCCCCTGTGGTGGGTTTAAAATTAGATTTTGAAGTATATTTTGATAAAATTTAATGAAATACGCAATTTAAAAATTGTGAATTTCATAAAATACGTAATTCAAATTAATTATTGATGTTAACTTAAATTAAATTTTAATCTTTACTAAACAGAGGCTAAGCTTTGTTTTATGTATGTTAAAATCAATTTTTTAGTAAATTTTAATATAAGTTGATGAAATATGTGGTTAAAAAGTTGTGAATTCAATGAAATGTGTTGTTAAAATTTATTGTTGATTTTGACTTAAATTACTCCCATTTTTCCTTAAGCTTATTTTTAACCATACATTTTAATGAGATCTGTTACGACTCGTTACTAAAGACTGCCACGTGACCCAAAATCGAGCTGTGAGACCTGATCCGAGGCCCACTCTATCTGAGGCCCTTTTACTACATAGATCGGGGTCCCCTATCCGAGGCCCTGTTATCGGTAGGGGCCCAATTACTTTTGAAGCATCTCCTGGATCCGATGCTCTATTATCTGCAGAGGCCCAATTGCAGGCTCCCAGCTAATGACGGCCCACGTGCAAGGATTTGCTCATGATAGAGATATTTGTTTGAATGATTGATGTTACCTTCGCAAAAAGTGCATATGTCTTGTCTTGTCAATTTAAAGACAATTAATGTTTTGTAAAGTTAGGATGGCTAGGATTTGGTGCTTTGGCCAAGAAGATGATGTCACGTGTAATTTGATCCAAATGTCACAATTTCATTTGTAACACTATAAATACCCCAACCACGTGTAATTTGATCCATGGGTCACAATTTCATTAGGAACACTATAAATACCCCCATACTGTAACTATTGAAGACTAATGAAACTTTAACTACTAAAAGCAACTTATCTTATTCCCTAATCACGTTTATTACAACTATAAATATTGTTCTTATCGATTGATCATTATACAATCTCGTTCTGTAAATCTTGTCAAAGCTCGAACGGAAACGTCTCGTGTCGTTGGGCTTTTCCCACGTCCAATCTTTGGAGTGATATCGATCGTAGATCTACATTAACGTGTTGGATATGGTTTACGCATATACAAGTAGGTCCGGCATCTGTTGAGTTCATATTTTTTAGGTCAACGAGATCCATAACTTTTATCAACTTTTAAACCATACATTTCATCAATTATTATTAAAATCTATTAAAAATATATATATATTTTTTAAATCTAAATCAAAGTATCAAACAGATGCTAAAATCACCTTACAAGTTACAATGAAAGGCTTACAAGAATTCTTGAAGCAAAATATGACAAAATTTTATGATAATTGTCGATTTATTGCAGTCTTACCTTTTTTATTCGGACTTTAAACTAGTCATTGTAGGAAAACATCGGAGGAGTTTTAAGTGCCGTATTTCAATTTTTTTAAATTGTTGTTGAGCTTGTTGGCTAATTCTTTTACTTAATCCTTTTCAAACATGTTATTTATTTTTCTGGAAAAAAAAATACTTATTTTAATTGCAATTCGTTTTTTACGTTGTAAATTGATAATTGATTCATTTTCAAATTTCATCAATAAATAATAATTCATTTTAAAACTTATTTATTTATTTTTAAATTTTACTTATAATTAAATCTTTTGAGATTAGACAAACATGCTCTTAGTAGTTACTAGTAAGGGGTTGTTGAAATCAATTAATAAATTAATTTCGCTAAAAAAAGAAAGGAAAAAAGTTCTAGTATACAGCAAACGGTACACACTGAAAAAATATATATTCTCAAATTTTATACTGTATTAGAAAGGTAAAGAAAGCCCAAGGTCACTCAAAATATGCTTGTAGTTCATATCTATTTGCACGTCAAGTATCCAATTGATTTCAGTCTCACATTAATTTCCAGGGTGCAATCCATTTCTGTGGATTTCTTTTTCTTCAGTACTTTGAGCAGCTCCACTTTTCCATTCAATTTAGACTTGCTAGTCAAGGTTAATACCCCAGGAATAGGATCAGATCCAAGTTGTGGAGAGTTTTGGACATTGCTTGACGACAAATTCACGATGACATTAAACTCCTTAGTCGAACGAGCTCTGACTCGTGCTTTAGGAACAAAGGCCATCCCAACGCTCAAATCATTGTAGAAGAACTCGATCGTGCTTTCCTGGAACTTATAGTGGCCAAAATTGGTGTTCTTGACTCCAAGTTCAGCATTCATACTTATGTTGAACGAAGTATTAGTGTAATCGAAGGAATAGAATGTTGCAGATCGAACCCTGAACTTTGGTGTTCGTATTTTCATGATAGTCAGGGCAAAAAGCAATATAATAGCGGTTTGAAACACGATAAAGATAGCAATATATAATAAACATTTCATACGCTTCTTTTTGCGAGCATCTTTGGAGTGCAATACGGTTGTTTCTTCGTCATGTTTGGTATGACCGTTGGCTTGTGATGTTTGATGAATGTGCTGATCTTTGTCTGTCATTTCGATATATTAAGAAAAGATCTCTGGCAACTAGAGATTTTTTCAAAAAAGAAGTTATGGAACAAATTTGACTCGTTCGAGTTTAGGAGAAGATATTTTTGTGAGGAAGGTGGATTTGATGAAGCTATTTATATAGAAGTATAGAATTGTTCTTGTGCCACAAAATGCAAGGAATCCATACTATACATTGAAAGCGCGTGGAATTTAAGTCTCTGGATTATAACGTCTGAACTAATTTCTGACAAGTGAACGCGTGAGGACAATTTTTGTAACTTTGACCGAATGGAAGCTTCTGAATTTTTACGGTGTTAAGTTAACAAAATTATCATTTGGAGCCCTCCTCTTATTTTAACATAAAATCAGTCCTCATTGTAAGATTTTCTTTTGTTAAAAATTTAACTTTGATTGGCACGTGTTTGACACACTCACAATTTCAAGTAGAATAAAAAAAAGGGAGAAAATACATAAGAATCTGGTCCAACTCCCCAATAATATATTGGCATTATCTTTAATTTTCAAAAAATTGAGTTGCTTGTTCTTGCGTTTATATTTTATCACCTGGGCGGCAGAACCAACCAATGCGGAGGCTACACCCTGTATTCTGTCACTCAGGTAGTCAATTTGGATGTATACATAGCATTATTCTTGTTCTTTATTTATTAGAGAATTTTCAAAATACATCATGAAATATCAATCAACATGTGAAAAATGAATATACATTAAGGGTCCGTTTGATTGTAAGGGTGAAAAATGGGTAGAAATAAAATGTTTTACAGATAATTGATTTTTCTAGAAAATGTTTTATTGGGAATTGTAATTAATTGTGTTTGATTGATATAATTTTTCATGGAAAATGTTGAAAATTTGGTGTCCATTTGGCTTCGTTTTTTATGAAATTTGTCCATTAAAGTGATAATTTTTTCTACCATTGGGTTTAAAATTTGTTCCAATTGTAAAAAAAAAAATGTGAAAATTTTTTTTTTTACCATACCGAATATCATTCGTTTGACTTTGTTTTGCATGGAATTTGTCAATAAAAGTGAAATTTTTTTTTTACCATTGTATCTAAAATTTGTTTCCATTGGAAAAAAAAAAGGTGGAAAATGTTTTCCCACCAAATAGGTGGGAAAACAAAATCAAGTTTTTGTGAATCAAAAGATTGTACCTAGAAAAATGTGGAAAACATTTTTTCAGAAAAATTTGTGCTATCAAACATCCTTAATTGGATAAAGTTAGAAAATGTTTTTCTTTTCCATCCATTTTCTAGGCTATCAAACGGACCCTAATTTTTTTATTGAATAAGCACTTTGATTTCCAAGTCAATTGTGTCCCTACCATGTGTGAATTGGAACCATGTTCCTTCTTCTAGATGATGATAGTGATATTCTCCTTTCTACCACTTGTTTGTAAAGTGTGTGCGCGCGGGAGACTGAGAAATAGACAGATAATGACATCTCAGTGTATAGATTATAAAAATTACTAAAATATCTTTCACACTTTCCACTATACTTTCTGTCATCATTTAAACTTTCACTCGGATTTCAAAACGGGCACCACACTCCAAATAATTTTCAATTTGTCAATGAACTTCTAAAATGGTTTCAAATCAGTCACTCCGTTAAATTAACTAAAAAGTTGCATACATTTTAGTGTCTGTTTGATTCCCGTTAATTGGAAAAAAAAATAATATTAGTTTTGAATAGTATTTTTAGGAGAATGTGTGGTTAAAAAGTAGAGAATTTTTTTGAAAGAATATGTAAAATATTTTATTGTGTGAATGTGTAGTTGAAAATCATCTTTAGTTAGAAATGGCAATTGGGGACGGGGCTGGGCGAGTTCGGGGCACGGACTTGCCCCGTTTCCTGTCCCGTTTATTTATTTATTTTTTCAAAAACTTTCAATTAACTATTTTTTTATTTTTAATTTGTAGCTAATTATTTTTTTATTTTTCAAGGGGCGGGTTCGGGGCGGAGCATCCGCTCCCCGCCCTGCCCCACCAACTCGTCGGAACGGGTTTTTTTGGCCCCATTCGGGGTAGGGCGGGACGGGTTTTTTTGCCATCACTATCTATAGTAAACTATAAAATAAACAGTTTTGCTACCGGTACATCAAGGTGTACATCACACTCACATGGAGGGTGGGACCCGCTTAAATAAAAAAATATTTTATACACGTGGATCCCGTCCCCATGTGAGTGTGATGTACATCATTATGTACAATTCTTGATGTACAAGTAGCATTTTTGTAAAATAAATTAATGGGTACCAAATGGGCCCTTAACTAGCTTCACTGACGTGTAGTCTAATCAGCCGTTTCAAATTGGTCATCAAACTTTCTACACGTGTTCAAAATGCTTACTAACTTGATGATAATCAATTTATAACCTAAAGTACTATGCCGATATGACCGGAGTTAAAAACAGATGGTTACGCCCAAAATCCACTTATGTGAAAGAAAAATGTTCAAGGCCCCGTTCGGGAGGGATTAAAAGCTAATTAAAATTGAAAATATGGCATTTATTGGATCTCACTCGTCTAATAAAAGTCAACAATAACGGCTATATTTTTAATTTTAATCTGATTTTAATCCCTCCCATACAAGGCCCAAGATTTGTTTTGATTTGGAATTATGCTCACGCGATCTAATTATTTTTAAAGAACTGTTAAGATGTTGTTCAATTATTTTGAAAAGGCGATAATTATTGTATATCACTTTCACAATCCAAAATAAATCAACAATTCAATCCAATATTCGTATGGAAATGAAAAGTCTACGGATTATGCACAATCGTGAAAATTGTAGCGTAAAATACAATAAATTCCGTTGAACGTTCCAATCCATCTAAACTGAAGGTTAGGTAAAATTTTAAATCCAAAAAATATAGGTTTTTGTCATTTGGTAAAGTGTGACTAGTTAAAAACAAATTGAAGTTCAATGACCAGTTTTTAGCAATTGCAATTAGTTTTAATTATACATTTAACAGAACTTACAATTTTTCAATTACATATTTTTTAATTTTTATCAATATTTACTAAGAGCTTGTTTGGTAGATATTAAAATCGGATTAAAATTGAAAAAATAGCCGTTATTGTCGACTTTTATTAGACGAGTGAGACCCAATAACGACTATATTTTCAATTTTAATTGGATTAAAATCCCTCCCAAACAAGCTATAAATAGCATTATTTAATCGCTTGTGCAAGTTGGATGACTTTCATTTGATTAGGTTTCGAGTCATCATCAATCGTGTTTCAAGTTCAATGAATTTGTCACAAAGAAACAAAAGGCTTAATTAATGATAGGGATAATTGCAATAATGGTCTCAAACCTTTCGCTTTTTATAAACTTTACCTCAATCTTAACTTTACGTCAACGACAATCTCAAATCTTTCATTTTGTTGTACAATGGGGACAAATGGATCCTCCATTTTCCTGTTAGTTGACCTGAAAAATAAAAATTTGACCAAATTAAAAATGGTAAAATAATAATTTTATATTTTTCTCCCATTAAATATTTAAAATAAGTAAATTAGAAAAACCAAAAATAAAATAAAAATGGAAAATAAAACTCATATTCTTCTTCCACCCCACCACCACCACCACCACCACCACCACCACCAAATCGAAATCGGAAAACCATGGCCCGTCGGTCAGCGGCCACTAGAATGGAACCTAAACCACAAAAAAACTCGAACCAAAATGGAACCCAAATGGAAAAATCTTCTCCAGTGCCAGAGATCTGAATGCTTTTCACTGCAAATAAGAGAGGTTCTTCAAAATCCCTGCTAAATTGCTCAAATTTAAAGCCAACAAGAGGCAAAATGTCCTCCAAAATCTGGCCTTCCCAATCCACGGTGGTGCCACCATCTCAACTTTTCTTTTCGCATTCATAATTGAAATCGTCCTTTGCCTACTCACTATCACCGTCGCCTCCATGAAATGATGACGAGACCACTGGTTTCCACAAATTAATTACAGCAATTGCAATTGATTATATCAGATTAAGGCAATTGTAATTCCAATTGCAATTTATTACAGCAGATTAGAAGATATTGCAATCTGGATTTTAATACAGAAATTAATTCCAACGAATTAAATACAGCAAAATTCATATGAAAGTCCTTCCCAAACCCGGAACTTAGTAACTTCCACTTGTGAATTTCAAATCTAATTGATTGTGCAGAAAAAGTATGGAGACTTATGGAGTCTGAAGAATGTTTACATACAAAACCTAAAACATATGATGAATTTTGATGAAATATGAATGAATTGTCCTTGTTATGCAATAAAATGAAAGGTTTGAGACTATGGTTGGCACAAAATGAAAGTTAATGAATCTGCAAAAAAATAAATGTTTGAGACTGTTGCTGCAATTATCCCTTGATGAATGATGATAAGATAGCATGAATGATATTATTTATGCATTAGTGTTAGTAAAAGTTAATGAACGTGATCCTTTAATCGCTAAAAAATAATAAAATTTCCACTACTCTAACATTGACAATTCTTATCCCCAAATTATAAAAAAATTAGAGTCTGAATAAAATAATATTATTCGCAAATTTAAAAATATTTTCTTTTTTTTAATCATATATTTTTCAAAAAATTATTATTCCTCTCATTATAATCCAAAGTAATGGAGTTCAAAAAAGACGCATCATCTTCACAAATCATAATCTAGAGAGAGAAGAATGATTAGGGCTGTAAGAGTGTAAAACTACATTTATGACATAAATAACATATTAAAATTTAATTACATGATTAAGCCCTTGTTTGGGCTCCATAGCCTCCATTATATCACATTTCAATAAGGAGAGTAATAATTTTTTTGAGAATGTGCGATGAAAAAAGAAGAATTTTTTTTATATTTATGTATAATATTATTTTATTGAAAAACGTGTGATTGATAAGAAGAAAAAAAAAATAAATTTTAATTTAATGGGGCCAATCAAGGCTAAAATAGTTCAAGAAACTGCTATAATTAACATAAAAGACTACGGTGGGGATGATCGGCCTCAACGTTATTTTTCTATACTGATTCGACTTTCTAGTTTGGTACGACTCATACACATTCCTTTATATCAGCATCAATAACGCAACTTTAAGCAACGGATAATCAACAGTTCCCCTTTTTTTTTTTTTTTGTTATAATTATTTTACAAAGAAAAAATATAATATTTATATTAACATGTCTGTAAATTTAAAAGAATAAAAAAAATAACTAAAAGTTATCCACGTATTATCTCACAAAAATTCTGTTAGTAATTATAAAAATTACAGTGTAACAAAAGTATGCCCGGGACATAATTTTTTTGCAACCAAATTTTAAGGATCTGTTCTTTTTGCTATTTTCAAGCCGTTTTTTGTTTTCGATTTTCCAAAACAGTGAAAACGCGTTCTCTTTCCTATTTTCGAAAACGCGTTTTTGAAAACGACTTTAAAATTTATAAAGAAAACACAAAACGACGAGTGTTTTCAGTTATAACTTGGCCAAAATTTCCAAAACGCGTTTTCGTTGTTTTCAATCCAACCGCCAACCTTCACCACCTGCACCAACCACTGCCATCACCGCCGACCACCTCCAACCACCAAATCTCACCCACAGCCACCACCATCGCCTACACCAACCACTGTCATCACCGTCGACCACCTCCAACCACCAAATTTCACCCACAGCCACCACCACCGTCTGCACCAACCATTGCCGCCAACCACCAAATCACAGCTGATCGCACCCACAGCCACCACCGCCGCCAACAACCAAATCGTAGCAGATCGCACCCATAGCCACCACCACATCACAGTTGATCGCACACACAACAACCACCACCATAGCCAAAATCACCACGAAAATCTGCTGCGACCCAAAATCGCGAAAATCTACTGCTTAGCCGGGTTGAAATCGCGACCCAAAATCATCACAAAAATCGCGACTGAGAAACGAAAGAAGAAGGACAGCAGCGTCGCGACCGGCTAAGAGACCACTGCCACAACCACCGTCACCGTCGACCACCGAATCGCAGCAAATCGCACCCACAGCCACCACCATCACCACTGAATTTGCGACCCAAAATCTCCACCAAAAAAGGAAGAAGAAGGACCCCCACTCCTTCTGGCCGGCGAAATGGAGCCTGGCGATGAGAAGAGATAGGAGAGAAAGAGGGGAGGGGAGAGAGAGAGATGGGATGGGATGGGAGGGGAGAACGTGTTTTGGTGTTTTTAATTTTGGAAAACAATTTTTCAAAATGATAAAAAGAACGCATTTTCAACAATCTCAAAATGGACACTCAAAACACAAAATTCAAAATGAATTCAAAACACAAAACAGAAACACGAAAAGAACACCACCTAAATTATTGAACTCCATTGGGTGCTTAAATCTCTATTTATTATTAATATCGACACATTACTATATTCACGAATATGTAAGTGGAATTGTACCACTTAATTCCTATTCTTCGTCTAGTATTTATATTTGGTAAAGTAAGGCATTTTTTTTATTTTTAACATATTAAAATACAAACAATCCCAATTTATTATTTTTTTTTTTTTTACCACACATTTTTTCAAATAATATTATTCCAACCATCAAAATTACAAATAGTGGGGGTCAAACGGGGCTTAGCATATTGAAGATTGAATATGATTAAATGACAATTGCGCTAACACATTGAGATGATCTTATTGAATTGGGAATGATAGTTGAATTGGATATGATCGAACAGATGCACGGAGCCATTACATTCCCGTTAACAATTGCATTAGCCCTTCGTCCAGGACTCGATGAGCTTTTCCATGGCTACATGGGATGAACCGCCATCTTGAATTGCAGCCTTGGCGCAATTTCTCATAGCCATAACCTGATCCTTCACTGCTTTCCCGTTTTCCGACTCCATCAACTCTCTGACTCGCTTATCCAACTCAGCTGCTGTAACGAACCCGTTGGCCGAATCAGTTAAACCCAGCGCTACCTTCAATTCCTCCACCATGAAAACCCTATTCATCCTTTGCTCTGCATAGAGTGGCCATGCCAACATTGGCACACCTGCACAAATAGCTTCCAAAGTTGAGTTCCATCCACAGTGAGTCACGAATCCCCCTACTGAGTCATGATTCAACACCTCCAGTTGTGGTGCCCATGACTTCACGACAAGTCCTTTATCCTTAGTTCTTTCCAAGAAACCTGTCGCAAAATTTAAATAAATAATCAATACTTTTCCCTAAACACTTAAATTTTTTTTGGATGAGATTGTTAACATACCTTATCAAAAACTAAGAAAACTTGTTTTCAACTCTCTCGGTCCTCATTTACAAAAAAAAAATTGCCCCCACCCAATTACTAAAAGTTATACTTATGTTAAGCTTTGAGGACAAAATAATGAACAGGACGGACTTACATGTGCAAATTTAAGGCCTTGTTTGGTACAGATTAAAAATAAGATTTTAATCTAAGTCAAAATCAAACAATCAATATTAACATCTTTCATGGATCTCACAACTTTTCAACTACACATTTTAAAAATTTCTATTACAATCTACTAAAAATATAATTTTAATCTCCACCAAACATCATTTAAATTTAATACACATCACATATCTCTAACCATTAGATGAGAGGATAAGAAAACGTTGTGGCAACAATGCATCCAAGTCTGGTTCTGAATTTTCCTTGGTTTTATCAGGCGCCCCACCAATGATGGGGCGTCGGGTGTCCATTATTAGTGGACACCCCAATGGGTACACTACCCATAGTGCAACTCTAAATTTAATACACATCACAGATCTCTAACCATTAGATGAGCGGATAAGAATACCTTGTGGCAACAATGCATCCAAGTCTGGTTCTGAATTTTTCTTGGTTTCATCATCCGTGGGTGGATTACGCACCACCCAAAGAAACCGGTGGCCGCTATTTTCCAACCCTGCCGCTATTTCTACCAGCTGCTCTGCCGTGAAGGATCCCATACTCCCAAAACACAGAAAAACTACACTTTTACTAGGCTGTAAATTTAACCAACTCAAACACTCATGTTCATCACTGTTACTGCCTTTATCTTTGCTTGCAATTAGAGGTCCAATGCAATATACTGGCGGCGTTGGTGCATTTGGAATACATAAACCATCGGATAATGCTTTAACTGCTCTTGATTCAAGAGCTTCAAAAGTATTTACCAAAATCCCAGGCGATTTTCCTTTCTGCATAGCAGTTTCTAAGAACAGCTTGTATATTCTACTTTCACGATCAAACAGAACTTTTGGCAAATCTTGAGAGTAAATTGGTGGGGTGCCTGGAGTTTTAATATAATCATGTACATCTTTGATGTTTTTTGTAATGGTTTCATGGAGAGTTGGAATATGTAAGAAAACGCAAAGTGCAGAAGTGCCTGAAGTGTAGAAATAGTAAGTAGGGATTCCAAGTTTTGAAGAGACTTCATAAGCAGCGTTACAGAAGAAATCTATGAAGAAGGCTACGAGATTTGATTTCTGGGATATATTCTGAAGGGCTTCGTGCAGGTAAGGGTTGTTCAGGCGGGGTATTTCGAAAAAAAGTTCTTCAAAAGGGATGTTGGCGGAGGTGGGAGGAAGTTCGACGGTAGAAAGTTGGTGGAAAGTGATGGAAGAAGTGGTGGAAGCAACGTGGTTTATGTAGGGTGCGGTTACGCCGGTGGTGTGTGGAGCGGCGGTGACGAAAATGGTTATGAAGAATGAAGGGCGGTGCTTGAGGAGGAGCTTCCCGAGCTCCACCATGGAAATCAGGTGGCCTATTCCGGGAGAGGGATACAACACAATGGTGTCAGTCATGCTAGATAAACTCATCAATATGGATATCGTAACGAAATACTCAGAATGGTGTCATATATAAGGAGGCTAGACGTGAAACCCATGGCGCTGTGCCAATTTTTTCAGCTCACATTTGTGCTATTGATTTCAACAATACCAATAATAAAGCTGACAAAATTGATACAGAAGCTGACGTGGGAGAGAAGGGTGAAATGAAAAGGGTAACAATGTGATGTACTTTGATTTTTCCCTTTTTTTTAATTGGGTTATGTTGTATTTGTAAATTGCTTGTGGCGTATTTATAAAAATGTATTTCAATAGTGGTGTATTTATAATGTGGCATAATAAATAATATACTTTTCCTAATTGAAAAGTGAAGTATGACCAAGCAACTTAACTTCTGTATTTTTGATTGACTCTTTCGCTATTTTTGATTGACTCTTTCGCTGCTGAGTAAAAAGATTTGGAAAAAAAATGCCATTGATTCTTTGGCCTCCATTTTTGACCATTGCTACCCATCACTACAAACAAAGAAAAAGGGGGTGGTGATCTGGAAAACAAATGCCATCGATTCTTTGGCCTCCATTTTTGACCATTGCTACTCCATCACTACAAACAAACAAACAAACAAACAGAAGAAGAAAAAAAGGAAATTCAGCAATCAAGCAAATTGGTTGGAACAAGTTTTGATCTTATAATAGTGGACTAATTTTTTTACCATCTTTTGTGACCAATATTTGGTCACTAATGCAGAGTATCAGAGCCCATACATTTTGGTTGTTGAAGATCAGGGTGAGAAAAAGAGCCACAATTTTTTTTTTTTGCATAGTAAGTTTGTAAGTGTTATGCCCTAGACCCAATCGATTTAGGTTATAAACACTTTTCATATGTTTAATGCATTTAATTATGGCAAGATCTATTATTTATTTATATTGTTTTTCTATTGTGTTAA
Source organism: Fraxinus americana (assembly GCA_035079005.1). Taxonomy (NCBI): domain Eukaryota; kingdom Viridiplantae; phylum Streptophyta; class Magnoliopsida; order Lamiales; family Oleaceae; genus Fraxinus; species Fraxinus americana. Next base: position 32,411,011 of record CM068710.1, on the reverse strand, counting down.
TTATATTAAATAATAGAATCCGTAAATTTAAGTCTTTTCAATTTGTTAATCACAAGGAGTTGTGATTGTGAGGTGCAAATTACAATATGACTGAATCTTAAATTATCCATGGTCGAAGTGATAACGAGACACGGATATCGTTATTGCGGATAGACCATCGCGTGTGGCATTCTTACTTGTGAAGTAAGTAGCTGATCTCACAAGCTAAAGTGTGGTGACACTTGAGTGAACACGCGGATGCTTTGTTATAGAACAAAACATTGGAGACCCGCTGGGAGATTCCACATGGATAACTATCTGAGTGTTAGTGGTTAATCTCTAACGTTCGGCAGTGAAATTGATCCTTTGACTTGAGGTCATTATAGTACCTTATATGAGGAAGGTCATACTTTGGTGGTGTTGGATGTTACTCTGTCAAGGGTCGCTAATACAGCATCATTCGGGTATGTCAAGAATCATATGAAGGTTGTGAATGATCAATAGAGAATTCGTCACTCTTAGATAGTAAGAGAATATGATCTACATTTTATCCAGTTAAGTTGATTATGAAATCCTTGGCCAAGGTGAACTCATAAGTCGAAAAGGAGTTTTCGATTACATTGACTAAACAGTAAGATAAAAGATATGATCGATAATCGAGATTGACACATATCCATATCTCATAATTGATTGGATCATATTGACGAACGGATTATAATTTCACGGTAAACGAACAAGTTTTGGTTTGTCACATCACATGACATTTCCCATTACATGTATTGCCTTGACACATTGCTAGATGTCAATCTGGGACGACGAATCTGAATGAGTGATAAATTAAAAGGGGGTGTTTTAATTTATCGACATTTTGATTAGATCAAAATAATAATTCAGACGTTAGACATCGTGATCGGGAACCTAATGGGTCACACACAAAAGAGAACCAGAAGAATGAGATTTACCAATTAATTAATTAACAAGTGTTGGGTAATTAATTAATTGGATTGCTTATTAATATACCAAAATTAATTAATTGGATTAATTAATTTATGGACCGGGTTTTAATTAATATGATTAATAAAGTATCGGACCGGGTTTAGTTTCAAGAGGGGCCGAGCCCACTTGGACTTATATTAATATGATACTAGGGTTTGAAAACTGTAGAGATTTTATATTATTCTTGCTAGCACAAGAAAAGAAACCCTAGCCACCATTCTTGTTCTCTGTGTGGATCACCATTGGAGGCTGGACAATTGGACAGCTTGGATTGCAGATCGTGATCATTGGAGTTCGTGAATCAACAAAGGGTTTTACAGAATTCATCAAGGTATAATTCTAATCACAGTTTCCATCTAAACACATTGCAGATCTTTGGTGGGAATCGAAAATTGTTATAATTCCGCTGTGCATGATTAAGTAGATTCCCAACAGTGGTATCAGAGCCTACTTTGTGTTTGTTAGAAACTGTTTTATATCTTGAATAATCAAAAGTTGATTAATTATGTGTTTTTTCTTGAATCTAGCAATTTAGAAAAATGATTTTTCATCTTCAAAATCTGTTTTGGAAAAAGAAAAAAAAAAAAAAAAAACATTTTTTTTTTTTTGGATCTGAAAAAAAAAAAAAATTTCAAGGCGGGAGGGGCGGCGGCACGTGGCGGCGCGAGTCGCGCCGCCAGCGAGCGCGGCGAGGCTGCGCGGCGCGGCCGAGGGGGCTGGCTGCGTCGTGCTGCGTCGCGCGGCGGCCGGTGGTCGCTGCGCGGCGACCGCGGGCTCTTGCGCGACGCAGCGGCCGATGGTGGCTGGCTGCGACGCGGCGACCACGGCTCTTGCACGGCAACGGCGGCCGTGGGCTGCTGACGCCTTAGCAACGACGGCGCACGGCGCTGCTGCTGCGCCACCGGTGGTGCGGCGGGGGCGCCACCGGTGGTTCCCGCGGAGACGGGAGCAATTTAAAAAAAAAAAAAAAAAAAAAAAAATTTTTTTAGGGTTTACTGTAGCAATCGGGTTTTGGAGGCGGGGGCCTCTGATGCAATTTTTGAAATTGTAGGCCCCCGCCTGCAATTAATCTTCAGGGGCCAATGTTGCAATTTTAGATGGAGGGCTTGCCATGTAATTTGATTAATTGGAGGCTATGTTTGTAATTTCAAACTTGGGTCAATCTGCAAATTTTAATAAAATGAGTTTTTGAATTTAAGTTTAAAAATGATTTGAATTTGACGTTAAAATATTAATTTTGACCTAAATTTAAATTTTATTTAAAATTGACGACTTTTATATTTTCGTTAAAAATTGTTTTTAACTTAAATATATAAACTTGGCCCTAAATTGATTTTTATTTTATTTAGGAGTTTTATCCTAAATTAAAATATTAATTCAATTGTAATTAGAGTTGGACTCTAATTTGATTTTTTAATTAAAATTTGATTTTAAATTAAATTATCCCGCCCTAATATTTTAATGAATTGTTTCGCCCTAAAATAATGGAATTAGAGTTAGACTCTAATTTAATATTTAATTAAAATTTTGATTTTAATTAAATTGACCCGCTAATTAATTTAATTGATTAATTTGATTAATTGATTAATTAATTATTTTCGATCCATTTGATTAAATGTTTTTAAACGATCACTATTGCTAGATTCTTGAAACATATATGCATATAGTATTAGATATTATATAGGATTGCATTTATATGATAAATGCTTAATTAGTGGATGATTATGGACTCGACCATGTGGATGCGTTGAATGGTTAATTTTATTCTTGTTGTTTTATGGGCCTGCGAGCTCTAAATTTATTTTGGACCTGCGAGTCCGTTATTGTTAATATAATTTTGGGCCTGCGCGTCCAATGTTATTCAGGCCTGCGTGCCAACTAGTATATGATACAGGTTGTGACTGGATTGATTGAAGATGCAAGAGAAAAAGGAGGAAACCATGGAGATGGTGCATTGATATTAATTCAATGCAATACCCCCTAGGAATTGACCAACTAGTTTTCCTTTTGGCTCGGGAAGACTAGATAGAATTTGTCCATAATCATCCACTCTTATATGTATATTTGTTTGCATGCTTGATGCTTACTTAAATATGTACATATATACATGATTGAATTGATGAGACCTTTGCATAATAAACCCCTCACTGAAATATTGAGTCAGAATTTTTGTTTGCCTTCCATCATTATAGTGAAAAACGAGAGTCCTAAATCGACCTCAGCTTGTTGAGTACACTCAAGGCTGATCCATTAGGGATATGTTTGACACTATTAAATATTTGATATTTTTGAATGATGGGTTTGACTTAACTAAAATTTATCTTTTGTTGAGTACACTCAAGAAGATAAATTCTAGAGGCGTATTAAGCTAACACATAAGATGTGTGAAGACAAAGAGTTGTCAGCTTAATGATCTGGGAGTTGTATGGAGATACAATTGATAATAGTATCTACTCAAATATTTTATTAAGGCTTGTTGAGTACACTCAAGGTCTTAACATAATAGATGGGATCCCAGCCCACTGGGAATCGAGTTTGGATTCTGTTAATTTATGTATGAGGGTCATAAATTTATTTTAAACAGTGGGAACATATTTAATTTAATTAAAGTCCATATTAAATTTATGCAATGCATTTTAATACATATTGATTCTTTATTTTTCGTCATTTACAGTTTTTGAATCATGAGTAACCATATGAATTTGAGAGGCATACTGGATGCCAACAAACTGACCGGGCCGAATTTTCTCGATTGGCACCGCAATTTGAGAATTGTTCTCAAGCATGAGAAAATTGGTTATGTCCTGGAGCACCCCCTTCCTGAGGTACCTACTGAGGACTCAACTGTGGAAGAGGTGGCTGCTTACAATAAACACAGTGATGACGATAACACTGCATCATGTGTGATGCTTGCAGCTATGTCACCTGAGTTGCAAAAGCAACATGATGGTATGGATGCTTACACTATGATTTTTCATCTCAAGGAGTTGTATGATGAACAGTCACGTGTGGAAAGATATGAGACTTCCACGAGCCGGCGCACAAGACTGTCGTTGGCGACGCAGCGGCCTGGTCGTTGCGTCGTCTGCGTCGCCAGCCGGCTGGTGGTCGTTGCGCGACGCAGCAGCCTTGGCTTGCAGCGATGCCGCGAAGAACAGCCTGCACGGCTGCTGGCTGCGCCACCGGTGGTGCGGCGGGGGCGCCACCGGTGGTTCCCGTGGAGACGGGAGCAATTTAAAAAAAAAAAAAAAAAAAAAAATTTTTTTTTAGGGTTTACTGTAGCAATCGGGTTTTGGAGGCGGGGGCCTCTGATGCAATTTTTGAAATTGTAGGCCCCCGCCTGCAATTAATCTTCAGGGGCCAATGTTGCAATTTTAGATGGAGGGCTTGCCATGTAATTTGATTAATTGGAGGCTATGTTTGTAATTTCAAACTTGGGTCAATCTGCAAATTTTAATAAAATGAGTTTTTGAATTTAAGTTTAAAAATGATTTGAATTTGACGTTAAAATATTAATTTTGACCTAAATTTAAATTTTATTTAAAATTGACGACTTTTATATTTTCGTTAAAAATTGTTTTTAACTTAAATATATAAACTTGGCCCTAAATTGATTTTTATTTTATTTAGGAGTTTTATCCTAAATTAAAATATTAATTCAATTGTAATTAGAGTTGGACTCTAATTTGATTTTTTAATTAAAATTTGATTTTAAATTAAATTATCCCGCCCTAATATTTTAATGAATTGGAGTTGGACTCCGTTTTAGTATTTAATTAAAATTTGATTTTAGTTAAATTGTTTCGCCCTAAAATAATGGAATTAGAGTTAGACTCTAATTTAATATTTAATTAAAATTTTGATTTTAATTAAATTGACCCGCTAATTAATTTAATTGATTAATTTGATTAATTGATTAATTAATTATTTTCGATCCATTTGATTAAATGTTTTTAAACGATCACTATTGCTAGATTCTTGAAACATATATGCATATAGTATTAGATATTATATAGGATTGCATTTATATGATAAATGCTTAATTAGTGGATGATTATGGACTCGACCATGTGGATGCGTTGAATGGTTAATTTTATTCTTGTTGTTTTATGGGCCTGCGAGCTCTAAATTTATTTTGGACCTGCGAGTCCGTTATTGTTAATATAATTTTGGGCCTGCGCGTCCAATGTTATTCAGGCCTGCGTGCAATCTTGTATATGATACTGGTTGTGACTGGATTGATTGAAGATGCAAGAGAAAAAGGAGGAAACCATGGAGATGGTGCATTGATATTAATTCAATGCAATACCCCCTAGGAATTGACCAACTAGTTTTCCTTTTGGCTCGGGAAGACTAGATAGAATTTGTCCATAATCATCCACTCTTATATGTATATTTGTTTGCATGCTTGATGCTTACTTAAATATGTACATATATACATGATTGAATTGATGAGACCTTTGCATAATAAACCCCTCACTGAAATATTGAGTCAGAATTTTTGTTTGCCTTCCATCATTATAGTGAAAAACGAGAGTCCTAAATCGACCTCAGCTTGTTGAGTACACTCAAGGCTGATCCATTAGGGATATGTTTGACACTATTAAATATTTGATATTTTTGAATGATGGGTTTGACTTAACTAAAATTTATCTTTTGTTGAGTACACTCAAGAAGATAAATTCTAGAGGCGTATTAAGCTAACACATAAGATGTGTGAAGACAAAGAGTTGTCAGCTTAATGATCCGGGAGTTGTATGGAGATACAATTGATAATAGTATCTACTCAAATATTTTATTAAGGCTTGTTGAGTACACTCAAGGTCTTAACATAATAGATGGGATCGACCCACTGGGAATCGAGTTTGGATTCTGTTAATTTATGTATGAGGGTCATAAATTTATTTTAAACAGTGGGAACATATTTAATTTAATTAAAGTCCATATTAAATTTATGCAATGCATTTTAATACATATTGATTCTTTATTTTTCGTCATTTACAGTTTTGAATCATGAGTAACCATATGAATTTGAGAGGCATACTGGATGCTAACAAACTGACTAGGCCGAATTTTCTCGATTGGCACCGCAATTTGAGAATTGTTCTCAAGCATGAGAAAATTGGTTATGTCCTGGAGCACCCCCTTCCTGAGGTACCTACTGAGGACTCAACTGTGGAAGAGGTGGCTGCTTACAATAAACACAGTGATGACGATAACACTGCATCATGTGTGATGCTTGCAGCTATGTCACCTGAGTTGCAAAAGCAACATGATGGTATGGATGCTTACACTATGATTTTTCATCTCAAGGAGTTGTATGATGAACAGTCACGTGTGGAAAGATATGAGACTTCCAAACATCTCTTAGGTGCAAAATGGGAGAAGGATCTTCAGTCAGTGCTCATGTACTGAAGATGATTGGCTATATTGAGAAGTTGGCTCAATTGGGTTCGATAATGGACCATGAACTAAGTGTTGACTTAGTTCTTCAATCTCTGCCAGATAGTTATTCACAATTCATCATGAATTTCAATATGAATAAAATCGAATGCTCACTCCCTGAGTTGCTGAACATGCTTAAGACTGTGGAGCCCAATGTCAAAGTTAGCAGTGGGCATGTCTTAGCCATTCAATCCTCCAAGGGCACTAAAAGGAAGATTAAAGGAAGTTTTAAGAAAACATCCAAGAAGGCTAAGAACAATTTCAAAACAGTTAAAGCAAACAAGGACAATACCAAATCTGATGATCCGTGCTTTCACTGTGGAGTGAAAGGTCATTGGAAAAGGAACTGCAAGGCTTACCTCGCAGGCTTGAAGGGAAAGAAGTCTTCTGAAGCTTCATCTTCAGGTATACTTGTTATTGAGGTTAATATGTCTACTTCATTAGCTTCTTGGGTATTAGATACCGGATGTGGATCTCATATTTGTATAAATATGCAGGGACTAAAGAAAAGTAGACCACTGCAGAAAAGAGAAGTTGACCTACGCGTGGGGAATGGAGCAAGAGTTCTTTGCATTAGGTTTGTAGGAACATACTTTTTACCAGTGCCTTCAGGCTTAGTATTAGAATTAGAGAATTGCTATTTTGTTCCCGCCATTACTAAGAACATTATTTCTATTTCATGTTTGGACATGAGTGGTTTTTCAATTAATGTTAAGAACAATCGTTGTTCCCTTTAGAGATGAGATCTTTTATGGTTGTGGTGTTTTACAAAATGGCATTTATATTCTTGATCTTGAGTCGTCTATCATGAGTATAGAAAATAAGAGGCATAAGAATGATAGTCTAAACAATACCTATCTTTGGCATTGCGAGACTTGGTCATATAAATGAGAAACGCATATCCAAGTTACATAGAGATGGATACTTGGGATCAAAAGATTTTGAATCATTTGACAAATGCGAATCATGCTGCTAGGCAAAATGACCAAATTTCCTTTTCTTGGAAAAGGAGAAAGAGCTGCACATTTATTGGGCCTAATACATACGATGTATGTGGACCCATGTCAATCATTTGCTAGAGGCGGTTTCTCTTACTTCATCACATTCTTGATGATCATTCTAGATATGGTTATATCTATTTGATGAAGTTCAAGCATGAAGCACTTGAAAAGTTCAAGGAATTTAGACTTGAAGTAGAGAAACAAACAGTAAAAGTATTCTCACATTGAGATCGGATCGAGGTGGAGAATATTTGAAAGGAGAGTTTTTAGATTATATGAAAGAGAATGGGATTCTCTCGCGGTGGACTCCGCCATATACACCGCAACATAATGGTGTATACGAACAGAGGAATCGCACTTTATTAGATATGGTGCGATCAATGATGAGCCATGCAAACCTCCCAAAATCGTTTTGGGGTCATGCACTAGTTGCTGCGTGCTACACACTAAATCGTGTCCCATCTAAATCGGTTGACAAAACTCCATACGAGTTATGGAAAGGTAAAAGGCCCAACTTATCTCATATGAAAGTTTGGGGCTGTGACGCTTATGTGAAGCGTACTGAATCGGATAAGCTTGAGACTAAATCCGATAAATGTGTATTTGTGGGATATCCAAAAGAGACTATTGGATATCAATTCTATAATCCCATTGAGAAGAAGGTGTTCATCTCAAGACATGCCATATTCCTAGAGAAAGAGTTCATTCTAGGAGAGGGCAGTGGGAGCAAATTAGAACTTGAAGAAGTTGTTGAATCCACAGATATTGTTGACCAATTAGATGCACCTGAGTCTGATCCCACACCTGTTGAGGGACAAACTCTTGATCAGGACATAGAAACTCCTGAGGACACTCCAGCTCAGCGTAAGTCAAGTAGGATCATTCGACCTCCTAAGAGGTACGAATTCACGATTACTAATGAAGTATTATTAATCGAGGATGATGAACCTACTAGTTACGTAGAAGCAAAGTCAAGTGTTGACTCAAAGAGATGGCAAGAGGCCATGGAATCCGAAATGAACTCAATGTATGAAAACAAGGTATGGACCTTGGTTGACCCACCTGATGGGATAAAACCCATAGGTTGTAAATGGGTTTACAAGAAAAAGGTTGACGCTGATGGAAACATCCATACATACAAAGCAAGGCTAGTAGCAAAAGGCTATAAACAAAGGCAAGGTGTTGACTTTGATGAAACCTTTTCTCCTGTAGCCATGTTAAAGTCCATTCGGATTCTGCTTGCAATAGCTGCATATCATGATTATGAAATATGGCAAATGGATGTCAAAACTGCTTTCCTTAACGGAAACTTACAAGAGGAAGTGTACATGACACAACCTGAAGGTTTTGAATCCAAAGAGGCCAACAAAGTATGCAAGCTCGATCGATCCATTTATGGATTAAAGCAAGCCTCTAGAAGCTGGAATCTTCGTTTTGATGAGACAATCAAAAGGTTTGATTTTATCAAAAATGAAGATGAACCGTGTGTTTACAAGAAGACAAGTGGGAGCGCTATCGTATTCCTGATTTTATATGTTGATGACATATTATTAATGGGAAACGACATCCCAATGCTTCAATCAGTAAAATTGTGGTTGTCAAAGAATTTCTCCATGAAAGACATGGGAGAAGCAGCGTATATCTTAGGAATTAAGATCTATAGAGATAGATCTAAAAGATTGCTTGGCTTATCCCAGTCTTCGTACATAGATAAAATCTTGAGAAGATTTAACATGGAAGAATCCAAAAGAGGATTATGTCCCATGTCACATGGGATCCATCTCTCAAAAGACATGTGTCCTAAAACACTTGATGAGAGGAATCGCATGGATAAGATCCCTTATGCATCAGCAATAGGATCTATCATGTATGCGATGCTATGTACAAGACCAGATGTTTCATATGCTCTAAGTGTTACGAGCAGGTTTCAAGCAAACCCTGGTGAGAAACATTGGATAGCAGTTAAGAACATTCTCAAATACTTAAGAAGGACTAAAGACATGTTCTTGATATATGGAGGAAATGAATTGAGAATTCATGGATATACTGATGCTAGCTTCCAAACTGATAAGGATGATAGCAAGTCTCAATCTGGATATGTGTTTACTCTCAACAATGGAGCGGTTAGTTGGAAGAGTTCCAAACAAGAGACTACTGGCGATTCAACAACGAAGCCGAGTATATTGTCGCTCAAGCAAGAAAGGAAGCCGTCTGGATCAAGAAGTTCATTAGTGAACTTGGAGTTGTTCCTAACGGTGTTGATCCTATACTTTTGTCTTGTGATAACAATGGAGCCATCGCGCAAGCGAAAGGAACCAAGGTCTCATCAACGGTCCAAACATGTCTTTGAGCGGTACCATCTCATTAGGGAGATTGTACAAAGAAATGACGTAAAGATAGAGCGAGTTCCCACAGATGATAATATTGCAGATCCATTGACAAAGCCGTTGTCGCAGTATAAACATGATCGTCATGTAGACTCTTATGGTATTAGATACATAAGTGATTGGATCTAGTGCAAGTGGGAGTTTGTAAGTGTTATGCCCTAGACCCAATCGATTTAGGTTATAAACACTTTTCATATGTTTAATGCATTTAATTATGGCAAGATCTATTATTTATTTATATTGTTTTTCTATTGTGTTAATTATATTAAATAATAGAATCCGTAGATTTAAGTCTTTTCAATTTGTTAATCACAAGGAGTTGTGATTGTGAGGTGCAAATTACAATATGACTGAATCTTAAATTATCCATGGTCGAAGTGATAACGAGACACGGATATCGTTATTGCGGATAGACCATCGCGTGTGGCATTCTTACTTGTGAAGTAAGTAGCTGATCTCACAAGCTAAAGTGTGGTGACACTTGAGTGAACACGCGGATGCTTTGTTATAGAACAAAACATTGGAGACCCGCTGGGAGATTCCACATGGATAACTATCTGAGTGTTAGTGGTTAATCTCTAACGTTCGGCAGTGAAATTGATCCTTTGACTTGAGGTCATTATAGTACCTTATATGAGGACGGTCATACTTTGGTGGTGTTGGATGTTACTCTGTCAAGGGTCGCTAATACAGCATCATTCGGGTATGTCAAGAATCATATGAAGGTTGTGAATGATCAATAGAGAATTCGTCACTCTTAGATAGTAAGAGAATATGATCTACATTTTATCCAGTTAAGTTGATTATGAAATCCTTGGCCAAGGTGAACTCATAAGTCGAAAAGGAGTTTTCGATTACATTGACTAAACAGTAGGATAAAAGATATGATCGATAATCGAGATTGACACATATCCATATCTCATAATTGATTGGATCATATTGACGAACGGATTATAATTTCACGGTAAACGAACAAGTTTTGGTTTGTCACATCACATGACATTTCCCATTACATGTATTGCCTTGACACATTGCTAGATGTCAATCTGGGACGACGAATCTGAATGAGTGATAAATTAAAAGGGGGTGTTTTAATTTATCGACATTTTGATTAGATCAAAATAATAATTCAGACGTTAGACATCGTGATCGGGAACCTAATGGGTCACACACAAAAGAGAACCAGAAGAATGAGATTTACCAATTAATTAATTAACAAGTGTTGGGTAATTAATTAATTGGATTGCTTATTAATATACCAAAATTAATTAATTGGATTAATTAATTTATGGACCGGGTTTTAATTAATATGATTAATAAAGTATCGGACCGGGTTTAGTTTCAAGAGGGGCCGAGCCCACTTGGACTTATATTAATATGATACTAGGGTTTGAAAACTGTAGAGATTTTATATTATTCTTGCTAGCACAAGAAAAGAAACCCTAGCCACCATTCTTGTTCTCTGTGTGGATCACCATTGGAGGCTGGACAATTGGACAGCTTGGATTGCAGATCGTGATCATTGGAGTTCGTGAATCAACAAAGGGTTTTACAGAATTCATCAAGGTATAATTCTAATCACAGTTTCCATCTAAACACATTGCAGATCCTTGGTGGGAATCGAAAATTGTTATAATTCCGCTGTGCATGATTAAGTAGATTCCCAACATAGTAGACATCTACAGCGACCAAACGATGGTCGCTTGAACACCTATCGAGAAATGGGCATGCATTTTTATGTTGTTTTAGCAACCAATGGATATGATCACTATTGTTTTAGCAAACTATGTTCGCTGATAAAATTTCAGTGACTAAGCCTCCCATGATTGCTGGAACACTTGATGGGAAAGTCCCGCGCATTTTCTTGATTCTTTAACCGACCAACGATGTAGTTGTTAAATATTAAACCACCCTAGCAACCACAGTCTGGTTGGTGGTACTAGTTTTCGGCAACCAATTGTAGCTTGATCTCTAAAACACTTGGCGCAATAAATCTAGAGTTTCTATTCAATTGATGTTAGCATTTTGTACACACCCCTTGAGCAACCATATACTGGCCGCTGGTACTAGTTTTCTACATGTCCCACATTTTTTCAATTTGATTTTTCTATTGGTCGCTGAATATTACATCACTCGATGGTACTAGTTGTCTGGAACCAACTGTTTTAATAAATCGGTGACATTTTCATGAGTTGTGACAGTATTATAAGAGAACTCTTAAGGTGTATTTTTGAAAAGATAGTTAGATCAATTTAATAGGTTACCTAAGTTTTGAATTTTTAAATATGTTTTGTATAGATGAATTATAGGATTAATCTAAATGTTTGTTATTTTTCGTGATCGCTTGATAAGTCAAATAATTTACGAAGATTGCAAACTGATAATTAGACTCTGCATGTTTAATATACTTTTATCTGCTTTAGGTATGTAGTTAAAAGTAGTCTATCATGAAATAAACACATCATCCTTTACTAATCGATTTGGATTAGCTAAAATCAGAACCACATCGTGAAAATTCAAAACCAAACAACAATCTTTGTTAAAACGTAACTATCACTTTTTTTGTTAATATCATATCATTTTTTTAAGAAACTAAGGGGATGTTCTCTTTGTATTTCAATTTTGTATTTTGAGTTTTGAATTCATTCTGTATTTTGTGTTTTGAGTGTCCATTTTGATATTGTTGAAAATGTGTTCTTTTTGACATTTTGAAAAATTTTAAAAATACTTAAAACGCGTTTTGAAAATTTTGACTTGATTATAACTGAAAACACTCAAAACGACAAATTTGTCATTTTGAGTTTTTTTTGTAAATTTCTAACTTGTTTTCAAAAAAGCTTTTTCGAAAATAAGAAAGAGAACGAGTTTTCACTATTTTGAAAAATGGAAAACAGAAAACGACTTGAAAATGGTAAAAAGAACATGCCCAAAGTTTTTGCGCTATTAAAAAGAGACTAAATTATCATTATTGTTAAGGTTGGGCAAAATGTCCTAATCGAACCGAACCGAACCGAATCGAGCGGATTTTTTTAAAAGAAATACTCGAACGGGTATCCGAATCGAGAACCAAATGGTTTGGTTCGGTTCTCGGTTCTAGACCCAAAACCGAAGAATCGAATAAGAACCCGAATTTTTTTTTCATATTGGATAAATCAATTTCTTTTATTTTTTCTAAATAAATTAATAATTTTTTTTATTAAATTTTATTAGTTGAACAATTTAGAGTTTATTTATGTTTGCTAGTTGTGTTTTTTTTTCAATTTTTTTTTGTATAGTCTCTTAATAGTTGGTATGAAAAGTCAAGTAACTGATTATTATGAATTTTGAAGTATAAAAAAGTGACCTACCATGTCGCTTTTTTGAAAGAGTCAATATATATTAATGCTAAAAAGTAAAAAAGAACCGTGTTACTTTTCATAGAGTGACATATCATGTCCTCTCAAATCAAATATTCATATAATATTATTAACTCTTAATTCTATAAATCGGGAAAAGAAAGACTATTAAACGAAAAGTGATAAGAAATTCAAAAAAGTGATCTAAAAAAATTTACAAAATCAATTTGGGCATAATTAATACGAAATTTTGAAATCAATTTTAAGGGTATTAATTTAATATTTTATTTTTAAAAGATAGTGAGCCTAATTTTCCTTTTAAAACTTTAGTTGCACTAACCATATATTTATTGGCCCTAGGGATGTCAAAAAAGTTCACTGGCTCGGACAGAGCCCCATTTTAGGGTATCAGCTCGAGCCGAGCCAGCATGTGGGCTCGTGTCACGGGTCATTTTGACCCGTCGAGCCTTATTAAAAAAAATTTAAAAATAGATTTTAAATTCAAGCATATATAAATTGAACAAATTGTAAATTCTTAAAAATAATTAGATTTATAATTAAAAAACAACGAGCTGACTTGGCCCGAGCTGAAAGATCAGGTCGAACTTTCGTTTTTTGGCTGAGCTATTGCTCGACTCGGCTCGGGCAAAAAAAAAAGTCGGAACCATTTTTGCTCGAGTCGAGCCCGAGCTTTAAGTTTCGACTCGTGGCTCGGCTCGACTCGACTCGACTCGACTCGTTGACACCCCTAATTGTCCCTAATTGGCCCATGGTCTTAAAAAAAGTAATGTTGTGTAACTTCACTCGGTTTCCAATTCTAATTTAGGTGGCGTTCGATGATAAGTTAAATGAAATGTAGAATTAAATGAGTTATTTAATTTCATTTATCATTTGATGACACGTTAACGCAATCTAAACTGGCATTGCAACCTTAGTAACTAAATAGAATTACTCTCTTAAAAAATCATCTCTAAGGCCCCATTTGATTGCTCTTTCTTTTCTATGGAAGATGGAAATTAAAATTCATTTCCACATTTTTGCATGTTCAATTGACTAAATTTTTCATGGAATTGATTTTCCACATTTCTTGATTTTTGAGGAAAAGTTTTTTTCCATGGGTTTGATGGGAAAAGCTTTTCTAGGCAGTTTTTTTTTTTTTTTTTTAACAATTGAAGCAAATATTATCTATTTAATAGACAATTTTCATGGAAAATAAAGTCAAACGAATACCAAAAGATCCAAAATTTCAATATTTTTTAGGTGAAAAATTATACCAATCAAATACAATGAATTGACAATTCCCAATAAAACAAGTTCTAGTCAATTCAATTATTTGAAATTCATTTTCTTTCCTCTCAAATTTCATTCTTGCAATCAAATGGACTTCATTTTTAGGGTTCATTCCCACCGACCTTACCTCCACTTCCTTTGTTAAAAACTTAGAGCGTGTTCGATAGAGATTAAAATCGGATTAAAATTGAAAAACTAACCGTTATTGTTGACTTTTATTAGACGAGTGATACCCAATAACAAGTATATTTTCAATTTTAATTGGATTTTAAATTTAGCCAAACATGCTCTTAGTTCCAAAGGCGAGGCGGAAAGCGGCACAAGCGCCAACACGCGCGCACCGCCCCTAAATCCAATGATATTTACCTCAAACTTCTCGTCAAGGTTCCTATACCTCTCCCGCTTTTTTTTTTTATGTTTTCTGATAATTTATGGTGCTAAAATCAGACGATATGTTGAATATTTTTATGATATGGTGTAATGTGGTTCGTTATGTGGCATCCGTATGGATTCCATGTGATGAGGACTGGAAGCAAGTTCAACACACTGATATTGAAGAGGCTTTTCATGTGCAACGTTAACAAGCACCCCTTTCTCTCTCCCGACTCTTCACTTTCATGAAGAAAAAGTTACTTTTCTATTTTGTTACTCTATGCTTAACAATTCAGTGTTATGTACTTTAATTTACGCCGTTTATGTACTCTATGCTGTTTATTAATTTCGTCAAAAATCATATAAATATTATATCTTCTATATATTAAAAGTGGCTATGTAACGGAATTTCTTGTTTTTAACGGAAAAACTAACGGAATTTGTTGTTTTAACGGATTATGTAACGGAATTTCTTGTTTTAAACAGGCAAATGCACTTTCTTTCAGTGTTTTTATCATAACTTTGTATTCCGATATCCGATTGAGGCGATTCAAAATGCGTTGGAAAGCTAACTCATCTGGCTACAACTTTGATTCAGACATCATTCTCCAATTCTATCACTTTCTATGCAAAAATAGGTCTCAATATGAGACTAAAGTATCGGAGCATAACTTTTCGATTGGAAATTGATTTGTGATCATCTCAGTGTTTTTATCATAACTTTGTATTCAGATGTCATATTGAGGCGATTCAAAATGCGTTGGAAAGATAACCCATCTGGATACAACTTTAATTCAGACATCATTCTCCAATTCGATCACTTTCTATGCCAAAAATAGGTCTCAATATGAGACTAAAACATCTGAGCATAACTTTTCGGTTGGAAATTGATTTGTGATTATCTGAGTGTTTTTATCATAACTTTGTATTCCGATATTCGATTGAGGCGATTCAAAATGAGTTGGAAAGATAACTCATCTGGATACAACTTTGATTCAGACATAATTCTCCAATTCGATCACTTTCTATGCTAAAAATAGGTCTTAATATGAGACTAAAGCATCATAGCATAATTCTTCGGTTGGAAATTGATTTGTGACCATCTCAGTGTTTTTATCATAACTTTGTATTCCGATATCCGATTGAGGCGATTCAAAATGTGTTAGAAAGATAAACCATCTGGCTACAACTTTGATTCAGACATCATTCTCTAATTCGATCACTTTCTATGCCAAAAATAGGTCTCAATATGAGACAAAAACATCGGAGCATAACTTTTCGGTTGGAAATTGATTTGTGATCATCTTTTGACTAAATTTGATTCCATTGACGTCTTCCTTTATCCAATTGACTCCGAGCACTCTCAAATCTTCATCGTGAGGTTCGGCACAACTTTTAAGTATTTACATTTTAGTCCCCGAACTTTGGATCCCTTACAATTTAGTCATTTCTCCAAATTTGTTAACTTTTGCTTATTTTCTTCGATCTCACCAACTTATATCACAACATCAAAATCACACATCTAATTATTTATCAATTACATAAATATTACATCATTAATTATTTAATTAACCAAAAAATTACATCTTTATTAATAAAAAATTAATTTTTAAACAAAACTATTAAATATAAACTAGGCCAACGTGCATTGCACGTTGCACCTAGTATAATATGAAGTGTGTGAAAATTTATCTTCCAAGTTCTGTATTAAGGTTATGTTTTTCAATGAAAAAATCAACCTCGAGAATTTAATTCAATTAAAATATAAGCTACACTAAAAAATTATTAGTTTTAATTATGTATTAAAACTGAAATTTAAAACTTTTATTTTCTGTTACAACAAAAGTAAGATCAGCAATCATTCCCCCAAATTCAAAGGTAAATAAACGGACCAGAAGCCCGGAATATGAACCGCAGCGAGGGAAGGTTCCGGTTGGCATATAAAAATTGTCGAGGATATCTTGCTTAACACATAAACATATTCCGGGATAATTGCTATGGCAGGAAGAGGGATATTGCAATAACAGATGCATATTTGTCGATTCAAGAGCAACAACAGATGTATATAGTAATTTTCCCTCTTATGGGGGAAAAAAATTGGTCCAATTCACTGTATTTCTGATCTAGATAACAGGCATAAAATGTTCGAATATTTCACAAACACGATTTTTAAAACACATTTCACAAACACTAAATAGAGGAAGAACACAATAAATTTTTTCATAGTTATATAAAATATATAATGCATGCCAAATATTGCGAGTTCGGAGATTCAAGAATTCAGTCGTTGGAAAGTTTCAGGCATCATTTTGTCGAGATAATTATCAACCAAGTTTCCACGACTTGATTAAATTGGCCAGGGCAACAGTGGAGGAACCACCTTCACTGATCGCTGCCTTTGCCTCCGGCTCCTTTTCTTTGGTGCGCTTTCTGATTGACTCACCTGTGTCTGAGTCCATCAACTCTCTCACTCGACTCTCGACCTCTTCAGCAGTGACAAACCCGTCTTCTGATTCGTTAATTCGCAGAGCCAATTTCAAGTCTTCCACTAACACCACCCTGTTAAACTTTTGTTCAGCATAAAGAGGCCACGCCACCATGGGGACGCCCGCCCACACTGCTTCCAACACCGAGTTCCACCCACAATGCGTCACAAACCCGCCAATAGATTTATGATTCAACACCTCCACTTGCGGTGCCCACGACTTCACCACGAAACCCAGGTCCTTTGTCCGATCTAAGAATCCACTAGGAAGTAGAGAATCCAAATCCGGTTCAGGAGGAGGTAGATAGCGCTTGCTCTTGTCCTCAGAGGGTGGAGAGCGGATCACCCACAAGAACCTCTGCTCACTTTTCTCCAACCCAATTGCTATTTCTTTCAACTGCTTATCTGAAAACAGACCAAGACTCCCAAAACACAAGAATACGACACTTTGGCTAGGCTGAGAATCGAGCCATTTCAAACATTCGTGCACATCATCAGTTCCACCTCCTCGATCTTCGGATGCCAACAATGGTCCTACACAAAAAACAGGAGGCGTAGCGCCATCAGGATTGCAAGATCCTTCAGATACTGCTTTAAGAGTTTTTGGTTCGAGGGAGTCGAATGAGTTTACAATAAATCCAGCTGACTTTGGCAAGTAAAGAGAGAAATCTAGAAAGCATGCATACTCAGTCGAGGCTCGATCAAGAATCGGTTTTGCCACATCCGAAGATGGTATGGGCGGTAAGCCAGGAACATGAACAATTGTGTTCAGATCTTTGAAACTTTTAATGGTGTTCCGATGTATTGTCGGAAAGTAAAGGAAAAAAGCGTGAGAAGAGACGCCTGAAGTACAAAAATAATAGGTGGGGATTCCGAGTTTGGTGGAAATAGAGAAAGCCGGGGTACAAAAGAAGTCCATTATGAGGGCGGTGATGGTGGTCGTGAGAGAGATGTGTTGAAGGGCTTGGTGAACATGAGGGTTGCTTAGGCGAATGGCCTCGAAAATAACAGCTTCCATGGAGGAGAAAGAGTCGAGTTCAAGAGAAACAGGTGGTAATTGGCGGAAGGTGATAGACTTGGTGGCCGCAGAAACTCGATCGATATAGGATGCGGTCGATCCAGTGTTGAATGATGGAGGAACTATGAGGATTACAATCTTGAAGAAAGGATGGTGCTTGAGTATGAACTTCCCGAGCTCCAACATGGAAATCAGATGCCCCATGCCCGGGGACGGATAAAGAACGATAGTTTCCATTCTGTGTGTGTCTCTAAGCAAACTTTAGCTCCAAGAAGATAATTCTGAAGTTAAAAAGACAACATCAAATTCACCCCATTTTAATTCTATTAAATGTCCTTAAATTTGAACAGGGTCTTGATCTCAATATTATTTGGTTAATATACCATTATTTATGGCAATTATAATCACACCAAATTCACCATATTTTAATGGTCCTTAATTTTTATTTAGTGTCACCATTTATTTTAGCTCATAGTTTTCGGTCCAAATCCAATGGATAAATGATAGTTTAGTCATGTATGTTGGAAAAAATGAATTTAATGAAATTGATAACGAGCTTATTATATGATGTTTTCAATATATGAAAAGCCGTAAGAAACAATTATACAAAAAATATATTACTTTTTGAATATTATTGTTCGTGTCTAATTTAAAACTACATTTTACCTAATTCTATTGCGTCCCAACTAAACCATAATCCTAAATTGGCCTCTTAGCAGACATAACGTGATTTCACAAAGACTAATATGTCAACAAAGATGATAACTGATAAGACCCTACGTCCAATTGTATAGCAAACGGAATAGAATAATTACTCTAAGAAATAGAACGTGTCAAAGTAGCTTTATTCTAAGGGCATGTTTGGTGGCCATTTTATCTCATTTTTAGAGATTTCCGAGCCGATGAGATTTCTCCAAAAAAAGGAAAAAAAAAATTGTTGCAACAATGGGACCATCTGTCAACCAATGTCAGATTGCGTGCATTTTCAAGAAAAGAACTTTGACGTGTGATGGCATGAGAATTTTCCATCTTCCTCAACTACCTTACAAAAGGTAACGTGAGAAGGTGTAGTGTTAATAATATAGGGAGGGTATTTTAGGAAATAGTGGAGGACAAATTGGGATGTTAAAATCCAAATCATTTTCAACACTTTTGTACATACTAGTTTTTGCATCGTAGAATGCACGGGTTGTGTTATTTTTAAGATAATATTAGCGTCTTGAATGCTAAGATTAAATGGGAGATTGTATTACAAATTTTCACACATTTGTATAAAAGAAATAATATTTCATAGAGATATAAGAGTCAATCCAAAATTTAAACAAAGAGGGAGGGGAGCTATAAATACTATATGAAAAATGCATCCAAAAGGAAAGTCCAAATTTACAAGAGGGAAACAATGCATTTTACAATGTGGAATACAACAATTTATTTGAAAATGAGACGTTCGCAGGGTTTATTGTTTCCTAAACCGACATAGAAATAAAGCAAACGCTCCTTACAATTGAAATAAAAACACAAAAGCAAGTTGCAATAATTAGAAATATTTTAACCTTAAAACTAACTGCAGCACTTTCACAACATTTAAGTTTGAAATTTTCTTCTCATATATAAGAATGAGAGGGTCGTCCAATTCCTGCAGTTGTTAGAGAACTTCTTACTACACCTTCATCCAACAAGGAGTCCATTTTTTCAGTAATAAATATTTTATTACCAATAACAACAGTAGTAGAGAGACTTACACATTTCAAGTTCTTGTGCAAATTGTGCAATAAGCAAATGTAAACCCTTCCTAAAGATATGAAAAACAAAAATAAAACATTAAGCAAACTTAAAATAAATACATAAATAACTTACTTTGTATGATACTTAAGTAAATGATATTGCATTATTATCTTTGATCTATAACATGCTTATAACAGAATACACATCTTTTATCCAAACTTGAAGAAGCTCGTACTCAAATAATAATGAGAACTGCCTTTTTGAAGGATGTCCTCTTTTTGCTAATAAGTGACATTAGAAATGATGCTCATCATTTTCAGCATTCTTCTGATAATTGTCTAATGTGAGAAAGAACAAGGCACATGCCCCATAGCTACAATTGGGGGTTCGATACCTGATTATATTTTCACGTTTAAAGATGCTAAACCAACAATCATTGTCACATCAAACCACAATTATGTGTAATGAAATAAGGAAAAGAAAGTAGTGGATTAAGCAAAATCAATTAGCAAATTAGTAGCTGCAGCATTTAAAGTAATTAAGCAAACTGGATATCATTAGAAACTAAAATTGAAGGGTATACTTGTGAAGAATAAATTTTTGGCAACTAATAGAACATACCTTCACAGCACGCCAATGATCTAGACATTCTCGATGAACATACTTTGACGTCCCTTTGCACTTGCAAGGTGAATAAAATCCCTACCTGATAAAGAACATAAGTTACAAATCTGAACATTATGTTTACATGAAGTGATACTCCCTTAGACTATAAATTGTCATTAGTCAAAATATAGGCTCAATACATAGTGAAAGTTATGCCATAATAAATACAAAAATAGAACCCATTACGTTACCATAATCAATGCACAAATAGAACCCATTACAGTTTACACCACAATTTCCAAGAACATTGGAACACAATGTCATAAAAATACATGCGATCACATTGAAGTCAAGAAAATAAAATCATCTTAAGCTCAACA
Source organism: Fraxinus americana (assembly GCA_035079005.1). NCBI lineage: Eukaryota > Viridiplantae > Streptophyta > Magnoliopsida > Lamiales > Oleaceae > Fraxinus > Fraxinus americana. Next base: position 32,389,992 of record CM068710.1, on the reverse strand, counting down.
TATAACTAATATTTATTGTCATCAGAAACAAAATTAGCATTGATATAGTTTACATCATAAACCCAAATGTCTCAGCATAGAGTACCAAAAGTCTAACAATTGCCAATTTTCTGAGTAAATACGAGCATAAATTTGTGAAAACACCAGAAGCACAGCGTACCATTTGTGTAAACAACAATAGCAAGCAAGCACCATTTATGGAGGCAACATGAAGAAGCACCCATAAAGCCAGAAATGAACAAAAGTTAGGCAAAGCGGTCCAAAATATGATCAATGAGTGTGTTCACACTATAAAAGATAAAATCAAGAACTTCATTCATTTTTTTCACGTAAAATGTTACTTCTTATACACAAAAATTATTGTTAGGTTGCAAAGGAAGTGTAATGAAATTGAGTTTACAATGAAAACCCTGAAATGACAAATCCTATCGTCGGAAAATTACAATCAACATACCCCAAAAAGCAAAATTCATCACAGATCGAAAGAAGAGTGAAATTGACAGTAAAAAAGAAATCATATCGTCAGTTTCAAGGAAATTCAGCATTCGATTTGCTCCCCAGGCCTCGCTTCGAGGTTGATCTCCAAGGGTTCGTTAATCGGAGGATTCATTAGTGGTGAAGAATCAGAGAGATCACCACCCATTTTATTCCACAATAATCTTAACTCTCATTTCAAAAAAATCGAACACTAAAATGGTGAAGATAATGATTTTGATTCAATTGAATAATTCGTCCATGTAAAAAAGGAGAGAAGAAGAAGCGCAGTGCGGAGCAGAGAGAATAAGAAGAAGAAGTCGCGGAAGTAAAGGGTTTTGAGAAAGTCGTACACAGGAGAAAATGACGGTGAAAGAGTCCGATGGAAGAGTCGGGATAGTTTCTATTAGGAGATATTTTTATCCTCATACGATGTCGTTTCTACAATAGGTAATGTATGAATAGTAGTAAACCACAAATTGAACAGTATAGTCAAACCGGTTCCAACGTGAAATCGAGGGCAGGAAAATGAATAGTAATTGTAGCATTCCTTCTTTTATATGAGTAAGGATTGTAAATGCTCTGACATTTGAACAATTAAGGCTCTGTTTGGTCCACATTTTTTTTTTCATTCTCATTCTTCTACTCATTTTTAACCACGCATTTTTTAATAAGATAATATTTTTCATCACATCAATAATTTTTCCTTCTTTTTCAACCACATATTCTCCATCACATCAACAGTAAAAATGCATTCTAACCTTCAAAATGTGCACCAAATGGGGGTTAATAGTGATTTTTAAATTACATGTTCACAATTGTAAAATGCAAATTCTCATTTTAATGACCATGGGCTAAGAATTAGGAAAAAGCCAAATGTACAGAAAATAATATTACAGAAGTTTTACCTACCCTCACATTGGTGGACACCCATGCAGGACCTATGGTAAATAAAAAATTGCCCAAAAATTCCCATCCCTATTGTGAGGTATCGGTAGGGGTTCGGTGAACCCCCACCCTGTACCCCAAGCGGCTCTCTAAGAATTATGCTACTCATCAGCTTACTCATAATCATGATGTGAGGTGTCATGACGATTTTGAATTGATTGGACATCTTAATTGATATTTTCATTTAAATGAAATCAATCAATGTTACATCACTAATAAATTGTGCTGATGAATGCTGTTAGTAAACAAAATATTATCATTTCAAATATAAAAAAAAAATAATGGAATAACGTTACTCAACAAAATATCATCACTTCAAATATAAAAGCACAAAATATATAAATATTTGTATGGAACAAGATTTTGCTTTGGGAGTATCTAGATGAAATATGAACTCTATTGGACAAATATTTATGAAATATGAACTCTATTGGACAAATATTTAAAACAACCAGGTAACTGAGGACAACACAAACATGAAAAATACAATAAGATTTCAGTATTCCCACTTCTTGAGCTCCATGCCATCAGGAGGGCTTCATGTTACCTTCTTTGAACCCTCATCTTTCCAATTTGTTGATAGCACTGTACCATGCCCATGTGACTCGATCTGCGTACGACTGGTTAGCATTGAATAGAAATATGGAAATTAGCAAATCTTGAAATATGCAAGATGAAATAGATATTATACATTTGCCTTTCTAACAATTCCTACGTTTTGGTTCAAAAACAACTCTTGAAATCCCATCTATCGAATCACACGTTCGAGAAATTTGGGAGGTTACATCTCAAGACAACTTAGGTGTGCGTTCATTTATTTTGCCTCTTTCTGGGCTTTTAGTTTCTGGCCTAGAACATTTTACGGTTCATCTGTTTTCTTGTTTCAACCTTTGCACAGGAAGGGAAGGCGCAGGGGAAGAGCGACACCAGTGCAAGTGAAAGGACAATAAAAACGAAGGAGCAAAAACTAATAGTGACGAGGATAATGCAGGAAACAAATATGCTAAGTATCTCTTAATTTTTAAACATCAAATTGTTAGTAATTATAGGTTATCTTCATTTCTAGCAGTAACTTAAATTTTATTATTGATTACTACATTGAGTTATAGATTTATTTTATGTTTGTTACAAGTTAGATTTTTTAATTTGTTAATTGTTTCATTATGTTTTTTCAAGATGGTACGTGATTTATTATTAGCATATTTTTATTCTTTTTATTACTCCACGTGAAGGAGGGTGAGATAACAAAAGAACTATAATGTCAAAATATAAATTCCCTATTAAAGTTAAGCCTCCGTTTGTCAATTTTATATATCATTTACAACGAGGAATGGTAGTTGGACCCCACCAAAACTGAGCATTTATAAACCAATTATATATTGGCAGCCAAACGGAGGATAAAATAAGTAGTGAATAGCGATCTTACAAAAGATTTGCTCATTGCTCTTTTCATGTCCTCATCGGCATCTTGATATATGCCTCGGAAGAATTTAGTCAAAGCTGCATCACCATCGAACTGCTCTTCTTTTTCCTAAAATGAAAATTGTTGACGTGGAAAATAGTAAGACCAAAATTTAAGTCAACATCAAATGTAGATAAGGGTTTTTATTAATAATTATTTATGAACTATAATTGTTTTTATCAAATGAGATATTTGAAATATGAAGTTCTTGGGCCCCCCTCCACCATTTTCTTTAGGATTCTTTCTCCCTTTTATTGGAAAAGATGAGCATGTATCTTTCTCATTCATATCTTGTCAACAACAGTGTCGAGTTGAGAACTTGTACCAATGACTTAAGTTCTTATTGGTTGTTGTCAAATCAACATACAGTACCGAACTGTGAAAGTATGCCAATGGCATATTCCTATTGGTTGTTGAGGTCGGCTCCATCATGCAACTATGAAGCCGACCTTAAATGGGGTCCTCGATAATTAATGAATTGATTAGAGAACAAAGCTATAACATATGATTGGTGGAATTGGTGGGCGCTAACGTAATTCCTTCTGAATGTTATTAATTGATTGACTATTTTGATAATGTGTAAGGAATCTACAATCATTACATCCCCCCAAACCATGATGGTCATAAGTACGAGCCGACTTTGTAGATTCGACCTTAATTTATGGTGATGTAGCTTTGAATAAGTTTATTCAAGCCAACTTCAAATGTAAATAAGGATTTTATTGATAATTATTTATGAATTACAAGAGTTTTTATCAAATGAGATATTTGAAATATGAAGTTCTTGGGCCCCTCCGTTGCTTGATCATTTTGTTGGTGTCTCAACATGTGGATATGAGGACTAGGTAGATCAACATTACAGGCTCTTGCCTCAACTTGATTTCCACGTACTACGCCACTCCTCTCGGAGTGAAAAACTTTATGCACTAGTGGTATATGGAAGCGATGGCATGCAATTCATGCAATATTGGTCTTCCTAGTTTGACATTATAATTGGAAGGCATGTCGGCAATCACAAAATCCGCTAGAATTTTTCTCTGACAAGGGACATCGCCTAGCTCTACAGTTTGACCTTGGGCTTCAATAGGATTCCTAGAAAATCCTTGCAGCCTCCTGGAATATGGTTGGAGATACCGTTCTTGAATTCCCATTTGTTCCAGAGTTCGAGAATACAACACATTGACCGAATTCTCATTATCCACAAGAGTTCGATATATTTGTATGATAGTAACATACATGATTATTACCAATACATCACTTTGGTCCTGTAAAACTCCATAAGAATCTTCTTCCGAAAATCTAAATCATTCTGAGTATGACGCAACGCCGTGTCAGACTCTAGTCGTCCTACATCGTAATTTTGTCAAATGCGTGCATCTCGCGCTTGTCTGCGCCTTACCCTTCTGGATCCTTCAATACATTGATTACCACCTATTAAAATTCTGATCTCAGATCGGGGTGGGAAATCTCAAGTAGAAGAGTTGGCTGACCTCGTTGAATCGTCCCTGGCTAGTAAGGTTGTTGATTGCATGCTTGGTTCGTCTCTCTAGATTTAGCCACAAATTCTTGCAGATGACCTCGTATAATTAAAGATTTCACCTTTTCCTTAAGGTTTCTGCAATCATCTATATTGTGTCTTGTCGACTTGTGATATCGACAGTACTTTCCTTGGTTTTTCCCTGCTGGATCTTTTTCTGAGGTAGGGGTATGCAGAATGCTTCTTTTTTCTTGTTTACAGGAAGACTTCTTTCAAGGTTGCATTTAATGTGTAAGGAAATTTGGAGGGCCTCTCCTGAATTTGATGCTTTAACTCAGGACCCCTATGTCGTGGCATTTGAAGAGCTCATGAAGCATATTGGCAAGGAGATGCCAGATTTTGATACGGCCTTCGTGGTAGAATCTTTGGAGAAGCAGAAGAAGTGCTGCAGTAGATTCCCTTGATGGGGATGGAGCTCTGAGAAAATCCAGAAATATGTCGATCAGTAGCCCACCATATTTTCGACATTTGGCCTTTGCAAATCCGGGCACCTTTCCTGGGACCTCGAGGAGCTAGCTCCGGTAATTGTTAGGTCTGAAGGTGGCGTCAGGGTTGATTTCTGGAGAGGCACCTCAAGTGAAGACCTCTCAGGAGCTGAGGCCACTGGAGTGGGCTTTGATGGCCTTTCCACATATTGGCGACGCTCTAGAGATTGAGCCTCTTGCTCATTCTTCAGATCTGACCTTAATTTCAAATTTCTTTATAGCTTCGTTCTTTAATCAATTATTCAAAACTACAAAATTTCTTCAAATCCGACTTTAATTAATTCAAATTTCTTTAGATCCGACCTTAATTTATCAAAAGTTGCATCACCATCGAAGCTGCAAAATTCAAAATTTAATTTAATTTTAACAACGAAACACACAATAAATTTGAATTTTTCAAATGATGAAAGTAGCTCAAAATTCTATAAAAGTATATTAAAATTTAATTTAATTATTGTGTAATTGAGTAATCATTTCTCGTGTAATCGACAACTTGAACTCGTTTGTACACTTTATTACTTTTATGCGACCGTGCAATTGTGGCACACATTTTTTAACGAACAATATGTCAACATCATTTTTATAAATTTAATGGTCAAAATTCGACCACATCAAAGTTTAGTGAGCAATTGAAAACATGACAATTTGTTAACGACGTGACGAAGTGCCACATGTGCATTCAGTTAATCATGTCACTAATTCCGTTAAAGATTTGAAACAGATGTTATGTCAGTGAATAACATCCAATATTTGGATAAGTTTAATGATCAAAACTCGACATTTTAAATTTCAAAGCACTCAAAAACACATACATAAGTTCAATGACTATTGAGAGAGTTAACTCCTCATCCGACATTATCTATAAAATGTGTGATTCGGGGCTTGCAATATTATTTTCATTCTTTTTGTTTGTAGTTGGTCCCAACTCTGCGTGTTTTTGGAGTGTGGGGTTAGTCATTGTTTGGTGTCCATTTTTTTTTATTTTAAAAAAAGAAAAAAAAGTTTTGAATAGTATTTTTGAAAAATATATAGTTAAAAATATTAAGAAATTTTGAGTTTATGTGTAGAATATTTTTCTGTGAATATGTGGTTGAAAATGATCGTATAGAAAAAAGAGTTGGAAAGAATGAAAATCAAACAGTGGCTTAATTTTATCCATTAGACCATTAAAAACAGTGAAAGATAGATTAAGGGCGGATTAAAATCTGATTTTAATATAAGTTTAAGTCAAACAATCAATATTAATCACATCTTTTATGGGTTCCACATATTTTCAACCACACATTTCAAAAACTTTTATCACAATTCACAAAAAATTTAATTTTAATTTTCACCAAACACCCTCTAAATTTGGTGAATCACAATGATATTGTGTGATATTACGCAATTCATCTATTTGACAGCAATTGTTCTTAAAGCAAAATATTTTCTTAACAAAAATATTCTCACTACCTCAAATAAAAATGATTATTTGGAAGTGTCTTTTGTGGGGTCAAGAGGTTATCATCAGTCATGCTATGTGTACTATGACAATTGGCAAGATTTGTTAACAATTATGATTAGAATTATCACATTCATCAATTTTAAGAAATTTCAAAAATTATTTTTAAAGGCATGTTCGATAGAGATTAAAATTGAAAAATTAGTCGTTATTGTTGACTTTTACTAGACGAGTGAAACCTAATAACGACTATATTTTCAATTTTAATTAGATTTTAAGCATGACCGAACACGCCCAATTAACTGTCCAAATTATTTCCACATCAAACATTATCAAAAAACTGTCAATCATCATTGTTCATGTAGATTAATTCTTTCGATGGTAGTTAAGAAACGAAAAATAGATTCGGTCATTAGTTGACTCGTGGCTATCATGGCTACCCTCATTTATGTCAAACACTGCTTTTCTTGACAAGTCATTTACTTGTCATCTTATCAGTGCAATGAGGGAAGAAACAAAGATAAAATTAATCGTCCTCTTTTGCCGATTGACAATTAGATGATTCAATCCATTCCCTTGAGTAATGATCGTCGAGAGGGCCATCTTATATGTCATTATGATTCTATAGGTCGATATTCTATTAAAAGTGGGTATAATATACTTCTCAATTCCCATATAAACCGGGTCAATGTCGTAGCTCTAATAAGTTGTCTAAATGGTGAAAGGAGTTGTGGAAATTGCGCCTTCTGTCGAGACATTCATTTGGCGTTGTTTTTTTTTTTTTTTTTTTTTGCGACGATTTAATATAAAAATTGCTATTTTTAATTTTAAGAAAAATGACTTTCGGAGGGTTAGATATAGATGATAATAAATTGTTACAAAATTATTCAAAAACTGTTATTGTACCTTATGCAACGCAATTTGAACAGTAGCTGTAATGAGTATTTTAGAATATTCTGAAATCGCACTTCCAGTAGTAAAAAGCGCCAAACCAATCCATACATATATGCACCGCAAAATCAAAAGTAGAAACGCCAATAAAAAGAATAACACAAAACACTCGTGAAATGGAAGCCTGAAAGATAATCAACCACACACTTCAATCGCCATAAGGATGCTGATGATTGAACCTCCTGTCACCGCCGCCCGTTTCTCCGCCGCGAACTTTGACTCCGCCACACGCCTCCTCCCTCGCTCCGCCACTCTCTTGGTATCCCGGTAACTGTACTACTTAAAATACAATGGAGGTCACCCAAATTTGTGTGAAGTCAACTGCTAAACTAATTGTACACAGTACATTAATTCTCCTTTTCAATTGGAGCTGGAATTTATTTCATACGTTTGCTTGTTGAAAACATGAGGGAAATGAGGAATTTTCTTATGAAACTGGAAATGCTGAATATTTTTGTAGTTATAAGCTGTGCAGGAACAAATATAGAGGGTTAACGGATAATTTAGTTGGACGAAGGTGCGATGGAATGGTCAGAAGCGGAAATGGAATAAGAGCGATGGCAAAAGAGCAGTCGAGCTCGGGTCCGGTGAAGCAGAATGCTAAGCCACAGAGGTATCACCCGTCGGAGGACATTGCAGAATCTGAAATAATGGTGAATGAGGCGGCCAGACTCACGCCAGCCGAAACTTCTCGAACTTTAATTGAGGTAACACTGAAGAAAAAGATGTGATTTTTATTTGATTTTACAGTAAAAATTTCTCAGCTTAATATGTAATGCTAATGTTGTATTAAAATTTGATTTTTAGGTGAATAGCAAAGCGACGTTGATGTTTTCTGGTTTTGTGAGCGACGAAATTCACGAGAACATTTTCTGGCCAGATTTACCTTATGTAACTGATGAGTATGGAAGTAAGATGTTTGCAATTGTGTTCTCTTTGTTCTTTTTCATAATTAAATAACATTATATGCGTGGTAATTTACTGAAGTTTTATCTGGTTTTTTATTTCTATCAGATGTATACTTTCAAGTGAAGAACGATGAAGATGTTTTGCAAGCTTTAACTTCTGAGGAAACCATCGTGGTAAGAGCAAAAAATATACATGACTAAGAGAATTGATTCGTATTTTACTGGAAATGTTAGCAACGCAAACCTGAAAACATTATTTTCATTTCTCTTAATTGCTTGGCAATTGCTTAGTCTGGTGTATGTTTTCTCATATATATCAATACATGGTGAAGTTATTCTGCTCAATTTCTAAGTCATTCTTGATTTGGTCTTCACGCAGAAAGAACTTATAGTGCTAGCTTGAAATCTACAGTCTACACGAGAATAGGGACTATGGGGGAGGGAAAAAAGATTCTGTATTGCTCTCTTCGCTCAATGTTTAAGACAAACAAAATAAGAGAAAGGGGATTATTAAAAGAGAAAAAAGGGAAAAAGTTCTGGGTAGTAATAGGTTCTTCCTACTTAAATTAATAATCTCTGGAGACTTACTTTACTTTTTTAATACAATGCAGCAAGTCATTATTGGACTAGATACAGCAGAAATAATCAGTGAGATGGAGGCATTAGGTCATGCAGATATTGATTTTGGCATAGATGACCTGGATGATGATGATAGCGATTTTGATGATGAGGACAATGATGAAGATAGCGATGGTGGTCAAGAGGATGATAATCATGAAAAGGTGGAATCTTTTTGTTCAATTTTTGTACCTCTTGATGTCAGAACTGTAGCACTAAAGTCTGTGAACCTTGATCATATGCTTATCTGCAGGACTGGGTTGCCATTCTTGATGACGACGAATACCAGGACGAGGAATCTGATGGATCACTAGGGGACTGGGCTAAACTGGAGACAATGCAATCTTCTCATCCTATGTATTTTGCCAAAAAGTTAACTGAGGTAACTATCTATATCAGATTCTTTTGCGCAATGTATAGAAGTAAACCAAAAAATGAAATATGGATTATCTTGCCATGGCTACCAAACTATTTTTGCTTATATTTGAACTAACATATACTCCCGTTATACATTTAATAATGTTTGTTATCATTGCATATCTCTTTGCACTTAGAATAATTCGAGTTTACCTACCGATTATTACATCATCAATCAGTAAATCTATTTTTTTTTCCAGGTTGTATCAGATGATCACGTAGATTTTATGGAACAACCTTCTACTGGTCTTGCTATACAAGGCCTTCTAAGACCTGCGTTTATGGAAGAACACTCCATCTTCCAGAATATATCTGTCCATCAATCAAGTAATCCCGAAGTAAATCAGATTGCCAAAGAACAAAAGACAGGAGGCATTGTTCAGATCAACGGTCATAAACATGAAAAGGAACCAGCTCAAGATATCCCAACTTGGGCAGAGGAATTGGAGGAGGATAAAAGTCTCGGAAATGGAATTTCATTTTACAAGCTAGAGATGATTAAAATTCAGTTAGTTTCAGCACACGGAGATCAGGTAAGCACTTTGTTTTTCTTTGATGAGTCTCAAGCAGCACGATCCTTTCATTCCTTATACTTGTTTTTTCTACCATCGAAGGTTCTTATGTTTCCAGGTTGTGCCCCCAAACGAGCTATCAAATTTCAGACACTTCATCTTCATATATTATTTAATTCAGAATCTTGATCACTATATTAAACCTTTTTCACTCAAAGAACGGAGATTCATATTCTTGCAACTCGCAAGCATTCTTAAAGATTGTAGAAGTCGTTTATGCCGCGACTGTTATTAATTTCTTTTAGTCTGACTATTCCAAGGGCAAAAAAATCATTTTACAGAGTTTTGCATTTTATCGAACATCGCAATGGAATGGAAAGCTTCTCTTGGAATGCACTTGATAAGAAAAAGAGAAAGCGTGTGACCTCAAGAGTTAGGAGAAGGAACTAGGATTTTCTACCATAGTTAATACTTACGTGCAAGGTCACTGTCCTTCAACACTCCTTCTCAAGGTGGAAGCATATGTATCAAATATTCCCAACTTGTTACAAAGTAATATTACTACCCCGGAGACCACTCGATGATTAGATCAGCTAACTGGTATATAGATTTTACATTTGTTGTCTGATTAACTGTTACAAGAGAAATACTGGATTGGGAGTTTATATCAATGCAACCTGATTATCGTATAATAAGTCTAAGACTGAGAATGCACATATTCCAACTGCGGCGACATATTTTTCAACCAAACAAAATTTCAATTAGAATGAGCTATTGCTTGATACTTGAGACCCTATAATCAGCCAGGGGACTGCATTCTGCTTATTGTTTGTCCGAACTTATGCTTTACTGCTGGTGAATTCACAGTACCCAGCTGTTGACCATCTATCAAATGGAGATCTAGCCCAGTTGGCATCACTGCACCTTTGAGATACTTAAAAAAATGCACAATACAGCATATCCTTGACTACTCTCTTGGAGAGGTAAGAAACTGACAAACTATACAAGAAGATGTCTGGTCCTCTGACTATGTATGAGATAGTTCAGTTTTCCAACTGATCTTATATACCTTCTAGATTATCCTGTAATTCACCTTGATAACCTCCAAGATATATGGATCTATAGGCTGTTAATAGGTTTGGAGACCCTTGGAGAACAGATCAATAACATATTTTTCTCTGACACAGAAGGATCCCATGAATTGACCTCACCACTTCAATATCCAAAAATTACTGTAGCTGGAAGAGCTTTATTCTGGTACAGAAACTGTTTTAAGCCTTGAATTCCCTTGCAATCATCTCTGATGATCTTTATATCAGTAACATATGTAACCAACGTATTGTATGTGGTTAGTACGCTCGTAGAACAATGAATGATGTGCACCAAATATCTACTAACCAAACTCCATAACTACACCACTAAACCTACCAAACTATGCTCTAGGACTCTAGTTAAGGCCACAGTGTTCGCCTTTGCCGCTCAAGGGATATTTCTTATGCACCTTGCTATGCAATAAAGGAAGAGCCTAACTTCTCCTCAGCAGCAAAACTAGGAAATTGCTTCATATATACCTCAGCCTCAAGATTTGCATCACCACACAGAAAGACATTGTTTACATATAATGGATGTAAAGTTAAATAAAGTGGCAGCCAGAAACCTGGTAAAGTTGACCCTCTCCACTGGGTAAAAAGTTCTCATGTGATCCAAAGCCCATAGGCAATACATGTGTATGTCAACTATTCGTTCAGATGAACTTCAATTTAAATACCCAATTACAACCAACACAGGATTTTTTTCACCAGGTTAAAGATCTAATAGTTCCAAAAGTTGTCTTTAGTGAGCAAGAATCTCATCTGGTATGGAGCTCTGCGATAAATTAAAGATGAAGCTTCTGAAAGAGACTTAGGGAAGGAGATGGAATGAAAAATTATTCCCCATCTGAAAAATACTCAGGATATTGAAAGAAAAGAAAGGGTTTATGTCCACAAGCAAGCAGAAGGCAACATCTATTTGTAATAGTAATATGTATAAGATGATCATGCAACTTGTTTTCAACCATGTAAATCGAAAGCAGTCTTGCGCATTATAAATTTATAATGTATTAAGATGCATTATACTGATTCATTCCTCATAATACACAGGATTCAACTGTTTGAGTTGAGAAATATACTTGTTTTCTGTGTCTGTGATCACTTTGCTTATATGATACTTATTTTCTGCATTGAACGTAGAACTCTGAACAAATTTATATTGACTGGATATACATTTTAGATTTGATATATAATCTTATGCTTTAAATAATTTAACTTGTATTATGCATCCTCTGAAACATTTTGAGGTGGCATGCTTTTTAATATTATCCTTCAAGGCGCAAGTTTTTGAATTTGTGTGCTTGCTGCGCAGAGATTTGTTGAAATAGAAGATTTTCGCAGAGCCCGGCCTGATGCAATAGCACATTCAGCTGCAAAAATTATATCTCATCTTAAAGCCGGTGGAGAAAAGACCATGCAAGCCCTTAAATCTCTGTGTTGGAGATGCATGGGTATTCAAGTACAGGTAACTCAGGAGTGGTATTTAAAAGTTCTTGGTTATTATGAGAAATTTACTTCTGTTATTGACTCGTACTAATCTCTGCAATCTTGTGAATTGGTAATGAGATGATTATCCAAAACAATAGAGAAAGAGAGAATTTGAAATATTATGCCATAATGTTTTAAATGCTTAGCTTTTCTTTCTAATGGCTGTGGTTGAATGTTACAGCATAAAGAAACTGAAAGAAACAGTATCAACCCCTCTCCTTGTTCACGTGAACTTAAATCTGAGTTTTTCACCCTGAAAATATACCGTTTAGTTTCTTGAGATAAATGTATTAACATTATGATTGGCGCTTGAGTTTCTGTTCATGTTCTTGAATCATCTGCTAGTAACCACTTTAGTGTGTAATACCAGAGGAGAAAGACCATGTTACATGTTATTGTTAATAGAGGAATTTTTACGTACAAAGGTGAAATTCTGCTGCTAATTTTCTAATTGAAATTATGTCAGGAGGTAGCTCTTACAGGCGTGGATAGCCTTGGTTTTGAATTGAGAGTTTGCTCAGGAACACAAGTGCAGACATTGCGCTTTGCATTTAAGAAACGGGTATATTTTAAATTCTTTCAGTTGCATGAACTACCTTAAAGATCCCAACTGTCCTGTATGCTACGTCTGGCATGCATGCAATCTACATATAATGAACACTGGTACAGACAACAGAGACAAGGTTGCGACTGGTATTCAGAGTTACATAGTTTTGTCGAAAAGATTACGAGTTGGAAGAGAATCTGGGTTGAATTGAAATTTAAAAACTTGAAAAGTTTTCAACGAGAAAAAGAAATGAACCAAAAGTCACTATTTTATTCTTAGTTCTTAAACCTAGTTGCCACTGGTGAAAAACACGCCATCTTTGCACGTTAGAAGCCAGCAATTCTTTCCTTCCACTGAAGTATGTTGCATTTGCAGGCCTCTTCAGAGTATAGTGCTGAAAGACAACTGAATGATCTACTATTTCTGAGATCCCACAAGTATCAACAAAAGAAAGAAATTCAACAGACTGAATCTTAGCACGTAAATTTGGGTCACTATTGTATGTTTATGCTGTGCATGCAGTCCCAAAAATGTACATAGCATGTAGTAAATTCTTTGCTCCATTCCAGATTATTTATTCCTTGACTTCAAGCTTATAAATATGGACGTTTGTGCTCTCTATTTTCTCTTTTTCTTTTCAAGCCTCACTACATAGTTCAACTTTCTTGGCGAGTGTGATGTTTTTATATCTTAAGGTGAATGTTGTAGCAAGTTGTTTAGGATTGCTGTAATAGGAATTATTTCCTTGTCCAACTGAAGACTACTGTAAATAAAGTAGCATAGAGAAAACAGCTGCTGCTACTTAAGATATCCATACCAGGACTAGTTTTTTGTGTCAGAGATGTATGTTAACCTTGGAATAAATTGACCCTTAACTTTTCGCTTTAGTTGCACAATTAAGACCCTGTTATGTGTATAACTAAATTTTATATTATTTAATCTCTAATGTTTTAAAACAATTAGATGGTCGGTTATTTTAAGATAAAAACGCATATAAAGATACGGAGTTCAAGTTTATTCCATCTCATGGGAAAAAAAAAAAAAAAAAGAGACAAACTATTTACTATTAAACAATTTAACAATGAAAATTATATCTTTTTTTCCGACAGTGTTCCCCGTTTGTCTTTTAGCAAGCATCGAGTTCATGTCTGAATTCATGACAAAACTATTTTCCATTTGAGAATATTGAAGACTGCACGAACATCTAACCATGATCTTTTAGTACTTAATAGACAGTGCAATGAAAAGAAGAATAAAATCGATCGAATTCTAACACTCCAGAGACTCTTGTAAGGATATTGCCAGCAATAAATCAGTTTTTGGTCGAGTTTGGATGAACTTTTTCAAGTAGAAATGGGCTTTTGACTCAAAATTTGAGAACTCTTGATCTATTAGGATCGAACATGTTGATTATTCTATCGAAAATTAAAAGTTCATTATTACACTATCACCTAAGATTTTGTTTCTAAAATTGGCTAGGCAATATTTTTAGTTAGATGTGGACATTTTAATTGGCACTCAGCCTCCGGAATTGGGATCCGAGGGAGTCTGATTTCAGGAAGAAAAAAAAATTAGGAATCAAGAATCAATTAATTCTCAAAGATTCTTGATTCTTGAACTGTGGATGGATCTGAAGCCGAATTTTTCATTTTTATAAGTTTTATTTTTTACAATTTATTCATCCTGATTGAGTGACTAGATATATGCAAAGGAAACGATGCAATGGATAGAAAATTGATAATGTCGATTGTTATGCTATTTTCAAATGAATGAATTTATGTTGTTTTTATCATTTGTAGAATTTAGTAATTCTTTATAATTGGTTTCTAGTTTTTGATTTGTTCTTTGGGTATGTAATTGGGAGTGTATGCTCTACTAGATATATATTGGATGCTATTTTGTAACATATTTTGCTAGATATTGGATACTATATAATGTCATTTTATTTTTTCTATTTCTGCTGGTTATTTAGAAAATAATTTATATTTGTCAATTTCACGATTTTTTTTTTTTAAAAATGTTATGGAGAGAATCGAACTCAAATTGAAACTGACGGTTCGAGTTTGATTTCAATAATTACATGGACCCATATAATTCCATTACAAAATACTCGAAGTGTAATGATAATTCTTAATATTCAAATACTGAGACCGACTCATCCCTATTCGTACCTATTTTAAATAGTTTAAACTCTGCAGCAACTTCTCCAGTTGGATTTACTAGCCCATTTTGCAGTTCTCCCTCTACTTATCAGGTATATATGCACTTTCAATACGAGGACTGACTCATTTTTGGAAGACTATTCTAATTGGGATTTCAGCAAGAAATGCGTTACCAAATCTGTGCAATAGAATAGTGAATCGTGTTCTCAAGTTCTACTAAAGATTCATCGCTACTGACGCTACATAAAGTGGATCCCCGATCCTTTTCCCGGGGTTATATAAAGGCTCAAAATTAATATAACTTCCTTCTACATACATCCTGTTCACAGTAAGGAGTAAAAACAGATAGCCTAATAAAAAACTAACTCTTAGTCCTAATAAATTTGGGGTCGGCTACATAAATCTTTTTTTTCAAGTTTCATATGTGAACAAAATTATCGTCACAAAGGATTCCTAGAAAAGCTTATTGCTTTTCAACTAACTAATTATGTTGGGAATGTCACACAGGTATCAAAGAATTCATATGAGAAGCTGAGAAAGTCTGGTGATTCATAAGCAAGTCTCAGGAAGAATCTAAGCGTGAAAAGATTTCCATTTTGAACTTAAAAATTAAAACTTTCATTTCATAATCGTATGCAATTGGATCCGCGAAATGCCACATGGGGTTTTTCACAGTTCACAACTTCTAAAATCAGGATTCCGATTCTTAAAAACAGGGATGAACCGCATCCTTGGCCGCCCCTATCTGCTCTGCCCTAAATCTTGGTGAAGGAGGTAAATTGCAGGTTATGTCTCCAAGGGTATACGGTGGAAGGCTGCTTGTACACTTGCACTTACCCAAAAGTCAAATCCATATTTTAGGATTCGAACCTTCGATGCGGTATCCTCAAGCAAAGTTGGAGTTTTTCCACCTTCACATTTTATGACTTGGAGATGTGCCCTGGGGGCATCAAGATTCTGATTCTTGATCCCATGAAGAGTTGTTGCAAAAATCTGAAACCACTTGAGCATGTAAAACTAATACGTACTTCCCTTTCCTCGGGAATTGCCATGTACTTGTGCGAATTTTTCTTCTTCCAAGTTAATTCTGGGTTGTCTACATGAACATTTTTTTCTCTTTCTTTCACTTAGGGTCTGTTTGATTGCAAGGGTGGAAAATGGATGGAAAGAAAATGAATTCCAGGGAAAATAATTAATTGCCAAGAAAATATTTTGCAGGAAATTGTTAATTAGTTGCGTTTGATTGGTATAATTTTCCACCTAGAAAATACTGAGATTTTCAATCTTTTGGTGTTTGATCGGCTTTATTTTTCATGGAAAATTATGATTATTTGTGGGAAGCTATCAAACTTGACAAAAAAATTTCGACAACATCCGTCATCCTCCCGCATCAACGCCGCCTTTACCTCCCAGCCTCCTCCTACTCCACCACCTGGACTTCTCCACCACCAGCTTCATCCCACCACTTGCACTTCTGCACTTCTCCACCACCTGCACTGGAAGCCCAACTCTACCAGCCAACTCTCCACCACCAGCTTCATCCCACCACCGCCCAACTCCCCCACCGTCCCAATTCCTGCCGCATCAATCCAGTTGCTCCACCAATTTCTCCACCATCAATCCCACCACCGCCCAACTCCCCCACTGTCCCAATTCCTCGCGCATCAATCCAGTTTCTCCACCAATTCCGCCACCATCAATTGAACCTTTGACCAACTCCCCAACCGTCCCCAATTCCTCCCGCATCAATCTAGTTCCACAAATTCCTCCACCATCAATCCCACCTCCGACCAACTCCCCAACAGTCCCTTCGCCCACCATCCCTTCGACCCACTAACTCCTCCACCGTCCCTTCGGCCCATTCTGGAAAACACCATCAAAGCGTCGAATTCTGGGTCTCCACCCTCCCCCCCCCCCCTTCGCCACCCATACGTGGGTATTATTCGCCGCCGCCATTGCCGTCGCCGTGGTGGAAGACCCAAACGCCTTCCAAATGACTCTCTGCCTCCACCACCAACGGGCACAAATGTGATTTCCACCTTGGGTGGAAAATATAAATCCAGCTGAAGTTGAGGAAAGTGTTTTCACGTTTTTGCTAGAAAATCAGGCGCGTGAGGAAAAGTGGGAAAAATGTTTTACCCGGAAAATTAGAACTATCAAACACCTTAAAAAGTGGGAAAAGGAATTTATTTTTCATTTTTCATGGAAAATAAGCCCTATCAAACAGGGCCTTAGTTCCATTTATTTCTAGATTACTGGAGTTAGAACAACTAGATTCTTAACAATGACAACACAATGGGTTAGTTTGTCGATCCCTCCCTCTTCTTTCTTAATGATCTCATATCAATCTTAGGAACAATAACCTCTTTAGATCTATGCAAAACGTGTCCAACAACCAAACTCTTTCTTTGAAATTATCCTCAATAGACCCTAACTTTTCTTGTTGGAGTAAAATTGTTGTGGTAGAAAATAGAAGAAATGGAAGAACTTCGTTAATCTTTCATGTACGGGACTAATCAACAACAAATTAAGAAAACAACCAATACACATACATTAACGGGTGGAACTTTGCTACATGTACACCATACTTGTATATCATGGATTCATGGTGTACACTCCCCACACGTAGAGGGGATCCACAAATTTTTTATTCATGGTGGGCCCCCCTCACATGTGAGGGGGCTGTACAACCATCATTTTCCTAATGGGTGCACATACTGCTTGGAAGGTGCATAATAATTGTAATAATAATGCTGCTGCTGCTTATATATTCTTGGTAGGCCATCAAATATTCAGACAAAAAATCTTTATTCTTGCATTCTGGTACCTTGGGTTGTAGTTGAAGAAATGTATAGTTAAAATTAATTGTGTAGATTTTAATTTATACCAAACAGATAGATATTCACAGTAATACTACCATGCTATTACTACCATGCTTGATGTATACCAAGTCATCATGTTTGACAATCCCGGGTGGGATCCGCAATTTTAAAAATCGCGGACCCCACCCGGGCTGTACATTCAGCATTATTCTTTTTATGTTCTCTCGTGACTGAATTCTACGATTGAACAGGAAAAATAATCGAGTGATGGAGTACGATTTCAGGAATCGAATGGGCCCACAGTATGATTCACAAGGCCCGAATTACAGTAGGCCTAGCGCCGGCGCTACGTCATCTTCTGGCCATCCGATGTACGGACAACCACCGTCACTCTATCCCAAGATCGGTGGTGGCGCCGCCACTCACTCCGCCAGCGGCCCCGGCCGTAATCCCCCTTTCCACCACGCTCCCTCTCCGCCTTCTAATTGTATGCTTTTCCCTTTCCTATATCATCGAACCAGCTTATTCTAATACTTTCATGTATTTATATTTATATTTTTAGTGAAGTCTGTTTTGTTGATTCGTTTTCATACATGATTTACAGCCGGAATTGGGATTAGGGTTGCTATTAAACCCGAGCATCGAATTACACCGCCGGTATATATTTACATCCGTATAATTATAAATTTTTAACTGCGTACATGTATATGAATTTCTATTGTTATGTACTCTTTGCCCATATCAATAATATGTACAAATCTATCATTTGCGTAAATTTGAATGTTTGACTGTGTATTCATTGGCACTCCTGTAGCCTCAATTGTTGCCACAAGTTGGAGAGATTCCGCGATGCAATTTTCACTTTGATTTTGAATTTGAGAGGAATTTTTTGGCTGAAGCTGTCAAGGAAAACCCCAATTGGAACAGGCTTGGGATAGAAATTGCTCCGCCTAAAACAGCTGGATCATCCTCTTCTTACGTATGCATCCTTTTATTCAAAGTGAATTTTAGTTTATATCCTGATGTGCGAGTGCATTTCTTGCCATTACCATTTACTGTGCCCTTAAAATCTTTTAAATTGCAAGCAATTTGAGGTGTGGGAAAACAATTAAATTTGACTGATTAAGAGAGCCAAAGTAGCAGTTAAATATTTTTCTGTATTTGGTTTAAGATGTGGGAATTCTTGTTAAATTGAGAAGTAACTTGGAATTTAACTGGGTATATTGATTTGATGCCACAGTATCAATCTGGATTGGGTCTAATTCCATATGGCTTACTTCAAAATCATTCTGATTCCATGCAAATTACACTCGAGTCTTTAGAAGTCGGCATTAGATTACTAGGAAGTAAGACTTTAATATGGCCTCTTTAACGGATGAAGTAAGATTGCTGTATGGCATAATTATCCATAAAATAAAGCTCGTCTTGATGGATAACCTGTATAATATGAGCAAGCAAAAAAAAAAAAAATTCAGCCAACAACATTGAAGTAGCTTTCTTGTATTAAATGGGACGGTCTTTTTGACATGATTTTAATCTGTCTTAATCCACTATGATTGAGGTGAACTTGATTTCGCCATGCTTTTGAAGCATAGCTTATTATTAGTCCATGCACATTATCACAAAATATTTTGAGTACCGCTATCTTTAAGTAATAAGTAATATACCTTATGGGTTGCAAATACCAGTAGGAATGTAAATGAGTCTAGTGCAATTTGGATTTGATGTCTAGGTTAAATACAGTGACTTCACATTGCAAGAGTTGGATCCATCAGTACCCTGGTAAAATTGATATCTGATTATTACATCCATTAAATTAAGTTCAGGGCCATACCACAGATCCTGTAGTGAGCAAGTATATAGCATCAGGTCTTAGCAGAGAGGCAGTGCCACTTGCAGTTGCAAATTATGGAGACAATCCCGCCAAGGTATACTGCCTCAATTTTTTCTCTTTAATTGTTTTTCTACCCATACATTCCTAGTCTAATTTTCATTACTTGGCGTATATGTCATGATCTGTACCTTTGGGCATAAACAAGTGTTGCAGTATACTTGAAAGCTCCATGCCCCATAAAAAAATGTATATGAATGAAGTTCTATTGGTAATATTAACTTAAGTAACTTGCTCATCAAGCATGCTATGTGCAAATAGATGGCGTGTGAGCAAGTTCATGTTTACGAACAATATAAGAATGAGAATGCTCGTTGTGATTGACCGGAAAAAAGGATGGAGTTTGTCTTTTCTTTTTTGTAGATATAATAATTTGTCATTGGGAAAATGTTATGTTGAATCAGCTGTCTATATTTGCACTTAGAGGGGAACTGAAAATTCATTTTTTTGATTATATCCAGGTTAAAGAATTTGCCAATGGCTATACTCTTTTGCGAGAGATGGGTTTCCCATCAAACAGCGTTGCAGAAGCCTTGCTCATGTTTGACAATGATACGGACAAGGCACTAGCTCATGTTATCAGCAATTCATCCTAAAATAGCAGAGCTGGGAACATTATGGCGTGCTATTAATTGTTGTGTTACGAACACTAAATGTACTCTTGTAGTAAGCAAACAAAGGTTTCATAACTATTCTTATTTGAATGTAAAGGGATGGCTGCTGAAATAAACATTTGCCTTTTCAATTAGTTTTGCTTGTTCTTCAATTTTAGAACTTATTTGCCATTGTGCTAGTTGCAAACCATGCCATGCTGAGATGACTGCTAACTTCTTCAGACACCGTGTTGTGTTTACATTCTGTTGCTTCAAGCCGGATTGAACCAAGATGGTTGAGCCACCAAGTCGAGCTGGGAATTTTAGTCCCCTCGGCTGAGTACTCGGTGTGTTACTTGTAACATGGGAACCCTTAT
Organism: Fraxinus americana; assembly: GCA_035079005.1. Taxonomy (NCBI): domain Eukaryota; kingdom Viridiplantae; phylum Streptophyta; class Magnoliopsida; order Lamiales; family Oleaceae; genus Fraxinus; species Fraxinus americana. The sequence continues at coordinate 32,369,268 of CM068710.1, read as the reverse complement.
GCCTTTGACTAGAAGCAAATATGTAGGACTGCAAACTTATGCGTTATTATGTTAGTATAAAAGAGTAATTTAAACATGAAAATAAACCCGTAAAATATTTTTTAAAAAAAAACAAAAACTGAATAAAATTCAGTTCGATTTTTTTAAAGAGAGTGGAAAATGTTCTTAGTGTATGTACGTTACACATGTTTGAGGCGCAGTAGTGTTTGAGATATTGGGCCTAGTATTTTTGTTTTTGGGCTGTTATGGACAAGTTTAGCCCGAGATATATTTTCAGTTTTCACACGCCGTAGTGTTTTTGTGTTGGAAACAATACATAATTCCTTGTTTTAAAGTTCACATTTCATAAATAACAAACTTCAAAAATCTTTTCAAAAATCAGGTGTTAAATCAATTTATTAAATATTTTTAATTATAATATAATACAATTATCCCAATTTATTAAATTTCAAATCCAAATCATTTTCTCTCTCTCTACTCTCTATCCTCTCCCTATCCCTTCTACTCTGGCGATTGTTCCGGCGACTGTTCTTACTGCTCCAATTTCCAAAAAAAATTCCAGAATTTCAAGTCGTAATCGGTCACAATTGGTCACAACGAGTCACAATTAGCCGGTCACAAACGGTCACAATCGATCACAAACAGGTCACAAACGGTCACAACCAACACATATTTGGTCGAAATCTCATCCCGTGCCACCAAATTCAAATAAATTTTCATTGAGGCTTACATCAAGCAAAGGCAGGAGTTCATTTTATTTCCTTGACAGAATTAATGCCCCATTTTATTTTTGCTAGTTTTGACACAACTTTCCCAGCCAACATAATGGACAATAATGTCTATCCAAATATTTCAGAATCTCAGGGTTTCATTTTGTCGAAGTCAAGACAAGTAGACAACCAACTTTCCATCAAATCTAGAAAGAATTGTGTTTTTACATTTAACTGACAGAAGTAATCATCACGGCTTCCTAGCTATCAGTTGATTGCTTCTAAATAAAATTTCTTACATCTTTGATGAACAAATCAAACTCAGGCAATTCTGGAAATCCTTAGAAACTATGAAACGCCTTTGGATACTTAATCAATTCCACTTGTTTACCACTCTTTTTCAACCCTTGACCATACCTTGTTTTCCAATCTTGCAACAGGTTGAATCCTCCCACAACCACCAAAGTGCTTGGAAATTTCGTATTCTTCATGTCCATGGTAAGGGAGAGGAAGCGCTCCGGCGGTGGGCACTCCTCAACGGCGACGACGGTAAGAGAGACGAGAAGAATGATGAGAGAGAGAGAGATGGGTAGAGAATGTAGAGAGAATGATGAAGATAGGGTTATGGGTGAATTGGGAATTTGGGGGCAGGGGCGGAGCCAGCCTTTCAAACTAGGGGGGTCCCGGAGTTGAAGGGGCTGGGGCTCACGGGGGTTCGAGGGCAGCGCCTCCGAAATTTTTTTTTTGAAACATTATCTGTTAAAATGAGGAAAGTTGGTACTTTGTGATGGAGAAATGAAACAAATGAACATAAATTAATGTACGAAGGTTTCACAAAAAAATCAAGAAACATATAAAAGAAACTACTAATCTTTTGAAATACTTCTCCATCACTGAACCTAAGAATTGATGAAACTCTTTCACTAATAATTGATAAATAATACAGCTTCACAAACAATTGAATGGACTGGATTAGGAGATTAAAAAAAAAATTTTGAGGCCAAAAGATTTTTAAAAAAATAAAAAAAAAATTTCAAAAAATTGGGGGGGTCCTGAGCCCCCCCAGGACCCCCCTCCCCTTCGCCCTGGGGGTACCGTTGGGTTGGATGAAGTGAATTTGATAGGTTTAATTAAATTTTTAATAATTATAATTATAAAATATAATTACCACCTGAATTTTGAAATGTAAACTCTATCCCCTTATTTTTGAATTCTAATCTTGAAAAGAAGGGTTTTAGGTAATTTTCTCTTTTGTGTTTGCACACATTGGAAAAAGAAGAAGTTTTTGCGTTTGGAAGCCCATCTATCATAGCCAGGTTTCATTCCCGGAAAAATTCATAAATAAGGTATATACTTTACATCAATTTAAAAAGCAGGTTTATAGTTTAAAAATTCAAAAATCGATTTTTTTTTAATTTTTATTTATGAAATAAAAAATTATTAAATCAATTTATTATTAAGTATTTAATTCTAATATAATATAACTAACTAACCCCACATGCACCACCCATACCGCTCCGGGGACTATTCTGGCCACCATTCCTACCACCACTCTTCTCCGACGACTACTCCGATTCCTGCGATTATTGTGGTGACAATTCTGGACACAGATTTACAATTTACGGTTACAGCTCAAAAATTTTGTAGGTCACAATTAATTCGTTGGTCACAGATTTCAAATTAGTTGGTTACATATTAAAATTTATATGTCAAACAATCACAGATTTCCAAATTAATTATAGGTCACGGGTCACATATTTTAAAATTAATTGATTACAGATTATTTCGAGATCACAGATAAAAATTTTGTACGTCTTATTTCGAGGTCACTGATTTTTAAATTGGTTGGTCACAGATTATTTTTGAATCACATATTATTAAATTTTTAGGTCACAATTGAGTAATTGGTCACAGATTAGCAAACATTTGGTCACAGACTACCAAACATTTGGTCACAGACTACCGCCACTGACACTTTCACCCTCTACAACACTACCAGTACGGCCACGACAGCTACTTGCAACCATCCTCACCCGCCACAACACTACAACACTACCAACAACAAAGTCACTGTCAACAAATCACTACACTACCACCTAGATCTACTGCACCACCATCACCATCTCGATCGCACCGTCACACCACCACCAACAGAAACGTACCACCACCGACATAGGAAACAGACAACCACCACTTAAACGAACCACCACCACCATTTTGCAATCCACTAACAACTTGAACTACAACCACCAGAATGCTACAAACGGGACTACTGACGCCACTACTAACAACACCAAAACAAAGAACCACTGACGCCACTACCATCAACAACAAAAACCACGATCTCAGCACGCACCAGATCCGCCATAGCCAACAAAACCGTCGGAACACGGAACAACAACAAAATCGCCGTAGATTTGCCAAAACCGCCGCCGGATCCGCCATAGCCGACAACAAAAATTGGCTTTAAATCTCTCAAACCTCAACTCATTCACACAGAAAAGCACCAACGACCAGAACAAAAAAAACAAAAAAAAAAAAAAAAAAAAACCAAACGAAGATCTGCACACACGCACGCACAAACACGGATCTGCAAGCATTACCGTCGCACGCACACATCGGGATTGTGTATTCGGATCTTCTCTATTCCGCTCCTCCACGCTTCAGCTGGGCCAATCTGCTTCGTTGAATGCTATCATAATACACATTAAGCCCCTGTTTAACACCCATTTTTTTCTCATTCTCATTATTTTTTTATTTTTTCATTTCAACTACACATTCTATCAATAAAATAATATTATACATAAATCTAAAAATTCTCTTTATTTTTTAACCACACATTCTTCCATAAATCATTATTCAAAAACACATTTTTCTACTAAAATTGATGTCAAATGCCCCCCTCCCCCCCAAATTAAAGAGATCAAAATGCAGATTCATCTTGAGCAGTGTTACTTTCGGCTAAAAGTCGAATGTTCCCCTGTGGCCCACAGGAATAAACCAATAAAATAATTTTTAAAAGGATCTATCCAACAAATAAGTCGTTTGACAGACTGGACATTAATTATAGCAATTAGCAGTCCGCGCCTATAAAATTCCAACATTTTCTCTGCCATTATCCTTTGTTTAAAAAATTAATAAAAATCCAATCTTTCTCAGGTACGAATTCTGCGTATGTGTTGTGAAATCCATTTTTATTTTTTGTGGGTTTTGTGATTTTATGTGTGTTTACGTGGATCTTGGGTTTTCTTTTGTGAATCATAGGAACCTTTAATGGCTTCAAAGCGGATCTTGAAGGAGCTCAAGGATCTTCAGAAGGATCCTCCTACCTCCTGCAGCGCTGGTATAACTATAACATTCAGGAAAAAAAAAACACACACACACACATTTTATATGTTTATCTATATATATGTATATATATACACGCGTAAGTGCTGTAATTTTTACTCGTAAGTGCTGTTATTTTTTAATAATTACCAGTGTTCTTTGTTGATTTTTTTTTTTTTTAATTATAGGTTTACTTAATATTTGTGTTGGCAGGGGGGTGTTTATATTGATAAACCCTGGAGAAAAAGCTGTAAATTAGTGCATAAAACGCAAATTTGTTTGATTAATATCTCTCTCTTCAGTCTGTTGGAATACTAAACTCATGTCTCCAGTTCAAGCAGCCAAACAGCAAAATAACTCAGCCAATCAGTTCACCAACAATCACGTGTTCACCAGCAGCTCAACAGCAAACCAGCAACTCAGCAAACCAGTCCAGAATTCAGATCCTTCTTCTTACAGATTCTAGCTTATTCTAGATTGTTCTTAGTTTGTTATCTTGTTAGATAGGTTGTTAGTTTTTCTCTATAAATAGATTAGTTGCCTTGTAATTTCCCTAAGCAAGTATGAATAAATAATTTCATCTTCTTCCCTGCATTGAGCAGGTCCTTATCCCGTTTTTTATCCTCTGTTTTTTAGTTCATTCTCTGCTCATTTCCAGCTCCATATCAGAGCTCCCCTCCTTGATTTTATCATGGTATCAGTGCAGGTCTAGATCCTTGCATTTGAAATTCATCTTCTTCTTTATCTTTTTCTCAATTCAATAAAAAAAAACCGAAATCAAAAAATCACATTACCAGAAAAACGAAATAGTGACTTTGCTCACTAGATGTTCGACGAAGTGTCGGCATGACTGAAAATTCTCAGATAGGGAATTGAAACAGAAAATTGAAGATTAGTGGCTTTGCTCACTAGATGTTCGACAAAATGTCGGAACGACTGAAAATTCCCAGATAGGGAATTGAAACCGGAAATTGAAGGTTGAACCTGCTAGAATGGTAGGATTCTCAGATCTTCATGATTGATTTTATCTTCAGAATGAAGATATTAAGATTTTGAAGAAAGTTTTTTGAAGATTTTCCTTCTCAAGAAAGAAGGAAGGATGAAGATTTTTTAAGATGATTTGAAACAAGATGCTCCTTGATTGCATCTCTACTCTCTTCCTCCATGGTTCAAGATATTCCATCTTGAGGGGGGAGTGTTGGAATACTAAACTCGTGTCTCCAATTCAAGCAGCCAAACAGCAAAATAACTCAGCCAATCAGTTCACCAACAATCACGTGTTCACCAGCAGCTCAACAGCAAACCAGCAGCTCAGCAAACCACTCCAGAATTCAGATCCTTATTCTTACAGATTTTAGCTTATTCTAGATTGTTCTTAGTTTGTTATCTTGTTAGATAGGTTGTTAGTTTTTCTCTATAAATAGATTAGTTGCCTTGTAATTTCCCTAAGCAAGTATGAATAAATAATTTCATCTTCTTCCCTGCATTGAGCAGGTCCTTATCCCGTTTTTTATCCTCTGTTTTTTAGTTCATTCTCTGCTCATTTCCAGCTCCATATCAGAGCTCCCCTCCTTGATTTTATCAAGAAAATGTACCTGTATAGATTGGATTGTCACTATTTTTAGATTCTTTTATATGAATAGTTTTCCAAATTTGAGATAGTCAAGGCAATGGATTTGCATCCACCCACTTAGTGTAAGTTCGAAGAGGGAGGGATAGGCCAAAATGAATTTGGGTCATTGTTGTTGGGTACAATTGTTAAGGATATAGTTACTTTAGATTTTCCAGTAGACGTAGCAATGAACAGACGAGTGGTGAAGAATGATTTATGTAGTGACCCCAAGCTTACTGGCTTAGCTAGCTGTGATTTATAATCAAGGTAACTAATTCTGCTATTTTGCCGTAATCGCTTTTTTTTTTTTTTATAAAGCAAAAACTGAAGATTTCTCTTTTTAAGCTGAAAACGTGAATGTGAAATTACATGTAGAATCTATTTATGGATATCATCCTTCGAGATAGTTACACGATTGAACAAATATAGCCACTTAGAGAGACAAATAGTTATGCCTACTGTAAACCATCACATGAATTTCTGCAATTGAGTTTTCATCTTGACCTCGTTCGTTTCTTTTAATAAGAGTAGAAATATGATGGAAAAGACTGGACCAGCAATTGTTTGGTGCCCAAAGTGACCAAAGAATTCCAGTTTTTCCTTCTGTATGTTTCCTTTCCTTAACTAGTGAACAATCTTATTGAAAATTACAATTTTTTATTCCAGTTTTGCCTTTCTTGATTCTGTATCCTTTTATATACATGTTCCTTCTAATTTGAAACCATGTATAAATGATTCATTTTTGGAAAAAATGGTCATATTCACGAATATAATTTACCTTTTCATAAGGGGCTTAGTTTTAGAATGCAACTCTATGTTGAATTTTGCTTGACTTGCGTGCTTTCCTACTTTGCTTATATCTCAGGACCTGTTGCTGAGGACATGTTTCACTGGCAAGCTACTATCATGGGCCCTCCAGATAGTCCTTACACCGGTGGTGTTTTTCTAGTTACTATCCATTTTCCTCCGGATTACCCGTTCAAGCCACCTAAGGCGTGTCACGTATTCTAAATGCATGTTTGGTGCACATTACACGATAATGAACAAGATTAAAACATATTTTTCATCCTTAATACTACACGATAATGAACAAGATTAAAACATATTTTTCATCCTTAATACTATCTGGTACATTTGTACTCTTTTATTGGATTTTCCGTTCTTCTGCTGTTTGAAAAATAAATCATTGCGTCGGAGTTCTAACTCTGTGGCTTGTTCAGTGTACAATCATTTCACTTTGCACTTGCAATGATTCAATTTCTCAAGATCCCTGCTACAATATACATAGGAATGGAATTTGGCATTTCTCACACTTTTATCTTAATGAATTTTGCAGGTTGCATTTAAAACAAAAGTTTTTCACCCAAATATAAATAGCAATGGAAGCATATGCCTTGACATTTTGAAGGAGCAGTGGAGCCCTGCCTTAACTATTTCCAAGGTTTGTTGCATCTATGGAATATCCCTCTCTTCTAGATCAGAATTCACCTCTGTTTTTACTAAAACACTATAATTCTAGAGTGGTGAAGTCCTGTGAAAATTCGACAGATCACCTTTTATAATCCAATTCCACCCTAATAAGGCTATACGACAACTTCCTTACAGATAGTTAGCCTCTTTTTGGGTTTCATTTTTTATTTCTTTGCTAAAACATTACTTTTCAAAGTCAGTCGTTAATTTTAACCACACATTTTGTAGGACCCACTAGTACTACCAAGTAATGTATCACTCATTTCTTGAAAAGTAAAATTTTAGTAAAATAAAATGAAAGCCAAACAGAGGCTAAAGCCCTTGAGTGCTTTGATCCTGTAGACCATTGGGTTTGACTTTTTATGTAGACACAAGTAATTTGTTCTTTAACTTCCGAGCTTGTTTGGTATGTGATAACTGTTTTTTCTTCTCATATATACGAGTAGCGTTCCATCCACCATCCTACCAAACAAGCTATCAGTGTACACAGTGTTCCTAATTTGCACAACTTGATATTGACGGACTTCATGATTGAATAGACAGGTGCTAAAATTGTTGTGTTTTCGGTTTCCTATTTTAGGTGCTGCTTTCAATTTGTTCTTTGTTAACGGACCCAAACCCTGATGACCCTTTGGTGCCCGAGATTGCTCACATGTACAAGACAGACAGGAACAAGTATGAGACCACTGCAAGGAGCTGGACTCAGAAGTACGCCATGGGTTAACCATGTTTTGGTTTGTACAAGGGACAACCTTTTTTCTTCCAAAGTTTGTATGATTCATTTTTCTGTCATTTAAGTCCTTTAATTGGACTAAACAGGTGTCCAAAATTTGCCTTGGGAAAATGGAAAATCGCCTGTTAACAAGTTTGGACATGCTGATAGTATTTGCTTCACAATTGGGATCATAAATAATCTTGATACTACAAAAATTTTCACTTTTGATACTACAAAAATTTCTTATAGTTATGTTTTTAAGAACTTCAGTACTCCTTAAGAGTTGATGCTTCATGTGATTTTTACACTCTCTTCTCTCTTAGACAAGGATTTTTCTTGTGGAATTTTAGAATTTGGTGTTTTGTAATCATTTTATGAAGAATCCTTTGTTTGTACAAGGGAAGGTGTTCACTAACCTTGGTGAATAGTAATTATAGGGCGTGTTTGAAGGTTTCATTGATTTAGAGGTTTTGTGGTCTCTATTTGTTCTTGGTGAGATCTCAATTGTAACCTTCGTTGCCACTTTGATTGATTCATAGTGCTTGAGCTTTATCCCCTTGGTGGATGCTCAAAGAGCGTATTAGGCTTCGGCTTAAATGTCTGCCTTAAGATGAAGCATATATGTTTTTTCAATATTTACTTTTTTTGCATTTTGTTGTTCTATTTACAATTGAATGTTAGCGAAAGTGATTAAATATTCAGTTCTTGGGCATTTCAATGGTATCATAGCTCTTGGAATTAAAATGTATATGTTGGAATATGCTAAGCGCATGTCTGGCATTGATTTTCATAATTGATTATTTGACTGTTTACAAGGAAGCTAGGTCCCACCGGTGAGTGAAATGGTAAAAAATGACGGCTGAAATGATCAGATTATTGTTTTTTTTTTTGGTAGTTTAACGGCTGAAATTCTGCTTAAAATCAATGCCAGACATGCTATAAATCTAACCATTCTTGAGTCAAAAACTCACTGATCTTGTGAGATCTATTCATATTATCCGGTAGAGCCGTGCTTCTGGGTCAGGCTCAAAGCTAGGCCCAAAAATAGGGCATCAATGTGGCACCCTGCAATTGGAGGCGAGCTGACATCGGCGCCCTATTTTTGGGCCTGGCCCAGAAGCAATACATTTATCAGGTATTTGTTACTATATAGAAAGTTCGTACTTTCTCTGTAATTTTCGCGATATTTCAATCTCTAACAACATTTTGGTATTAGATTTTGTCCAAACACTCATACGAGGCCTTGGGAATACGAGAATAATCAAGAACGGGTTGAGATTCTAAAGTTCCTATGGAGGCTGTAGAGAGATGTTATTGAACCTTGGTTGAATCCTTTATGCTTTATCAAGAGACTCATTGTTTTGAATCTTTCACAATCTGGGGTTATAATGAAAAATCATGAAGAATAGATGTCAGTGATTCGGAGTGGAAGGTGATTTACTACGGGTAAGTTAATCTATTTAAAAATAATTAATTTGTTGTCCATTAAACTTGGGTCAAACAAGTGAGCTGTTAAAAATCTCCTTTAAATTTGACCGAATTTTGCCTGGGCCGGGCATGTCCTGGGCCTCACGTGGTCGACCACACGTTAATCGAGATGGAAAATTGAGCACTGATTTAGCACCACTTGATCTTTTTTCAGTGGACCAACTTTCATAACTGGGCCCACATAGTACCTACTAATGAAATGCGGCGATCCGCTGCTGGAATTTATCTACCCCAAAGAGATATTTCAAAATTTAATCCAATATTTTCTTTATATTCTGTTCTAAGAAAGGTCCATATCCATTGTCGTGGGTTGCAATGTCGTCCTTACTATTTCTTGATAGCTTGGTTCCCAACTTATAAATTTTGGTGCGGGTAGAACGATAAGTAAAAATGGTCAAATTGTTAAACAAATTGAAATTGTCTGGTAACTGTCGACTAGGTGGCACACCCGTCAACTATATGGTTTTGAACCAAACAAAACCATCATAAAAAAGTTTTGAACCATTTAAAAATGAAAGAAATGTAAATTTGAGTTAGTCCAGTTATACATGAGCCACACTTCTCATTACTTTTCACTTCATACCTCTGCTAGATCGCATAGTCCTGCAAACACCAAACAATGACACAAATCAATTGAAAGCTCTAAATGCAATATCTATTTCGCAAATCAATTGCTCACTTAATTCAACTTCCTGTAGCTTGATGGTTCAACTTCTATTTTCGTTTTAATTTTACTATTTAGTCTGTAACTATTATGAAAATCGTGAGAATCCTGAACTAATTGATGTAAGTCATGACTTGACCAATAGATTTTGTGGTTGATGGAACAAGTCCTATGAACTTATCATTTGGTAATATTGAATACATGATTTAAACATAAGAGGCAAGGTATTTGACAATACGACATCTTAGTGCCCAATGTACAGGTCAAACGAAATAAATCGAAGTTGAATGGCTAACATGAAATGAATCTATAAGTTAGTTAGCCTCCAGTGAAAATTTTCCACAAAAGAACCATGTATTCTTATTTTTAGTAAAATTCAAGGGATCCCACCCTCACAAAGAAGAAAGACTTCCCCACATTGATATTGTGATATTCAAGAATCTAGTTTAAGATAGCTTTTTCTTACCAAAAAAAAGTTTAAACCAAAAAATGGAAAAATAAATAAAAACACAGATGGCCCATTTTCCTCTTCGTTAAAGACACCGTTTACGCAGTTTTCTTTCCTTTCAGCAATTTTTCCTTCCTTTGGTAGTGACTAGTGAGTGTTTTTATTTCCAATACTTTCCCTAAATTTTTCTTGGAATTATTCTTTTTTTCTTTCCTTTTTGCTGATCCGTGTTTGAACTTTGAACCCCCTTCTGCCCTTATATATACCACCTTTTTTTTACCCTCGGAAGTTCACTTTCTTAAAAGGCTCTGTTCTTGGCCTTTGTTCTTGTGAATCTGGGATTTTTGCTTTGGGGTTTTCCCTTTGAATCCCTTGTATACAAACTCATAAAGCAGGCTTTTTACGAGTGGATGACATGTTTTCATTGTGAATAGAAGAAGAAGAAATCTCAAGGCAGTAGCCCGAGAGTTTGAATCTTGAAGATGTCAATGGAGAACAGCGTGTTATGGCCGGTGAAATTCACCGAGCACAGAATTATTACCAAAAAACTCACTAAAACCTCGAATCTAAACCCCATAATTTCCTCTCAAAACCCGCAGAAATCTATTGTTCGCAGAAATATTCGGGTAACGGTAACTGACCCGGAGGCAACAGACTCATCCGGCGATGAAGGCGATGAGGTTTTTGGAAGGCGGCGTGTTAAGAAATACATTCAAGAAATCAGTATCGAAAAAGCTAGCAAAACCCATGTCAATGGCATCACTGGTAAGCTTCAGGTCAAGCAGAAGCCACCGAAGGTGAAGGCGGCTGGTGGTGGTGCTCGGAAGTTCAGGGGCGTCCGGCAGCGGCCGTGGGGTAAATGGGCAGCCGAGATAAGAGACCCGGCCCGAAAAGTCCGGCTTTGGTTGGGTACTTATGACACTGCTGAAGAAGCTGCTATTGTGTATGACAACGCTGCGATTAAACTCCGGGGACCGGACGCTTTAACCAACTTCAAAAATCCGGCGGTCGTAGAGGAGAAGCCGGAGAATAATGTGACTTCAGTTTCCGGCTACGAATCTGATAAAGAGTTACATAAAGTTTCTTCTCCGACCTCCGTTCTCAGGTTCACAAGTACTCAATCTAGTGAACCATCTGCCTCCGGCGAGTGCCCAGTTCATGATTACTTGGATGTACAGAATCAACAGAGTTACGAATCCGGATCCTGCCGTGACCCGGTTCAGGACCCGGAAGAATTTCACGGCGAAACAAGTATAATACCAGACAGTTATAACGACTATTTGCCAATGGACACTCAATTTTTGGATAATTTATTCAATTTCCAAACTCCAGACCTGACACTTTTCGACTTTCCCGATGATTTTGGAAGTGTTAATGAAATTCCGGCTTACGATGACAACAGCTTTGAAGTCGCTTGTTTTGGGGATTTTAAGGATTCATTCAAAGAAGTCGACGATTATTTCAACGATTTCGGCGATTTTGCTTTTGCAGATGCATTAACGACACTGTGATAAATCAGTCACGTTCTCCGTCGCCGCTTGCCATTTCTTACGGCAAATTTTGTTCTCCGGCGAACGGAGAGTATTATCTTTTTTCATATATTTTAATAACGTTCGAGTAAATTAAGGAGTTTTTTTTCTTCTTGTTTTGGTGCCTTTAGTATCTCCATTAAAGTAAACGGAAATTGAGTAATGCTTTACATGTATTTCTTGTAACAAATAAATCGTCCTTTTTTAAGAAGATTTCAGTTTTCGTCTCCGTTCTTTTACTCATCAAGAAACGACCATTAAGCTTGTTTTAAGTTTTATTTTTTAATAAATTAGCATAGGTTAGAAACTCTAATACAGGGTTTAATCTTTGTTTAATTTAAATTAATTTGTGTGAATCTTTTTTATGGATGTCATGCTGCCAAAGTGTAATTCTTTCTGGTGTTGTCCATTGACTAAAAATCTAGAATTGGTTGGTTAGAGTTGTTGGAATTAAATTACAAAATCTTTTTCTTTAATTCAAAAGAGATATGAAAACATTGAAATTGGACATTATGTAGACTTGTGGCAGAAACTCATTGCCTGCCTATGGCGACAATAATACAAAGGAAAATTTGGACTTAAGGTTGATAAAAATATGAAATGGCTTACAGTAATTAGTATGGACATTGCATTATTTGTCTTGCCCTCATCAATTATTGATTGGGATAAATGTTGACTTCTTATAAAATTAGAATGACTTTCGAAATAGAAACGATAGCCTATAAGGTTTATTGTGTTTGTAGACCATATCGATGCTAATTTTTTGGCAAAAACACTAATGTAGTTCTGTTTGTCGATGATGTGGATTGAATTGACCGTCGATGGATCATGTTGAATCTATATCAAGGTTGATTGCTCGAGTTAACAAAACATATTAATCCCTTGTTTGAACCCCACTGCATTCTTGAATAGTGTTTTGATCTCACTTCGACCACACATTTTTCAATAAAATAATATTACAAGTAAATTCAATTTTTATTTTATTTTTTAACCACACGTTTTACATCAATACACTATTCAAAAATGACACTCAAACAAGCTCTAAGTCAAAACGAGTTAGTGTAAGAAAATTTTAGATGAAAATAACAATAGTAAACTATTTATTAACAAATTATACAACATTCAACATTATTAAACATTGCAACTTATAGTAAACATTGTTTGGTGGAGATTGTTTACTATAGCAAACAATGTTTGAAAATTAAAAAAAAAAAAACGCGTAGTGAAAATTCATTAATTTTCCACCTCCATCAAACAGAAGCCCATCACGTGTCGCCGCTGCTACCACTAAAATACAATTATCTTCTTCTTCATCCCCAACTCTACCTGATCTGTGTCTTGAGGGATCAAGGCGTAGACTCTATGATTAGTCGTCGAACGTGGATACCTGAGTATCAACAAATAAATAAATAAATAAATAAAATATTCTACGCACAAATCAATAAAATTACTTTACTTTTCAACCACGCATTTTTCAAAAAATACTATTCAAAACTCTATTTATTCTCCCAAAATGGGAGACAAACAAGCACTAAGAAAGAGAGAAAAAAATATTTGCGTAGTGTTATCTAGTACTACTTATTTTGCAATACAGTACTCACGGATAACGAATCTTAAGAAAATTGACATTCTCAAACGTTGTCTTCGTACCAACCACGTCCTAAATGTTCAAATTAATAATTAGAGAAACCCAAACCAAATTAAATATCTTGTCTCCTTAATAATGTTGCATGTTCAAAATATATAGAGCTTCTAGAATAAACGTAAATTCTACTCCAAATAATTGTTATTAGTGATCACAACGCTTCGTAATTATGCTCTAAATGTAATTGTAATATAATTAATGGTAATTAGATATGGATTAAAAAGCAAATCTCTTAGACACATCCCACACGTTGCATAGACGAAGTTAGTCCAATGATTATGTTTTTAAAATATTTTGCATTTACTTGGTTAAAGAACTATTCATGAGATTTACCAAAAAAGAACATGCCTTTTTCAATTAAAAAACTATCATATAGATATGTCATTCAATCGATTTGATAATAAGAACTAAGAAGTATTGACGATTTCACAGTGCGATTTGTGTCGCTTTACAAAGTGCAATACTCGATATTAAGGTTACGCTCTATAAATAAAAAATAATCTGCAATAATTAAATAATCGTACAATTTAAAAAAGTCACTACAAAAGATGGTGTAGAGATTAAGTAAATTTGTAAAGAATAATTGGATGATATATTTTCAATAAAATTACATGAAAATTTCAAAGATTTTTTCCTTAAAATTTTCCTTTTTCATTCTTAAAACAACATTATTATTATGAAAAGTACTTTTACCTGCCCATTTGACACGCCACAAAAGGTGGAAGAAAATTATGGTCGAGATTTTGGAAGTGATTGAGAAGATTTATTATTATTATTTATTTTCCACAAACATTTTTATTTTATATTCATTTTAATTTTGGAGGGCCCCTTTTGATGGCTGTGTCTGAGAAACTGAGCTAAAAGAAAGTAGGAAAGTCATATTTTTGTGAATCCAGCAAAGCAAATGAAGAATCCAATATTAGATTTTTCTTTGGAGACTCAGAAAAAAGCAAATCCATGGAGTTAAGTTGAAAGAATAAGTAGTCAAAATTGCACTAGTAAAATTAGATATATTGTCCATCAATTTAGGTGCAACAAATCAATTGGTTTCCTCACTCATTAATGATAATTTTAGGTGTAAATTAATTTGATCCGTAACTTGAGTCCACCGCGGTGTGAGCAGCCGGCCCTATTTGCATTTTTCAACAAGTCGGAATCTTAACATGTCGAGTACATGATCGTGTTGGGGCACACGTTTTTCCTATCTTTTTCGTTATTTTCCAACTACACAAACAAAAATTTAAAAAGCGTTCTTAAACAAAGATATTAAAACACAGAAACAAATAAAAATGATACCAATTCTAAAGAGCATGACGCAGAACGGAAGTAAAAGATTTACGAGTGTAAATCTTGAAAATAAGAAAACTGGAATTCTCCAAGAACGAAACTTGTATGCAATCAATAATAATGCCAGAAACGTTCAAAAGGCCTTTAAATAGGCGTTACAAGAAACTCTAAAAACATAGAATAGTAAAACGTTCCAAAAATAGCAAAAATTCAAAACGGAAAATACGGAAAATTAATTATTCGGAGGCCTAAACGAAGGAATTTGGCTAAAATTCCGAGATCTCGGGTTTATGCCCCGAGTCCAATTTTTCGGGCCGTTTCCAATCAACCAGCCTAATTTCAGCCCATTCCGACACCGTCGCAACAAATGCCAAAATTGTCCCCGGTGCAGTCTTTTTTTGTCAATTTTTTGTCCAGCACTTCTTCAAATTTCAAAGCTAGTTGTCCTACGTCAGAGCAGCGCCTTATGTACATCCTACTACTTTAAATAAAAAACGGCAGTGGTCCTCTTCTGAAGAACAGTCACTATTTGAACTGTCTATTAACCCTAAGCAATTAAAGTCACACACTCGTGTACAATCTTCCAAATTCAATTATGTGTCCATGAAGTATAGAAAAGTTTTCGAACTCATTGTCCTTAAGGCGAGATCTAAGAAAACACGTTTGAACAGGTAGTTAAATACTTTTAAATTCAAATTATACTATTTTTCGACTTTTAAAAATCTAGAGCGTCGATTAATTTCACACGCCCCTTACGTACAATTTTCCAAATTTAGTGATGCATCCATAAAAAGAGAAAGAGTTTTCAGAGCTGTTGTTTTGTCAAACATTTCTAGATCTAGAATTCAAGTGGCAAGAAATTTTTTACTGAATATAAATCAAATCCATGCAGAAAATCTTTTTCCTGCAACTGGTGGAAACATACAAAAATAAGCAAATCTAGATAAAACAAAATCTTTGAATAACCCTTCAACTACCATCTCGAGCCTACATGCAACCCAATTGACATAACCCATTTTGACACCACCACACCACATATATCTCATTTTACATTCCCGGTCGTGAAAAATGGTCCACCACAAACCGAGGCTCATAAGTAGACCACGACCATCTCGAGCCCATTATAATCCAAGCAGCCTAGCCGAATTTACATAGCTATGTGCATCTCAACTTACACACATAGACATCGATATGATATTTCCTAGTACAGTCCAAGTGAACATATGTGTCCCTTTTATTCTCGAATCAATCTGTGGGGAAACTGAAGACTTCGTATAAACCACTCTTATACTGCAAAGCCGAGTGGGATTGGTTTCGAGACGTGTCAATAGGTATATCAAAGTTCAAATTGCAAATTGCTCCACTTTATTTCTTTCAGAAAACAACAAGGGGGAATAAAATCTGGTCAAACCAAAAGGGAACAAAGATATTCTACAGGTCCACATATAAACAAAATCTTTCAGCCCCCTGCATGGGTCCATTAAAATGAGTTTTTTTTTTTTTTTTCTTTTTAAGAAAATATGGCTTAAAATGGTATTTTTTTAGAAAATGCATGGTTAAAAAATAAGAAAAAAATTTGTATTTACGTGTAACATTATTTTATGGAAGAATGTGATTGAAATTATATTTTGAAAAAATGTATTTTTTGAAAAATTGAACCCAAACAAGGGTTTGCATTTGTGAACTTTTTTCTCAATTGGTTACATGGCATGTTAGAGTGTGAATTAAACTAGTTGTACACCCATTGTGTACAACTAGTTTGGCATTCCATGATGTGATAAAATCGAGGTCAATGATTATTTGAAGTATTGTTGAAATCAATGACAAATTGTGTATCACATCATAAAATGTAAAAAATGCCGTCAACCAAAGATGTAAGTATAACAAAACTATTTGTACCCTTTTGGGATAATCTTTAGGGTAATGCTACATGTACACACACACTTTTACACAATTTTTTACACCTCTCTCACATGGAGGGGGGTCCACGATTATTTTATTATGTGTAGGCCCCCTTCCATATGAGAGAGGTGTAAAAGATTGTGTACACTTAGCATTATTCTAATCTTTATTTGGATGCGACAATCGAAGACGGCCTACTTGGACTAAAAAATGAGTTCCATAGAAGTCACTTGGTTGAGAATGTGGCTTTTATGTGGATGTCAATTTCAAGGAAGCTAGCTTTTGAAAAGTGCAAACAACATCCCAAATTAGCCAATGAGTGTATGTTAGGAAATAAAAAGCATCGAGATAATATATATGATAAAATATAAAGTATATAATCGCAAACAAACAACAAGATAAAAGATATAGAATTAATTAGCAGTCGCGTATTTTATTCAATTGACTAATATGGAGAAAACAAATACCACAAAGATGAAAACAAAATAAAAAATCACGTGAAATAATGGAAACAATATTTTTCCAATAAAAACACAATAAAGAAGGAAAAAATATTTTCTCAAAAAATCTAACCTAATTTGTGTAAAAAGAAATCCAACAATCTCCACATTGACACAAATTCAAATGCAATGAACGAAGTTCCAAGATTTCTCTGTCTCGGAAATTAAATCCAACTACAACGAAAAATTTGTACTCTTCAACAAGAATCAAATTTTCTCCAACACAAAAATACTCCTCATCTTCCACGGTATCCAACATAGATACATAAATTCAAATAATGGGTTTCCCAAAATTCACAAACAATTAGGCTCTGTTTGATTAGCCATATTTTCCATGGAAAATGGAAAATTTTTTCCATTTTCCATCTTTTGCGCTGTTTGATAGCCTAAATTTTCCACGGAAAATATTTCCCCCCCCCCCCACCCGCCACGTCAGCATTTTCCACGAAATCCTTGAAAATATTTTTCCACCATTTTGGTGGGAAAATATTTTCCGGCCGGCTGCTCAATTTTTTTTTTTTTTTTTTTTGGCAATGGAAACAAATGTCATGACCAATTGTAAAAAAAAATTTCACTTTAATGGACAATTTCCATGCAAAACAAAGTCAAACGAACACTAAACTTTGATGAAAAAAATGATTTTTTAGGAAATAATTTTTTTTTTCATTTTTTTTTTTACTTTTTGGCAATGGAAACAAATTTTATAACCAATTGTGGAAAAAAATATCACTTTAGTGGACAATTTTCATGTAAAACAAAGTCAAACGAATAGAAAATTTAAAAATTTTCCGGGTGGAAAATTATACCAATCAAACACACTTTAAATCATTT
Organism: Fraxinus americana; assembly: GCA_035079005.1. NCBI lineage: Eukaryota > Viridiplantae > Streptophyta > Magnoliopsida > Lamiales > Oleaceae > Fraxinus > Fraxinus americana. The sequence goes on along the minus strand of CM068710.1, from coordinate 32,351,140 downwards.
TCCCTACAAAACATTTTCTAGGCAAATCTTTTCCCTGTAAAACATTTTCTTTCCACCCATTTTCCACCCTTGCAATCAAACGCACCCTTAGAAATTACCAAACAGTGTCAAAGCACACACTGTAGCAGGATCAACTTCCATTGCTTTCATAAAGGCCCCTAGCCAGTCTCAACACCTTTAAAAACGCTTAAAAGTATGTGCAATCGAATCAACATCCATGTACATATTTCCAATAGGTCTATCCCTAGCAGGTGAATATGATGAAACTGTAGGTAATGGTGGCAAAGCGAAATTAGCCATATCCTCGAAACTCGACTGAATAGTATTCTTCAATATGGACCCCGAACCAAATCTCAAAGGTACAGTATCAAACTGAATCTCCACCACGGTACTAAATCTATGCTGATTTTTTTTTTCACAAATTATGCTTGACCTTGCAAGATGTATAATTGGTACCCTTTACGCCCCTTCAATACAACACGAACACCCTTTCAAACCCTCAAAACTCTACCTCCTCCAGAGAACGTGTACCCTTTTGAATCAAGAGTACTCAACGAAATAAGATTCTTCTTTAAATTTGGAATATGTCAAACGTGATCAAGTGTTCTACATGTTTCATCTACTAGCTTTAATATGACTCTACCAATACCAGCTACCCGAAAAGGTTCGTTTTTACCCATGACAACGATACCTCGTGTCACCGTTTCATATGTTTCAAACAAATCCTGATTGTGACACATATGGAACGCACAAGCTATATCCAAAATCCACTCTTCGTCAGGTTTGGATTCCATGTCAGAAATCTCCAAAACATCTCAATCATTCAAATAGTTCACAGCTATGTTGATCTCGTTTTAAGTATTTGATTGTTTCCCATGACTTGTAGTTAAATTACCTTTGTTCCGCAATTCGTCGCAATCCCTCTTAACATGTCATTTCTTTTTGCAATAACAACAAACCTGATTATTGAAATTTGACATCGACTTACCTCTTCTCCGATCACCATGAACAACAACGTCTTCTCCATCTCTAACCTCAATTCTAATCAAATGTTTCATTTTCTCTTTTGAAAACAAGGCATCATACGCATTTTCAACGGTAAGAGTATCATGACTATACAAGATCGTGTTTCTAAATGAAGTAAACGAAGTGGGTAGCGAACACAAAAGAATTAACGCCAAATATTTTTCATCATACTTTACCTCTAAAGTCTCCAAGTCAGCGACGATCTCCTTGAACAAAGCCAGATGATCTTCAGAAGATCCGTCTTCAGCCATGCGATGAGAATACAACATTTATCTCAAATGTAATTTGCTTATAAGACTTTTAGTCATGTACAATTACTCCAACTTCAACTATAACGCTGCTGTCGTTTTTTCCTTCAAAACGTCCTAAAAAATATTGTTAGAAAGATGAAGATAGATTTATGAAAGTGTCTTCCAATCCTTCCGTTATTTTTCCTCCGTCGTCCAAGTTGTAGGCATTTTGTCAAATCCCAACAACGTATCATCTAAATCTATATGTGCGAGTATAGCTCGCACAAATACAATAATTGTGCCTACACAATTACTATATATTTAAATTATACAAAACTTGTAAAAATAGTATATTGTTTATAAGGGTGGATGCCAAACCATAGAAGCACACAAAAATGGAAACAAAATAAAAAATCATGTGAAATGAAAGAAACAATATTTTTCCAATAAAAACACGTGCAAAGAAGGAAAAAAATACTTTCTCAAAAATATCCTACCTAAATTGGGTAAAAAAATCCAACAGTTTATATTAGAATTGTGATCAGAGCCGACTTTTTTATTTTTAGATAGCATGCGGTGCAGAAACTGCTCAATAAGTGATTCTAAAATCAAGTGCTTTTAGTGTCATTTAGCGCATGTTTGGGCTCTATTATTTCACATTTTAATAAGGAAAATAATTTTTTTTTGAAAAATTTGTGGTTGAAAAAGAAAGAAAAGTTTTTAAGTTTATATATATATATTATTATTATTATTATTATTTTATTTTTTAAGAATGTGTAATTGATAAGAAGAGATAAATGAATTTTAATTTAACAAGAGCCAAACATGGCTTAATGAAAAGGGATAATAGTTTGGTGACATCTTTCAATTTGGTCCCCCACTCGCCAAATATTTATGATTTTAGCCTCACTTCTCATAGATTCTGTTTGCAGGTGCATCCCCCGTTGATATAAAGTGAATAGCTCATTCGTGAGTTTTTGTCTATTTTCGTGAACACGTACGTATTTGCATTCGAAAGTTAGGATTTTAAATTTGCAAGCACGGGCCCATCGAACTACCTTAGGTACGTGAAATTATTTTTTAACATCGGCTGAGACTGAATAGTACATAAGAGTTAACGATTTAGTCACAAAGTTATATAATAGCTAAAGTAAATTTAAAGCCCTATACTTGACACAGTTCGAAGAAGACAGGCATTAAATAAAAAAATTCAGGTGTCACGTGATTTAATGTTTTTCTGATATTTTCATATCATAAAATTTCTCTATTTATATAATTATTTATCATAATCAAGAGTCAACACAAACAATTTCTCACATGGTTTGGGTCACTTTTTGTCAGTCATTATTAATTGGACTGTTTAGTGGGCTGGTGCCTGTTACGTAGGACCCATTTAGATTATTTATTACACCGACAAGCGGACTGTGGGCCCAATTATGCGGCAACAGTCATTTGATTATGAGAAAATTACCTAAAACATTTCTTTTTCAGATTACACTTCAAAAATCAGGTGTAATTAATAAAATTTTAAATATACTTATTTCATCACCCCCACCCCCCGTTAATTTCCAATCTCAGAAGCCTCTCTTTCTCTTTGTATCTCTCTCTCCCTCCTTCCCTCCGTCTCTCGTAGCTGTTTCGCCCAGACACAACCATCTCCGTCCTTGTGAATCCACAGCTGCTTCGCCACCCACGCCCATGAAGTTCCATAGGACAGCAGTCAACACCTGTTGCGGTTTGATTCGAGCCCTAGAGTCTAAACTAGTCGCCCATGGCTGGTTCGCCTCTGCCGGCGATTCTTGACCCCGAATCGGCGAACCAAGTCAGCTAATTGCTGTTTAGCCATGAGGTGAATTCAATTTTCTTTTGATAACCCGTCCCTGTGGATTCTGCAACTAATTAGCCATCCCCCTTTTGTTATGTTGATTTTTTTCTAATGTTTGAATTTTTTACTTTTTAACTTTTGAAATTAGGAATTTGATATTCAATTGCTGGAGCCTCGAAGCATACAACTGTTTGATTTGAAGCTTGAATGTTGCTGTTGCATTTAACTAAATGAAGTTTTTGTTCAGCTAGTTAGTACTGGATATAGGACTGAAATTAGGAATTTGATCTTCAATTGCTGGAGCCTCGAAGCATACAACTGTTTGATTTGAAGCTTGAATGTTGCTGTTGCATTTAACATAATGAAGTTTTTGTTCAGCTAGTTAGCACTGGATATAGGAGACTGCAATTTTAACAACTTTCGACTTCAATTTGATGTGGTTTTTTGATCCAATTCGATGTGCAGATTGTTTTGTTTTTTGTCCATGTTTTGTTTGTTTAAACAAGCTCATCCACTTCCTGGAAACAGCATACAGTGACCGTTTGTGACCGATTGTGACTGGTTAATTGTGACTCATTGGACCGTTTGTGACCAATTATTACTGATTGTGACTTGAAATTCTAGAAATTTTTTGGAAGTTGGGAATGGGTGGGTAGGTTGATCGGAGCATACGTTGGAGTGGTTATTTGAGCAGTTTGCCAAATGGATTGTGAATAGCCGCCAGAGAGAGCGTCGGGGTGATCTTCGGAATAGTCCCCAAAGGGGCCGCCGGAGTAGATGGCCGCCTTCGATGGAGAAAAGGGGTAGGGAGAAAATAAAGAGTAGAGAGAGAGAATGATTTGAATTTGAAATTTAATAAATTGGGGTAATTGTATTATATTATAATTAAAAATATTTAATTAATTGATCTAACATCTTATTTTTGAAAAGATTTTTGAAGTTTGTTATTTTTAAAATGTAATCCTTATATATAGGATTTATGTATTGTTCCCATTGATTATTTCTATAATTTATTAACTTCATGAAACGAGTTAAAGATACATACTAGTCTGAAGTGCTTTAATTTCAAGTCAAATTGAGTACATTATGGTTTAATTACTTTACTTTTGATTAAATTCCAAGATTAGTTTTGACCAAAAAAATGAATATCCCAAATAAGTTTTAAGTGAATCAAATTAAAGTTGAACTTTAGTCCAAAAGTTTTTCTTTATCTATAATATATTAAATATCAGATTAAGCGAAAATCATTTTTTGGACGATTCTAGTCCTACTATAATTCAATTATTTCAACAATACCTTTTCATTTTTCAATATGTATTTAATTTATTTATTTAGCATCAATGTACATGTACATTTAACATATTTATTTCACTTGTGTGCTTTTATTAAAGTATTAATTCTTTATTATTAATTCTCGATTAATTAACATTCACATTCATTGAATTAATATTTATTTTCTTTTACACATTTCAGTGTATAGTTCTAATTATAAGTTAATAAGAATTTCATATTCGATAATACGTTTCATTATTCACGTCCATGTATACTAATTAACATCCAATTTTACATAATTAGAAATTAAATAAATGATTTAACATTCATTGTAACGTATATATTTCCTAGTATTAATTTCAAATTAATTAAAATTTACGCATATTCAAATATTACATTTACAACACTTAAAAGAATTTCATAATAACGTACAAGCACGTTCAATGTTGACTAATATTTCTAAATTAGTTTACAATATCAAATATTGTTGATATGAATGATCATTTCTTTATTATGATCGAATGGCCTTGTACATGTCAAATTTAACCTCTGTTTGACATCCATTAAAATTATAATTCATTTTTTCTCTATATTCTTATCAACCACACATTTTTCAATAAAATAATATTACATGTAAATTCAAAACTTTTGATTCATTTTTAACTACACATTCTCTGAAAAATTAATATTTCAAAATATATTTTTCTCAAATTCTCATTATAATGGGTTCAAACAATGGATTAGATAAAGTTAGTGCCTTCTTATATATTTTTATCTGTACAAATGCCAAACGTCAAATAAATAGAAAATTCAAAACTTTTCGTATTGAAGTCCAAAATCAACTCTTCAATTTGTATTAGTGGGTTTCCTAAGGTTCACAGCTTGTCAAGAAAGTTGGCCGTGTACGGTGGTAGGTGAGTTTGTTTGTGGATGGAAATGGTGGCAAAAAGGATGCTTTAGAGATTGGTTTGTGGTGGTGATAGAATTGAAAGAGATGTGGCTGTAGTTGCGGCAAGGCCCACCCCGCGAATTTGGAGGCTCGGGACAAGTCATTATTACGAGGCCCTTAAACGTAATATTGTTTACAAACTTAAAAATACTTAAAACATTTGAATAAATACTACATTTATATTTTAAATGAAGATTTGGTAGAATCCAAAAGATGTAATAATAATAAAAAAAATTATCTCGATAATTCGAGAGATTAATGTAACATAATATTTAGTATAATTATTACGTTGATGGAAAAACTATTATTATTGTGTAAATTATAATCTAGAAAATTATTAATTGGGAAAATTTGAGTAAAGTGCAATTTAAAAATCATGAGAAAGTTTTAAGAATCATAATTTGAATTCCTAGGAATATTGTAAGAATGACTCATAAAGAGAAAAGTCATTTTCACTTACAAAAAGTGCAAAATTTAGGAACTAAATTATAAAATAGTGAATATATATATACACACACACACATACACACAGGGGCGGAAGCAGAAGTTAAAAGTTAAGGGGGCACAATCGAACTTGCAAAGAAATTGAGAGAAATTTTATAATAAAAAATTTACGTCCAAAAAAATTTTACCTCATGTAATTTTGCATTCGAAAATTTATATGGGATATGATTTTTTCAGATGTAAAATTTCGAAAAAATTTTATTTCATATTCCATATAAAATTTCCTAATAAAAGGATGAAAATTATATCGAGAAATTTGTTTTGCAAAAATAATAAATGTTAATAAAATAATTGAATTTTTTAAAAAAATGCGAGTTAAACGTCTTTCATTAAAACTCACGTTTAACGCATTTTTAACTATTTTCGATATCTGTTTGGATTATTAATTATTTGATATGCCTATAATGTAGTTTTCGAAATAAGTTTTGAGATGACGGAAACAATTTGTATATTCGATTAGCATATTATCGAAATTTTCAAAATACTAATTTTAAATTGCTTACTTTGACAAATTGTAGCATTTGCTACGATTGATCTTTTCGTACGCCATTAATAACGTAGAAAACTAGATTGTGAACATTTCGAAATGGTATTAAGAATGCAATATTTCGCCTTTTGTTTGATGGAGAATTAAGATTTTATTAAAAGGCGAAATACAAACTAAAATTTATTGTGATTTTGCCTCTATTTGATAGAGATTAAAATCAAATTTTTAGTAAATTTTGATAAAAGTTAAATAGTTATGGATTTCATGAAATATGTTATTAAAATTAATTGTTAACTTTGATATAGATTAAAATTTATATTTCAATCGATACCAAACATAATTATATTAAAAAAAAAACCTCAAATGTCGTGCCCCCCGGGACCCCGCTGGGTCCGCCCGTGCATACCGACATGCACGATAACGTGATGAGTTAAGATTATATAGTGATATAAAACATAACTAGATTCTAATGATTTTGATTCGAGGACATTTTGATAAATTTAAGATTTTGAGGCTACAGCGAAAATAAGTTTTAAAGTCAATAATGTATTTGGACCAATTGTGTATTTATTGGAGGGTCGAGAATAGCCCTATGAATAATGGACTCATTTCGAAATTCATAATAAATGGCACATTATGGACTCTAGAATTCTTTTTATGATAAATCAAATTCAAGTTATAACTTATTAAAGTAAACTATTTGACGTGTAGTATTAGTTTTCATATTAAACCATATTATCGTAACAATATTGAGCTTATTTGATAGCTCGTAATTAATTATGTATATTAAATTCGAGAAAATTTATTTTGGATAAGATCGAACTAAGTTGTAGTCGTCAAAAAAATTATAGTTAAATAGTTTTTTAAGTAATCTATCTTTTAGAAATTAGTAATATAATTGGGCATTCATAAAGTATTTTTCAACTGAGGCCCCGGGACCCGGGTTGAAGCAGCGCAAAGATAATGGTGTCGGCGGTGATGACAACGGTGGTGCTATGATTTGGTGGTAGAAAAGGGGAAAGATTACGTAATAAAAAGTTTATATAATAGAAAATTATTTAAATTTAAGATAAAAATGGAAGATTAAAAACGAGGGTTGTGGCATAATGAAGCAAATTTCAAGAAAAAAATTTACAGCTCAGGAGTTTACTATTCTAAAATTAAAAGTCAGGCCTCCAAAGTTTACAATTACAAAAATCAGGTTTTTTTGAATTAACTAATTACATTTTAGAATTATTATATTAAATTAAATATTTAACTGCCCCACGCCACGCCACGCCACGCCACGCCACGCCACGCCACGCCACCCCACCCCACCCCACCCCACCATTGCTCCGACTACTACTCCGGCGACCTGCGACTACTCCGACAACACTTTAATTCCGGCGACTGCTCCGATCCGAAGACTTTTTCGAGGTCACGGATAAAAATTTTTGTAGATCGCAGATTATTTCGAGGTCACAGATTTAAAATTTTATAGGACACAGATTATTTTGAGATCACAGATCAAAAAAATTAAGGTCACAGATTCTTTTTTTAAGTTACAAATTATGAATTTCAAAGTCACAGCTCAATAGTAAGGTCACAGACACCAAAAAAAAACCCCACAACATTTCAATAGCTAGGTCATAGATACTAAAACACAACCCACAACAGTTCAATAACTAGGTCACAGACGCTGAAAAAAATCATTACAATTCAATAACGAGGTCACAGACGCTTAAAAAAATCCACCACAGATCAATAACTTGGTCACAGACAAAAAAAAAAAAAAATCACAAGAGTTTAATAGCTAGGTCAAAAAAAAAAAAAAAAAACCACCTCTATACAGTAGCTAGGTCACAGAAACAAAAAAAAACCCACTACAATTCAATAGTTAGGTCACATACACCCAAAAAAACCAGTTCAATAGGGTAGGTCACAAAAAAAAAAAAAAAAAAAACCACCAGAGTACAGTAGCTAAGTCACAGACACCCAAAATAGTTGATAACAGACCCTTCGTCTCATCCACCACCGACCCTAATCCGCCCCACGCATCAACACCACACATTTGTACCTCAACCTCCACCATAGTATAATCACCACGCAAATCTGTAACCCACCACCACACAAACACACATCAACACCACTTTTCAGTCGAGATAAAGAGAGTCACAGGTTCTTCCAATCGCCATTTTGGGGGAGGGGGAACGGCAGATCAGATATGAGATTGAATAAAAATTAAAAAAAAGATATAATTCCAAAAATCTGCGCTACCTTTCTACACTCAAAAAATTTAAAAAAAATTAAAAAAAATGTGCAGTAGCGTCGACGCTGCTGTCGGTGTGTGCGATACAACAGCGTCGCGCTGCTGTGTCGCACAGCACAGCAGTGCGACGTTGCTGTGTCGCACAGCACAATGGAGGCCGCCGGAGGCGGTGGCGGCAGCAGCGGACGGTGGTCGCGGCAGCAGGTGAGAGAGGGAGGAGATGTGAAATGAATTAGGGTTTGCATAAGATGTTATATTTAAAATAAAGTGGGTGGGGGTAGGTAGTGTGGTGGGTATATATATTATTTTAATTTTATAAAATCATTATTAATTAAAATTATAAAAACCTGATAATTGAATAAGAAACTTAAAAACCTGAATTTTTAAAATGTAAAAGAAAAGACGTGATTTGGTGTAATTTCCTCAAATTTCAACCCGCACAAAAGGCATAATTTTTTGGGCCATAAACTTTGAATAGGCCCAGATGAAACTATTGAACATCCGCAACGTTGAATATAAGAGAAAATTACCTAAAACAAGGTATTTAAGTTTTCAAATTCAAAAATCAGGTGTAGTGTTTATTTTATCCAAATTCAGGTGTTAATTAAAATTTTTAATATTAATAATAATATTATAAATTTAATTTAATTTACATACCCATCCTCACAAACCCAAATCAATTTCATATCATTTCCAGTTTCCTTCCTCCTCTGCTCTCTCTCTACCCACCTTCGCCGGCGACTCTCTCTACCCACCCTCACCGACGACGCCCTTCCTCTCTGTCGACAGCCCAAGCTCGCACCACCGTCGTGATTTCGCTCCTCCACAGACGTCGCTATATATGGCAGTCCTGCTCCGCCACGTGCAACGGCACAGCAAGGTACCGCTGCTGCTGCCAACAGTGGCGCCTGGCTTTTCCGCCGTCGCTACTGCGGTGGGGCTTGCAAAAATACAAGCGAACCAGGTGGTGGTGCTTGCAACAACGGTAATCAACTCTCAGAGACCGTCGTGCAATTTGGTGGTGATTTCAGGCAGCGTTGTTCAAACGGTGCCTCGATCTTAGAATTTGAATCTCCCACATTCTCTTCGTCTTCCCACCCTCACCGGCGGCGCGCGTTCGACACCATTTCCTTAATTCTTTCCCTATATTCTTCTTTCTTCTCCGGTCTGCAGCGTCGCAGCGGAAAGCAACTCGCCTACAGCACCACACCTACAGCAGACAGTTTAGGTTGGCTAACCAGGGAATTAAGATTTGCCTGTTGATTGCTTGGTGGTGCGTAGTGGTGGTGGCGGTGTTTGGGATTTTTTGTTTGGTGGTGGTTGTGGTATGGTGTGATGGAGATTGAGGTTCTCTGTTTTATGTTCTATCTTCTTTGTGATTGTTGTTGGTTGGTTTTTTTGTTGGGTGGTTGTGGTTGTGGTTGTGGTCTTTGTTACATGTGGATTTGATGTGGTGGTGGCAATGATTCCGGTGTTGGTGAGGTTGTGGTGACTCACAATTTGTTCAGCAGTGTGTGTTGGTGGTGCATCTGGTGTGACGTAGTGGTGGTGGTGTTTTTCTGTGTGATTTGTTTGCAATGGTAGTAGTTTTGATGGTGATGGTGGTGCTACAGGTATTAACCACAATCAACCACAACCCACCTGATTTTGGTCTCAACGAAAATTTATTTGAATTTAGTGGCACAGGATGAGATTTTGACCAAATATGTGACCGGTTGTGACCAATTGTGACCAGTTAATTGTGACTCGTTGTGACCGTTTGTGACCGATTGTGACCGGTTAATTGTGACTCTTTGTGACCAATTGTGACCGATTATGACCGTTTGTGGCCGATTGTGACCAATCCATGGGTTGGGGGGTGTGAATTTCAATTTTCTGAAAATTTTGAAATCGCCAGAACGGTCGCCGGAGTGATCGCCAGAGAAGTCGCCGAAGCAGTGCCGGGACCGTTGCCGAAGCAGTGGCCGGACCGGTGTCGGAGATGGAGGGAGGTGGTGTAGTGAGGAGATGGGGTGGGTGAGGTGTCATGGGGTGGTGTAAATAATTAATATATATTATATTATAATTTAATATTTAATAAATTTATTTAGCACCTGATTTTTGAAATATTTTAAGAAGTTTGTTATTTATGAAATGTGAACTTTAAAAATACGAACTACGTATTGTTCCCTGAATATAATTAGACATTATTTATGATTTTTTTATTTATTATTAATATTATATTTATTCCATTCTATTATATATTTAGTGTGGGTTAAAGTAATCAGTTGAATCTGATTCTACTTAAATTCTAGTTTACTCCTTTGCCTGTCTTAATTTTAATTTGATAATCTTGATTCTGACTTTTTGCACATTAAGGCCCTGTTTGTTTTTGATTCTCAAATCAATTCTCATTTTCAACCACACATTCTTCAATAAAATAATATTTTCCATCACATCAATACTTTTTTCTTCTTTTTCAACCACACATTTCCCATCATATCACTATTCAAAATCAATTCTTCCCCCAAAAATCCCTACCAAACATGCTCTAAGTGAAACGATAGTGGAGAATTTTGATACTTGCTAAAGTCCATGTTCTCTTTTCTACAAGATTATTTTTAATCATATATTCACACAATAAAATATTCTGCACATAAAATTTAAAATTTTTTCATACTTTTTAACCACTCATTCTCCTAAAACACTATTCAAAACTTTATTTTTATTTTTTTTTCTTTTTAGAGAATGGACACCAAACATGTGTATTATGATAAAAAAACATAATAGGATTATCGATCACAAAACAATAATCAAATTTTTAATTCTCAATAATAACCATAGATCTTACTCCATGTTGAAATTCGAAAAAATAACAAAACATAAAAAACATACATTGATCCATGATAATCTGATTCTTTTCCTGAATAGGTTAGAATCTTCCAAATGATTGGTGATCTTCCCTTGACTTTTGCTCTCTATTAATGGGGATGTAGAGAAATTTAAAGAATACCAACAAATGAGGACCATAACCATATAAAATAATAGTAGTAACTCAATAGTCACTATCTTTCAGTTGCTTCAAATTGACCCCTCATTAATTTAAAACAACACTCCGGTCTCTACACTGTAATTCCATGAATTCTAATACCTATTAGTCATAATACATCTTTATCGGATCACTTTAATTGACTAATATCCTTTAAACAATAGCATCACACATTTCAATATACAACATGTGGCTCCATATATATTGAAATTATCCAACACATTACAACTCCGAATCAATTACATACTCCATAGATTTGCAAATTTTATAACTTTAGTCGAAAAAATCCAACCGAACCAAAACCATAATGAGCAGGCTTAGTCCCTTTGGGATGGAACCAATGTTTTAAAAAGCGTAAAACATGGCTAGGTGTGGAGGCCAAGCTTCAAGGTTTACGAGCCTAGGCGGGCCTAGGCGAAGTTTAGGCTTAAAAAAACGTTTTTTTATTTTAAATTTTTAATCATTGTAAAAAAATTCAACAATTCAAATAATACATACCAAACATCTAAAATTACAAAATACTGCATTTATTTAATAATTCTTTCATAAAGTAGCTGGAAATTTAGATGTTGAGGAATCATATTCTTCCATTGGTTTCTAAAAAAAAAAGAAAAATAATGCAAATGTTTATTATTTACAAAATCCAAACTCAAAACGCATATGAACGTAAAAACAAATGAAAATTTAGTTACATAAACAGTTAAACACTGATTGGGCCTCACGTCAAGGGCTAAAAGGTATTCTTGATTAAATTTCCAGATTTTTTTACAGGAGTTATTCCACAATCAGTTTGGAATCATTGCCATGTATCAGATTTATGAGGGCTACAAATTACAATTGACTCTCTCGAAGTCTAAAACTGATATGTCATATGTATATATAAAATAACAATTCACAACAAATGATTTTCGATTAATTAGTTTCAGACGACTTCTTAATTGCAAAAGCCCAGATTACGTTTACCCGCTTTCAGTATTGAATCATTGATAAATGCAGAACACTTCTATTCTGAGTTGTATAACTTCACTACTTGATAATAATCTTAAATGCTGTGGGTTATATTTAAAAAGGGGGGAAAAATTGGGTCTCCAAGGCGAAAGCGCGCTAGCCGCATAGGGCCCCTAGGCGCTCCTAGGTGTGCCTAGGCGCGCTTTAAGCGGTCAATATTGTCGTTGACCGCTTAATTACCGCTTAGCCTCAAAGCAAGACGTTTTCATCAAGTTTCGAGCCTAGGCGTCGCCTAGGCGCCGCCTAAGCGAGCTTTTTAGAACAAAGGATGGAACCAATAATTTCATTTTTAAATATTTATTAATACCTAGTTCAATTAGGTTCTTTTCAGCGTTAGATCGTGCCTATCCCCAGGAACTGCGGGTTAAGTTTATAAGCTAGACTAAAAAGTTATTAAAGAATAAGTTGAAATTTATTTATTAGCATGCACATGCAAACTAATTATTGATCGATCAAAAAAAGTTCTAAAAATAAGTTGCCATACAACAATTTATTACATGATAGCGAGGGGGTGGCAGCCTCCACTGGCCTGGCCAACAAAACCGGTGGTGCAACGCCAGCTCAGCCGTTAAAAAAATGCCAATTTCTATGGCCTCCCCGTTTTCTTCTCCACAAACCCTCTTTACACTACAATAAATTACACTAATTCTTCATCAAAATTCCTCGGCCTCCTCCACATAAATCCAGGTTGTAGTTTCTCTTTCTACATTCTCTCTCTGCGACTCGAAACCGGCTTTGCGAGCCGCACGTTTCAGGGAGAGAAATAGAAAGAGGACAGTGAGAGAAAACAGGATCAATGGCGGTGATCAACAGAGCTTCGATTCGATTGGTGGCGCTTTTGTCTATCATCTTGGCCGCCGCCACTTTCCCGGCCACCATGGCTCAGCCTGCAGAACTGTTTGCTCCGGCACCTTCTCCCACCAGCGATGGTACATCTCTATATTCCCGCTCTATATCTCTCCCTCCCTCTCTTTATTTTATCACATTTTCAACTACATATTTCATCACCTTTTATCAAAATTTAAAAGCCTGTTTGAGCCATATTTTTTCTTAAGAATGAATTTTGGAATACGAGATTGATGGAGAACGTTTGGTTAAAAAGAAGGGAGAGAAAAACGTATTTTGAAAATAATAAGGATCAAACAAGGACTAAAAATCTAATTGTTAACAACATCAACTGGGGCTAAAAGGGATGATCCTATAATTACTTCATATGGAAGTTAAGTTTAAAAAATATGTGCATACAGCATACTCAATTAGGTGGCTGGAGTTTCAGACAATGCTTCTAATGATAAAATATTTAGAACCATATTAAAAATCTAAATATATGAAAAGATTTGATTAAATTATAATTTTACTGGTCTTTATATTTTTGTAGGGACTGCAATAGATCAAGGCATAGCCTACATTCTAATGCTTGTGGCTTTGGTGCTGACCTACATTTTCCACTAATTTTTTTGATTAATTGATCATCATCATCACCTCCATCCTCCATCCAAAGGCACCCCAGAACTTGATCATCACTGAAGGTGATAGAGGAGAGAAGGATAATTTTTTCCAGCGGTTCAATTAATTAGTAGATTGCCAATTATTTAATATGATGGTTCTTTTTGTTATTTTGGCAGTTAATTAATTAATAATGCTCTTATTTTTTTTATTTTTATTTTTTTGCCATTTTTAATGTGGAGTGGTGCATGCAAAATGTATGAGATTTTTTCAAATTTAAATTGTATTCTTGTTTGCTAAATATCCATTTTCTGAGAGCCCATATATGAATTTTCCTTTCATTTATTCACTGAGTGTAATAAGAAAACAACGTAACTTTTATCAATATCGAGAGCACAATATATACATAAAAATTAAATCTTTTTTTTTTTTTTGTCGGAAAGGGTTTATTAGCAATTCCTTCTCAAATAAGAATTGGTTACACATTCATGGTTTCGATGTGGTTTTGCGTTGGTATGCAATTACGAACGAACCCATTTAGAGAAAAATGGATATGAAGTCCTGTTTGGTGAAATTAATATCAGATTTTAATAAAATATGTGGTTAAAAAATTAATTTGGATAAAAATTTAATTTTAATTCCAACCAAACAGGAACATAGTATCCAATTTTCACATTTTAAAATTATCTTTTTTCTTATTTTTAATATAAATAACACCCCTATTTTTTAGTTTAAATAAGATGAGCTTTCCTCTTTCCGCACAAGTAATTTCATTATTATTTAGTCAAAAAATAGCTTATAATTTTAAAATGAAACAAATTTGATACAAATTTTTAGCATTATGATAAATATTACTAGCATAAAAATATATAACAATAATTTTCAAATGGGTAAAGACAGTCCAAAAAATCAAAATGCTATTGTAAAAAGTTTGAGAACCTACCTGCAACAAGAAGCATGTTTGGCCACCTTCTTTCCAATTTTCTCTCATTTTTATTATATATATTAATTTATGGTCTTAATTTTTTAAAATTATCATGCAATCAAGAAATTGGGTAAGACCCGCGGTATTGTTCTTTAGACTAAATTATAACCTCTTCTTCATACTATGCAATATTCTCTATAATTCACTTATTCACCCTAACAAACGAGTACAAATGTGTCACTAAGAGTTGGACAATCCATATAAGTCAGTGTTCTAAGATGCGTAATGTGTTGCAATACGTTAGATCGAGAATCAAGAATCACAAGTTTAGATGTGTCAATGCGAAGAATAAGCGCCATAATGCATTTCGTATTTTTAAGGCATTAAATATATTTTTATATAAAAAAATAAATTTTTTAATATATCATAAAAAAATAGATAAAAAAAAAAAAGATTAGACGGAATAATGCGCGCATTAGGCCTGCTGGGCGCGCCTTTTAGATGGAAAACGCATTTTTCACGCATTTTCAGAATTCAACGCATTTTCGATCCGTGTCGTGCCTAGGCAGCGCATTTTCGCGCCTTTTAAAACATGGATATAGGTTACACTAACACACAGCCGATACAGCAGATAGGAGAATCAGTTACACTGGAAAACATCCTATAAATTCGATTGCAAGAACTGCAAAGATGCATCAACTAAACTGAGATCTACTCAGCAAAAATTGGTCACCAAAATTCTCCAAAATCTCCTTGATTTAAATACTGAGTTACAGGTAACTAAACCGACGAACATCTCGATTCAAAATTTTCCAAAATCTCTTCTCGATTTGAATCCCGAGTTACAGGTAACTAAACCAACAAACTTTGGGTCAGAAAAATAAATGAGATAAATTATTTCCAACCATGTGCAAATGGCTACGACAGACTACCATTTCAAAACTGTTCATCTATATCCACATCAGAATTACCAAACTGCTTCCTCCAGAATAAAGGTGGCCTCGTGTAGCAACTATGACCTTCCGAAGAAGGAAAAATGTCAATATAAAGTCAGCAACTCGTCACATTTCACTAAGTAGCGTACTGATGATGTAGGATGTACTTCACGACTTCGTAAAATGAAATCACGATCCCTACGGAAGGACCAGCACGGCCAACACGGGGACCAACACCTGTAAACAGTCCTTTCATACCTCCATCCCTGAACAGATTATAAATTAACTTCAGATTTCTGACCATGGTTGCATAACATGCTTGAATAAGCTTAAGTAATTTAATCTTGGAGAAAAATAAGTTCAAATTAATAAATTCAGTTATTGATCAAAATCAAAATAATTTACTCATGTTGATAGCAAAGTAAGACTTCGAAATAATAACAAATTTAGGTATTCAAAAAAGTTTTCTCAAAAAGTACTGTTAACTTATTTTAACCTAACCCAAACATGCTAGTATATGGAAAGCAGAAAAACCCACATGTTGCATGTTTAATATTATTAATAATAATAGCTTAAACACGAAATTGTAGACAAAAATATGCAGGGTGATTATTTGGATGAACTCCAATGCATAGGACCTACTCATTCATCTGGCCAGTGAAGATTCGTGCTGAATGAAAAATCTAAAAGCATAGAAATCAATGCACATCTTGCAAAATTATGCAAGCTTAAATTACATTTAAACAGTAAGCCAACTTGGGAAAAAGCTTTAGATAGAAGGTTCAAATGAACTTGGATGCATAGGTGTGTGTGAACTTTTCACCAATAAACTGAATTAGATCATAATAAGTAGGTCAGCAAAATAAGACTGAGTGGTTCATGTTCGATGCATGCATTACATGTAGTGGGCAGACATATATGCTAAGACATACCTCCAAACCTCCACCAGTGTCTGTCTTGTCGTCATCCTTAATGCCCTCGTTGGATCTTTCTGGAAAATGCAAAAAACTAACCAAATTTAAAAAATAAAAATAAAAAAGGCAAAAGAAAGAAAAGGTAGTGTATGAATATATATTAAAATACAAGATCACATTTTCGAAGGAGTAACCCTTGAGAAAATGGAACACAAAATTTTTCTAAATGGCAGGAGATCTAAATTTCAATTTTTTTACAATTATAGGATCAGCTCTAACATTTATAAACTCCACGAAATCACATAAATTGGATTAGTAATACCTAGACTGGCTCTGCACAATAAAATTGAAGTTAGGGTCATATCTTAGCTTCTGTAGATGGTTATGTCACTTCCCACAGCCCTTATGTTTGGCATTTATGGAAACACATAAATTTAGATTGATTGCCAAACTCATAGTAGCAGCAAAAAAACAAAGTATTATCCCTTAGTTTATTGATCATATAAATCTCAAATTCGGACATTTCATTTCTTTCAATTATGTGGTTTTCATTGGAATTTGACTAACCAACAAGGAATCTAGTTTGCTTATTCCACTTAGATTGATGAAATACATTAAAAATCACGAGGCAGCCATAGTTACAGCCTAGAACATTCATCATGCAACATTTATTATTTAAAAAAAATAAAAAATCATATGCTCAACAAAAGAACCACTTAGAAAGAACGGATATGTATCGTCACTGTATAAAATCCTAAATGTAAGGAATTCAGACCAATTCCAGAAGATTATTTTTGGTTCAAGGGAAAACCTCAATTTGCCTTCGAGTCTTTGCAACGTCAAGCGGACATGTAGCAGCAGCAGCAAGGCTCCCAGCAACAAAACCAGCAGAGAAATTTGCCCCAAGTACACTAGCTGCATTAGCTTCATCTCCCACGTGACCCAGAAGCTTCCTCCTTACCTATAACAGAGAACTTTTAATATCAAAGCTCTTGGATAAAACGTATGCAAAGATTCCGATATACAAGACAATAGCAAGCCTTACTGGCTCAAGAGTTGACCAACAAATTGCAGAGAAAGGAACATCACGAGCAAGCTGTGCCCCAAGGCCAGTCCACAAGACACGGTAATTTTGCACTGCAACAGAATAAGATATGATGAGTAGAATCAAGTCCGTCCATATGAATCTCCTCATAAATGTCAGGAATTGAAAAGATTTGACACATTTTATACATTAACAACAATAAATTTTATTTGAATGACAGAAAAAGCCAGAAAAATCCTGTAATAGCTACAAAAGCTGGAACCCTACCTTACCTAAAAAAAAAATTGCCTAGAGATATAGAGTTTTCTTTCATTTATGAGGTCTAACAGGATATCTAAAGGGGAAAATTTTAATTTTCCTTCAGTTAAAGAATTTTGAGAAAACGTTTTACCTAAGTTGATTTCTAAGCAAAAGTCTTTGGTTGCCTGATTTTTGAAGAAATTATTAACTCTCAGTTTAATAAAATCAACCTTCTTTAATAAGCTAAGAATATCAACTTACAGCTGTTAGTGAAGCTAGTCGTGCTCTTGACCTGGTAGATCACCTCAATTAAAGTCTTCCATACTCCAGGAGGCTTCTTACCACAATCCTTGAATGCCTGTATACCATGTTGATAATTATTATTGGAAAAGAAGGATGGGAAGAACATATGAAAGAGAAAAACAAAAGGCAGCTTTATAAATACTACCTGCATACGTGTTTTGGCAAGTTCAATGGGGTAGCAACTGGTGCAAGCTAAAGATCGAGCCAATGAGCCTGCCATCAATGGAGTGTATGGTGTCAAGCTTGGAGCATTTTGTGCAGTGAATTCCTCTAACTGGTTGCGGAAAATGTCATAGCACGGCAAGTAGATGCCCACCTGTTTGGAAAACAGAGAAGACTTATCATCTGAATATTCTATGCAGAAATCTCATTTTAACATGGGACGAATAATGGATTTTACTGCTGTGACCAATGGCCTCAGTAAACCAAAACTTACAGTGGGTACAGCAAGAGCTAATCCAGCATTTGTGCCTCTCCACAGCCTAGAAATACCTTCCTGTAAAGCACACAACAGTTACATGTCCAAGAATATTAAAATGGTAGCTTGCACAAAGCCCAAGGTTGATTCATTTAGGTTAACACATCTTGCAAAAACATAGTTTGAATAAAAGTAACTATCACCACACTACCTGTCGAATAATTTTATAGAAGACATCCAACGTTCCTTTGTACTGGAAACAATCAGGAGGGCAAATTGATACAGTACCATGAACGCCAGCACGGGTGCATGATGGAGAACATCTTAGATCTGCAAACATCTAGCACATACATTGCAGTAAGCTCAGTTGAACTGCACATACCATGAAGGACAAGTAAGAGGAATTTCAACCTAAAGTATTGAATCCACCAGATAAACTATGCTTCTGAATGGCAAACATTTCACCAAGGTTGACTAGATATCAACCTAAATACATGTAAATATTCTTTTTATAAGAAACAAGGTAACAGACTGGGAGCATCAAAATTACAGCCAAGAATTAACTTTGAAATGGGTTGATTTGATGAGATGTAACAGAATGGCATTTTACAAGATTAAGATGTAAGTTAAAGCCTTCAATCCCATGGATCTAATGTCACGTTAAACGCATTTTCACCACTCTAAGATCCCTTTAAGGCTGTGACATCTATTCAACTAAGTGTTGAGACAGAAAAAACTAACTTGTTATAATGACAAAGATTTACATAATTACATTCAACAGCTGTTAGTCCAAGCAACTTTAAATCAGATAAAAATACAGACTCTTGGAAGTACAAATTACCATAGTTGGAACTTGAAAGTCAAGAACTGCATTAAAATTTATTTTTTGTTTTAAGTATTACAAATGTAAAGTGTCAAAGTACCCCGTTACTTTGTGCGACCTATCAAGTCAGTAATTTTGGAAACAAAAACTTTTGTCTGAATTTCGTTTACACAATTACATATGATGGTTGCTTGTAGAATGAAAACCGGATCCACTGATACCTAAACAATGTAGGATAAGCAAAGTTTTACTCTTAATTGTTAACAACAATGTAGGATGGAAAATTAAAGAGAACATACACAAGTTCTATAATGAGGGGCACCAGAATTTTAGGTTAAGAAATGAAAGATAATATTACATACCATATTCGGTCCGAAAAAGGCCATGCGACTTGTAAGATTACTCAATGGATGAGAGTAAGCAACTCCAGCAGCCTGTGCTTGCAACCTCGTCTGCAAACGAATTATTAGAAAGCATATTCAGAGAT
Organism: Fraxinus americana; assembly: GCA_035079005.1. Taxonomy (NCBI): domain Eukaryota; kingdom Viridiplantae; phylum Streptophyta; class Magnoliopsida; order Lamiales; family Oleaceae; genus Fraxinus; species Fraxinus americana. The sequence goes on along the minus strand of CM068710.1, from coordinate 32,331,027 downwards.
ACAACTAAATTTCCACATCCAGCTGAAAGAATTATGGTTAATTTAAAATTTCGTTTTCCGCCTTGCAGGTTCAAGAACTCATAACCAATACAGTGAGACAACAGCATTCTATTTATAAATGTATGGGTATAAATTCACAACATGCAACGGAAAACAAAGACTATGCCCCAGTTTGGGCTCCATTAAAATGAGATTTTGGAGGAAAATATATTTTGGAATAATGATTTGTTTGGAAAATGTGCGGTTAAAAATAAGGAGAAGTTTTGGGTTTATGTGTAACATTATTTTATAGAAGAATGTGGTTAAAAATGAGTTTTGGAAAAAAAATGTATTTTTGGAAAAATGGAGCCTAAACAGGGGGTGTATAAAGTGAAAGAATACAAATTGACGATATGAAAGGGAAACAAGATGATTCAAACATTTGCTATAAATGCCTACAATAGAGCTTAATCAACCAAAAAGTGTTTCCACACAAATCAGAACAGAAAAATGCAATACATTAGGAATAATTTTTCACTTCAAAATATGATCTCTATTCTCTACCCATTGAGAAGAAGAAACTCTCTTATGCAATCAACCAACAACTTGACCCCCAGAGACATTACTAGTACAAGCAGATACATCCAACATGGAAAACTTCAACATGAAACATGATTGCACCTTGACAACATCAAGTGGATTAACGAGAATGGCTGAGAGAAATGCAGCACCAGCAGCTGAAAGGGCACGCTCAGGCAAGCCCAATTTTCCATCAGAGGTGGTGTTCAAATTGTGAGACTGAACCTGCTTAGGATGAGCAGCTTCAACTCCATCCATGATCACCATTGAGTCAGACATCAATGTGACACTTTTATCAATATCAACCATTCTAGATGGTTGATCTGCTGTGTTCATCCATGGATTTCTGTTATGCTTTGATTCTTCTACCATCTTCCAATTAATCTCTCTTTTCAAATAGAAATATAAATCCGAATTAAGATAAATTGACCTGAAAATCAATGATTCCGAAATGGTCATATTTCCATTTTCCCAGAACAGACCATTAAATATAAGCACCCATTCAACATTTTTACTCATAAAATAGGTCTTCCAAATGACAATCGTCCGCCATGATTGGGGAAAGAAGAGGAACAAAATCAAGATATCAAAGAAAACAAACCATATGACACAATGAATAATAACTTATATTTAAGCACATAAACCAAATAAAAAAGTTTCATTTTCAGGAAAAATATACAACCAGAAATTTCAACACCCATAAATCCTCTTTGCCCAGAAATTCTAAAAAACTACATAATATTCAGAAAATAATAATAATAATTGACCTCCACAATTAATTAGAATATTACCAAAAAAACACTAAAAATGACGAAATAAAATAAAACCCAGAACAGTATGCCCTAAATGACAAATAGAAAGTCGGTTTCCTACAATAACATACACTATATCTCTACAAGTCAAATGATTAAACACATACACATACATATTATTCAAGAAGATGAATTATAATCGACCTCTTTATATTTAAATTAGATTATTACCAACCAAAATGAAGAAATAAAATAAAAACCAGAACAATATCCCCTAAAAAATCAAAATAAAAAAAATGGATTCCCATCATAACAGCATATACTATATATCTATTGAAGATTATGAATAGATACATACACACTTATATATACCTGTTGATCTCGGCTTGTAATTACAACGTTGTGCGGTGACTAAATCGCACTGTTATACCGGTTTTCCGTTTGTTATTAATGAGTGGAAGCAGATTTCTCCAAATTGATTGGAGAAAATACTGACACCCCAACTATAGAGAGCTTAAGGAAAACTCAAGAATTAGGGCTGCGTTTGGGCCCGCCTTCTAGAATTAGATTTTCTCAAAATTTTCAAGTCTATAAAAAAGCCACGTAGCGGCAGCTCCGAGGGGAAAATTTCACTAGAGGTTAATCAACTTACAGGTTTATTTCATGTGAGCCACCCAACTTCAATTGATTGTATAATTAAGAGCATGTTTGCCCAAGATTAAAATTCAATTTTAATTGAAAATATGATCGTTATTGGGTCCCACTCGTCTAATAAAAGTCAATAATAATGGCTAATTTTTCAATTTTAATCCAATTTTAATCTCTACCGAACACACCCAAGATTAAATACCGTTTCGATTGCATAACAATCATCTAAAAATTAACGAAGTTAACGTTCAAATAAAATTGCCCGTCTACTCAAAACAAATATTGAAGAATAAAAAGAATTGAAATAAGTAATGACAATGGAATAAAAGATTGTTCAATTTCCATTGTATGTAATAATAATGTATAGAATAATAAATATTTTTGTATTTTACTAGCCACATATCTTTTCATGATAAAGTTTCTATCTACCTCTACCATAAATAAAAAGCCAGTTTGTCATTACTGTTCATAAGCAGTCAGTCGAGCCGCCGAGCAGAGCCAAACGACTTTATGGCTCGGCTTGGCTCGGCTTTTTAAAAAAAAATGTTTTTTTTTCTTTGATTAGTTTTGTTTACAGTCGAGCCAAATGGCTTTATGACTCGGCTCGACTATTTATTATTATTATTATTATTATTATTATTATTATTATTATTACACGTTTGATTCAATATTTTGAGTTACAGATATTTGTTTTAAGCGATTTAAAATTTGTTGGAAATGTTGAAGTGCAGCTAAGCCATCAGCTAATCTGAGCCAAACGGCTTTATGGCACGGCTCGACTTTTTTTTTTTATACGTTTGATTCAATATTTTAAGTTACAGATATTCGTTTTAAACGATTTAAAATTTATTAGAAATGTTGAAGTGCGACCATGATAAATATATGATCGATAAATTTTAAATATCAAATTTTGAATTGCGGCCATAATAAATATATGATCGATACATTTTAAATATCAAAATAATTTTACATTAATTGTGAAACATAAAGTCGTGATTGTTTATGTTTCTTTTCAATTTCAACCTCATTCCAATGTCCTTTTTTCAAACTTTAATTTCCTACAATTTTTCGTTTGATTCGATATTTCACGATATGAATATCCATTTGGATCGATTTCAAACTTTTTTAAAAAAATTAAAATGTAATAATAATAATAATAATAATAATAATAATAATAATAATAATAATAATAATAATAAATATATTGTCGATTACTCGATTAAGTTAAAATATAAAATTGGTTTTATGGCTTGGCTCGGCTCGGCTTGGCGAAGCCTTTTTTTTTTTTTACGTATGATTAGTTTTTTTTAATTTCTTTGAGTTTATTAGTTATTTATTTTGAGTTTTTTTTCCTGTTCTTTTGTTTAAAAATTGATTAGGAGTTTATGAAGTATAATTGACAATGACTGTTCTATCAAAAATTCATAAGAAGACATTTTTCGATAACTAGAGGCTGTGGTGGAAGGTGAGCCTCGATTTCTTTGATATCTGTGAGTGTGATTTTTTTGATCTCCACATTTCATGTTGCCTCAAAACATTTAGCAACTTATAAGAAAATTTTATGTAATTAATGTTTGAAATAAATATTTTTTTTATACCTACGCTATTACGTAGTCAGCTATATCATGGCACGTGCATTGCACGTGCTTCTCACTGTTATTAAAACTTTAAGATTGAGATGCTTATTTAATTTCTAAATATAACGTGAAGGATGACTATTTCACAATTTTCAATTTTAGTAAGTTTTCACACTGTTCTTATCTAAATTAATGGAAAATATCGATACTTGATTAAACTTAAAAATTTTAAAGGTTTTGACAAGTTTAGAATTGTTGTAAAATAACGAGATGATTATTTAGTATTATTATGATACATAGATAAGTTTTATCTAGTTTAGAAGATATATTTCATTTCAATTGTAACTCTTATTTGTGTTCTATAAATCTGGGGCATTGGTTTTCAATAAAACACGCTTGAAAAACTTACTCTATTTTTTATCTTATTCTTCTTATTCATGTTATTTCATAATACGTTATCAGCATCAATGTTTTATATAATTTTTTTTCGAAAAAAATTAGTAAGCAAAGCTCTCTGCACAATTTTTTTTTACCCAATTTCATATTGTGATGTTTTTAATATTACACATTTCTGTACCTAAATTTCCAATTCCGCACTCAATTTTGAAAATCATTTATGTCTGATGTTTACTTGAATATTACGACGGAATTTGCATATATGTCTTATAACCAATAATTTCCTTCCTCCATTCAAATTTAGTTGCATGGGGTTTGTGTTGAAAAATTAATCTATAAGTGTTGCGATGCATATTCCGTTAAGACCAAGCCACGAGCCGAAACTCAAAGTTCCGGTTCGGTTCGAGCAAAATATGTCCGAGCTTTTTTGGGTCCGAGTCAAGCCGGCTCGTGTTTTTTTTAAATTCATTATAAATCTATAGTCTTTTATAATGTTTTTAAAATTTTTACGATTTATATGTATTATAAATAATAATTAAATATTAATATATAAAAAATACACCTAAACTATACAAAAAGAACAAAAAAATTCGACTCACGGGCCAGTGAAGAGCCCAGGCTAGCTCAGGCTCGATGCCACCGAGCCGACCCACTCTGGCTTTTTCCGGGTCGAGCCTTGGTCCCTCGAGTCGCTGAGCCATTTTGACATCACTATTATCAAGCAGTACATAATTCAAAACAAGATTATGGGTGTGTTTGATGAATATTATTGAAAAAATAATGTATTTTAAATAGTGATATGATGAAAAATATGTAGCCATGTCAACGAGTTGAGCCGAGCTATGAGCTGAAATTCAAAGCTCGGGCTCGACTTGAACAAAATAGGTCTAAACTTTTTTGGGCCCGAGCAGAGCCGAGCAAAAACTCGGCCAAAAAAATAAGGCTTGACCAACACTTTGTAATACAAAATCTCATCAAGATATGAATAATGTGGTTAGTAAAGTTTATTCTTCGTAATAAATTTCTTTACATACTTAATATATTTAATTAACATTTATTTATTCTATTATAATCTTAACTTGGAGTAAAAACTGTTGAGACGACTTATCAAGGACGGCTGCACCCTTGTTTCAAAGCAATATGCAATTCTAGATTTCGATTTTGAAAATAAGTGTACTTGCCAGATAATATTGGAAAGAAGCATAAAAGAAGGAAGTACAACTACACACTCACTTGTGCAAATAATGAATGAGTATTTAAATTATTTACTATTTACTATAATATTCCATTTTCTGCTTACTTTAATTTTATATTTATGATACTAATTTAATCAAACGTAAAACTTTTTCTTCAGGCCAAATTGTGCAATTTTTTTTGCTCAAATATATAGAATGCTTCAATTTTGTATATCCAATAGAATCAATCTCTTTGGACAGGACAACTATATACAGACGAAATATTACGGTAGACATTTGCTATAATGAAGACTTTCTACATCCTCATTGATCTTGCTATTAATGGATAACCATATTTGTGCAAAAAATTGCTGGAAATATATGTTACACTCATTTGATTCGTACTAGAAAACACAGCTAAAAAGACTCTCACAGTAAAGTTACAAATAGAAAGGTAACATATGACATCAGTTATCCTTCGTACTCACATGTCAAATGTCCACATTTGAAATAGCCTTATGAGCATATATATAATTAAAATTATTAGAGTTTGTAAAACTTTTCTCATTTCTTGCGACACTTGTAATTCACTTCTTTAATATTTGATTCGCTCTTTGTGTTATGGGTGGAAGTCTTAACATCTCGCTTGAAGTCTCAAACGATTTATTCACATGATAACTATGGCGAGTCTCTAATGACTTAATCGCTTTATTAAAAAGCATGTTTAGCTAAGATTTAAAAAGCTTTTTTGTGCTTAGATATGCTATTTTTTCTAGCATATCGTTCAAAAAGTTGATAATTTACTTATAGCTTAACTTGAAGTTTAGCAAAAGAAGTTATTAACAACTTTTTATTAACGGCAGCTTCCAAAACTGTTCATTTTATTTATGTTTTACATGTTCGTTGTTTAAATTCTAATTTAATTATAAATTGATATTCTTACTTTGTAGTCATATAACCATCAATCACACGGCCTTTCTCATTCTAAAAAAAAAAGTGATTTTCAGTTACATGTTAAAACTGTTGCTTAATTTGCTGAATTAATATTTAAGCGCAAGAAGACTGAATTTGAAGATACCAAAAAAGTGGAACATAGTCTGAAATATTTGACGAATTTGCTAAAATATATACTTTCTTCTAAGGTTTTCCTTTTTATTTTAATGATGTGTATAGTTTTTAGTTTGGTCAATTTATATGGGTTGAAAATTCATTTGATAAAGTGCATACAGAGTTGGCTATTGTGGCAGAAACTAAACTGCCCGATGCACAAAATGCGATGGAGAATGCTAACAGGTGTGTTAATTATTTTTTTTAATGCGCTAAAACTTATTTCTCATAAATTGTGTGTTCTTCTTTTACTTAGTTTTCTAATATTTAACTATATAATTTTTCATCTTAAGTACTTTTCATTCCTTTTTTCACGTAGTTATGTTGGGGAATTGAATTTTATTGAGATCGCCGCTTCTCTTTTATTTCAATATTTTTTGGTATTTTTCAACTTTTTAAATAATCATCTAGTTTGATGGAGCACTAGCGAATCAATAATATGCTCCCAAGACTTCTGAATAACCCAATAAATTTTAAACTATTTTAAAAAAATATTTACAATTTCTACACTAATAAAAACACAATAAATACAAAATTCGTGCAACGCACGTATCAACGACTAGTTTATTTAAAATAAACTGATCCGAACATCGAAATAAATACATGTTTCCATTGGTACCTCGCGGCCAGTCGTGATCCTCAAGTTGACACGACTACGGTGGAATGTTGCTTTTGAGCCGTTGATTCAATGAACAAATCCCGGGTCCTGCAACTGATTTCAAGAAGGGTTATGCTACATGTACATAATTTTTTTACATAATCTTTTACACCCCACTCACATTAGGAGGTGGGGACCACGAGCCGCCATTTTTAAACACACACGGGCCCCGCACACATTGTGAGGGGGGTACACCATTCGGTACCCCCCATTCGGTACATATGGTTTTTCCCTTTCAAGAAATTCCTTTTCCTTTTCACTTTTTCTAACACTCAATAAAACCAATGAACATAACAGAGGCTGAAATAAAAAAAAAAAAGTTGAAACAGAGACTCAATACTGTAGCCGAAACAGAAAAATTGAGGCTGGCGACCATTGGGCTACAGATGAACGCTGAAGGCTACAATGCAATAGAACCTAGAAATGAAATTTGACAAATCTTGTTAGAATACTTGTTCGTTGGCGACTTTTGAGTTGTTTTAAGGGATTTTGTAGCTTGGCGGTGGTTTTTATTTTATGATGGGTTTGTGTATTAGCCAGCTTTTGTTAGAGCTGATGGTGTTGTAAGGCAGAAACCAACAACGGAAGCACAAATCAGAATGAACAATACAATATCGCACAAAGCAAGAAATAGAATCTTATTGTATTTTGGGCTCAGAACAAATCATTGCACCTTTCTGTACAAAGCAATAGCCACAAACACCCAATCCCCTAATCTAAACCACACAAGGTTACTCAATGGCTCGAAGACAAACTCAGCCAAAATCGGATTGCCCCTCTGTCGCACAAACAACCACAAAGAAAACTGATCACCAAGATTATCAAAGGATTAAAACCAGTAGTTAAAATCCAACCCAAGATTCACTAAGAAAGGGAGAAGAGATCACGAAGAACTCAAAGCACAGGAATAGCCAGAGACGCGAAAGAGGGAATGAGAAATCTACCAAGAATGACGCTCCAGCTGGTATATATCACAGCCCAAGCTAAAAGGGCCAACACATCAGCCCATTTATCAAAACGGACCAGAGCAGCTCAAGTGGATAACCAATTGGGCCGAGGTTTGGGCCAATTGCTTTGTGTTATCGGGCAATTGTTTTAGTCTTAAAACATTCTAGCACTATTGGGCCAAGCCCATTTCATCATTGCCCAAAAGGTTGAAATACAAATGTCACAAATGGCATCATAATCCAACAAATCTCCCCCTTGATGCCAATGCCATAAACCACCAAACACATTAGTGTTTCATAGCACCAACACCAAGAAGGTTACCACCTGCAAGAAAAACAAAATTCACCCAGAATCAATTCTTAGAATTTGTAAACAAGATTTAAACTTGGAAAGAGGAAGTACCTTTGTTCCCATATCCGCGGGATTAAACTATGTAGGGATTTTCTAAAGCAAAATAAATTCTTTATGAACTATATCTCTAATGAAATGCATCCTAATATCTATATGTTTAGTCCTATCATGAAAAACAGGATTTTTACATAAATGAATAGCACTCTGACTATCACAATAAACCACAACAGGATCATGCAATTCATTTAGTTCACATAACAAGCCTTTAAGTCATAAAGATTCTTTTATAGCTTCAGTGGCAGCTACATACTCAGCTTCAGTAGTAGATAAGGCAACAATAGATTGCAATTGAGACTTCCAACTAATGCAAGCACCACACAAAGTAAACACATATGCAGTTGTTGATTTCCTATTGTCCTTATTACTAGCATAATCAGAATCCACATACCCTTTCAACATAACTCCTTCTTTACAAAATTTAAAATGTAATCTTAAATCTGCAGAACCTTTTAAGTATCTTAAAAGCCATTTTAAAGCGGTCCAACGTTCCGGACCCGGGTTTGCCATAAATCTACTCAAAATGCTAATAGCATGTGCAACATCCGGTCTAGTACATACCATAGTATACATAACTGATCTAACCGCATTAGCATAAGGTACCTTTTGCATGTATTTAATATTAGACTCATCATGTGGACATTGCTCTTTACTCAATTTAAAATGACAAGCAAGAGGCAAAGTAACATGTTTAGAATCATGCATAGCAAATTTAGTAACACCTTTTTCACGTAGTTAGATTAGGTTAAAAGAAGATATTGTTGTGATCTATCTCTTTTAATATCCATCCCTAAAATTCTCCCAGCATGCCCTAAGTCTTTCATTTCAAATTCAGTACTTAAAGCCTTTTTGATGTCATTTATATCACTCATTTTATGTCCAACCAATAACATGTCATCAACATACAAAAGTAAGTAAACAATCACATCATTCTTATCATTTCTTTTAAAATAAAGACAATGATCAAAGGCACTTCGCACAAAGCCAATAAAAGACACATAATTGTCAAATCTAATATACCATTGCCTAGGTGATTGTTTCAAACCATACAAAGATCTATTAAGCAAACAAACATGATATGGCATTTTCGAATCAATAAAACCTTGAGGTTGCACCATTTAAATCATTTCATCCAAATCACCATACAAGAAAGCAGTTTTAACATCCATTTGTTCAAGCCCTAAATCATATTGAGCAACTAAAGCAAGCATGACTCTTATAGTAGTATATTTCACAACAGGAGAGAAAATTTCATTATAATCAATACCAGGCTTCTGGGTAAATCCCTTTGCAACAAGTCTAGCCTTAAACCTAAGAGGCTCTTTGGAAGAACTACCCTCCTTAATACTATAAACCCACTTACAGCCTACCAAAGACTTATCCTTAGGTTTAGGAACTAACTTCCATGTATCATTCTTACACAAGAGACTTCATCTCTTCTTCCATAACACATAGCCAATCTTTAGATTGTTGACAACTCAAAGCCTCTTCATAAGATTTAGGCTCCTTGAAGACTAAGTCCTGATATGACAAAACAGCAAAGGAATGATAATCACCCATTCTAGCAGGTTCCCTGATCTCTCTCCTAGCTCTATCACGAGCAAGTTGATAATCACCTAGAAGATCAACTACATCACCTACTAAGTCATGTTCACCACCTTCAATCTCAACTTGTTCCTCCTCAACAAGTCCAGGGGAGTTACCTACTCCCACTTGCATTCTAGTCTCATCATCATCATCACTCTTAGGATTATCACTAGAGACTCTCTTATTCAAACAAGGCATATCGGCTTCATTAAAGGTCACATTTCTACTGGTTATCATATTAAAGCCCTTCTCATCTCTAGCCCAAAGTCTGTATCCTTTCACTCCCTCAGGATACCCCATGAAAACACATTTTTGAGACCTAGGCTCCAACTTACCTATACTTTGGTGAGAATAAGCAGAACATCCAAAAGTTCTCAAAATAGTATAATCAGATAATCTCCCTGACCATACCTCTTCAGGTGTCTTACCATCTAAAACACTAGAAGGAGTTCTATTCACAATATACACCGTTGTCATCACAGCCTCACCCCAAAGTACTTTAGGAACTCCCGAACTAATCATCATGCATCTAACCTTATCCAATATAGTCCTATTCATTCTTTCAGCAACTCCATTTTGTTGAGGAGTATAAGGAACAGTTTCGTGCCTGAGGATCCCATCATCTCTACAGAGTTGATCAAATTCAGTATTACAAAACTCCAGACCATTGTCTGTTCTTAGAACTTTGATCCTTTTATCCATTTGATTTTCAATTAAAGTTTTACAATTTTTAAACTTTTCAAAAGTATCTGATTTTTGTTGCAAAATATGAATCCAAACTTTTCTTGAAAAATTATCAATCAGTGATAAAAAATATTTGTTGCCACCTTGAGTGGTAGTAGATGATGGGCCCCACAGGTCAGAATGAATATACTCAATAATAGATGCAGTCCTATGCTGACCACTATTAAAATGAAGCCTATGTTGTTTTCCTAAAGTACAGTGCTCACAAAATGGAACCTTAGAAATCACATCATTTCCAAAAGCCCCTCTCTTATTCAAAATGTGCAACCCCTTTTCACTCACATGAGCTAGCCCATTATGCCACTGTAGAGTAGCATCAATCTCAGCACTAGAGGACTCAGCAATGTGACTCTGAACAACACTGGCTCCAGTGACATATACCATTCCTCTTGATTCCTTTGAAAATAACTAAGGAACCCTTAATTATTTGCAAAGAACCATTACCAATCCGGCCTTGCAGGCCTATGTCATCTAGATTACCCATAGAAATCAAGTTTCTATTCAAATCAGGAATATACCTTACTCTTTCTAAGGTAAAGGTATATCCATTACCAAACTTCAAAGTCACACTACCAATTCCTTTAATGCTACAGGCTACATTGTTACCCATAACCACCTCTCCACCATCAAGATCCTTAAAGTTCTCTAACCAAGGTCTTCTAGAGGTCATATGGAAAGTGCACCCTGAATCCATAATCCACTCACTATCCTGACCACTGTCATCCACATAGTCGACAGTATTCACATCAGGAGTGGGTTCTGTCACCACATATACATCAACAGTCCTCTCATCTAGAGGTTCAACTACATTCCCTTCATCCACTCTCTTCTCTTTCTGTCTATTCTTCTTCTTATAACACTCCTTTATAAAATGTCATGTCTTACCACACCCATAACACTTCCTAATTCCACTCCTAGACTTAGATCTAGGTCCCCATTTCACCTTCTTCTTAGAATTGTTATGATTGCTCCCTTGATAACTCTGACCACTGTCTTGCCTAGTCATAGGTCTACCTCTCACAGACAAACTCTCAAAATCCTTCCCGGTTCTATCAACCTTAAACTCTAATTCTTTACTCCTCAAAGAATTGATCACTATGTCGGGAGTCAAGGTATCTCTACCATACTTAATAGCAGACTTAACATCCTTATACACATCAGGTATAACATTCAACAGGATAACAGCTTTATATTCATCAGACACCTTGAACTAATTTATTAAAAGTATCAAGATTATCATCTAAGCCTTTAGATATATCAATCTTAAAGCTAAAGAACCTCTCTAAAAGGAAGAGTTTATTAGGTAGACTCTTAGACATGTATTGCTCTTCTAACTTATCCCACAAAGTCTTAGCATTATCAAGTCTACCAACTTTCCTCAACACTTGATCAGACAAATGAAGAATTATAGAAGTATAAGCAAGTTCATCAGATTCAAGTTTTTGATCATCAGTTATAGTAGCAGGAAATTCACTAGTTATAGCCTCAGAAACTTTCTGTTGAACTAAGACCCCTCTCATTTTTTGCTGCCAAATGGGAAAATCCCCTTTTCCATTAAAAAACCCAAGTTCAAATGTTGCCATTGTCATTTGAAGTTTTTAATCAACACAAAGAATTTTTTGAGGTTACAGTTCCACAGAAAAATAGTAATCAAATATTTCAATCAACAATTTGATATCACACAAGTCAAAGTGCAATCAAAACATGAATGAAGAAATATCAGACTGTAAATAGACTATTAACCTAGTGAGCAGTATATAACAGTGATAATAGGCTATTTAATAAACTCAAAGAATCACAAAGATAGACAGTGAGATTAAAACAGGTCTATAATCACAAGAATTCACAAAGAATATGCTACTGTATATCAAACTGATTATGATCCAAAAAAAAAAAAAAATAGAACTACAGGTATTAGGATTCACCAGGATTCCATGAGGCTCAAGACCTCAGGTCAAGGCTCAATCCCAACACCAGAGAACATGATATACAGGGAAAATCAGGGGAGAATATGACAATATTCCAGATGTAGAATCAACACAATCAAAAATCAAGGAATGTAGGGGGTTAAGAAGGACTCACAAAGCTGGTTCAAAGAACCAGCACCAAGAAGAAAAAACTGGAGACTCTATAGATCACCTAGCTTGCAGTCCAATCTCCAAAAAACCGTTCACCAAGAACCAGGTTCCCTCGCAAGAACACAAACAGAGAAAGAAATTAGTAGACAAAACAGAAAAGGAGGAAAAATTAGGGTTCCTGCAGTTCACTCGATTTTTAAGGCATCAACTGAAAATCAATTTTCCAGTGACAAACCACCAATCGAAGACTCAATAAAGCCTTACAGACGCTCTGATACCACTTGTAAGGCAGAAACCAACAACGGAAGCACAAATCAGAAATGAACAATACAATATCGCACAAAGCAAGAAATGGAATCTTATTGTATTTTGGGCTCAGAACAAATCATTGCACCCTTCTGTATAAAGCAATAGCCACAAACACCTAATCCCCTAATCTAAACCACACAAGGTTACTCAATGGCTCGAAGACAAACTCAGCCAAAACTGGACTGCCCCTCTCTCGCACAAACAACCATAAAGAAAACTGATCACCAAGATTATCAAAGGATTAAAACCAGTAGTTAAAATCCAACCCAAGATTCACTAAGAAAGGGAGAAGAGATCACAAAGAACTCAAAGCACAGAAATAGCCAGAGACACGAAAGAGGGAATGAGAAATCTACCAAGAATGGCGCTCCAGCTGGTATATATCACAGCCCAAGCTAAAAGGGCCAACACATCAGCCCATTTATCAAACGGACCAGAGCAACTCAAGTGGGTAACCGATTGGGCCGGGGTTTGGGCCAATTGCTTTGTGTTATCGGGCAATGGTTTTAGTCTTAAAACATTCTAGCACTATTGGGCCAAGCCCATTTCATCATTGCCCAAAAGGTTGAAATACAAATATCACAAATGGCATCATAATCCAACAAGTGTAATACGGGGTTGGAGTGTTAATGAGAAGTGGTGGTGGCGGGTAACAGGCAGAGTTAGCTGTCGATGAGAAGCAGCAGGTGGCCCCGAGTGTGAGCTGTTTGTGGATTGGGTGTGGAGGCAACTACGGTGGTGTTTCACGACGGGTGTGGTGGTCGGTGAGACTATTGGTGGTGCGGATGTAACTTGGCTTTGTGTGGTTGTGGTCGGTAATCGATTGAGGTTCGATAGGCAAGGTGAGGAAGATAAGCGGGAAGCGACGAAGACGACGAATTGAGGCTATTGTTTATGGGAAATTTGGCCAAATAGCCGGGTAGCACAATGTATTTGGAGAAATGGCCTTTGACCAACAATAAAAGAAAAGGAAAAAATTCAAGATATTTTAAATGGTCAAATGACAATATTATCCTTCAATTAATAGTAAAATATTCACCTACTTTCCCTTATTTCACCTTTTCTTTCTTCTTCAATCTCACCGTGCAACCATTTTTTCTAAATTTCAAAGTAACGTCTACTTCTTCAACTCAGTTTCTTGCTTATTTCAAATTTGAAATTATTTCCTCTCCAATTTTGGGCGATTTTTGTCCATTTTCAGCAACCACATATAGAGCTCATTCTTTCACTTTTTGGTTACCCAAACCACCGGCTCCACCATCCCCAGCCTCGTCTCACTTCCATTCAGAAATTGCTCCAATTTCAAATTCAAATTTGCAGATAACAAGGGTTATCATATCTATATTGGAAAATCACATTTACATAGCACTCTGACCGTTATCAGCAACGTAAAGCGACACTACAGTCGTTATCTGCAACATAAAACGACAGTACAGTCGTCATCTGCTGTAATTTGATTTTTTCAATGAAATGACCTCTAATAATGGGCTCACTAACATGTATAATACAAACAGATTGACTAGCCACAAAGAATGATTGAAATGACATAACTTTTATATTATCGATATAGTGAAAGTACAAGTCATCTTACTCATATGTGTCGATTAAGTTAATGAACATATATCTCAACATTGTACATGTCATTTGCATGTTATAATATCAATAAGTTTCATTTATTATTTTCATGGGACGAATGGGCTGTGATTGCTTATACTCGTATTTGGACATGTAACGGGATAAGTGTCGTTTTCATGTCCAGTAACGACACTTGTGTTGTTCCGAACTTTTCACTTACATCCGATTTTAATGGATGGTTCATTCTTGGGGAAAATTAACAACATTTTAATGGAATTCCTAAAGTATGTAACATAAAAAGTTTGACCATATTATTCTGTTGTGGTTCCATGATAACAACACATGTGACGTTATTAGAATATAAGCGTTCATGAGAATGAAGCATGTGTTGTTATTGAACTTATCATAGGGAAATGAGAATGATGCAAGTGTCGTTATGTTTTGTTATTGACAATTTTCATTTGTTCTTTATCACGTGATTAACTTTTCTATCTTACGCGTTAGGGGTCCAGTGCTTGAGATCGTTGCATTGGAAATAAATTAAAATATTGGAGTAATCAACAGAACGACACAAGTGTCATTACTGGTCACGTGTGTCATTTAGTCGATAAACAGGAGTATGAGCGACTATGACCATTCGAGCCTCGGTATTCGATAAATTGAACCCATTTAAGTTGCAAGATGGATGTGCCATTTACAAAATTTGAGAGTTACGCTCACTAATTATGTTTTTCTAATGAATGTAGTAGTGACTTGTGATTTCACCAACTCAATATCTATAATCGATGTTAATTCAACCGTTATTTGTCTCACAATCAACATTTCTGATTTTCTTAAGGTATGCGGTCCAATGTTCGAGGTCGTTGCGATGAAAATGAGACAAAATATTGGAGAAATCAATAGAACGACACAAGTGTCGTTACTGATCACGTGTGTTGTTCTATCGATAAATTGGAGTATGAGCGGCCACGAACCGTCCGACCTCGGTATTCGACAAATTGAACCCATTTATGTTGCAAGATGGATGTGCCGTTTACAAAATTCGAAAGTTACGCTCACTAATTATATTTTTCTAACGAATGTAGATAGTGATTTGTGATTTCACCAACTCAATATCTATAATCGATGTCAATTCCACAGTTATTTGTCACACAATAAATATTTCTGATTTTATTAAGGTATGGAGTCCAATGCTCGAGGTCGTTGCAATGAAAATGAGACAAAATATTGGAGAAATCAATAGAACGACACAAGTACCGTTACTGGTCACGTGTGCCGTTCTGTCGATAAACAGGAGTATGAGCGGCCATGAACCTTTCGAGCCTCGGTATTCGATAAATTGAACAGTATAACTTTGATTTGTAGATTTAGTTAAATGTTGCTGTAGTTAAAATTTTGATGCCCTTAATTTAAAGATCTACGAGAACGACACAAGTCTTGTTACTGACTTATAAGCGTCCATTATAAGCCTCGTTACTGAACTCATTAAAGTTGTAGAATGGACACACCGCTTACAATATTCAATAGATATGGTCATTATTTAATCAAAAAGTAAGACAAAAACGACACAACTGCCGTTACTGTTTAGAAACGGCACAAGTGTCATTCTGCTTGTGAACACGGGTATTAAGCGCCACGATCATTCCAAATCATGATAATCGATAACCTAAATTCATTTAAGTTACAGGATGGACACGCCACTCACAATATTTAATAGATATGGTCATTACTTAATCAAAAAGAAAGACGAAAATGACACAGGTGTCATTATGAATGTAAATAAAAACAACAAAGAGAATGACACTTGTGTCATTACTGATTTGAGAACAGCTACTAGAACGACAGAACTGTCGTTATGTATGTAAATAAAAAACAAAGAGAATGACACTTGTGTCATTACTGATTTAAGAACAGCTCTAGAACGACAGAACTGTCGTTATGTATGTAAATAAAAACAAAGAGAACGACACAATCAATTCCACCGTTAGTTGTTACACAATCAACATTTTCAGCTTTCTTAGCTTAGGGGGTTCCAATCCTTGAGGTCATTCCCTTGAAAAGTAGCAAAAAAATTGGAAATATCAACAGAACGACACAAGTGTCATTCTGCATCTAAACACGATTTTGAAGAGCCGCGACCCGTCCGAGCCACGATAATCGATAATCTGAACTCATTTAAGTTGCGGATTGGACACGCCGCTTACAACATTATGTAGTTATGCTCATAGACCAAGACTTGTGATTTCACCATTTGCTACCTTATATTCTATATCAATTCCACAGTTAGTTGTCACGCAATCGACATTTTCAGCCTTCTTAGCTTAGGGGTTCCAATCCTTGAGGTCGTTCTCTTGAAAAGTAGCAAAAAAATTGGAAATATCAACAGAACGACACAAGTGTCGTTCGCATCTAAACACGATTTTAAAAGTCGCGACCCGTCCGAGCCACGATAATCGATAATCTGAACTCATTTAAGTTGCGAATTGGACACGCCGCTTACAACATTCGGTAGTTATGCTCATTACTTATACTTTTAAAATAATCTAGACCAAGACTTGTGATTTCACAGTTTCCTACCTTATATTTTATATCAATTCCACCGTTAGTTGTCATACAATTAACACTTTTAGCTTTCTTAGCTTAGGGGTTCCAATCTTTGAGGTCGTTCCCTTGAAAAGTAGCAAGAAAATTGGAAATATCAACAAAACGACACAAGTGTCGTTTAACGGCACAAGTGTCGTTCTGCATCTAAACACGATTTTGAATAGCCGCGACTCGTCCGAACCACGATAATTGATAATTTGAACTCATTTAAGTTGCGGATTGGACACGCCGCTTACAACATTCGGTAGTTATGCTTATTACTTATACTTTTAAAAGAATCTAGACCAAGACTTGTGATTTCACTGTTTGCTACCTTATATTCTATATCAATTCCACAGTTAGTTGTCACACAATCAACATTTTCAGCCTTCTTAGCTTAGGGGTTCCAATCCTTGAGGTCGTTTCCTTGAAAAGTAGCAAAAAAATTGAAAATATCAACAAAACGACACAAGTGTCGTTTAACAGCACAAGTGTCGTTCTGCGTCTAAACACGATTTTGAAGAGCCGCGACCCGTCCGAACCACGATAATCGATAATCTGAACTCATTTAAGTTGCGGATTACACACGTGCTTACAACATTCAGTAGTTATGCTCATTACTTATACTTTCAAAAGAATTTAGATCAATACTTGTGATAGCACCATTTGCTACCTTATATTCTATATCAATTCCACCGTTAGTTGTAACACAATCAACATTTTCAACCTTCTTGGCTTAAGGGTTCCAATCGTTGAGGTCATTCCCTTGAAAAGTAGCAAAAAAATTGGAAATATCAATAGAAAGACACAAGTGTCGTTCTGCCTCTAAACACGATTTTGAAGAGTCGCGACCCATCCGAGCCAGGATAATCGATAATTTGAACTCATTTACATTGCGGATTGGACACGCCGCTTACAACATTCGGGAGTTATAATCATTACTTATACTTTTAAAATAATCTAGACCAAGACTTGTGATTTCACAGTTTCCTACCTTATATTTTATATCAATTCCACCGTTAGTTGTCATACAATTAACATTTTTAGCTTTCTTAGCTTAGGGGTTCCAATCTTTGAGGTCGTTCCCTTGAAAAGTAGCAAGAAAATTGGAAACATCAACAGAACGACACAAGTGTCGTTTAACGGCACAAGTGTCGTTCTGCATCTAAACACGATTTTGAATAGCCGCGACTCGTCCGAACCACGATAATTGATAATTTGAACTCATTTAAGTTGCGGATTGGACACGCCGCTTACAACATTCGGTAGTTATGCTTATTACTTATACTTTCAAACGAATTTAGACCAAGACTTGTGATTTCATTGTTTGATACCTTATATTCTATATCAATTCCACCGTTAGTTGTCACACAATCAACATTTTCAACCTTCTTAGATTTGGGGGTTCAATCCTTGATGTCGTTCTCTTGAAAAGTAGCAAAAAACTAGAAAAATCAACAAAACGACACAAGTGTCATTTAACGGCACAAGTGTCGTTCTGCCTCTAAACATGATTTTGAAGAGCCGAGACCCGTCCGAGCCACGATAATCGATAATTTGAACTCATTTAAGTTGCGTATTGGACACGCTACTTACAACATTCAGGAGTTATGCTCATTGCTTATACTTTCAAACGAATCTAGACCAAGACTTGTGATTGCACCGTTTTATACC
Source organism: Fraxinus americana (assembly GCA_035079005.1). Classification (NCBI taxonomy): domain Eukaryota; kingdom Viridiplantae; phylum Streptophyta; class Magnoliopsida; order Lamiales; family Oleaceae; genus Fraxinus; species Fraxinus americana. Next base: position 32,312,250 of record CM068710.1, on the reverse strand, counting down.
TTATATTTTATATCAATTCCACCGTTAGTTGTCACACAATCAACAATTTGAAAAGTAGCAAAAATTTGAAAAAATCAACAGAATGACACAAGTGTCGTTATTTGTCGCACAATCAACATTTCTGATTTTCTTAAGGTATGAGATCCAATGCTCGAGGTCGTTGCGATGGAAATGAGGCAAAATATTGGAGAAATCAATAGAATGACACAAGCATCGTTACTGGTCACGTGTGTCGTTCTGTCGATAAACGGAAGTATGAGCGGCCACGAACCGTTCGAGCCTCGATATTCGATAAATTGAACCCATTTAAGTTGTATGATGGATGTGCCATTTACAAAATATGAGAGTTACGCTCACTAATTATGTTTTTCTAACGAATGTAGATAGTGACTTGTGATTTCACCAACTCAATATCTATAATCGATGTCAATTCCACCGTTATTTGTCACACAATCAACATTTCTGATTTTCTTAAGGTATGGGGTCCAATGCTCGAGGTCGTTGGGATGGAAATGAGTTAAAATATTGGAGAAATCAACAGAACGGCACAAGTGCCGTTACTGGTTAAGTGTGTGGTTCTGTTGATAAACGGGAGTATGAACGGCCACAAACCGTTCGAGCCTCGGTATTCGATAAATTGAACTCTTTTATGTTGCTAGACGGAGGTGTCGTTTACAAAATTCGAGAGATATACTCATTGCTTAATCATCATGAAAGTGAAAATAACACAAGTGTCGTTACTGTTATGAAAACAGCACAAGTCTAATTATTGTTATAAAAACAACACAAGTACCGTTACGTATATAAACACAATACAAATAATTGATACCCTGTATATTTTGAAATTAATTGATATAAATAAATAATATTTAATTTTTGAACATTATTTTCATATTTTTTTAGGTAAAATACTCAGATGACACATATGAATAGAAAATATGTGTTTTCACCATTTTTATAATTTAAAATCTATATCATTTCAATCGATATTTGTGACAAAATCAATCATTCTGTGTTATATATGTTAGGAAGTCCATTATTAAAGGTCATTTCGTTGAAAAAATAAACTACAGCAGATAACGACAGTAGTGTCGTTTTACGTAGCAGATAACGGCTGGACTGTCGTTCTACGTAGCAGATAATGGCGGACTGTTGTTCTATATTCTAGTTAACAATTGGAGTGTTGTTATCATTCAATAGATTCAGACAACACAAAAAAAAAATGCTAAATACGAAAACAATACCAGCTAAACACATGAGATTTCTAAAAATACATTTATTCTCTTCAAATATAGTAGAGATTTCAATATAAATAATATGAAAATCAAAATTCTTGTTCAAATGCTCAAAATATTGGAGAAGAAAGGTGAATAATATAATAAATAACAAGATTTTAGGTAGCAACCACAGGGAGATGTCGATGTTTTCTGGATATGGATTGAGGAATTTAATTGGATTGAAGGGGGTGTTTGGGTATTTTCCATGGTGGGGGTATTTTGGATATTTGATATTGTTTATTTATTGTTTTTTATAATTGAAGGTCATTTGACCAAGAAACATTAAGATGTGTTTTTTTTAACCAAAATCATGATTTGATTGGGCTTTTTAACAAAGATTCCTATTGTTTATTGATTGTGGTGGTGGACGGTGAGGATGCAGATATTTTGACTCAGGGAAAACGATCCATTTTCAAAAATGTTAGGAATTTTACGTTCGAAAAAGTCGTATCCCATGTAAATTTACATGGTGTATGACTTTTCGATTGTAAAATTTCGAAATTTTTTGATATCACACTTCAAATAAATTTCCTAATAAAATGTTGTAAATTATATTTAGAAATTTTTCGCACTTAAAAATAATAAACGTTAATGAAATAATTGAATTTTTTTAAAGAAAAGACGAGTTAGATGTTTGTTTTTAATATGCACGTTTGACGCACTTTTAACTATTTTCGATGTTCGTTTGGACCATTTAATATGTTTATGATGTAGTTATCAAAACGAGTTTCGATAATGTAAGTGATTTGTAAATTCGACTAGCGTACAACATTGGAGAATTTTTAAGTTGGTATGTTATCGAAATTTTTGAAATACTAATTTGGAATGGTACACTTTGAAAAACCGTAACTATTAATATGGTTGGTTGTTTCACGCGTCATTAATTAAGAAAAAACTTAGGCCGTGAGCTTTTCGAAATAGTATTAAGAATGCAATATTTTGACTTTGTTTGACATTCTTTAATAATCCCAAAAACTGAGACAAAAACATAGAAAATTTAATGGTGGTAAAAAAAGGAAAAAGGCCAAAAGTTGGGAGCTCACGCGACCCCATGCCACCCCTTCTGTTCGCCGCGGTGGCGAATGTGGATGGGTGGTAGTCAACGGGGATTGCTGGCGATGGTTTGGAAAGGCGATGAAGATGGTGGTGATTGTAGGAAGGTATCCGGTCGACAGTGTTTGAAAGGTTGGCTAGCGTAGCTTGTGGTTGTGGTGGGCGATGGTGGGAGGAAGCAAAGGGAAGCGTAAATGGATGAGGGTTTGGAGGAATAAGGTAATTAAGGGGATGTTTGATTTTCTATTTTTTCCAAAATACATTTTTTTCTCTTTTTTTTTCAACTATACATTTTTCATTAAAATAATATTACACGTAAATAAAAAAAATTCTTTATTTTTTAACAACACATTATCCATCAATCTGTTATTTCAAAATACATTTTTAAAAATTAATGGGGGCTCAAACACCCCCCTAAGTGTTTGCTGTGTTTTGTCAGTATCTGAATATGTTGGGCAGCAGTGGATTGTTATAGTTGGATTTTGCTTTCAGGTGATTGGGTTAGTTGTATATGGGCTGGACATTTGGTTGAGTATTGTTGGGTATGGTTTAGGGAAATTACAAAAAATCAGACATTTAATTTTTCAAATTCAAAATTCAGGTGTGAATTTTATTTAATAAAAAATCAGGTATTGAATTAATAATTAAATCAAGTATTAAATATTATATATCAAACCCCCCTCCCCAAACCCTAATTCATTTCATTTCTTCTCTCTCCCCTCTCTCACCCGACTCCTCCACCTCCCGCCGCCTCCACCGCCACAGCCCGCCGCCTCTTCCCCCTTCCCATTCTCCTTCTCCCTTCCTTCCCCCTTTTTTTGTTTTTGTTTTGGGTGCCTGTGGTGCAATGCTTGTGGGTGAGGCCGGTGAGCGTGGCAGACGAGGTATGGCTAGCTTTCGTTTTGGAGGCGTGGTTTCCGTACGCGACTGGGTCCTCGTTTTTTCGCTGAGTCTCCTGTTGCCGGTACCTGCCGGGGGGGGGGGGTTGCGCCGTCGGGGTCTCTGCGGGTGTTTGGTGGTGTTTTGTTTGTTCTTTTGGTTGTTTTAGTGTAGTTTGGTCAGTTGAGGTTGGTTAGCCTTTGGGGATGGTGCTTAATATTGTCAGTCAGTGGAGGCATTTGTTTGAGACTGGGTGTGATTCGACATGGGGCTGGGTTGGAGCTTCTAGATGGAGCGAGGCTATGTGCAAGAGGGTAGATTCTAGATGGCCGATCGGATTTCCACAAGGGCTTCTCGGCATCTCCTTTTTCTCTTTCATGCCCACTGCAGCTTTGTTCTTATTTCACCCGGTCAGCTCTTATTTGGTTGATTTGAGCCAGTATGATTCCAACTCCTCCACTTTCCCATACTGCTGTTTGCGTTGGTGATTGATGAGTTTGCGCAGTTCTGGATGGATGGCTGGGGTTTTGAATTTTGGCTGGCTCACTGCCGTCTCCACCTCCACAGCCCGCCGCCTCTCCCCCTCCCCCTCCCTCGTGGCAGTGGTATGTGACCAAGTATTTAACTGTGACCTAAAAATTTGACAATATGTTACTGAAAAATAATCTGTGACCAACAATTTGACCAAATAATAATATTCGGTGGTGTGGTGTGGTGTGTGACCTCTATTTGGTGTATGTGACTAATTACTTGGTTATGTAGCCAAGTATTTGAGGGTATGTGACCAAATATTTGGTAATCTGTGACTGAATACTCAACTGTGACCTAAAAATTTAGTCATAAGTGACTCAAAAATAATTTGTGACCAACCAGTTTTTGAAATATGTGACCGTGTGACCTATAAATTTTAATATGTGACCATGTGACCTATAAATCTTGATATGTGACCAACTAAATTTGAAATATGTGATCAACGAAATAATTGTGACCTACAAAATTTTTGAACTGTGACCGTAAAATAATATGTGACGTATAAAAATTATTATCCGTGACTGAAAAATAATATGCGTAAATCTGTGACCAAAATGTGACCTAAAAATATAATAATACGCGACTCTTTAAAAATCTGTGACCTCGAAATAATATGTGACCAATTAATTTAAAAATCTGTGACCTCGCCGGAATGGTCGCCGGAATAGTCACCGGAGCAGGGGGTGGTGCATGTGGGGTGGGTTTATTATATTATATTATATTAGAATTAAAAAAAAAACCTGATTTTTGAATTTTCAAATTATAAACCTTATTTTTGAATTGGTGTAAAGAATACACCTTATTTATGAATTTTTCCCTATGGTTTATTGGGTTGTATGTTTGTTTCGAAATTGCAGTATATGTGGGCTGGTATAGTTGGGCTATTAGTTATGAGCCTCTTAATGGTTTAAGGTGTATGGGTCATGGACTTAGCTGTTAGGTTTTAGGTACATTAGGGTTTGGATGATTGAGCTGGGTTTATATGGTAGAATTATACAGGGCTTCAAATTTTAGGATTTGGAATTTGCTGAACAACACTATTATCCAGCAGCAAACCTTTTTGACTTTTGCAATAAGCAGTTCATCGAGCAACATCAGCAATTTATTTATTTATTATTTGAAACTAAAGACAGCAACTACATTATGAACTAAACAAACTATTTTTTTGGGTCATTTTTTTGTAAAACTAATCTAAACTACCAAAACAGAAAAATGTTAATGTTGTGGAGACGATTTTTCTTGCGTCTTGTGCAGCTCAAAATTTTTTGCATATGGTTTGAGAGTATGTGTATATTTGGATGGGAAAGGCTAGTTGGTTAAGGTTTTGGATAGATGGAGGAATGTTGTTCAACGTTGGATTTAGATGATATTCGTTGTATCTGAATCTACCCGAGGGCTTGGATGAAATCATATCGGAGAATGAGATAATGGTGTACGAGATATACTATTGGACAAAATAACAGTAAAGTGCAGAAAAACTTATCAACAGATCGAGTCTCGTGACAGCACGATGTCCTAAAGCGAAATTGCCCGTCGATAACTGCTGCGACCTCTGTGGACAATCACCTCCAGGATACAACGATCAAATAAACCAATTGTGCCGCAATCACAAACGGTTTTTAGAACTCTCAAGTGTACTCCAGAAACGTGTAAAACTAAAACAATATTTTTACTGTACTGTATAGAAATATATAATCTCGTTTTTCTTTTTTATTTTATTATACCCAAAAGTGTGTTTATATAGGCAGAAAGAGATGTAACTTCTTCCACCATGATCTAGTATTAAGCTGCAGATGTAATGGCCAACGGTAATAGATATTAATATTGGGCAGTTAAAACAGTCATATTCTACTGGCTAGTTGACCCATTAAATAATTCCGAAATTGATTAAAAAAATAATAATTATTTTATTAGAATCAATAAAGCCCAAGGCCCAATCAAAGACTTTTTAATATAGCGCGTGAGGCGTGACTCGAACACCTGACCTCCCACACAAATTCCACACTTTTCACCAGTTGAGCACTTCATCTTAATTAATTATTTCTTTCACATATTATATTTATTGTATAAATATATAACAATCCCCCACATGAAAGAAATAAGATAAATAAAAATACTATTCTGGAGTACGGTAGAAATCACGCAGGCTTAGATGTCTATCGACTTGAACCTTAGCTTTATATATTCTATCGAGTTTGCTAACTGTAGAGTGAACTATGTCTTGAACTCCACAATTATGTTTTGCAAACTGAGACAATAGAACACACACATGATTTCTAAAACAATCATTGAGTTCTCACGGTTGTGTTCATTTCAGCCGTGAACTTTCCCGATTTCTTTGAGTGCTCTAGAGAATTAGCCTTAATTCTCATAGGAAGCGGCCCCACTTCCACACTCAAATAGGTGCTTCTATCAAGGATGCACTGTATTTAAACACCCCACTGAATATCAGCTATAGAAAGCATTAAGAGCATTAGCTCATCCTCTAATCAATACAGTTTGTACTACTCATCATAGGGAGGGGTTTGAAATAAATTCAATGTAGTACCCCCACAGATCACTCCAATAACTTTGTTATCCCATTGAACCTTATCCATGTGATCTCCAATCGTAAGGTTGGGTTTCCATTATAGGTGATCTAATTTGTCATAGGCTTTAACCCCATCCCCCTCGATGTTTTCTGAATTAGCTCTCTAGCTAATCATTTGGTTAATGGGTCAGCAATATTATCACTTGACTTCACATAGTCAATAGCTATAACCCCATCCTTAAGCAGATGACGTACAGTATTGTGCCTCCTACGAATATGTCTAGACTTTCTTTTTAATATAGCGCGTGAGGCGTGACTCGAACACCTGACCTCCCACACAAATTCCACACTTTTCACCAGTTGGGCACTTTATCTTAATTAGTTATTTCTTTCACATATTATATTTATTGTATAAATATATAACATATACGACAGGGACGAGGATGAGGATGTGAGTCGTAAGATATGCCTTGAAGAAATTTCAGTAGTAAATATTAATATTAGTAAAAATAAATATTGTATTTTTATTCTGTATTGTATTATATTTTTTAGCAGATGTATCATTTTTTTGGTTATGATGGCGAAGGGAGTCTTTGCAATAGAAACGATATCAAAAAGCTGCTCCCTTAGGGTATATTGTATTATCTCTTAGTCACCTGTGACGGGTCGCAAGGTGATGTCCTAAAATCTAGCATGACACAGGGATGTCACCTAAAATGGTGGGGAAATGACTAACATCCATGGTGGCTGGTTCATGTCCAGGTCATGCCTAGAAAATTCGGGTGTGGCACTGCGATCCAGGCTGCGCATGGCTCATCACGAGGCGGATTGCGGGCAGCTCCCCCGGGACATCGCGGGCGGTGCGGGCAGCTCCCGAGGACATCGCGGGCAGTTGCGGTGCAGCTCCGGGACGCGACGGGACATGGCGGACACGGTGCGATCGCGTCACGACGCAAGACGGCAAAGAACACAGATTGCGAGTGCGCCCGACTCAAGCAGTGACATGGGCGCGACATGGGCAGTAAATCCCGGCATACCGGAGTGGTTTTACGTAGGAAAATACTATGGGCAGATTCTTTGGAATATTTTGGGAAGACTTGTTCAAGTTGGTTACTTAACCCACTTGCAAGGAAATGGCCAAGGAAGGAAGAGAAACTCAACTTGATAACTATGAAAGGGACATAATTCCCATGGGATTTTTGAAGGAAGAATCCACTTGCAAAGAAGCAAAGTCCAAGTTTGCTTCCACTTGGTCTAAGGAGGTTTAAAGGCAAGTTGTGGCCAATGGGGACCCTTGGATGGGGGATTGATGAGGATTGATCCTAGCCATTAAATCTAAGGAGGTTTACATGGGATTTGCCTATAAATAGGGATGAGGTCCCTTTGTAATTTATTAGATTGAATTAGATTGGAATCACTTAGAATTTCAAGTAGTATATGTGAGTTGAGAGAATTGTTGGAAGGCATGCAATTTATGGGATTCATGCTATTCATATAATTCTTAGATCACATTGTATATTACATTGGTGTGGAGTTTTTATTGAAAGAGAGATTTTCTCCCCAAACTTACTTGTTCTCGATATTGTCTTTACTTCAAATTTCATACTCAAAGTTTGTCTTGATTTAGCCTACAAGGTTGAATCATTTGGGGCGTCGAGAGGCTGACTTAGCGCTTTCTCGTAGGACGGGAATTGTGTTGCGTTAAGGCCGCACGGTGTCTAGTTTTTCTAGTGTAAGAAATCTAGTCCCGTGACAAGTGGTATCAGAGCGAGTTCGTCAAGTGATAAGTTGTTATCATGACGGATCCACAACAAACTTTGGAGGTTGAGGAAAGGGGACGTGGTGTTGCCCCAAGTGAAGCAAAGAAGACTCGGAGCAAGAGTAAGGCGCGGAGGCGATTGCCATGGAGGGCAAGCTTGATCCAATCATCGCAAATATGGGTGATAGGATCGAATCTCTTGAAAATTCCATGGAGGCGTTAGAGGAACACTCCATTGGGAAGTTGGAAACACTCCAATCTAATGTCCAAGAGGTGTTGGACGTACAAGCATCATTGGAGAATGATGTCCGAACGGTGAAAGCGATGTCAAGCTGTGGTAGCTCGACAAGCCGCGATGACGGAAGATTTTGGTAGACTCCAAGCCAAACTCTTAGATGCCGTGTCCACCGTACAAGGTCAAGGAAACCAATCATCCTTGATGATGGAGCGTATGAGAAAGGAGCTTGAGCAATACAAAAAATTCTACCGCTAGTTCAAGCGGAGGTGCCGCTACTAGCATTGTTGGGCCAAGGATCGAGTATCCAAAACCAAAGAATTATGACGGACGACGTGATGCCTCGGAAGTGGAAAATTTCCTATGGCAAATGGAGGTCTACTTTGAAGGCGTTAATCTTATGGAGGAGTCCATGAAGGTGCGGACCGCTTCAATGTACCTCTCGGATGTTGCGGCGTTATGGTGGCGTCGTAAGCATGGTGGTGAAATTGCGCGGGGAGCTTGCAACATTGACACATGGGATGTGTTCAAAAGGGAGCTCAAAAGGCAATTTTACCCGGAGAATGTCGTCTACGAAGCTCGCAAGAGGTTGAGGATGTTGAAACATACGGGGACAATTCGTGACTATGTCAAAGAGTTCACGACCCTTGTGCTTCAAATCCCAAGCATGCCGGAGGAGGACTCCCTATTCTATTTCCTAGATGGATGTGCTAGTTGGATGCAACGTGAGTTGCAACGGCGCGATATCAAGACCGTAGATGAAGCTATTACGGTAGCCGAGTCTTTGACGGAGTTTGAAGAAAGTGCCGAGTCGGAAGCTAGAACCATCAAACCCGCTAAAGGGAATTTTGGGGGACATGATGGAAACTTTGGGAAGTCCGTGCAATGGGGCAAGCCGGAAGGGAGGCAAAATTCCCAAGTTGATTCTAGACCCGGTGGCAACACGCAACCTTCATGGAGGAAGGAGTATGCCGAAAAGAAAGGGAACAATTTCACCCCTCGTGGTTGCTTTCTTTGTAAAGGACCACACCTCATGAGGGATTGTCCCAAGCGAGGATCATTGGCATCCATCTCGGCAAACCAACCGGAAGTAGCACATAGCCATAATGGGGTTGAAGCTCGGATGAATTCACTCCAATTGCTTGATGCTACCAAAGATGTTCCCCTAGGAACTCAACGTCTTTCGGGGATGAGAGTGGTTAAAATCCCTAAGGATGATGAGGACAACGCACGGCATGAGGTACTTGGAGAAATGCCGAGCACGGTCCGCTACGAGGGCGTTAGCGGATTAGGTGGGGGAGATTGTGACGGGTCGCAAGGTGATGTCCTAAAATCTAGCATGACACAGGGATGTCACCTAAAATGGTGGGGAAATGACTAACATCCATGGTGGCTGGTTCATGTCCAGGTCATGCCTAGAAAATTCGGGTGTGGCTGATCCAACTGCGCCACGACGTCATCACGAGCGATTGCGAGCGGCTCCCGGGACATCGCGGGCGGATGCGAGCGGCTCCGGGACGCGACCGAGGACATGGCCAGACACGAGGCGCGATCGCGCGTCACGACGCGAGCAGCGCAAATAAGAAGCAACACAGATTGCAGGCTGCCTGACTCAAGCAGTGACATGGGCGCGACATGAGGCGGTAAATCCCGACATACAGGTGGTTTTACTGTAGGAAAATACTATGGGCGGTATTGGAATATTTTGGGAAGACTTGTTCAAGTTGGTTACTTAACCCACTTGCAAGGAAATGGCCAAGGAAGGAAGAGAAACTCAACTTGATAACTATGAAAGGGACATAATTCCCATGGGATTTTTGAAGGAAGAATCCACTTGCAAAGAAGCAAAGTCCAAGTTTGCTTCCACTTGGTCTAAGGAGGTTTAAAGGCAAGTTGTGGCCAATGGGGACCCTTGGATGGGGGATTGATGAGGATTGATCCTAGCCATTAAATCTAAGGAGGTTTACATGGGATTTGCCTATAAATAGGGATGAGGTCCCTTTGTAATTTATTAGATTGAATTAGATTGGAATCACTTAGAATTTCAAGTAGTATATGTGAGTTGAGAGAATTGTTGGAAGGCATGCAATTTATGGGATTCATGCTATTCATATAATTCTTAGATCACATTGTATATTACATTGGTGTGGAGTTTTTATTGAAAGAGAGATTTTCTCCCCAAACTTACTTGTTCTCGATATTGTCTTTACTTCAAATTTCATACTCAAAGTTTGTCTTGATTTAGCCTACAAGGTTGAATCATTTTGGGGCGTCGAGAGGCTGACTTAGCGCTTTCTCGTAGGGACGGGAATTGTGTTGCGTTAAGGCCGCACGGTGTCTAGTTTTTCTAGTGTAAGAAATCTAGTCCCGTGACACACCGCACCGGGTATCTGTCACACGTACAATTGCTACTCCAATTACATTGTGCTGTTTTCTTTTGCAGTTGGATGTTTGGAGGCTGTATTTTTTTACAGAAATTGCTATTGCTAGAGGCAAATCTCCATCATCTTCAGCTTTCTTATTAGAAGATTCTTGGATTCAAGCTTCTAGAGAGAGGAGTAATGATATCCTGGATTGTTGAATTGTAGTGTCTGAATTCTTCGAGGACTGACTCAATCTTCAGGGAAAATGGAAAGTCAAAACAATTTTATTTGCGGCAGGATCATTAGTGCCTCTAATGAGAGTAGGAGACGAGATCCTCAAGGCGAAGTCTGGAGAATTTGGTATTATTGTCGTCATTTCAGCGGCACTAGGATTCCTCAAGGGATAAGTCTATACTTGTTTGGGAGGATTTTAATCGAATTAAAATTGAAAAAAAAGTCGTTATTGGGTTCCACTCGTCTAATAAAAGTCAACAATAACGGCTCGTTTTTCATTTTTAATCCCTCCCAAATAAGCTTAAACTTTTTTGTATTTTTCTTGTTTATTTCATTGTTGACAAATTGCTGGTTAATGCCCCAATTTTTCACAGGAGAATTCAGTCTTGTACGTAGGGAAAGCATGGCAGCGAATATCCAGCTTATGTTACATATAAATTAAGAACATGTTTCGTAATGCAATAATTGATTGCTTTGGACAATATTAGGGTTATAACTATTAACCTTTTTTCTTCTTTGATATCGTTCAGTATTGTCCAATTCACCTTACCAAACTTGCCATAATCTGGACTCTACAATATTATTGAACAAAAAGAAGCTAAAATCTTATTTATTGTGCTGTACATCCATTTCTAGTACATGATTGAACAAATTAAGAAAGGGAGGCATGAAAATTTTTGTAGTTGTTTAGTTCAATACTATCCAATCAAACATGACTCAAGTATGTTCTCTTGTGCAACACAGTTATGTCGCTTTATGATAATTTGGTTGGATTCTTTGCATATGGTCCTTTCTATGTATATGAAGTATCCCTCCATTTGGCTGATCCACAGAGAGGTCCCTTGTTGGTGCCAAAATTGAATTGATCACAATTGAATGTGTCTCTCTCATAAATGCAAGCTATAGCATCTTCTGGCCCCTCCTTGTATTACATTGGATTACGGGTTTAGCAAAAAATTGAGATTGTCTTATTCTTAAAATTTTTGAACTTAAACCAAAATATACTTTATTTTACAGGGCACTGGCAGTAGGTGTTGGGGCCATGTTGTTTTAAGATGTCCCCCTTCAACACACCAGCAAGTTGTCGTACTGTTGCCGGGTATGTACGTACATACGATTTTCATTATTTTTTCTTTATAAATTTCCAGAGGAAGTATTTTTAAAACCAGTCATCTACCTACGATAAGAGTTAAACAACCAAATGGTTCTGTTATTTGATAGGAGGAAAAACTAGATTGAGCTTAGATGCTGATTCTCTAGGGGGACCCCGAAGGTGCTACATTTTTGAAAAACTACTAGCGATGGCTAAGATTTTCTCGGGATAAGAAGATTCAGATTATGTTGGTCAGAGTCGAAAATCTCCTGGTTGAAACTGGACTAGCTACTCTTGGGGTGATAGAAAGCAATAATAGGAGTGAGAGGTTTAAAGTGGAAAAGCAATCCTGTTGGAAATAGAATGAACTCTGGAATTACACCAATTCACTTTTTTTTTTTTAATGTTAAAATGATTGGTAAATTTGTTCTAGCTTAGAAATTAAAAATATAGACCGAACTAACCATTAGATAAGGGCAAGCCTACAATGGGAGCTTTAAATTACATGTTGCCAACCACTTTCTCACTAGTCAACATCGTAGAAAGAACAATAATACATGGGGTGTACATCATAGTGTACACTAAGTTTTACACTCCGTCTGTGTCAAGCTATCATTTGGCAGTTACAAAAAAAAAGATTTTTCACCAATCAATTTTGCCAACAAGGATGATGTAGAAAAATGTGATGTACAAATAACTTTATTCTAGAAAGAAAGCCTTAATTTAATATTAAGTTACATAATTTAGAATAAAAAGCAACGACGCACATCAATGTTCGAATTAAACGAAATTGTTCTCCTTCCCACAGTGGGCAAGATAAGACTGTCTACTTGTTGATGTGGTGAGAGAACCTCAATTATCAAGAACGGTAAGTAAAGTTCTCTTAAAATGGGCAAGATAAAACTTTTCACTGTGAGCAGAAGAACATTTCCATTGAATTAAATAACACAATTTTTTACCTCCCTTGGTTCAAAAAATCAATTTCTTTTTATATTGAGTAAATTTTTTTTAAATTTTTCCAAGAACCATATACTTCAGGTGAATTAAAAAAATATCCCTTTTTTGTAAGTTACCTTGGATTTAACACAACCAAAATCATGGTATTTTTTGAAAAAAAAAATAAAAAAAAATCTCCCCTTTATTTTTTTGTAAATACAGATGCTGTGAAAAAGTGTAGTTTTATTTTAGTTAACCACTCGGACATTAGGACATAGGAATTAATGATTGCTCTTTTGGTTTATAGTTTTGTGACATAAATTAAAATATTAAGCCAAGTAGAAATATAAAGGTAACTATGAAAAAAAAATAATATATTGACCCTCCATCACTTGCAATATTAATATAATGGGAAAAACTAAACTTACAGAACTATTTACTTACAGAAGATTTACAGAAACAAAATCTTCCTAAAATACCCTTTTCATATAATTTGCAGCTAGGAATCACTATAAAGATATATAACTTTCAATTTAGTCCAAAAAAAAAAATTTATGGATCTATAAAAATAAAAGAAAACCTAAATTCCGCTTGCGCACTCTGGTAGAATTGGTATCAGAGCCATGTTAGATCATGGAAATTGAAATAATTAAAAATAGTTGGTACTATATATTAAGAGAAAAAGATGGTTTAAGTTATATGTTAGAACCTCTACCTAAGAAATTAAAAATATTAACATTAATTATAATAAAAGAGTTACCAATAAAAACAAGAAAACAAATAATAGAAAAATTAGAATTGGGATATATAAAAGATGAATATTTATATCAAAAGATAATGATAGAATTCGAAAAAGAAGAAGTAGAATTTTATTGTAAAGAAATGTATGAACCCGAAATATATTTTGAGTCTAAATATTATGAACCAAAAGTCATGATGAATATAGTTGATGAAGAAAACATAATTGAAGAATTTTTGAGAAAAGTCGAAAAACATAAGAAACCCAGTTATCCTTACTTACCTAAAAATAGTACGAATGAAAGTTTTGAGGATATACATAAAAGATTGGAAAATCTTGAGTATAATATACAAATAGGAAATGCCCTATTAGATAAAAAACTTGAAGGAAAAGATAGGATTATAATTAATCCACCACAAGATTTTAGAATAATAGGAAAAGATAAAGGAAAAAATCATGAAATAAAACAATATATGATAACAGAAGTAGAAGAATTAGAACAAAAATTCTTAGAATCTACTGGTGAAGAATATGAAGAATATAAAAGACAGTTAGAAGAATTAACTGAAAAATTAGAAAATACAAAAATGAATACTAATCCATCAACTAGTCGAAATATAAAAACAGAATTCAGTAGTGATGAAGAATATGAAAATTATCCTTATGGTACACCGATACCTAATAAAGAGGATATTAACCAATATAGAAAGACACAGAAAAGATACACAGGAAATGTAAGGAAACAATCCATTAAAGAAATAAACCCAATGAAATCTTACAATGAACCAATCCATACAACTGGAATATGGTTGGATCTAGATTGTGTAGATAAAAATAAAGCTATTGAAACATGGATAAAAAGTACAGACCTAGCTATACAATTTAATAAATGGGAAACATATACAGCCTTTGGATTTATAGAACATACTTTTAGAGGAATTGTATCTGACTGGTGGAGAAAGCTACCAGAAAATATAAAAAAGAATATTAAATATGGAGAAAATACAACTGAAGCAATAGATAATAGGAACGCCTTGAATGAACAAAATATACATGAAATTCTTAAAAGAATAGAAAGAATCCTGAGAACAGAATTCTTAGGAAATAGATTCACAACAGATGAAGAAACTAGAAAACAAGAAGAATATAATGAAGGAATGATAGCTATGGAAAATTTAAAGATATGTGATATGTGTGAACTAGAAAGATACACATGCAAGTTTGAAGAAATATATTATATATTAAACCAAGGAAATTATCAAGAAAATAAACCTATATTAAGGTCTTATTTTATGAAATTACCATTTCCATGGGGAATGAAATTATTAAAAGAATATGAAAAACTATTACCTTTTGGAGAAGAGGATGGAATTAATAAAGATAGTTTAGGATGTAGGATTGAATTTACAAAAAGAATGATAAGTATATGGTGTAGAGAAGCCTTAGAAAATAAGAAAGCATATAAGATGAGAAGAAATTCTCTATGCTGCTATAAAGATATTGGACAAATTGAACAATATGGATGTTACAAGAAGAAGTATAAGCCATATAAGAAGTATAAGAGAAAATTCAAAAAATATAAGAAGTTTAAGAAAAAATTTTTTAAACCTCATAAAAAATATTTTAAGAAAAAAGATTGGACTAAGAAGCCAAAACCTAAATATATCAAAAAATGTAGATGCTTTATATGCAATGAAGAAGGACATATTGCTCCTCAATGTCCTAAGAAAAAAGATAAACAAAATATAAAAACTCTTAGAACCTATGAAGAATTTCAAAATAATAGTGAGATAGAACCAATTGAAAACTTTGAAGAATTAAGTAGTGAATGCAGTAGCATTTATGAATTAGATTCATCATCTTCAGAAGAAGACTCTGAAGAGATAGTATATATGAATCAAGAAATACAAGAAATAGATCATGAAATAGAAGTAGAAACAACTGAGGAAGTTGAAGATTCAGTAGAAGGTATAAATCAAGAAATTACCTTTGATGTTAGAAAATACAAAGGAATAACAAAGAAAATATTAGATTTACAAGAAAAAGATGTATTCCACCAAGGATTCTTAGGAATACTACCAAGAATAAATAAAACGATTGTAAGTATGAATTATAAAGAAATATCTGTTAACATAGAAGATACTATGGGAAAAGCAAGAATACCTATAATTACAAAAGAATGGGTAAGACAAAAATTATCCAAAATTCCAGAAAATGTAAGAAGTAAACTAAAATGTATTGAGATAGGAGGAATCCAAATAATGGTTAAAGGATTCTTTAGAGAAGGTATGAATATACCAATTGAAATATATTGTATGGACAACAGAATCTTACAAGATCCTGTAGATGCTCTACTAGGAACTATTGTAGGAAATCTAGTCTATCAAAAGATAATATTCACAGTAAAACCAAATTATGCGGTTTCACTGATTGATGAAAATATTGACCAAAGTTTCAATCTATATTATAGGATTGGAAACTTAAAAATGTTAAGAAAAAGTAAGGCTATAAGTATAAGCATAAAATCAATATTTGCTTTTAGTACTAGCCACCATAACAATTTAAGGAAAATAACTGATAATATTATCATACATAAAGATTTTGAGGAATTGGCCCAATATATACCTCCTAGAAAATACCAAGAACATGAAGTAACAATACCACAACAAATAATGCTTGATTTTCATAAGCAAGCAAGAGAAATTAATTCTGAAGGAAAATTGATAAGAAGAAATAGTGTAAGTTTAGTAGGAGATGATCTTATTGCAAGATTTCCCTCTAGACAAGATCTTAAGATAAGTCAAGTTAAAAAACTCAGTATTGCTGAACCAACAAATTCACAATACTATATCAAAACAAGATATATTAACCAAGAAGGATACAAGAAAAATCTTCTTGTCCTTATAGATACTGGAGCAGAACAAAGTCATGTAAATGCTAAATTTGTTAGTCATTTACTGGATTTTAAACTAACAGAACCTTATATATTCAAAGATTATTTGGGAAATAATCTTGAAATTAAGAAATATGTTAATTTCCCTCTTATATTTATAGGAGAGGATCAGAAAGAACATAGAAAAGAAATAATTCTATATAAAGATGAATCATATGGAATCAAACGTTCACCTATACTATTAGGAATGAACTTCCTTGAAAAATTTAGTCCCTATAAAATTTGTCAAGGATATTTAAAAATAACAGTTGATGATAATCCAATCATCATATCGAGAATAGATGAAAATATGAAAACCTTGTTATCATGGAGAGAGTAATTAATACTAATCCCATGAGTCCATATATTGAAATTACACTCAATATAAAAGGAAACTGTAGAATTAAATTTCATGCTTATCTAGACACAGGAAGCACGATAAGTTTATGTTTACCAAATGTATTACCAAATGAATACTGGAAATATGATTCAAAAAAGATTGTCACTGCTACAACAGCAGGAGGAAATAAAGTAATATATAGTAAATATGCTACACAAGTACCTTTTCTAATATCTTTTAGAGAAGTATTTGTTGATACAATATACCTGTCATCAACAATTGGATGTGATATTTTATTAGGACAAAACTTCCTACTAAAATATGCACCATTTACACAATATGTAGATAGATATATGTTCACAACTCCTTGTGCACATAAAATATTTACACCTAAGATAACTAAAGCTGTTAGCATAGCACATATACAAATTAATCATCAGAGTTCCTCAACCCAGCGTGGTGGATGTTGGAATACAGAAAAAATTAAACCGATTCACAGAGTTTTGAAAATGACAACGAGAAATAGAAAAATTGAAAAAGAAATTTAAAACATATTCTGAAAATCCATTAGAAAAATGGAATACAGATAAAGTAAAAGCAAAAATAGAACTAATTAATCCAGACACTATAGTTAGAGTCAAACCAATGAAATATAGTGTGGAAGATCAAAAAGAATTTAAGAATCAGATAAAAGAATTACTAGAAGCTAAATTGATTAGGTCTAGCAAAAGCCCACACAGTAGTCCAGCCTTTATGGTAAGAAAACATAGCGAGATAAAAAGAGGAAAAGCTAGAATGGTGATAAATTATAAGAAGTTAAATGAAGTTACCAAATTTGATGGATATTACTTGCCTAATAAGGACACCCTTATTAAACAAGTACAAAACAAGAAAATATTTTCAAAATTTGATTGTAAGTCAGGTTTTTGGCAAATCATGCTTACAGAAGAAAGTAAACTATTGACTGCATTTAGTACTCCCAGTCCTTTAGGACAATATGAATGGAATGTAATGCCATTTGGGTTGAAAAATGCACCACAGATATTTCAGAGAAGAATGGATGAGGTAATCAAACCAATTACTCACTTCTGTATTGCTTATGTTGATGATTATTGATTCATTCAAATAATATAAATGAGCATATTGAACATCTTGAGAAATTTTGTTATATTATGAAAAAACATGGTATTACACTTTCTCAAAAGAAAGCAGAGATAGCCAAAACAGAAATAGAATTCTTAGGATTATTTATTAAAGAAGGAGAATTGCAATTGCAATCTCATATTGGTGAAAAACTTCAAGAATTTCCTGAAGAAATCAGAGATAAAAAACAGTTACAAAGCTTCCTAGGTATATTAAATTATGCTGAAGGATTTATTGAAAATTGTGCCAAGTTAAAAAATTATTTTCTTCCAAAATTGAGAAAAAATATAATGTGGTCTTGGGAAGAACAAGATTGTGAAAATATAAGAAAAGTAAAAGAGGAATTAAGAGTTTTGCCTAAACTTGTAATTCCACAAGAAGAAGATTTCTTTATTCTTGAAACTGACGCATCAGATAATTACTGGGGTGGAGTATTAAAGGTTAAAAAGAATCACAAAGAATATAAATGTACAAAAGATTGTTCTTGTCCTGAAATACTTGCAGGTTATACATCAGGAACATTCAAAGAAGTTGAAACAAGGTATGAAATGAATAGAAAAGAACTCATTGCTGTAAAGCGAGGAGTGCAAAAATATGAAGATTATCTATTACCAAAAAAGTTCTTAATTAGAACTGATAATACTCAAGTTAAAGCATTTTTGAAAAATAATGTCGATCCATCTATTGCCAATAGATATATTATTAGAATTCAAATTTGGTTTTCTTATTTCAAATTTGATATTGAGCATATAAAAGGAGAAACTAACTTTCTTCCTGATTATCTTAGCAGGGATGGAGCTAGATCAACTAAGGACGAAAGTCCAAATACTTGAGATAAAAGTTTCCTATTTGGAAGCCCAAATTCAAAATATACAAGATAGTCTTCGAGACAAAAATATAGCCCTTGAGGCAGAAGTAACTTGTACTAAGTCTAGTATCCCTTCACAGGGACTTGTGAATACTAGCGCTCTACCCGAGGATAAAGGGAAAACAAAGAAGGTAATAGGAACCCCTTCACAGGGAAAACTTGAACCTATTACTAATATCCAAGATATCAAAAATAGTAAAGGTAGCTCTTCACAGAGCCATACTTTACCGAAGCTAGATATTGAAAAAATTGATCCAAAAGAAATTGTCAAGATATGTCATGTGACAAAAATATCCAAGAAGGATAACTATGAAGAAATAATTTTCTTTATTGTTGTTTTCAATATACTA
This sequence comes from Fraxinus americana, assembly GCA_035079005.1. NCBI lineage: Eukaryota > Viridiplantae > Streptophyta > Magnoliopsida > Lamiales > Oleaceae > Fraxinus > Fraxinus americana. Next base: position 32,292,988 of record CM068710.1, on the reverse strand, counting down.
TCCGATTGGTATCTAGAAGTGGGAAAGTGGATGAAGACTCTCCACTATGGAAGATACAACAAGATAAATTTTTATCCAGAAGCTCGATATTGGGTAAAAAACTGTTTTGAATTAGGAAATATACTCTGTATATATCCTAGCAAAGATCTCAAGGAGATAGCCCAACTTCCAGCCGACGTCAAGAAGGCCATTAAAAGATATACTGAAGTTGTGAAAACTACAAACATATACATCAGATTCTACTCCGCAACAATGGAATGGGATCCAGATCTTCAATATATGCAGCCAGCATTTCATGTTATCAAATCAGGGCTCACAAACCAACATTTTCTACCAACCAGTCAAAAGATTGTTAAAAATGGTTATCAAGATATCATTAACATGATGCCATATAGAAGAGCCAAAGGATACAAAGAAATATTTGAACATCTAACTCAGTTGATCACTGAGAAAGAAAAAATATGGGTTTATCCATCTGAGGAACATATAATCTACTCTAATGCCAGAATAGAGACAAAAGAGGAAGATATCTGTTATCTTGATCATTTATTATCCAAAATAATCTCTAATCAAGTTAGTGGATCTGAGAAGATGGAGAAAGAACTATGCAAATTACTTTGGGATTATAGTGATCACCATTGTGTACATTGTGTAGTAGAAGATATGAGCCAAGTCTCACTCGATGATGAAGAATTCCTATGAATTCTTTGAATCAAGAATGGAGAAATAATTGATATAGGAAAGTGACCCTTTATCACTACTTTAATAAAGTTTCTTTATTAAAGAAAAACTGTGGTCACTCAAAGACAAGAGATAGTGGTTGAAATAATGACTTCTTACCAGCTATTGAAGGAAATAATAAAGAGTTGCTGTTGAAGATAAGAAAGGTAGGTATGACAATAACTCTTCACCTACTTACCAGCTAAAAAGAAGGACAACATCACTACCTAACAAAAGGAGATGGCAGACAAGAAATAATGGAAGACAGCTGTGAAGATAAGATTCCTAACCACTTGAAGAAAAATCATCTATATAAGAAGAGGAGGTCCAAAGACTAGAGGCATCTTTTTCATTCATCTCTCGAATCCCTGATATCTTAGATCTCTTTCTAATATCTGTATACACCACTTGTATTCAGAAAAAGAATTTAGATAGCTTTGGAGATAAGAAAGCTTGTAATAAGGTAATCACTTATGGAGTTTTAAACTTCATAAGGTGAGTACCAAAGGTATGTAAATATAGTAAGCAAGCATGTATCATTTTCAATCTTATGAATATCAAGATGAAGTTTTTATGGTTTAATAAAGTTTCTAAGAAAGGATTTCGTTAAGTTTCTCATGATTCCTCGGCAGTACAAATAGAGATTTTAAAAGATTTTCAAAACATTGTTTTTGAATGGATGTTAGCCATGCCAAAGTACCCGTCTTTGATGTATGTTTTAGGGGAAAATGGCAGTTTTCTAACAAAATTGTAGCACCTTTGGTGTGAGTTATCTTTTAAAATCTTGTTCTAAGTAAGAACTTGTTCTGAAAAGAGTTTGAATAGAGGTGAAAACAGAGACTCTGGATACTGTGAGATAGCGTCTGTGGCAACACGGCTAGTTCTCTAGAGTGAGAAATGCAACCTTAATTGAAAAGCCTTTTGCGGAAGCAGTTGTGGACCTAAACGATTTCAAAAATATTAAAAAATTTATCTGATTCAGAAGAATGATTGAATACATGCAAAGCTACTATAAGAACATGCTGGAGGGAAAGCCTGTTTATTTCCATTGATTACTGTAAGTTATTTACATGCTTTACATGTTTATGTTTTAATTATCTTTATGAACACTTCACAAGCATCCACATCTAATGATGATTGTCTTAGATTATATTTAGATAAAAAAGATATTTCATTTTTACTTAGTATAGTTGAAAAATCTGAAGATATAGTTCCTGTTGGACAAGAAAAACTTAAAGAAATATATACTGAAATAGATTATGCTTGTAAACATAATATAGGATTTGATCCTGTAAGAATTAGCAGAGAAATAAAGAAAATTGAAGATGTTATCGAAAAATACAAAGACATAGGAGAAGAAATCTCAGAAGGAATAGTTTTTGGATATATAACTAAAAAAGACCAACCTAGAGCCTTTGAAAAATTAATAAAATACAGAGAATATCTAGAACAATTTGAAAGATTAAATAAGTTTTATATTCATCCTGATTAATAAATCAAGAAATAAGAAATAATCTTGAAAAGCCAAACAACTAAAAGATAAAGGATATATTCTGCAAATATAAAGAAGAAGGGTAGAATAGTATTTTTAAAGACTTAATTTTATATTATTAAAAACTTTTGTGAGTGTCTGTAAGACATCTGTAAACCAGTTGTCTGTAAGTGTAGCATGATCCTAATATAATATGCCCATGTTTTGTGGAGCAATTTTTTTTTTTTTTTTTTGCAGTTTTTGATAAATGTTAATGAAATGTGTGGTTGAAAAGTTTTGGATTCTTTAAAATATGCTGTTAAAATTAATTATTAACTTTGACTTTGACTTATATTATAATTTTTTATCAAACAGGGGCTAGATTTATAATGACAGACAAATTTTGGCTATAATAACATTTTTAAAAATGTTGAAAGGAAAATGCTTATATGCTCACCCTTGGGGCTCAAGTACTTTTTGGATAGACGTGTTTCATCATATTTGCCTAGGCTTTAAAGCTACTTTTTAACTGTATTTCTCGGTAGTACGTATCTGGAAATTTTGGGGGGAAAAAAAGAGAGCATCCTTTTTCGGCTATATAGAAGTACGTAGCATAATCTAATGATTAAAAGAAACCCTCTATCTTCCTCATAATTGCAAGTCATCAATAGTGGACTTCATCTCCATCCTTGATCATCCTAAAATGGAGTTGCAAAAGGCAGGTGGACTCAGCTTCATTTTGTTGAGTCATTATTTTCAAATGAAGGCCATATAGAAAATCTTAAAAACCTCAAGCATCACACGGTTTCTAGGTTTGAAGGGATCCAATGCATACCTACCGACTCCTAGAACTATACCATAGAGTCGAGTCAAGGGCCCTTAGTGGTCGACTCTCATTAAGCCCTCTTTAATACATCAAGAAAAATGTTCACAAGGACCAAAAACATTGGGGTACAAGAATTTAGGCCACCTACATAAAATGAAGAAATGGTTAATATTCTAATGTTTTGAACATTTTTACATGTTTTATTTGTCTTTCTCAGTTTAACTACACACTAAACATGGACATAATTTTCCAAAGTCGTTTGAACCACACCCTAAAAATTGCAAAAACGTTAGAAAGATGTTACTTAAGTCACTGTTTGTCTCTATAAAAGATGAACAAAAGGTATCTAACAAAAGAAACAAGTGAGAGTTTCAAATTTATGGCACAACAGCCAAAACTGAAAAGCCTTCTGCTACATCTTAAATTAGTGTTTGGTGTTTATGTTGCTGAGAACAGTTTGTATGTAACTTTATCATATGTTGTTTTCGAGGGCCCCTTAGTTAATAAACTTGTTCTTCTCCTTCTAACTACATGTTGCATATGGTAGTTGCATCAGCTCACAAGACATTTAAGCTCAGTTTGTTGGTTCGCTATCGTAAATAGATACATTCGTAGAAGTGGAGGTAGCACAAATTGAGAGAATGACGATATTAGTGGTCGATGCATCTCTCGGATAGATCTAAAGGAGACATGGTTCATAAGAAGTATATGAACAATCTTAGTAGAAAATATCAAAAGAGGAGAGAAGATCAAAGCGAACATGATTTATCATGATATTTAAAGATCTAGTTGCTTTGGATACTATAAAGAAATGAATGGGATGAAATCTCAAAAAGAATTCGTATAGTTTAACTTTAATTTTTCTCATATAGATGCGTGTATACAGTCATTTTCTTCGAATTTTATGTTTTCTTTTTACTCACATAATTAAATTTTTTATTTTTATTTCTATCCTTCTTCATACATTGAACTTGAGGCTCCAAATAATAATTAAGGGACTGAGTGGATGTGAAATGTCATATTGTTGCATTTATGAAACGGTTCGTCCTGTCCTAAGAAAACATGTCATCCTTTTAATTTCGAACAAAAGACAAAGTATGGATGTCAAATTTGTACTCTATATATTTATAATACATCTTCTCTTGTGTTTGTGTTCTTGCAAAGGATATTGTGATGAATTAAATGTAATATAAAAAAGGAAAAATTATACGATTGATAAATTTATTGTGCACTGTTCAAAAAATTATGCCAATATTTCTTGAGATGATGACTCACTTGACCTAAAGTTTAAGCTATTAAATATGGTGACATGTACATTATTTAAAGGACTATACTATACGTACATAAATGTTGATACGTTGGTTTACACCCATATGAGTCGACATATTTTGATAAATTAATCTTGACAACACATTTTTCAATCAATTTTCAAAATTTTGACACTTAGAGAGGTGCCAATCAAAGTATACACTTTGTATGTACATGTAGTCTAATTCTTTTTTAAATAATTTTTAAACATGTTTCCTTATCTGTACTTAGGTGGATTCATTATGCCTAAAATACTCAGTGCTCTTTATCATTAATTGAGCACTCCTCTACCGAAGGCGAACGCAGCTATCAAAGTTGTTTTGGTATTGCAGGACGATCAATTGGATGACTATGGAATTAGAGATGGTAAGAAAAGGTTAACCCCTCGAACCAGATGAGAGTTCCCCGCCTTATCAGGTATAAGGAGTAGGTACGATATGAAGAACATGGTTATCGCCATATTTAAAGTTAAGATATAAACTTTTTATCATACATAAAGAAAATAATCATTAATTTTTACTGACTAGGGTAGGGGATCCCCGTGTTACCCCACCTCGTCTTAACTAGATATGGAGGTGGGATGAAGGGCAAGGAGACAAAAATATTCGATAGGGCAAGGGACAGAATGCCTGTCCCCGATCCCGACCCATCCGGTTCCATTGTCATAAATCATTTCACCTTTTTAGTTGGAACTTTAGGCAGTTCTCGAAAAAAGAGAGCGAAAAAAATTATCTCGAGGGTGGAGACTAAGAGGAATGTATAACCCAAATAAACGAATTTTTGTTCTAATTTGTTAAGAAATAAGTGGATTGAAGATATAGAGTCATCATTTGCTCGAATCGAAATATACTCTCATCTCCTATCAAAAAAATTCGACTCAATTAAAAAAAGATCATTTTTTATTTTTATTTTTTTAACTTGAAAAGGAGGAGGTTTGGAGAGGTGTAGAGTAGAGTAAAGACATGGGAATCTATGCAGCAATGAAAATAGTGGGTCCCATGGATGTTTCTGGTCGTTAAGATGATGAAAACTCAAGGAACTTCAGCTCTGAAAATGCAAGTAAAACAATTTGAAAGACCACAGGGGGTGGGTGGAAGTTGGGTAAAAAAAAAATAACTTTTTGTTGCAATAATGTTACACCCCTATATTTCGTGCTTGTCTTTAATGATGTTCTCATGTGAGAAATCAATGAACATGAGAGGTCCACAATTATTTACTACATTCATATTTTCTTTTTTTTTTTTCTTCTGCTTAAAAAACATGTTTCATCAACTTTTTTAATCACATATTGTTCAAATAATTACTTAAAAATATGCTTTTAAGCAAAACTGAACATTCTTTTGTCACATATTCAGATCAAATACTCCGATGTCTATTTATGCTAACACTATCGAACATAACATTTTTATATCGTTATGGAACACAAATTCGGATATGGTGACAAATATGGTAAGAAAAGACTATGATTGTTAAGGAAATACGATAATTAAAAATCTTAAACTTCACCTACAAGTTGATACACTGTGTTATAGAGAGTACTAGACAAGATTGAAGATCAAAAATAGTTCACATTTTGTACATTATATTAATTGTGCATTAGTATTTCGCATTAAAAATGCTCTAAGAGTTTGTTCAATACACAATAACCAAAATATCTGACATTCTTTAATTTGCTATCTACCAATGGAAAAAGTCTATCAATGGCGGGCACAAAGATTTCATTTTGTAATTCACCCGTCCATGTTTTTGTGTGCAATTTGTAAGAGAAATAGGAGAGGGTGGTGGTGGTTGGGGGTGGTAAATGTGAAGGTATGATTGGTGATATTGTTATTTTGGAAGTATATACGCGTGTGTATATATATATATATATATATTAAGTTCATGTTTGAGTCATATTAAAATTTTCATTTTTATTTTCATTCTTCTATTCATTTTTCAATAAAATAGTATTTTCTATTACGTCAATAATTTTTCCTTCTTCTTTAACCACACATTCTCGATCAATCTACTATTCCAAAATACGTTCTTTCAAAATAATGTGACTCAAACACATCCTAATAGTAATTCAACGCGTGACTACATTATTTTCTAATTTTTTTAAATATATATATATAGAAAGATTGATGAAATACAATATAATTTAATCCTCATTTGAAATCAGAAAATAATAGTTTTATCTGAATGCACGATGTCATTAAACTTACTAAATTCGTTGATAAGAAATTGATTACCGTCAATAATCTGAATATCAAACACCCAAAAGTCTTCATCTCCAACCAAACCAAAACCATTTCTTGTTCCTTAGGAAACATCCGATGTACTGATTTTACGAATTGTTGAGATCATCCATAAGAAATTCGTGGTCGTCAATAATATACACACAAAATATTTCGAGGGAGATCTTCCATCTCAAAATCATGGTTAGTTTGATTTGAAATGTCAAATATCAATTTCGGGAACCGTGGTGAAGAATCTTCACAAGAAACTCTCTCTCTTTGGTTCAGAACGCACTCCCATGCAATGCAATTACTGCAAACAACGAACTCTGCATCTGCATGCTAGGTCATGTACACACAGAGAGAGAAATAACGAGAGAGAATTGGTGATGTATTAAACGTGTATGTATATTATATTATATGAGGGCACGGAGATGTCGTGTCTGCGCATTGAAAGCCACCTTCTTGAAACCTCCATCTCACAGACACAACTTGCAGACTTTGCTCAGTGCAGTGCAGTGCCCCATAGCTATGATCTCTCTCTCTCTCTCTGTACGTTTTCGCTTTCAAAGGCTTTGGATTTTGTCGTTTTCAATTTAAAAGTATGCACCATAGTTTTGTTGAATTGTATAGAAGTTTTTTGTATGAAAAAACTATATCAACCTCACATTCTAAATATTCTGCAGTTGCAACTTGCATAGGGTGAATAAACTATATTAGAAATGGTTAATTACGGGTAAACGAGTTTTAATCAATCTGTGAATTTTGTGTAGTTGGAAAAATTTAAATAGACGGCTATTTGTAAAACTGTTTGTCATGCATAAACTAGTAAGATCTCATTCATTTAAATTTGAAAAAATAATGTGGATTTTCTTGAAAAAAATTATAAATGTTTTTCCTGAAAATTCAAGACCTAAGCAGCTATTAACCATTGCCATCGAACTACCTTGATCAAGGTCGTGAGTGACAAAGCTCTTAATAAAAGTTTTACCAGATTTTAATAAAAGTCGATGGAACGTGTGATTTTGCAGGTACTATGAAATATATGGTTAAAATTGAAATTTGATTGTTTCAAAAGTCGATATCTTTAGCACAAATTTATCTAACAAGATTCTATATTTAAGCTGTCAAATGAATAATAGAATGGAAAATAAGGAATGACCACTAGTATGGACATAGAAGGTCTTCCCTCATCACCTGTCTCATATGAAAGCTAATCAATAATTAACAGGCTAATAACTCTTCATTTCCTTTTAGGAAGTCCATGGTAAGTGATCCCAGAATATAGTATATTGATCTTTGATTCCTGTTTGGCAAAAAGAATTTTATTGCATAATGACCATAAACTGAATCTTGGAAAAGAAAAATATGAACGCACAACACTAAGTACATTTATTTGTCGTTCTTTATATGTAATCTGGACATAATTAAAGAAGAAACACGTGTTAAATAGTTGTCCATTGTCTCGTTAAATTTTGTTCAAATATCACGTTGTCGAAGCATGTAGGCTAAGCTTAATAATATTTTATTAGTGAAATTGAGAACAAAAATACTTCCTTTTGTAGTCATATTTCATGCTTATTGATCTTTATGAGTTATCAATGTGTAACCAGGGGTGGATCCAAGACAGAAGTTCAGTGGGGGGCGAAACCAAAGAATCTTGGAAAAAAATCTGAAACCTAAAAAAACCTGGATAAAAAGGAAACTAAAAAAATTTGAAGAAAAATCGAGAAATTTGAAAAGTGGGTGGGGACAATCTCCCCCATTGGACCTCATGTAGGTCCGCTCCTGACTGTAACCTATAAAGACAAAATTTCAAAACCCTTATGAGGCCATTTAAGGTTTGGAACAAAGGTCGACAACACATTTATTTATTTGGTTTTTAGTTCTGTGAAAAATAGATGTACGTACTACTTGCTTAGGTTAGTAAACTACACGAATGGCCGCTAAACTAATAGCGAAATTTCATATCCATCACTAATTTTTTGTTTCAATTGTTCATGTCCATTAGATGGCTGTGGGTCCATATGATCTTCTATTGTACAGACCACCATAAATCCATGTCTGGAGCAGCTACAGAGCAATAGCCCGTCTACAAGACTAGACAATATTTTAAATGGAAAAAAGAATGAAAATTTAGTCTCGTTTAATCTTCATTTTTTAAAAAAACTCATTTTTAATCACATATGTTATGAACTTTTATTAAAACTTACCAAAAATCTAATTTTTACGACTTAGTTTATTATCGTATAATATATAGCCATTGTTTGATTTACATTCTTTCAAAAATATATTTTTCTCTCTCATTTTCAACAAAATAATATTATACACAAATTCAATTTTTTTAATTTTTTAATTACACATTCTCCATTAATTTACTATTCCAAAATACATTTTTAATAAAAAAAAGTGGCTCAAATTGGCGCTATATACTAAACTTGCATTTACAATAAGTTGTCGTCTTTACCCTAAAACAACTCATCATCGTCAAGACTTCTCTTGTATAACAAAATAAATTGTTGTTAAAATCCAATTAATTTTAGATAAGCAAGCGTAGCTAAGCTTAAAACAAGTAAGTTTACACGAAGTCCATCAATAAATAAAATGAATACATTCACGACAACTATAAAATCAACTTTACCAAAAATCATGGTAAAGTTTTCCACAGTGGTCACGAAAGAAGTTATGGAATAATAAAATTATGACGCCATTTGTAATAAATTTTACATAACTAGTATACGTGAAACTCTAGTATTGTTACTGTAAAATCTCTCATCTCTTAAATACACGATAATAATTAACATCTTCGAGATTAGGCTGCCCATTTTACAAGGTTGTTGTTTACACTCGTCGCGTGGTGACAAGAAGTATTATCAAGACAACTACTAAAGTATAGTTGTCTTCATCTCTAATTTTGTATTCCTCAAGACGGGAAAAGTCTAATTGGTTTTCAATTTTACATCTTTTTTTTTTTATACCCAGATGTCCACATTTGACGACTAATCCCGGGGTCTACGCCTTGGCCTCTCAAGATGCAGACCAGGTAAATTATGGGATGTGCCCCAAACTGGCCAGGTCCTAGACCCCCCTCCACTGATCTGCCAAAGTGTCGAGCGAGTCAACACATGTTGCACCTTGTTTTCCATTAGAACTCTCGCCTTCCAAGATGAATCCTGCCTTCCAGGAGAAAGTCTTCCTTTCAAGAGCCCCACGAATAGAACTCGCGACCTCCGAACTGCTAGCAACTAAGAGTCGTCCTTTGCCAGTTGGGATGTGCCCCGGGGACACCATTTTACATCTTTAGTAGCAGGTGAGGTTGCCTCTCCCTCATAAGTATGTACTATGTTTTTTTCTAAAAAAATAAACGACAAATGTGGTTTACAAGAGAGAAACGGAGAGAGGTTTATAATGGAATTTCAAAAATCTACTTTACATTAGATCTTTAAAAGCTCAAAAGCGTGTAAATTCTAAGATGAGTGGCAAACTTAAGAGTCTCTCAGAATTGTATTGAGCGTTAAGAGAAGGAATAATACAGGAAATCGAGACTGGACACATGATGTGGGATAAGAGGTAGAAGTTAGAACAACCCAACATGAATAAGCATGTTTTTGTCTTTGTTTCACCTCCATTTTTTAAAATACATTTTATGAGATTCATAAATTTTATCAAATTTTCAACTGCCTATTTCATTAATTTTTATCAAAATATCTACTTAAAATATATTTTTTATACAAATCAAACAGAAGCTTTGTGATACTATAGAGTTAGCAAAAGTATCGAATTTAAATTTTATCGATACATCTTTATAAAAAAAATTCTTTCACGTAGTGCATTGACGTCTTAAGAATATAATTGAAGTACAATGTAAATTCTTTCCATCTTCACGTTTAAACATTTTGAATTAATTTATACATCTTCGAAAACAATACAATATTGATGAATTTAACTTAGTCCATCCGTCCCATTTATGTAGGCTAACTTTCCTTATTTTCTCGTTTCCATTATATAATCTTGTTTCTTTATTGAGAATGTTTTGTTCATTTATTAGTACACTCTTATTTCTTTACTATCTTCAACAAAAAAATATTATTAATTGTTGATAATTAAATAAGGGTAAATTATGAAAGTTTTTAATAAAAGTTAATTTTTTAATAATATTAAATAAAATTTTTTAAGTCGTGTGAAAAAAAAAAACGATTTATATAGATGTGATGGAAGGAGTATTACTTTATCCGTGGACTGTACACATTTCCTCTTAAGCTTTCAAATCACGAGACAATTGATTAATGATTATTGAACACAGTAGAAGTAAAAGTTCTACTCAGAATCTTTACCGGCTTTTTAACTTTTATCATACCAAGTGCAAAGACGTAAATATTCTTAAATTCGAGTATCTACTCAGTATCGCAGTCTCATTTATATATCCATTTCTCCCTTGCATAAACCTTCACTCTGTGTGTGTGTCTCTCTCTCTCTCCTTCTGGAAATAACCCTCCAAAGAGTCCACATTCCTTTCCCTTTGCGCTTTCCCTGTTTACTCCAATGTATATTTTTCGTCAAATCCATGCAAAAACCCCATATGATATTAGATATTGATGTTGATATATTGGTCCCTTTCAATCAGTTCATACAATATTTCTGGTTATAGTTACTGCTTTTAGCCCTTCATTTTTTCTTGATCTTCCGGCGAGCAACAAACTTAGCCCCTACCCAAACCACCAAGCACGCGTTGGCGCGGAGTCAGAATGACCAACTAGCATGCATGTTTGGTTAAGCTTAAAAGTTACTAAACGTGTTCAGTTCGAGCTTTTTCAAAAGTCACACTATGTTATAATTTATTTCAAAAACTTGCGGTTTTATACAATAAGTCTTTACTTTCTTTCTGAAAAAAGAACTCTCTTTCTTTTTAATCAGTCGACATTTCTGTAAGGTGTCTTCAAATGGATGGTGAGAATTTATTCGACTTTTTTGAGGATTCTGAGTTTGCTATTGTATCTAACCTTGGCGGGGGTGGGGTAAACCCGGCGTCATCGGACGATATTTTCAGTATTCTCGAGGCTTTAGACGGGGTTTCAGACTTTAATCAGGAGTCAGTACCAGTGAATGAAGTGGGATCATTGGTTTCTCAGAAGTCGAATGCTTCAAGTGTTTTTCAGGAATCTGAAACTGAATTTGAAGCTTCGCCAAAATGCAAGAAACAGAAGGTGATTGCAACAGATTCAACGGAAGCCGCCATTGATGGACAACAAAGAATTTCTCATATAACAGTGGAAAGGAACAGAAGGAAGCAGATGAATGAGCATTTGACTGTCTTGCGTTCTTTGACGCCTTCATTTTATGTTAAAAGAGTAAGTGTCCTTTTATTCTTACGTTCTTCTAGTTTTCCTTAGGATTAAGCTCGATTTTGGTACGTACATAAAAAGGAAGCTTGCTATTTATACTTTTCTATTTTGGCGTATCAAACATACCGAAAGTAAGGTAGGATTGTGCTATAGGTGTCCACAATAAAAATTGATAGCATGTTGTTAAGATTTGAGATTCCATTTTAAAATACTAACTTATTAAGAGAAGTAATCCAAACTCTTATAAGTTGGTTTATATTTTTATCTTTATTCGATATAAGATTTTATCTCTTAACATGCCCCCCAATATGGTGACTCATTTTTTAGTAAATCCGCGTGCTCATTTTTTTGAATCTTAATCGGATCGAATTGCTCGATGGAAATTAATGTACTCTGATACCACGTTAAGACTTGAAGTCCATCTAAAAATGTTATCCTTATTAAGAGAAGTAGCCTCAAAGCCTTATAAGTTGGTCTATATTTTCATCTTTATTCAATATGAGATTTTATCCCTTAACATGCTCTGCAAGATGGTGACTCGTTTGATCAAATCAATCTTGAAATTCATGTAGTTATTTTTTGAGTCTTAATTCAATTCGAATCGAATCGTTCATTGAAACTTAATGAACTCGGATACCTTGTTAACTTGAGGTTCCATCTTAAAAGATAAACATTATTAAGAAGAGTAGCTCAAATCCTTATAACTTGGTCTGTGTTTTCGTCTCTAGTTGACGTGGAATTATCTCTTTACGCATTTTTGGCTTATAAGCAAAAAATGGCTTCTTTTTATCTTATTCCGGCAGTATGCTTTTTTCTTGCAATCAAGAGCGACACTCCGTAAATAAGCAACCTTTTTAGAATGATCAAAGCCAAGTAAGAACTTCAAATGATTCATATTGCAATATTTGAAGTCACTGTTATCCTTCAGAGGGACCTTTGGCACGCAATACCAAATGGAATTAGGGCCTTGTATGGGAGGGATTAAAATCGGATTAAAATTGAAAATATAGCCGTTATTGTTGACTTTTATTAGACGGGTGGGACCCAATAACGGCCATATTTTCAATTTTAATTGGATTTTAATCACTCCCGAACAGGGCCTAGCTATACAATGTACTAACTTTTTTAAATTTTATAATATTGTCTAGAACTAATATGTCTGCCTATGAAACATACTCTAACTGTATTTCTAACATACACGCCTCTACTTCTGAGTAGGCCGATCAAGCGTCGATAATCGGAGGAGTCGTCGATTACATCACTGAACTACAGCAAGTTCTAAAATCCCTAGAAGCCAAGAAACAAAGAAAAGCTTCCACAGAAGTTTTAAGTCCTCGATTGGTTTCAAGTCCAAGACCCTCGCTCCTTAGTCCAAGAAAGCCTCCATTGAGCCCCAGATTAAACCTACCCTTAAGCCCAAAAACCCCACAGCCAAACAGTCCCTACAAAACCTGGCTACATTCACCAACCAATTCTTCTTCCACTTCCTCCATCAATGACAGTGTTAATGAACTTGTTGCAAATTCAAAATCGGCAATTGCTAACGTGGACGTCAAATTTTCTTGTCCAAATGTACTGCTCAAGACTGTTTCTCCAAAAATTCAAGGCCAAACAGCGAAAATAATTTCTGCACTTGAAGAACTGTCCCTGGAAATCCTCCATGTGAATGTCAGCACAGTTGGGGACACGATGAGAAATTCTTTCACTATTAAGGTAATTAAAAATAAGCAGAAATGCAACTTATTTTCATCTTCTTGTGTCATTTTTAGTTCAAGAAATCAAATTTTAAGACAATATTATCCAGGTAAAAAAAAGTAAAGAACACTAGTCCGCACTTGTTGAACTAGTTCATCTAAAGCCTAAGTTAAACGAAGTCTCCGTGTAGTCCCAATTTTAAAAATTCAATTTTCGTCAAAATTAGTTTCAATTACGCATTTCATGAGATTCACAATTTTTTAACCACACATTTTATCAACTATAATCAAATTTTGATTCTTAACTAAATCAAATATACTAAAATTTTGATTCTCAACTTAATCAAAGCATGACATAATGTAAGTCAGATTCATTTTTTCGTCAAAGCTTTCTAGACATTTAGAGTCCTCTTCAATACATCCCTTGCATAATAGTGAATTCATTATTTTCACGATAAAAGTATGATATATGCACAATTTCAATAAATGGGTAAAACATTAAGTTTCTGATTGGTGGGATTAAAATTAAGATTTAATTTAAGTCAAAATCAGCTATAAATTTCAATTACATATTCCATGAAATCCAAATTTCCCAACCACATATTTTATCAATTTTTATCAAAATCGACTAAATTTGTTTTTTATCCTTAACAAACAAGGGCTAAGAGTGATTGTTGAACATGGGAGATTCGTCCATTTAAGAATTTTTTTAATGTAAATGAATTTATGGTCAGGAAAGAAAATTTAAGAAGTAACATGTGTTACTGGATTTTCCTAAATGAAACTTAACTATTTCATATATACTCTTGGAAAGAACATTTTTCACGGAAAACAAGGGACATGTTTTTTCCTTATTAGTAATTACCATTATTATTTTCCACAAATTTATTTAGGCATTCTTGTTTTACATACATAATTGAATAAAGTGTCAAATAATATTGAATCGAAGCTAATGACTGAATATATATCTCCCTTTGTAGATTGGAATTGAATGCCAGCTTAGTGCAGAGGAGCTCGCTCAGCAAATTCAGCGAACATTCTGCTAAGTTCACCAATACTTGTTTCCAATGTGCTTTGTTCAGTACGCTGAGTTAGAGACGATCTCTTGTTCTTTAACATTGTCTCATACTGTACAATTTTCCGACATGACATGCGTGTTTACTATGATCGGATCCCCTTTCTTTCTCTCGCTCTCATTCACGCACACAAACACACACACCGAAAACTCACTCACTCAGAAGAAATAAAAGCAAAGGTGGGAAAGCATCAACCACCATTGCTGTTACTGATGTAGCTTTTTATCAGTCATGACTAGTTTTTTAATTTTTTTTAGTAACACTATTCTACTTTGAAATCGATCTCGATATTCATCTGAAAAAGTAAAGGATCAAATTGCCACGTGTGAGTAAAAACATTAAATAAATGAAGAAAAACAATGATTTGAGGGTCA
Organism: Fraxinus americana; assembly: GCA_035079005.1. Taxonomy (NCBI): domain Eukaryota; kingdom Viridiplantae; phylum Streptophyta; class Magnoliopsida; order Lamiales; family Oleaceae; genus Fraxinus; species Fraxinus americana. The sequence continues at coordinate 32,277,961 of CM068710.1, read as the reverse complement.
ATCGATTTGGTTTTTATAACATTGATATAAACATGTAAGCAAAATCAAATCAATCTCAAAACAAAATTATTTGAGGTGAACAAGGAATGTGCGGGGCGTGGGGTTTGTTGAGAAATTGGACCAAATAATTAAAGACGAGAATGATATGAGTAATATGCAAATAATTGAGTACAAAGAAAACAAGATTTACGTGAAAATTCAAATCAATAGTAAAGGAGTACAAGGGTTCTCACTCGACCAAACTAATAAGTTGAATAATTGGTCAATTCAATATTTGTTGTATACCACATATTTATAATCAAGGAATCCCTAACATACCATATGAATTAATACATGAAGAGTTTAATACAATGTGAAATCTCAATACATTGGATAAAATCAATAATGGGGAATTTGAAATGAAATAGAAGTCAAATTCACCTTAAATTCTTTCAAGACATTTGCAAATCTATTATCAACTTTCAATACTCCTCCAACAGCATTTTTAAAGCTTGTTTGGGAGGGATTAAAATTGAAAATATAGCCGTTATTGTTGACTTTTATTAGACGGGTGGGACCCAATAACGGCCATATTTTCAATTTTAATTGGATTTTAAGCCCTCCCGAACGGGGCCTTAATCAAATACTCAAAGAGAAGTAGGGTTACAATTTAATTCTAACAAACTCCACCTTGACTCGAATTTCATTGCAACGAATAAGGCCTTGTATGGGAGGGATTAAAATCGGATTAAAATTGAAAATATAGCCGTTATTGTTGACTTTTATTAGAGGAGTGAGACCCAATAACGGTCATATTTTCAATTTTAATTGACTTTTAATCCCTCCCGAACGGGGCCTAAAAATTTAACTTTTTAATTTCAAAAAAAAAAAAAAAAAAAATCTCTTAACAAAACACTTCACCAAATTATCCCCCCCACTTGCACCAAATTCCAAGCTCTACTTACCACCAGAATTACATTGTGCCCCAAACCTGCTTGAATCATCCCGTTCATTACTGCTCTAACCGAATCACCAAACTTGCTCGAATCACTACGAGCAACACCAACTCTACCCGAGTTGTCAAACCTGCTTGAATCAATATGAGTACCATGATCAACAAAATCACAACTAGCTCCACTTGAGCTACACGAAGATTCCCCAATATTATTGTTCAAATCACCACGAATAACTAGATCTCAACCAACTCTACTCAAGTTATTGCTTATTGAACCATAAGCTGCAGTTGCATCCAAATTGATCATTGAACCTTCTAAGATATATAACAGAAAATCTTGTTGCGATCCAAAAGTGAAATCTCAAATTTCATAGTTGCTATCCCTAAAACAATTAGCATTATTCAAACCTCGTTTTTATAACCAATTTGGACCTCCCAATAAACCGTCGAAAAACATTTGTTCTGATAACACTTATTGGAAACAAACGAGATATCGGAATTGCTCTAATACCATTTTGTTGAGAAATCGGGCTAAATAATTAAAGATGAGAATAACATGAGTAATATGAAAATAATGAATCACAAAGAAAACAAAATTTACGTGAAAACTCAAATCCAAAAATACCATGGATAGAAGCAGAGAATTAACTATAATCAATAGTAAAATGGTACAATGGATCTCCCTAGACAAAACTAATAAGTTGAACAGTTGGTCAATTTCAGTATGTATTGTACACCGCATATTTATAATCAAAGAATCCCTAATATATTGGGAGAATTAATACATGAAGAGTTTAATATAAGTGAAGTCCTAATATAGTGGGTAAAACCAATAATGGAGAATTTAGGATGAAATAGAAATCAAATTCACATCAGACTCCTTCAAGACATCTTCAAGTCTACTGTCAACTCTCAATATTCCCTCAACAGTATTTACAATCAAATACTCAACAAGAAATTCATATCACTGCCCAATTCTAATTGGGTCCTAGGTTTGTCGGGCCACAACTGATTAAACGGCAACATAAACTAGGACATTAAGTTTGAAAGTAAGCTGCCTGAAAGTGCTAAGAGTATACGTTCCATTTTTAGGCCAAAATGCATTATAAAATTGTGTTTTGTTGGAAAATGTGTGGTAAGAAATTTTAAAAAAATGTTTACGTGTAAAATTATTTTATTTTCACGTGGGGTTGAAAATAAGTTTTGAAAAAAATGAGTTTTTTGTAAAAATGGGGGTCAAACATAAGTTAAGCCCATGTTTGAGCCACATTTTCATTCATGTACTCATTTTCAACCAATATTTTTCATCACATCAATAACTTTTCATTCGTTTTCAACCTCATATTTACCATCACATCACCAAAAAAAATGCATTCTCTCCTAAAAAATGTCCATCAAACACACGTGGTCAACACCATGAAAATGCACGTTAGAATCCTAAACGCCATAGTCATTGATCTAATTCCTCAAGATTTTACAATAAAATGAAAAAACTGATACAAAAATGTTCTACAAGTAGAATTTAGTGCACATAATCCAACATTGCAACATTTTCTGTAAATGCATTTGTTATAGAGGTTTCGCTATGTGCACATTGACCTCGATGTACAGCCCTCCTCACAATAGGGGATTTGCGATTTTTTTTATTGATCGTGAGCCCTCTCAATTGTGGGGGTGTAACTCCGGTGTAGGGATATCAATGTGGCTCGTCGGCTCGGGTGGCCCGTCACTTGACCCAGGAAAAATCCTAAAAAATAATAATAATAATAAAATAGTAATCTACAAAACTTTAAAAGAAAAAGTTTGAAAACATCTACCGGCAACAAAAAATAAAAAAATAATAAAAAAACATTACAGTTGCTGGCCTGCTGCCTTGTCAAAGGCAACACAGCCTCTTGTGTTGCGTGCAACTCAAGAATTATTTAAAAAAAAAAAACCGGTTTGGCTCGCTAAGGACTAGGGCTGTCAATGGATTGGATTTTGATTCGAATTCGATTCGAATCCGACGAAATTAATGGGAGATGGATTTAGGGTATCAGTTCGATAACTCGATCAAGATCCGAATCCGATAATTCGTTAACTAAATGAATCAAATATGGATATAGGTCAATCCGATCCGATAACAATCCGATCCGATTTGTTATAAATAATTTAGTCGGTAAAATATTTTTATGTCATATTATTTGTCACTAAAATAAATAAATGAGAAAATAAGTAAATTTAGAATAAAAAATAATCAAATTCAAAACATAAAAAAGTTAAAATATATTTATAATTATTAAATGGAATTTTTTTTTTAAAAAAGTTGATTTCAACCAATGTTTTTCTAATTTTCCTATATTAATTTAAAGTAAATAAATATCTATATTTTTCTTAATTAAATTTATTATTGTAATTAATTTTACAATTTCAAAAACTAATACTTAATATGTAATAAATAATTTCATTTGTTAATGGAAATAATGAAATAAAATATTTGTATTTAGAATTGAAATTCAATTTTACCTTATCCCACATCGAATGTCAATAGAAAACTAGAAGATGGTCTCTCCTTTAAAAATAAATATCATGATGGTAGAAGTCACTATTGGGCTTGTTAGGAAAAATAGGTGGGCCTCAAGTTAGTTCAATATTTTTTCCCTAATTTCTATTAATTTCGGATCGGATTATCGGATCGGATATCCGATAACATTGCAAATCGGATATGGATTTAACAATTAAATATCCGTTGGATTATCGGATCGGATCAGATCGAGTATAGACAGATCCGATCCATATCAGATCCATTTACAGCCCTACTAAGGACCGAGCCTAAAGCTTAAGTCAAATCTAACTCGGCTCGGTTTGGGTCAAAAAAATCCGAACAATTTTTACTCAAGTCGAGTCTGAGCTTTGAGTTTCTGCTCGCAACTCGACTCGGTTCGACTCATTGACATCCATATCATGATGTATAAATAATAAAACCTTTGTTATATGGGAGATTAGAGAGAGAAAGAGGTACTTGTTTGCTGGGAACATAAAGAGGATGGCACTGGAGATGGTACAAGCAATAAGAGTTTGTCAATTTGAATTCTGAATATAGTGATTTTTTATAATTTCGAAATTGTATTAATAATATATTTAGAGGTGATGAATATTTAAAATTTGCATGAATTTATTGTGTTTAAATAAATCAATTTAATAATAACAATATTGAAATAAGTTGTGGATAAAAATAATAATTATTTAAAATTTTAATATTTTAATAGAAATATATATAGAGTGTGATGAATATAACAATCGTGGATGTAAATAGTGGCTCTTTTAAAAAATCAAATTTTCCCAAAAAATGGACTCAAACATAGCTTAATAGTAATTATGAATGTATGATTGAAATCAAGAGCATGTCTGCGAGCAATTATTGAACCCAAAAAATGGATTTTTGTACTGTTAAAGAGGGAGACCAGCAGCCATTGTTGACTTGCTGTGTCATAGGTGGGTCCAAAATTTGAAAACAAAGATCATTTTCTCGATTTAAATCTGTTGAAAATCTATACCAGACATACTCTAAAACTTAAAATTTAATTAAATTTAAATATCATTTATAAATTTATATCCAAACGAAAGTTTAGCCAATGTTTGACGTCTATTTTTGAAAATTTATTTTCAACCACACGTTTTAAATATTCAGAATTTTTATCAATTTTTCATACATATATTTCATTAATTTTTATTAAAATCTGCTAAAAATTAATTTTTAACTTAACTAAACAAGGAGTTATTTTACTGTTCACCTTTGAAATCCCGAGGTATTTGATTACCCATAGGAGAATAACATAGTATACCTTTCAAATCACGAGATACTTGATTTCTGAGTAGTGTTATAGTAGGAATGAGATGTAATTGTGGAGCAGTGGATGTAATACACTTCTACTCAGAATCTAACAGCTTTAATTTCCCAGAGTAAAATCCAGGCTCAAATCCAAGGAATAAACGTGTCCATACACAATTGGCCAATTTGAAAAATAAAAATAAAAATCATCCAATCAGGTTCTAACACAGCAGCTTGTTTTTTTTGGTGGATTTGGCCATGTTCTTTCATCATTTTCCTAATTTTTATACCATAGTACAGAAACATAAATACCAGTAGCTACAATCTCATTTATATATTTCTGTTTGGCTCTTGCATAAATCTTTCTCTCTCACACACACACACACATTTCCATGTGATATTTTTCTCATATTCCAATATTCCATGCAAAAAAGCATCTGGAAATAGATCTTGATGCCTGATGGTGTTATAAATTTTGGTCCCTTCCAATTCACTTCACACATAATATAATTCTTGTTTTGTGGATTGTATGATATAATATTAGTTATAGTACTTATTCCTTTAGGTTCCTTTTTTTTCTTCTTGATCTTATCAACGAACTCCTGCAAGCAGCAAACTTCGAGAAGCTCCTTTAAATGCCTTAACTTCTTCGTGTCTGTTTTGAGTTGCTCTCTACAAATCAGTCGACATTTTCGTAAACTTTTTTTGGAAAATCTACTTGCCTACTTGGTGAGTTTTTCAAATGGACGGTGAGCATTTATCTGAACTTTTCGAGGATTCCGAGGACATTTTCAGTAATGTTGAGGCTTTGGAGGTCGGTTCTGGTTTAATCACAGAAGATAAAGAGGGGATTAAAGGGCGATTGATTTCTGAAAAATCTACTTATTCTTCAAGTGTTGTTCAAGAATTTGAAATTGAATTTGAAGCTTCAGCAAAATGCAAGAAACAAAAGGTGGAAGCCAATAATATTGATGGGCAACAAATCTCTCACATAACAGTGGGAAGGAAAAGAAGGAAACAAATGAATGAGCATTTGTCCGTCTTACGTTCTTTGATGCCTTCTTTTCACATCAAAAGGGTATGTTTCTTCTTGTTTAAATTAAACTGAATAACAGACTTGAAAGTACAATGGACAAGAATTTCGAATTCGTATTATACTAGTCATTGTTGTTCTAAGTGGATGTTTGGTATGCAGAATTCAATAGTATATGAAACGAATAAATATTGTCAAGCTGTAACTTCTAACACATGCCTCTACTTCGGAACAGGCCGATCAAGCGTCGATAATCGAAGGAGTTGTCGGTTACATCACTGAGTTACAACAAGTTTTACAATCCCTTGAAACCAAGAAACAAAGAAAAGCGTATACAGAAGTATTAAGTCCTCGTTTGGTTTCAAGTCTAAGACCCTCACTCCTTGGTCCAAGAAAGCCTCCATTGAGCCCCAGAATAAACCTACCTTTAAGCCCAAGAACCCCACAACTAAACAGCCCCTACAAAACCTGGCTACATTTACCAACCAATTCTTCTCAAAATTCCTCCATGAATGGCAGTGTTAATGCACTTGTTGCAAATTCAAAATCTGCCATTGCTGACGTGGAAGTAAAATTTTCTTGTCCAAATGTGCTGCTCAAGACTGTTTCTCCAAGAATTCAAGGCCAAACGGTGAAGATTATTTCTGCACTTGAAGAACTCTCCCTGGAAATCCTCCATGTGAATGTCAACACAATTGGGGAGACAATGATAAATTCTTTTACTATTAAGGTAATTAAAAATAAGCTCAATTGCAACTTTTGCACATTTTTGTTCAGTTTTTTTTTTTGTCCAACGAATCAAATTTTAACGTCTGTAAATATTATAGAGTTAAATGACAATTCATTTTATTTTTTCACAAAGCTTTCACGGTTGAATTCACTTTTTCCATAAAAAGTACATACATGCCAATTTTCATAAATGGTTGGTAGACTTGACTGCAATTCTTGATCTTTGAACATTCAAGTCATCTTGAACTCCTGGTTTAAAAGCTCAATTATGAGGTAAAAAGTGGAGAAAATTTTGTGGTACCTCTGAATAAAATTGTGAGTGGAAAAAGAGTTCAATAATTTCTTAGTGTAAAGAGATTTATGGGTAAGATTAAAAAGTTCCAGAAGTCGCCTAAATCCATTTCCAGAAGTTGTGTTATATTCTGGACACGCTCGAACTGTGTAAATGATTTTATGTGTATTCTTGGAAAGAGACATTTTCACTGAAAACTAGGGCATGTTTTTTTTTTCTTTTTCTACCCTTTGTTCTATTATTATTTTTTCACAAATTTATATATGCATTCTTGTTTTATATACATATATTTTAAAATAGTGTTAATTAATATTGAATTGAAGCTCATGATTGAATTTCTGTCTCCCATTGTAGATTGAAATTGAATGTCAACTTAGTGCGGAGGAACTAGCTCAGCAAATCCAGCAAACATTCTGCTAATTTTACTGATGCTTGCTCTCATATTTGGTACATCGAGTTATTCGCGACTCAATAATATAATGAATGACTAGACATGTCATGCGTGTTCGCACTGCCGGCCCCCCTTTCTTTCTCTAGCTCTCTTTCACACGCACACGCTGACTCGCTCATTAAGTAGAAATAAAGCAAAGGTGAGAAAGCATCAAACCATTGCTGTTACTGATCATGTAGTTAAGATCAGTCACGACTTGTATTTGCATTCGACATTTGCATTTTTTAATAACATTATTCTACTTTGAATTTATTTATTTTAGTTTCTTGTTGCCAATAACTTTAATGTTTCAAAAAGAATATATATATATAATGAAAACCTAAAATAAAAAATGAGCAAACCTAATATAAAAAATTTAGACAAAATATTATTGATTATATAAAATGAATATAAGAAAAATATCAATTTGATTAGTTATTAAAATAGTTAAAAACTATAGAAACTACATATTTACACAGTATACAAAAATATATAGCCTCTGTTTGGATTTCATTTTATATTGTTCAAATTCTACTTTTCAATAAATGAGTTATTAATATATGGATAATATTTATGGATCCTACTAAATATTTGGTTAAAAATTTAAAACTAATGTCTAAATTTGAAAATTAAAATTTTAGGAGAAGAAAATGAAACCCAAACCGAGGCGTATTATTCCTAAGGTGGAATCTGTCTTTATCTTGACTCTTCCTAATCACGTTTTACATTTAATCCTAGATATCCATAATGCAACTCTATTTTTCATAACATACTATTAAGTGGTTGTTTGATAAAATATTAGCAAATTTATTCTTTTTAATTAGTCAAACTTTAATTTTAATTACACATTTATAACTTATAAAATCTAACTTCAGCATCACTTTGAAATTGGTTCGATTCGAGGTCTGATGGCTAATTAAATTTCCATGGAACCACCTAGTAATTGGTAGGTCAGAATATACATGCTTGCTGATATATAGTGGGACATATTTTGGCCACTCTATATACATATAGATGGACATATTTCTAGTTTTGGCAACTCTTATGTCTCTTATATAAAATATTGTCTAACGTCACCCCCAAAGCACATCTCCAAGTGGTAAAAGGAGAAGGTGGAAAAACTCCAACTTTGTTTGAGGTTGCCGCGTCAAGGGTTCGAATCCTGAAATATGAATTTGGTCCTTGGGTAAGTGCAAGTGTATAAGCAGTCTTCCACCCTATACTCTTGGAGGCATAACCTGCAATTTACCTCCTTCACTAATGCTCAGAGCATGACAGGGCAGGTGGTGGCAATCAAGGATGCGACTTATCCTTTTTTAATATTGTCTAACGTCTATATATTTATTGGGAAAATTAATTATAGCATTCCCTAGTCTAAGAAGAGTAATTATGTTTCACCAAGATTTTGCATGATTCTTTATTGCATAGATATATAGGGTTTCAGGTTTGGACATTCTCGTAGTCTATTTAAGTTGAACCCCAACCTTGAGGGCCCCCACCGACCCTGCCCTGGGCCATTGTGGAGGAGGTAAATCGCAGGATGTGCCTCCCAGGAGCCAGGGTGGAGAGTTTATGGATAGGCCTGGGCTATTAACCCTATGGTAACTCCCGCTTGCAATAAAGCAAATTCCACCCTGACAAGAGAAGGCCCTTTACTATTGTTACATAATTGGAAGTGGGGTTGGGAGGTGGGGTGAGGTGAGGTGAGGTAGGGGGAGGGATAGGATTTGGATATTCAAGATTCTCATGATTGCTTCCTAGACTAGTTCACAAGTTTAAGGAGGCTTCAAAAGACTAGAGAATAACTGAAAGGGTTATGCTACATATACATCATATTTTATCTAATCTTTTACATCTCACTCACACCAAAAGATGGGGACCACGAGCCGACTTTTTTAATACACGTGGGGGCCACGTTTTTTGTGAGGGGGATACAAAATTCGGTACCCCCCTTTTCGGTACAAAGGGATAAACCCTAACTGAAAAATATTGCGATCATATATGTATTTTGTTTCCTACATCATTTAAAAGTTTAAAGTAATCTATAATATAATAAGACTTTGTCTGGATGCGATTTTTGTCCAATGCCAATCAATTAATGGACCGTTGCTCACTGCAAGATGGATCCGTCCTAGCCAGCAAAATTTGACTTGCTAAAAATGAAATGTCGAAAATGTTCGTGTATCATGCAAAATGATTTAAATGTTAATGGCAAAAATGTCATTTTGCCATAAAGTATTCAAAAGTGGGTCGTCATGTCAGAGTTCCTGCAAAGTTGGTGAAAAGCAACGGTCCATTTTCTCATTATCAACGGTATTTTTTTCCATTTTAAGTGCGCCCAGACACCTCCTAAATATTACATCAACTGAAATTTATTTTCTGAACGATTTTAACCTTATTACAATTTAATTATTTCAATAGTACCTTACTTTTTTTTTTCATTATATATTTAATTAAATATTAATTATTAAACATGCACGCAAATAAATAATTGAATTGTACAAGAACAATCAAATTGATTCATGAACATAGAATTATAATTAATTTGAATCAATGAATACAGCAAAAGAATAATGTATATACATTTAAACAAATATGGTGTAAGTGAATCAACATGAAATTTAATTAATTTGAATTAATAGATATAAAAAAATAATAATTTTTATATATTTAAACAAATGGGGTGTACATGAATCAACATGAAATTTAATAAATTTGAATCAATGAATATAGAAAAAGAATAATTTATATACATTTAGACAAATGACGTTACTAAAAAAAAGGTATTAAAAATGTCTAAGTTCGATGAAAAATTATAAATTGATCGAACTTATAAATTTATTTAGAAAAATGCTAGAAGTACACAAAGGTGTACATAAGGGTGTCCATAATGGACACCCAACTCCCTCCCATTGGATGGAGTGTCGGACAATATTGAAATTAAATAAATGTACATGAACTTGAATATTTTATCTACTCCTATAATAATTGAATAGCTCTTAAATTATATAATCTTTAATAATTTAAATACTCCTAGAATTATTTATGATAAAATGAATAATCTTGAAAATAAATACGTGTTCAACTTGAATAATTTGTTTAATAGCTCCTAAAAAATGTGTACAAGAACTTGATTATACTCAATGTTATATTTAATATATCTATAAATAAATGTTAATTAGTATACATGTACATACATAAATAATTAAATTGTAGTATTTCTAGAGTAATTGAACGACCCTCAAAATATATAAAGTGTACATGCATGAAGTTGAAGAATTAATTGATTGAATTATAGTAGGATATATATAAATTAATGTTAATTATTATCATACACGTAAATAAATAATTGAATTGTATAAAAAGTTCATTTCACATAAACAATTTTTTTAATTATTTTTTATATTCACTGATATTCAAATATCATTTTACACTATTTATAAAGTATTTCAAAATAACGTGCAGTATATGTTTAGTCGTGACTAGTACATATAAAAACATTGATTTTTCATAAATAGGTAACGACTTTTCAATTACACATTCTCAAAAAAAAAAAAAAAAATACTATTTTTCACTTGGCACAATAATATTTTCTTACCTTTTAATCAAACATTCTTCAAAAGAAAAAAAGTATTTTCCTAATAAAAATCTCGTCTAAATAAACGCTATATATGTAATTCTTATTTTCTTGATATTTTGGATTAAAAGTAATAATATATTCCAATTAAACGCAATTTCCTAAAAAATGTTTTAATAAAATAACTATATAACCCATTAGGGGAAATGGTCCCATATAATGTTCAATGCACTGAATATTGAAGATAGCAATAGGCAGAACAAATGAATGTGACTCAACAGACTCGGACCAGTAGGTGATTTGAGAAGGGTCTAGTTAACTAGCTCGAGCTTTAATGCCAAGGGTGGGGAGTCTAATCTATCATCAGCATATATAATTCATTAAAATTGCAAAAAGACGTAATAAATATTTAATTCTTAACTGCTTATCCGTTACTATGTTATATATTTTCTATATATTAAAAGTGACTATATAACGGAATTTCTTGTTTTTAACGGAAAAACTAACGGAATTTGTTATTTTAACGGATTATGTAACGGAATTTCTTGTTTTAAAAAAGGCAGTTGCACCTTTTTTCAGTATTTTTATCATAACTTTGTATTCCGATATCCGACTGAGGCGATTCAAAATGCGTTAGAAAACTAACTCATCTGGCTACAACTTTGATTCAGACATCATTCTCCAATTCGATCACTTTCTATGCCAAAAATAGGTCTCAATATGAGACTAAAATATCGGAGCATAACTTTTCGGTTGAAAATTGATTTGTGATCATCTTTTGACTAAATTTGATTCCATTTATGTCTTTCTTTATCCAATTGACTCCGAGCACTCTCAAATCTTCATCGTGAGATTCGGCACAACTTTTAAGTATTTACATTTTAGTCACCGAACTTTGGATCTCTTACAATTTAGCAATTTCTCCAAATTTGTCAACTTTTGCTTATTTTTTTCGATCTCATCAACTTACATCACAATATCAAAATCACACATCTAATTATTTATCGATTACATAAACATTACATCATTAATTATTTAATTAACCAAAAAAATTACATCTTTATTAATAACAAATTAATTTTTAAACAAAACTATTAAATATAAACTAGGCAAACGTGCATTGCACGTTGCTTGCACCTAATGTGTGTGTGTGTATAATTGTGCATGTGTGTTTTAATTCATATACAAAAAAATAAAATAAAAACTTTATTTTAATTTGTTTTTGTATCTTCATATTAGACTAGAGTCTAAGAAAGCTAGGTTCGTTTCTAAATAATTTTATCTCCAAATAAGTTTAGATATTTTACATTTTTTTTTTCTTATTTTACATAAAAGTTACATTTTTAAAGTAACTTTTTTACTTTATTGTCAAAATAAACAAGTTTAATTGTTTCTCTCTTTCATTAATAAATATTTTTTTATTATTTTAAAACTTGCTTTTTTTACTATAAATGTACGTTATAAGTTTAGCCAAACATGCAGCGTGTAGTTGAGCCCACTTATCTTACTGGATAAGATAAAATAAATGGAACAATACATAACTAAGAGGTTTAGTTTTACCAATTTCAAATTTAAAAACTTAAGTTTAAAATTTCAAATTTCAGATATTTTTAAATTTTATTTATAAATTAATTAATTAAATATATATTTTATTAATTAAATATATTAAGGTCACAATTCCATATAATTTGATCACAAATTATAAATTAATTTGTCACAAATTATTTCATAATGACAATTTTATTTATTTATTTTTTTTTGGCAATTGACACAAATTCTAAACGCAATGGTAAAAAAAATTATCAGTTTAATGGACAATTTCCATAAAAATAAAGTCAAACAGACGCCAAACTTTCAACATTTTTTTTTCAAGTGAAAAATTATATTAATCAAACATAATTAATTATAATTCTCAATAAAACGATTTCTAAACAATCCAATTCCCTAAAATTCATTTTCTTTGTACCAATTTTCCATATTTGCAATCAAACGGACCCTTAGAGAAAGTTTCATTTCTCTTCGCAGAGGAAAACATATTATTGTATATGAAACTTATTACATAAACTCATTTCAAATATATTGCAAGCATCATGCATAAATCAGTAGTAAAACACAAACTCAACATAAATCGTGTGCCATGTATATCCACTTGCTTGTCAAAATCGAGGATGTCATCTAAAAAATTATATTGCAAGTTGCATTCGAGCATACTTATCAAGACCCGAAAACGTTGAAACTAAACTAAAGTAGGGCGAAGAAGAAGAAAATCTTGTAAATGCCTTCTTATGCGTGCAAAGTTTTGTGCACGCAATGGTAGAAGAAAAAAGAAACTAGAACATCTGATTTTTTATTTTTTTTTTAATTTCACCATTATTCCTCAGACAAAATAAATCGTTAATAATTGTAAAAAATTAGTTACAAAATTTTTAGTTAATCCGATGAATGCCTGCATCGCAATAATATGCAAAACATTAGTTACACAATTTTAAGTATGGTATGTATTTTTAATTTCATAATTGTAAAAAGGGCACAATAAAATTAACAAATAATCATCCCTTACTTTAAGCCAATTTAATAGCCTTGGTCATACTCATATGTGTACTAAACTATTCCAATTATATTATTTTATTTTGAGTGTGTCCTTTGTAAATATCTATTTCCTTCTCGATAATCTAAAATTTCGAAGTACATCTTCTCACGGGTCAAAAATAATGTTGTCAAAATTGAAAAAAATTGGAAATTCGTTCAATTATATGATAAAATGTGAAAATCATTAAATTAACAAGAAACTGGTTGATTCATCTGAAAAAAACCCTTTAAAACCAACTTGTTCGAACTCAATTCAACTTTTTAACCCTTCTTGGTTTTCCTTTTCTTATTTAATACCCAAATCATTTTTATTAAATTGTTATTGAACGAAATTTGTTATTAAAATTAATTATTAACTTGTATTTCATAAACAATATAACTCATAAATACAACATTTTTGATGTTTTAATTGGTTGAAATGAGGCAAACGTAATAATTCACAAACCACTTATAAAATAGAGAAAGGGTCCCACTAATTTTTAGACAACCATCCGCGTGTCAAGAACCACATCCATTAATTCCGTCGAAAATATCTCATTTTCCATTCTCAACTTGCCACGTAATAACTTCACTAGTATTATTCTCTGATGTGGCTCTGGCCACGTCATCCAATTTATTTGTTTATTCCCTCGTGGGCAATTTAATTGCCGTTGATCATCTTGACCTCCATTCCCAGACGTTGATTTATGTGGAGAAAAGCTTGTGGACACCGAAATTCTTTTTAATATTTTCAAGAATCCTCAGTCAGTTTAGTTGAGACCTGAGATTCTTGTAAAAATTTCGGTACCGGAATTTAGAATCGTCTAGGGAAATTCTGGGTAGATTCAGTTGATCCTGCTTTCACTTGAACTTAAGGTAACCATTTTTAGCAATGATCTTGTCATGTTTTCTTTGATCGTGTCTTGAAATGTAATTTTTTGGAAATCTTTTTCTTTATAATTGAAACTCATAATTAAGTTAATCCTTCGTTTTATTCTGCAAAAAAAAAAAAAAAAAACCCCAGAGGAAGTGCAATCTGTAGCCGAACTTTTCGAACCCATATGTTTGCTAATAATTTCCGAATTCTCTAAAACGTTAAGATACCTTTTTTTTTTTGTGAGAGTTTGCGAAGTGTTTTGATTTTTTAAAATGGAAATGTTAGCCTTTTAGAAGTTTCTGTATCTTACTTGAACAGTTGAATGACGTGATATAGATATATTGATGGAGGGTGAGGGAGTACGAGTTTGCGTAGGTGGTAGGTGGGATGGGATGGGTAGGGTTGGCTGTAAAGAAATGAATTGGTGAATAAATACTATATTTTGTAGGTATGGTCGACTGAAGATCAATTTTTGGGTATGGGATTGTGTCTCTTATCGTGCTAATAATTGGCGTCTGCTGGTGTTCATTGCCTCTCAAGTTATTGAGATCGAGGCTTATTTTGTTGCTTTGTTATTACTTCCCGATAGTCGATATGCTAACCCTTATGTGTGCATCAGTGTGTCAAATGATGTTAAAGTTAGCGGTTCTTTTCGAGTCTAATTATTTTTAGTTTTACTTCTCCAGGATTGAAGTGTTGGGAACTTCTTTTATCTGTTGGATTACAGAACTTGGCATGGGAGTTGTGACTGTTTCGACTTCTGCTGCTCGGACTCCATTGGGATTGAGCACAAAATTTTCAACGCGTTTATCTCCACATAAAAGACCGGTAATTTTATCGTTCAAAACAGATAAAACAAAAAATACGTCACTTGTTGCACCTCCAGAGTCTGTTTGTTTACCTATAGAGACAGCTAAAGAAAATGAAAAGAGGTTAAGAACTGTAAAAAAGCGTTCAGAACGAGTACATGCTGTCTTGACTGATGAAGCAATTTTGAGTACTTTTGATTTAGATTACAACGAAGCTGTCGCCAAACTAGAACACATATTCAAACGTAGTCCATCTGATAAGGAAGTCAAAGACCAGATGGTTAAGAGGAGGAGACGGAGGAGAAAGAGAGAAGAAGCTGAGGAGAAAGAAGGGAAGGGAAGTGCCAATAATATGGTTAGGACTCAGAGGAAGAAGGCAAAAAGATTAAGTCTTGAGACGAGGATTGCCATGAGAACGAACAAAGAAGGTGAAGTGATTGCACCATCCCAGAAAGGGAAAAAATGTAAAAACGATGAAGATGAAGATATTGATCGGCTTGTTAGAGAATATTCAGCTTCCACCGATTTATTTAGCCTCGATTGGAAGAAAATGAAGATTCCACCGGTCCTTTCTTCATCTGACCATGCCTGGCTGTTTAAGCTGATGCAGCCTATGAAGGTGAGCATATTGCAACCTGTCTGAACTAATGATATAAAGAACCAAAATGGATAAATTTGAATCAATTGTTTGATAGGACGGTGGATAGTTGTTCGACTGCTAACTTGTTTATTGTCATTTAGGCAATCCTTCAAGTTAAGGAGAACTTACAAAATGATTTGGGAAGAGAACCAACAGATTGTGAATTAGCAGAGGCAACAAATATGGATACTTTTCAACTCAAGAAACATGTGGAAGTTGGTCGAGCTGCCCGAAACAAGTTGATCAAGGTAATTCACATTTTTCATTATCAGCTCCTCTTCATGTGAAACCATAGTTGTAAGACCCGACCCGAACACTGATTCGGACAATGCAGCGTGTCAGTGAGTCAGTAGTTCGACCGGTGACTCGATGGTTGGACCGGCGGGTCAATTCTTGTTAAATATATTATTATCCATTTATTGGATAATAAAATTTTGACATTTTCTAATACTAACTAAATTAACTTTATGTAATTTAGGTGACTAAAGATCAATCTTCGTGTCAAAATTCAACAAATTGTAGATCCTGTATAATGAAATATGGATTTGAAGCAATAAACAACCACCAATCGAAGACAAATTTATGTGGCAAAATTAAACAAGATAGCTTCATAGACTATAAGAACATTCTTACAAAAATAATCATGCATAAAGTACGTGTTATAAAGTAAATTATTTGAAATAAATCAACACTTTCTCAATTAAGAATAATTAGAACGCATCCATGCCGGGGTATCAGACATAAATTCTTCAATTCCTTCGCCTTGTACCAATGATGGAGTCTCAGTCATACTAAAATCCTCGTTTTCATTGTTTGTATTCAATCTATTGTCATTATCATTGCCATCATCGCCATCGCCATCAAGATGAAGATCATCAAAATGCAATTGATCTAGAAAAGGTATAAAATTTAGCATTACATCATATGTATTTTAATAAGAAGAAGAAATAATAGCATCAGTTGAACATTTACCATCATTTTTATCGTTCTCCATAGTACATGGACCTAAATCATGGCGAATGTCTCCAACTCATCATCTATTAGATTCGGTGGCTCCTCCTCTAATACCCAATTGCCATAAATGCCAAATCTTTCAAAGTCGATATGATCATAATTTCGTCTCTTGAAGTGATTCGTAAACAATGTTTGTTATTCAAGTGAAATAATCAAATATAATTCTAGTAAAAGAAAATCAAATCTAAGAATCCAATAAATCATAAAAGGATGAAAACTTTTATTTAAAAGCCTGTTTGGTACAGATTCTCATTTTGTACAGTAAATCAATTCTCATTTTCAACCACACATCCTTCAATAAAATAATATTTTCCATCACATCAATACTTTTTTCTTCTTTTTCAACCACACATTTCCCATCATATCACTATTCAAAAATCAATTCTTCCCCCAAAAATTCCTACCAAACACACTCTAAATAACATTACCGTTGTTGCAATCTTAAATTGTAGTGGACATAGACAAGATCATTTAGTCTTTGGTGCTCGAGTCTATTTCGCTTTTTAGTATGGATATGTTCAAACATACTCCAATTCCTCTTCCCATTACTTCTCTCTCTTTTTTTTCTTTTTTTTCGATCGGGGTAGGATACAAGGGACAAGGAGTTTCACCTTGATGAATATGAATTTCTCTATCTGTTTATTCATTTGAAATCAATCTATACAATCGGAAATTTAGTTATAGAAAATCCAGTACTGTATCTCAATTTCACCGTCAAATTTTGATGGATATATTTAAGATGCAAGTCATTCGATAATCGTATCAACTCCAGAACTCAGAAAAGTTTTTATGATGGAAGTTTGGGAAATAAATGAGGTTTCAGTTTTTCTTAGTTTGTTCACGGGCTAAAGGTACGTATGGTGTAGCATATTGCATATGGCTGGTTGTATGGCTCTATTTCTAGATCCAAATCTGAATCTTACTGTAAACTAGCCCCTTGCTCACCAAGTTAGGATTACATCAGCTGATGCTATCATGTTTCTAATTGGTTGCAGCACAATCTCCGGCTTGTTCTGTTTGTAATGAACAAATATTTTCAAGACTTTGCAAACGGCCCAAAATTCCAAGACCTCTGTCAAGCTGGAGTTAAGGGTCTTATAATAGCCATTGATCGTTTTGAACCAAAAAGGAAGTTCCGGCTCTCAACATATGGCCTCTTTTGGATCCGACATGCAATTACACGTTCTATGACGCTCTCAAGCTTCACGAAAGTGTCCTTTGGCCTTGAGTCGGTGAGTTTATCTCATATGCCTTTTCTCTTGTTATCTTTCTTATATTGATTCAACTTCAAAATTTTCTGCCTACATGCTTTTCCCTCGTTTGTTACAGTTCTGACGGCGTGAATACTTTTGACAAGCAAGGCTATGTTAGACTGAATTGTTTTTTCTGATGTAGGTCAGAGCAGAAATCAATCGGGCGAGGCTGCAGTTGATGTTTGAACTTCAGAGAATGCCAACAGACGAAGAAATTGTAGAGAGAGTCGGTATTTCCCCCGAAAGATATCACGAAGTGATGAGAGTATCAAAGCCTATCATTTCCCTCCATTCACGGCATGCGTTAACCCAAGAGGAATTCATAAATGGAATTACTGATGTTGATGGTGTAGAAGGAGATAAAAGGAGGCAACCTGCTCTTCTCAGGCTTGCACTAGATGATGTGGTAAATTTTCGTCTCATAGACTCTGCGCCATAATTAACTATGTGCTTGCATTTTCTGGACTAATTACTCTCACTCTAGTAAAATATGACTATTGCTCAAATTCTGCACAACTCATATCTATGTATTCCATTCCGGAATAATACTCCAATGACCATATGGCTTGTGTTGACATGCATGCAACACTTTTCATCCAATCTCTTTAGAGAATGTGATTCTTATACTTCCTCGTTCACAGTACATAAGAAGATATGTAATCAATGAAATATAGCAAATTGAACAGTTGCCATGTCTGGGCTTCTTTTTCGTGAAATTTATGATTTTCTATAAAAGTAAGTACTATTTGCATGCTGGAACTTGAAGGGTGTGAATTTTAAGCAGTATACATAGTATAATGGCTTAGCTCGTACATATAAATATTATCTAGTACTATTGAGTTCACCTTACCGAACATGTCATTTCTATCAGAAGACTACTTCAGTTTTATTGGCACCTCAGGGAAATGATATAGATATAGAACTCGAATAAATCTCATCCTTCTAAGTATCTGAAATCTCTTCGTAAGTGTCATGTGCATCGTTAATTACCAGTCTTAATATCCCTATATTGAAATCCTTTGCAGCTTGATTCTCTGAAGCCAAAGGAGAGTTTGGTGATCAGACAGAGATATGGACTTGACGGTAGAGGAGACAGAACCTTGGGAGAAATTGCTGGGAATTTAAATATTTCGAGAGAAATGGTCCGAAAGCATGAAATGAAGGCTCTCATGAAGCTCAAGCATCCAGCACGAATGGACTATATTCGCCGGTATATATTCAAATGAATGACACCATTGGCTTGTCTTGTTGACGCATATCTTAATCCCCATCTGGATCAGCTGTCTTCACATTGCTGGATATTACATACATATAAAATCAATCAACATGTATAATCCATTTTCACAGGACCTGGAAATTGCAGTCTGCTGGTATATATGGCTTATAGCCCCCTTTTTGCAGTTTTTTTTTTTCTTTTTATTTGTAATCTGCTGGTATATATGGCTTATACCTTGTTGACATAATGATCTTACTTCTATACACCTCATGCATGTTCAATTCACAGTATTAGACGAAACTAAACAATATTATGAATAAGATTTTCTTTTTCTTTTTAGTTCTATTCAGTCCTCTCTACCAAATATGATATTTGATTCTATGGCAGGTTCCAAGTTGGCAAGTTTCTTGCATAGCTGTTTATAAGGTCTACCATCCATTGCATGGCTCAAAAAATAAAAATGGGAAGAAAGGCCAAAAATAGCATCAATATACATGTAATTATAAGAAATTTTGAAATAAATGACCGAAAAATACGATTCTCAGCAGCTAATTTTAATTTTTATGCCAAAAACACTAGCTCATTCCATTATCTTTTTTGATCTCGTTTGCATTTTCTGGTTGGCTATTGGGGTTCATATATACATGGATAATCAGTCATTTGTTTTCTGAAAATTTAAATTCAAAAGCGGAACAGAAAGGGTATCACAAATTGTTGAGAATCCATGAGTCTTGCTTGTATTTTGGTACAAGATATCGAAAATGTACTGCAGTAGATAACATAAAAAAAAAAAAAAATTAATTCAACTGCGGAATAGAAAGGAAAGAGTGAAGTGACCGATTGTCCTACAAACAAAAAAAAGAGGGTTTCCAGGCTAGTGTTCATCAGTCGAGCCAAGCCAAGCCACGGCTAAACCTTTTTTTTTTTGGCTTTTGATTCAATGTCATACATAGGCTTTATGGCTCGGCTCGGCTCGGCTCGGCTCGGCTCAGCCCTTTTTGGATTTTTTTTTTTTTGTTTTTTGTCCGAGCCATATGGTTTTATGGCTCATCTCGGGTAAGTGTTTTTTTTCTTCGTTTTACGTTTGATTAGTTTTGGTTACTGTTTACAAGCCAAATGGCTGACGGCTCGACTCGGCTAAGCCCCCCCTCCCCCTTTTTTAACATTTAATTCAGTATTTTATGTTACAAATATCAATTTTAAGAAATTTAAAATTTGTTGGAAATGTTAAAATGCGGGCATGATAAATATATGATCGATAAATTTTAAATATCAAAATTATTTTACATTAATTGTGAAACGTAAAGTCGTGATTGTTTGTTTCTTTTCAATCTCAACATCATTCCAATGTCTTTTTTTCGAATTTTATTTTCTCACTCCCCATACTCACACCAATTTCTCTTAATTTCATTTTTCTTTAGTTTTTACGTTTGGTTCGTATTTTACGCTGCATTTTTAACTATTTAAAATTTATTCAAGAGTTTAAAGAGCGATCATAATAAATATATGATTGATAATTTTTAAATAACAAAAATTATCTTGTATGAATTATTAAACATAAAATCATGCTTTTCAATTTTCCTTCGAAATCTTGAAATGTGACTATGATAAATATATGTGAATTATTGCTATCTTTTTATGGGAATTATTGCTATCTTTGTTTATAATTTACTCGCTTGCAAATTATATAGGAATTTTTAGTTGAAGTAAATTGGAATTGTATTTTCCTTTCAATTATTATGTCGAAAACAAATTAAGGGCTTGTTCGGTAGAAATTAAAATTGGATTAAAATTGAAAAATTAACCGTTATTTTTGACATTTATTAAACGAGTGAGACTCAATAACAATTATATTTTTAATTTTAATTGAATTTTAAGCACTACTAAACATGCTCTAAGGATTTTCTAATTGGAAATTTATTTTTTCTTTTTTGCTTTAAAAAATTAAAAATAAGATCAGGCCGAACCACTCACCGGTACCCGACGATTTTAGAACCTAGAAAACTCTTTTGAATCAGATAGCCAGAACCCTAATTCATTGAAGTTCAGACTTTCTTCTCCCATTTATTTTTCCTCTGCAGCAACTAATCAACCTGGTGAATATCTAAATCCCAGACGCATCTATTAGAATATTTTGTTGCATAATTTTAATTTTTATTATTGAAGAAGAACTTTTCTCACAGTTCGCAGCTCCCACCGTTGACTTTCAGTCCTCTTTTCTTAGCATTTAGTTGTTGATTTTTATTCCAGTTTGGTAGTAATTGAGTTACAAGAAGTGTAATTAAGAAGTAATTGTGCAATGTATTCCTGAACATATCACTATACGTTGTATGTTGAAAGATTATAGTGATAATTGATGTGATGATTGAAAGTAATTTCCCGTCCATGAAATAATAATGTTTATGTTTGAGCATAATTTAGGGCTTAGTCAAAATTTGGTTTTTCCTGAATCTATCGTGGAAGCTCTCGAAATGAAGCATGAATGCTTTTAGAGGTTTTGGTTAAGTTGAGTGGTAACGACCGGTTTGAGAAATAATCTCATTTCTTATTCGGGACAGCCATTTTTCTCGTCTTCTTTGCAATATAAAAGTACACAGTTTAGTTCATATGTGTTTTAGAGGCAAATCAATGTTTCCATGTGCATTCGATTAGTTTATTTTTGCTTTCTAGATCATTGTTCCTTTGTTAATATGTGTTTCGATTCCTTTGCTTCCCACATTGCATATCAACTGTTTGATAGTTTTCCCCATAGAAAATATTCGCGTACAATTTTTTCTGTTACATTGTAAACTCAATATCACCACTATTTATATTGGGTTTTCTTTCTTTCTTTCTTTCTTTTTTTTTAACAAATTGAGATAGGGAGTAAAAAGATCGTAGATATGAGCGGCAACCTTAGGAGCATGAAGAATGTATTGGCCGATGCAGCCTTAAAGGGTGTGGAATTTGCAAGGGCTCAGATATTTGGTCATGTGCTCAACCCAACTGGGCAAAGATCTCCCCACAAGATTCTGCGCAAGAAGCTTATCGGTGAGAAGGTGGCCTCGTGGTACCCTTACGACATCAAGAAAGATGACCCCCTCATCATGGCCCGTCAAGAACAAGAGTAATAAATCACCTAACTCTAACTACCATCCGTTATTTATTGTGCATGCTTCTTTGTGTGTTTGTTATCATGGTAAAGGATGTTACGCTTTTGTAGTATAATGTGAATATTTCAAGTATTATGGGAGAAAATCATTTGTGTTTTGAAGACTAATTAAAAAAGTATTAGATGCTACTCTCATATACAAGCTGTTGCCTTAAGTATTTTAAATCTGAGATAGGAAGGCAGAGAAAAGAATGAATCTTACAGCATTTTTCATGGACGTTCAACGTCACATCTATTATCTGTAGAGGGAATTGTAGAAAGATTGGTTAGTGGACCCTTTGCACTTTGTACCTTCCGTGGAATATATAATTTATAAACCTCCATGATGCTTGAAGATATTTCTCGATGACTGAGTAGAAGAAATTTGTCCAGACAGATTAGATATTTGATTATGCACAAAAGTTTTGAAAATAGTAGTATAAGTAAAAGGTAAAATTCTATTCAGAGTTTCATAGGGAAGTTAGGTGTTCTAGAATCATATCAACCCACCCCCTCCCGAAAATTTTGTCCTCAAATCCCCAAGACCAAAGACAGAAAAGGAAAAACATGTCAAAGTGTCCGTGCCTGCGTTTGGAAGGATATCTTTAAAATTAGTTGCATCTACAGTTTGATAGATGGCCTATTTCCAAGATATTAAAGAAAGTCAAAGGCTAGTTATGTAGAGTGACTATGAAAGTGAAACTTTGATTCTGTTTTGAGTGTTTTTTGACTAGGTTGAAGTTGTGTTTACAAGTCTGAATCATTTCTCGAAACTCAATTGATTGATTGTGGACAGGCGCTTAAACAAGCTTGAAATGTTGAAACGTCGTGGAAAGGGGCCACCAAAGAAGGGCCAAGGAAAGCGTGCTAAGAAGAGTGGCAAATAGAGAACAACTGTGGTCTTGAACGGCATTACTTCCATGTTTCTTAGGAAGGATTAAATAGAACCGGACAATATTGCTAATTCTTTTCCAATGATCTTTTGGATTTTGACGAATGATATGTGATTGTAAACGCTCACTTTCGGTTGTCATGTTTTGACATGTTTTGGCTGACATAACTCTTGATAAATGAATCAAGATATTAATGCCATAGATGTGCATTTTAATTTTGTACATTCTTGGTGCTTATTCTCATTTTATGCTTTTGATTACTCCTATTTACTTTTTTAGCAAGACTTGAATTTAAAATATTTATATATTTTGGATAGCGTGTTAAATTCCTTCTCAGAAGTTTTAAATGAAGCTTAACGTAACATGGAGGCATGTAAAGGTATTGATAAAATTATCCCGAATTCAATCCGCATTTGATGGTGGTGTTGAAGATAGAATCACTACTATATTAAAAGAGGGGATAGCAAATCACTGTTCATTCTCGCACCCTCCTTTTCACACTACTTTCCTTCGAACTGGATTTGCTACAGTAACTTATCAGCCGTCTCAAACACTTTTCATCTCTCACCGCCTTCTACTATATATGAATGAAGTCAATGTGTTAAGATGTGAAATAAAATTAAGTGGAAATTGCCGTTTTATGGCAACATAAATGCATCCTGTATAAATTGAAAATAATTTTAAAAACACTTATAATTGTTTGCAACCTGCAAACCGACTTAGACTGGTTTCAGGTTATAATTTGTGGCCGACTTTATTAACCGACTTACGTTCATTTGTAGCCGACTTACATTTCACGCCGTATTTTCTGTTGATATTTTATGACCGACTAACATATTATTAGTCAATAAAAAACACACAAAATACAAAAAAAAATAAAGTTGCCGACTTACATTTTCTGCCCTATATATACATGCATGCAAATACATTTTCTACACAGTTTCCTCTTTCTCAAAGAAAAGATTTAACAAAAAAAAAAAAATTCCTCTGAAAGAAAAGATTTAACAAAAAAAAAAAAAATTCTCGATTACTGGTCTGTAGTTGATTTAGTTCTAGACTAACCATCTTGAGGTCCGTCGCGCCAAGAAGAAGATCTCCGCTCTACCTTCTCGGGAAAAAAACTCCGGTGTAAATGCCCGTGCATCGAAGTAAGTAGAATTACTCTTTTACCTATGTTAATTGGGATATTACTGCAATCAATGTTCAGTTTTCTTAATGAAAATTAGTGATTATAGTTATGTGATATATGGGGTTATGTAACAGCACGTTTGTAAGTTGCAATGTAAAAAGAAATGAAGGAAATAGGATGACACTAATTCTTTATTGATAACCAAAGTGCAAGAAGTCCTGCAAATTTTAAATTTTCATAAAGTCAGTTCATTAATTGTAGTTTCTGGCTATGCATTCTTTGTCTTATTTTTCTTTCGATTTGATTTCGTAAATATTTGAGTTAGTGCCTTAAATGTTTATATTACTACTGAAATATTGTTGAAGCAGCATCGTCGTTGTTGAAGCAGCATCGTCAATATCTGAATTCCCTACCTATATGTTGTTGGATGATTTTGGTATCATATTTTGGATGATGGGTACAGAAATTAGTCAATAAAAAACACACAATACTCCCCGTGCGCGCACGGGGAGTTCGAAATTTTGTTTTTTTAATATTTTTTTACGTTTTTTTTTCTTCTTTTTTTTAGCTAAAAATTATATTGATTTACATTTTACAAAAACTATAAATGTAATTTCACTTATTACAAATTTAAATCAAAAATATTAGAAAATATTTCATTTCATACATATATGAAATCTAAATTCCTTTCGGGGGCGTTGCCCCCAACTTGCCTAGGGCGCCCGCCTCGACTTCACGACTCGACCGGGTCAGGTCGATCCCCGTTGGGGGCGTTGCTCCCAAACCCCCACGAGGGGCGCTTCTTTTGACTTTTCATTTGTGTTATTTCGCATTACATATAACAAGTTTATTTCTAATTGTATTTTCTGGTGGTTGTGATTAACTACAGTAGTACACTTTATAATATTGTGTCCAAATCTTTTTACATATTTTTACTTTAATAATCTAATTTCCATTTGTTAACATTGTGCAGGGTCTGACTGCTATTCATCTCTCGAATTTTTCCCTCTTCGTTTTGCTTAAGTGAAAATGTAAGAATTTCTTCTCTTCTAGAAATTTAGCTTCATTTAATAATATTCAATTAGTCTACTTGTAGATATAATAGTATAAAAAAAATGTTTATAATTTTCTAGCATTTCATTTCATCAAATATTTGAGGTAGCGACTTCAATGTTTATTACTATTGCATTAAATTTTACAATTCCATTACTTTATAACTTTAAATGTATGCATTTTATTAATGGTATACTATAGTTTTAGGACTTTTATCCATCAATTTTATTCCACGACTTTAATGTTGCTCCGGACCGTTTTTCCCGGCCGTATACACGTTTTCCGCATTGTGTCTCTGCGCCTTTTTTTTCCTTTTCTGTTAAATAACATATTTAATTTATTAACTTTTTCCACTTCCTTAAAACGCCTACGCGCCTTTATTTCCCTTTTATGTTAAATAACATGTTAATTCATTAGTTTTTTTCACTCCTTTAAACTTTTTCCTCTCATTTAGTTCATATATTGTTTAATTTATACTCCGGCCTATTTCATAATTTATCTTATTTTCTTTTATAGATAATTCAAAAATGTCTGTGATGGAGAGCTTCAATCTTCATAACCTTGAAACTATTTTCCAAAGTACAAATGAGTCCTACAATACCTTCGTTCCAACAACAAAATCAAAGACATAAGGATCGGCGAAATCGAGTTAGAACAGGGTGCATTGATCAACGCAAAAGGATAGTTAACCCTATGTTAATCGAGAATGCTAATTTAGATGTCGCCAATGTGTATACATCTACAATACATCATCATTTTGAAACTTCTACTTCAAATGAAGCAATTGCCAATATTTCCAATTTGGAATTACAAGAAAGTTCTACCTTATTGAATGTACCAATTACTTCATATGTATTACCAACGTGTACTTATTGTGAACATTGTGGTGCACAAAAATTTTATAAAGAAAGTAAAAGTTTTTGTTGCTCGGACGGAAAAGTTAAGCTTTATATGTGTGATTCACCAACCGAACTATTCAATTTGTTTACTTCTACGCTTAACCTAAATGTATGGAATTTAAAAAAAATTGCAAGGGGATATAATAACCATTTTGCATTCACTTCATTTGGTGTCAAATATGATAAAGAAGCTGTTTAAAACATATAGAGGTATATACACATTTAGAGTTCGTGGGCAAGTATATCATTATGTAAATCAACTTATACCAAAGAATAATACGCCTTATTATATGCAAGTTATATTTTTATGATGTTTAAAATGAACTTGAAAATCGTATGAAAATTTGAGAAAACTTTATTGAATCTACTTTAATGACTTTAATTGAAATTCTTGAATTAAATCCATATAGTAGATTTTTTAGATCTTTAAGTGATATAACTAACTTACATAACTACCAAATACATATAAGATGTGACCCAGGACTTGATCGAAAGAGTTTTTAATACTCCCACGTCGTCTCAAGTAGTCGATGTATGGATTGAAGATGATGGAAATGCAAATGCTCACATTCGTGATATTACTATATACTCGGCATTGGTGATTCACATAAGGTTCATTATTATTATGGTTGTTATGATCCTTTGCAATATCCTTTACTTTTTCCATATGGGGAATTTGGGTGGCATGAAGGTATTGATAGATGCAAAGTCGATCCTCGAGATTTGCCCAATTTTGATGCTTTTCCTACCACAATTAATTCTGCGTATCTCAAATTATCGAAAAAGAAAATCAAGGTTTGCGAATATTCCTTTTAGTATATTTCCTAACATTTTCAATATAAATGTTATAAATGAATACTAAAATTGGTTTTCTATCATACAGTACTTAATGGAACTAAGAAACGGTCTCAGGTTTCTTGCCGAGAATACTATTCGTACAAGTTACAAATCAGGCCTCCAGGTAAGTCTATATTGCTTCATAGTGGTATACTATTTCAACAATATGTTGTAGATATGTATGTTAAAATTGAAACTACTAGATTAGACTATTTTCGTAATAATCAAAAACAAATTCGTGCTGAACTTTATCAAGGCATTGTAGACAGTGTTGAAAATGGAGAAACAAGAGGGTACAAAATTGGAAGAAAATTCGTTTTACCACAATCCTTTACATGTGGGCCTAGAGATATGTTAAGGAGATATATGGATGCAATGGCTATTGTACAACGTTATGGAAAACCAGATATATTTTTAACTATAACATGTAATCCAAATTGGCCAGAGATTAGACAACAACTAAGACATAATGACGAAGTTCAAAATCAACCCGATCTAATTGTACGAGTATTCAGAGCAAAATTAGAAGAGTTAAAAAATGATTTATACAAAAAAAAATGTCTTAGGCCTTGTTATTGCACATATATATGTGATTGAATTTCAAAAAAGAGGACTTCATCATGCACATCTATTGTTAATTTTCAACTGTGGCCACAACATTTCTTGTGCTGCGGACGTTGATAAGATAGTGTCCTGTGAAATTCCTGACAAAAATAAATGCTCTCATCTTCATTCTGTTATTGTTAAACACAATATGCATGGTCCTTGTGGAAATCTAAATCCAAAGAATGTATGTATGGAGGCAAATGGAGGTTGTAAAAATAAATATCCTCGAGATTATTGTAACACTACTATATTTTGGTCATGACTCATACCCGTTGTATAAACGTCGTAATAATGGCATTTCTGTTAAAGTTAGAGGTCAAATCTTAAACAATCAATGGGTCATACCATATAATCCTTATTTAAGTGCAAAATTTGACTGTCACATTAATGTTGAAGTATGTTCTTCCGTAAAATATTTATACAAATATGTATACAAAGGACATGATCGTATTAATTTCTTAATTGACACAAATGAAACAGAGAAAGAAATTGACGAAATCTCGCCTTACCAATCTGCTAGATGGATATCTCCACCGAAGCTATGTGGAGGATTTTTTCTTTCCATTTGGCGGAAATTTGTCCTACTCGTTTATTCTTTACTGACCTTCATATTGAAGACCATCAACAAGTAACATACAATGGGAATGATGATTTATCTACCGTTGTTGACAATGAAAATATGCGGAGAACAATGTTGACGAATTTTTTTCGAATCAATGAAGTAAATGAGTTTGCTCGAACATTGTTATATCGGGATTTCCCTACACATTTTGTTTGGAATACAAATACAAAGATTTGGACTCCAAGAAAGAAACAAGTTGTTATAGGACGAATTGTCACATGACAAATCCTTCGAAGGAGAACGTTATTTTCTTGGCGTTCTTCTTAATCATATTCGAGGACCAACATCATTTCAATCTTTAAGAACTTCAAATGGGGTGACGACTACAACTTATCGAGAAGTTTGCATTGCTACATGGTCTATTAAGTGGAGATAACCATTGTGAAGAATGTTTGTCAGAAGCTATTGTTTACGAAATGCCATATTCTTTAAGACGTCTTTTTCCTACACTCCTTATGCTTTGCAATCCTAATCATCCAAAGTTGTTGTGGGATAAATTCAAGACTTATATAATTGATGATTATGTACATGAAAATATACCCGTGGAAGATTCTTTGAAGTACGTGCTTTAGAGGATCTCAACTCTGTTTTAGAATCATCGGGTAAAAACATAAACGACTATGAAATAGTATCATTCAATATAAATATAGATGAGAATGAAAGGTTAAGAAGAATGATTGTAGAAGAGACAACTAATTTGAATGTTCATTGTGCCCATGATGATACAGCAACCTTAAATGACAAACAACAGTCCGCGTATGATACAATTATGGAAAGAGTAAAGTCAGAATCAAGTGGTGCTTTCTTTATCGACGGTCCAGGTGGGACAGGTAAAACTTTTTTATATAAAGCACTCCTAGCTGGTGTGAGATCTCAAAATTTAATTGCTTTGGCAACTGCATCTTCTGGAGTATCTGCATCTCTATTACCTGGAGGTAAAACAGCTCATTCAAGATTTAAAATTCCTTTAGAAAAAATTGGTGAAATTAGTTGTAATGTTAGCAAGCAATCGCCTTTAGGGACTTTATTTAAAATGTCTAGATTAATAATTTGGGATGAAGCAACTATGGTAAATCGTTGTGCCATTGAAGCTGTAGATAAGATGTTAAGAGATATTACAGATTGTAATTTGCCTTTTGGCGGTAAAGTGGTGGTTTTCGGAGGCGATTTTCGACAAGTTCTTCCAGTCGTACAAAAAGGAAAAAAAGAAGACATAATGAGAGCTACCTTAGTATTCTACGATCTTTGGCCTTTATATTTACATCTACCATTAGTTGAGAATATGAGGTAATAGTTAGATACCAAATTTTGAGATTACTTTCTTGAAATTGGAAATGGATCAGAGCAATAACATAGTTGTAAATGCATTAAGATTCCAAACAATATAATTTTTGCATTTGAGGATTAAATTACATCTTTAAAAAATCTAATACATCATGTTTTTCCAAACATAGAATCATATCTTGATAATTTACATCTTATGGCAAATCGAGTTATTCTTTCGCCTACAAACGAATGTGTTGATCGTATTAACAAAATTTTGCTTGAAGATATTCCTGGTGAATTTTACACATATTATAGTTTTGATGAATCAATTGACAAATCCGGAACAAATCCTACAAGAAGATTTCTTGAATAGTTTGACCTCAAATGGTATTCCACCACATGAATTAAAGCTCAAAAGTAAATTGTCCCGTAATGTTATTACGAAATATCAATCCTTCGAAGGGTTATGCAATGGGACACGTCTTACTTGTCGAAAATTTGAAAAGAACGTAATTCTTCTTGAAATCACTCTTTGGCGAATATTGTGGAAAGCATGTTTTCTTACCGAGGATCCCTTTTATACCTCTAAAAAGTGATCGAAACTCAATTCCATTTAAAAGAACTCAATTTCCAATTAGACCATGTTTTGTAAATGACAATAAACAAAGCACGTGGTCAAACACTTGATTTCGTTGGTTTATATCTTCCAGAATCGGTCATGTGGTCAACTGTATGTAGCATTATCAAGAGCAAAACAAGCACATCTATAAAAGTTTTACTTAAACCATCAAACACTCGACACTTTACACAACACATGTACTAAGAATATTGTGTACAAGGAAATTCTTTCATTCATACATCCGTAGAACTACAATCTTCATGACTATTTTTGACATTTGACATCTTCGAGATTAAATTGAATATGTTTTTCGGTGCTATATACTCGACAAAGGTTTTACTCTTTCTTGATCAATTTAGATATACTTTCATTCATCATTTTTAACTTTAGCTAGATAAACGCATATTAAATATTGTTCAAATAAATTTCTCAATTATTATAAAATATATCATGTCTTAAATTCGGAGTCCGTTCATCGATTCGGACATTACATTTCTCTTTTCTGATTTTTCTTCCATCTATGTTAAAGCAGAATTTTGTCATTTATGATTATGCTCGGACTAAGATACCTGACAAGGAACTGAAAAACATGATAAGCAAAACCTTAACTTGTAGAACTAATGAAAGGTATGAATTTCTGTTAAAGAATTTGAATTATTAGATAGTTCTATCATTTTTTATTTATTTCTTTTGTTGATGGCTTACAGAGAGAATGGGAAATTCTTCAAAGAGATGTTTTTATTACTCGGGTCAATGTAATTATTAAGAACATTTTTTGGAACTGAATTGTAAACTTTTAAAACAAAAGGTCATGTCATGTCTGTAGTTTCCTTCGACTACAAACTGCAAACTCTATAATTTGCTACTTTTCCACATCTCTGTCATATTATATTATTATAACTACTTTTAACATGTTTCAGATGCTCAACTAGATGGTAGTGGATAGAATTAATGAAGAAAAAGAAGTTAGACACATTTTTACTATACTATAAGTACTATTCAATATTGTGTTCCAATTACTTTATTTATGTTATTCCTTTCCAATCTAATGGTGCCTTATTTATTCATTGCAGCTCAAAGGTTTATCCAATTGTCATTGCTGATCATCCCTCCAAACTTAATTAGTTTGCATTAGGATTTACTCATGGTGGAGTTCACGTGGTAGAACTCTAGAAACGGAAGGAAAATGAAGTATGGCGCCTCCACAAGAAAATGGTGCAAGCTATCAGGCCCATTGCATTTGTACCGGACCAATCTTCATAGTATAATAAACATGTATTAGATGACTTAACTTATAAGATTCGACAGTGATAGGGCCGAGGGAATGATTACAATGTTAATAGACATAACATGGATAGAAATAGTTCAAAATATGTAAGATAAACTCGAGAATCTTGGAACTTCTTTTGCTTTTCTTTTCTTTTCCCTTGCACCAAATATTGTATCTACATACACACTTACATGTTTGTAAATATTATGCCATGTGTACTGAAATTTTTTCTCTTCCTATTATGGCAACTTCTTTTTCTATTGAGAGCATTTGCTTTATTTTTATGTTAATTTAATAAACGAAAAACCCAACGAAAGTCTCATTTTCAAATAAATTGTTGTATTCCACGTTGAAACATGCATTGTTCCCCTCTTGTAAATTTGAATTTCGCAATTGGAGGCAATTCCTATACAGTATTTATTGCTATTCCTTTATTCAAATTTTTGATTGCCCTTATATTTCTATAAAACATTATTTCTTTTATACAAATGTGTGATGAAATTTTATAATACAATTTTCCATCTACTCTTAACGTTCAAACCGTTAATATTACCTTAAAAATTACACAACCCGTGCATTGCACGGGTGTTAAACTAGTTTAAATAGAAAAATTTATCTCCTTTTTTAAGAAATATTTGTACTTTTTATCTATAGAGAATCTTTCCATTCACAAAATTTTAAAGATAAGATGGTCATACCAATTCGGGATAAAAGACAAAATAAGAACAAAAAACTTTCCGGACGAAAATATTCTTCTATTTTCTCTTTTAAGAGAAAAAAATGCAACTTGACATGATTTAAGTTATTGGTAAAACATGGCATGATTAAAATTATTGGTAAAGAATTTTAGCCTCAGCTAGAATTTTGTCAAAAAAGCAAAAGTTTTTAGCTTCGGCTGATGTTTGAGTCACATTAAAATTTTCATTCTAATTTTTCTACTCATTCTCAACCACACATTTTTCAATAAAAATACTATTTTTCATTCTTTTTAACCACACATTTTTCATCAATTTACTATTTCAAAATACATTCTTAAAAAATAATGTAGCTCAAACGCACTCTCAATTTGTTTCTTTCGACTTTTTTGTTTTTCAAAGAAATTAGTACCACTGTGAGACAATCGACAAAAAAAGGCGACTGATCCCTGCTGTCATGTTTGAGAAACGTGTTCAACTTTTTATCCAGATTAAGAGAGAGAGAGAGAGAGAGAGAGAGAGAGCAATAGTTCCAAAATACTGACGTACATTGAAGAGCGACATTCGGAAAGGAGATACGACCTGTTTTACACGTGTAATAGTGTATCAGCTGACAATTTGGTACATGAAAAATCTATAAAAGAGTTCCCACTCAATGAGTAGAGAGTTTAATTGATAGAAGCGACACCATAGACATGGCGGCGGCGAAGGTTAAGTCAATATTTATATACCCAATAAAATCATGCGCCGGGATTTCTGTTTCTCAGGCATCCATCACTTCTACTAGGGGTGTCCAAAAGTCCCGAACCGAACCGGACCGAACCGAACCCGAACCGAACCGAGCGGTTCTTCATAAATTAAATACCCGAACGGGTACCCGAATCGAGAACCGATGGGTTTGGGTCGGGTCTCGGGTCTAGACGAAGAACCGAACAAGAACCGAAACTAAATAATTTTTTTATATTGAATTAATTAAATTATTTTATTTTTTTTCTATACAAATTAGCAAATTAATTGAATAAATTAGATTATTTCATAATTTTAATTTTTAAGCCCAAATCATTTTAAAATCCATTAGCTCATTTTAATTTGAAACAAATAAATATACTTTATGTAGTTTTGCTATAATATTAATATCTACTTTTTGGTATTTGTATGCATTGAATTAATCTTATTGGACGGCTAGTTTTGTATATTTTTTTGAATTGAGCTACGTTAATTTGTAAAAGTTACGAATGAAATGTTATTAAATGTATTTATGTAGTGTTGCTGAAAATATTAAAAAATTTAATTATGGTACGGAACCGAACGGAACCGAACCGAATGGAACCGAATGGAACCGAACCCGAACGGTTCCATAATTATATTTGGACCCGACGGGTCCATTTATTAAATACCCGAAAGTTTTGGGTCGGTTCGGGTATCTTCAGAACCGGACCGAACCGACCCATGGACAGCCCTAACTTCCACTGGTATCATCATCTCCAATCTCTCTCTATCTCTCTGGTTCGACTTTTCATCAATAGTTGGTCGCAACATATTTTCGATTTCCGTAGGATGAATTGATTTACGATTAATCTAGTTGTACAAATTAAAATAAAGTTTATTTCCAAAATAAGTGTTGGGGAGATCTTGGTTTTCATTGATTTCAAAAATTATTTTTGAAATGATCAATTTAAATGTTGCCAACACAATAAACCAAGTTTGTCAATTTAGTTTGTACACATAGCATAGCATGATTCATTGATTTATACATGTTGCAGCACATTTTCCGTTAAAAATCTGCTTTGATTGACATGAAAGAATAATTTGGAAAAATTCTTTGATGACTGAAATATAGTGGTTTCACGGGCCGGGGCGACTCGGCCTGTTAGAAAAACCAGACCATCACTGGTTATCCTGCAGTTCGATAATTCAGTAATCCGGTCGGCTACCCTGCTTCTTCAAAGTTTGATACCAATGTGGTGCTACAACGGTTTTGAGGCATTTGCCTTCAAAGTTTCATGAACTCAAATTGTAGCAATTGAGTTACAAAAGTGCAATGTTCCAAAGTAATTGATGCAATTTATAATTACTAAAAATAATACCATATGTTGCATGTTGAAGGATTATAGTGAAAACTGATGTGATGACTAAAACCAATCTAGTCGGTGAAAACAGGATTTCGGTGGGATAGACAATGGATAGTAGTGAATTCCAAAGGCAGGGCATATACTCAAAGAGTGGAACCAAAGCTTGCTCTAGTTCGAGTGGAGCTGCCTAATGAGGCATTTTTCGATGATTGGGAACCAAATAAGAGCTCATATTTAGGTATTTAGACATTGGAAATATAATAAATACTCCCAAACAGCTATTTAGACTATACTTTATTAATGCCAATGATTTACTTCCTTCTGTAGTGATAAGGGCTCCTGCTATGGATGTGCTGAAGGTCCCATTGATTAAACCACCTGAAACAGCCGATGGCGTTTCTGTGTGGGAGTGGAGTGGTTCTGCATTGGATGAAGGAGACGATGCATCAAAATGGTTCTCGAATTATCTTGGGAAACCCAGCAGGCTAGTGCGTTTTAATGAAGGTAGAGCTCTCAGTCCTAAGGATTCTTGTGTATTGAGCTGCCAATTTGTAATCATTTATCTTCAAGTGTAATTTATGAATGTCTCTGTATAAGCTGGATTTTGACAAAATTTATAGCTGCCGTATTGAGTAAGGTATGAGCGTGACTATGTTGTTAATGCAAATAATTGAATTTTATTCCTTCGTGTAGCAACTGAGATTAGGGATGTGGATCCTAATTATGCCCGCGGTTATAAAGTTATGTTTTCGGACCAGTATCCATTCCTCTTGCTATCTCAGGTTAGTTTTCACAACATGTACACTAGATATCATCCAGCAAGTCGAGGGATTCCCCATTTCTTCTAACTATTTGTTGGATGATGATATTCACACAAATACCTTGAAACCCGAGATACAGTTATCAACAAATGTGTATCTTGCAGGAATCATTGGACGCGTTAAATGCTCTTCTCAAGGAGCCTCTGCCTGTCAATCGTTTCAGACCCAAGTAACTCCCTAAACTCGTCTCATAATGTTATTACAGAATAGACCTGAAGGTTAGGTTCTTATAGGACTAAGGTATGGTAGCTGGTGCATGAACGCATCGTCTACTTCATGTGAATAAAGGTGTTTGACATAGGAACTAGTTTAGCAGTAGTTAAACAATCGAAAAGACATATTTGGATACCTTTTTTCCAAAACAAAGATTAATGCAGATTATTGGACACACAACTCGTACCTTTGTCCAAATTAATGGTTAGATTTCATACGGAAACTTCGATATATTTTGAAGATAGCTTGTAAGATACATCATAGTTTTGATGGAATCCACTTTACAGTCTTGTGTTATTTTCATTTGGCATGTACTGCTTGAGTTCATGTGGAAAGGTAAAAAATTTACCCTTTGCCTGCAGTATCCTTGTTAATGGTTGTGAACCCTTTTCCGAGGATTTATGGACAGAGATCAAGATCAATAATTTAACATTCCATGGTGTCAAACTATGCTCTCGTTGTAAGGTAAATGTTTATTTCCCATTGTATATTTCTGTCACAAGATTGACCTTTACGAGAAAAATGATGGTAAAATCAGGTTCATTGAACCGTTCAATCTCGTCGAATTCTACAAGTCAAACATGATATAGATGTATTGAATAGTTACTTTTTAATTGTTCATTGAACGGCAGTAGGCAGTAATAGTAAAAGACATGAGAAAATTAAGCATAAATTACTCAGATATCGAAATCGAGGACAATGCATTTTCTCATATCAAGTGATAGATGTCTATCAGTTTATGTTCATTGAGATTATGCATGCAATTAATCAAATAGCAGAACAAAGAATAAATCACCTTCATTGTGTTGGATATTTACGTGCACAACGGAAATTAAACAAGCTTCAATACCCAAAAGTCGAATCAACTTTGTATTTAGATGGAATCCATGATAGGTTTTATACCTTTGCAGATTTCTACAAGTTGGGATGATTCTTGCTCCTATCTACCACAATCTCAGCATACATGCCCGCCTCTAACCGACATCCACATGACTAACACATTGGAACTCCAATACCACGAACGATTCACGATCACGAGTTGGATTTAGAGAGAATAGATTTTAGGGAGTTATCATCTTTTTTCTTGCTAGCAAGTAATAAAGATAAGTCTAATTAATCCAAGTGAAAATTACCCAATTCCCTACTTTTGGAGATTCAAATTCTAAAATCAGATTTTAAGGTTTAAGTTTCAAAAATCAGATATTTTATATATAGATATAGGTTTTTTATATTTAATTAATGTTAATAATAATATTATAAAAATTAATTTATAAAATAACTAAATATTCATAAAACAAACGTAACCACCAAAACCTAATTAAAATCACACTCTCCTCTCTCTCTCTCCATTTCTGGCCCGCCATCGCCTTCATCCATTTTCGCCCGCCGTCGCCGCCCGTCTTCGCCCACTGCCGGAGACCACTCTTCCTCTGCCTCTCCATCTTGTTCCTCTCAGATTTTTGGGGGTGGTTTTCGAGCTTCGATGCACCTCTCCTGGCCGCGATTGCTGCGAAGTCGTCATAGCGTCGATCTGAGCGTCGGAAGGTGGTGGAGGTGGTTGATTTGTGTTATTTGTGTGTGCTGATTTGTGTAATTTGTGTGGTGGTGCTGGAGGCGACTTTGGGGATCAAATTGGAACCCTTTGTTAGTACATCAGACCCTGTATTTTGGCCCCCCAATCATGGAGGAATTATTTTATTGTTTGCGCTTGTGCCCAGAGAATCATCAGTAGCCTTCACACCTGCCGACTTACTCCTCCATTCTTCTTTTTAGCCTTCCTTGGGAAAAATATCAGCTTCTGGACAGTTTTGGAGTTTTTCATGGTCGTGGCGGTTTTGGATCTTTGTTTTGCTGTGGTTGTGCAGTGATTTTGGTGGTGGCGGTCGTGTTGGTGCTGGAGATTGTCATGGTGTTTGGTTTGCCGTCGATTGGTGAGGCAGGCTGTGTTGGCGACGTTAGTGATGATGGTTGTGGTGAGTTGCCGGCTATGGTAGCAGCGACGTACTAGGGTTAAGGAGTATAAGACAGTGGTGGTGGTGAGGTGGTGCTGTATAGTCTCTGTGACCGATGCTGTGACCTGAGCCATGTGCTGTGATCGATGCTGTGACTATCAATGAAAACCTGAGCAATGCCCAAAAAATATTCTGTGACCTGTGCTGTGGCCATTTGAAATAAACTTGTGACTATCAACCAGAATCTGAGTCATTTGAAAATAAAATGGGACTATGAACAAAATCGTGAGCCATGTGCAATATATTTTGTGACTTGTGCTGTGACCATTTGAAAATAATATGTAACTATTAATAAAAATGTGAGACGTGAGTCTTATTGTATTATCAATTATTATAAACAAAAAATCATGTGTTGTGACCTGTGACCTTTGGCTGTGACCTTGACTGTGACATGTGACCTTGGCTGTGACCTGGACTGTGACTTGTGACCTGGGCTGTGACCGTACAAAAAATTCATGTCATCGGAATAGTCGTCGGAATCGGAGCAGTCGCCGGAATCGGAGTGGTCGCCGGAGAAGTCGTCGGAATCGGAGGCGTCGCCGGAGTAGTCGCCGGCGTGGTGGGGTGGTGGGGGTGGGTTATATATATATTTATTTATTTATTTATTTATATCTTTTTATAAATTTAAATAAATAAATAAATATTTATAAATATGTGTATATATAGGTCAAAAAATCTGATTTTTGAAATGTAAAAGTTATTTTGTTATTTTTGAAATAGGGTAAAGATAAAGTAGGGAAAGTGAATTTTTCCCTTAATCCAATTAATTCATTTTGGCCCACAATCGTTAAGTCAGTCCAACAATTGGGCCTGTTACATTAATCCAACACATTGCATATAAAAATTGCATATAGATTAAATTGACACTTGTACAAATGCTTCAAACTGGTTAAAATATGTTGACAAATTTTTTTTTTTCCTGTGACCAATGCATTCATAACCATTAATTTATTGTCAACTGGGGGTAATACAAGCCTTGTAGAATGAGTTCCTGAATTCAAACACTTGATTTTTATCTTTGAATGTTGGAGTGTCTGTTCTTGAACTATATATATATATATTTCATAATTCATAGGTACCCACAATTAATCAAGAAAGTGCGGTAGCAGGCTCTGAGCCTACCGAAACTCTTATGAACTTCCGTTCTGATAAAATCTTGCGTCCGAACAAGAAACAGCAGGGGAAGGTGAGTTCTGTTCTTATAGCTGGCATTTCTTTTTCTACTTTTCTATAAACCTACTAAATCAACTTGAGCACTTGATTTTGCAGGTATATTTTGGACAAAACATGGTTTGTATTGATTCCCTAACTCAAGGAAAGAAGAAGAGCATTAAAGTGGGAGATCCTGTAAATGTATTCAAAATGGTGTCTTCACCTGCAGATGCACCAGCTTGAGATCTTCACTGGTATCATTTGTGATTTTCTGCTGCATTATTAAATAAATAAGTTTGTTGTGAACTTGTAATATACAAAGTTGTTCATCATGTATCTTCCATGTGGTCGAACTACAATTGAATAAATGGGTTCTTATTCTAATAGTTTAAACTTTTAGTTGAGCAGATTCTACATGGTATCAAGCCAACAAAAAACCCAAGTTCAAGTCTCGTTGCCAATTTTGCACAAAAATAGAAAATATAAAACTGAATTCGACCTGCACACAAGGGGAGTATTGAAGATTGCATCTAAATATAAATTAGCTTTCCTCTGCCTAATGGATTGAAACAAAATGCTTTAATAGCCAATGGGAAAACTAACTTTGATGTACGAAAGATGCACCAAAGATGCAAGTTTATCTATAACAGAATCGAAATAGAAAAACCATTCGATGAATTTTCAAAGCAAAAGAACAATAAACTCGAGCTCCTCGATTCCATGACATTGTGAAAAGTAGACACTGCAAAATATTAATGAACCTACAACTTATAAATTTTTCTAACTTTCTAAGACAAAATGAATTTCCATGTTTTTAACATTAGAATCAAGCAACATCACAAAAAGAATACACCCCTTATCTTATACATGATATTCAGTACTCTAGGCAGAAAGCGTTCACTTTTATCTAGAGCAGAAAAGAAGAATGTTCTTCATCTTCATTACTATACTCCATTAACTGTCAAAACTGGGGTTAATTCAGGGTCTCCACATTTATCGAGTTCAAAATGAAGAACAAAAGTATACACCCAATTCCGATTCCACAGAAAAACACCACTCCTTCAATTATGCTTGGGACTCCAGCAATGGAAAAGGCATATGCACTGGTCATATCCAGCATTCTGCACATTTGTTCAAAAACTTCCAGCACGGTACAAGAAGCACTGCTTCCCTGGCTACCCTTCAAAGACCGTTTTCCCCACTTTCTCGGGCTCCAGACTGTTTTCTGTCATCTCTACTTCCTGAGCCTCTGAGGCCCCATTAGCAATGTTGTCTAACCTACTATCTGGAGAGCTCTGCAATACCTCTTTCTTAGAATCTTCACCATGAGGCATCACTGGCACCTCATTAGCTGCCGTAATCACCTGAAGAAGTTCCAATGGGGTAGCTGCTGGGTCCAGCTCTAAGCAACCTTTTGGAGCATTTTCAGCTTCATCACCCATAAGCAAGTAGTTTGGGACCCTGTGAGAAAATCGGAACATCTCTTCTTTTGGTATTCTTATGACCTTTTGAGGGTCCAAATTTGGACAAAATACTGTCTTGAAACCAACCACCTTAACAAGAGGAGCGACGGACACACCCTGTTCCTCATTGTATTCATCAAGTACCATCACCATGTTGTATTTGCGTACAACTTCATCCGGGGTCTGCCCATTCCAATCAGTAGACCAATTTCTGTAGAGTGCCCAAACATCGCCCTTTGTGGGTAATATTTGAATTGTCCCCCGTGGGCCTTTTGACCAATTAACCTTCTGGGAGAAAGAATTGATAGATTTGCAGATTTCATATCTGCCGATTCTAAATTCACCACATGTTTTGTAGAATCCTGAACCTACCCAATCTAGGGATCCAAATTCGCTACTAGTTTTTGAGTTAAGCCAGCTGATCTTGACCTTAAATGGATTCCTTGAGATCACCTTACTAATCAGAGCATAGAAACGAGGCATACCATCATCATCATCATAACCAGCCCAAACCTCATTATCTCCAAAAGAACTTTCAGCTCTGTCCTGATCAAAATCATGAAAATCGGGATCTGGAACATTCATAGATGCTGCGCCAGTGTCCTCCTTATCTGCAGTAACAGCAGAATGGCTGGCAAGACACTTGTTCCCCTGACCTACTTCCATGGGAGCAAACAACCCACCATTGCCATTCTGATCACGCCCACTGGTGCTTCTGTGTTTGTTTCTCTTGCCCTCTTTTGCCTTCTCTTTCACTTTATCTGCAGCCTTTGTTGCAGTCTCCAATCTCCATTCCTTCAACTTCTTCAAAATCTCCTTTTGAGACTTCTCCATTAGCATGTTTCGCATTTCTAGTGGGTTCAGGTCTCTGGTGCTGTTGGGCTTATTATTAGTGCCAGAGAAACCATAGATCCTAGATCCCGATGCACCTGCACTTGCAAAACCTCCACTTCCCATGGCCAAGTTATGTGTAGTGTTTGCGCCGAAGTAGTCATCTATTTTTCTCTTTTTTACCTCTCCTTCCCAACTAGCAGGTGGTTCAGGATATGCTCTCTTCATTTTCTCCTGTGCCTGCTGAACAATATTTGCTGCTTTTGCCGCTATAGAAGGATCTGTATTGCCAGCACCAGCTGTTCCAGAATGAGGAACCTGCTGGTAGCTTCTATATCCATACAAATTAGGACCTGCTTGTCCAAGTCCTGATTTTTGAGCAGCTGCAGCCTTTCTTTCCTGATCAACATGATTTCTATCAGGTGCATGATTATTCAAATTCTGATGCCGTTGGCGAGATGCAGGATTGCATGATTTAGAAAAGTTGAATGGTGGAGCAGTCTCTGAAGCCATAAAGGCCTCATGACAATTAGGACACAGAAGACTGTGATTGAGATATATCTTAAGATACTCATAATGCATCTTGCATCGGTGACAAATAGTCCAGAAAGTATCAGTTCTTTCATATGATGGTGTATGAACTGATGGAGGTGGCACCCGTGCACTATTGTTTTGGGTCTTTGTAACCGATGTTATCTTACTTCCAGTATTATGATATCCATTTGCTCTGGATGCTGCTGATGTACCACCAGCGTGCATTTGAACTTTCTGTTGGAATCCTCTAGAACCCCTCCTTTGGTTATATGCCAACCTCTTAGCCTTATCAGATAACAAGCTCCAGGCCCCTGAAAGAAGTTTAAAAGCACCATCAGCACCAACAGATTTATTTTTATCTGGGTGAAGTGTGAGAGCCAATTTCCTGTATTGTTTCCTTATTGTTTCATCATCAGCCGAGGGGTTGACACCAAGCACTCCGTACCAGTCTACTTCTCCACTTATTTTATTCTCCGCAGCAATATACACATCAAGCGTTGTCAACATTTGGGAAATACCCTCCAGTCCTGGATACAATGTTTGGGCTTTCATGGCAAATTTTTTAGCGCCAGCAAAATCCTTCTTCTCTAACTTGCCCTCCGCAATTGCCTTTGCCCGGAGGGCCTCATCTCTATTGCACTCCATAGTTTAACAATGGTTTGGCTCTCAATTGTTCACCTTTTTTTGGTATAGTCTTAATTTGGCATGGCAACTGTACAAACACCCAAAAAATCAGTGAGAATATAAGAAACAAATAACTGAACTTGAAACCCTAAGGACCTCTCAACAATAATGGTACTTTAAAATATCAAAAACCCAATTCAAAGGCAAAGATAAACTGAAGTGATTATAGAAGTTTTACAGAAGTTCAGTCGAATTTGGGTAAAGTGAAGGTTACACCTAAAATGCATAGGTGTATGTTAATGCACCATCATTTACAAGAAATTGGATTTGAGTTATATATGCCTGCCACGGAGGTTGGAGCAGTATATAAAAAAATGAGAATAGAATTGGCTATTGGGGTCATCACATATTCTTCAGATAAGCATAAAATTCTAAACCAAGTTTGAATTGCAAGTTCCTCTGAAATCGACGAGAAGAAGGAAAAAAGATAAATCATAAAAAGACAGTTTCAGACCAACAGCCCTTGAGCAAATTGCAGAAAACACGGAGAATCAACCCAACAGTAATTGAGTTGCAGAATCGCATAATATGATTCTACTTCTATCAATCACTACGCCCGACGCTATGAACTCAATTTAACAGCTATAATTGTAAATTAGATCGCAAATCACAACAACCAGCAAAAATTACCCCAAATATGTTTAAAATTCACAAATCCAAAATCAAACTCAAAATTCAAAAATTGAGATTCCTAATAGATCCAGGAAATTGAGCCCGTAAAAAAACAACAAAGTTTAACTTCCATTTCCCAACCTTCTTATTCAGCACTCCACATAGAATCCTAGATTCAGTATGAATTTCATAAATTAACCTAAAATTTCTGTAAACTCTGAAAGTGCAAGGATAAAAGAAATAATTACCGATTAAAATAATAATTTGAACCGCCTGAAGTGGAATTTGGGGGTTTTTTTCCCACCAAATTGAAATGGGGAGAAATTCTGTAGAGAAAGCTTGAAATTTTTTGGTCAAAACCCCTCGAAGAAAATTCTGAAAATGCCCAAATATATTCTATAATTGTAAAAGACAGACAGGCATGGGCTTGCCTTTGTTTACAACAACTTTTGGGGGGTTAACCCTAACTAAGGTTCTATCTAACTGATGTTTATTCACCCTTTGAACTTAACTAGGGTTACTTTTATGTATCTTTATATGATATATTTACCTTCGAGATAAAGTATTTTCGAATGGTTCGTTTTTTATTTAAATATTGAAAAAATAGTAGACTCTCGACCTTTGAAGCATCAATGAGTTCGTGGCTAACAATGGATACCGTCCTATAAGTTAAGATGTTCCGTGCTTCTGACGTCACAAGAATTTTTCTAATAAATACGGCGTTCATCATCTTGAAAGATAATTTTGAGAATGTCGCAATTTGCCAACAAAAAGGAAATGAGGTTTCATCGGAAGACTCTTCAATAATTCGTTTCTGTAATCGAGGAATTTATGTTGGGAGATACAATGAAATATTGTAAGTGTATATATTGATATGCAAATAAAGCGTGATAGATTGTTAGGATATTACATTGCTACCCAAGGTGGAATAGATTCTATCAAGTCCTTCTCTATGCAATTCTGAGCAAGAACGCGATCAACTCGAAATCATGCGTAGTTGAATGTGATAATCCATTGTTATAACCTTGCATGGGAGTAGAGGTGGCTCAATTTCTTGGAAGTTTTTGTCAATAATAATAATTAAATGAAGCAAATGACCGTAGTTTTTGATTATTAAAACAAAATTTTAACAATACCACCAGTGATTACCTACAAAAATATCATCGACGACAGTTATAGATCGCCTACGCAGGAGGTATTGGAGTCACCAGGGATTCTTTAATTCTTAGTTTGCTAATGACATCGTGTACCATCTTTAGTTTCTAGGTTGATAATGACTTCGTGTACCATATGTTTCTGTATCATTGCATTCCCATATTTTTGTCACACCACCACACTTGTCAAGGCATAAGCTGAGAGGGCTCGATCCCGTTTGCCATCTAAGGTACTGGAAAGGAGGAAGGGTGTTGGGTGGTGGCATAGA
The DNA here is from genome assembly GCA_035079005.1 of Fraxinus americana. Classification (NCBI taxonomy): domain Eukaryota; kingdom Viridiplantae; phylum Streptophyta; class Magnoliopsida; order Lamiales; family Oleaceae; genus Fraxinus; species Fraxinus americana. The sequence continues at coordinate 32,233,942 of CM068710.1, read as the reverse complement.
GGAGAATGAAAAATATTTTAAAAGCCATTTCTTATTAAATTAGACCACCCATAAAATTTACGCAGATGATGTCTTTATGAGTATGATACACTGAAATTCAAACATACAAGACATTACAAAGGAACAAACAAATGAATGAACAAATCGTCCCTTCAATGTGATCAAAGCATATTTGCACCTAGATAAACTGCAAATACAATGGCAACAAAAATCATCAACTTTCTTGGGATTCCTCGGGATTCGACTTGCAATCTTTTGTGGTTTCCCCTGAGTTTCCTTCAGGGGTTTGCTGGGTTTCCTCAGAGTTTGGTTTGGAAGTTCGCAGGGTTTCCTCGGTGTTTGATTTGAAAGTATGATTGGTTTCCTCACGTTCTGTTTTGTTGTGGTGAAACTTCACAACAATGCAGGTAATATTGTCAGCACTACCACGGGTGAAAGCAGTTTCTGTCAACTTCCGTGCTGCTGCTTCAGGTTCGTCTTCTATTTGTGCAACTGAGATAGCATCCTGATAAATAGGTGGACACAATCAGCTACTTTACCATGACTTAATACACAAGAAAATATGTAATTTGTCCTTTTCAGAAACGAAATAAATATGCAATTTAAATTAATCTCTGACTTAATTGATTATATTGTACGGTGAATAGTGGTTTATGATTCTGATGAAAAGGAATAAAAATAGTAGTTTATGATTCTGATAACCTCATTGGGCACAACATCCCAAAGTCCATCGCTTGCGAGCACAAGCAGTTCAAGCTCTTGGTCAATCTCTTGTTCCTGTAAAATAATGAGTCGATTATATCTCCATGGTCGAGCTTCATTAATAATCCTTCCTTGGAGATAGGCACAAACAATCTCTTTGAATTTTGATCAGGCAGGTACTAGAACAAGGTAACTCGTACAGCTATACATACAGAAATATAACAGTAATAAATAGGGCTACCTGAATCTCAGGTTCAGCCACGACAAACTGCTTCAGCATGCGGTTTCCAAAAGCACGGGACATGGCCAAGACACCTCCGACCCTCCAAGTGCCTGATACAAATGCAATAAATAGAAAGTCAGTCAGCTATATGGAAGCACACAACTTTTCTTCAAGACCATTTCCAAATGTGGGTTGATAGCTCTTGCATTACAGTAATCAACATCCTTACAAAGATATCATTTTGCTTGGCTCGATAACTACTTGACTCAGAAAAATGACAAGAGTTTGGACTTCGATGATCAGTGCCCAATATCTCGAACCTAACTATCAATGTCGAATATCTTAAACCTCCCAAACAATTTTACTAACCATTTCCAAATGACCTAATAACCTATTCTTCTCACACAGCAACACAGTTTTAAGATGTTACGGAAAGAAGTGCTAACATAGTTTCTTCCTTCACTACTGATGTAAAATGGTTTTGAGTGGGGCCAGATGTTTGATTGGTGTCCCATGGTTGGAATTTTGTGTGTGTTGGTGTGTGTGTATATTATTTTGGAGATTCGGACCACAGATTGAAAAAGCAACCAGAGATTTAAACTCCATTTGATATACAAAGACTAGGCGGTCCATCATTCAGACTACAGTTGTACCTACAACATATGACGTCCATCATGAAAATATGAATCTCAATATATTATTTTCAGACGAAAAAGATACACATCTGCATTATGTTGCTAATCAAAAGAAAGCTTGAGCTGATACATTTGATTTGTTTGGCAGTTGACTTATGAACAAAACACCCTTTCGTCAATAATACCATCCCTATGCATTTGCTGAAAAGAGATGCTCAGAAATAGTGCTAAGAAAATTGCAATGAGCACAATTATTAATGTTCAAGATGGGTCGTACCTGCCCACATTACAACACCTCCAGCATTTTCAATTCTTTTCCGCTCATCACTTCTGTTTGGTTTGTGATCCTCTGAGAGTGGAATTGCTGCCAAGCCCAAAAATGAAGTGTACTTCAGAAGTTACAATCGAAAGAATTTCTGGCCTCAAAATTTTTGCAATGCAAATAATCATAACTATATTTGAATGGTCACAGATAATTATTATCTTGAGATCCATATAAGAAGTAACCTAATGCAGAAAGAATACAGGGCAAGATATTATATACAATCTTTATGATGAGTTAAAATGTAGAACTTTTTCGTAAGATTATGCCAAAGGAATTTGGTTCGTTTTCCTATCAGATAGATATTAATCCATTAGTTCTTGGATTTGAAAACATGTAATTTAAGAGAAACAAATCACCCATTAATGTTTAGGTTACCTCATCATGTGAACAGCAATTGCTGGTATTGAATCAAGCTCTCAGTTTTTAATAATCTTTTGAAAAACAGAAACCAGCTTGCATAAATATTGTTAAGCCTTGAACACTGTGAAATATTTCAACAGTAAAACAACTTGATTTAACAGACAATAAGATCATATCTTATAAACCCTTACAGTTTCCACAGGACCAGGATGTCTAGCATCCAGATGGAAAAATTAAGGGAAAGGGAAAGTAGGAAATGATAATCATCATGAAATATAATATCAACTGATTATTCATTACATCTTTGGACGAAAAATCATACTTTTATTATCAAGTAACATTGACACAAGTATTGTTATCATTGTTTTCATAACGTATCTGCTAATCAAAATTAGTTGAACAAAACACATTGTCTCCCAAACAATGTCTATCGATCCCATATTCCTGCAATCCAGTAGCGGCTAAAAATTGTTTTATGAATTTCACTCAGAATATTTGGAGGCTTCTTTTCTGTACAGTGTCCATAGAATGGTAAATGGTTAGAAGGCAACATACTATATGAAAAGTATACTACTACCTAGAAAAGGAAAAGAAATCTACAATATGAAAAGTACCTTTGCCTGCCTTTGATACTATCGTCCGCGAATCTCCAACATTAGCAACATATAGGTGATTGCCAACTAGAACTGCAGTTGAAGCTGTTGAACCATCATCCCGGAAAGTATCTTTCTCAGACTCCAAAAAATCTCTGTCAGTCTGCTGATATGTTTCACCTGTGGTTTTAAATAACTTATTCGGTTTACCACTAATTAAACCGAGAGCCATGTATGACCAATAAGGAAAGCCAATAACCATGAAAAGAGAGGATATTTTTTTCACAGCATAGAAAGCAAAAGATAAGCTAGAGTCAGGTTAGTTATAGGAATAGCAACAATATGCAGGATGGTAAATATAAGCTCCTGAAACTGTCCCCACCAGAGCATGGGTTGGTTTGTGCTATTAAAGATGTTGATTTTTTCTGTATGAAATTGGAGTAGGATCAAGGCACCGCATGTAGTGAATCCCCAAAGTAGAGCCCCAAAAGTAATCAGGTTTAAAGTTTTATGTTGTCTGCACAACCAGACTACTCTTTATCGTAAATTTATTAACTCACTTATTGCCAATTTGGTGTTTGTAATAAATTCTGGATGTTTCATGAGATTCTCAAAGAGATGTTCCTTTAAATACTCTGCTGCACGTGAACCACCATGACCTGTCATCAAAAATCATATTCGTCACAAATGTAAGATTATCAATTATAATTAAGTGAAATGCCCATGCTAAGTAATATTAACAGAGGAAGCAGGATATTTGATGAAGCACTAAACTTGAAAATGACGATTTGATCGTCCGAAATATGCAAATTTAAAATTTTCACTACACTAGTTAACTTTGATCCTTTTTTTGTGATATCTGTTTAATGCGATAAAATGAGATAAACTATGTTTTGGGCTAGTCATAGTTACCAGGTCCACCTCTTGGGCAACTACTGGGAGTGAGGGGTGTGAGGCACTAAATTGGTAAAAGTATCCAGAACTCCCTATTTAGTTTAGATCCATGAGTCCATTTTCTAACATCAGTCATCTCCATTTATTCAATGGGTTGTGCTTGGTGTACATAATATATGTACATAGGGGTGTCCATACCTTTCACATGGGGTGTGGCCCACATTTTTATAGGTCCCACCCCATGTGAGGGGTATGGACATCCCTATGTATATATATTATGTACACTAAGAATAATCCTTATTCAATAGACATGGACAAACAAATTTTCAAGCTATATACGAACTGAAAACTTACAAGGCCTGATTTTAGAGTCTATCATATTAGAAATAAGAAATTTAAACCAATTTAGCTAACACATATTAGAAACTTCTACCATAACACATATTAGAAACTTCCACCATATAATTTCCAGCACCAACTGAAGCCGGAATTGGGTATTCCCTTGCAAAAGTAGGCAATTTACATGCATCTTTAAGTTTTACCAAGGTCAAAACGATAACAATGTCAAGATTTTCGTTCATGCATGCAGTAAGACGAAATTTTGGATAGTCAGTCTTTACTTGAGTTTGGCCATTAACATCATAAACTGTCACTTTAGCAGGTTAAGACTTTTTTTATATCAACAACTCAAGCTTCAAGGTGAAGGGTAATTCGAGAACATCTAACCATCAAATATTCCAAAGAGACAGACTGTTAGTCCATCGACCTTTGAAGTCTTAATGTCATAAAAATCCTCCATAGTCGCCCTCTTTCCTCTAAAACTGGAATATCCACAGCTCAAGCTTCCATCTTCACTGCCAGATAGGAAAAAATCCAAGAGCAAGTGTGACTCAAGGGAAAAATAAGCATGTGATATACATGTCCATATAGGTAGGAAAGAAGGGAGAAAAGTCTCCATAACATTATAAATATTTCCATTCGGCAGGGAATAAAAAAAGAAAGAAAGAAAGAAAAACATTATATTATGTTCGTATCTTCCAATTATGGTGTATGACATATGAGCAAGTTAACATTGCATTAACACTGAGTGAGTTATGCATATTCAGCCGAGGAAATATATTAACTTCCTGTAACATAGTCTGAACACTTTCTCTTTCCTCCAGCATATTACTCAAAGAAACATCTTATTAATATAACAAATAATATAAGAAATTAAATATTCCTGAACAGGAATCTCCTGGTCCTAAAAATTCAAATAAAATCTAATTTTAGAAAATATACCCAGACATGTAATATAAGTCCTTTGTTAGAACATACCCAACAGAAGATGTTCATTTTTTGTGATTTAACGTTTTCTAAAGCACATTAGAAACACCCAACGAGACCCATATATGGAACAAGCTACAGTACCACAAACTCAAACCCCACTTTACCAATACTAGTGTTGTAGGCAATAATAAGATACAATAAATGCTATATGTACATTTATTTTGGACCCATCAACAACTTAGCAGAAAAATTTGTATCTCTAGCAATTTTTCGTATCTTTCTATACTGCATAGATGGGTTCTGCTTCGTCACTTTGTCCAGATCTATAGTTCACAAGTGTCTTTCATCCTCATTCTCTTTATCCCAATACCGTGTAACCAGCCTGCCACGTGTCTCTTTCCAGAATATAAAACAATAAAAGCTCATGATTAACGTTGTTCCAAACCATCACTGGAATATGCATCAACAAGAGGGCATTCCAGAAGCATTTTCCAGTTTGATAATAAAGATTATTCTGACAAATCCTCTCACACCTTTCAGAAAACAAATGAATGGACAGAAAATGAAAAGGAGCCAGATTTCATCAAGAAGCTGAGAGAGAGAAATTACATGAGATGACCGTGTTTGATGAAGTTACACATGCCAACTGAATCTGCTATAGATCATACAGTAAACGAAAACCCTATGACTAGAGCGCAAAAGCTTGCAACCAATCCAATCCGTAAATAATGTCAACTAACCTTAGTCACCACATACAAAAATGAATACTATAAAGTAAGATTTTCTACCAAGACTACTAATAATGTATTGCAAAAATTGACCATAGACACACAAGCAATTTAAAAATCTGCAAATTTGATCACCTCTTCCACCCTCCGCTAGCATATCCTCCATCTTCGTCCTTCTCTGGTAAATTGTCAATAACAGGTCCCCCCTTGGCGTTTGCTCCAGAATCCACCATCATCTTTCTTCTTGTTGTAGATTTGAAATCCGACAAATAAGTTAAGCACTGTGGTGCATTCAATCCTCTCCGGATATAGCCTAACTGCCTTAACTCAGTGTATCTTGCAATATTCCCTGCTCGAAGACTCACAGACCTCAGAAAGCTGTTGCATAACATCTAAAGCAACCGTCTTGGGTCTCAATTTCAAATCTAACGCAATGCACGAAAAAGAAGAAGAAATTAGGATCTTTGTGTTAACCCTCATGTCTACGCAAATCATGAGCATAAGATCCATCATTTTCAAATACTGAGTTAACAACTTCAGAGAATATCAAAACCAACGAGAGAAAAATGTCTTTAATCTACCATTGTCACCTGCTTCTTTTTTTCTCTTGTTTGGGCATACCAAAATCAGTGTACAGATAAAGCTCCTATCTTTTGATTCCATATTTAAGCAAAATATACAGTAGCCAAATACTTCTTTTACACATATATAACTGTAAAGCTCTTGCCCTTGTTTTTGGTAATTATGGCAATAGTAAGAAACTCACATATTCAGCTTCCACAATTATTAATTCGCCAGATAAATAGCCATTTTACATCATTTTCAACTTTTCTTTCTTTAGATATTTCTGAATATGGCAAACAAAAACAAGTTCCATTCACATCTTCATCTCGTTACCTTCATTTAATCACAAATTCAAAAACAAAACAATAAAATATTTGCATAATTCCATAAAGCTGATTGAACTTATCTGATTTCTTTCCATCTCGCACACTTCATAATAACGTTATAAACCAAATAAAAACAAAAATCAAAAACAAAATAATGATCGGCTCTTACATTCAAAGCATCTGATACATCCAGAAACACAGATCGGCAACCATCATTAAAGTAACTTTATTTCACCATCATCCATTAATTAAAAAAAATTAAGAAAAAACGAAATATTATTAAATAATCAGGGGAAAAAGTAAATCCGATCCGAATCCGATATTCGAATCAAGTAAACTTGCTCATTATCGGAAAAAGAGAAAGGATAAGAAGCTTTTAGAATCCGGAACCCTAGAGAGAGTAATCTGAAATTGTGATGATTGAGGAGTGAAGTGAAGAAGAGGAGATGTATTTTGTTGTGAAGTGGTGTAGAGAGAGAGAGTACGAGAAAGACGCTAGACGCCTGGCTGGTGAAAGTCTAGTCACCGAAGTGAATGTGGCTACGTGGCAGTCTCTCTCGGGCATCCACTTACAAGAGTTTTCTTTTCTTTTTTTTCTTTCAAAAACTAATTATGAGCACCAACAAAAGCCATCTTAGCTAAAAACAAAAGATTAATGGGATGTTTTGAAGTGATTGTAAGTTGTAAATTTAATGAAATATGTAGATAACAATTAGGTAGTAATTGTAGATCTATGAAAATTTGATGAAATGTGTGGTTAAAATTAATTGTTGATTTTGACTTGAGATTTTAAACCAAACCAAACAGGGGCTACGTGCGGAATAGATGAACGAACAAAAGATTAGAGTTTATGATCCTTCACTGGATTGAATTACTTGTAGAAGACTAGAGGCAGTGTATTTATAACATTTAACTCTTGCCGGCTAGCCGTCGACAATGTTTTTAGGAAAAATCAATTGGTACAATGACTAGAGTATTGTAACTTTTACAACACTCTAACATTAGTGTGGAGTCCACTAATTAATTAAGTAGTGGGCCCCACACTAATGTGAGAGTGCTGTAAAAATTACAACACTCTAATGATTGTACATCAAGACTTGTTCATGTTTTATTATATATTTAATTATATAATTGTAACCATTATTATGTAATTGAAAGTGATCCAGTCGCCTAGTCGTCTTAGGAAATGTCATATCGTCCCTTATAACTTTGCAAATGGGGAAGGGTACACAGTGAAGCACAAAAATGGTGTCTACGAAATTTTTACCTCATCTGAAAAGACCTCGTGAGCCCCTTTTTATTGTCATAATATGTGCCACAATGGGAGTGGGAAAAGGAGGTTCTCCTCGAGGTAGGGGGTTCACCATTCACTTGACTAGTAACCTCGTGTCTAGCCTCAAGTTCATCTCTATGCAAACCTATGCCGTCCTTCCCTCTCCTCGTTGGCCACTCTCCAGTTATGCACATTTTTCCTTGTTGGGACCTATTACCCCACTCATTTTGCTATTTCAGAATCGCTTGGTATATTCCCTAGCTCTCCTAAGTAAGGTTATAGGAGGCAATAGTGGACACGAGAGGAGTGTTAAGAAATATATAATTATTTTGTTAACATTATTTATTAAGGGTAGAATAGTCTTTTAAGTTTTCTTTATTTTAGACTATATATAGTCCATTTGTATCTAGGTTTTATTCATTCAATTACATTATGCAGAATCAATAAAACCCTAGCCTCTTTTCTTTCTTCTTCTCTTTGGATTGTTTAACATGGTATCAGAGATAGGTTTCATGGGATTTGACATAATCTCAAACACAGCTTTTTTTTTTTGAGAAGAGACGATTTTGGGAGAATTTTTCGTTCCGTTTCTGCGATCTGGTATTTCGTTAGGGTTTTTATTCAGTTTCTGCAATTGGTATTTCGTTAGGGTTTTCATTCAGTTTCTGCAATCTGGTATTTCGTTTCCCTTACTTTTGCGATTTGGGTTTCCTTCTTCTTTTCTTTTATTATGGCTACTGAAAGAGACGATTCGCTTCAATCTGTGAGTGTGAGGTTGGATGGAAAGAATTATTCGTATTGGAGTTATGTGATGAGAAATTTTCTTAAGGGTAAGAAGATGTGGGGATATATTAGTGGAATTTTAAAAAACCTACGGATATTGATGAGGGTTATCTTTGTCAATAGATACTTGGGAAGCAAACAATTCAAAAATTATTACTTGGATTAACAATTCTGTTGAGCATTCCATAGGTAGAGAGTTGGCAAAGTATGATACAGCAAAGGAGGTTTGGGAACATCTGCAAAGGTTATTCACTCAGTCATTAATTTTGCAAAAGCAAGATCAATTAGAGAATGACATACGAGCTCTTCGACGAGACAATATGAGTGTTCGGGAGTTTTATTCTGCTATAACAGATCTTTGGGATCAATTGGCTCTTACTGAGAATCGGCAGAATTAAGGCGTGCAATGCCTTTATTGTTCATAGAGCGACAGCACGGTTGGTACAGGTTTCTAACGGCACTTCGCGATGATTTTGAAGGACTTAGAGGTTCAATTTTGCATCGTTCTCCACTTCCTTACATTGATTCGGTTGTCGGTGAGTTATTGGTGAAGAAATCGTCTTAAGTCTTATTACGAAAAGGGAATTCTTTCTACTCCTAATCCTTACCGTATTAGCAATGCCTTCTAAGTCACCGACTAATAATCATAATATGTTTCACGCAAGGGCTGCCCGTGATGAGTGCGGTTTAGCAAGGAGAAAGGTCATTGGAAGGCTCGGTGTCCTAAGTTGAGACAATAGAATCGAACCATGCAAAGAATTCCAAGCTTGGAAGCTCCTGGCAATCAATCACAATCGAATGATCGTAGACCACCTCGGGGTTATAGACCACCACGATTCAATACCGCGGCGGTAGCTTCATCGGGTCCTTTCACGAGATCACGGTACTCTGGTGAGCAATTTCGAAGTTTCTCTCCTTCTGACCACAAGCTATATGTCTCGTTACGTAGGTCGGTTGCCTCATAGTTCTTCGGGTATGTCGCATTATTTGGAGTCTTGGATTCAGTGCTTCACATCATATGTCTCAAGATTCTTCATCTTTTGCTTCCGTGTCTCATTCGTCTTGTATTCCTGTCATGACTGCTATGGCACTCCTATGCCTTTAGCAAGTGTTGGTTCTGTTGTCACACCTCACTTGTCTCTCCCTAATGTTTATCATATTCCAAAACTCACATTAAATCTTTCTTCTGTTGGTCGGTTATGTGCTTCTGGTAATTTAGTCACATTTTCCTTTTTTCTTGTTATGTACAGGATCTGCAGTCTCAGAAGCTGATTGGAACAGGCCGTAGGAAGGGGGGACTATATATTTTGGATGAGTTGTACCGATTCTTTGCTTCTTTGCTTCTAGTGTTGATTTATCTTCTTTTCGTTTGAGTCCTTCTTCTTCTAGTTTTTATTTCTGGCATTCTCGCCTAGGTCATGTTTCGTCTTCTCGTTTGAGATATTTGGCTTCTCCAGGGGCATTAGGAAATTTGCAACCTTTTGCTATTTCAGATTGTAGTGGATGTAACCGGCAAAATTTTCACTTTACCTTTTAATCGAAGTATTTACTTTTCTTCCTCTCCATTTGATTTGATTCATTACGATGTATGGGGGCCTTCTCTGTTGCCACAAAAGGAGGGTCCGGTATTATGTTTCTTTTATTGATGATCATACTCGTTATTGTTGGGTTTATTTAATGAAACATCGTTACGAATTCTTTGAGATATACACATGACATTTCGTGCTCTTGTCAAAACTCAACATTCTAACATTATCAAATGTTTTAGGTGTGATTTGGGTGGGGAATACACTTCTAAAAAATTTTGTGAAGCTGCTTTGCCTTAGATGGAACTATGCACCAAACTTCGGTACAGATACTCCCGAGCAAAATGGTGTTCTTTGAAAAGAAAACATAGGCACATTGTTGGCTCGCTCTCTCTTGTTGTCGACTTGAGTTCCTAGTGTGTATTGGGGTGAAGTTCTTCTTACTGTAAGTTTGATTAATACAATTCCATCTTCTCATACTTGAGGTTTTTCTCCTTTCGAAAAGTTGTATGGGTATGCCCCGATTATTCTTTCTTTAGAGTTTTTGGTTGTACTTGTTTCGTTCTTCGTCCTCATGTGGAAATAACGGCAAGTTGTCATCTCGATCTGCTATTTGTGTCTTTCTTGGTTATGGTGAAGGTCAAAAGGGGTATCGTTGTTTTGATCCAATAACTCAGAAACTTTATGTGTCTCGTCATGTTGTGTTTCTCGAGCATATACCTTTCTTTTCTATTCCATCAACTACTCATAGTTTGACTAGATCTGATCTTATTCGTATAGATCCTTTTTCTACTGATTCTGATAGTTTGTCATCTCAAGTCCCTAGCACTTCAAATACTGATCATTCTGCATGTACTGACACTTTACTCTCCGCACACCGAAGCTCCCTCTTCTCTCTGGTCCCTCGAAGCTCCGTACTGAGACGTGGATCCACCTCTACGTCAATCCATACGCATTCGTAAGTCTACAAAGTTACCAGATTTTGCTTATTCTTGTTATTCTTCATCTTTTACTTCCTTTTTAGCTTCTATTCATTGTCTCTCTGAGCCCTCTTCCTATAAAGAGGCAATTCTTGATCCTCTTTGGCAGCAAGCTATGGATGAGGAACTTTCTGCTTTGCATAAGACTGGTATTTGGGATTTGGTTCCTCTACCTCCTGGTAAAAGTGTTGTTGGTTGTCGTTGGGTGTATAAGATCAAGACTAATTTTGATAGATCAATTGAGCGATACAAAGCTAGGTTGGTTGAAAAAGGCTACTCTCAATAGTATGGTATGGATTACGAGGAGACATTTGTTCCTGTTGCAAAAATGACTACTATTCGTACTCTTATTGCAGTAGCTTCGGTTCATTAGTGGTGTATCTCTCAACTTGATGTTAAAAATGCCTTCTTGAATGGTGATCTACAAGAAGAAGTTTATATGGCTCCCCCTCCTGGTGTTCCACATGATTCTGGGTATGTTTGCAAGCTGAAGAAAGCGTTAAATGGTCTCAAACAAGCACCTCGTACTTGGTTTGAGAAATTTTCTATTGTGATCTCTTCTATTGGATTTGCTTCTAGTAGTCATGATTCTGCTCTTTTTGTTAAGTGCACTGATGCAGGTCATATCATTCTATATTTATATGTTGATGACATGATTATTACTGGTGATGATATTGAAGGTATTTCAATTTTGAAGACAGAGTTAGCAAGACAGTTTGAAATGAAGGATTTGGGTTCTCTACGATATTTCTTGGGTATTGAGGTAGCCTGCTCACCTAGAGGTTATCTTCTTTCTCAGTCGAAATATGTTGCAGATATTCTTGAGCGGGTTCGACTTACTGATAATAAGACTGTTGATACTCCCATTGAGGTTAATCAAAAAGTATTCTTCTTCGATGGCTTACCTTTACCAGATCCTACTTTATACCGTACTATTGTTGGAGCTTGGTATATCTCACTATTACTCGTCCGAGATATTGCATATCTTGTTCATGTTGTTAGTCGGTTTGTTGCTTCTCCTACTACGAGTTCATTGGGCGAAATTTGTTCTTCGTATTTTGCGATATCTTCGAGTACGATCTTTCGTGAGTCTTTACTTCCATCCACATCTTCCTTGGAGGCTGCGTGCATACTACGATGTTTGATCATGGCGAGTGATCCTACGGATCGAGTCATTCTTTACGTATCTTTTTGGGTGATTCTCTTATTTCTTGGAAGAGCAAGAAGCAATCTATTGTGTCTCAATCCTCAACCGAAGCAGAATATCGTGCTATGGCATCCACTACCAAAGAGATTGTTTGGTTACGTTGGTTACTTGCGAGATATGGGAGTTTTCTTTCACATCCCACTCCTATGTATTGTGATAATCGAGTTCCATTAGGATTGCTCACAACTCGGTTTTTCATGAACGAACTAAGCACATTGAGATCGATTGTCACCTTACTCGTCATCATCTCAAGCATGGCACAATTACTTTGCCATTTGTTTCTTCTTCTTTGCAGCTTGCAGATTTCTTTACCAAGGCGCATTCTATTTCTCGTTTTCGTTTTCTAGTTGGCAAACTCTCGATGCTTGTAGCTGCTGCATCGTGAGTTTGAGGGGAGATGTTAAGAAATATATAATTATTTTGTTAACATTATTTATTAAGGGTAGAATAGTCTTTTAAGTTTTCTTTATTTTAGACTATATATAGTCCATTTGTATCTAGGTTTTATTCATTTAATTACATTATGCAGAATCAATAAAACCCTAGCCTCTTTTCTTTCTTCTTCTCTTTGGATTGTTTAACAAGGAGGACATATACATGTAAGAGATAAAATAAAAAAAGGTAAAATGTGAGGAAAAGGATGATGCAAAGAGTACAATTATTCCAAAAGTTAGTCGGGACATATTTTATAATTGAATCTGACATAATTGAATAAGGTAGCCTAGCAAAAATCTTATCAACTCTCATTATTTAGGTATAATTCATCCCCTCTTGGAAATGCTTGCTTGAGAAAGATTATTTGAAGTGATTATTTTTCAGAATGTGGTTAAAAATGAGAAAAATTACGGGTTTATTTGAAAAATTATTTTATCGTTTATAGAATCATCATGTTTTAATTACATAAAATATCTTTTAACATTTACTTGTCATATTTCTGCCTATCGTTTAATCACATAAAATTCTATTACCTTGCTTTAAAACAAGGACAAATATTTAGTTGCACTTCTATACTTGTTATTTTTTGCTTATATTTAAAATTATAGTAGACAAATACTTGTTGTCTTGCTTATTTTTAACAGATTTTTTGAAGGGAAACTGTCGTCAAGGACAAATTGCATTAATTAATGAAAGTTCGATGATAAAAATACAACGAAAAACAAAGTCGAGAACATAAGCATTTAAGACAGTGAGTAGTACTTGGCGTTTTTGGCAATAAAAACTACAAGCTGCCGAAAAAGGCTAATAAAAGGTTGAAGATAAAATGAGCAAAAATTGAAAACCTTAAGTACAATTAAAATATGATAAACTAATAAAAATTGTTGTGCAAATATAATTGTTTTTTTTAACTAAATATTATATTTGAGAGAGCCGTGAGTTTTGACATAACATGTTACACGCTACTTTCATTGAACGAGCCACTTGCGATTACTTTGAGCAAACGCCACAAGTCCTATTTTGTCAATAACCATCTGTCCACACTCCAAAACACGTGTAAATATCCCAAATACAAGGAGAAGGAACATGAGCACATGGATTCCTCCTGGCAGGATTGAGAAATCTTGTAGAGCTTTCACCTTCCTCTTGACAAAAGAGGGAAGGCAAATGCAGCTTTGTGAATCTGTCAAGCATTCGACAATGGAGAGTCTTATGATCCCACAACAAACAGTTCTTGTAATATAATCTTCAGTTGTATTCATTTTCATTGCATGCTCTCGAAAAAGATGTAATGAATACAAAAAAGGAGGAACTATTGTACTTGATGTTGCCATCTTTTCTACTTCGCCAATGCCACTTAATATGTAGCGAACGTGCAAGCAAACAAGTAATCACCTCATTAGCAGTATCAAAGGATTTTCATATTAAGGTCAACAATGTAGACATTTAGCCCTTGTTTGAGCCCCATTTTGCGGAAAATTTTATTTCGGAATAGTGTTTTTCAGGAGAATGTATGATTAAAAAATAAGAAAAAGTTTTCGATTTAAGTGTAAAATTATTTTCTTGGAGAATGCGTAATTGAAAATGAGTTTTTGAAAAAATGGGTTTTTGAAAAATGAGGCTCAAACAAGGGCTTAGGGGAAAAGAAAGCACCTCAGAGTTGTAAAATCTGAGTTCCCTTTGATACTCAAGTGCACCGGGTAGCTTCTCGATAGGTTGGTGCATAAAGTCAACGGATGGCCCTTCCATTGAGTATAACAGAAATCCTATTACACTACTCCATAAAGTATGCAAAAATTAAATAAGAACCAATTTATGCCAGGTTAATGAGTATATAAAACCTCACAAATAAAGAAAGCATGCTATTTTTAGCTAATAAAGAAAATCGTTAGCATATAGCAATAGTCAAATGTTGAAGGAGAACTAACTTCGACATGAAATGAATAGGCAATCTGAAGTAACTTCTACATGAAATGCAGAGGAAGTAACAGAACTCTGAGAATGTTTGGCTAAAGCCTAAACGAGAGTAAAACTGCTCGTTCAAAAAGTAGGAAAATGCTTGCGTTTAAAGAAGAAAATATTTGAACAAAAAGTTAATTCTACCCCCCATTTGGCAACATGGATGGCAAATAAAATGTTACTTTGAGTTTTGGCATATGTTTGGCTAAGCTTAAAAAAGTTACTTATAAGTACTTTCATTTTTTAAAGGCTTAACCAAAAATGTCTTAATATAAATCTTTATGTATCGGCTAAATTGTACCTTGGATATGTAGGAACACTTGCCCAAGTTGCCCATGCATAATCGACAGAACCTTTGAATGTTTCAACTTTCACTTTCACGGCACGTAGAAACCATGTCCTGAATCAGATGCGTATGGAGTCACTTACTCTCTGCCATGTTACATAGAACACCACCAGGCCTTAATGCTCTAGCCGTGGTCTCGAAAAATGGTTGCTTCACGAGCTCCTGAGCAGGAGGTTGAGAACGAAAACAAAAGAATGAGATCCTGGGATAAAGACATTGGATATAAGGGTGACCTACGATGGAAAATGACTAATAAATAGGAATTAAATGTGGTGTTGGGGACTTCAGATTTGGGAAATGAATCTCAAGTTGCCCGGGAAAACATTTATACTTCACGTAATGCTTTCACATTCACTGGGCATAGAACAACATCCACAGAGATGATGTACATGTAGAAACATAAACAACCCAATGGAATATAAAGAAGAAAAGGTAAACTTTAAATTTTTGTTATAATTATAAATTTTAATTAACCAAAAACTGCATACAAGCAGTATATGAAAGAAATTTAAAAAAAACTTGTCGAACTCAATCACTCATTCACTTGAAAACAGAAATAACCTAGAAACAGTTAGAACAACAATGGAGAGAGGATGTAATGAAGCCCTGAAAGAGACTTGCTAACAAATAAATATGACAGCCAACACACGCCTACAGGGTCTGATGAATCAATTATAATTGCATCATGTGCCTTAGAAATTCAGCAGCTGTCAAAATCAAGAAGCCAATATTATTCAAAAATGTAACATAGTACTTGAAGATGAATGGATAAACATAATTTTGTTGTAGAGTAGAACAAAATCTTTTTTGTATTCGATGGCGTTGCATGATATGGTAAGCCCCATTGAGGTCAAATAAACTCAACAAAATCTTTCTTACATATCGAGGGCGGGTGGAAGAAACAAAAAGCGAAAGAACATATAGATGAATCATTAAAATTTGGGGTCCATATATTTTCAATTCTCCACCATGAAGAGATGTTGAGAGGTTTTCAGCATACCATCACCAACATGAAGTCGTACACGAGGATCCTCAAAACCAGTAGCTAACTCTGGAAAAAAACTTCTTACTTACCTATAATACAACAAATTATAGACAGCTATGTAATGAACCAACAAAAATCTGGCCATTGACAGTATTTCTTTTGTGAATGTAAGATAAAATCAAATTACTCACATCTATAACCATCTGATCTATCTCACAAATATCTATCAGCTCTACAGAGCTGTGACGAGATATTTCCCGAAGGACTCCACCATCACCACCACTTATAACCAGAACCTGTAGTCACATAATCAACAGGAGCGTAAAAACCAGTGGTGTCAAAATAAGGTGGAAAAGATATGCAAAGCTTGCAACTTAAGGAAACCCCTTTATTTACTTTCAAATGTGGTTATCCCAAAATTAGTAGAGGGCATCACTGGGATGCTAGTTTTGAGCCATCTCATCTAAAAGTAGTTGTTAGAGAGGGGTTGCATTTATTATTTATTCAAAATTAGTCTTTAACATGCCTCTTCATGTGTAGACTAGATTCTTTTTCTTCTTTTTTTTTCCACCTAAAGGCCCTTATGCATGCACAAAATTTATAAATGGATGGTGACGAGACTTGAACCCAAATTTTTTGCCCGTTCTGATGCCATGTTAAAACTATCTCTTCTAAACGCTTAAACTCTTAGAGAGGAAACAATTTTATTTAAAGTTTGTCTTCAATAGCTAGCACTCAGAGGTCATCGAGAAGAGAAATTCCAGTGGGTGTTAAAATATGCTTCGAGCTGATACTCCTATGAAGTCTAAAACTATAAAAAAAAAAAATGAGTAAAAGTGCTGTGGTATTACTTTAATCACCCAAATGATGTGTTCAAAGAAACAAAGAGAAACCAACACTTACATTTTTCGGTGATTCAATTGAACACAGCGGGAGATGGGCAATCATCTCCTGATAGGCACACTCATCTTTCTCAGTTATGAGTGCCAATCCCACTCCACCCAAAAAAAATGGAAAATTTGCACTCCCAACTTGCAACGCAAACTAGTTTCCAAATGTAGGGATTGGTATTTTGGGTCACACATATTTTTTGGGTTCACGTTGTTTGATTTATTGTGGAGATTAAATTAAATTGCAACACACACACACACACCCACCCCCCCACCCCACCCCCCCACCATGCAACCCAATTGATTTTCCAAATGTAGGGATAAGAATTTGGGTCACACTTTTTTTATCGTTTCACATTTGATGATTGATTTATTGTTGAGGGGTCATATGATGCGAGATTTATAGCCTGTTTGGTAAAACTTCTCCTTTTCTACAGTAAATCAATTCTCATTTTCAACCACACATTCTTCAATAAAATAATATTTTCCATCACATCAATACTTTTTTCTTCTTTTTCAACCACACATTTCCCATCATATCACTATTCAAAAATCAATTTTTCTCCTAAAAATCCCTACCAAACACACTCTTAATTATTGGTAAACCATGGAATTCCATTATTGGGTTTGGATTTGTCAAAGCAAAACTTCTGAGTCAGCAAAAAGTGGATTAGGTGTTAAAAGTTGATTTTGATTTGTGATAACTGTCAATTTTCAGTGGAAGAGGGAAATTTTTTAAATCACTTTACCTTTTCAAAACAGTAATCTTCAAATCTATAATATATATTACCCAACATGTAAGGTGAGAATCATTTTTTGGACCATTTTAATCATAGTACAATTCAATTATTTCAATAATACATTATTTTTTCGTTTTCAATGTGTAATAAATATTATAAAATCCTTGTCATGTATGAATTTCGTGTAAATAATTCTCAGTTAATTAATATTCACATTAATTTAGACTCAATGAATCTTGAGTTGGTGAATCTTAATTTACATTAATCTAAAGTTCTTATAAATAAATTTATTTCTATTCATGTATCTAGGAATTTTAATGAATATTTAAATTCATGTATTAACAATTAATTCTTATGTACCAAATATATATAATAATGTTGCTCATTTGTAGTATTTCATCAATATAAAAAATTTGAATAATAGAAGTTGAGTTTTGAGAGTACATTTTTCTTTTCTTAAATTTATATCTTAAATTTTATTTTTTTTTAGTTTGTTTGACACTCATCAAATCCTTCCAACAAATTGATATCAAAATATTACTTTTTTCTTGTTCTTCAGCTCAACCTAAAATGTATTCTCTAGCGTGAGTCGTGACTTAGAGCATGCTTCAATAAGCGTGAAAAGCACACTTAAGGAACTACCAAAGTCCGGTTTAAAGTTGGGAGACATTTTCGCACACAATGTAAAGTTTGGGGACCATTAAACTGATTTCAACAACCTACTGCACATATGACCATGTTTGTCTTGCATTGAATTAGAATTCTTTAATTCTCAAACTCATTTCCTAGTACACATTCATATAATAAAATATTTTACACGTAAATCTAAAAGAAATTCTATTTTTAAATCGAACGTCCTCCAAAACATCACTATTAAAAACTCACTCTCTTCAGAAAAAAAAAAAAACTCATTTTAATGAAAGACAAAACTTCTTTTCTGCAAAAAGAAATGTAAGTTTTATTACTATTTTAGAAAATAATATATTTCCAAAATCTATAATTCAGTTAACAAAATATACATCAGAATGAAAAGTGGATTATGATGAAACATTATCAATCTTGTTATCAATTTTATCTAAAAACTTAAAACGATTAAATAACACATCCATTTAAATGTTGCTTTCAATGCATCTCTTCACGTGTAAGCCAGATTCTTGAAGGACCAACACTGAAAATTTTTCAACGCAAGATCAATCCAGACAGAGGAATGGATGGGTTAAAGTTTCATTGTCGTCCATTATATATATGTAAGAAAACATTTGAATACATGTATTCCTTTTCTAACAAATTAAAACTTTTAGATGAGACGATTTAAGAATTGTGAAACATCTACTGTATAAATTACAGTCAACGTTAAAAATAATAACCAAAAGGAGGCGCAAATTCTACTAGAATTCCCCCATATATTCATTTCCATCAAAACATTCAACAAACAATGACTGTACATTATTCGCTTAACGAGGCACAGTTGCCACATTCAAGCACCCAACGCTTGCGACTCTATAAACACCAGAATACAACTATCAGAATCCTAATGCCTAAATTCCCACTCGAACATTCTACCATAAAATTTTATTTCGATCTTTCTGCCAGTTCGGCTTCTATCCGACAGATGATCAGACAACATTGTACCAAGTGAAACAAAGGCCGACTACGTCATAACTGCTCGTCTGTTGATATCTTCTTGTGTCTTTGTCGATGCTTCCTGTCTCTCTGTGCTAATTGTGACATCATCCTCGTCTTTCATTAGGTAAGTGTCGACTTGTGCAGCTGCTTGACGACCTTCGGAAATTGCCCACACGACCAGAGATTGACCGCGGCGGCAATCCCCAGCAGCAAAAATCCCTTCCACATTGGTTGAGAAGCGTCCATACTCAGCTTTGAGGTTCGACCTTTGGTCTCTCTCCAAGCCAAGTTTGTCCGGTAGAGTCTGCAAAAACCAAGGAAGATGAGTAAGCCATCTAAGAATTTCAAACTCAGACCAATGAAATAATTATTTATTTTAATCCACTTATTTACTTAGTATTTTTTTTTTTTTGCAAACCAAGGAAGATGAGTAAGTCACCTAAGAATTTCAAACTCAAACAAATGAAATAATTATTTATTTTAAACCACTTATTTACTTGATGAGTATTTTTTTGCAATGGGTAGTTGCAGTTCCTGAAAAAACTCAACTTTATCCAAGTTTTGCTGAGGGATTTTTCACCTTGAATTGGTCAAAATATGCGGAATTTCTTACTTATCGTGGAGGATTAGATCCAGTAACTGGGGGTCTATGGCTGACCGATATTGCACACCATCATTTAACTATTGCATCCCCCAAAGAAAAGGAAGGAAAAGAGAAGCAAATACGGAGACGATACAATATGAATGACATTGTTGTCACATAACAGTAGCAAATTCATGCTAAAGTTCAGAATGCTAACCGATTCAGGCCCGAGGAATCCCATGGCTAGTAAGACTAGATCAGCTTCAATGATCTCCTCGCTGCCTTCAACTTCTTTAAATGAAAACTTCCCACTTGCATCCTTCTCCCAATGAACATGCACAATCTCCAGTCCTTTCACCACTCCATTCTCGTCACCAACAAACCGCTTTGTCATAACCTCATAAGACCTAGGATCCTTGCCAAACTTCACAGCAGCTTCTTGATGCCCATAATCTACACGGAATATGCGGGGCCACTGCCAACATTCAACGGATGGAAAATTAATGAATGGTGTCAAGAAAGTTTAACAGGAAAGGAAGTGCAGAAAAAAATTATATTTTAATTTCTTTTAAGTCGGTAAAATTATATTTATCTACCAAAATGCAGAATCTGCATTTAAAGTAAGGCATCAATTACAATAAGTCTAATCGTATACTTAAATTAAATAAATACACCATGCACCACATAGGTGATGACACAAGACAATCACAAATAAAGAATTACATTTTTAGCTAAGACATACAAAAATTGGAATAAACAACTCTACAAAAGTTAGATGTGAGCATGTATGGCGAAGTACATTTTTATTTCCATCTTCAACCAACCCAATATTATTTGTTCTAAAACTTAATTATTTACTTCTTTTTTAAGCTTAGCCAAACATGCACATTGTTCCCTTGAATAAGAACACGCAGTTTACCATAAAGCAACTGGCTATGGTTATAAATAGAGTCTGGTCCAACCTGAGGCCAAGGGTTTCCAGGAGCTCGGGTTCGTGGTGGCTCAGGGAGAAGCTCTAGATTTACGACGCTGTTGCAACCATGTCTGATAGATGTTCCAATACAATCTGTACCGGTGTCACCCCCACCAATTACCACTACCTTCTTGCCCTTGGCAGAGATATACTTACCATCCTTCAGATTGCTATCAAGCAAGCTTTTTGTATTAGCATGAAGAAACTCCATTGCAAAATGCACTCCAGACAGTTCTCGTCCAGGAACAGGGAGGTTCCTGCCAAATTTATCCAGAATATCTAGTAAGATGACTGATAGACTTTGTAAAGTTATGCAATAAGAATTGCCTGAAAATCATCATTGCTACCTTGGATTTGTGGCTCCTACAGCCAAAACAATAGCATCATAATCCTTACGAAGCTGATCAAGCGAGTATGCAGGATCCTTTCCGACATTAGCATTTACCACAAAGTTTACCCCTTCCTTTTCCATGAGGTTAACCCTTCTCTGGACGATATCGACTTTATCGGCCTTCATGTTAGGCACCCCGTACATCATAAGACCACCAATTCTGTCTGAACGCTCAAACACAGTCACAGTATGACCCATTTTATTTAACTGGTCAGCAGCAGCTAAGCCGGCAGGCCCACTTCCAATAATGGCAACTGTTTTCCTGTATAATAGGGAACATAATTAGGTTTTCATTGCTACAAATCAAAGATATACATCACATGTGCCACCACACAATCAAGTGAAGTACAAAACAATATATGGAAAACATACTCGGTTCTCTTCAGGGGAGGTCGTGGCACCATCCATCCCTCCTCAAAAGCTTTGTCTATTATAGCACACTCCATACTTTTGATAGAGACAGGATTTTCGATAATACCAAGGACACAAGCCCCTTCACAAGGTGCAGGGCATACCCGGCCCGTGAACTCAGGGAAGTTATTAGTCTCCAAGAGCCTATCTAACGCTTCACGCCATCTATTTTGGTACACCAACTCATTGAATTCGGGAATTTTATTTCCAAGTGGGCATCCAGAATGCTCCTGTAATGTTATATGACAGACGTATCCCAATCAACAAAAGTTAGGATTCACATAGATGTATCCAATCCTACTGACAAGAGGTCTTGCTTTCTTACCTGATGACAAAAAGGAGTGCCACAGTCCATACAACGAGCAGATTGTGTCTTCAGAAGTGGGCCAGGTTTTAATTCTTCCATGACTTCATTCCAGTCATTCATCCGAATATTAGGATCTCTGTACGAAATGCTCTCCCGTTCATAGGCAACAAAACCTCGGTGCTTCACGGCATCTGGAACCCTAGTAGGTCTCTCAGTCTGTTTATCCTCCTCTGGCTGTTGTTTTCAAAAATTCACGTAAGAACCCAAACAGACTAAAAAAAATTGAAAAATAATAAAATTCCAGTACCGACCACACGCAAGATGTTACATTAACTACCATCATACTACCATCTATACACAAGACGTCATACTGATGCAGTACATTGTAACTACCATCAAAAGTAACCACATATTTTCTATAACGTGCTTCATATTAATGAGCATATATAATTTGTTGATAGATTCTTTGGTGTATCGCAGTAGAACAAGTTTAGGAGGGGGGTAAACAAAAACTAAGATGACCTTTTTTGGTCGCTAAACATATCCAGCAATAAACATATCAGATCGGGGGGAAAAGATTCTTGTAGCGGACTCCAAACATATTGGGAACAAGGCTTAGTTTTTTTTGTAGTATTCTTTGCTTTCAATCATTAGCTACTGCACCAAGGATAATGCCCTTTCATCCAAAAAATCTCTTACTATATATAGATGAAAAGTGCAAACAATATAGCTGCATAACGACCAGTGGCAGAAGATAATTACCGAACTGTCTTTTTCGTTCAAGGATGTAGCTGCTAGCTTCTTAAGCTCTTCAAAAGCATCTTTCTCCAACTCTTCCTCTTCCTGCACCTCAGCTTCTTTGGCAGCACGTTCGGCAGCTGCTTTTGCAGATTCTTTCTCTTGTGTGCTTGCAAGAATTCTTTTATAATCTCGAGGGAAAACCTTGACAAATTTAGGCAAAAGAGTTTCAAAATCAGCAAGCACTTCTTTAGCTAATTGACTGTTTGTGTGACGCAGATGCTGTTGTATCATCATTCTGAGTGTCATAATGTCGTCATCTTCTACTGGATCAAGATCTACCAACTCAAGATTGCATCGCGATTGGAACTTGGAATCCACATTGAGAACATAGGCAATGCCCCCACTCATTCCAGCAGCAAAGTTCCTACCTGTCTTTCCCAGCACAACAACAATTCCACCAGTCATATACTCGCATCCATGATCTCCCACACCTTCCACAACTGCTTTGGCCCCAGAATTGCGAACACAAAATCTTTCTGCTGCCATCCCATTAAAATATGCCTCCCCATTAGTAGCCCCGTAAAGAGCTACATTTCCAATTACTATGTTTTCCTTAGGGTCAAAATTGCTTCCTTTCGGAGGATAAACAATAATCTTTCCACCAGATAACCCTTTGCCAACATAGTCATTGCTGTCACCTTCAAGTTCCAATGTAATGCCAGGACACAGAAAAGCTCCAAGACTTTGGCCCGCACTTCCACTGAGTTTGACATGAATTGTATCATGAGGAAGTCCCGACAAGTGGTAGTGCTTACTGACTTCATGGCTTAGCATGGTTCCAACGGCCCGATTTATATTGCAGATTGGTGATTCAATGTACACAGGGAGAGTTCTCTCTAAAGCAGGTTTGGACAAAGCTATTAGTTTGTTATCCAAAGCCATATCCAAACCATGATCCTGTTTCTGCACACAATACTGAGCAGCTTCTGGACGAATATCAGCAGCTGGTCGAAGTAACAAGGACAGATCAATATTTTTTAGCTTCTCATTGTTCTTGGCCAAATCTTTATCCAATTCGAGCATGTCTGAACGGCCAACCATTTCGTTAATTGTTCGAAACCCAAGTTGAGACATTATTTCCCGCAGCTCTTCTGCCAGCATGAAGAAAAAATTTATGACGTGTTCAGGCTCACCAGCAAACTTTTCTCGGAGAACTGGATCCTGGGTTGCAATCCCCACTGGACAAGTGTTTTTGTGGCACTTACGCATCATGATGCAGCCAAGCGTAATAAGAGGAGCAGTACTAAAACCAAACTCCTCTGCTCCAAGAAGTGCAGCTATGGCCACATCTCTCCCGGTTTTTAGTTGACCATCCGTCTGAAGAACAGTTCGACCCCGAAGGTCATTAGCAACTAGGGTTTGATGGGTCTCTGCGAGACCAAGTTCCCACGGAACCCCTGCACTCTTGATACCAGTCCATCTTGAGGCCCCTGTACCTCCATCGTGACCAGAGATTAGAATATGATCAGCGTGACCCTTGACAACGCCACTAGCAATAACTCCAACACCAGCTTCAGAAACCAACTTCACACTTATGCGAGCCACTGGATTGGAATTCTACACAAGAAAAGCAACAAAAAATATGTCAAAAAGGAAGAGATAATGAAGAAGTCATACATCATGTTTCAAAAAAATGATGGCTACATATTTGCTCCAATATACAAGCACCCATAAAGGAGTTCGACAGATCAAAAATGATTATACAAATGTAATAGAAAAAATTACCTTGAGGTCATGAATCAATTGAGCAAGATCTTCAATTGAATAGATATCATGATGGGGAGGAGGGCTAATTAGACCCACACCAGCAGTTGAATTCCTAGTGACAGCAATGTCCCCAATGACCTTGTGACCTGGAAGTTCACCACCTTCTCCCGGCTTTGCTCCCTGCAACAGACAATATTAAGTTAAAAATATAGTCACCCTTCAAAAAGAAAAAAATCTCCGGTTAACAATCATCTCACCAAGCCAAATACAGGTTTCAGTTCTAGATAAAAATACACCTAAAAGGTGCTTTGCAGACACAGCAGATTCGGTACATGAACATGGATTCATAAATAAAAGAAACTATGTTTCAAAAGGAACACAGGCTAAAATGAAAACATGAACAAGAACACACATCAATATAGGCTGGATGAACAATCTTCAAAGTAAACATGAGACCCACAAACAAAAAGGCATACCTGAGCCATTTTTATCTGTAATTCATCAGCATTCGTAAGGTAATAACTTGAAACTCCAAATCTTCCACTCGCTACCTGCTTAATTGCACTCCTCTTTGGATTTCTTGAACCATCAGGAAGAGGCTCCATACGAGATGGTTGTTCACCACCCTCACCTGCGAAAGAGAAATAAAAAGGTACATTAGTAAGCTGGTTAGGAACATTAAGCCTCTATCTGTCAAACGTTAAAAGTTACTAAAACGTTCCTTTGCTATCTAGTCAAAAGTCAAACATTAATTTCAAACACACCTTCATAACTACCACCCATTTATTAACCACACATTTCAAAGATCCTAATACTATTCCTCCTAAAAAGTTACTAATAATTTTACCCAAACACTAACTGAATTTCTTAGAGCATATCCAAGAGACTATTTTTAAATAGCAACTATTCAGTTAAGAGAGCATCTATAAATTTAGATAGCAAAAAAATTTAAATACTCCAACGGACTCTTTTATATTTAAAACTTAATTTTACAACTCCCAAAAAAATATTTATTATTTTTCCCTATCTTTCATTTTTACTAGCTTCCCACCAAATTATTATATTATTTTACTCCATTGAACATTGAAATACTCTAAATTAAAATGTTTTAATTTAAAAAGTCTCTTAGAGCATAATTTTAAGGGTTGAGTCTTTAAAATAGGGAGGATCTTATTTTTAAAGAATCTCTTAGAGATGCTCTAAGAAAATTAAATAATAAAAAATTCTGGACATAGAACAAAAATTATTAAAACTTTTTAAGAAATTATTAAGCACAAGCCGGACGTGCATCAGAATCACACTTCCACAAACACAATAAAGGAAAGCTAGTGGATTTATGTAATTAACATGTTTATGCCCCAGCAATCTATGATTCTTGAGGAAGATGCTAAAAGGACTTGAACCCAATTATTGTATTTGTTCTTTTTCCACGACTAATACTTCCACTCTACCGCACCCCCCGGGGGAGGGGAAAAAGAAACCTTAAAGCAGTAGTCTACATACCTGTATTGGACTTCCCTCCTAGTTTGTTCATGGCAATTGCTAAAGTTGTGTGCGCTTCCAGTGATATAGATCCGTAGCTCATGGCTCCAGTACAAAAACGTTTTACAATCTCACTGGCTGGTTGAACTTCTTCCAGAGGAACCTTCACTCCAGTCTCTTTAAATTTAAGAAGTCCCCTTAAATTGCAGGACTTATTCAATTCTTGAATGCGTTTAGAATACTCTTTGTAGGCAGCGACACTGTTGGTTCTAGCAGCATCTTGCAATTTTGCTATGGCAAGGGGATCGTTAAGATGAATCTCACCACCCTTCCTCCAATGATAATCTCCAGGATTAGGAAGCGCTACAGCCTCTGCACTTCCAGGAGGTAATGTGCGTGTTGGAAAAGCAAGACCATGCAACTGGAGTGCATCATGTGCAAGCGCCTGAAAAGTGGCACCTTCAACTCTGCTTGGAGTTCCATTGAAGCATCTTTCCATTACTTCTGAGGAGAGGCCTACAGCCTCAAAAATCTGAGCACCCTTGTACGAGGCCAAAGTTGAGATCCCCATTTTCGCAAGGACCTTCATCATACCGTAGTTGCTTGCTTTGAAGTATTTCTTGACCAGCTCATCCTTTGAGTGGAATTCACCATTCGCTTTAGGAGGAATTTTTCCATCAAGTTGCAGTCTCCAAACGGCTTCTATAGCCAAATAAGGGCAGATAGCATCTGCACCAAATCCCACGAGTGTACAAAAATGGTGAACTTCACGGGGCTCAGCAGATTCAACGATCAATGCAACCCGAGTTCGCTCAAGCTTATTAACTAAATGATGGTGTACAGCGCCAACAGCCAATAAGGAGCTCACAGCAACACGCTTAGATGAGAAAGCTACAAATATCAGAAGAGCATATATATTAACTGTGTATATATGTGTGTGAACAGCAACAACAAACCAAGCATTTTTGATAGAACATTTCAAAAATCTGGGAAGGGGTACCTCTGTCAGAGAGCACGAGTGTTGAATAACCCTCCTTAATAGCATTGTGTGCTTCAGAACATATCCTATCCAAGGTCTCCTCCAAACCATTCCTGCCACGATCCTTTGAGAAAGTGATATCAAGAACTTTGCTTCGCCAGCCTCTGTAGTTCATCTTCTTAATTGCTTCCATCTCTTCAATGGATAAAAGAGGCCCTTTGAGTGACAGGCGGTGACACTGCTCTTCTGTGGTCTCCGTGAGATCACCTTCTGGACCAACCATGCATTCCATAGAAGTAACAATCTTTTCACGAATTGGATCGATAGGAGGATTTGTGACTTGAGCGAACATCTGTTTGAAATACTCAAATGTGAGCTTCTCCCTGTTAGACATCACAGCCAATGGAGCATCATTTCCCATTGAACCAAGGGCCTCAATGCCATCCTTCGCCATGGGTAATAACAGCATCTCCAAGGCTTCAGTGGTGTAACTGCATAGGGAGGCCAAGAAGTACATTTATTTCCGAGCAGAAGTGTAACAGCCGTAACAATTTTAAGAGCTGACAAGGTTCAGAACTTCATACCCGAAAGCCTTTAAAGGTGCCAATAAACCATGGATGCCCATGTTTTCCATGTTGTCATCATCAAAAGATGCCTAAAATTGCCAGAACTTAATTATCAGCATAGGGAAAGGGAGAAAAGAATCGGTTTGGTGAAGGGTAAGATGATAAACTTACTGGTAAAACTCCTTGTATGGGTGGAGGAACCCTAACAGATTCCTGAACAGATTCAACTATGTCTTTCAATTCCAGCTTTTGCCTTTCTAGCCATTTCCCATAAGGTCTTGCAAGTGAATATTGCTGCCTCAAGGCCTCATCATCTACGACAACATGCTTCTCAAAGTCTACAAGGAGCATCATGCCAGGA
The DNA here is from genome assembly GCA_035079005.1 of Fraxinus americana. Classification (NCBI taxonomy): domain Eukaryota; kingdom Viridiplantae; phylum Streptophyta; class Magnoliopsida; order Lamiales; family Oleaceae; genus Fraxinus; species Fraxinus americana. The sequence continues at coordinate 32,206,012 of CM068710.1, read as the reverse complement.
TTAAGTCTTCCTTTCTTGCTGACATCTTCGGGTGGAATATCAACTACTCCAACTTCACTTGCCATGATAACTCGGCCACTATGTGTTATATAAAATCGACCTGGTCGCAATCCATTTCGATCCAAGGTTGCTCCAAGATAGCGTCCATCAGTAACTGCAAAATATTATATTAAGCATCAAACATTGTGCAATCATATGATGTAAGTTTAAAATAAATATGGTTAAAAATTGTACATGATACAAGAGCAGGGCCATCCCATGGTTCCATAAGGGCTGAGAAGTACTCGTATAGGGCCTTTCGATGAGGGTCCATGTTCTTATCATTTTGCCAAGCTTCAGGAATCATCATCATTATAGCCTCAGGAAGACTTCTGCCAGCTCTAACCAAAAGCTCAAGTACCCCATCAAATGCTCCTGATGTATGAAAAAAATCAGATATTTGCAAAAATATGACACTTCTTGTTTACTAATATGGATTGATGCCATTAGATACAAATCATGCAGGCAAGCATGTCAAATCCATATATATGCAATCATATTAAGAAAACGGGGATGGGTAACCTGAATCTGATGAGCTGGCATCTACAATTGGTAGAAGCTTCTTCATCTCCGTCTTTGACAAGCCTAGCTCCTTGCACTTTAAAAGTCCTTCACGAGCCTTCATCCTAATTTGAATAATAACAAAAAGGTGGATCAATCAGTTCTATCCACATTAGCATTAAAAATCATAACACAACTGACACTGGATTGACATCCTTGTACTGGGTATATAAACTCAAGTAGCATCTCAGTAGCTGAATCCAATAAAACAGTAACCCAGACAACTTTTTACTAGCATGAAAATTCAAATTTAAGTAACCACAGACTAAGAAATCAATTAGTCTAAGACAGAAATCAAATTTGACTCATTCAGGTGCCAACTGAAAACATTGAAGCAACAAAAACGGTGATATTGACTACCTATTTTTTTACCAATAATAACGACCAATTGGACCATCCAATTTACCTTTCTGCACAATCTATTAGGAAAACAACTGTACGAGTAACAAATATAGAGAGACATAACCACGTCAAGACATTTACCAGTTTACATTCCCCCGTAGTGTGTTTATTTCTCCATTGTGTCCCAGGACACGCATGGGCTGAGCACGATCCCAGCTGGGAAATGTGTTTGTTGAAAACCTAGAGTGTATCTGAAAGAAAATTCCAAGAGAGAGATAACTCAGTCCTAATTCCACCCATGTAAAGAAGATTTGGAATCTGTACACAATGACAGTTGTGTTCAGGGCACTTCTATAAGTAATGTGGCAGTCCCAGTAAAACCATATTGAGAACCTTAGACTACCTTGACCGAACACAATTTCATTTCCACCATTAAGACGGGTTTTTGATCCTTACATAAAGATCATAGAGCAAGGCACGTAGTTTCTGCATGCAATATTTACTTCGTAATGAGGTTCCTTACCAACTCACCCAAAGAATCCAATCCGGCATGCAAAGTCAAAAGATCAAGGGTGCGGAAGAACTTAAGAGATCATTCATACTTCAATGCCTCAGAAGTCATTCCTCAACCTTGCATTGCTTCAGTTAACCGGTTGATCCCATGCTGTCCGTTGTTAAATGTGGAGTCAGCAGAGAAATAAAACAGGGAATGGAGAAAATATATTTACCAGGGCCATGTAGCTCGTAAACCTTTCATTTCCAAGATCAGCGTAGTAGTATTCCTTCAACTGATTGGGCTTCAACTGGCCTTTGTAGACAATAGTCCTGCATAAAAGAGACAATGATAGCAAAAATTTAAATTCAAAAGTCGCAGCAAATAAATATATTTCTCACATTCGAAAGGGACAAATCACAAATTTCTCCAAGAAATAAACCTTGAGGAAAGAGAACATATATAGAAATCTCTCACACCACCATGTTGCAGGTTTAATGCAGCCCGGATAGCTACCATTGAAACCCTCCTTAATATGTACATCTGCAAGGAAGCAGGAAAAGGAAAAAATGCAAATTACAAACTTTGAATGTGTAAGATCTAACAGTTTTGACTATTTTAACTGAGATTAATTAGCAAATGTTATCAGCTCTTGGCATCCACCTGTTGCTCGAAATCAGCCTTTGACCTGGGAGTACGAGTAAGAAACACTTGCTCAATTATTGGCTCTGTCTGCAAAGCAGACTTGCCCAACCCTGTGTTATCTGTGGGGACAGGCCGCCAGCCAAGGACAGTATGCCCAAGGGATTCTGCGACCTGCAAAGTATTTTACACCAAAAAATGTCAGCAATCATAATTTATAAAACAAAATCCTATTCAACCATAACAAGTTTTGATCTTGGTACTACCTTTGTGAATACAATTTTGCTCTGTTCCCTCCGACTATCGGAAGTGGGCAAGAAAAACATGCCCACTGCATATTCACCGGGTGGGGGAAGCTCAAATCCTGCTTCCTCAGCAGCCTGATACAGCATGAACAAGAAACAATTGTGATTAAAATTTTAACAATCAACTCCGACCAATACAAGCCCACCGAAAATCTTCAACTTTTACTTTTTTTTCTAAAACCTTTTTCTAGTTTATGACTAAAGGTATAGAAGTCAACATTTCCTTCGATATTACATTAACCCGTTCAAAAACCAAGCAAAATCTACTGTAAATTCCAAACAACATTAAGAAAATGGGAGAAAAAATTATCTCATAAAATTCCAATTCCCGCAACAAAAGTGACAAGGAAAAAGAAGAATCAACCAGTAATATAAATGAAAAATTATACGATTGAATAGAAAATTAAGCCAAAAAAACACAATATTGATCGAATCAAACCTCCTTGTAGAAATCGTGAGGAAGAGCCACAAGAATTCCAGCTCCATCCCCAGTATTTGTCTCACAACCACATGCACCTCTATGTGACATTCGTACCAACATCTCTATTGCATCAGTAACCTATATATCATTTACAAAATAAATGTTGATAATGAATTCCACATTGAACACACTGATATCTGCGTGTGAATATGGATATAGACAAATAATAATAATAATAATAATGAGTACCGTTTTACGGCTGCTTTCACCGGAGAGTTCAGCCACGAACCCAACCCCACACGAGTCCTTATCAAACGAAGGATCATACAGCCCGAGCGGCTTCTCCGGCACCTGAGACAAAGCATTCTTCAGCACCAGCTTCGGCGCCCGGCCAGGCCCTTCCTTGCGCCAAATATGCAACCTTTCCAAGCCCAAACCCGAAGCGCCTCGCCGAACCACCGTTCCGGATATGAACCTGTTCTCTAAACCACCGACGTTTCTCTTCACCAACCCCGTCGAAGCCTTAGCTCTTCTGTTCACTACCCTGCTCAACGCCGCCACCGCATTCAGCTGGTGACTCCCGCATTGCTTCACCACCAACCCACTTCCGGCGTTGCTCCTCACTTGAATCCCAGATCCTGACGCCAGCGACATTCTTTACAGTCACAGTTTTTTCACTTGATTTTCAGTTATTATTCACCGATTTATGTTGGATATAATCAATTAAGAACGACCCAGATATCTTTCACTAGATCTGTCAAATTTCACACCGTTCAACTTTATATAACAACCGATTCTCCAGAAATCAAGCCAAACAAGAACCGATTGTTTTAATTTATCAAAACCCAACACAAAATGAAGATTTATGTATCAATCTCTTACTATGCACGGCTCAAGATTTGGGTTAAAAATGAAAAAATCAGAATAGATAAAAAAGAAACCGAAATTATAAAACAAGAATTGGGGGAATCCAAATCTGAAAGGCCGACGCAAAGTGATGCAGACTGCTATATTATATCAGGGTTTTCAGCTTAGGCTGTGTTGGATTTATAGAGAAACCAATAAATGTGGTTGGCGCAGGTGGTAGAGGTTTTTCCTATTTAGCCCTTTGTTTGAAAAAAGAAATGCATTATTGTACGGTATTTTGACTCCATTTTTACCACAAATTTTTAAATAAAATAACATTACACGTAAATTTAAATTTTTTTTTTTTATCACATATTTTTCATCAATGTACAATTCAAAAATACATTTTTTGTTATTTTATAAAAATGGGGCTCAAACAAACCCTCGGCATACTTGTATAAGTAATACAAGTGAATCACAGTTTATATTAGGAAAAATTGCGGTAGCGGTCCCTAACCTTTTACTTTTTTACAGACTTTACTCTAAGTTTCATTTTGTGTCAACCACAGTTCCAAACATTTTAAAAATATGCACCTGGGGTCCAAATGGAAAGATTTAACCGTTCGTTGACCAAAAAAGTCAAAAATTAATCAATTTAAATTTTGATCAAATTAAAAGGGGTAAAATTGTACTTTGTACTTTCCTCACATTAAATAAGTTAACAAATTAACTTTAAAAAATAAAAATAAATCCAACCGCCCCACCCCACCCCAGCCCAGCACAACACAAACTTCATTTTCTTCGCATAGCAACCGGCACCACCACTGCCTCCATGCCAACAACTAATCAACAACTGTCCAGAACAACCATCGAACACAGCTTTTAGCCATTGCCCAAAACCACCTCCCAAATCTACCACCATTCCCATGCCTTCGACCACTACCCAAAACCACCAATTTTCCCCTACCAAAAATACTACCCAAAGCCACTACCATTTTCCTGCCTTTTAGCCCCGCCCAAATCCATATCTAAATGCACCACCATTTCTCAGCCTTCTAGCCACATTTGGGTTATTGACCCGTTTGACACCCATTTTTTTCTAATTCTCATTCTCATTCTTTTTCTCTTTCTTCATTTCAACCACACATTCTATTAATAAAATAATATTACACATAAACCTAAAAATTCTCATTTCTTTTTAACCACACATTCTTCCATCAATCACTATTCAAAAACTAATTTTTCTACTAAAATGGGTGTCAACACCCCCATTGTCTAAGTTGGAGCTCATATTTGACTGTATCGTTGATTTCATCCTTCAGTTGCCTAATTTTGTCTTTCACTTGCGTAGTACTCGTGTTTCATATCTATGATTTAGCAACTTTTACCATAGGTCTATTAGTATGTCCAATAGTTCGGAGAAAAAAGATAAATATGAGATGGACAACTGTAGGTGGTCATTGTCGACAAGGAGAAGAAGAAAATGATGAAGATGGGTGGGATTGGTAATGGTAGATTTCTTTTATTTATTTATTTTAGTTTAATTGTTCTAATTGTTAATATTTGAAATTTTTTAAATATACCATTTTCCCATTTTTCATTTGGTCAAAATTGATTAGATTTTGATTTTTTTGGTCAACTAACGATTTTCATCAATTTGGACCCTAGTTGCATATTTTTTAAAGATTTAGGACTGTAGGTAGCACAAAATAAAGGTTATGATAAAGTCTACAAAAATGTGAAAGGTTAGGGACCGCTACTGTAATTTTCCCTTCATTTTACCAATAGCGTCTAATAGAGTTTAATAATAAAAAAATGTTATTTCATTAAAAGAAAATGATAAAATAAAAAGAAATCTACAAACAAATTCAATTATTTTAAATTCACATTAATTTTAATCAATCTTGTCATGTTACATCTAAGAAAATGAAATATGATCATTTTTAGCCCTGATTGATAGTTATTATTTGAGAAAAAAATAGTATTTTAAATAATAATTTTTAGGAGAATGTATATTTAAAAAATATAGAAAATTTTTGAGTTTACATGCAAAAAATTTTATCGTGTGAATGTGTGGTTAAAAGTGAGTATATAAAAAATATAGAAAATTAGCTTTTAAATAATGATTATCAAACCAGGGCTAAATATCGAGTTTAGAATAATTCTTATTCATTGCATGACTTAAAATAAAAATATGAACTTTTCAAAATTTGACACCTTATGCATCATAACAACCATTATTGCTTTATACATACCGAATATTATATATTCCTCTTCCCCTTTCTCTCCCACCACCGACATCGCCATCGCCTAACCATCCAATCCACCATTTACCCACCGCCCGCCACTACCATTCCCACTCCCAACTCACATATACAGAATGCAAAAAGGGATTACCAATCACGGCCAAGAACAAAAATTGCCTAGAAATTTGTTCCATGGACAAACCATTACACCGACAAAAAAACTCAAACTATTGAAGTGCAAATTGCCACCAAAGTAAGAGCCACAGGAAAGTGATTGAAGTTCACTCGAGTCGAACCCAATTTCATCGCCATTTAAGACCTCATTTCCTTTCCCCAATGGTGAAAAATTCACCGTCTTCATTTGCTCGTTTTCGCCATTGTTATCTGCAAAAATGTGATAAGCATGAATGACTCAAACCTGAAACATCACATATAGAAACGATTTACACAAAAAAATGCCAATAATTCAAGATAAGATTGAACAAAAAAGGGCTTAGAAATGTGTAATGTTCCACAACTTAATCAACTTGACACGAGAAGCCAATACGATCTGACGATTGTTGATGCTACCAAAATTTGTACTTGAATGAACTTGAATTGGATGATTGAGCTCCGCATGATCCGATCTTCAATACCCGAAATAAAGGCGTTGAAGTGCCTCATCTTCGCCCCTCTAATGCTCAAGTCAAAGAGAGAAATTGTGCGAAAAGATGTATGCTGGAATATTATGTAAAATGTACCTGAATAATGAGGTTGTGTCATGCATTCATAGATGTTGAAGATGGAGTCCTAAAAGGATTCAACTTCTTATAGTTTGTATCCTTGTTATAGAAGGTGTTTGTGTTATGTTAAAAGTGCAGAGTTTGAATTAGAGTTAAGTTTGTATCAAGTTGGGAGTTGTGGTCAGAATATGATTAGTATTCATAGGAAACATGAGATAAGATCAGGAGACCAGACAAAAGTGCTACAAGCCCGACCTCAAACCTAAGCCCAAGCTTGGACCTAGCGTAATTGAGGTGGTCAAAGTTCGGGCAATGAGCTCGAGCTCGGGCTTACGACATTACTACACATTAGTTGTAAATCGAGAAAGCAATAAACGGAACATCCTTGGAGTAGCTGACAAATTGGTGGGTGGTGGCTCCGGTCTGAAAGTTCCATAGGCGGAGCTCGCCGTCCCACGAACTACATCCTACACGAAGTGGGAGTGGCCGATCGGGCCTCGGCGAGCAATGTCATAAGTCCAGTCCTCTTTGGTAAGAGCCCACTCGATGATGGACTTATCACCTGACAATGTCATGATCATATCAATTCAGGGGTGTATATATATATGAGGTGAAGAAATTACGGTGTTTGACTTTTGGGTAATAGATCTTGGATATGGTATTTAGGAGAGAGACTAGTGTTGGGTGATGGGGGTGGTGGTGGTTGGAGAAAAGGGGAAGAGTGAATGAATTTGAATTTTTTTATTTTTAATATTTTAATTATTTATTCAGGACTCATTAGTAATTTTTTTTGAAATTTTTGGGACTATGATTATAATTATTTCTTTAATTTTTTTTTCCTTTTCTTTTTCATCATTACGTGATTTTTTATGGAGAAAATGGACGATGAGGGGGTATTGCACATAGAACGTTTCAAATAGAGACATTTTGTACTATTTTCAAAAGATAATGGGGATTTTCGACAGTTTGCCTAATAGATACGAGGTATCGTGTTGTTTAACATTTTCTTTATGTTCAGTTATTTCGGAGGTTTCCCAATTTCGTGACAAAGATGTGATAGCTAAAATTTTGGTATTCAGCAATAATTTTATCTATAATGTGGAACATTATGTCGTGTTTATGCTTGATTATTAAGGGATCTTTCCAAGTTTTTGACAGACAACTTGACAATGAAAAAAGTTGAGTTCAATAAGTTTGTGATGTTATTTATTTATGGGATAATTGCAAATGGGCTTTCAAACCTTATAAAATGCTGTAGATTTTTGAGAAAATTACCATAAACAAGGTGTTTAGTTTTGACTTTTAAAAAATCAGTTTTTTAGTTTATTTAATCAAAAATCAGGTTTTTTTTTTACAATTAATATTAATAATAATATTTTTAAATTAAATTAAATATATACCCACCCTACTACCTACCCCCACCAACTTCATTTATATATAACATCTATACAAACCCTAATTCATTTCACACTTCCTCCTCCTCTCTCACCCGCCGCAGCCGCCACCACCGCCCGCCGCCGCCGCCGCCATCGCCCTCCTCTCCCCCTTCTTCTTCCCCCCCTTCCCCTCTCCCTCCCTTTCCTCTCACCCACAGATCGCTTCCCCTCCCCCTCCCCTTCTCCCCCTCCCCTGTTTCTGCAAATCGCAGCGGAGCGTGCGGCGACGCCGGCTCGCGATTTGCAAGAACGATCTCGTTCTTGTCTCGCACAAAGACGTCGTCGTTGCTCGCAGCCGCTGTGCGCCGTGCGATAAAGCGTCTCGGCTTGTGCGCCAAGCTGCGTTGGGTGGGTGTGGCTAAACGGTTGAGGTGCCGGATCTATGGTTGAGGTGGTTGTATTGGAAGTGTTGATTGGATTTGGTTTTGAGCTGCCGGAAGTATTGGCGGTGGTTGTGAGCAAGTGTTGATTGGATTTGGTTTTGGAAAATGTGGCAGATCTGGGTTGTGTGGTTGTGTAGATGGTGGATCTGTAGTGGTATGTTTTGTGCGGTGGTGGTGGTGGATGTGGGTCGTGTTGTGATGATGGTGATCTGTGTGGTGGTGGTAGACAATTTGATTTTTTTCGATCTGTGACCTGTGTGGGTGTCCGTGACCTAGAAATTGGAAATGTGACTCGAAATGGAGTGTGACCCGTATAAGTTTTGAATTTTTTTTAATCTGTGACCTATAAAAAATGACATGTGACCTGTGACTTTGAAATTGAAAATTTGTAACTTAAAAAAAGAATCTGTGACCTTAATTTTTTTGATCTGTGACCTCAAAATAATCTGTGACCTATAAAATTTTAAATCTGTGACCTCGAAATAATCTGCGATCTACAAATTTTTTTATCTGTGACCTCGAAATAATCCGTGACCTACAAATTCCTTGATCTGTGACCTCGAAAAAGTCACGGACGGAGCAATCACGCCGATCGCCGGATCGGAGCGATGTGTCGCCGGAGTAGTAGCCGGAGCAATGGTGGTAGGGTAGGTGGGGTGAGGTGGAGTGGGGTGGGTTGATTTTATTATATTACAGTTAAATAATTAATTTAATATAATAATTATGAAATCAGCTTAATTAATTAAAAACAAAAACCTGACTTTTACAAATTTGAACTTGAGGACCTGATTTTTAAATTTGCTTAAGTAAATGCCTGATGCATAAACTTTTCCCTAGATTTTTTCCCAACCTTCCATTTATCATACCCGCAGTCCTAAACCATTCAAGGGCATGTATCTGGAGTAAAAATAAATGAAAATTATCCATATTTTTTTAGTTGACCAAAAAGTTAAGTTTAACCATATATTTAATATTAATATTTTATAATGGGTAAAATATTAACTTTTTATTTATCATATTAAACAATTAAATTAATTAAATTAATAAAGCAAAAAGAAATAAAATAAAATTGCATCTTCTTCCCCCACTTAATCGCAATCGTTCACTGCCACTGGCCATCGACCACAACCATCCACCCCAATCACAATCGCCAACGCCATCCCTAATGCCACCCCAATTTTCCAACACTAACCTTGCTCCACCATTTCCGTGGTTTCCCTTAATGGATATAGGAATTTCTTTCCATTTTCCCCTCCAAACCACATCATTTGCAAGTCACACGAACAACTCACTCATGTTCACTGGTGACGATGTTTTAGATGGAAGGTATGATACTTATTTACGAGAATAAGATAAAAAGAAAAAAAGTGAGCAAAGTAACAAAATATCAAAACTACAAAGTTCAATAGTCGAAACCAAAGAAGAGTAGGTGCTTATTTTTTCGAACAAAAAATATTAGGCTCCAAAAAAATGCAAAGGGGGCTCCATTACCTTTTTCATCACAATGGTCATTTCTTCTTCCCAGATGGAATGAAAAGACTACCTTTTTATTACTTAGAAGCCGGAGAACAAAAATACTCTTCAATTGCCTCCAGTATCCACCATAAGGCATGACGCCACATCCTTCCCGTTGTACATTAATCGACCGGTAACACTTAAGTCGATTTTATTGACAAAAATTAGGTCCCAAGTTTTCGCTATCTCCTTCACTGCATCTCCCAAATGTGTATTGGCATTGGCGATTATGGGGATAGGTGGTGGCCTAGTGTTGGGTGACGATTGTGATTCGGGCCGATGATGATGGTTGGCAGCCGGTGCCACCGAACGATTTTTTTATTTTTAGTTTTGGGTGGGGGGGAAGAAGATGCAATTTTGTTTTCGATTTTTTCTTTTTAAATTTATGTTTTTTATTATATAATGTGAAAATAGAAAGTTACTGTTTTTCCCTAATAAAAATATTAAAAATGTGGCCAACTCAAATATTTTTGGATAATGCTTGTTGTACATAATTTATGTACATAAAGGGGTACATAATGTGATGTGGCAATCAACCGATAGTTGATGTGAAAGTGTGAGATTTGAATTAAAGGTTGGATATGTGCCATATGTAATTATGTGAACCATTATGTGAAAATTTATGTACTAGTAGCAAAGTCCAATATTTTTTTACTAGTAGAAAATATGAATGATTTCCATCCGCTCACTGACAGATCTGAGCCCATTGAATTTTTTTTAGTAGATTTTTTTTTTTTTTTTTATGTAAGAAAAAAATTTCTTGTGTAATATATATTTTTTTTTTACATATTAGGCCAGCTTGTAATCCGGTTCTGGATCCATCCCTGCATCCGCTTAAACAAGGATGCATGCACATGAAATGTTTGAGATCAAGAGTGCAACGAATGAAATGTTAGGAAAAAAACCTCCAACATTTTGAAATATCGAGGGAAGCAGCTGCAATTATCCCTTTATATATTTTATTTTTTTATCTCGAAATCTCATTTTTTATACTTAGTAGTAGATATCAAATATTATGTTGTTATTTATACTTGCAATTTGTTTGGTGAAGTTTAAAATTATATTTTCATAAATTTTGATAAAAGTTGATGAAATGTGTGGTTAAAAATTTATAGATTTTATGAAACATGCGATTGAAATTAATTATTGATACTTAAGTTAATCTCTACCAAACAATGATTTGGTTAATTTTGGAATTTTCAAAAAATTTAACCAGTCAAGTGACAGCTGGAAAGGTATTTTTTAATTGCCACGTGGAGTAGTAGCCTATGCGGCACGCGACAGCCGCTCATGGTGGGGCCCGCGACAGCGGGATGCTGATGTTAAATTAAACAAACAAAAATGAGGCGGGGACAAAAAGGAGCCGCCTCTAGGCTCGTTCCGAGCCTCCACGGCTCGTGCTTGGTAAAAATTTTGGGATGTTCATGGTAGACAGGAAAAATAAATTTGGATTTTTATTGTTTTCAAATTTTTTAAAAAATTGAATTATATTTACTGTAGACAATGTTGCGGCTAAAAATTACTATTTCATCTATGTCTATCCGATGACCTTTTTTATCTACACATTTTGCTCTTGTGTGGCCGCTGTTATTTATCATTATTTGAAATTATAATTTTTAGAATTGTATTTATATTTAAATGTATAGTTAAAAAAAAAAAGAAATTATTTTGAATTTACGTATAATATTATTTTATTAAAAAATATATAGTTGATAATAAAAAAAAGAAAAATGAATTATAATTTTAATGGGTCGAACGTGACCTTTGTTAGACTCGTTGCTTTATTTATAAATTTCTACTATTTTATTTTAGTTTTTTAGAATTTCTTATTTAAATCATCTCGCGTGAAATAAGTTGAAGAAGGAAAAGAGAAAATGACAAGAAAAACGTCATAACAGTGATCGAAATAGATAATTGATTAACACTGATTAATTAATGAAGCTGACAAATCAATGAAAGCTTTGGCGGATAATTTCAACAAAGAAAAATCTCACTCACGTAATTGAGTTGACTAGGAACGAACACGCACGTGTGACGAAATGGCTGACGAAAGTTACACATATTTACAACAATGTACAGAAATTTTGTGCCAAAAGTTGTACAGAATAGTTTAGTCGCATGAATGTGGTCCCACGTAATTTAAATATAATTTTAAAAAGTAGACCCCACATATTTGTGTTTTTCCTTTTTCTTTTTTCGTTTATGTATGACAGGGAAGGTAAAAGGTTCTACATATTATATACATGTAGAGAGAGAGACACGGCAACGTTTACTGCCGACAGACTTATGCGGCCAACAGTAACAGATTACTACAAAATCTGATTCATGTATCTCAAATACAAAATGGAACTGTCAAAAATCAAATAGAATTTTGACGTATGAAATAGGAAAAAAAAAAAATTATTGTTGACTTTTAAAATGTGTATTTCTCAATTACTGATACAGTATATCATTTTAGAGAGTGTTTGACATCCATTTTTTGGAAAAGAGAATTTTTGGAATAATGATTTATGGGAGAATGTGTGGTGGAAAAATTATGAAAAGTTTTAGATTTGTGTATAATATTATTTTATTAGGAGTATATGTGGTTGAAATGAAAAAAGAAAGAAAAATGAGAATTAGACATGAATGGGTGTCAAACAGGAGCTTAATTTTGGTCTACAAAAAAGTGAAACTTTATAAATCTGTTCAAGACATGCATAACTACATAAGTCGTATTTTCAATATTTGTCAGGTGATACTTTAACACGAGCTTTTTCTAATTCTAATATGATCACAACTGAAGTACTAACATAGATCTATAAGAAGCGCCGAACGTAAATTATTGTATGTAAAAAGTAAAACATATCGAACCCAATTTTACAAGTAATTAACGTTTCACATCCAATTCTATCAGGGACTCGACAATTCGACATAATATTCTTGAAGAAATAACTCTAGGAACTTTGAAGCGTGCTTACAACATAGGAGGTGGAAAACTCTCACACCATATCTCTATCACTCAAGTTAGCATCTGAAAAACCATGTGGTGGAGCAGCTTGATGTTGTAAAAACCGGTTGTAGGAGGGCTCCCTTGGGGCCAGGAGTATAAAGCTTGCAAGGACACTGGCTTGATGGGCATAACCCGTGATTTACCTCCGCCCAGAGTTGAGGCACCGGTGATGAGCGGTCCAGGATATAATCTGGTGTAAGCTGGGATACCTGGGTATCAAAAAAAAAAAAAAAAAAAAAGTTAGCATCTGAAAATTTTAAAGAGCATTGAAGTATAGGTATTTAGGTAGTTGTTGCATACTTAAAAGTTCTCGTAAAAGAGTTCACTTTTAGTGCTTGTATGAAAGCGATCTGAAAAATAATTTTTTAAAAATGTATAGTTAAAAAGTACGAAAAAAACAATTTAGAAAAATGAAAAATGTCTCGAGACAATTTGTTCTGACATAAAATGGACGTGGCCACGTGTGATAGCACAGGAGACGGAGACCACGTTTATCAATGTCGCGTGTCCAAGTTAGGACAAATATTATTCAACCATTTTCTCTACTTTTGGGAATAGAAAATTGACTTGGAAATGTTATCTCGTTATTAAAGCAAAGCTAATCCACATCGACTTTCAAGCTTTCCTGATACTATATTTTTCCAGAAAAAATTTGAGTCGTTTTATCTTCAAACTTCAATCACCGCTTTGATAACATGACAGTCTTGTGACGGAGGAACGAGTTGATCCCAAACTAGTTATAGTTGCAAAATCAATTTTCAATAATGTAAAATATTTAAATGTGTGTTAAATCGTCATGTGATCGTCACAAGTCTGACTTTATGAAATCATGTTGTATTTTGACCATGCCAAACAAATTCTAATTCCACATCAAGTAAAGCTTTGGGGGGCACATTCTATTAAAAGCAGTTTGGTTCCCATGACTACATAGTAGTATTATTATTTGAATAATGTTATTCGTAGTGAATACTAATCGATAATCATCCTACGTGATATATATGTGACAATTTGTTATTTGATTTGATGCATTAATGTGATAATTTTCATTGCCTCGTGCATCAAATAACAAATTATCACGTGCGTGTCCTGTAAAACGACTATCGGTACTCATCACTACAAATTGTATTATTCTTTTTTTTTTTTTTTTTTTTTTTTTACGTCATAGTTCCATTACAGGGGAACGGGGGAAATTATATTTTTGATGTATTTCTTTTCCCTTTTCTTTTATCTTTTCGGATGAAAATTGGATTCACTGATCATTTTCTAGTGCCCAATTTTTGGACTATTGAAAGCATTTCTTTCAAGAATTAGCTAGTGACAAAGTGTTGAGGAAATTATAATTAGATAATAAAACTATTGAAATAGCATCGAAAAAATATATATAAATTACTCAAGTTGACTTACGCTTGAAAATATTACAACTCTTTGCATTTAGTGAAAAATAGAAATTGTATAAAATCATAGGTTGCCCTTCAAACGAAATTCAATTAAACGTTGTATAATTATTGCTTACATCAATTTTTTACTAAAAAACGTACACTATTGTTCGTCCATCCTTCAACTACCCCTTTGTATTTTTCTATCCCTTTCTTATATTTGAAGAGTTTTATGTCACTTTTCATCTCCTTATTTAATTGATTTATTTGGGTTCTTAATTGATCTAATCACCTTTAAATCATATCAAAACCCTCACCAACCAGACTTTTAAGCATTAAGAAATATAATGTTTTTATTATCATTTTTGTTGAGTTAGGTGACCCACACCTACTACTTAACCTAGATTTCTTTATACCTAACACCTGATATTTTTGCCATTTAATTTTTAAAGTTACTTGAATCCTAACCTAGTAAAATATAGATTATCAAACCGAACCTAATAAAAATCTAGACTATAAAACCGAACCTAAAGACTTTGGTCTTGGCTCCCAACAACGGAATCATTTACTTATGATTTACAATACCAAAAAATGGTATACTACAAAAGGAAAGGGGAAAGTTGTTTATTTTTCTCCTTTTGTCTTTTGGCTAATAAAATAAGTCCATGTTTTGTTTGGATTAAAAATCAATTAAAATTTCAAGTTAAAGTCAACAATTAATTACAACTAAATATTTTATAAGATCCACAATTTTTCAACCACAAATCTCATAAATCTGATTTTAATATTTACCAAACAGGGGCTAAAACTTATTGATTGCACAGCATTATATAGTAAATATAACAAGATTTATTTATTATTTTTTAATAATTAATTCGTCTTTATTATTTCATCTTATCTTACTAGTTAAAATGTCTAGAACAATTAATCGTCCAAAACTCTTTTAAATCTTGTCAAAGTTCGCAAAATTAGGTTATATTGAAATTTGAATTTGAAATTGTTTTTTAAGTGAATTAACCAATATTTGAGCCTTTTGTAGTAATGAACAAGTTGTGCACCTCAAAATAAAGGTTGAGGACCACTTGTACATTTCCAATGGATCTAAATCTTATGAAAATTCAATAAACAATCAAGCTTTGTTTTCCAGCTTAAAGAATTTTTATGTACAGCAAGGTAAGAGTTGGCTAGGATCAGATCATAACTTTGTTGCATACACGCACGTTGTGGCTTAATTTTCTTAAGAGTACTGTTATATGTACAGATGGATGATGATTTTTATGCGAGATAAGGTTGAATATTAATAAAGTCAACAAAATGGTTCATGTATTCACATAATTAAATGACCCATAATCACATTTAACATCGAATGAGAATGATATTCAGTTTGTACGTTTATCATTATTCATTTTTAAAGTAAAATATATAGGAGGAAAAGTCAATCCAAAAATCCCTTAAATGGAATCTTAAGATCATGATAATTTTCTATAAATCTCTGATATTTTGTTATATATTCTTTTTATTCCTAGTTGTACTTGGTCTTAAAAATAGAATACTATTAAAATTGGATCAAAGCGACCAGAAAAATCGAAATTAACCACAATTCTACCTTTTGACCATTAACCTCTAGTATAGCATAGTCGAGCCCTAATTTGATGACCATTATAAAGTGAAATTGAAAGAAAATGATATTTTGAATAAGAATTATATCTCGTGTTGTAAGAAAAAAACTAGTGGTTGAAAAAACAAGTTGATATGAAAATTGCCCAATGAGTGGATGCCACGTGACCTGCTGTCAACAAAAATTGTAACCTATGATCGTACGCCAAGTATGATTATTTTATTGTGTGAATATATGGTTGAAAATTAGTACGAGAAATAAATAGTTTTGTTTTAATGGAGAGTCAAACATGCGCTAAAAGTCAAATTTTTAGTAAATTTTAATAAAAGTCAATGAAACGTGTTGTTGAAAAGTTGTAGATTTTATGAAACATGTGATTAAAATTAATTATTTACTTTAACTTGAATTTTAATCAACCATCTAAGCTTCGTCAAACATGGGTTAAAATTGATCTCCTCGATTCTGTCTATATTCCAATAAAACTTGCATTAGTGATAGCTAAAAGATTCGAAATTATAATAATTTATTTTGTAGAAAATGAAGTACAGAAGCTCGAGATGCAACATTGTTCTGTTACTTTGTACGTACATATTTATGCATCATGGAGGAACTCTTTTTTAATGTTACTTAGCAAATGGATCTATGCTAAATCCTCGTCGCTTAATATGGCCGTCTAATGTTGTTTGTTGAACAAGAATATTATATTATTATATTTATCTTACAACTTGCATAATATAATAAATAGGACGCGGCGACCTCAAATTTATCAATTTGGGATGGAAACAATGTTATTTTTTGATTATTTTAGACTTTAATAAAATTCAATTTGGGACCTCCAAATAAGTTTAAAAAATTTCCCATGTCTAGAAGTTAAGGGGCCTGCAATGATTGGTGATGCATTGGCATTATAAGAAATTTCGTATTAAAAATCTAAATTCTTTAGTCACTGTTTGGTTCGGATTAAAATCTAATTTTAATACAAGTCAAAGCAAACAATCAATATTAACCATATCTTTCATGGGTCCCACAACTTTTTAACTATACATTTCAAAAATTTATATCACAATCTACTAAAAATCTAATTTTAATTCCCACCAAACACCCACCTTTTTAATATGTTATTTAAAAAAAAAATATTACAATCAATTTTGTCTAAACGTGATTCTATCAGTTCATTTTATATAAGAACTCTATTAACTTAGTATGTAGAGAACTTTTTAGCGCAATTCAAACAAGACTAACACACGAAACAATGAGAAGTGTCCCCTCCCCCTTTTAGCGGACACACTTCAACAATTTCAAAATTAATCTTTAAGATCGTTAACCGTTAATAAAACACTGCACCGTACATGTACATGCACATATATGAATACGCTTACTCTCAAGGTATTAAAACGCGTAAATATAATATCGAACTTTGATGCCAATGGTTTCAATAATACACATTTCAAGAATATCAAACAATTTCAACCATACTAGTGTGCACTAAATCAAGTCAAGAATTTGATGGAAAAAAGTTTGTCAGTTAAAGAATAAAATCCAATATAAAAAATACCACCACCCCACCAATCCATATTTTAATAGTTTTTTTTATAGAGTAGTCTACTAGAGACGTGAAGGGATTGAATCAACTTCTATATCGAATTAATGTAGTAAAAAATGGTAATATTGGCTGTTGAAGCGACGAGGAGTCGTTACCGGCTGACTGTCTACTCCTTAATATAAAAATTTATACTTTTCGAAGCATAAAAACATTGGATAATTAGTACATACAAACTGCGAAAGGTCAAGCTTTAGTCTAGAGTCTTATTCCGTAATTAATAATTGAAGTTTAGATCAAGATTTTACTTCTTTATCATCGAGGGGGTGTAATACATTAGGTAATGGATTGTGTACGTTTAGACTAATCCTAAATATTAATATATTGAAACAAAAGTTGCAAGTTAACATGCAGGTCCTTCTCAAAGAAGCCAAAAAAACGGTAGAGAAACGCCACTGTGTTTCATACTTCAATGATTAGTATGTTTTAAATTTTAAGGCGATCAAGTTGTGCTGTTTTTCTGTCTGCAGCGTATACAGTTTGACTGACTCTTCAAATTGAGTGTCCCTTTAGAATGAGAGTATCCAGTGATGAGACTTTTCACTCACTGCAACAGCCAAATAAACTATACTTTATAAAAAGTTATAGAAAATAGGAGAATTCCATTTGTACAGAAAACTGTAAAATTTACCGACAGATACGATGACGGGGTGGGTGGATATATGTTATGGCATTTTTTGGGGGTGGAGTAGTAGAGAGGGATTGATGGGAGTGGGTCATGTATGTTGTGGGAGAGGGGACATTATGATATTAGATTTTGAAATCTTTCAAAAATTCGATCTGAGCACGAACTCAAAAAAGTAAAAGTCAGCTGTTAGTTTGAGAAGCTTCGGGATAATAGAATTTGTATTAGCAATTTATTTTAAGAATATATATATGGTTAAAAGTAGTAATTTTCTTGAATTTACGTGTAAAATTATTTTATTGAGGAAATATATAATTGAAAAATGAGATTGAGAAAAAATGAGTGCGTTTGGTTTGCTATTTTCAAATTTCAATTTCGCAAAACATTGAAAACTCGTTTAGTCTGAAATTTTCGAAAATTAATTTTCAAATACAATTATAAATTTATAACACAAAACTCAATATGCATTTTTGACATTTTGACTGAAATAAAAATAAAAATAGTTTAAACTCTTAATAATTATTTACATAAAAATTCTCGAAAAATATTTAAATGAACATAGATAAAAGTATTCTCAGTCCATGTCTTTAATTTAATTTATTTTTTTATATTTTAACTCAATTTATTATTTGTTTTATTTTACTCTTGTGGCGAGAAAAAAAAATGATTCACCAACTTCAAAATGTATATATTACTTAATAATATATTATCATAAAGTTATTTTATTTTGTACCGATGTTCAAATTTCATGGAACAAAATGTTATAAAATAAATTTTTTTCCAAAATTTTAAACCAAACGTATTTTCTAATTTTTTTGTTTTGAGAAATAATTTTTCTGAATGACAAATTAAATGCATTTTTAGTAATTTTAAAATAAGCCCTCAAAAAAGAACATTGAAAATAAATTCAAAATAGAAAATTGAAATACAAATCAAACGGGCTAGTTTTTTTTGAGAATGAGGGTCAAATGGATCAAGAGCTAAAAATAGATTCCACCATCTTGAATTAGACAAAATTAATTGGATCCTCTTAACCTTGGGATTGACTTTTTGTAAAGATGAAGATTTCGCCTTTGTTTGTGCTCCATTAAAATGTGTCTTTCGGAAAAAATATATTTTAAAATGTGAAATTTTTAAAAAAAGAAGGAAAAACTTCAAATTTACATATAATATAATTTATTGCAAATGTGTAGTTAAAAAGAAGAAAGAAAAAAATGCACGGAAAATGCTATTTGTACATAACATTTCCCATAATGCTTCACATAAGGGTCAAGTGGCGCCTCCCCATTGGAGGGGCGCCTCGGCCCACAGGTGGGGGCCCACCTGTGGGCCGAGGCGCCCCTCGAATGGGGAGGCGCCACTTGTCCCCTACGTGAACCATTATGTGCATAGCACTACTCAAAATGCATTTTGAATAAATGGAGCCCAAACAAGGGAGACACATAGGCATGTACATTTCAATCGGAATCGAATCTTTCAAATCGGAACCCGAGGTTTCGATTTGGTTCTTGATTCTTGAATCAGAACCTTGGGTACTCGAATGAACCAATTTTTATATAATTTTTTATTCAGAACCTTGGGTACTCGAATGAACCAATTTTTATATAATTTTTTATTTATAATTTATAGGCTGGATAAAAAATACAAAATCTAAAAATTCTAATTTGGATAGTAATTAGTTTAAAACTCTAGACTCTAATCCTAAAAAATCTAGACTAACTCCTTTTTTTTTTTGCCTCTCACTTCACATCAAATTGTTGTATTCATAGGTTAGTACATATTAACCCTTGTTTGGTGGCCTTTAATTCATTATCAAACTCATTTCCAACCACATATTCACATAATAAAATATTTTATATGTAAATCAAAATTTTTTCATATCTTTTAATCATACATTCTCCAAAAATACTATTAAAGCATAGATTTTTTTTTAATCAAATTAAAGGCCACCAAACAGGGGCTTCATTTTTACAATTTGAGTTTTTTATGAATAAAAAAGTTCAAACTAAGTTATGATGTAAGTTGATAAATCAGAGCATTCATTCTTTGGGTTTACCTGTAAAATTATTTTATGGAAGAATGTGTGGTTGAAAATGAGTGTTGAGAAAATGAGTTTTTGAAAAATGGAATCCAAATAGGTTATTGGTTATTTTGAGTTCATTGTTCTCTCTTAAAATATAATTTTTTTCTGTTCAAATAAAGCGAGTTCAACATGTGGCTTGTAATTTTTTGATACTATATATTCATGTATTTAATTAGTATTTTGTTAAATGTTAGTTTGTTTTAAAAGTAGAAGAATTTAAGCATTGTTCATAATTAATTTATAGGCTCTAGCATGCCTAACTTATAGATCGAATAAGATTTATTAAGAAAAATAATTTCTTCTCAAATTGTAATTTAATTTTTGATGTTTTAATTTTCTCATGTTTTTATAGTTTCTAGTTTTCATTATTTTGCTTCTTGAAAATTTATTAGCTGAATTTTCTCAATAGTACAAATATTGTTGAGTGGTAGCGTGTTATATATAAGTACTGAAATAACTTATATGAAAATGTTTATATAAAAAATGTTATGAGTAAAACAAAACCTGAATCAGAATCGATGGTTTGAGTTTTGATTTGATTTCAGTAATTATAAAAATTCGAATGGTTCCATTTACAAAATACTTGAAGTATAATGGGCAGGGGCGGACGCAGAACTTTAACGTTATGGGGGCACAATCGAACTTGTAAAGAAGTTGGTAGAAGAAAATTTACCTCCAAAAAAATCATACTCCATGTAATTTTACATCTAAAAATTTAAATGAGATATGACTTTTTCGGATGTAAAATTTCGAAATTTTTTGAAAATTTCCTAATAAAATAATGAAAATTACATTGAGAAATTTGTATCGCAAAAATAATAAATGTTAATGAAATAATTGATTTTTTGTTTAAAAAAACGCGAGTTAGACGTCTTTTTAAAGGTTCACGTTTAACGTATTTTTAACTGTTTTTGATATATGTTTGAACTATTCGATATGTCCATAATATAATTCTTGAAATAAGTTTCGAAATGATACAAATAATTTGTAGATTCGATTAGTGTATGATCGTCGGAGAATTTTTAAAATTTGTATATTTCGAAATTCAAATTTATTTTTATTTTACTCATGTTTGGTGGAGATTAAAATCAATTTTTTAGTAAATTTGGGTACAAATTAAATAGTTATGAATTTCATGAAAATATGTTATTAAAATTAATTGTTAACTTTGATTTAGATTAAAACTTAAATTTCAATCGATAACAAACGTAATTTAAAAAAAAAAAATGAATCTCAAAAGTTGGGGGACACCTGCCCTCAGGACCCCCCCCTTGGGTCCGCCCATGATAATGGCTGGTTTCGAATATTGGCCGAACATGTGATGAGTTTTTATACACAGCACGTAGTGTGAATGCATATTTGCATGTATTAATATATTTCATTGTCGGAACATAACCAATTAATGCATCACATCAGGCGCCATGTGTATTCTGTCGAGAATCAATCAACCTTCAACAAGGTGATGTACATGTAGCACCATTGTTTTGAATTATGGATTTTGCTTTTAGGTGTTGGCTCTGTACATACAGCTCAACTGTTGAATAATTGGTGGTGGTAGGTTGATTATTTGATGCTGACAAGACATCATTTGCATAGTTGGTTGGTGAAAATTTAAGGGTCAATTTTCAAACATATTTAGAAACATTTTTATTTAATAAATAAAAATTGCTATTTATTTTTTGAAACTAAAATAAGAATAAATTCTATTTGCTCGTAACTCTCATTTGATACAGAATAAAGCACATATTGCTTCCAAATAAAAATGCGAGCTAATTAATAACCAATATAATAATGCTATAAATGACTTAGCAAATGAATATCTTAAGGTGCCGTCGGGATTTGTTGGGAGGAGATCAAACAGATTAGCTCAAGATCAACAAACAAATATACTAAAACAGGAAGCAAAATGAACAAAAGTAAAGTGAAAATAACGCATCTTATTATTCGAAGCCCTCAAGCCAAGAATCTGTCACTCAATGTTTAAAACACTGAAGATCAACCAAAGTGAGATTACAAAGGGTAGACACTCAGACTCGACCTCAGAATCATAAACGAGATCTCTCTTTTACAATCCAACACGGTTCACACAAGAACCAACACTCAACTCAATGAAATTATACAAGATTACAGTAACGAGTGAAGAAAATCAGAAATTAAAAGAGTATTTTTGATTTCAACAGTAAGGAAGAAGAAGTCTCTCGGAACGGCTCAGAAACGAGAGAGAGAGAGAGAGAGAGAGTGTGTGTGTGTGTGTGCGCGCGCGCGCGCGCGTGCGCAGTGATCCAACCCTAGCAGCCTTTAAATGGGTCACCTAATGGTCACCAATCCAACGGCTGTGGAGCGACACACGGCGATATCCAGAATGTCTAAAAATCAGGTAAGTTGTAACACGGTCTCATCCTTCCAGCAAACACGTTTTTTCCACCAAGTAATAAACCAAATTATTCAGCTAACTGGGCCTTCAACATTTCAGCCCATTGGGTCACTTGCATCATTGTGCCATTTTCCCTTCAAGATGAATCTTATCAACATCCATGAATGAACCTTCCAATAAGAAAGAATCGGTTGACAATTTATGAAAGAGATGCTCAAAATAATGAGAATTTGAAGGGAAGAAATTTAAGGTCATGGAAAAGACAAAATCCCAAAGGAACAATATTCAAAAGATAGTTGAGGAATTGCCAAATTATCTAACTTTCCAGAGACTTGGGAAAATATTGGTCCCTTCACGTGGGACATAGCCGATACGATAACTACAAAGACTTGCCAACTGTGGTTGTTGAGATCTTGATTATTGATACCAACACTTGGGTACCTACCACCCGCCACTAAGTTAGTTGCCCGTCAACACGTGTTACACATCAATCATAAATAATTATTCTCTGAAATGTTAAAAATTGTTTTTTTCTTTTTCCCTAAATTGAATGGACAGAAAGATAATGAATTATCAAAATGATTTGTAAAGGACCACCCCAATCGCAGCACATTCAACTTTTCCTAATGGGCCTTGCTGAGCTTTTGTTTTCCAGAAATACTTCGGCTTCTGTTCTTTATAGAAGCCTGGACAGGCCTACGGCACTTAGTGCTTGCCACATTGTGCAGGCTCAAGGGGAGGGCCAGCCCACAGCACAGTCTGGCCGTGCTGTCAGCTGGACTTTAAGGGTCGACCCTAGTGGGGCTAGATCACCCAATCTATAATTTACACTTGTATACTTAATACACCGGCTACACCTTACATGTGACCCGCACAAGGATATACAACACCATGAAGTTGAAAGTCCCACAAATTCCCAATAGGAATACCATCGCAATACTTTCTTGACGTCCCTCTCTGTGACCAAACAATTAAAAATACCCACGATTGCTTTAGAATGTCCAAGACAATTGCCAAGCGTGGATTCGGTTCACACTCCATGTTTTGAGAAATATTTACCATTCTTAAATAGGAAAGAATGAAATGGGTCGAAAATCAATGTGGATTGATTTATATCTAAATTAAGTAATAGTTCTCGCCAACGAACCTATTGACAAAGCAAAATAACCTCATTCTATCAAATTGAAAAAAAAATGATTTTGTTGGAGTCGTTTTTCATAAGAGGGTTTTATTAAACAGGTAATCTTCCCATGCACAAATTTATATAAAATGATGGATCAAGAAGAACATCAAATATGAGGCAAAAACCAAACAGCAAGACTGCATTGAGTTTACTAAATAGTACAATACAATTTTGGCCAATTTCTGAGTTCTTTCAACCTATAACTTCATATGCCGACAAAAGAACGAATGGAAGTTAGATCTCAATAAGAGCTTGATTAAAAACAACCAAATCCAAAAGCTTAGAAAAGTTGTACAACAAATGACTAGAATAGTACATGCACATTGAAACGTCTAGATTTCGGTGTCAAAAAGACGGATAGTCACTTTAGAAACCACCCTGCGAGCGAAAGGTATGTAACTTAAACTATACCTGAAATGGTTGAAGAACGATAGTATTAATGGTACATAACTTAAAAGTTGGTTTAAACTAAATAATAGACAGTTTATGTAGTTAGTTGTTTAAATTGCTCAGCTCCAATGTATATATTGTCAAGGAACAGCGTGAAACTAATTCAAGGCAATAAACATATACAAGATCCTACCATATCATAAAAATTTTAAATAGTTAACAAGATCATTAACTATAGCAAATAAAAACTTTAAGGTACTTGAATACACACCACCATCATTTTTGGCTAAGCTTGAAACAAGTAAAAGTCACCCACTTTCCAATTGATTTACCGTCGAAATGAGCAACTTTTTTCCAATAAAAATTATTTATTTTAAAACTTATAAAAACACCTTTTAAGCTTTAACCTAACATATAAACTCTTGTGCAAGTGCAAGTGCTTTAGTTTCTCCGGAGATTCAAAAATTAAACTGGTGATATCCCGATCCCCGGACATCCCTCTCTTGCACATAAAAATATAATGACTTCTTAAGGTTAAGAAATAATGCCATCAAAGTTTTCAATATGTGACCCCATTATTCAGACCAATGTTTTTATGAATTAAGAAGTTGGCTCCTTCGAAAGAAAATAATAGATTTTCCAAAACATTGTTGACTTTCTAAGTCCGACTTTTTGCACGACCAAAAACTAAGTAGGGGAATAAATTAAGTGGCTCGAGTTGAGTTTTTATGTTGCTCATGATATGTTTTATAAGATGAACAAGCTCAAGCTTGGGTTAGCCCAATGTTTATAAACTGTTTATCACACTCAAGCTACTTTTTATCACCACATTTTTAGGGACCAAGAAGTACTACTCACTTATGCACCATTCATTTTTATCTATTTAAACCATTTATAAACATTTACCAAACATGCTCTTAGTTTAATTTTCAAGTAGAGCTTGAATGAAATTTTGATGTCGAATTGGAGTTGAGCTCGATCAACTTGGATATATTTGGCTAAGCTTAAACTAATCAACTATTAATTTTTATGCATAGATGACTTACTTTTTTCTAAATTTAAAAGGTTAGGACACTGTCTTTTCATGTCGAGGACAAAGGTTCGATTCCCCCTAAAAAAAAAGTTGAAAGTAACTCTTTTCTTGATATCAGAATAATCAACTTAATCATTTTTCAACGTTGTTAGATTAAAAAAGTTATTTATTTTAAAACTTAGTTACTTATAAATGAACTTTTTAAATCTTAGCCACAAAAAAAACCTCAAGTCCTATATTTGGCTTCACTGCAAGAGCAATTTAGCAAAAATAGATTCCAAATTTTCCCTTTTATTATTGATGTCTCTCTCGCTCATCAACAAAACAACCAATTGTGATTCTATCAAACCTCATGTCATGATATCATTTGCCTTAGATTTCAAGGAAAGCTATCCGTTCAAGAGAAGCAATAATTTCATGAAAAACAGACCACATTTTACTTTTTGAATATCATTAGAATAAAATTGAAATAATGACATGGAAAATGTCTGTATACAATCCAATAGACAAAAGGGTAAAAAAAAAAAAAAAAAACACAAAACCTGAAGTGAAAAAATTGCAACTAGGGAGATGAAGGAGTTCAATCAGTAAAATTATTCCGAGTGTATGTGTGAGAGAGAAAGAGAATCAAACTGTAAATGCAGTCATTATTGGAGGAATAACATGAAGACAAGGAAGCAGAAGGAGTAGTCTAAACTGCTAGATAAAAAATTACGCAATTACCCTTCTTGAAGAACGAGTGGCCCTAGGATGTTAGACACTGTGGTCAATTGGGTAGTAATGCATGAAGGCTATGATGTTAGCTTCCCCCTTCATTTGTACTTTTGTTAAAAATAATTGATGTAAATTTTTGAGCGAGAATTCGATATAGGTATTCTCATATTATTTGACTTTTTATCATCCAAAGCAACAGAAATAGCATAAGTGTCTGTGTTCGACTTCTACTGTTCATTTAGTCAAAAGGATATCTAAAGATTCCATTTGAAACAACACTAGATCTCAAATTCTGGAAGGAAACATACTTGGAAGGAAAATGCAAGAAGTGATATAAAAACGAACTCACCAAATAAGGGCACATATCTCACATATGATTGCAATTATTGTTAGAATCTTACTATGGACCTGAAACCAAATCAATTAAACTTTTCATTAAACAAATAATAATAATGATAACAACAACAATAACAACAACAACAACAACAAATAATACAAGAACAAATCAAAAGATCCATGGTGTGCTCATGCACGATTCCGAGTGAGGGCGCATAATGCCCTAAGATAATTCGTATGAAGTGATAAAAAAGTGGGTATAGTAGGAAGGAAGCTCCAAGAACAATACTGAAGCTCGAAAGGACAATAGGAAGAGAAAGGCATGAATTGATGTTCATTACTGAACTGTTCAACAGTTCTTTACTTCTTTTCACAATTTACTTTGAAATACATCTTAAAACGTTATTTACTCGTTAATTAGAAACTAATCTGAAAAGTGACAAATGGATGGCCTATTCACCAGAAAACAAAAATCATTAGTGTCCTCGGCTTAGTGAACTTCAAATATAATAAGATAATTTTGACTCCACAACCTTTCCCCTTTCATGCTCATTTCATTTTAAAAGTTCCCATTAGAAGACTTCAAAATTGCCAATTTGTGCACAATCAAGCACCCACTTTTTCTCAAAATTCAATTAATGCCACAACTTACCAAAAGAGCACAAATGAGAGCTAACACAACACACCCCACATAAATTGCTGTAGCATAGACACGGACAGGATCAAGCATCATTCTTAGCTGTTGCTGTGGTCCAATCAGGAAGGCTGTGCTGCCAATGGATCCAAAAAACAGAACCTCAAAAAATGAATAGGAAGAACAAAACTCCAGCTCAATTGAATGCAAATTAGCTAATACATAGTAGTCAACCAAGAAGCAAGTTGGAAACAATTTACTTTTGATCTTACACATTTGAGCTGTACATAATTTGTGCATGTTTGGCGCAATGTATTAGACTGGATAAGAATTGAAATAATCCTATCTAATCCTTATCCAGTGTTTGGTGCGATTAGTACCAAATTAAATTAATCCAGGTTGTTTATCCACCTTTATTCAACTGTATTAAATTAATACCCTACCGAGGGTAAGTTTAGATCATTAATCAAATTGAATTACATAAATTTACTTACAAATATATATGAGCTAAGAATTTGACTTGGTAACAAAAAATCACTTATAAGCAAAAAAATTCAATTATAAGTAAAATCACTTTTAAGTGAAAAAAGAATTTTAAATGAAAAACTTATGTATAAGAAAAATTAATTATAATTATAAAGATTGTATATTAGTGGAAAAAGTAAAAATTTCATTTAGTACAAAATTTGTATATGAGTAAAACTTAATAAGTTATATGATTGCTTATATAAGTAGAAAAAGTTACTCATATGACAAACTCTCTTATACGTGTAAAAAAATTGCCTAATAAGGAAAACATACTACTTATAGCTAAAAAATTCAATTAAAAGTAAAAAATTAATTTATATTAAGAAATTTACTTATAAGACAAAAATTCACTTATGTATTAAAAATTAAATATAAGTACAAAATTTACTTATAACTATAAAATTTTCATACAAGCAAAAAAAAATAAAAAGTAAAAGCTCATTTATGTAAACAATTTACTAATAAGTAAACATTTCACTTATGATTAAAAAAATTTCTTACAAAAAATATTGTCGTAAGTTTTTTAATATTTTATACTTGTACCATGTAGCACCAAATGCCGTATTAGAACAATCCGCCCTCATCAATTTTAACACAAGGGCTTTGCCATTTGTACATCGGGATTGACACCCCCTCACAATGGGGGGCCCACACCCAATAAAAATCATGGGCCCCTCTATCGTGAGGGGGACGTACACAACCTCGGTGTACATAGCAAAACGCTTAATACAATCCTCCCTAATCCAATATGGTGTACCAAACGTGCCCCCTATGTAGAGTTTGTACACACGTCGCTGCGGATTCGAGTATATGGAAGCAATAAAAACATTAACCCTTCAAGATTTAACCTTTAGCAGCAAAAAAAACTTGATGCACATTTGGTATGTAGTACTTGGAGTTTGGATAGGACTTGGACAATATAGTAAGTGAGGTTTGAGCTTATTTTTCCTTCTTTGATACTATCAAAAACTTTACAATACACCTTATCTAAAAAACCATAACATAATATGATTTTCATCGATCGATCTCAATTCAAGATTGCAAGATAAACTGACACATCTTAGCCGGTTTGTACCATAGCATACCTTCCGATAGCCAGCATATTGCCAAAGGTAAATAGGAGAGCAAATTTGACGGGCTTGACAAAAACAATCAATGACTGCAAAAAGAGCCAAGAAGGTAAAATGTTGGTTAATAACTACGCAGAATGCATCCATGTTGCCTTTTAGATATAACCAAATGCATCTTTTCATGTTTCCATTCCATAACAAAGCCTCATATTTTCCCGAGATTGTATAGATTGAAGTTTGATAAAATAAGAAAGTAACAAGGGATTTCTGTTTCTGCATATCGAGGCTACAAAGTTGCAAGGCTAAGCACGTGTCTGGCCAAGCATAAAGTTTGTTACTAAACATGTTTGGATAACTTCTTCTTTTTTTTTTTTTAGTAGAACGAGTTCATTATTTTGAAAATGCACTGAACTTATTTATGAGTTTGATCAATAGATAATTTTTTATTGTAGAACATATATTTACATATAAGTAAACTTTTAAGCTTAGCCAACGCTGCTCTAAACAGTAATACTTTTGGCCGCCCAAAAGAAATAAAACTTTCAATTGTGCTTGTATTCATCACTGTAGGAATCGGTTTCAAGCTTTCCACGGAATGCTCAGTAAATAATATAACATAATCAATTTTCAAGAAACTGAAAAAAATTGAAATGTGGGATTTACATACCAGGAACACACAAATAAGCCCAGCTGCTAAACAAGCAGCAAATCCATACAATCTCTGCTCATGCAAAAAAACCCCAAAAAGAAAAGGGTTTTGATCAAAAATTGAATCTTCATACCAAATCTTTGATTAATTGAGGATGTAATTATTGTACCTGTAAAGGGGAAAGAGAGCAGAGGCCTTCAGTTCCATCCAATAAATCGTCTTCCGACTGCTCTTCATATTCACTTGAAGCTGATGGATTAATTAATTTCCACATTTTTTGAGATTTAAATAAGTTTTTTCCTCTTCAGCGGTTTCGGAGTGATCGGTTCAACTCTCCCATACTTTTTTGGGAGCCGAAAGTCGCAGCTTGAAAGTTTGTGAAAAATAAGAGGGCTTTCCTTCAGCGTGGTTTTCGATTTTTCAAAACAATAAAAATGCGTTCACTTTCCTATTTTTGAAAAC
Organism: Fraxinus americana; assembly: GCA_035079005.1. NCBI lineage: Eukaryota > Viridiplantae > Streptophyta > Magnoliopsida > Lamiales > Oleaceae > Fraxinus > Fraxinus americana. The sequence continues at coordinate 32,176,394 of CM068710.1, read as the reverse complement.
GCATTTTTAAAACAATAAAAAATTTATATACAAAACATAAAACGATAAAAACATCGTTTTGATCGTTTTCAAGCAAAAACAAGGCAAAAATGCAAAACACGCGAAATGGCCATTTTCAATACAGCAACACCTCTACTATCAGAATTTCCAATTTCTTCACTCTTCTTCCTATCCATCCTATTCTTGATGTGGTTTGGCCCGTCTCTGCCTACTCTCTCTTTGATGTCGGCGACCCATTCGTGTCGTTCGCGGCATGGCGAAGGTGAAATTCTCTCTCTTTTCGATCTGCAAGTTTGGGGGTTTTTGGTATTTTCGATTTTTTGTTCCAGGAAATAGCCGAAGCGCTGAATCTCAACTGCATTTATAGATTGAATCTTCAACGCCTCTTTCATAATTCCACCCTGGAATTTCAATTTGCGTGAGATCACTAACAAAGAAATAGTGGAATCGTTCACTTCGTTCTTTGAATCGCAATCTGCCTCTCGGAACAGATGGAGTTACGACTCTCTCAAGAATTTCTGTCAGATTTCCCCTACTATTCAGACCCATCTCAAGCAGGTTTCTTTTATCAGTTTCTCGAACCTATTCTTTTGGATTTTTGGGAAATAATCGATAGTTTGATGTCTAGAATTGAATAATTTTTGCCCTTCTGATTTTCACCCCCTTTCAGCTTAAGTTACTGGAATATAATGGTGTCCCTGTTTATTAATTGAATTGATTTCTTAAATCTTTAATTTGGTTTATTTGTAGATATTTGTTCTTATTTCTCATTCTTCGCATGTTTCTTTTGTGATATCTGATCTTTGTTAATTTGAAAATTATGGTCAGTGCATGTGATTACTGGAAATTTGGGTTTACAATTTAGAGGGGAAGTTATATATTGGATTGTCTGGTTGTAGGTTTATCTGTTGTTATGCTGTGCATTACTTTCATCAGCGATTGGATCTTATTTTCACTTTGTTTGGAACTTTGGTGGATTCTTCACAACCATTGGATGTATGGGTAGCATCATTTGGCTACTCTCTACTCCTCCTTATCAAGGGATATTTCTTGTTTCCTAATTTATTTTTCGAATATACAGTATCATTTGGATTTTAATTTATTGTAATTTTCTCAATTATGAACAGAAAAAAGGGTTTCACTTCTTATGGCAACTGCACTCTTTGAAGGGGCATCCGTTGGTCCTCTGATTCAATTAGCCATTGACTTCGACCCTAGGTATGTCCTCCTTTAGCTTGCCTGATTTTTGAGTTTTGTTATGAATCTGTCGCTATTAAAAGCACATGATATTTTTCTTGCTTTGCTAAAAGGTACTTCTAGATGGATCAACTTCTATATGATTTATTTTGCAAAAGGTACTTCTCTTTATAAATTAGAACAAATATGTTGACTTCTTTCGTCAACTTGATCCTTCATTCTTTGTTTGCTACTGAAATATCCTTCTATGATACTGATTTCAGCTTCATTTAATGTTATCAGGGGATCAACAAGATGCTGATTTGATGATTGCTGGTGGAACTGAAGCTGCCATTATTCCCATTAGAGTGGGAGGTTTTGTCGCATGTGGAGCTTTGTCTCAAAGAAACGATGATCCAACACAAAATGCATTTGATGAGGCATTGATGAAAGGGAGGAATACCGTGGACAAGGCCATGAGCCACAAACAATTGTCGCGAGTTGCATAATCTGTGCCAGATTGCAAGGGAGCCCAAAATTTTGTGATTATCCAAGTCTTCATATTGTGCAATATCAATTGGTTTGCATTTTGAGCTGTTATGCCGGCCTTTAGGTTTTGAAATTTGGTGACATCATATGTTTGTTTTTATCTCTGTTCTTGGATGGCTAATGTTATAGTAGTGCATCAAGTCGGGTTGGTATGGTCGTGCCAATCGAATCACGTCAAGTTATCGGTGGTTTTGTTCATTTGTATTTGAATAAATGCATGACTTAGGGTGTCATGTTATCCAATTTTATTTTTTAAACTAATGTGCAATGAAACTGATCAAATTTGGTTTGAACTTTGTAAGTTAAGGTGAAGGCATAGCACCTCAATCACTCTGCTAACAAGCTTGTGTTTGAAATTTTTAACTAGAAAAAACGATTAAAAACTATAATCCTGATCGAGATGGGAAATTTGCCAAAATGATTATACTCACACGTCTTTAAGCATTCAAATGGTTATAAAAAGTGAAATAATGAGCATTCAAATGATTATTAAAATTTATTGAATAATCAGATTTCTTGAATAAAATATTTTAAAAAAAATATTCTCAAAATTTCAAAGTAAATGTGTTTTCCATTTTTTTGTTTTCAGCAACAGTTTTTCAGAATGACAAAAAAAATGCATTTTCAACAACTTCAAAACAGACATTCAAAACACAAAATACGAAATGAATTCAAAACTCAAAATATAAAACACAAAATTGAAACACAAAGAGAACACCACCTAAGTACTTAATAAGTAAATTTTTTAAGCTGGCCAAAAGATGAAATTTATGGCTATCGCTTTTGGAGATTGAATTATTTTCAAACTAGTCGAATGCTAGTAAAACGAACAGTTATTAAGGCAACAATATGTATTTTACATCATCAAAGTACCATTCTTATGACTATGAGATCGATAAAACTAAAATAAAATTTTGATGAAAATATTCGTAAATTTATTTCTTAAAAACTCTATTAAGTGAATAAAATCAATCTCAAAGCTATATTTAACAAACCAAAGTATCCAAGCACGTTAAATATCTTATTCACAATTTTGTCATATCAACGCCAATCGAATTTAACTTTGTTTTTGATAATTTGGGCTCGACGCAATAATATCCATTCCCTTAAGTTCAATCATCAAAATTGTAATGCAACTTGTACATACATGATATGCGATGTTGGACCAAATTTAGATTGTACAATAGAAAAGATTTTGACCTTTTTTTTTCTTTTCAATTTTCTTAACAGTTATCTAGTACAAACTGTGAACTAATTTACAACTAACTCGGTGTAAATCTTATTTATTTTGATTTACTTATTTCCTCCAAATGTTCAACTAAGATGAATCTCAACACATACAAAAAGTGAATCACAATTATTTTGAATTTTATTTACTTTTAAAAATTAAGATGTTAAGCCTATAAAAAAATTAACGCGAGTTTATAAAAATGATTGAATATTCTTTTATTATCAACAATTATTCTTATTTACGAATCGACCCCTAAAAACAAGAGTTTACAGAAAACGCCCTATAACTTACATTGCATTCAAATACACCCTTGTTATTTCGCCAGTTACTCAACATACGATTCCGTAGTCTTTTATTACTCCCTTTAGAAAACCCTCTGCTACTGCCGGAGGGAAAAAATCAAAACCCTAGGTAGAGAAAGACAGTAGAGAGAGTGAGAATGTCGTCCACGCTACTGGAGGTGACGCGTGCATCTCACGAAGAGGTGGAGCGGCTTGAAAGGCTAATCGTAAAGGACCTCCAGAACGAGCCGCCGACTAACAAGGACCGGCTCTACCAGAGCCACCGCGTTCGTAACATGATAGAGCAAATCACCTCCACGACTAACAAACTCGTAATTTCTGTCCAATTTATTAGTAGTTGCTTTCATTTTATTTTAGTGTAACATTTGTGGTGATTTAATGGTAAAATTAGTAATAGTTGGTCTATTTGGTTTCATTGAAATAGATTGAAATATATGAAGATAAAGACGGTTCCAGGAAGGATGAGATTGCAGCTCTTGGAGGCCAGACAGCCACGGGAACCAACGTTTTTAGTGCATTTTATGATAGATTAAAAGAGGTTCGAACTCGTTGGGTTTTTTCATTTGATTAAAAGGAAGTTTCTTTGTGTTTAACAAGGGCACACTTCTTAATTGTTTATCTATGAATTTTCTCGTCTGTGGAAAATTTTCATTTCCTAAATTAATACTATGTTTGATTTATATGTAGATTCGCGAGTATCATAGACGACATCCAGCTTCACGGGTACTTGATGCCAATGACGAGTATGAACAACTTCTCAAAGAGGAACCACAAATTGAGTTCAGCGGGGAGGTTTAGATTCTAGCCCTTTCCCTCTCTCACTCACACACACACACACACACACACAAACTTGGTCACTCTCACTCACTCACTCAGACAAGAAGACATAACGATATTTTATTAATTTCGAGGTCCTCAAGCCCATTAGGGTCAACTGCAATTTGAATGGATGCATTTGTGAGCAAAATTGATGGGAAGTTTTGATTTTGAATGCGTATGCAATGAAGAAATCTTTTAAGAGCAACTGGACTGGTGTTTTAGAATGTTTCTTCTTATAATGATTCAAGAATGATGATGTGCCTTTCCATTTCTTGGTCTCTCGTCTTTGGAGTGTGCTGCATACCCCAAATTTCCTGTTATAGAAACAATATTGGCATTGTTTTAACGTTTTGATTTCAATTTAGCATCATCGAACATGGCACTAGCATGTCAACAATTGCCTTACAATGGAATTAGTCAGGGTACTTATTTGGTGAACTGGTAGGGCACTTGGGTTAGATGAGGCAACGGCCGACCAAACCATCTAGATGGGTTCTCTTTGCCTGGGTCGGGGTTTATGTTGCACATGGTGTGTTGTTTGCTGCAGAAAGCTGTTGGAGCTTGATGTTCTTTAAAGTTGGTGGGTGGAGTCTAAGCCTCTAAGGGACATATTGGATTGCTGAAAATTTGAAGTTTCCAATTGAAGGATAATTGTGGTTATCGTTGCCAAGTGTTGGGCATTAAGCTGGGTTCCTTAGTAGTTTCTTTGGGGAGTTTTTCTCTTATTGTCTGATTAACCTTGTAACAGTTGTTACCCTTTGTTTCTAAAAGTGAGAGTGCCTTGTTGACCATTTCTAAGTATGTTTGAGCAAGTTATGAGAAAAAATTTGAATTGCATAGTTCCTTGTTCTTTTTGTATTCCTTTACTAATTTAATAACTGCATATCTACTTTCAGGAAGCCGTTGGACGATACCTTGATTTGCACGAATTATTCAATGACTATATCAACTCTAAATTTGGGGAGAAGATTGAGTACTCCGCTTATCTTGATGTGTTCTCGCAACCAGAGAAGATCTCTCGCAAATTGAAGCTAACGAGGTAAATATTTTTTCCTTTTTAATTTTTTTTTTTTTGGATTCTATTTCTTCTCGGACGATTGTCATTTGTATTTCATGAGCATCACATATTCCTATATCTGCATCTTGGAGAAAGGAATTGCATTAAGCTAGTAAGCAATAAGAAAGACGGTACTTGGCTTAGCGCATCTGTATATGATAAGCATTGGGTCATTAGGGAAGTTCTCCATTCGTGGCAAAAAATAGCAATGTACTTACACAGTTGCACAATACTAACACAAATGAGTTCGATTGTTACATACAGATACTAGCTAGTAGTAGCTTTCTGAGCTGGAAAGATACTAGAATCCTTTTTTAGTTAGATTTTTAATCCTTCATGAAGAAAGATAGCTGAATGCTACTTATTCCAATGAAAAATAAAGAGAAGTAATAGAAAAGAGTAAAAGCTACCCCGTTGCAAAATTGTGGCAGTAAACAACTAAACATGCTGGAGTTGTTAACATAACTCTGTAGGTTCAAATGCTTAAAGGTGTCACTATTTGTTTTGTGCTTGAATTATAGGTGTCATCACTTCTAAGGCTTTTGCTTTTGTTAGGGCACTTTTGGGAACTCGTTGGAGGGCTATCGATGAAAATATGTCGTTCCTTGTTCTGTTTGTATTTTTTTTTTTGATAACCATGGATGTGCGAGCAAGCTGCGCGCATCTCGACTAATGCCACGGGGCCCTGAAGTTTACGATTGGATACTCACCTCAGTGGCCCTGAGGGGACTCGAACTAGTAACCATTAGGGAGCGAACCCAAGGTCTGACCGATTGAACAACCCCTCAAGGTTTCTTGTTCTGTCTGTATTGATCGAGCCCCCCCTTTCACAACCATTAATTTGAAAAAAACAAAGTTTTGAATAGTGATCTTTATGAGAATGTGTAAAAAAGTAGGAAAAGTTCTGGGTTTACGTGTATAAAATATTTTATTGTGTGAATATGTGGTTGAAAATAATTATATAAAAAAAAGAGTTTTGTCAAACAGGGGCTAAAAGAATTCGACTTCCACAAAGACATGGCATGATCTGTCAGATTAAATATAAGAAAAGAGTTCATTGCCTTATTGGTTAGATTTTGTAGTAGTAAATTTAGCACCAAGGGAACATAAGCAACTTAATTATCCAGTTACTTCTTAGATCTTTCTGTTTGTAGGGCGAGGTAAAAATAATATAGTTTGTGGGACTTACTTTTCTATATTGTCTTTCTGTTTTGTATAATGCAAACTAATTCCATAATATATATCTCTGGTATCAACAGGCAATACCAGGAATATATGCAAAAATTACTGGAGTATCTGATATACTTTTTTGAGCGGACAGAGCCTCTGCAAGATCTTGACAGAATATTTTCAAAGGTTCAATTTCGAATACAACTTCCCCCTGTACATTGAGTTTTAGGACCAATGCCAACGTATTACTTCTACGAAAGACTCGTACTTATGTCGTTGCAGTAAAGATGTCACTTGTATATTGAGCGCAGTTGTGCTTTCATAACAATTAAAGTTTAATTGGAAAGTATTTCTTTAACTTTTTACTTCTTATCACTGATGATCTCATCCTAGGTATTTGCAACTGAATTTAGATTAATATTGCTAATGACAATTGCATTAATTGGAAAGCAGTTAGTTCTTAATTTTTAGAACTCTTATCTGCGAATTGAAGATATGTTTGTGCTCTCTATAATAAAAAAATAATTCTTCTCTTTGTAAGGAAAACTTCTGGTGTGAGTTTATAATTTGGGAAATATTTGGGTTGCTTTGGTGCATGCATTCAGCAAGTGTGTTGGCTAATCTGGGGAGATATGGTTATCTGTACTGTTTCATTGCATGAAATGAGCCTGCTTATAGGCATCTGTCGGTGGGCAGTACCATCTTAGGCTGTGTAGTGCAATAATATATTTGCCCGTGAAATTGTAATTTAGAAGAGTCATTTATGATTTGAAGTGACAAACTAATCCTAGCACAGTTTTTCGTATAGTTATCCACTGATTTTTTTGAGGGGTGGAGGTCAAGTAATTGTGAGTTTCTAGCTCGATTTTTAAAGATATTCCATATGGGAAGTTGTTTAATTCCTAAAAAGTGGATTAGTTGAGTTCAGTATAATTGTCTGCTTGAAGAATAGTAATTTTCCATATGTTTGTTCTTTTTCTAAAAAGTGATGGTTTCTGGCAGGTAGTCACAGAATTTGAAGAGCAATGGACAAATGAAAAGGTAGAAGGATGGGAAAATGAGAGTCAAGAAAATGGTAATATTCCAGCAGAGCATTCTGCTATTGATCTTGATTATTATACTACTGTTGAAGAACTGATGGAGGTAGGACCTGAGAGGCTAAAAGAGGTATGGCAGGAGTTAACAGAAATTTATTTCCTGCATGATCAATTTAAATTAGCTGGTATTGTGATCCGCATTTTGTTGTCCAAGTTTGTTCTCGTGCTAAGCTTTAGGCTGTACAAAATTATTTCGTGTTGATGAATGATAAACTCAATGCTTTAATGGATTGGGGATTTAGGTAATACCATGCTGTATTTTTCTCTCCAGTATGCTTTCCGTGTCCTGCTATTGAATCCATAGTTTCTCATCTACATTTAAAGTCCCGATGAGAAGTTTCTTTTCTTGGTTGTGGTACTGGTACACATTGATCGATAAATATCCTGCATGATAGGCATTGGCTGCTCTAGGTTTGAAGACAGGTGGTACCCTTCAACAGCGTGCAGAGAGGCTTTTTCTTACAAAGGTCAGGATTTATCATCCTTTCCTTGTAGTTATCAATACCCTTTTACCAAGGTTTTGTTTAATATTTTTAACTTATGGGACTCTCTTATAAGCAGATGAACCTTACTCCATTGCCCTGTCTTTTTGCATCTTTTTAAATTTTCCCCTTCCCTTGGTTGGGGCAGGGAGTGAGGTGGATATGGTAGACATAGGGTATCTTTTGTGTCTGTGCATCTACATATGTTTGATGGAATGGAGAGTGTATATATGTGAGAATTTGAATAAATTGATACAACTTACTCTCTTTTGATCTTCCCGTGCTACAGTTTTATACAATTTCTGGTTGATAGATTATTTTCATTGATCTACTGTATATTACTGCACAACCATTTACACATTTAAAACATCCGAGTCAATATTATGGTGGGAATTCAATTATTAGTTTTAAGTTCCCTTTTCCGTTTAAGGGTATAGTTTTTTACTGGTTAATGGTTTAGAAGATCATTTTAAATGAAATCTTTGCAGTTAATTGAACCTTGTTGGATCTTGTTTACTTTTTTACCTCATATTTTATTTAACCCCGTGTCTTTGAGTATATAACTTCCTTTCCAAGTACTTGTATGTATATACTATCTATAAAGTCTCTATGAGGATTGGATGAACAATTAAGTAGGAATTTCTATCTCTTTAAAGTCAATTAGTGGTGGCCTATGTCTGTGAGCTTCCTTTTAAATATCATGTCGAATTTGTCTTGGCAAGCACTCTGATCTTGTTATATTTCTTTTTTAGCATACACCTCTTGAGAAGTTGGATAGAAAACTTTTCGCCAAAGGCTCTCGTGGTCCACAACAAAATGGCAATGCTGTAACTCCACAACCAAGTGCAGATGCAAAAGAGATTGCTCTGATTGAAGCCAAAGTTAAAAGGTTGTGTGACTTGTTGCAAGAGGTGAGCTAACCCTATCCATTCCATTCCGGAAGAAAAGATTGTTTTCCTTTTTTTTTCTCTTTTTTCTGTCTTCGTCTTCTCTTCTCTTTGATGATTCTGGATAATCCATGAAGCTCTATACTTTTTGCTTAACCATGCATTTAACTACCTTCTTATATATTAAATTTTATCTGGTTTTTCTATACTGTACAGATAATTGTCCGAACAAAAGAAAACGTCGAGAAGAAACAGGCTTTGACATATGAGGAAATGGAAGCAGAACGTGAAGAGGTAATTACTCCCAACCCCAACGCGCACAAAAGAAAAATGGAAAGATAATGGTAATGGTGCCCTCGTAAAGATTGTCTAGTTGGTGTATTGACTTTCCGTGGTATTGGAAATAGCAAGCATAAAGGATGATGACCTATCTGATATCATTATATATTTTGCATTGCCTAGAAATTTTTAGTATCTATTCTCATATGTTGCACCTTAAAATCAATGCAAAGAGCGATTAGCGTTGCAGCATTATATGATAAATTTTCACAGTTGTTAGAATGAGGAAATGATAGCTAGTATGAGTTATCTTACTGCCATACTACATCTGATATTTGGATGTGTTAACCGACTGTAGATTCGTTTGCAGTTCTGTCTGACAATATATTTTTGTTTGATCTGAACTTTTTCATCAGGAAGAGGTACAAGCTGAATCTGAGAGTGACGATGATGAGCAGCAGATTTATAATCCCCTAAAATTGCCCATGGGATGGGATGGGAAGCCTATCCCCTACTGGTTGTATAAGCTTCATGGGCTTGGGCAGGTAATTGTCATTTATGATAACAAGTTCATTGTGTCATACGAAATAAGTTTCTTTCTAATTGGTCACAAGACTCACAACAAACTCTAGGAGCAAGTAGTCAATATTTCATTTATTTCACAGGTGTACAAGTTTTTAACCAGCAGCTTCCTTACCATGGTCGATATCTTATTCTTCTATAACATTGTTAATAAATTTCATTGGTGTACACAAAAAATGCTTTTCTATCAGTTGGAATCCTATAGTGTGAATATTGGCACCGGGGGGGGGGGGGGGGGGGTATGAAAGTGCTATTGAGTCAAAGTCAGATATTTATGTCTTCATGTCTCTCTATATTTCTGATATCATGCACAGATAGGCTTCAAAGTGAACTTCATATGTAACCCTAGTTTGTTGCTGAAGGTGCTTGAATTTCTAAGCACTCGAGAGGCATTCCTTTTCAGCTTCTAATCAAAATGTCCTTGTCGCGAGCTTATAAAAGTGGGAAAAAAGAGAGCAAAAGATACACAGTTTATAAGAGAATAAAAATGAAAAAAGTGAAAGCTGTGAAATGGTTACAGCCCATTAATTGTTCCACTTCCTTTGTGCCAAAAACTTTGTTCATAATGGAAATCAGAAGGAAAAAAGAGAGGCAGTATTACCATCTAATGCATATCCTTTTTAATGTTTTCCATTTGTGCACAGTAACAGCATACTTGAACGTAGAAACTAGAAAGAAAGGCATAATTTTGTCAAACGAACTGGAGGATGTGTCTGTTTTGGTTCAGATTATATCAGCATCTTCTTGTTATTGTTTTCTGTTTTGAGGAGATTATTACTAATTTGGTATTTATTTTGACAACATCAACTCACTCAAGGTCTTGTTATGAACGTTTTCAGGAGTTCAAATGTGAGATCTGTGGAAACCATAGTTATTGGGGTCGGAGGGCTTACGAGAGGCATTTCAAGGAATGGAGGCATCAGCATGGAATGCGATGTCTTGGTATTCCAAATACCAAGAACTTCAATGAAATAACATCTATTGAGGTGTGCTTTCTTAGCCATTTCTGCATACCTTCATTATCCTGTCATTAATTTTTCGGATGTTTGGTGTTTATATCCATCTGAAGAATTATGTTTGACTGCATTTATATTGAGAATATTCATACTTGGTGGCATGTTTGGTAAATTAGAATGGGCACTACTGTACAGCACTAATTCGTCTCTTCGACGTATAATGCATGATATTCTTTGATCACCCAGGAAGCAAAGCACCTGTGGGAGAGAATCCAAGAACGACAAGGGCTGAATAAATGGCGCCCTGATCTTGAAGAAGAATATGAAGACCAAGAGGGCAACATCTATAATAAAAAGACATATAGCGATTTGCAACGCCAGGGTTTGATTTGAAATAAAAAGTTCCACCGTATTCCTTCCTTATTTCCTGAAATTTATGGTAAGACTTCTCTAATCATTCATGCTTGTTATCTCGTGACTGTGTATTTACTTTCAGTTATTTCTTGTGTATTATATAATGTAGGGCATGTGATCTATTCCTCTTAAGAGTCATCAGTCTTGACATATCGAGGACCTAATCTTTTGTGGCATTTAATTCGGAGGAGAAAAAGAAGGAAGCTTTTTGAAGATTATAGCAAGGAACGACCTAATTTGCATGATGTGTCTATCTCTGTGAAAAGGGAAAAAATGGAAAACGCTGGCTTGTTCAGTTCTTTTTGAGATTTTTATGTATTTAGGTTTTGTAATTGAAACGTTCTAAAATTTCCTTAAAAGAGACCTTCCATTATAACATATTGTAATCCCAAAATTCGCAATTATCTGTCTTCGATTTTGATTCTCTCTTTGTCCAAGTTATTTGTTTGTAGGTATCGAACTATTTAGTTACCTTTCTTTTGAGTGTCCAAAAATTGATAAAAGTCCTCAGGTGAGGCTTGCATGGAAAAACACTTGTATTGATTTGAAAGCGAATGTATGTATATAAGAAAACGATGCTAGTTGGAATCCCCTTGTATGCTCTTCAGCAACTTAATGTTTTTGACCGATCCTAAAAAGGGAAGGCACTTTCATGAAGAATGCCAAGTCCCCCATAACTTACCGATCAGTGAAAGGAAAGCTGGGGAAGCCCGAGAACCATACCAATCCCACACACTCTTTCTACTGACTTTTCTTCGTCACTTCTTGGGAATAATGATTTTACGTGAGGCCATTCTACGATTTTTTATTGTTGCATACAAAAATGAAAAATGATGAGAGAATGAAACGTTTACACTTTCATTGCTCGTCAGTATAACCTAGTCAAGTAGAGCGTTTAGTAGTACTTGTGACCAATAGGCCTTCTATTTAATCGAGTATACTCGATTCTTTTGACTTCATTATTATTATTTTTTTTTGTCGCTTCATCACATGTTTTCTTGTCATGGGGGCAATACTTGTGCGTTCGTATTTGCTTTTATTTATTTACTTACTGATTTTCATTTGAATTCAACCTTACTCTCCCAAAAAAGACTCGATTGAGGTTAACGACTCAGTAAAGCTTCGCTCTTTCCACTTGAATTAGACTTCGATCTTATACTTGCTTCAGCTAATGAATAAAATACTTCACATTATTTTGTAAATTTAAAATAAAAAATCCAGACGTAAAACAAGTCATTTTTACTAATGCTAAAAGGGGAAAAAAAAAACACTTAAAAATAAATAATGCAAAAATAACAAAAAAAATATGTACAAATTCAAATTAATACTCTTTTCTAACCAAGAATTTCATGTAGAATTTTTATTCACAAAGAATAGACCTTGTAAACAAGAGGGCAGAACCATTTACGCATCTAAGGACAAGCAACCTAGAATCTAGATATGTACCACACACAATTTTCGACAGATCAAATAATTCAGGTGGAACCTGCAATCTAACTTCTTGAATTACATTCTGTGCTGTTTCTATGTCTCGACTCAACGGCTCATCTAAACTCATCGTCACTTCCACATCACTAGTTACAAGTTTGGCTACAGGCAAACTAGAAGGAAATTCCTTTATTGGAATTATGTTCTTCCATTTTTTACTAGACAACTTTTCTAGTATAGAATTCTGAACATCCAATGTGGAAGTATAAAAGTTTCTGGTGTTGGGTTCTTCCTTTATATATAATCGTCTCCCGGCTCTCAATTTAGATAGAGAACTTACTTGCATATTTCCGCTTACACCAGCCTTGTCGTGAGCCCAATCTTGTCCGAGCATTACTGTGAAGCCAATGTCTGATGCTACCGAAAAAGTCGCATTTAGCTTTGAAAGTTTAGATACTGTGAGTTGCACGTCTCCAATAAGGACTCGGGCAGGAGGTTGCCGAAGGGTCAGTCCTATGTGCCTGCCAGTGCTATATAGGAGGCGCCATGTGCCTGGAAGCAAGTTGAGCCAGTGCTGCATTTTAATAAGAATGGGGTTAATATAATTTATGGAAAATTTCAATCACTACAAGATAAACTAGTTGAATCTAATATAAGCACAACAATGTGAAAAACAAACAAATAGGGGATTGTGTAATGGAAATATGAATTGAAAAAGAAGAATATGATGTCAAGAAAAGATGGGTGACGTTGGTTCAGGTTACCAAGTGTTTGTAAAAAGATTTAAGAATTTAAGAGCAGTAGAGAATGATTTACACAAATCTGAGAAAATAAAAGAAAAGGATTAAAAAATTCTTACCTTCGGCTTTGAGTGAGGATTTAACATCTCCATTAGTTCAATAAAATGTGCAAGCCTACGTCGCTGAGAAATTAAGTATAGAAAGTTAGCAAGTTTATGAAAAATGAACTTTTTAACACAGTTCTTGCAGATATAAAGCGGAACCAGTGAAACAAAGATCATGAATGGATAACAAATGTGAGAAAATCTTTTGCCCCAGGAACTTGGCATAATCAACATGGTGTTACTGTTCCCCCATGGAGGCCCTTTTAAATAGTTATCTATTCAATTCTTCCATTTGTTTGTTAATAATGAATTTGCATAGGCACATAATTTAGTGTACAATAAGAACACACCTTGAGCTTTGTCAAATCGAATTAATCTATTCAATCCTTCCATTTGTTTGTTAATAATGAATTTGCATAGGCACATAATTTAGTGTACAATAAGAACACACCTTGAGCTTTGTCAAATCGAATTAGCTAAGAAGTATCTTATTTTTCCAGAAAAGTAAGTTCCCAGAAAAGTCTACTTATTTTGTGTCTGAAGGACATGAAAAGTAGAATCATTTCGGCAATTTACCATGGCAGAATAAGAAACCTACTACATTGACAAATTTAAACCATACAAATTCGATTCAAAATATGGATCCTCACGACGAAAAGAAAGAAGTAAATAATGGAATCCCTATATGAATCCCAAATTTGAGCAATATAGGTTTGAAAAAGGCTTTTTCAGAGACGCAAACAATATATAATTTAGACTGAAGATCTAATAAACCTGCTGCTTGCCATAAATGTATTCCTCTGTGATTCGAACTACAGTTGAACCAAGACTCCATCTGATCATGCCCATTGGTGGGTCCACCCTCCATCTTGGTCCACAGAGGAAAGGGTGCCTCAGCGCATTTAAGCAGCTGCAGACATTAATAAAGTAAAATATTGGGAAAAAGTACAGTGTTTTAAATGCATCTGTTTCATAATCATGCGAAGTAGTGCCAGAACAATGACCACACAAGTTTGACGTGCCCATTTTAACATAGATGCACGCAAATTCATCATTACAACCACCATAAAGGTTTGCTTACCTTATTCTTTGTGAAGGTTTGGTTGCAAGAAGTAAGGATAGCAAATTCCAGCCTGCACCCCAATTTCTATCAAGTATCTGCAAAAAGCATAATATGTCATCACATCTTCGTGATAATGGAAAGAACAAACAAGATAATGATGTGTATAATGGATTATTTACTAACTTGGAATCCAACATTTTTGGATGAAGAATTTCTATTGACAACGTGCATCAGAAACTCACGCAAGCAGGAAGGGTCGTTTCCCTAAAATTGGTCAAAAAAGAGGATATGACACAAGCTAATAGCAAATAATTCCATTCATGATTAAAGAATATTTTTCCAGATTGACTATGTAATACCTTGGAGAGGAATGCTTTGAACTTTGAGAAAATCAGCGGATCCATTAGGTCCCTTGACACCATTTTAGCCAGGACAAATCCAACGCATCTTACAAACACGAAGAGAAAGAGGGATCTCGTGAATAACTTGTAAGAGATTGAGTTTAGAAAACGCATATTCAGTATGTGCATCATACCTCATGTCAAATGCAATCATCATTTGCCGCCTATCCATATAGCTGCCCATTTTGCTATCATCTGGACTGTACTCATGAAAGTCAGCAGCATTTCCCAAGATCCCCACCTGAAATTGAAAAGTGAGGAAAATAAGAATGGAGTAGGGCATTTACTGAAAAGACATAAATAAGAGAAAACAATGAAATAGACCTATATGATTCAATTCATAAAAGTATCAAATTAAATAAGCCCTGTCAAGTAGATAATAGCACACCTCAACAATATGGTAGCAGTTGTCACTATGAGAACTTACATCACCATGTCAAGATAATGTGCAGTCTTGTACTTTCTCCGAGAAGTCAAATTTAGATCACTCACAAAATCAGAGACTTAACAGCAGCTTCCTAACTTCTATTAAATAATGGAAAGCTTATACTCACTTTGATATGTCTATCCACTGGACAAATATGCAAATTTTCAAGTCTCAACTCTGTGTGGGCAAGTCCATGGCTGTGTAAGTAATTCACCTGGCATAAGCATGAAACATAAACATCACGAACAGTCGAATTCTGTCAACAACAATTCAATTACTTATATGCTCGTGACACAATAATATTATGAAAATAAATCATACTCCGATTAGGAGATCCCTCATTAAAATCCGGATAAGTCGTAACTGTCGAGAAACTGCTGGCCCTCCTACTGTATCATCTCCCACTCTCCTAACAGACTCCTCGTCCAAAGCAAGAGTAGCTTCCAAAGTTGGAAGCCAATCTGATTGTTGAAGCCAATGCCTCAAGGAAAAACTACCGTGGTACTGCAAAAGCAAATAGTTAACATTCTCACTATTCTCGGAAGCCTCTTCTGTGATCGTTCTGCTAAATTGAGTGTAGGAAAATGAACTTGACAGGATGCATATTAAAGTCAAGTGACTATATTAATGCATGTAATATACTGTCAAACACATGAACAAACAGAAGCACCAAACAAAAAATCCATTTGGTCGATACTTTTTTTTTCATTACATGGTCAACTCCGAAACTATTAGTATTTTCCTCTAGTTTGCAGGACAGACAGGACTTGAGAGGATGGAAAACAAGAAATGTATTTTAATAGAAAATAACTCACTCCGTGAACTAGAGTAAATGAATCATTGTCGCCTGTTGTGGATGAGCAAACATAGCCATGAACATTCATCGCATAAGAAAGGTACATTAGTCTTCTATGAGTCAATCTCTTTAACACCTACAATGAAACACCACAGAAGATAGTTAAGCGAGTCTGAGATCACTCTTTTTCTGTAATAATATGACATTTCCAATCATTTCACAAGCCTCTATTGCCCGTCTTCCTCTACGCTTGGCCTGAGCACTAATAAGCCGCCGAAGAACAACTCTTGTGTTATACAGTGGACTGCATTATCTAGAAAGAATCTAATATTAAAATCTCCTCTCCCCAAAATTTTAGTCATGCTCAGCTTAAAGAAATGTAAATCAAAACAAACCTACGAGGATCTTTCATGGTGGCTTCATACACTACCTCATTCCCCTGCATCACAGATCAGCCAAAGCAATAACCATAAATCAGACCAGGCAAATTCCAGAACATATCATTTCAAACACAAGTTTTCTTTTCATACCCTGCCACACAGGCCAATGCTAACACGATCGTGAATTTTGAAGTCTGACATCTTGAACTTCATTACATGGCTTAAATCATCATCCTCTACAAAACCAGAGCTAGTTGCACTAATATTTTCTTCAGATTCTGACGCACGAGTTATACTTTCCTCTGATGCTAAACACTTGATTTCTGACTTTTGTTTCCGAAAATAATTATCGTTAATCCTTGAAATCGGGAGCAAAAACTTTTGTCGCATCGACAAATTACTGTTACTCAGTGGCCGGAAACATGGTAATTCCACTCCTTCGAGAGCAGAACTCGAGCATACTCCAATTGAAAATGCCATCTACAATCTAAAGAAAAGAAATTCAATAATCCATTAAAATTTCATAAACTTCACATTACTCTACATACACACCCCTACTAAAAAGGGAGATAAATTTACTAATAGTTGCAGATTACATCACTATAACACAAAATCACTAACAATAAAACGAAAAAAGTGTAAATTAAACAACAATTGGTATAATTTTTTTTCATATTCTAATCATATTACAATTAGATCATTATTTGTGGCCGAAAAATTACAAAAAAGTACACTCACCTACTAAACCTAAGCTAAATTTACTATTAGCAGCAGATTACACTATATTATACTATAAGACGATCATAAACATATAAAGAAAAAAAGGTGTGAATCAAACATTATTGTGCATTGCCGTAAAAATCACTAATAATGATGAAGAACACGGAAAACACTTATGCTTTACTGAAGCTAATTTTACAATAGTAGCAGATTAAATTATACTACATTACAGAACAAAATAATGTATGAATGAAACGATAAAGACGTAAATAAAACAACAATTAGTGTATTATTTTCATAATTTAATCATTTTAAAGTTGAACCATTATAAAAATTACCAATGATGAAGAAGAACACGGAGAAGGTTACCAGAAGTGTATGGACATAAGAATTGGAGGAATAAGAACTGTAAAGGTAATCAATTAAAATTTCATAACTCAACTCGACAATACTACATGTATACACACCTACCAAAACTAATAGCAGCGAATAACACTTTTAACACAAAATCATATATAAACAAAAAAATATTGTAAATCAAACAACAATCGGTGTAATTTTTTTCAAACCGAAGCTAAATTCACTAGTAGCGGCAGATTGCACTATGTACAAATTTTCACAAACAAATAAAACAAAAAAAAAAAAAAGGTGTAAATCAAACAACAATTTCAGTAATTTTGATCATATACTATATTATGAATTGGTTGTGACACGGAAGAAGGAGAGTGAGAATCTGAGAAGCTTACCGGAGAGAGGAATTGGAGGAAGAAGAAATGGAGAGGTCTTATTTAAGTAGAGAAGAAGCGTGCGTGAGTAGCGTGTAAGATGACGCCTTAAGAGTTTTGAAGTGAGTTTTTCACATGTTTACGTCCGCCCTACCCACACCCATTAAAATATCTCTTTTCTACTTATAAAAATATTATCTTTATCGACTTATTTCGAAATTGTATTAATCTAGAGAATTAAGCTCCTTTGCCAGATGAAATTTACCCACCCGGTTGACCTACTCTCACATTCGAGTGGGACCCGTGCCGACCCCACATGAATAAAAAATGCAAAAACATACCCCCCACCCACCCCTATTGTGTGTGTATGTCAACTAGGGTGTCAAAAAAATTCTGGCACCCTAGCATGATTATAATCTAGATTACAACTTAGCACACGGGACAATGTATATAAGTCGACATCGTAACATAGATAAAGATATAACATGCCACAAGCATGTATGTAAGGTGAGAAATGAAAATGTGCATCTTGACAATGATCAAGAACAAACCAAGGAAACGATGATTTCGATAATTGTATTATGACATTTTGCCTGTGAAAGTGGAAAACAATTATCATGTATCATAGAAAATTATATCATTTTAAAATATTTTTGTGTTGCTACCCAATTTAAATTAGGTCATTAATTAATTCATGTCTCCGTTGTATACAATAGTGCTTACATGAGGAGAAAGAAATGTTATAACGAGAGAAGTTTCGGTCAAATGTTTTTATATGCACGTGATAGGATTACTCATTCAAATCACGACACTTCTAACCTTGAACCATTTAATTGCGACATCCCACGCTCACTTTATTTTCTCACTTTTACCACCTCACATATCGAAGTGCATAATTTGAATGAGAGGCTTGAGGTGTCGTGGTTTAAGTAAACGACCCCTACTACACGTGCATATAGAATCATCTCATTGAATAGGTCAATTTGGATAGCGATTGCATAATAGGTGGGTTGCGTTTCTAAAAGGTATTAGTTAGGTGCTAAGGTCAACTTTCGCGCCTAGTTGAAGTTTAGACGAGCTTTTTAGAATAATGGAGGTGAATAATACAGCAAGTGCTCAGAAGGGTGTTTAAAGAAGGTTGTTCATAGTAATGGACAGATTTTAAATCAAGATTTGAAGGGCCTTGATTGGGTTCTTGATTTTTACTGCAAGACTATTTGTTCTGTTTCTGAAAACAATCTTTCTTGCTGGTGGGATTTTTTCATCTACGCAAACCCGATTGCTTAATGTAGCTCCACGAACAATTCGGATAATGGACAATTCAAACCTCTCGTTGGAGCTCGGAATGACCTCTAGTATGGAACTATTGTTCGAAAGCTGTTCGACGAGTTTAAAAGAGAAGGTTCCTTGTTTAAGACTGGTTTTGGTGGAGAGCCTTCAGACTCGTGATGTCGACTGCAAATATTTCTACATTCAAGTTACAACGACATCAGAATCTCGTGTACAAGTAAAATGTTTCTTGAATTTACAAAGGTAGCTTTTAGGACACTTTGATTGAATTCACCTAGTGTTATCAAACCGGACTGGCTGTTACACTTTCAAAGACTCTCTCAACCCGACCGTGTGCTTTCTCTCAAATTTCATTTTTTTGGTTTTCCACTCAAAAACATTGAAAGTATACACGAAAACTAAAACAAGAGGACGTGGACCGTCCAGCCCATTTTGGTTCACTCATTACCAAGGATGTTTTTATTTAATATATAAAAATAATTTTATTGAACAAACAGTATATACAGCTCCAGTTGAAAATTTGATCTACTGATTATTTCACTTAGCAAGAAATCAACTAAATCCCAGCTTATTTTCTAGATCCTGCATAGACTTTCATTATACCAGCTAACATTACCATTGATCTCTTTCATTACAGCCTCAGTTCTACCTACTGCCTTCCTATATTTCTTCATCCTGCTCGGAGTTATTGCTTCTTGGGCGTGTCTATTTCTTCAGTCTTTGCAAATCTTCCCCGGATTCTTGGTTGGCTGTCGGCTAGGGCCTTCCTGCAGGCATACTGAAATAAAACACATCATTAGCATATGCTTTTTAACTCCAGCATTCATCGTGGCATGCATCGAACAATGACAAAAAACTTATTTTCAGCTTTAACTAACGAAAAATTATTTATTTTAAAACCTACTCATTTACATCTAAGTGAACCTTTTAATCTTATTCAAACATGTTCTTAGCCTTGCTCCAGATTAATTTGAGATTGGCTACATTAATCATTTTCTCCATTCCGTTTGTTTCATTGCTAAATCTAATGGAATATTTAAGCAACTAAATCATTTAACAACTACAATGGGCCATTATGCTAGTATGAATCCATACACATAAATTATGATTCGACATCTTGGACCAAATCACGAGGAACACACTACGTCCAAGAGAGAGAGAGAGAGAGAGATGTTTTAATGGGAATAACTTCTCATTCCATAAGCACTATGCAAACATTTCCAGCAAGAAAATCACAATCTTGCACTTCTCAGGTTAGCAGGAGGAAGTACCAAGCTCGGCTATTGACATAAATTTTCGACCAAAATATAGCTTGGTAAAAGCTCTAAAACTCTCACCTTGATTTTTCTGTCAAAATTCCTCTTACTCTTCTTCCTCCAGTATCTGGATAGCTTCTCCTTGCGCCCTTCAGAAGTGCAACTGCCGATAATCTGTGATTGCCCCATTGGGGATGGTAGGAGGCTTATATTACCACTACCAAGAGTCTGTCATAAAAACTGAGTATCAATGACCCTGCCCTATCCTGTTAGAAGGAAAGAAACATCTAAATATTTCTCAGTTCGTAGACTTCGTCATGGAACCAATAAGTGCATGTTTGGTACGCACTGCTCAACAGTATAACGAATAAGAATTTAATTTCTTTTACTTTCTTCAAACTGTCGAGTGCTATCCAATCCCCCCTCTCATAAATACATGGGCATCAATCAAAATATTTCTATTGCGAGATTTTTGTTCGCAACAGGAACAGAATTGGACAACTTGATCATTTCACCAGAATTTCTAACTTGTTTGTTTTAATATAGTTTGTAATTGAAATGTTGGGCTTTATATATCCACTTACATCTTAAAGAGGTCATTTTCTCCAACTCAATAGTCTCGAGGGGTAAAGGAAAATGGATAAACAAGTATTGAAGAAAGAAGATGCAAGAGTAAACTTGACCTTTATGTCTCCCTCACTGAATGCTCTTCGCATCCCGTAAACTTCCCCCAAGTCCATGCCGGGAATCAGAAAATTCGGTCTTAGTGGAGCATCACGTATCCAGTCCATTGATGATAAGCAGCCAGAACTTACACTTTTCTGGAATGGACCCTCGGGAAGCATTTTTTCATCAGAACTTGGGAGTTCGTCGGTTTTCACTGTCGGAATTTTGATGTCCATGATTTCAGAGAGGGGTGTTACTGTTGCATCTTTAGCCAAAATATCCTTCTTGCATTCATAGTAGACCTCGCTGAGGAGTTGCCCACTCTCAATTGATGATTCAATGGCAGACACAGTCAGTGCGTCAGGGGGGATAATGTTTTCTCCGCAAGAAATCATTGAAATGGCAGCCGTCATTGGATCAAGGCCAATCAACGGTTCTTGAATTACTGGTTCAGGGGCCTTGAAGAGATCCCCTTCTTCCCCGAGGTTGTAATCCAATATGGTGAATGTCTGATTGAGGTTGCCCTGTATTAAAATTCAAAATCAAGAAATTTGAAGACGTGAAAAACATGTCGTTTAACAAGTGCATAATCACTTTTATCTCAAGAATCAAAGCATCACATATCCATCCTCACATATTATTATATACATCTCTTTCACGCGTCGTAAAATATTTAAGAACTCAAACCATAGATGAATAAGACCTCATATGTTAGTCTATACAGTATAAAGCACTAACCAGCACCTGACTAATTGCTGTTTCAGTCACACACAAAAAAAAATTGTAATATTGATAAAAATGGGCATGATTATATAACAAGAAAAACATCCTCTCTAACTCTACGTCAAGGCATACCAACACGAAGGTTACACAAACTTAATATTATTAAGTTATAACAAAAATATTTTGAGGCTTATGTTCATAAGAGTATCTATAAATATTCTACCATGTATTCAAGGGACATCTGAACCAGAGCTATTTTTAAATTATTTGATGTAGCACTGAAGAAAGTACATGCTCGTTGATGCAGAAGTCCTAACATAGAACTTAATGCATTTGTGCACATCCATAGATGTCTGGCATGATCACAGCTGAGTTGCTTACAAATTTGAAACGTAAAACGACTAAAAATCGGTGCCGATGAGGATAATATATATACATGGCAATGTAAAAGGTCTACGTCATCCATGAATTAGTTAGCTTCCAGAAACTTCAGCTCACTCCAACCACACAAAGAAACTTGGCAAAGGACATCGATAAATACATTTGCTGCTAGATCTTGTCTGCCATGTAAAATTTACATAAGACTTTACAAAAATATCAGTGATTGTTATTTTCTTTAAAATCAGGCCAAAATTTTCAAATAATTTTGATTTGTATAGGCTTTCAACATATGATGCTAATGCTATTAAGCTGCCCATACCAAGCCTAAAAGTTGCAAATATTCAACCCTGAAGAACCTAAAGAGCACGAGGAATAAGAGAGAATGAAATTATGATTTTCCTAAAATTGGAAATTCCACAAGTAAAACTCCTTAAAATAACAAGGACAAAGGACCAGCTTTGCTTTAATTTTATCTAACATGAATCTTTCTGAATGCTTTCACTAGCACACTTTGAAGACAAAGGTGGAGTTGTGGAGACTAAAATTAACACGATATGTGGGTGCTAACAATGAAAGGTAAGTACGGAATGATGAAAAGAATTGGTTCTGCCGACTCTAAATTCATTAGAAACAAAGCTTGGCGCATCTGAGTTATTATGAATCTTTCTCAGTGCTGTAAAGAATGAATCCTCGACAAGAAATTGACATCAGAAGCACAAAACTGAAAATGAAATTGACTTGTACTGAATAAAGAGAGATCAGATGGGAAGTAAACTCATAGCTGTGTGGAAGAAAGGGAAAATGGAGTAAGGAACACGGCACTTGTCATTTTAAGATTAATTCCAAACCTTTTTATCCTTCCATATAGAAATCCAGCACATAAAATAGACCTCAAATTCTTTTCATATACCCGTTAAGTACCACGAAAAATACAACTTTACTGGAAAATCGAATCATTCCAAAAGAATTCAATTTTTCCTTTTTCCTTTTCTTCTTCACCCCATATCAATTTTCAATTTTACATAGCAGAAAACTAAGAATAATTTATTTTGCTGATTCAGACATAGCAGAAAACTAGGAATTATTATTATTATTATTTTGCTTATTCAGACTGGAATAATAATTGCCCAAAAATGTTTGAGATTAAAACTTCCAATTATTTTCCCCCAAATAAAGAGAAACGAAACCCCACAAAATATGATCAAACATATTTGCAGATATGAACTTCAAACCCCATATGTTCCATAAAAATCCTAAAAAATCGAAATTAAAGAAAAAACCCAGTTCGAAATGAAAAATCAGAAGCCCAAATGAACATCATTCTACAACAGAATTTCAAAAAATTGGATTCAAATTCATCAAAGAAATGACAATCAAGTTTTGAGAATTCAAGAGAAGGTCACGGCGTAAAATAAGGGGAAAAAAATAGACCAATAAATCAATTACCAATGGAGCATTGGGTTTCTGAGAGTAATAGAACTCATCAAGCTGCTGAACTTCTTGAGGGAAGCTCTGGAAATAAGGGAACATTAGTCCAGTTTCATCGTACATTTCTTCAACAGTATAATTTCTCTCTCTATATAAGCACTGAATGGAGGGAATCACACGCTATAGAAGTGTGTGAATAGAATTGATAGAGAACTTCTTTAATGCAGAGGCGGTCCTTTTATAGGCGTCAAAGCAGAGTAGCAGCAGGCCAGCAGCGGCAGAAACAGCCGCAATTAAGAGAGAGAGCTGAGAAGGAATCTTATATTTGTCGTTTATTGGAAGTCTTCGTTGGTGAGAGTTTTTATCTGAGTTAAAAAATTTAAGAATTGGACATCGACTTTAAAAATAAAAAATAAAAATAAATAAATAAATGAGCTAAGGGTAAAAAAAGTCAAATCAAGGTCAGATGAGAAGTTAAAAATATCTAAAAGTAACAAATTAAAAAATATATATATTAAAAAAATATATATATATTAAGATGGATGGATCGATTCTCAATTCGTCTGGACAGCTTGCAATTTTCTCGATTTGTTTTTAAAAAAAATCTACTCGGACTTATTCAGTATTCATTATCAATTCAATTTAATCAAAATTTAATATCGTTGAAAAAGACTAAAATTTCATTATAAGTTGTATAAACAATGTTTTAAAACTCGAGCTGGACAACAATCCGAATGAACATAGTAAAGAGTTAAAAAGTAAGATCGTGATTGATTCCGAATCGAACAACAGATCAAAGATAGCTATCTAATTAAATATTTATAAATCAATGAGGACAAAATAACAAATAAAAATTACTTTTTGATAATGTAAAAATAAAAACCAAAAGTTAAAAGAAAATTCTTTGTTTTTCGAAAAAATGAAAAATCGATTTAGGCTTTTTCCCCCCCTTTTGGATGAGCTAGTTAGATCCATTTGGCACGACGTTTGAAAAGTTAAAGAGGAGTTTCTGAAATTCAAAAGCTATTTTTGAATTCGTTAGATTAATTTTATAAAAGTGTTTATTTTAGTTAAAAGAAATTTTAAGGGAAGTTGACCCAATAACTCATCCTCAAAATGCTCTTTCGAAAGATGAAGCTTTTTAAGAAATTAGTTTTCAAAATTCAAGTAACTTTTTTTATAGAAATTTTCTACAAGAAGCAAAAACTCCGTCAAACGAACCCTTAGGTCGATCTCATGAATTTTACGACACGAATAAATATAGTGATATAATAATTATTTTGAGAAAATAAAGAAGTGATTTTATTTTTATAATTATAGGTCATTATCTAGTGTGTAGTCCAAGTTGGATGATTAAATATGATTACAGAGCTTAATGAGTAGATTAGAGAAAGAGATGGCATAATCTATTGTGTAAATATGATGCTGATCATTGAAAAGTTGAAGTCGGCTGAATTTCACTAAGTACTCATAAATATTCAGACTTCACATATCTATAATTTGAAACGGGTCGACTTCAAGTAAATTTTGAAATAGTTAGTGTACGTTTAGAACGTAATTGTAAGTAAAATTAGATAGAATAAACTTCACGTAGAACATTTTCTCTAAAAAAATTTTAAAAAAAAATTTTAAAAAAAATAAAAAAAAAAAAATAAATAAATATATATATATATATATATATATATATATATATATATATACACACACACACACACGTTTTGGAATTATTTGAGTCAAGCGTGGTATGTGCATGATATCATAATATTTAATTTACTTTTTAATTATTTAAAAAATAATAAT
This sequence comes from Fraxinus americana, assembly GCA_035079005.1. Classification (NCBI taxonomy): domain Eukaryota; kingdom Viridiplantae; phylum Streptophyta; class Magnoliopsida; order Lamiales; family Oleaceae; genus Fraxinus; species Fraxinus americana. The sequence goes on along the minus strand of CM068710.1, from coordinate 32,151,065 downwards.
ACTTGCCCTTGTTGGATTCCTATTTTTTCAAAATACATTTTTCTCTTTCTTCTTTTCAACCACACATTCTTCAATAAAATAATATTACAAATAATTCATTTTTTTTAACTACACATTCTCCACCAATCTATTATTCCAAAATACATTCTACAAAAAAAGGCTCGGCAATTATTTTACTTGTGGAAATTAAAAGTTAACCAATGTCAAACTTTTGAAGACAAAACCTTTTTTCAAGAGATAGAGAAGTGAAAATGACATGCAACTACAACAATAAATTAAGTTTTTACCCCAAATAAATAAGCTCATAGAATGATCTAACCAGCGTCGTTACTCATTTTATGTTAAGCATCAATGACACGTCATATGAATTTCTCAATGAATTTTAAACTTATTTCAAATGTTGAGGCCCATCGTAAATTTATGCACCAACGAATTTATATGACATGTCATCGGTACTTAAGATAAGATAAACATCAATACTCATATCTTTCCTGCATATCAGTATATCTTACTTTTATTGTATTCTTTTATGAGCTCATATGCATTTGCCTTTGTTTAAAGAATAAAGCTATGTGTACACAATTTTTTACACAATGTTTTGGAGGGGGGCCCACACATAATAAAATAATCGTGGGCCCCCCTCCATGTGAGGGGGGTGTAAAACATTGTGTAAAAAATTGTGTGTACACGTAGCACCACTCTTGTTTAAAAGTTGCTTTTTAGAAAAGTATAGTTCGTGACTAAAAAGATATATCTTTAAAAATTACTGTCCATAAAATCTATTTTTCGAAAATTATGTGTATCATATAAAAGGGCGAGTGATTTCACGAGCATATATTGAAATATATTAATAAATTTGATGAAAAAAGCTAAGCTCTTAAATATAACAAGGACAAAATGTAGAAGGGACATCAACATCTAGTGTTGTGATATGTTCCCAATATTTTTGTAATCATTCACAATTATTTTAATTGCTTGATTTGCATTTTTTAGTGTTAGAAGCAATAAAATCATAGGCGAATGCACAAAATTCTTTGCATGCGAAATATGCGCAAGTCATTAATGGTTGTTTGTGGCATATATAGTGATCGCATTCTTCAATGTTAATTAAACACGTGCTTTTAATTCGTAGGAAAGTGCCTCTTTAATGATGGAAATTAAAGACCATTGAAATCCTCTTGAATTGGTTTTTTTTTTTTTTGATTAAGGAACATGATTCAAGATGGATGCATTTTATGTTTGCTATGCACTGACTAAATAAATACTTGACGATTGATTAGTGGACAAGAAATTACGTGAATAATGAGACGAGACTAACTTAAAATAGAAGTTCGTTCGTCTTGATAAAGAAATTAATTTATTTATTCAAAAAAAATTGTGCACTTATGTGTTCTAATCTTGGCACACCCCCCTCCCCCCCCCCCCCCACTTCTCCAAAGTCTCACAATAATTTCTAGGTTGAAATGGTGAGTAGCAACTAGTTAATATTTGCTACATTTGGCTTTTTTGAGGTCCAAAACCCTAATTTGAGTTGCCTAAATAGTTGATACATCAATTTTTTACACATTAACTGAAACTTCATTTCTCTCAAGACTGACCCCAATAAGAAGTGACCTCCCATGTCTTATTTACAGCCTAATAATTGCAATTTTGAATTTTTGTGTAGTCAATTCTAGTTTACAACCACTAGACTACATTCTAATATGTGACATGACAAATTCATAGCTTTTACATTATGACACTACTACATATTTTGGTTAGATTCAAATTCATGCCGACATATGCTTCATACTCATTTACATGTGTACACTACAATTGCTAACACTCTGACAAGACTTTGTATCACTATGTATTTCATAATTGTTGTGATTCGATATAGTCTCGTACTATTTAATAATTGAAACACAAAATTGCACTTTTCGTCCTCAAGCTGAGGTGAGTTAGGTGACCACTAATACACCACCTCTCTTGAGGAACGCGAACTGAAAAATAAGATATTAGTTAATAAGACAACTATAAGTTGGTCCAATATTTGAAAATGAGTAAGTTGGTTCTCATAGTCTTTTACTATTGGTGCACAATTCAGAGACAAAAACTTTCCAAAATTTCGTTAAATAATTTGTTAGTTACTAGTTGAACCCTAATGTGGAATTAAAATTAACAATTAATAAGCAACAAGTCATTTTCAATTGTTTCTAGATGGTTAGTCGATCAATTCAATTTTTCTATGATTTGAATGATGCAGTTATATAGAAATCAATAAATAACACAAAATATGATAATGGAGAAAACCCTTAATTGGGTAAAAACGTCGGGATCAAGCCAGTAGTTTTCACTATAGACAATGTAAACTTATAGTATGATCCAGCCTAGAAAATTCACAATCTAATTCCTGTAATCTCCAAAATCCGCTGGAATGTGCTTCACTCACACCTACTCCCGATCTTCTGAAATTGTGTATCTCATGTGGACCACCAAGAACGCATTGTTCTTACACTCTTCATGTGCTTGCTGTCCAACCTCCATCAATCTTGAGCAACTCTTAAAGTTATTGAGAAAAGTGCCTTCCCGAATATGAATTTTGGAAGTGGGTGTTTTGGATTCTTCAATTTGATGTTTTCCCAAAATGTTGTTGAATGATCTCAAGAATGAAAATGATAAATCACAAAGGATGAATGTTTTTTTGGACCTCTAAAGAATGATAAATAATAATAAACAACCACACACAAAAAAAAAAAAAAAGTGCAAGGGCTTGAGTATTTATAATAAAAGGTAGTTAGATAGTCTAGGCCCTTTAAAACTCTTTAAAATGCGAACTAGGGTTTCTTCAGGAAACACTGTTGTTCGAGCGATAGTTCAGCGACATACGAGCAATAGTTGAGCAGTCGTCAGTATTTTTATCATAACTTTCTCTCCTGATATCCGATTGAAGTGATTAAAAATGCGTTGAAAAGCTAACTTACAATTCTTCTATAAATAGCCTTATCCATTTTCCCTTTTTTTCTATGTGAAAAATGTATTACAAGTTGCAGCTAAGAATTTGAAGCATAACTTGTACGACTTTTTGATACTTTTTAGACTTCTAATTGCATTCCCTTGATCATATGTGATCTTCTTGACATCTTGAATTCCTTCAAGGATTATACTACCCATCAAATAACTCATTGACTTTTACAACTATTTTATAACAATCCTTTTGTCTAAAGAATTGTTAACACACTAAAAACCTAACAGAATCGTTTCATTTACACGTGTCTAATTGGTGAAGTTAGAATTTGCTTTTCAACTTGGACTTCTGCCTCAAATTTTAGTGTGATGCGTTTCCATGATTCTCATATTATGATCTAATACAAAAGACAATTTCTGTTTTTTTAGAACTGGTTGTGCAACTTTAATTCAATTTGAGGATTAACTTGTTCATTTTTAAAGATTCAACACTATTTTTTTTAAGAAGAGAATCAATAGATTTCACCCCCTCTTCTCAAAAAGAGCCTCGTATTCAGATCATTAAATTGGTAAGAATTCACTCTTATAACCACTTGAACTAAAAGTTAACCTTGATTTAAAAATAGTTTGCAATCATGGCAATAAATTGAAAACAAATACTGCAGAGTTCTCCTAATTCGAATAATAAAAAGTAAATTACAAGAAGTCGTTCAAAAAAACAACATATTTATATCTTCAACACGCTCGCTCCTTTCACATGCAAGCTGTATTTTTTTCAATTGAATATCGAGCACATGATATTTAATTTATAAATATATGACAATGAAAATTACCTTAAGATATTCATTTACTTTGTTACTATGTAGAATGATCTTATCTAAAAGTTAAAAATTTGAAAGAGATAATATATTTATTTATTATATTATATTATTTCAATCCTTATTTTTGGCACTATATTTTTTTCTCCCACTTGCACCACTTGGATAATGAATAATATAATTTGATGCGCAAATGGTCAATGATTTAAGAGAGTAATGCTCTATAATTCAAACTTAAATAGAGACTAATCAATATTTATTAGATTAACATATTGAAAATTAAGTTCATAAAAAAACAAAGTGAACGCCCACTAGTATTTTGGGCAACTTCTGGTGCCTAATAAGTTAAAAGTTTTATCAATAAACCCCGTTTAGTTTAGATAAAAAAAAAAAAAAAATATTTTTTAAAAAAGATTTTGATAAAAGTGATGAAATTTATTATTGAAAACTTGAAAAAAGTTGTGAATTCCATTAAACTTTAATTTAAATTTTTATCAACTTCTTTAGTTAAATCAAACCTAAGATAAATTGACTTTAGGGTTTTGCCGTTTTGGTGGGAGGGACTATTTGCCTCCATTATTAGTATCTTCGATTACGATTGAACTTGTAAACTTAAAGCCTTGAAACCATTTTCCATAAGTGATATTGGTGACTTTAATACGATACAGTGACATCCAGTATTGAATGTAAAACATACATTTAGAGCGTGTTTGATTGACACTGAAAATGTATTTTAGAAAAGAAATATTTTCCTTATTTTGAGGAAAACAAAAATCTACTCCTAAAGAAAATGTTTTCCTTAAAAAAAAGGAAAATTAGGCATATTTTTAAAGTTGGAAAATATTTTTCATGAAAAAAAAAAGTAATTAAATACTTTAAAGTAGAAATTTGGGTGAAAATTTGACATTTTTTATAGAAAATAAATGCAATTAAACATACTCTTAATATTCTTCTAGATGCCTTTCACGACCCCACACTTTGAATGTAACAAATGTATTGTAATTACATTATATATGTCTCGATTCAAATGTACAAAATTTCGGGACTTAAAAATGATACTATACAACGTTCGTCTTGCTATGAGGTACGTCATGGAGGATGTAAGCCAACTATCAAAAATTATATAAAATATATATAAAAAATAATAACTATAATTCAAAAATAAAAATAAAGATGAAAAGGGATATGAAAGGACAAAAGATTCTGTACATTATTTATTCTTCATGCAATGAAGCCCCATTACTACATATTGCAATTTGCATTTAAAATATTATAAAATAGAGTATAATTTAAATTCACGAACCTAATTTTTGTTTGTCCTTTTTCCCCCATTCTCAAAAAGCAAAAAGCGACCACTATATTATATGCTTTGTTCAACTATGGAAAGGTCTCAAACTTGTGATTTAAAACTTCTAAAGTGATAATCTTCTTGAAAACAAAAGTGGGATTCCAAATTTTTTTTTTTTTTTTGGACAGAAAGCTTAATTTTACACTCAAACATAATTGGAATGCAATCTTAAGTACTTGTTTGTAAGGGTGATTGGTATCATCATCAGCTCTGCTTGTAAAAGATTCTAATTTCATTAAATCTTTGAGTAGACGACTGATGAGTTGACATTATTTTTTGTCAACGAAATGTTGTCTTTAGTGTCTATTAAAAGTCTCATTGATTTGAAAAGATATAATGCATTCTATAATAAGCAATCTAAGAGAGGAGTGTAAAAATTATTGTCAAGATACTTCAATACTTTAGTCACTAAATAGCTATAAAACTCAAAAAGAGAGGTGCAAAAGGGAAAATTAGGGTGCTTATTTGATAGTGCACGATAACATTTCGGGTTGTCTTATTTATAATTATTGCAAGAGAGTTGCGTGTAAATTGAACTTAGCTCCTTGTGAAAATTAAAATGGTAAAAGACTCGTATATGCATTCTCAAATTTATTGGCTAAATAATTTAGTATTCTAAATTCATTGAAAATAAGATTTACTTCTCCCCTCGGAACAATATGACCATTATATATAGGGATGGATCCAGAATCGGATTACAAATTGGGTTAATACGTAAAAAAAAAATTACACACTACTAAAAACAAAATTCAATGGGTAGCCCAGTCCAGCCCCCCAAATCCGTCGCTGATTATATAAATAACAAGTGGTTGTTTTAAGTGAACCAATAGAATGTAAGGTTTGATTAATATTAGTAAAAGTAAAACCCACCAAGCCATTCCATATAGGGAAGTGTACACCAAAAACAAATGTAATAGTCAATTATTTTTCAATGTGAAAGTAATGAGGAATATGAATTATGGGATAGTGCTGTAAAGTGTGAAAAATTAAAAGGGCATAGAATTTCGAGTAAGCTTTTTAATAGAGAAGTGGAGAGTATATGCCCACTTTTGAGCTATACAAGATCATGGATAAAGGGAATCTGCATTTTGGAGTAGGTTGTAAAACCTTAAAATCCCACATTAGGAAATAAAGGAAAGCATATAAAATTGTTTGTCCAATAGTATCAAATTTGGATGGATTCAAATTTCAGAGTGTGTTTGGTAGGGATTTTTGGGGGAAGAATTGATTTTTGAATAGTGATATGATGAGAAATGTGTGGTTGAAAAAGAAAAAAAAAGTATTGATGTGATGGAAAATATTATTTTATAGAAGAATGTGTGGTTGAAAATGATAATTGATTTACTGTAGAAAATGAAAATCTGTACCAAACAGGCCCTCAATAAGTTGAGTTGCCAACTATTTGCTTGATGTTGACCCATACACGTTACATATATTGAAGTACAATGGCATGATCTACGAGGCATGTTGGCATGTTCATTATACAATAACAAAATTCTAGTTTTTTTTAATACCATTCAACGTTGATTGTCAAACACGACAAAATATATACAATGATACTCGTGTACATGTTCTTGATCAAAGTAAAATGATAGAACCTACAAGGTGTGTACAAGGACAATATTTTAATGTTTAATAATAATGTTCAGCATTGTTTAAATCATCTTATCAAACATGACAATGACAAAAAAATATGGTGTAATATAGTATACATTGCATATTAAAGTACAATGGTGCGAGGATTGTTTGTTATATAGCAAGCTCTATTGTACTTAATATTGCGTAAAATGTTATTTTCATCCATTTTCTCAATTAAAAATCGTGAAATAACGAATATACTCTTTTATTTAAATTAAAAAACTAATTGCAACCATGGTCCCATTTTTTTAAAAAAGCACAAATGAATCCCAAATAAATTATTAAAGAGTAATTAACACATAATGTCCATACATTTCCCTGTTATTACGAAAAAATTTATATATTTCATTTTTTCGGTATTTTCACCCTTAATTACACTTTTAATTGTTTAAATCATTATTTCTATCTATTTTTATCAATTTCTCAATAAAGAGTTGTGAAATGATGAATATAACACCATATTTAAATAAAAAAGAAATTAAAGAAAAATATTTTTTTAGTTTCTAATTTTTTTAATAATATATTTGGGGCTCGTTTGCATATTTTATTCTTTTTAAAATTTGTTATGTAACGACCCGGGTCCCACTTAACGAGCTGTCCTGACCGTTAGATCGACGACGTACTGTCCTCACTGTACCAACATGGGTCTTTTCAGCATGCTTTGTCCTCACTCGCACACTCCCCGAGAAAACTTCCCAGGGGGGTCACCCATCATAGAATTGCTCCAAGCCAAGCACGCTTAACTGTGGAGTTTCCAACGATGAATTTCCGGAAAAGAAGGTGCACCTTGTTGATATGAGTAGTACCTATCAAATCTCTTAAATTTTCTTGGTCTGGGGTATTACATGTTATTTTTTTAATAAATTTAATTGTGACTCGTTTTCACTTTTATACAAAAAAAAGTATTTCTAATTTTCCAATAATTTATTTGGAACTCGTTTGCACTTTTTTTTAAAAAAATAATTTCTAATTTTCTAATAATTTATTTGATACTCGTTTGCAGTTTTTTTTTTTTTTTTTTTAAAATTTGGATTATGGTTGCAATTAGTTTTTTATTAAAAAAATTTAATTAGGAAAGTATATTCGTCATTTCACAATTTTTTTATTGAAAAATTGGAGAAATTTGATAGAAATGATGGCTTGCGTAATCAAATATATGATTAAGAGTGAAAATTCCAAAAAAAGACAGGTATGAACCTTTTTCACAATAACAGTGAAATGTAGAGACATTATGTGTTAATTACTCTTTTCATAATTTATTTAGGACTTCTTTTGCACGTTTTAAAAAAATTGAGACTATGATTGCAATTAGTTATTATTTTTAATTTAAATATAAGGGTATATTCGTAATTTCACAATTTTTAAAATTGAGAAAATTGATGAAAATGACATTTTGCGCAATGAACTGTGGAAATAATTGTGAAAATGTCAAAAAATGAAAGGTAATGATATTTTTCACAATAATAATGAAATGTAAAGATGTTATTGATAAACGTGAGAAGAATTAGTCAAGTACGCTAAATATCAACTCCTATTAATTTTGATCTATATCGTTATGTTCTCACTTATTTTTTACAAAATCGAATTGCTTTTGTAGAAGGGACCTTAAATGATTTTATTTTTAATAAAAAGACAAGTTAACTTATTATAGTTTGGAGGATTATGATGTACAAGAAGTAAAGTACAAATTTGGTTGCAGAGGTGACTTGAATCTAGACACATTTTTCTTAAATTTATGAATCGCATTTCCATTGCTGGTTTTTTATTAGAAAATGTCCAAACTAACCCTGCTCCATTCACACCTTTATTCAACTATAATTCTTCATTTTACAATCACTAATAAGAGTGAACGCGTGTTATTACGTTATTTTGAAATGGTTTATAAGTGCCGTGAAAATAATATTTGACCATTTATATATTCTTTTGATTTAAATATAAGAGAAATGAAAGTTCTCGAAAATAAATATTAATTATTATACCCGCACTTAAATAGTGAAATGCATAATTGAATGTGAGTATTAGAATTACAACTCAATGCATAAATGAAGATGAATGACAAATACGATACATAAATTAACGTGAATGTTATTTAATTTATAATTAATACCAAAGAATATATACGTGATCATGAATGTTAAATCATTTATATTAAATGAATATAATTTAATTTATAATTAAGTGAAATCGGATACTAATTAGCATACATGGACGTGAATAATAAATTGCATCCTTAGATTTAAAATTTTAATTAATATTAATTAAATGAATGTGAATGTTAATTAATTAGGTAGTAATTTTAATATTTATTACAGTTTGTAAATTAAATACATATTATAAAAAGGAAAAAAAAGATATTATCGAAATAATTGAATTGTCGTAGGACTATAATAATCCAAAAATTGATTATTACTTGATGTGATATTTAATATATTATAAATTATATCACGCATATATTTGTGAACTTCTACTATGAGAGTAGGACAAAACATCATATCTAGAATGTAAACTCATTCAAAAAAATTATTCTAAATCCAAATTAGGCTCTATTATTCACTATCGTTAGAGATAAGTCGAGTTGACACAAACTATTCATGATTCAACATGATAAAACATTTTCCAGAGTGCTCAATACAAATGATGGTATCTAGAGACTGACTCGTTAAAAAATTCGATTTTTATTTTTAATTGGATTTCACAACTCATCAACTATGAGGTGCGTAAAACAACTCAAGTTGACACGGCTATTCGTGCCTTGACCCGATATGTAGTTTTTTGTTTGGGACGAGCTACCTAGTGTAGAAAATTGTGAAACCTAGCATGATAGGCACGAGTAGTGCCGTGCAGTGTCAAGCACGACCATTGGGTCCAACGATTTTTATTTGAAAGGAGATTTTTTTATTATTTTTTAAAAGAAAAACAAAAATAGAAAGGCTGAAGCAGGAGAATCCATACATCCCAATAAATTCGACAACAACCAATTTACACTTCTACCAATAATTCATGAAATTTCTGGGAAGAGGTGGTATGGAGATAGAAAAGAATAAAAGAGATGCCACTTTCACAGACAGATGAAAAAGAAATGGGAAAACCAGCTGGAGTGGATTGTCTCATAGTGCAGAATTTGGCTTGTAAAATGGCTTAGAAATTGTTTGCTTTTTGGCTTATGGGTCCCCATCGTGCCCTAATTGGGCCTGAAAAATGTCGATGGAACATTTTTGTATTTTTTGAGTCTAAAGAGAAAAACGACGAGGCAGGATATGCGAGTGGCAAATGACTATTTGATATGACAAAACGTGAAAATGACTTATTTCTTGGAAAAATAAGTTTTTGAAAAATGTTAGCTTGGTTAAAGCTTCAAAAGTGAAATTACTTAAATTTAATTTGTCAGTTGATTCTAGCCAATAATGTAAGTTTAATAATAACTTTTAAATAATTTTTTTGCTAGAAAAAGTCAAATGTAATTTTGTTGTCAAGAGGTGGATACATGATAGCATATTTTGTTGTCAAGTGGCCAAGAGGGTACTAGAATGACACTTAGCTAGTTGATAATAACAAATTTAAAAACGACTTATTTATCCAAAGAAAAAAAGGGTCTATAACAAGTCACGTAAATTGCTTAGCAAAGTAAAAATGTAAATAAGAACAAAAGTATATATGGTTGTCCGGATGATTCATAGATAACTAATTGTAGATAACAAACGCGAAAGTGAGCAGTGTTAAGTCACATAAATTACGTGTCAAAATGACGATGTAAGGGAATCCGAGGTTGAATTTATTTTAAATTCTTTAAGATCTCCAACTCATGTATCAGAATCTCCCTTACATGGGAATATAAACAACACAAAAGAAGGCAATTCTTGTTCTAAACGAATGCGATATTGGAAGTTTGATATGCATATGAATTTCAATTTTTAAAAGTAGTGCAGAATACTCGTAGAATTTGGAGAATAAAGTGAAGTTTCTTGGTCAATTCGTTCTTTTGAAATTTCTACTCATTAAAATGCCAATATTCTAGATTTAGCATGATGAAAGAGTTAAATATGAATTAGGCACTTTTACGATTCAACTTTTTTCAAATCATCTCGGAAGCAATTCCGATGAAGTGATGTCAATTTGAAAAGGTTGCCCAACCACCTCACACAATTGTCCAACCGCCTCCGAGAGAGTTGGAGGGGCGAGGTGGATCAGTGTATGAACCTTGCGTGAGTTCTTGGTTTGTTTTTGTTTAACTCGTTTGTTAAGTGAGCTGTCTAATAGGATGAGACGTAACATATAACATCCGCATCATATTTAATCACGACTCAAATTCGGACATAAGTTTTCTTAACTGACATATATTGAATTATAGCGGCATATTTTACACACAAAATTGGTCCGTTCAAATAGAAGTAAAGAAAATAGATGTGCGAGATCGTTGAATGTTATTTCTCGGTCCAACTATCTAGAGGTGACATATTCATATATCATCAAGAATAAAACAAAAAGATAAGAAAATAATGTAAGAGATTCAAGTCTCTAAGACATTTTCTTTAGGCATGTCACAATCTCCATTACAACTTACATTGGTTCTTGCAAAAGATAAAATGCCAGCCATCTAATAATGTAATATATTGTACATTAGTGAAATGGTCTGTATATAATTACAGAATAGAGACAACAAGATGTCTTTTTTTTTCTTTTTTTGTCGTTTTCTTATGTATTATTTAACCTAACGTACTAAACATGTTCGTATTCAAATTGAAAGGAGATTAACCGAACAACAATAAGATAGTTCGTAAATAATATTAAATAAGCCACGATTCGTTGAAGTTTAGGTAAGAAATTAAAATAAATACATTAGCTAGGGTGCATGGAGTGGAATTGGCTTGATAATGCCAAGAAATGGAAAATTGACGCCTAAAATTGTTAAATATCAGATATATCCTTCATGAAAATTATGTTTGGTATGTAATAATGTTTTGATGTCTACATATAAAATCAAAATAAATACTGCGTTACAAAACCTAAAACATCCGAACTTGAAAGTACTCATCATGCGAGTACATTAAGTGATTTTTTTCTTCTTTAATACAATGGTACAATACAACTCTATCAAACAAGTCACGAAACCATTCTCTATTTGACTATTTTAGGCCAATGACAATGACATCTATAAGCTAAGAAACGATTGATAGCACACTAATTTTTGTCTAGTTCAAAGCACACGAGATGGAAAGTATGTCATCATTATGCACAAAAAAATGGCATAAATCATTTGAAGCATTTATAAATTTCAACCATTTTAGAATTATAAATTTCATTTATTTTTATTTAAGATAGTGATACATAACTCAATGGAAGTAATAATTAGTTTTTACGAAAGTTCGAGGTATGATCGAATCCTCTCTCTATTTTTTTGATGGGCTACTTCATAAAGATTGATCATTTAATGAAATTATAAGATTTAGTATCGTATCTAGAGATGTAAACGAGTCGAGTCGAGTCGGCTCGCGAGCCGAAGGTCGCAGCTCAGGGAAGGCTCAAGTAAAAAACGGTTCAAACTTTTTTGGCCTAAGCCGAGCCAAAGCTCGGTCGAAAAATCAAGGCTTGGCTCGGGCCTTATTGAATCGAGTTGAGCCGGTTTTTTTTTTTTTTTTCAAACGTGTGAAATTCACAATTTTTTTAACAATATAATTATATGCAATCTTGAAGGAACTATTTGATGGCTCATGACAATATAATTATGACTTGACAGTACATTAAAATACATTAAAAAAACCTTAGTTTAGCCTACATTTCAAAACATAGGCTTGCTCAAGTCTGGCCGATGCCCAAAAATAAGACTCGACTCGAGCCTCGACTCTCGGTTCTCTCCAGCCGCGAGCTGAGTCAGCTCGGACTTTTTCCTAGCCGAGTTGACATCCTTACTCGACGAGCCAAATTGACATCCCTAATCGTATCAGAACTCACAAAATATAAAATTAGCAATTTAATTAATATAAAATTCAAAATAGTAGTCAATTTTTAAAATTCGCGTTTACCATCAAGCTCGCATATTATGTTATATTATTTCACACATTTTAAAATAACAATCAACATATAAAAATGTGAGATACTTATTTTAACGAGATTGACATTTTAAAATAACCTAGCTACATCCTACATATAGCTTTACATTAAATAATTTATAATACTATACGTATGGATATCTTTATTGGAGCATGTTCAGATGTGTTTAAAAGTAAATTAAATGAACTTATTGTGTTAAACATTTTTAAGGTGATTTTTTTTTTTTTCATTTTCAGAATTTAGTCTCAAGTTATTTTCTTAATGTTACTTTAAGCAACATTGCTAAAGAACTCCCCGAAAGATAGGTTATTGTGCTTTTGGGGACCAAAACTAGCTTATTTGCAGGTATAAAGTAAGAGAATCGCTATCTGGCTAAGCTGTATGGAATGGGACAGTACTGATAATGCCTTACATATCACAATCTTTTTATAGAGAAGGACGATCCACATTCGTCGACTATATTTTGACCATCAATATAATTTTAAGACTATTAATCATCTCAAAATTGTAACGACCCACATTTGTTGACTATATTTCGACCATCGATATAAATTTAAAGACTATTAATCGTCTAAAAAATGTAACGACTCACATTCGTCCACTATAATTCGACTCACATAGAGATTTGGTAGATCGTAGACAAAAAATAAACACTATTCATGCATGTGCTATAAGTGAATCAAGATTATGTCTCAACTCATCAATTCGACCAAAGATCAATTGTTGAGTCATGTTCATGACTAAGGATCGAGTTATGAGTAGCCATACTAACAACTCAATCAGAGTAACTATTTTTAATAAAAGTAAAAGAATGGAACGATTGATAACAAATTGGATTTGACAACGGGATAAATCAATCAGCATTATGGTTTCCTTAGTGACATGTTCGGGAGAAATAATTCAATTGTATTGGACATTATTGAGGAAGAAAAATAATTCAGATTTTTGTTTATTTTAATGTCAAGTCTCTCAACAACGCATGACCCAATGATGTTTGAACTCACAAAAGAAATAGATGGGGGGGGGGGGGGGGGACCAAAACTCGGGTATTGAAGGTTAAAGATTTGAAGGTATAAAGCAAGAGAATCACCATCTGGCTAAGCTATACGGAATGTGACCATATTGATAACGGCTCAACACATCGCCAGCTTTTTATAGAGAGGGACTCTCAAAATTTTCACGACCCACAATTCTCGACCATATTTCAAACGTCAATATATATTTATAGACTGTTGTGACAAAGAATATTACATTATTGCTCGTAAACATTTAATTGTTTGTTGATTTACGTAAATAGTGTAAAAATAAATTATTAAAATATTAGGATTCAAAGAGTTCATTTTGAGAGAGACTGAATTTTTCGGAAAGAGAAATAACTATAGATTGCTTGGTAAAATAAAATTAATAGCCAAATTTCAAGGATGCATGAGAATTGAGAAATGCTACTAATTTGAATACACGGAAGGCATGTATAGTGCGATACCAATAAAAGGTACGACGATTTTTATATATAGTCCACCCCAATTATAGAAGAGAGTTGAATTGAATTAATTTCAAACTTTGTTTCTCCCCTCATATTTGTCGTTTCAAGAATTTTGTCTGGACACCAATTCATAAATGAATTCTTGACCTTTCACCTAAGAAACATTGAAATTGGAGCCACTGCTGAAAGTGAAATTATGTGTATGAATCAGTAGAAAATGAAACACTTTGAACTCTTTGAAAGGACAACATATATACCACGCAATCTATGATTGCTCGATATTTTATTCAATCTAGTATTGTTTTGTAAGAATTACTTTCAATGCCTACAGCAATGCGGTGTAGTTTCTTCCAACCAAGTAAGGTGTTCTGATTTCCTGATGATATGAACTTTTGAAGCGAGTCATTTGGTAAAAACTCGTAAACAAGAGCTCGTTTATATCCATCAGCACATTATTCAACTAAGCGAACAACATTTACACGATTGATTCTTCCTATTTTACCAACTTCATTGATGAAATCCTCACCATTTACTTTCTTGATATCTGCATATGAATATCTCCAAGGCCTAAGAGCCATGTAATCCTCTATAAAGCATTCAATTTTTTTTTTCCGATCGCCTTTCTTTCTTTTCGTCAAGCTTAGGACTCTGCACAATGCGATGATAATATCAGCTGTACTTACTGTGTAACCAATTTATCATATCACTACTTTTGCTAATGCTCGTACCATGACGTTGTTGGGTGATGTCGTCACCGGGAATTGAAGCTTGTTGGGGCAAACAAGTCCCACATCGGTTGTGGGAAGAAAATAAATCCACCATATAATCCAAGTGAGCTACTCCACCTATTACCAATTGGTTTTGGGATGGAACCTCACTTGAGCCTGGTGGAGTGGCTTTGGGTCTTGGGTAATTGCTCTCAATAATTTCCTAACAGTGGTATCAGAGCCCAGGTTGTATGGCTAGATAAATCGAGGTGGTGAAAAATTCTCATGAGATGGTAGATTCATGGTAACGTAGTGGGTGCAGGCTACGATGGATTATCTCGATGAGTGGTGATTTACCTCGTGAGCCTTGTTTGAGGGAGGGATTATTGGGGCAAACAAGCCACCATATAACCCAAGTGGGCTACTCCACCCATTACCAATTAGTTTTGGGATGGAACCTCACTTGGACATGGTGGAGTGGGCTTGGCCCTTGGATAATTGCTCTCAATAATTCCCTAACAAAGCTCAAACTCGATCTTGTTGCTTTTGCTGCATGATAATTCAAAACCAGGATAGCCACAATGTTCTGGTTGACGACCCCTTTACTCAGAAGGGGAATTTAATGACTGGACCTTACTTCCCATAACTTGTTGGTCGACACTCAAGATCTTGGGTTGGGATAATGAATATAGTAAGGAGTCTGTTCACGTTTTTAGGAAAACTGTCCGTAAATTCACTTCTAAAACCCATGTTTCCTGGATCATCTTCTTGCTTATTTTACTTTTTCAAATTTAAATGTTGCAAATTTTAATTATATTTCATTATTTGGAGTTTCTTTCCTTCACTCTTATCTTCTTTCTTGTTCTATCCATTTCATGTTTGGACCAGTATCATTAAATTGTTGTACTAAAATCTTTGTGCCACTTATTCTTCTACTTTTATTATGTCGACTTTGATTAACTATACTAAAATCATTTTTCTAGTTGAAAAATGGGATTCGCTTAATGAGTCAATTCTCATAGGAACAATATACTGTATAACTAATCAATTCTTGACAGTGCCAACGATTGTCGACTCTTCTACTTACCAAGAGGTACAATAACTAAAATCAGTTCAACACATCACAGTAGCATCGAAAGTAAAGTAGGAGAAGTTATGAAGAAATTGATAGTTTCTTTTCGTACTTCTATCCTTCTGGTACAATTCAAGATCACATAATTCCAAAAATCAATAAGCATGCCAACAAGAATGCTCTTGTTTTCAGGTTCCATAATCTTGATTCTACTTCTATCTTGTTTAACCATCTGCAGTGCCCAAAACAACTCAGATTGTGCTCCTCCTTCTTGTGGGGATATCAACATAAAATACCCTCAGATTGAATGGTGTTTTGCAGGATTGTGGCTATCCAAATATCTTTTTCGTGCTCGACTGCCAGAACAATCAAAACAAATTGAACTCAAAATCAAGAAAATACAATGTGCAGGCTATTAATTACAGTGATTACACGGTACGCTTGATCCAGGCCTAGACAGACACGATTACTCTTCTTGTCCAAAATATTGACAACATTGAGATAACGTTTCTCAACTGCCTACGCCCTGTAAATAATACATGAATGCTATCCACAGTAACAAAAGTACATTTTCCAACTCTTCTTGAGTTTTTAGTTACATTACTCTTGGGAGTATTACGTATCGAATTTGGAGTAGAGATGGCAAAGGGCGGGTTCGGGGCGGGGGTGTGCCGCCTTAGATGGGGCGGCGAGTGGGCCTGCCCCTTTTTTTTTCAAGTAAAAATACAAATTCAAAATTTTAAAAATCTAAAGCAAATAATGCTCTAATTAACTACATCAATATCCAAAATAAGCACTCAAAACAAACAATGTTTAATTTTTTTTTTATTCTTCACAGGGCGGGACGGGTTTTTTTGCCATCATTAATTTGGAGGGGCACTGCACCCTTGACTGGGTGGCTTAGGCCTCAGTTCACGGTAAAAGATAACACTACATATGCGAGCATTCATGACTTGCTTATGGGTTTGAGGTTAAACGGTATCATGCAATCTGTGCAGAATGTAAATCAATGAGATGTACTCTGGAGAAGAACCAGATTCGTAAGGCAACCATCTAGCAGAAGGCATATTTTTTTGTACGTATGATTGACCATTTTCTTTATCCTGAATTTTTTATTTGAATGAAGCAATGGATGTAGGGGTGTCAATTTGGCTCGTCGGCTTGAGCGGCCTGTGGTTCAGCCCAGGAAAGCCTGAACTGACCTGACTCGCTGTTCGGTAGAACCAAGTCGAGGCTCTGGCTGATCCCATTTGGGGTCGTCAACCCGAGCCACACAGGCCACGGGCCATTTTCAGCCCGTGACAAGCCAAGCCTTAAAAGGAAAAAAAAAAATTAAATAAATTTTCAGCTGCCTGCAATAGCAGGCTGCCTTGTAGGCAGCTACTATAGCAGGCTGCCAAATCCCAACCATCTTCTCTTCGCTCCACTAGGCAGTAGCCTTACTTTGGGCACTACATGCACTCTAAATATCCAACTAATCATAAATTTTCTTCCACTGTCAGCATAATGTGTCAAAGGAAACCCGTGTGTTCTTTCCCAGTAAGTATTTTGGAGTAATAAATTTCACCACATCATTCAAAAGTTGATTTCATCAGATTATTTTTTGGAGGGAATTTCCTTGAAAGAGGATTAGCTTTATTCAAGATTAATGAATGGGTTTTACAGATATGGATCTTACATATAACCTTAAAGTGGTGTTATTTAAAAAAAGAAAATGAAAGTGCAAAGACACAACTCTACAAAACGACTTCTTTCATATGACACGCTTTCATATTGCTTTTAAAATGTAAAACATGCTGTTTCATATAGTCTGTTGATAAACAAATATGTAAATTATGATATACATTTCGCACAATGGAATTTAATTTGGTTGAGTTTATCAGGTAAGATTGCTAATTAAATTATATTTTTGTGAGAAAGAATTTCAACCATTGGTATTAAGCTTTGCTGAAATAATTTGTTGGTAACTATTGACGTAGAATTTCATTAGTAGTTCGTCAGTAATTATCGATAATTAACTATTAAGGCCCTGTTTGATGCACATTAATTTTTTTCATTTTCATTCTTTTACTTATTCTCAACCACACATTTTTCAATAAAATAATATTTTCCATCACATCAATAACTTTTCCTTCTTTTTCAACCACTTATTATCTATCACATCAACAGTAAAAATGCGTTATTTTTCCAAAAATGTGCATCAAACGGGGGCTAAGTAGGAAATTACCGAGGAGCTTTCACAAATTATGGACAACAATTTTTTTTTTTTTTTGCCAATTGCTAATTACAATTACCAACAGAAACAAGAGTATTAGCATCAGAATATTTTGTCGCGGATGCCGCATTTTTTACTTTTTAGTATAGCTCCTATTTTGTAGAGATTAAAATCAGAATTTTAGACTTTTAGTAGATTTTGATAAAAGTTGATGAAATGTGTGGTTGAAAAATTATGAATTATACAGAATGTATGGTTAAAATTAATTGTTAATTTTAACTTGAAATTTTAATTGGTTTTTAATTCAAACCAAACAGGGGCATAATGTTATAATATACAATCGGGAACGTCACCACTCACCGATATTACTTAGAGATGCACTATATGTACCGACAAAAAAACACCAGAATTTATACAGATACACACATAGGGGTGGGTCCCAATTTTCAAAAACAATATTTAACTCACATGGAGCCCACCCCATGTGAGTATTCCGTATAAATTCTGGTAAATCATTTTCTGTGCATTTAGAAAATTTCTATTACTTAACTTGATGCTGTAACGGGGAAATTTCTTACACGTGGCACGACACCATTCATCGGAGCAGAGTGCGCACAATAACAAATGGACCATTACTCCCTGGTGCGCCTTGCGCGGATACACAGAGTCTGAAATACGAAGGGCTTCTCATATATACAACACTCATTTACCGTCTTGCACCATTTCTCTCTCCAAACCCCTCTTTTCCCGCAAAAACTGAAAACCCTTCTGTTTGCCTCTGCAAATACGAAAAACCATTTCTACAAAGTTCTGTTTAGTGTTTAAATAAAGGTATGTTTGTGTATGTATGAGGATGAACGTACGTTTAGTTGTTTCATCTAACCATGCAAACGTGATTGTATAATATATATATATCTCTTTTGTTTTTACGAATTCATCTCCAAATAGAGTCCATTGCTTTTTTTTTTTTGGTCGTCAAAATCAGATTTTTTTGGTTCTGTGTTGTTTGGTTGAGAGTTTAGTGTATAGATTATGGGCTTATTTTTCTGATTCTGTGTTATTTGGCTGAGGGTTTATCATGTGGGCTCGTTAATGTATATGTCCATTTCGTTTTAATTTAATTATTTTTGTACCATTTGACTTCTTTCATGCATTAAGATCACAAATTTAAACTCAAGATTTCTTGTTAACTTTTTAGAAGGATTTATAAAAATGAAAACTTTTCTGTGCATAAATGTGACCCGGCTGCTTATTTGAGTGAGAATTGTGAAAGCTTTTCTGTTCGTGAAAATTTTTAGGTTTTGTAGGAAAGGTACACGACTAGGGTGTCTAAATACACGGACCCGGCCCGGACGGGCCCACTATCCGGGCCTTCCGAGCTCTCATTCGGCCCCGGCCACTGTTGTATGTTTCAAGTGCCTTAATTATATGTTGTGACAACTAAAATCTAAAATGTGAAGTGGTCGTGTGAATTTTTGTTACTTAGATAATATAACATTTTCTCCGTTCCTTCTTTTGATGCAAGCAATCAATTTACCTGCAAATATGAAAGTAATTATATGCATATCTTTTTAATTTTGTTGCTCAGCGAGAGATGGACTCAAGAACACCTCCTAGTAGAGGGAGTAAGAGGCCTACTGAAGATTCCAGCTCTGAGAGGGCGAGAAAGAAGCCAAATGAATGTATTAAGAATGAAGACGATGATCTTGGTGTTGATAAGATTTACAAATTTCGGGTTCTTATGCCGAATGGTGTGACCCTGGGGGTTAAAGTCCGTGCTTTGTTCAATCATATGCCTCTTGACAAGTTTGTTGAAGTTGTCAAGAATGTGTATGCCAAATTTGTAAGACAGACAATGTCTCAAAAGCCGAGAAGAAGAATTAATTGGACGAGTCCAGAATTTCATTTTACAGATGCATATGAGAAAACGATCAGAAATATAGTGAATTTTAAAAATTTTAAGCCAAACGAGTGGCACATAATAAGGCTTCACGTGAGATTCTGTTTTTGAAATCAATTCTAGATCTATTTTCATTTTTGTTTCATGATTTTAATAACTGATGTCTGTTCATTTTGATGTAGGATGGGTCTGATGAAGCTGATACGTATGAGGTATTGCATTAAAAATTAATGTTATGTAATTATCAAGTGCCTTTGTGGGGATGCTTTGATTAAGTGAATTATGTGCCTATTTTGGGATTGTTTAATCGTGTAGTTCTTGATTGTTTTGTAGAACATGTGGGACATTACTCCAGATACAGATTTATTGAAGGAGTTGCCGGAGGAGTATACATTTGAAACAGCCCTTGCTGACTTGATAGTAAGCTTGGAATACAGTTTACCCATTCATTCTTCATGAGTTCGATACTAAAGCCTCTCAACTGTTTATCAGGATAATTCCTTGCAAGCTTTATGGTCTAACGAAAAGAATCAGAGAAGATCAATAAGGTATGGCATTCCAATGTTGGTTTGCGTGGTTTTCAAAAATCTCTTGTTTTAATCAAGTTTTTTTACTTTGGTCTTTGCATGAGAAACTATACGTGATCAATAAACTTCAAAGGTTACATTTAATAAGGCTTGTATTATGGCATGTATGATTTGTGATGTAAAGGAAAAATAAGAATTTCTACTTTGGTTGAGAAACTATATCTGATCGATAAACTTCAATGGGTACATTTAATAAGGCTTCTATATGTAAAGGAAAAATTAGAAATTCAACTCTGGTATTTGCTGAAGGATATAGTTTTGGCAAGATAGTTCAATTTTATAATTTTAGTTGAAAGTCTAGGTATCTGGCGGTTGTATGCGCTTTCATCATGTTTCAAACTGAATATTGTGTTGTTCATTTTGATTGAATGTCTTTGACCTATATTTATCTTGGACAAGAGTAATCTCTTGCAAATGTTAAAAGCTTATAAATAATTTTGTTTTATCTCCAGTGTTGATGTGCAAAAGAGCAGAATCTCAATTTTTGACACAGGCCCAGGAATGGATGGCAGCGATGAAAACTCGATAGTACAGTGGTATATTATTAGCTGTAATGAGAATCTTAAGTTTTACTTAGTACAAATATGGTCCATAATTATGGCTTCTACAAAAATTTGACTCTTTCTTCCCCTCATTCTCTTTTTGATGAGAAAAGTTTGGATGTTTCTAACAGCTAGTTAATTTCTATACATTGTAACCAGGTTAATTTTTATACTTTTGAATCAATATCTTTATCACGGTTACTATTTGTTCCGAAATAGTAGTACCATCAATGGGAAATATCATTTCTTAATAGATTGGAACTTAGTGAGTTGTGGGCGCATACTTTTTAAATGAAGCATCTAGCAGTATAGCTACGAGGGAAACTAACCTACCTATCACGATGACTGATCCTCTTTCTTAATGATGTGCACTCACTTGCCTTTCTTTCACTTAATTACTGTCAGTCTGTATCCACACGATGCCTTTCCCTTTGCTCACTGTTAAGTAACTTCATATGCAAGCATTCATATCTACTGATTGTCACTTCATCAACATTGCCATATATGTCACTGATTGTTTTTTTTCCATGTGTTTTGCTACCATTTTACTTTTTGCAGGGGAAAGATGGGGGCGTCTCTGCACAGATCATCAAGAGGACTCGCCATAGGCGGTGAACCACCTTACTTAACGGTAACAGATTCCTAAAAAATATTGGAATAATATCTATTTAATATGTTAATATTAGTTACCATGTGATCGCATGTGTAGCAAACTCATTTAAAAATTATTGTAGAGTAATTTTTTTTAAATTTTTTTATTGTCTTTATTAATGTCTCTGCAGCCCTTCTTTGGCATGTTTGGGTACGGCGGGGCCATTGCAGCAATGCTCTTGGGAAGGTATGACTTGCATAAGATATGTTATTGCCTTTTTCTTTAATCATGAAGGAAAAGATTTCATACTGGAACCACGTTCATTTCCATTCTTTCTCTTGTACTCTAGGCGAGCTGTAGTTTCCTCCAGGACCAAGAAATGTAAGAAAGTGTACATGTTACACCTGGAAAGAGATGCTTTAATAAGTTCTTCCAGCTCAGAACAAAGATGGAAGGTGGTCTACTTAATTGCAATTTGCTTCTCTTAATCGTCAGTTTTTCTTCCTTTTCTCTTTTCTAATCTTTTTTACTTTTAATGAAGGCCAATGGTGGTGTCAGAGCTGCTTCGGAAGATGAAATAGAAAAATCATCTGATGGAAGCTTCACAAAGGTAACTTTTTCTTTGTTATTCTTCTCCTTGTTGTCTAAATAATTCAAATTAAACTTCGGTTATGTATATATATTTTACCTTGTTAAACAGTATCTATTTCTCTATTTTGAACACCTTCTATCTGACAACATATTTATTTAGTGTTTTACTGATCTCATTCTCCTTGAATCAATCCCCTTTTTTTGTAGAAGAATATGTGGAGCAGAGCACATCTTTCCAATTTCCTTAATGACAATACTTTTAATTTATAGTGTACATAATGCTACTTTCAAAACTTCTGGGTTTTTCCATTCATGCAATCATATTTTTAAACAAGGAAAATCTTTTTGAAATATTAAATTCTAGTAATATTTTACTCCTTTGATCTATTTTTGGAAAGAGAGTGAAAATATTATGAACACTGTTTGTGTGATTGTAGGAGAACTTATCTTTTGAATGAATTGCATGGTTCCATAAACTTTTGATGATCTTGCTAGCACTATATTGGATTAGCCTTTCCATGTCATCTACATTTATTGTGGAAGCCTTACCACGACGGCTAACTACAAGAATGTATATTGTATAGAAATTCCATGAAAGTTATGACCGTCATAGAATTGATATATTTCCATGACGGTTGTTATTACTGTCATGGAATCTTTTATTTTTAAAAATCCGAAGTGTTTCTATGACGGCTAAACTTGTCACATCATGGAATGCCATATTTTATGATGAACAAAACTTTACACACCATGGGTAGCCACGTGGCCATTTTATAATAACATGACAGCACTATTTGATGAGTAATTGTTATGTTATTACTAAAGTCTACTCTTCAATGGGATATAGCACTTAATCTATAATAGAAAACCTTACCATGATGACTGAATCTTTACATGCCAAATCTCCATGCAACATACTAACTGTTTACAATCCTTTGAAGTTTGGCGTTTTATTTCTATATGTTCAAGGAATTGAGTTTCCTGCTCCTAAATTAGGTTGGTAATGCTAGTAATAATATTGTGAAATCAGATAGGTTTACTGCAAATATATAATAAGATCTGTTACTTTTATGAGTTCTTTCCTTTTGTCTCGTGAACACAAAATGTTAATTGAGCCCTGGTCAAACTTTGAGTTCGCTTCCATATAAAGTTCGCAAAAAATTGCATGAAATTCCAATGAGGAAGAATCAATATACAGAAATCATTATTTGAATATTTGATGCTACCTCAGATAGTACAACTTGGCTTTGATAGTAACTGTTGTTTACATATTGGCAGGTTGAGATATTTGAGCCTAAAATGGGTACTCTAGACGTATCAATACTCCAGTGCAAGTTGAAGGACATTTATTTTCCTTACATTCAGGTTTTTTGGCACGTTGTTTAGCTCTGTTGGTTATTGCTGTCATCTTTAAAAGGCATGAAAGTATAGTGCATTTTGAGTGACTATTTTTTATGTTCTTGTCTAAGCCTGTAAGCCAAAGGAGGAGATGTAGTTGATAACGTCAGTTTTGTAGTATAAAATAAGCTCTATTTTTTTTTCCCAGTTCAAAGTACTGTTTTTTAATATCTTTCACTTTTTTTTTTGATAGGTAATCACGTAAATTTTATAAATAAAAAATAAAAGATAATACACAAGGAGTGCATTATCATGTTAAACAAGATAGAAACGATAAAAAATTCGGCAACCCTTCTATCGGACTAACGGTTGCAGTCTTAAACCAAATATACAAAGTCAAGTAAAACAATTCTCTAAATTACCCTATCGTCCGTATTTGGTCTTCAAAGCATCTGTCGTTTCTTTCTTTCCACACACACCAAACGATGCATACTGGAATGAAATCTCAAACAAGCTTGCTATTTTTATCTCGGATATCTTTCACTTTTTCCTTACGATAAAAATATTATACGGGCACTTTTATTTCACACATTAATGTTTGAAGCATATTAAAGACTAAACAAGCTATATACAACAAATGGGCATTCACAACGAGTAATATGAATGATATTTAAACAAGTATCTATATATTTAGAATCATTAAATGTTGGAGATATTTATGGTGCCAAAATAATACTTATTCCTTGAAGAAAGGCAACCTGTTCATGTATATGCATTCAAAAGTTTTCGTATGTGCTAGTACATAGATTTTTTTCCTGATATATGAATTGTTGTTGATGAAGAAATGCATAAAGTTGTTTCTTTTATGTTTTATTTATTTATTGTTATTGGACAGTGTGATGAAATGTCTGGAAAAACTGGCCGGCCTGTTGAATTTCAGGTTAGATTTAAGAATCATTGTTTCTCTATTCTTTGATAATGTTTACGTATCCTTGTGATTATATCTTCTTGCTTAAAGGTTTACAAGAAGCACTCATAACTCATTCTTCATATGCCTCATACTTTCCTTATGTTTCTTTTGGAGTAATCCATATACATGGATTCATAGCTTCCACCAAGTGGCTTACAACTGTGTACTTACACATTTATCTAGGGGGAATTTGAGTTTATGAACTTAAATTTGTTTCACAGTGCATTGTCCTATGACCGAGTTAGTGCATCTTTCTATGAAAGGTTTTTTGATTGAGAGTGCAGATTCCTGATGCTGGATCATTATTGGTTTCATACATCATGACAGCGCTGTTTAGCCTGCCCTTTACCTGTAAAACCTTCTTTATAAAATAAGAGTAACTTATTGATGTCTATGGATTTTTGTTCAACTAGAACTAAATTAACTAGGTGAGCTCTTGTGTGATGTATTTCATACTTCTCATTGGATTAAGCTTGAGGCTTACATGTTTTGGTTCTGTGCACATTAACGCCTTGTGATTTCATTTAAACTTTGAGATTTTATGTAGGTCAACGAAACCGATTTAGCTGTAATAGAAGGAGGAGAGATTGCTACAACAAACCTGAACTCCTGCAACGGTCCTGATTTTGTAATGGAACTTCAGTTTAAATTTAATATGGATACAACTTCTACAGTTGGTCAAAGTAAGCCCTTTTTTTCTGTCAAAAAGGTTATCATATAAAATATAGGCTTATTAAGCATGATCAATGTACATGTTTACTTTATTCTACAAGAATTGTTAATGTTTGCATTTGAATTCATTAGGGGAAAGAATAATCCAAGAAGCAAATGCAAGGCTGAAGTGTGTCTACTTCCCAATAATTGAGGTACTACTAGGTTTTTAATTCTTGGCCTTTGATTTATGGAACTCTGTTAAGTCTTTTCACCCAAATATGTGTTTGGTTGATGACAGGGTAAAGAGAGCATTGAAAAGATTTTAGACAAGCTGAAAGAAGATGGGCTTGGAACTGGAGAAAGTTATGAGGGATTCAGTCGGGTGTCTATTCGGCGGTTAGGTCGACTACTGCCAGATGCTCGTTGGGTTAGTTGATCAGAATTTTATATTTCTTTTTATCTGAAATGCAGAGTCATTTTAGTTAAATTTTCTTTTCATTTTCACAGGCTTGGCTTCCTTTCATGGAGCCCAGGCAAAAAATAGGTGAAAGGGCCCAAATTTTGAAGAGATTGAGCTATAGAGTGAAATGCTTCATAGGTAAAAGCTTCTAGTAACTTAATAAACCTATCACTACCTTAGAGTATCCGCAATTTTCAACATACTTGCCTGTATCAAATGTATATTCTCATCGAAAAATGTTGTGTTTGCAGATATGGATGCTGGTTTCAACCCAACACCTTCAAAGGTATGAATTTTCATTAACATCCTAAAATCTGATGCTTTAATTTAATTAATAACTCTCATTTGATCCAAGAAATTTCAATGTTTTTTACGTAGCTTCATTTGGTTGTGTCTTCCAGACGGATTTAGCACATCACCATCCTTACACCACTGCATTAAAGAATTTTGGTAACAGGGCACTTGATATCGAGAAAGGTAATGCTGTTGGTTAACCGTAATGTGGGATCTAAATTTTGTTGCTTTGATTTTCGAAAGAAAGAGAGAAGCTGGTTTCTGTATTTTATTTTGAATCTGAACATCATACTTTTAAGCAGAGGTACAAATCAAAATATATAGATCTGGAAAGATATTGACCCCTTCTCAGCTGGAGAAACAGTATCAAGATTGGATTTTAGAAATGCACGATCGTTATGATGAGGAAATTGAT
The DNA here is from genome assembly GCA_035079005.1 of Fraxinus americana. Classification (NCBI taxonomy): domain Eukaryota; kingdom Viridiplantae; phylum Streptophyta; class Magnoliopsida; order Lamiales; family Oleaceae; genus Fraxinus; species Fraxinus americana. The sequence goes on along the minus strand of CM068710.1, from coordinate 32,124,447 downwards.
AGTGGCGAGGACCAACCCACATTAGTCGTCGTTCCTCAAAAGAACAAAAAGCTTGGCATTTCTTCAGATGGTACACTTAAATAAAAAAATCTTATTGCTGCCTTATATCCTATAATTACATAATTTTAGATTCAGACACATTTCTATTTAATGCTTTTGCGTGCTATGCAATAATAAATTTATGATTATCTGGTGATACACATGGTTAAACTCTTAGTTGTGAGGATTCATAAAGTGATAAAGCGGAAAGGAACATCCTGGGAAGCAGGTCAGAAGATTAAAATTCTGAAGGGTGCATATGCTGGATGCCACAAGACCAATGTGTATGCTACGTTAGAATATATTGTCCTTGAAGGGCTCCAAGGGGATTCTTGTGGTAAGTGCACATGATTGACAAATGATTGTTGCAATTTTAATAGTCTGGTGTACTTTTTATATGTAATTTGAAGGATATCCACTTGCTGAGAGGCAATATCTTAAGTGAGTTGCAGATATACGATGTTTTATTTTGGCATGAATGTACACCATACATTCATTAGGTTTTTTAAAAAAATTCTGTATGTATCTTGATCATAACTAGAACTGTTTAGGACTTTATATAAATATATTTTCTATTACTCAAATAATCTAATCATTTTATTAAATTATTGTAATAGGCGAGGCCCGTTTAATTTGCAGGTAAGTCATTTTCTAAATGTGCTGATTTAAGGGATTTTGGCATCTAACTAAAATTTCTAACAATCCTTTCATTACTGCTACTGATAGGCCACTTGGTCTACCAGAGGACCAAGGTTGCCTCCTTTCAGTTGACAATGGAAATAACTTCATAGACGTTCGTGGTTCTCTGTCGTTACCGATCAGTGTGATTGATTCTGAAAAGGTTAATTAGTCATTCAGTTTAACATTGTCGGTATTCAGATTTTTCCTTATTTTTCGGTCCATCAGGAGATGTTTTACTAGCTTATTATGCCAAAATGTTTCTAAATATAGCGTCCTTGAATGCAGTGTATTGCCATTAATGATACCGAGTGGGAGAACCAAATTGAGAAAGCATGTCAAAAATCGCCTTCCATAATTGATGTACTGAGCCTCTCCAATTGTCAAGAATTGGAGGTTGATGGGGTTGGTTGAAGCAGTTTATTTTTCTCTACTTCTGAACATATTTTCTTGAGATATCATTTCTTGATTCTCAGTACGAATCAAGCTAGATTTCCAAATTACCAAGAATGCAGCAAGTAGATAAATGAAGTTTTTAGTTACTATTCTCCTAGATAAGGACAATTGAGTTCAGCTGTTTTTTTCTACCATTTGCCTTGGTAAATCTTTTTCAAGCTCATTTTATGGATTCATAAATCAGACATGCTGTATAGCATATTTGGAAACTAGCTTGATTGTGCTCAAAAACGTTGAAATGATGTGTTAGAAATCCTGATGAAAGTCCATTAGAGTCATGATATTCAAAGATCTCAGATGATTTGTAAACAGCTTATATTACAAGTTGGCTACTTGTAATCAACACACATTTTAGCATTAATTTGATAATAATCTACTCGATAAAAGAGCAAAGTTCATGCTGAAAGGAAATAAATGCATCCTGATTTGAGCATTATTATAGAGGAACACATCAGCCTAAGGACACACTTAGTTTGGTTTTTCTCAAACTTTCCCCTTTAAGCTATGACAAGGAAGAAATGGAACCAATTCTATTATATTTATGAACGTACTTTTTTGTTCATTGCTCAATGTTATCTTCCTTTGCAGGCATTACCTGTTGATGACATAGAAGCCGGATATGCTCTTCCGGCCAAAATCATTGCAGTTGTTCGTCCAAAGGCTTTCAATTCTAATAAAACCCCCGAAAAATTGAACCAAAAGTTCATTGTTCGAGAAAATTTTGAAATGAGTTTGGAAGTCAAATTCCAGCCTGATGACGGGACTGTTGGAAGTGTTAATCATGTTTATTCTGGGAGAGTAACCCCTTCATCATATAAGGGGTTTCATGGTTTGTACTTATTTCCTGTGGGATCGAAATTATCCCACTTATTTCAGAAAGCTGGAGTATATACGTTTTCATTCTCTCTTGTAAGTAATATACTTTTACCTGGTCTTTTATATCACGTGCTTTTAATACAAGGGATCCATCTCTGATCCTGTATTTGCTACATTTGGATTTTTATTTGTTAGAAAGAGCTGAGGGAAGTCCGTTGTAAAAGACGAGTGCGAGTAAAGGCATTGGCTGAGGTTGATTGTTGGAAAGTTTTAAGTGAGAAGCACAAGGATATTAAGATAAGGTAAGCTGCCTATCTCTTAAGTTTGTGATCCATATAATTTATTGGGTTTGCCCAGATTAATTCTTTCTGCTATTGCTGATTTACTACAAAAAATATCTTTTATAGTTATTACATCTTTATTCGTTCATAAAATTGTGGAACTTCACTTGTTTTCTTTGTTATATAGAACGAGCATACCTTCTATCTTATTTACAATGATAATCTTGCTGGACTGAATAAGCATAATTATTGGACAGGATTGGTTCGCATTTCCCCTCTCTATTTGTAGCATGCTATGATAGATATAGCAACCGTATTCCATTCACTTGTGAGCCAGAACTGACTACCAGGCTCAGCTCAAACAGCGGTTTTCTTGCTCATACATGTAGTATGGACGTGGATTTAACACTTGATAAATTAACTATGGAAATTAAGGTAGTTTTACTTGATTTCTGAAACTATTTTGCTTATACATCTTATGCCAAAATGCCTCTACTCAAAAATAGGTCACTCTGTAGGATATCTCGGTGATAAGCAATGAATTGCATAAGATTCGGCCAAGTTATGAGGCCTCATTTATCATAAGCTCTCTAGATGAAAAGCACTCGGTGGCTATTGCGTGTCAAGGTATTCTAAATTGTTGTAGAAACTAATAATGTAAGACGTATACAAATTAATTGTTTTATTTTACTCTTGATATTCACTGTTTAATTTCTCACCCAAACAACTCTACGGTTAGTCGTTCCTGGAGCTCCACAAAGCGTCAAGGTAAATCCAACAACATCAAGCGGAAGATTGCTTCCAGGACAGATAATCAAAGAACTTGTATTAGAGGTATGCCCTTGGTCATCGTCGTGGCCCATTATTATTATTCACCCTATGTTTATGTATGTCACAAATTCATACTTATTATTCAGAAAAGTTTGGAAAAATATTTCACCGTGGAAGATAGTATCATTTTTGTTTTTGTTGATGCAAGGTAAGATTCAAAAACAGGAAAATGTGAGGAAGAAAGAAGGGGGAATAAATATGTTAATTTGGAGCCTTATTGATGATTGGTATCTGCGTGTTAATTTTATGAGTTTCAATTCTCATGTTATAGGTAGATGGTCAATTAATTATTTACAATATTCTGTAGTTTATAAACACTTTTCTTTAGATACATCCACATCAATATTGTGCTTGTACTCTTCCATTTTTGTTTTGACATCTCTACGAAGTTATTGGCTTGATATAACGCATTATTCTGCATTGACAGTTTTAAATTATTTCCATTATGCAGCTGTTTGATTCATACGGTAATCATATCAAACAAGATGAAGTTATCCAGTTGAATGCCGATGGGTTTATTTTTCTAGATAAAGCCGGACATGTTTGTAAGGTAGGTCAAAACAGGCATTGTTTACTGGTCTTTTAAAGCATAGTGGAAGATCTTCTTAGTATTCTTAGTCTCATAGGTTGACCAAGGGGCCACTCTTGCTGGAACAAAAATACTTGTCCGAAAGTAAGAAGTAGATGTCAAAATATATTTATATTTTGTAGAAATCATTTTGAAGTTTTGAAGACTAAATTTTACATTCTCCAATAGCTCTTAAGCTTTTGGATTAGTTCGATATAGTAGAAGAGCAAATAAGGACACTGGGTTCAATCCTCAATCTGACCGGTATATGAAAATTATGAACAGTACACATGTCATGCTTTTAAGAAAAAAATAATTCATCATGCACGTGAGGGGACAAGTTGAAGACTAGATATAACACTCTCTAACAGTTTGAAGTCTGATGCTATTTTAGAGTGTGGCATAATCCGACTCATGTTGGAGCATGTCAAAAATTTTCTAAGATGAAGTAAATAAGAACTATTTTATGGCATCACTTAGAATACTTATTATCAACTCTACTGAGTTAAGTTTTCTCATCTTTCAAATATTCAAATTCCCTAACTATGTCTTCTTTTACTGACAGGTAGATGATCGTGGGTGTGTAGACCTGAGCGGCAGTTTAAAAGTTACTAAGGGATACGATAAACATGGTATGCAACTTCTTCCTTTGGTTTTGATCCACTTCTAAATATGCAAATGCATGCTCCTTCATCTTCCAAACATGATGGTTCTGAGCTTTGTGCTCATTTGCCTCATCTTTTTTTTTTATTATTATCTCTTAAGAAATGTCCATATTTGACTTTGGGATTGTGGAGAAACCATTTGAGCCATCGTTCATAATTTTCTGTGTACTTTTGCCTAGCTGTCAACCTCAAATGTTAATTGGTGGCTTTTGAATCAGGCGTACTTTGTTTGTTCCCACAATGTAATAATAAGTCTTTGCCCTCCCTTTCGTTTACCTATATATTGGAGTCCCGTTTGAGGTTTAAATTCATCACAATTTCAGTGGTAGCATTTGACAGCTATCTTTTTGGCTAGCTTCGATTTCGTTGGTATCGCTCAGAAAAAATAATTCGAAAGTATTATGTGTTAGGGATTGAGAACAACTCTTTTATGTTTTCCTTTACTATTAATAATTTTTTTCTCATATTTATCTGTGATTGTGGGCCAAGTACTTTGAAATGATTTTTACGGTTATATTTTAGAAAAATTATGTTCCTCTGCTAATTGAGTTGAAAATTCTTTCCGCGTACAGTTTCCCTTTCTGTACTATTACAAGAGAAAGTCATCTACAAGTTAGAGTTTCGAACTGAAATGAGAAGGCTGACAACATCTTCAACGGTTTGTACACTTTTTCTTCTTCATTGTTTCTTCCTCTTTTCCACTAAGAAAATATCTGAACAGTCCAAGCTTTTGAAACATAATATACTTGTATGTTTCCTAAATATCAGGTTCTAAAGCGGTGTGTTGCGGGTTCTCAACTGGACAATCTTGTATTTAAGATCGTGAATTCTGAAGGAGAAGTGGATAGAAGTATCCATGGTGAAGATGAACATGGACAGTTTCATACTCTCATGTTAAAGTCGGATTCATTTGATGTTGATGATTCTGTGCGCTACAACTTCCGGCATGGACAATGTTGTATTCGCTCTATTCGTCTCCCTCAGAGAGCAGGAATTTTCTCCTTTACAGCTGCTCACTCTTGTTATCCAGAGCTAAACTTAAATGTAGAGGTTGCAACGTTTCCTAAACCTTATTTCTTTTTTAATGATAAAGAGTCGTATGCTTATGTGTGTGAATACTTTTATGTAGATTCATGTTGAGCTGGGCATAATGGAAAATATGGTCCAGCTGCAAAGATCAATTGGAAATACACTGCAGCTGCAGGGATCACCTTCCTTAAAGGTTCCCAAATTGGAGCAGAAGCAAGAAAATATCTCGCCCCAAAGTTCAGTTGGAAAATTAATGGTTTTCTATTATTCACCTTCATCGAAGGTGCCAAATGTGAACCAAATTAATCTCCAGAGAGAAAGCTCACATGGAAAGATATCGTGTCTTCAGGACTCAGTGGCTTCTGAGGATCGGGGAAATTCATCTGGGAGCATTGTACTTCACCAAAGGGTATTCTGATTCACAAAACCTATATTTTAGAGGTGTTACCTGCATTCAGCCTATTATAAAATAAAATTTTAAAAGCCTAAACTTGGGCACTACCATTACAAAAACTCTTTAGAGAAATATGTCATTTTACCTATTTTACATTTCTTTTCTATTTGTGAAAGAGAATTTTCTCTGCAGGAGCTCGAGGAAGATCTTTGCAAGTATGGTTTGTGCATTGGTGAGCTTGAAAGGAAATTGGAATGGATCAAATATCGGAAGTCTCAAATTCAAGGTTTTAGCTTTGATAACTTTGATCTATAGCTATACTCAATTCTAATCCATGTCATCCTTAGACCGGTGTGGGATTCATAATCTATCACTTGCTTACGTTTACGAGATTTTTCTAACACTATTCAATAAGCATGGCATGATCTCCATCAAGGTTAAAATTTTGGATGTTCTGATTATTTTTTAGACGCTACTTCTTTTATCCGTGCGGTGAGTTTCACAAGTTTTATTCCGGTAAGATTCGCCTGGTCACACACTGTTTTTATCATTTCCCTTCACTTCAACAGGTTAGTTTCACTTGTTTCCTTAAAATTTTCCTCTTTGACAAATCATTTGTGACACTCACTATCAAAAAAAATTTAGACGTGATTATTTGAACTCTTAGTGCACCTTTGGTAAGAGGTCTAAAAGCTTGTTTATCGTTGTCGAGCCATCTATAGTATGGCATACCAAACATGCACTTAGCATGTTAATCCAAACCTTTTTTTATTGTGGATTTTTCAGCTGTAATAGAAGAAAAACAAATGGAGCTTAGAGAGATAGACAACGAGTTTGATGAAGAGAATAGAGAGTTGCAAAGAACTTTGGAAACATTTCATAGCAAGCGAGATAGGTACGCACAATTCTTGAATGAAAATGGATCTGCGCTTCGGAGCTCAGAAAACAAGTCGTGCAAGAATGAACGCGATGATTAACTGTGCTGGTCTAGCTTTTGTTTACGCACAAGTTTATTCTATATATTTGCCATACAACTTACTTTCAGTATCCAAACTACCGGATAGTAATTTTAAACTTGCAACTTGTTGGTTGATAAAGGATTAACATATGTTATATGTCATATCAAAAAAAAAAAAAAAAAACATATGTTATATATGTGTGTGTTTGTGTGTGTGGTCGAGGTGAAAGGAACAGGTTGAAGAATTTTTTTAAAGATAATATATGTGACGGTTTGAATTGAAGAATGCATTTTGCAGCTTTCAAAAGTTTTCAAGACTTGAGACAATATATTGGCACCTTATATGGGCATATTTAGAAGAGTGTTTTGTATTTTACATGTAATATTGATTAGGATGATTGTAAACTAAATTTCTTTGCTTCGACTACAGCATTCGACGACAAGTAGTTTTACAGCTAACCAATGCTCAGATAAAATTTAAAGTATAAATAATCTAAAAGATTTTATATTGGAATATATGAAAGAAAACTAATCGAAGATTGGATTATGAAATCCCATCAAGTCTCCCATTTGCTATATTCCAACAATATAAAACCATCACTGGTGAGCGTTTGCATTATTGATGTTCGAATGGGGATTAAAGAGCACAATGGAAGTGGGGATTGTGGCGGAATGAAAAGTCAAGATGAACTTTTGAAATCTGGAAGCTATTTTGAACCCGTTTGATTTATTTTATAAAAGTTTTGTTTTCTTTTTTAATTTGCAACTCAATTCTATTTGTTTATAATTTAAACTATTTGTCGGCATTTTCCAAACAAGCTTAAATTGATTGTGGTGGATTTTTGAGCTCTCCCACGTGTTAAAGGAATTTGGTGTGTAGGCAAAGTCGACATTCGTGCCATTTAATCAAGGTAAAGAAGTGGAGAGGGTGGTTGGAGCCAATGAAGATGAGTTTGAGAATATCTGAAAGCACCAGAGGCGAAATTTTCCTTCTAGTTTTTATAATAGTAAATTAGACTCCGTTTGAGCCACCTTATTATCTTATTAAAATGAAAAATATGATCGTTATTCATCACATCAATATTTAAATTCAAATTTTTTATCTCTTGTGTGGACCTCAATAACGACTATATTTTTCATTCTCGTTCTATAATAATTTGGTTCAAATAGAGGCTTGGTAATCGTAACAATTTCAAATGGAAAATAAATGCTAAAACAAGGATACAATAGTAATTTTACTCAAAGTTTGACATCTTAACGGTCAAATCAGTGTTTTTTACTATAAAAGGATCTCAGCTGTACATACATATGAAAAATTTGGGACCATGACTACTTAAAAATAAAAGTTGAAGACCTCATCGTCAAATGGTTTAAACGTTAGGGACCAGTGTTCTTTTACCCTAAAAAGGAGCAGAGAGAGCACGCTGTAAAACTCTGTAAATTTATGAATATTCTCACTCTAATGGTAACACACTCCCCCTTTTCTCTCTCCATAGTGCTGTCTCTCACTACACAGTAGAGCCATCGACCGGCGACTGGCGTGCTCGGCGGATACCGGCGGAGAATCTCGATGGACGTCCCGCCCCAGGTGCTCCACTTGCCTGTTTTTCTTCTTAAATATGATTAGCTTCAATTTTTTTCTCGTAAATATTTAATTTGTAAGTGAAAAGGATTTGAGTACTTTTACAGTTTTTCCTAGACAGCTACGAATGTTCTTGTAGCACTAGAAATTTGAAAAATGGTCGTGCATGTTAGGTGTATAAGAGTTGGAATTTATGATACGAGAGTGAGGATTCAGGGGTTTTAGAAATGTTTAGACGTGGGCCGAGAAGCTGATACTAAGATTTTTGGTATTACATATTTTTGTGTGGAAATTGTTGTTTTATGTGAAAAAATGATGGAATCTGAGGTTTATGCGAAAACTCTGCATCAATATAGGGGAATTTGTACGTGAAAAATGGGTTTGACTGATTTTCACGTTTTTTTTTTTATTTTATTTGTGAATGTTCTTGCTGCATTAGAAATTGGGGATCCAGTCATTCATGTGAGTGTTTACAAGTGTTGAAATTGATATTAGAGGATTGGGGTTTAGGGGTTTTAGAAATGTTGGCACGTGGGCAGAGAAACTGAAATCTTGACTCTTTTGGTGCTTATGTTTACATATTTTTTATGAAATTGTGGTTGTTTTTTTTTGTGATAACCGTGGATGTCCGGGCTAGCTTACGCACCCCTCGACTAATTCCACGGGGCCTGAAGTTTACGGTCGGGTACTCACCTCAGTGGCCTGAGGGGACTCGAACCGGTGACCATTGGGGAGTAAACTCAAGGACTGACCAATTGAGCAACCCCTCAAGGTTCTGAAATTGTGGTTGTATGTGAAACATTAGTGGAATTTGAGGTTTACGCAAAATTCAGCCATTATAGGTTTTTGAAAATGTTAAAAATGTGGGCATGGGTTTTATAAATGTTAAATGTGGTATGGAGAAAATGAAATTATGACTCTTTCGGTGCATGTTTTTACATATTTTAATTTTTTTGGCTATTGTGGTTGTATGTGAAACATTAATGAAATTGGAGTTTTATACCGGAATTGTGTATCAATATAGGGGAATTTGAATTATCTAAACGACATTTTGGAAATTATGACTTTTGTTGAATGGGTCTTGAGTTGGGTTGTTAAACTAGAACTTTTATATTTTTGTCAAAGTTAAGATTTTCTTGAATTGGATTTCTTTGTCTTTCCCTGTCTTATGCCAGCCTCTGATGCGATAAATTTTACTATGTTTCAAAATATTATATTTATTTCTCTTTTATTTGGTGGGGGTTGGGGGGGTGGTCTATGGATTACGAGCACAAGATTATGCCTCCGTACCTTATGCTTTCAGCCTGACTTAAACCTTTATCTACTTTTAATTAGTATTGGGGTAACGTTACTCAGTGTGGAGAGAAGCTTATGGTGGCTAATGGCTCCTTGAGATAGTATTACTGTTCAAGATTCCTTACCATGATGAGATGAACAAACAATTTCATTACCCTTGTTTATGGGATGGAAATAGCTATTTGAGGACCATAATGCGAACTGGGTTCATTAGAAAGTTGCATCTGGTTTTGCTTATTTTTTTTTTTTTCCTTTCCATCAGATTTTAAATGATTGGACGCACTTCATGATCAAGACACCTGTGAATTTTGTTATGTGCATGCGAAGTTTATATTTTTCTTACTTTCCATCAGCTGTTACATGATTGGACACACTTCAGAATCTAGACACCTGTGAATTTTTTATGTGCATGCTAATCTTTTTATTATTATTATTCTAAAACTTAGGGTGGTGCTTAATAGAAGTAACAAGTGAGGATTGAAAAATTCTTAAACCGACTTAAATTTGTCTCTGAATTATTAATACAATAAGGAATGTTTTAAATTTTAATATCCCCACATGTATGTTTGAGTGCTTCCTGAATAAGTACTGGCATTCAAACGTAAGTGACACTCTTGTTTTTTCCAGAATGTAATCAATACGAGAGAATCGGTTGTCTCATATCCATCAGCATTGAGGCACGCTGGTCAGAATATGGTTTCAGTGGAAGACATGCAAAATGTAATTCATAGTCAGCAGGCAGAATATATAGTCAACTACTCTAAGGTTGTCCTTACTTTCCCAAATACCGGTTGGATTTTTGGGTGAAGATATTAATAAATTTATGTCGTCTGTATCAATTAACCATCTCCAGTATAACCCTATTGCTCGAAAATGGTAACCGAAGTAAAACAAGTTGATTTAATTGTTGCAGAAACTTCAGGAAGATGTACTTGCATTAGGTCAAAAAATTAAGCATTACGAAGACAATATCAAGTGCTTAAAGGCACAGCAAAACAGATTGGAGGAGTCAATTTTAGATATGCAAGGTACCTGTGTTTCCAAATTTCATTACACACTCTTCTATGTTTGCAAAAGGAGAGTTCACGTAAGAATTTTAGTTATGCTGTTGATTATTTGATATTATTGAATTATATAATACAAAGACAAAAACTTGGTGCTTCAGCTGTAATCTCATTACAGCATTTCTAATGTTATTGAGGGAGCATACGGCATACGCTGCCGTGCTATTTTCTGAACTTACTAATGGAAAGGCTATTAAGTCATTATGGCTGTAATTAGCTGCGTCTTTGGCTCCTTTTGAGTTTGGATACTGTCCTGGTTCTATTCTGTCTTGTTACGTCTGAATTGCATTTTGAAGTAATTATCTGCTGCTATGTTCATCTAGTTGCTCTTGGCAAGAATCATATAGAAAATCGCGCAACAGAAAATGTGAACCATGTCCATATGAAGAGTGAGGAAGATACAATTGAACATATTCTTAGGCATGAGAAATCTGCAGCTGCCATCTTGTGTCAGCTCAAAACTCATGAAGGAGATCAAGCTTCCAATCTTCAATGGACAAAGGATATAGTCGGTATTGTTGCTACACTTGGAAAAGTTGATGATGATAACCTTAGCAGGTTGGTTCAATTCTGCAGTTCTTGTTCTCTCTTTCTCCTTTTCCTTGTGGTAATTTTATCAGTGCCTTAAACTATGGTGTTGATATACTGGATTATCTTAAAGTATCTTAACATTGGCTTATTGCAGGATATTATTTTCTTTCAAGTGTGATTTGTATTCTAGAATCTCGTTTTTAAGAGTATCTATAAATGACTTTCTGCCCGTTTTCCTTCTTTATGCCAGTAAGTACTGATTCTTAATCACAAGTGGCATAGATCCTGGAATCCGTGTCATTGATTTTAAACTAATTAAAAGTAAACTCACTAGTTTGTGGATGATGGATGTTAGAAAATTAGTCAAGAAATGTGGTAAAAATTATACTGTTATTATACATGGCTGACGTGTTCTTAAATTCTGGAACCTAGGCTTCTTTCCACGTACTTGGGGTTAGAAACCATGCTAGCAGTAGTTTGCAAGACCCGTGAAGGTGTTAAAGCGCTGGAAACATATGACAAACAGGGTTTGATAAATAGAAGTTCGGGCCTTCATGGACTTGGATCTTCTATTGGGAGGCCTGTGGATGGTCCCTTTCTGGTGTTTTGTCTTGAAAATCTGAGGTGTGTGCTATTTCTGAGCTCATTGTTTTGTTGATCGATCAATTAGCTTTAACTCACATTTTAATTTATTCTCACTTTTATGGGTGTGGTTAGTCCATATGTTGGTGAGTTCGTGGCTAAAGACCCACAGAGGAGGCTTGATCTTCTAAAGCCAAGATTTGCCAATGGGGAACCTCCATTAGGCTTTCTTGGTTTTGCAGTGAATATGATCTCAATTGATAGCTTGCACTTGCATTGCATCTCAAATTCTGGGAATGGACTAAGAGAGACACTATTCTATAACCTCTTCTTGAATTTGCAAGTGTACAAATCAAGAGAAGACATGCTGAAGGCCCTTCCTTGTATAACTAATGGAGCAGTATCTCTTGATGGTGGGATGGTAAGAAGACCTGGGGTGTTCTCCTTAGGCAATCGGTAAAAAATTTGACTTTAATGCAGTGTTTGCCAATATCTTGCTAAAACATGACACAATCAAAGCATATCTTTAGTTTTAATTTATTCATTTGAGATAGATGGACAGGCCAGATGCCTTGTCTTTCAACCTATTTCTGATGAGTAATCACATGTTTACTTGTGCACATCAGAAATAATTGTCAATGTTCAATTACAAATATTAATTTGTTGAATATAATTTCACCTTCAGTTTTTTCTGATTTAAGGGGAGTTATTGACGTGAAATTCCCAAAAAACTCTGAAGCGTTGAAACTACGTGAGAACTATTTTGAAACTGAAAAGCGAATGAAGGAGACAAAATGGAAGAAGGAAAGAATGTGGGAAGATATGCAGAGGGAGCAGGCATTGTTGGAACATGCAAAGTTCAACTATGAAATAAAGAAACAAGAATTTGTCCAGTTCCTTGGTCAAAGCTCACCATACACTGCTCAGGTAATGCCTCAAACATGTCCATTAGCAGCTTATAGCTCTCCTGCTTTATGAATTTTGACATTTAATATCAAGCATACAGTAGAAGTTAAATTTTCATTAAGCTGATGTATGCTGATTTTTAATGCATTCTACTGGCTAATAGCTATGGGTCAAAAGAACGCTCTATCAATGGTTCATGGAGGGCAAGTGTATATTTTGGATGACTTCAAACTGGTTATTCTAATTTGAAATTCAATTATTCTAAATCTAAATTGTGAACTTCTTTCAGAAGCATGGATATCTTGTAACTTGTGTTTAAATAATGTCATAATTGCAACGGTGGGTTGTGGGAAGGCCAAAACCTAAGCAAGCGGTAGATCAAGTAGTTGCAAAAGATAGACAACTTGTAGTTTGATGAAGAAACCATTCCTCGAGTAATGGAGAATTAGGAATTATGTGGTGACTCCAAATAGTCCATAAGGGCTCTGTCAAGTCTCTCGGTGACCTCAAGATACTCTTACAAGTAACTGATGGAACAATTGAGATGCTTGCTCAGTTCCACCAGTCTAATCATGAATATCTTGTTATACAGTTTTTTCTGTATGTAATCAACAAAATAGGAATAGTGTTCTTTTCAGTGACCATATGATGATCGATTTTTTATTTTTTTATTTTTTAAGGAACTAAAACTAGCTAACAGTTTCTATCTTGACCTTTATTTCTTGCAAACTATTATTTTAGAAGTCTGTGTACCTTTCAAAGTGTGTCTGGCTCGTTGGACTGGACTGGACTGGACATTGTACTGAACCACATTTTAGCTTCTTTTTCACTCTTGAGACCATATGCAATATTATCTGGTTCACTTTACCGAAGACACCTTAGTGTTTGTCTGTTGCAACAAGTTCTGCCATTTTGTTTTGCATCCAAAACTAAAAATATGGTACCTCTACGTGCAGCATCCATATCAGGCAGGACAATCGGCCCCAAAATAATGACCTCGGGGAAAACAGAACTCCAGCAGCAGCAGTGAGAATGGAAGCTACTAAGTAATTTCTGACATGTTTGTGAGTCGCTGATCACTTTTGCTTCTCCGTATTTAAATTTTATACGGCTAGATTAGCTAAGTCACTCGCCATCTATTTGTTTCTCATTGAATTAGGTATTTTCTCAAGTCCGTGCTGTAAATGATGTAGGCTTTCCTTGGAGCATGATCTCATTGTCATTAACTCCCTTTTGGCTTTTGGTATGTTGCACTGGCAGTACGTGATTATTGTAGAAAAAGAAGTTAAAATCACGTCTACTATTACACGGTACTATATAGTCTAGTTCAATATTCCCAGCATGCTCTTTAGGTGTGCGCAATATATCTTGTTATAGACTTAATAGTGTTTGAATGGAGCCAAGATAACTGGCAAATTTTTCACGAAATTCAAATTTTTTTATTTTATTTCTTTTCAAGGCTGGAATGGCAAGGAACTTGAGTTTTGAGTCCAAGTTGGATCTGATTCTACTTTCTTGAAAGAATTTTACTGTAATAGTTAGTACCCATCAACTGTGACCCATTGGGATTAGCTTTAAAGTTCTGTTAAGTTGATCGAGACTTACTTTTTAAAAAGGTAATTTTATCAATATATAATTTTAACTTTCAAAAACTGATGTTTGATGACTTTTACTCCATCTTAAAGCCTAGCTACACATCAATAATGTCTTTTAATAAAATTTGGAGTTGAGACATAAATTTTCATCTATACCCTTTGGAGTATTCACGTTGGCCCTATCGAGGCCCAACCAAATGTGTTAAGAGACATGGCTGTCCATACAAATTGGATGAGTCAAATCATCGTTACACTGCAAGGAGAGTTTTGAATAGTCCATTAACTATGTAATAGTTATGTTTTAAAGTATTTCACTCCAAACTCTTGAATGCAGTCGATTGGGAACTCCACCGCTTCCGTAAGACACGATTTAAAAAGGAAATTCTCCATTATAAGAGAAAAAGCTTGTGGGCAACTGGAGAATGGATTCCAGATTAACATAGAAAGAAATTAATGGTCCACAGCATATAATTTGTAGAAACATTGGTGGCTACGAATGCCTCTTCTTGCAAGGCAAAGCTGTCCCTCTCCTCACACTTCATGCAATAAAAAGTTATTCCACTTCTATATAATATTACAAAAAATGATGTTATCTAGCAACGTGATCTGTCTATGTATCAGCATATCATATGTCCTATTAAATGAGTCGTAATTTGTTATATTTAACTGAATATGTAATTTAATGTTAGTAATGATGTCCTTAGATTGGTGTTATATATTAGTGATGTTAAATAATGTTATTCTTTTAAATATGGTCTCTTACGTCGTTTTTTGCTCATATTTCGTCTTTTATTAATTTTCATTAAACGTGAATTTCATTTCTTCTCTTTTTATTACTTTTTTCTCAAATTCTTCATTTAGAAAACATTATTTATTAAAATCTAATTTTTAGCTACACCGAATATAAGCTAAATGTAAAATAATCTCTATTTTAAATAATCAAATATCGAAATGAGACTCCAATTGATTATTTATTTAAATTTTTAAAATAGAGTGAAATTCACTCTCCATTTGTATTTTATAATGATTGCATTTAGTAAATAACAAGTTTCAATGCTTCATTGCTATACTATTCAAATATATATATTATTGTTTGAAAATGGAGAGGAAACAATACGTATAGTAGTTGGAAAAAGGAAAAGAGATAGATAGTGTGTTTAAATTTAAAGACTCTCTCGATGGATGGCGGCAACCCTACTCTCAATCAGCATAAATTCGGCCGTGTTTTTTGGGGAAGTAGGAAAATATTTTTCATTTTCCACTTTTTTGGTTGTTTGATAGGCGAAATTTTCCACGGAAAATATTTTCCGGATTTTCCTCACACGTGTGCATTTTTCCGGTTTTTGATGAAAATGTTTTCCCGCCTTTTTGGTGGGAAAATATTTTCCAGGCTAGCTGGAATTTTTTTTTTTTTTTTTTTTTGGCAATGGAAACAAATGTCATAACCAATGGTAAAAAAAAATTTCACTTTAATAGACAATTTTCATGTAAAATAAAGTCAAACGAACATTAAACTTTGATGAAAAAATGATTTTTTAGGAAACAATTTTTTCCCCATTTTTTTTTTTTTACTTTTTGGCAATGGAAACAAATTTTATAACCAATTGTGAAAAAAAAATCACTTTAATGGACAATTTTCATGTAAAATAAAGCCAAACGAATAGAAAATTTAAAAATTTTCCGGGTAGAAAATTATACCAATCAAACACACTTGAAATCATTTTCCCTGCAAAATATTTTCTAGGCAAATCTTTTCCCTGTAAAATATTTTCTTTCCACCCATTTTCCACCATTGTAATCAAACGCACCCTTAACGATTTTTTAGATGGAAATCGTTCAAAAATCCTTTCTACTCACATTTATTAAAAATGTTTGAAATGAAGATAATAAGATAAGAAAGTTTGGAACTGACTATATATATTTGAAAATTTTAGAACCTCAGCTGCAAATTTCTCAATAAACTTTTTTAAGGTCAACCAATTATTAGCTAGTTTACCTACTCCATTTCATTGATTATTCAGAATAATTAACATTAAAGTGAAGTCCCTGACAATGACAGCTAAGAAAACTTCTCAACTAACTTATAATTTATGACCGTTGGATTGCTATTCGAATTTCAATTATTTTCAAAATCAGCGGAGATCCTTGTCCCTCTCTCCTCACATGAACTAGAGAGAGAAGAAGAAGAATAATTAAAGAACTTCTTTTCGTGAAAATACGCTGTTTGATTCTTTTGGATCGAACCGTGAGTGTATCTCTTCCTCCTTTTCTGCTTTCTTTCTTCATTTCTTGTTCAAGTTCTTTTGGTTTCTTCTCACCTAAAATGAATCTTTTCTACAAGAAGAAACCAAATTATACGAAAGAAAAAAGCAGAAATATAGGGATTGAATAAAAATTAAATGTTTGGAATTAGGCATCTGATTTATGGAATAGACAAAGTGGGCATCCAATAATTTTGTAGAAGATTAAATGTTTGGATGTGATTTATTGCGATTTTTGTGAAATATCAAAATTTACGAAGTTCGCGTCGCATTTTTGTGCATAATAAAATTTGGTAAAATATCAAATTTTTTCCAAGTGGTATTGCATTAGAAGGGCTTTTGAAAGTGGGCAACTGAGATTTCTGCAAAAGATTGGATTTTGGAATTGGGCATCTGAGATTTCTGCAGAAGAGTGGATTCCTCTAATTGGGCATTTGAAATTTCTGCTAAAGATTGAATTTTCGGAATTGGGCATCTGAGATTTGTGAAAGTGGGAATTTGTGATTGTTCTGAAATGGCAACAATTGAAATGGATAGCGTGGAGTGTGTATCTTCATCGGATGGAATTGAAGACGAAGACTCTTCTCCTCATCCTCTTAAAAACTCTTCAAAGCCTCACAATATACTTCTCTCTGGGATCGGTCCCACGAGCGTCCATGAATTGCTCGACTGCCCGGTTTGCACCAATTCTATGTACCCTCCAATCCATCAGGTATTCTCTCTCTCTCTCTCCTTTTGATGTTCTTTTTATTTTTGGACTTCTTAAATTTTCTGGTAGATAGTTATGCGTTTGATGAAAAATGTGTGGATTCTGATAGATAGTTATGCGTTTGATGAAAAATGTGTAGATTTGTGTTGCAAATGTGGAGTGGGGATGGGGGAATGGAGTTGAAGGCTTTATAGTATTATGAGTTCGTGGTTAGATTTTGTTGCAGGTCAATTTGGGACATTTTTTATATTTGGTTCATTTATTGAGTTGTTATTCATTTGGATTTAATAGATTGGGGCTTTATTACTTGTTCTAGACCTTTACTAGATGAAAATTGGAGTATCTTTTGGCATGTTGTTTATCATGTTTTTCTTATCTTCGTTGCAAGTCATTGAAAATCTTGGCATGATGTTGTTAATGTAACGTGTGAAATATTGCTCTAATGGATAAAAATGAAATTTGATCTATGCCCTTTCAAGAACCTGATTGCATTTTTGTTGAGGTGGATTAGATAGTATTAGACCGTTTTAAGGAAAGAAAATTAATCTCAAATCTTGACTATTTTAATGTCCAATCCTTTTTAATACTGCATATGGAACACGGCTTAAAAGTTATAGATAAAGCTGAATGCTGGTACTGTTTTGGTTTTTAGCTATTGATGTTAGAATATCGGCTGCATTATGTATTAGATCGGGATGACATGATTACTAGAGATATTGACAAAATTATTCTACAGTTACTACTGCACCGTTTAAAATGCTCAGTGGTCGCTTGGAGTTGGATGACTTCATAAATTTCAAATTGTTGTAGTTATTGTTGAAAAATTATAAAAAGAACAGATCAAAATATCAGTTTTTTGTTTGCTTTGTTTAAAATTTTTTGCATGCCTGTAATGTTTTTAAGATAACTTTTGTAGGACTTTTGCAGCTGAATGACCTTTTGTGATAGTTTTGGCTTTGGGTGAAAACTAAATTGTCTTCAAGTTTTTTATATATCTCTGGAAGTAATGTAGTGAGGCTTGTCAAAATGATTTGTTAAATTGGTCTCCATCCATCATGCATTTATATTATCGCGTAACATAGAATTAATTTATCATGCGTCTTGCATTTAAAAATATTTCTGAATTTGTTTATTATGGAGAAATCTCATTCATGCAACCTCCCGTAGGGAACGACTAGTTAGCAAGGGTCGTCGCTTTTTTCAGTTACTTCAGTAACTTTGTCTATTGTTATGACCTGTTTGACGTTTTATAAAACTTCTCCCTCAATTTCTTTATAGGATTTCCTGAGATAGAGAATAGGGCTGTAAGCAAAAACCGACAAACCGGAAAACCGAATCGAAACCTCAATTTCAAAACCGCCGGTTTGGTGCCACGTGGACCCGTCAACGAAATGGTTTTGAACCAAACCAAACCGGTCAAAAACGGTTTGGTTTAGGTTTGAGAATTTTAATTATGGTTTGACACCAAACCGGACTGGCGAAAAATATATAAAATAAAAAAATAAAAAATTGATTTTTTTTGAAAATTTATCCAAAATTTCAATTTTGTAAAATTGAATAATTTTGTCATTTTGTAGGTATTTTTGTCAATTTCTAATTTTATATTAATTATTAAGATTTACGACCCACCCAAGCCTAATTATATATAAAAAAAGGCCTAAATTTGAAAGAAGTAGCACTAAACAGCTCAACCCAAGTCCATATACTCACAAGTCACAACCCTAATCTTCCAATTTCCATTTCTCTCACTCGCAACTCGCTGGTCGCAGCCTCGCTCCCCGCGGCGCCTCCTGATTTCCCCCAAATCATCAACGCCCTCGAAATCTCGAACCTCCCAGTCGCCGGTATTATTAGACTATTTCAGGTTCTTGCATATTTATTTGATCGTGAGTAAGGCTTAAAATTGAAATTTTATCACTTTCTAGTTGAAATTTTTTTACATATTTATTGATCGTGAGTAAGGGTTAAAGTTAAAATTCGGGCAGCTATCAGGTGCGCAAAAGACATTTGTTTACATATGAGAGAATATGTATAATTCCGTGTTAAATTGCAGAAGATGAAGGTGGGTATATATAGTGGAATGGGGGAGAAAAAATATTTGCAGCTTATCTTTTGAAAGTCATTATTAGATGGATCCATGTCTTAATTCCTTTTTTTGTTTTTCCCAATTTGCTAATTAAATTTTTTTTTGGGTAAGACGGACAAAATTGATCATGAGTTCTGTGGCTTCTTGAGTATATGAATGTTTCTTCCTTTTGCTAGTTCTGTAACAAAATTTGATGTTTCTTAAGTCTGTGACAAAATTAATTCGTTTATTCCTTTTGCTAGTTGAAAAGGGACATTATTATGTTTTTTTGGACCTTATATTTATTTTAGTGGACTTGTATTGTATCTTTATCGTAAAATATTATCCTAAAACGTCAAAAGGGTGAATAAAAAATTATGCTTTAGTTTATTGTGATTTTACTTTTATTTTGTTGTTATTTAAATTTATAGTAAATATATTTAGTTTGTTTTAGATTTATTTCTAGTAAGATATAAATATATATTGAATTAACGGTAATAAAGTAGATACTAGACAGGAAAAAAATATACGCGAAACCGGCGGTTTAAAATCAAACCAAACCGTTAGGTTTAGGTTTGATTTTTTTTCAAATCGGTCAAAACGGTTTGGTTTGAAAATTTGTTAAAAACAGTAAAAACCGGACCGCTTACACCCCTAATAGAGAATGGTACGAGCTTGTATGGCTAAGCGTAAATGTTTACTTATAAGTAAATAAGCTTTAAAACAAATAATTGTTTTTTTTATTGATTTAGTGATAAAAATAAGTTAGTTGGTTGAACGCTAAAGTAAGACTTACTTTCAAAATAACTAACTTTTGTTACTTCAATGTAAGAAGCAAAATATCTAATTATGTTTGAAACTAACTCTTTTAGACATTTCGAAAGTGTTGGATGAGCATTGGTTGATTGATAATTTGATCTTTTGTAGTGTCATAATGGGCACACTCTCTGTTCCACCTGCAAGACAAGGGTGCATAACCGATGTCCTACATGCAGACAAGAGCTGGGAGATATTAGGTGCTTAGCACTAGAGAAGGTAGCTGAGTCACTCGAGCTGCCCTGCAAGTACTGTTCTTTGGGATGCCCTGAAATATTTCCCTATTACAGCAAACTCAAACATGAGGCAGTTTGCAATTTTAGACCATACAATTGTCCATATGCTGGATCTGAGTGCTCGGTTACTGGTGACATTCCTTGTCTCGTTGCTCATTTAAGAGATGATCACAAAGTGGACATGCACTCGGGATGTACATTCAATCACCGTTATGTAAAGTCAAATCCTCGTGAAGTAGAAAATGCAACATGGATGCTAACAGTAAGTTTCATTTCGTGCTCTTGGATGAATATTATGATCTTCCAGTTGTTATCATTCATAGTATATGCACGTTGCGTCGTGGCTAGCTGAGGCTTTCGTTACTCAAAGCCTAAATTATTCCTTTGTGCATCTGATGTTACCATATGGTGTTTTCAGAGGCTTACAATGTATCACCAAGGAATTGTTAATTAATCCACTGCCTGATTTAGATAAAATCAGATTTTTAGTAAACATTGATAAAAATTGATGAAATGTATTATTGAAATGTTGATAAAAATTGTTGGTCCCATAAAATATGTAACGAGTGTTAGAAAATGGGGACCAAACAAATGCTAAGTATAGAATAGAATCTCCTCTTATAATAAAGCGCACCTGTCTATATTGTGTCCTACAACATTATTCCGTCTAAAGTGCATTTCCTGTTTTTACATTTTACTTAATAAAATTCAGAACAAGATAAAATATAAATAGAAAATTTAGGTTGCATTTCCATTTGTCCATTTTACGATCTGAACTTCAGCACAAGATAAAAAATAAGTAGAAAATTTAGGTTGCAGTGCTGTCATGCTTAAATTTTGATGTATCAACATTGGTGCCCTAGCTGTTCTTGGCGTTTCAATACAACTAATAAATACTGCTCCGTAATAGCTCAATAAAATGTTGATTAGTTATGTAATCTTGTTTCTGGTGTTTGTTTCATTAGGTTTTCCATTGTTTTGGACAATATTTCTGCCTCCACTTTGAAGCATTTCAGCTTGGTATAGCTCCTGTTTATATGGCCTTCGTCCGTTTTATGGGTGATGAGGTCGAAGCTCGCAACTATAGCTACAGTTTGGAGGTCGGAGCAAATGGTCGAAAACTCATATGGGAGGGTACGCCTCGGAGCATTCGAGATAGCCACCGAAAGGTCAGGGACAGTCATGATGGTCTTATAATCCAAAGAAACGTGGCACTTTTTTTCTCTTGTGGGGACAAGAAGGAGCTGAAGCTTAGAGTTACTGGGAGAATATGGAAAGAACAAAATTCAGATGCCGGGTTGTCTATGCCGAATCTTTGTAGCTGAAAAAATTAATTTTGGGCGGTCCTGTGTCCCTCCACATGACACACATGTGCATGGTGAGATACTGCTAGCATGATTGGTACGGTGGATTAGATATTAAGAAATATAAGAAGCTAAGAACGTCTTCATTAGTGTCTAATTTTGTCTGATATTGTATACCAAACATCTACTGCACGTGTTTATGTTTGTGAGACGTCACAGCATAATGATTTGTTAACATGTTAAACACAACTTATCTTCCCCTTGTTCGCCAAGGATCAAGCTTTAATCAATTGTCAAATAAGCACCATGTTTTCTTTTCTCATGACTTGCTCTTTTCTTGCTTGCCTTCAAGGTGATATTGTTTTCTATGTGAGATCAAGGTTTTGATCTTTTGTCATTTGTTTCGAAGTTTCCTACATTGGCATTTTGCAATTTGTTTTTCTGTTACCTAGTTTATGTCGAATAAAATTGCCCTTAACCATTCCTACTCAGACCCTGCTTCTCTACGGTTCTTGAGGTCGTTGAACATGATCCATTTTCGCAATGGCACAAACAGAATATAACCACGCATTAAGTGTTGTGCTCTGCACTTCTAAAGCACGTGAATCATTGTTGATTCATAAGAAATTTCAGAAAGGAATTTTTCAATCATTCCTAAAGTATTCGAGTATTTAGTCATGCAAGATGACCCTTGTTAATTGCCACAGGATTTGAAACAGCAGTTTCTCTTTATCATTTCCTCAATTGCCCTACAGTATTTAGCATACAAGCCGATATTTGTTTATTCAGAAGAGATTTTCACACTTCCCATACTAATATTCAGGTCAGTGCGATGAGTAGTAGTATTTAGCCTTGCAAGATGACTCTTGCTGATTCACATCAGAATCACATTTCATGCTATTTGAGGTCCGTGCTGACGCTAGTGATGCTGATGATTACCATCTAGATTCAATGAGATTCCACGCGTCCTGAAGCTCGAGTCAATGTGTAGGGTATTTTAGCTCTGCAAGATGATCCTTGCAGATTCTCACTCGTTCCATGCCTCTGGGTCAGTGCACATAAAAGTGATACTTCCCGTTCTGGATTGGGCAACTATAAGAAACGGTATGTAAAAGCTCACTCCTTGGCTTCAGGGTGGGAATAAAAGATAATGTTATTCGATTGAAAAATAACGGAAAACTGCTTTTGGAACCATGGGATTGTTGCCTTGGAAATTAAATTTAGAAACAATTGGATTCTAATTTGAACTAATATTTCATATATTCAATTCAAAGGCTGCTCCAATCACATGGCCTTTGTTTGAGAAGAATCAAATCACATAAAATTCACAGTTTTTTAATTAGTTTGTGCTGCAATGAGAATTAAGAACACACAGTTCAAATTGTATATTGTTTTATGATTCAGAAGCTACAAACATCACTAGGAAGTTCAGAGAACAAATTAACATAGTAAATAAATGATTTGTCCCTTCAAGTTAAACAATAATTATGCTGTAACCTGCTTAGTTTCCGCATTGCTTTTAGCTTCTACTGATTCTTCAGCCAAGCCCTCATCAGAAAATTTTCTCCCTCCGGAGCTTTCAGCGGTGTTCTCTTGTTGTCCAGCCAGTTCGTCTCCATTCACAGAGGCAGCCGAGGCCTCAGCATCGCCTGATGTGGCTGCAAGTGTCTCTTCTCCAGACTCCGTATTTTCAGAAATCTTCTTCCCGAACAGTTTCAAAGAGGAAAGAGCCAGCCGAGAACTGGCCTTAGCTTTTTCTGCTGCTTCAGCAGCCCTAGCTGCAGCCTCAGCCTTCTCCCTTTCTAAATCTTCCTTAAGTTTCGTCAACTCCTCTTCCCTCCCATCCTTCCTCAACCTTTCTTGAAGAAATTCTTCCAATTCCTCAGTGAAATCATTTGGATCCTCCCTCAACATCCTATCCACAATCTTAAGCACGTCATCATGCCTCCCAACATCAAATAATGCGTTCATGATGAACTTATATGCATCATCATTCATCCTAAGCTTAGGCACCATCATGTCAAATATTGACTTAGCCTCCTCGATCTTCCCAACTTTAACCAATCCATCAACCATCCTATTATAAACCCCCAGATTCGGTCTCAGCTTCGACTCAACCATAGTTCTAAAATACCCTGCTGCATCATCTGGCCTATTCTCCTTAAAGCAAGTGTCCATTAACACGACAAAAGTATACTCGTCTGGATTCACTTTCTTATCACTCATCCCCTTGTATAACTCCTCTGCCTCATCCAACATTCCATTACTACACAACTGATCAATCAGCACATTGTATGACAGAGTATCCGGATTGCACCTCTTCTCTCCCATACTATTGAAAACCTCAATGGCTCTGCCAAACCTCTTTTCTGCACAATAACCATCCACCACCACATTATAACTCCCCAAATTCACAGTCAATTTCCTCGGCGGATCATGCTCATTTTTCATCCTATCAAACAAATTCACAGCCAAATCAAACTTTCCATTCATGGTCAGAGCCTCTAAGACATAATTGTACGCCACTGCACTCATTTTTATACGTGAACCTTCATCTGTAGCCTTTTCATAATACTCCATGGCCTCCTTTTCCATTCCTTTCAAGAAATACCCTTTCATTAAATTCCCATATATCACCCCATCCAGAACTTCTTCTTGTCCCAATTTCTCCTTTAGTTCCTCGTACAATTCAAATACCCCATCCGGGTTTGAATTCTTAGCTAAACCCAACATTAAATATGAATAAACAGTCGGGTCCGGTTTAAAGCCCTTGGTGGCCATTTCGTCCTTGAGCTCAAGCGCATTCTCGACTTTCTGATTGTCGACGAGGCCTTTGATGAGAATGCGGTAAGTGGTGGGGGAGGGGTTAAATGGTGCATCATTGATGAGCTGCCTGTAGTGTTCCAAAGCAAGGTCCGTTTTTCGGCAGTCGAGGTAGGCTGTTAGGAGGATGTTATGCGTCACTACGTTGCCGGCAACACCTGCCTGAGTGATGAATCGGTGAAGAGACAGAAGATCGGAGTACTTCGACTGCCGCAACTGCGCCGACATAACGGCGTTGCACGTGTAAATAGTTGGTCGACAGTTGGAGTAAATCGAGTGGCGCGTGTAGAGTGCAGCCTCTTCGAGATCATTTTCGCGGATGAGTGTCAGAATCTTATTGTGGAGGTTAAGGCGGTTGCCGGATAGAGCCGAGACAGGTTCGGGGAGTTTGGGGGCGTTGGGGTTTTGAGGGGCGGCGGAGGGCGGAGAAGGTCGTTGTTGCTGTTGATGGTGGCGGAGGGAAGAGAGTGGGGGTTCGATACGGAGGCGACGCTTGCGCTTTCGGCGTTCGGCAGCCGCCTCTTCTGGGGTTGCGAAGGAGAAGAGGCGAAGGGGGACGGCAATGGACGGCGGCCCCGGAAGTCCAAAACGGCAGGGTTTAGTTAGGGTTTTGCTGAAATGGGTAAAAAACGTGAGTTTCGAGAGAGCCATAACAGCAGTAGGGTGTAAAATTGAAAATGCAGCGTGTTTTTAATAGGGTTTTAAGTGGTAATAAACAATTCTTTAATTTAACAATTCATTTTTTAATTTCAAATTTATTTATTTGTTTATTTTTTAAATTTTGGTGAGGTTGTAAAACAATTTTAACCGCAAATTTCATTATTTTTTATCAAAATTTACTAATTATCTGATTTTTATTTCAATCAAACATGGGCTTATTGCTCAAACTTCAAACAAAAAAGGGTGATTGACGAAATACCCCAAACTTTATTAGTTTCGCACAATATCTCGTAACTTATCATTTTGATGCAAAATCCCAAAATCAACAAAACTTTGCATAATACAATCCGGCTATCAATTTCTGTTATATACTCCGTCAAACTGTCTTGGGAAGGCCAAAAGGAATAAAATGAATCCAAATGTACGAGGACGAAGCTCTAAATATGGCGAGTTTCTAATTTTGCCTCCATAGTTACGAGTGTTCGAGCACTTATCTTCACCTGCTATTAGAAGCTTTTCCGATTGCGGTGGAGGTGATACTATTTTGGAATTCTACTTTAGGAGTTCTACTCATGGTTTGTGTGTTGTTCATTCCATGTCTGTTGTTTTGTGCTTGAAACTAAAATACTTGCTGATTTTGTATTGTAATTACTTGGTTAACAGTTAAAATTTAGGTTCCATTGCATTGTGTTTACCCGATTTTGGCATTAGTTCATTTATGCTATTGTTCTATTATTAATTAGTTGATTTTGGCATTTGTTAATTTTTGCTATAGTCAATTGTTTTTCAATTGTGCTTCTTGTGAGGTCTGACTAAAAATTGTTCATTCATAGGCAAAGCTTGTTCCTCAAAGAGCAAAATTTAACCCACACAAGCAAGGTACTACCTCCAACATCATAATTCATGTACCAAGCTATACATCCAATGCAATCTTCAACATGGAAGTGTTAAGTTTCATGGGTTGCCTCACAATTCAGGCCAGGTTCTGTTTGTATTTGGGCATGTGCAAAGCTTTCGGTTTGAAACCCATTTAATGAAATCGTATTTCCATATTACACGCCTCTCCACTTCTTGATCTTGTGATCTGGCCATACATTTGGTCATCTCTCAGCCGTTGATCTGTGACTTTTGGACCTATGTATTAAAAGCTCATTTTTGGATTTCATTCGGTGGTTACTATTTTATGTGAGAGGGAATCTGTGAGTTATAGGATTTCGTCTCTTCTCTCTGTCATTCTGTGTGTTCTTAGTGATTATTATTCAATCTCTATAATCAGAGTGATATTTCAGATATTATACTTGGTGTATAGTTTGGTGAGATTGTGTATTGTATCTGTGTGATTTGAGGCGAGAGAAAATAGTGAAGAAATATCTGATTTTTTCGTACATTTGTAAATTTTCTTGCTGATTCTATTGAAACTAGAGTTATATATACTTTGTAGATGCTTAACGGGTAATTAGGCCTTTGGCTGCTGAATATCCGGGCCCTCTGGGGCGAAAAATTCTTCGTATTCATTTTACTTTCTGCAATTTACAGTTTTTGTGTTTGAAATTATATTTTAGGACCAACTCCTGATGTTGTGACAAGCTGTTCAAGGGGGTTCGTGTAATAGTTGAGAGCACCATAGTTGACCAGGGTGGAGGATTTTCAAGAGATAGAGGCTGCAGAGAATGCCAAGGAAGAGGATTGTTAGAGGGGCGGTTCCATTTGCACCAAGACGAAGGGGTGATGCTGTCGCATCTCCCTTCTCAGGAGAAGATGGTAGTGATTTTTTTGGTATGCAATCGAAGTTATGAACTCCATTTTTTTGTGCTAAACTTGAAAAGTTATTTTGTTTATGCTAAGTCTCAAAAATGTTGGTTGGTTTTGCGGCACATATATGCTTGGTCATGCATGAAAATACGACTTATTTATAGGCAGTTTTTTTGTTGCTGGAATTGGCCGAGTAAACTAGCATGGGCCTATATATACATGTTATGTAACAATTATTGCACATTGGTGCTATTTTCAATATAAAGATGATGATTTGGCAAATTTTTATATTGGGTTATTTTAATCAACTTCAGTTGTTTGCCTTTCAAACAATTTTTTCATGATTTTTCAGCTCTCCGTTTTTCTCTCTGTTCTTGTATTGATATGTGTGTTTTTCTCCATATTGTGAACTTTATTTGTGTGAAACTCTTTTTGTTCTACATCGATTTTCTCCATATTTCTTTTTAATCACAATTTAAGAAATCGAACCGTTTCAAACGGACTCGTGTTGGGATGTTTCAATTTTCATAGAAGGATTTGGGTCTGTTAGTTGGACAGCCGTTTTCGACTTCAAGTTAGACTCAAATTCGACATAAGCCCCTTGGATGGAATTTTTATGTTAATTTTTACCATTATCAGTGTTTGCTCCCTCTCTCAATGTAATTTTTGAATTTAATTTTTATCGTGGAAATTACATGTCTTACCCCCATTTTATTTACTAATTCAAAATTTACATTTTTAGATTTTTTATCCTGTAGATACTGTATTTTAGTAAGTAAAAGTGAAATGTCATAGACAACTTCATTCCTACAATTAATTAGTTAATTAGCTTGTATCACTTCTCCAAACACGCCAAATCAAAATCCGCCAAAATTATCATCCAAAATCCCCAAATTAACGTGGAACCATCCAAAATTCCTCAAATCATAGTACCTCATCCATTCAAAATTAAAATCAAAACTATGATAAATCAAGAAATTTCAAAACACCTCAAAGATTTCTCGTCTTCATATCGCAATCCCTTTTACTCTTAATTTTAAATATCAATTTCAGTATCTTCTCTCTACAATTCAAAGATTATTGTATTTTTGAGTCAAATATAAAACTCGATAGGAGTCTCAAAATACCATGATTGACGTGACAAAATATAGTATATATAAGTTGTTGAAGTACAAAATGTAACATATTTCAGCACACAATACAATTTCACAAACCATGACAAAAAAAATACAGTATGTAATCTACCATGTAAATTGCTAATTTGATATAAAATCGTAACAAAATATGATTGATGGATGTAATAAAATGTTATACATGCAACCACTAATTATTCAAGATTCACATGATAACATATGGTGATTCGCAACATTCCATCTTTCATAAATTAAATAATATTACTCCTTTAGACGTGCCATAATTGCTATATCGTGCACATAACAATAATATATTTAAAAATGTTAAGACATTGCAAGTTATATTATAACAACACAACGTCTTACATTTCGAAATAAAAATCAACATAAGACTATAAATTGCCAAAACTGAATTTTCATTATTTAGTAATATGAAGTGATTGGAAATAGAAATTTCAAAATAATAAAAAGGATTTTGGAATTATACATCCAAATACACACGGATGTTATTTAATAATCCAATTATTTCTATATTAAATCCCTACATTTTAGGAGTTATTTAATGTCTTGAAAATATTTATGTACCTTGATTGCAATCGGTTACCTATATATGTTAATTGGGTTATTTAGTAATTTTTGAAATTTTATGTTATAAGATATAGTCCTTGTTTAGTAGGGATTAAAATCAGTTTTTTAGTAAATTTTGATAAAAGTTGATGAAATGTGTGGTTGAAAAGTCGTGAACCCTATAAAATGTGTGGTTAAAATTAATTGTTGATTTTGATTCAGATTATAATCTGAATTTTAATTGGTATCAAATAGGGTTACAGAGGCATAGTATTTCAAGAATATATATATAAAAAAATTGTTATGGTGCATTTGATTGCCAATATTTTTCATTAAAAAAATATGTTTTTTCCACATAATTTCATACATTTGGTCACGTGATCATATTTTCTTGAAAATAAAGAAAATATTTTATTTTTATTTAAGGAGATATAGTTTTGATTTTTTAGGTAATTCCCTCCCTCTCTCATTTATCTCATCTATCCACCAATAAAAAATGGACAAATATAATATTTTATAGTTTAAAAATTAAACCAATTAAATACATTTAGTTAATAATTTCTATACAAATAATTTATAGGCAATTGAATTGCCTAAAATTTATTTTATTTACATGCAAATTTCATGCTCGCAGTCAAACGCACCATTAGTGTGCGTTTGATTGCATTTATTTTTCATGAAAAGTGTCAATTTTTCACCCAGTTTTTTACTTTTGAGTGTTAGATTGTTATTTTTTTCATTAAAAATATTTTCTAACTTTTGAAAATATGCATAATTTTCCTTTTTTTTAAGGAAAATATTTTATTCGGGGAAAATAGGTTTTTGTTTTCCTTAAAACAAGGAAAACATCTTTTAGGAGATATTTTTCATGTCAATCAAATACACTCTTGGTGTTTCTATATTAGGTTATACATGAAACTTTTCGATTTTCATTTAAAAAACGAAAGCCCAAGTTGGGGTTCAGGACCCGCTAGCCCCACCTTCCTTTTCACTGTATAGGGGTTGTGGTAGTCGACGATATGATGGGATTGGGGGACGACAATTTATAGAATTCTCAAAAGGTACGAGCATCTTCCCAAGTACACAATTTTCTTATTTCATATTTTGAGGTTGTTTGAGTCCCTTTTTTTAAAACTCATTTTCAACTACACATTCTTCAATAAAATAATACAATACGTACATTGAAAATATTTGCTTAATTTTTAATCACACATTCTTCAAAAATCACTATTTAAAAATGCATTTTTTTCCTCTCGAAATGGGGGCTCAAACAAGGGCTTCAATGAAGAGAATGATAATTTTTTTGAAAAATGTGTAGTTGAAAAAGAAGATTTTTTAATGGGGCCAAATAGGGGCTAAGAAATTTCCGAAGTCAGATGCCATGAAATAAAAAGCGTTCTTAATGTGCAAATTTTTTAGGTGTTTGATGAGCGTGTCAAATCACTTAAGATATCATCTTCTACATCTTCGAACGAGTGAAACAACACAACAAATAATAATAATAATAATAATAATAATAATAATAATAATAATAATAATAAAATTCATGGCTTGAACAAGCACTAACTTTTACTAGTTTAATAGATAATAGATTGTTTTTGCAAAATGTAATTATGATTTTGATTAGTAAAATGAATTATGGAAATTGTGAATGGTTGAGGTTTCGTTTCCCGCCCTTAACAATCCTAGGTTGTACAGTTACGTCCAAATAATTTGACTTTAAAAAAAAAGAATAATAATTTATTGACAATTAATCCATCACTGTTGCTGCATGTTCTTAAAAATCCAGCCTCTCAAATTCTGTCAACCATTTTTAAGATTATTATTATTTTTTTTTTGGTGGCCTCGTCTGAGTAAATTCCTTAATTATTAGCACGTTTTTATTTTCTTGAGAATTCTCTTTGGCCCAATGCGTGTCACACCCACTACTAACTTTAAACTACATTTTTTTAGTAAAAAATAACATCTAAGTTTAGACAAATTTTTAACCCTCCATATATTCCCAAATGGAATGCCACGATCACTTTTAACAAATTGCTTGAATTGGATTTAACTTCTAGTATGTTATGTAATGTTACACTTACATGTAGCAATATCGTAGGAGGAAATATGGAAAATCGAAATTAGCATTTATTTGGGCTACAATTTTCCAATTGCAAAGCGATTTTTGACACAATATGTAAAACTCGAGTAAGGTTTTGATGCAAAAGGTAAAAGTCATGCATGATTTTGAAACATCGAGTAAAGTTCATTTATTATTCCTATAATTTGCAACTGTCGACAACGCTATTATCACGTAGACATTCTGTTTGTCACGTGAAATGTTTCATTAGTTTAATTGACAGAAGTTAATTATATAGATAAAATATAAAATTGTGAATTCATATATTGTTACGATACAAAATCTAGTTAATGAATGATTTTGATATATAGGCTAAAGTTCGTGTACCTCTTATGAAAGTTAGATAATATATATATCGGGATTGGTGTTTTAATCACCGGGTGATGTGGTATACTAACTAATATGATAGGGGATAATGGTGGGTTCCAAAAAATATTACATTTATTGGTAATTAGTGTGTCATGTTACCACAACACAAATAAGTAATGTAATCAATTCTATAATCAATCATTATCTATAATCCTTTATTGTAGTTTGACGTGCTTAACTTATGCTAAATACCGAAGACATGACGCGTCAATTGATTGGTGAATCGTTAAATTCTTAGGAGCTACCATTAACTTAACGAGTAATGTTATTCATCCCCACTAGGAATGAAAACACAGTTTATGTGGCACTAATGATAGATGAAATTAAATAAGTCATTTAATTTCACCTATCATTTAATGTCACATAAACTGTGTTTTCATCCCCACTGGGGATGAATAATATTACTCTTAACTTATTCATCAAATAATGGTGTGGTATGTCATCGATATTTAGGAGATCATTTTTGTATATATATATTGGCTTAGAAAATAAGTATTTGTTTTGTAAAGATTAAAATCAGATTTTTGATAAAAATTAATGAAATGTCGTGGATTTCAACAAACTGTGATTAAAATTAATTTAAATTTGAATTTTAATATGGGATTCAATAAATGTTATAGTGCTTCCACTAGCACAATCCCCAAAAGCCTAAAACGAACGCTAACAGTCACGATTCCCACACAGTCCATACAAGAAACGCGCACACATTCAGCGTGGAAAAATAGGGTTTTTTTTTATTGAATTGTAATGAATTGCTCACATTTGGGTAATTTGCTCCCGCCGGTTCTCTCTCCTCTGCAATTCAATCGTTTTTCTCTCTTCTACTCGCACTCCTCTCTTTCGTCCACTACTTGTAAGCTCTCTCTCTCTCTCTCTCTCTCTCTCTCTCTCTCTCTATATATATATATATATATATATATATATACATACACACATACATTTTTATGAGTACGCGTATTTGTATGTGTGATGCAACTTCGTTTTTCAGTCTTAAGTGTGTTGTTGAGAATCTCGCCTCAAATTAAATAGTATAGTTTTCTTTGATATGAAAAGGGATAAAGAAAAAATATTGGGATAAACCGTTGATGCCCACAAAAACGTGTGCGCATTTTAGGTTGGGCATTCTAGTTTGTTTAATCTGTGTTTTCTATTTTCTGCTTGTTTCTATTCGTGGTTGCATTCGTAGCCTGATATTTGGCGAATTTTCATTTGTGAACAAACTTAACTTGTCTTAATAGTACTTTGGACTTAATAGCGCGGAAATACTGCATAATGGAGCTCATCTGCTTATTTAGCTTTACCTATCAGTGCAATAGTTTTTAGATACTGAATTTATAGGTGCCAGTGCTACATTTTATATATTTGCTCTCCCTGACATCTGCTTTGTTCTTATTGAAATGTGCAATTTGAGTGTGTTTTTGGTAATTTTTTTTGTGATTGTGGTCAAACTAGACAGGTATTCTTAGAGCAACATCTCGAAGACTTTTGATTGACACAAGGGCACAGTATCTGTCAAATATGGCTAATGTAAGTTCACATAAAAACACATCGCAAAAGCATATTATTTCCTAAATGAATGATACAAAAATATGCTTTATGTCTGCTGCTCGCTTGTCTTTGTTTCTGGTCCAGCATGTTGTTGACCTGGATCAAGAGAATGTTGGGAGTCTCAAACAACAAATAGCAAAGCTCTTTGAAGAATCATTGAGATTCACGATCCCTGACGAGTTGGATGTAGAGCCTGCAATTGCTCCATGCCAAAATCCTAAATTTGGTGATTATCAATGGTATGTTTTTTTCTTTTTTGTATTAGAGTCCAGATCAATTTGCTTTGTTACATTACCTTATAATCACTTCTCACTAATTGGACAACTTTTTCTCTTTGGTAAGCAACAATGCCATGGGGTTGTGGTCAAAGGTTAAAGGCAAGGGTACGCAGTTCGGTGGTCCCCAACCAATAGGACAGGTGGTGATGATTATATTTTTGCTATATCTATGTCTTGTTATATTGACTGGAAAATATTGTGGTGTATCATGATTCATTTCATGTCTTAAACTGTAAGCATCAAATATTTATTAGTTACATTTTCGTTTTTAGGCCATTATGAAAAATCTTCCTTCATCAGAAATCATAGACTCATGCTCAATAGCTGGACCTGGCTTTGTAAATGTTGTATTGTCTCAGCAATGGATAGCAAAGGTCATTGATTTTTTTCTCTTTTTTTTTGGTTGAATATTTCTCTGTGTTTTTGTTTATGAAAATCTTACCTAAAGCTGTATAGAGTATTCAAAGGATGCTAGTCAATGGTGTTGAAACATGGGCTCCTAAGCTTCCCGTCAAAAGGGCAGTGGTTGACTTCTCCTCACCAAATATAGCAAAAGAAATGCATGTTGGTCACTTGAGGTCCACTATCATTGGTGATACACTGGCACGTATGCTGGAATATTCAAATGTTAATGTTCTACGGAGAAACCATGTTGGTGACTGGGGCACACAGGTAGACCTTTTTTCTGCTTCTTGCTCTATTGTGGCCAAGTATTGGACATGCTCATATTTTTGTGTTGTACTACCCATCATATTAGGTACGCTATTTACTTTTGGTTTACCTGCACTAATTCAAGTTGTGAAATAAAACATAAATTTTGATTTATGATCCTACTCTTATTTATTGATTCTTTTCTCTTGGAGCAACAGCGATTGATACTTTTATTTTAAAATTTTTCTCTGAGCCTTATACTTGATTGCTCTATTCCATATTTTAGTTCTGATCATGGTCCAAATGTCCCTTTTAAGTTACATGGTACATATGTATTTCATCAAATTTGGAACTCAAAACTATGCCCTTTTTATTTATTTCTTTCCTTATTTTTTCGGTTGGAATGAGCCAACTTTATTTACTTTTGCCTTGTTGGATACTTTTGTAGGTTATCTAGAAATTTATTGTTACACAGTTTCATCTTGGATTCTTGACTGATGTTAAATATAATCTTTTATGAAGTGTTTGTGCTTCATCATTTCTGTCATAAATCTTAAGCTGAATTATATGTTTTGCAGTTTGGTATGCTAATTGAGTACCTTTTCGAAATTTTTCCAAATGGGGAAGTTAATGATCAAGCCATTGGAGATCTAGAGGTGAGGGGAGAAATTTTGAACGCTATTTGGTCCTTCAAGATCTTGTCATTTTATGTTCGTTCTTTCTTACTTCACTTTGAGTTAGAAGCTTGTAATGTGCATCGTTTATGTCATATCATAGGTGGTGAGTGATAGCACCATGTAGCTCTACTTTTTATGATTTTTATGTAAGTAATAAAGTAGAATTACTCTATATGTTACTTTATCTGTGATTTTTAAAAGAAGGCTTTTTAATTTTTTGGAGGAATATGACTTATCTAATGATTGTTAAAATCTCTTGAACAGAAGAATTTATTTACAATGCCTACCAAGTAGCTTTTCAGATAGAAGATTAAGTACCTTTTTAGTTCTTTTATGAAGATTCAATAATTCGGTGCGTTACACTCATGAAATAAAATTGTATCATTTAGCTTTCAGTTTTAGTTTTGCGAAAATGTTCGTAATGACTGATGACACAAATCTCTCTTTGTTTAAGCAAATTAGTGCTGTAGGAGAGTGGGAACTATTCTTTTTGGCCATTATGGCAAAGTTTTCTACATGACATGGTCACAACTTTCAATTTTAATTTGATAGATATGCTATTCAAAAGTTGGAATAGGCATTGAAGTGAAGGTCAGGTTTACTGTGATTTGTTAGCCAACATAAACCATTGACGCTGAGAGAGGTCAAGCACTGATTATTCAGCACAAAACAGAAGTCAAAACGCTAGTGTTTTATAGAAAAAATCTGTCTCATGTTTGTTTCTCTCTTTATCGAGATTAAAACTCCATGTGATCATGATGTCAATCAGAAATTAAGAGTTCCTTATTCCTTTGTGGCTAGGTTTTATGCTCAAGAAAGAGCTTCTATTTTGGTGATTACTAACGTTTTTATTTGTGCTGTCATCTGTGGAAGCATACTTGATAAATAAATATAGGTATCGCAATTCATTGAGACAAAAGTTTGATAAAGTAGGATGCACAAAGGTTCTCCTTTTGATTCAAGTGCGGCTTTTCAGGCATTTTATAAGGCATCGAAGCAGAGATTTGACAGTGATCCTGCATTTAAGGAGAGGGCCCAACAGGCTGTGGTCAGTCTTCAGGTGAATTACTTGGTAGCTTAAGGTTTTGAAAATTTGACTCCTTATTGTTACTTTCTTTTAAATTGACCATAGTTTCTTGGTAAATAACACTGTAAAGATTTACACTCCCATGAAGGTGGAATATCATCTACTTGAGTGGAAGTCACCAATTATCTTTTTTACATGATTCTCTGACCTTATCCATATTATAGGGTGGAGAAGAGAGGTATCGGACAGCATGGGCACAAATTTGTGAAATCAGTCGAAAGGGGTATGAAAGGGTTTATGAGCGGCTTGGAGTTGAGTTAGAGGAAAAGGTAGTGAATATTTCTTACTGCTTTAGTTGCTAGTGAAGGTTTCTTGTAAATCTCGTGGTAAATATTGTTTAAAAGGTCATTCACACCAAGAAATTAGCAAAAACAACGCAATATGCATTTTGTCACATAATGAGCTACTTTGTAAAGGATTATTTCATTGTTTTATGTAAGATATTTTCTGAAAATGTGGCAATTTTTGTCTATCGGAAAACTTAACATTTCCTATTTGCCTAGACCTTGGTTTGGTGGAGTGAACCAATCTTTGTTGCCTTGATTACTTTTTGTACTCAGTTTTGAATGAAATTTGGTGAGCCAAGAAGGTTCAATTAATGTCTGCATTGCACAGTTGACTGAAGATGATATGGTGTCTAATAATATTTTTAATGTATACCATTTCTTTTATGCTCCAGTGACAGTGTAATATGTGATATTTATCTTTTTACAACTGGGTATTCAGCGGCACTTATTTTTGTTTTCCTTTTATCCAGGGAGAAAGCTTTTACAACCCGTATATTCCAGGGGCTTTAGAGTTGTTGAGTAAACAGGGATTAATTGAAGAAAGTGAAGGAGCTCGTGTTATCTTTATTGAAGGGAAAAATATTCCTCTTATCGTTGTGAAGAGGGATGGTGGTTACAACTATGCTTCTACTGATCTTGCTGCATTATGGTTAGTTCCAAACTTTACATGTTTATTGTTGGATATTTTCTTGGAGATTCTCTATAGTTGTCTTTGTGTCAATTTATCTTACAGCTTTTTCTAATTTACATTGGTCATGTTGATATCTGCTAAAATTGATAAGATTTTATAACTCAACAAAATAGCAATTATGTAACTGATATCAAAACTTAACTGCACTCTATATGGTGTTCTGCACATGTGCAATTTGTAGGTATCGACTTAATGAAGAAAAGGTGGAGTGGATTATTTATGTAACTGACGTTGGCCAGAGAGAGCATTTTGAAATGTTCTTTACTGTAAGTTATGACATTGTCTTAATCTATGATTACACGTTGCATTTAATCGTATGTGCTGTTAAGTTTCTAGTCTTAATGCATCTTCATTTTTTTCCAGGCTGCCAAACGAGCTGGTTGGCTTCCTGCTGAAGATAATAAGTATCCCAAAGCTAGCCATGTAGGATTTGGGCTTGTTTTAGGAGAAGATGGAAAAAGATTTCGCACTCGCAGTACTGAAACTGTCAAATTGGTTGATTTACTCGATGAAGCCAAAAATCGATGCAAAACAGCTTTAATCCAAAGAGGTAAGATAATAGTTGCTTCAGGAAAATCCTTGCATTTGTTGTCTGCACTTCAACGAATATCTGATCAGTAGAAAATTAGTTTTTTTTCCCAACCATCAAGTTATGTTATATTTTAGCAGGCTGCTACTGTCTGATTTCGATGTTTTAGATCGGAATGCCATGTCATGAATGCTTTTCATTTTATGGCCAGGTAAGGGTCAAGAGTGGACCGAGGAAGAGCTTGAGAGAACTGCAGAAGCAGTTGGATATGGTGCCGTAAAGTATGTTTCTTGCCTTTGCATTCCTTTTTTCTTGATTTTCGATGTCTCCAGTTTAATTAGAGTGCTAAACCTTACTAATTTGTGCAATGAACAAAATTTCACTGTGCATCGTCTTGTATAAGGATCAGGATATTTGTCAGTTCTTGTTTAAGTTGTGGATCTGGGATTGGGTTCTGAAATGTGTTATTTCCAGTTTGAGACAAGTAAAAGCAAACCTTCCATAATAATTTGTGTAAGAAACTTTTAGCTCTTTATATAAAATAAGCTTAGTGGAAGGATCAGAAATTTATCTTCTTGTTCAGTTCTGTATTTTAGTTGTGGTTCTTCCACAAATACACAGGCATGTGAGCACATACACAGCGTGTTTGGTTTGACAGATAAATGTGCTTTTATTTATTTGCTTACTTTTTTACTGACATCTGAATTAATTTATTTTTATCGGATATTGAACAGATATGCTGACCTGAAGAATAACAGAACTACCAATTACACCTTTAATTTTGACCAGATGCTGAATGATAAGGTGGGTTCACAGATTTTAATGCGTTTTATAATGGGAAGAAAGTATATAAGGGAACAACTTTTTCTCTACGCGTTTTTTACGAAAAATTAGGTACTTGGTATCGGATCATATTAATCTTGATGAGCCAGTCCTTGGCTTTAATAAAGTATTTTATTTCAATTCTTATTCCTCCTTAGTTTCCTTTGTCATAGTGCCTCGACCGATTGCTTCCTATTCTTTCCCTTAGCCTTCTTTTTTTTTTTTTGTTTTTTTTTTTTGCGAACTAGTATTCTCAATTGAGCAAGTCTTCAATCGTTCAGTTTATACTTGATTGCCTTTTTCTTTTATGAGCAGGGAAATACTGCTGTGTATCTGCTGTATGCACATGCCCGAATATGCTCAATTATAAGGAAATCGGGTAAAGATATAGAAGAATTGAAAAAGGTAGGATGCTGTCCTTGAAGTTCTGTAAAATTTAAATAGATTTCCTACACGTATTTTTCAATGTTTGTTATATAATAAATGCTGTCATCAAAGGTTAAAATATTAAGCATTTTTATTCATTGTTAGGACTTAATTTTTCATTTGTTCTAAAATGTGAAAGAAAATAATAGTTTTCCAATAAGAAATTATTTCCAAATTTGATTGATTTGACTACTCTTCAAATTCCAATTTGGTCTTTTACAAGTAGGGTACTTGCATCATTATTTTGTATTCAAACTTGAACTAAACTTTTGCTTCTCACGACTGGCCTAAGAATGCCTCCAATTGTTAGTTCGAATTTTTTTTTAACCATATGTTAGTGGCAGCTGGGAACATATTCAACAGGCATGTTTAACTGAGCTCAAAATAAATGTTATAGTCAAAATAGTAACTGTTTTCAATTTTTAACCAACTGAAGAAGTTAATTTTTTAAAACTTATCTATTCATTAATCAACTTTTAAAGCTTACCTAAAAATGTTACAAGTTCACAATTGTTTTTAATTTACAATTTAAAGCAATTGTTAATTTTATTTGTGATAGGTTGGAACTTTAGAGTTGGCTCATCCCGATGAACGTGTATTAGGACTTCATTTGCTCCAATTTGCCGAGGTAAGAATCCTAGGAGATATAACCATATCCATAAAATTCCTTGGATGCATTGACATTTTCTTATATTACTTCATTGTATTAAATTTGGGTTTGCTTTCCTTCCACCCTTCGCAGACTGTTGAAGAAGCGTGCACCAATCTTTTGCCAAATGTGTTGTGCGAATATTTATACAATTTATCTGAAGACTTCACAAGATTTTATACCAACTGTCAGGTATGAAGCATAAATTTATATTGCACCAAATATTGAAGTAAATAAATATATTTGAGAAATATTTGAAGCCTTCTCCTCTTTAGTAATGATGATTTTGAGGGTTGCTTGAGAAGGTAGGGTGGGGGTATGTTGCTTGCTGGCTTGGGCTATTTATTTGCATAGGGAAATGAAATAGGTTCGAGATTGAAATATAATTTCAAGTTCAGAAACTCGATGAGAAGATGTGCCTTAATGATAGTTAACACAATAAGTCTGGAAGCCTCAAAGTTCTTGTTTTCCTAAAATCAGTTTTGCTGAGGCTATAGTGCATTACTGCTGCGTATTAATCCGGAATGGAGTTATTGCAGTGGGGAAGGGAACTTTTTTGAGATTGTTCTCTTATCAAACTGTTTATGAATGCCACGAGTTGAAGCATGCTTTCCTTAACTATCTCCGATATATTAGCTCTATTTGTGATTTCCCAAGTTTTTAATTAGTAATACAAGGCTTTACGTGACAAAATCATTTGCTGAATGGCATCTTTGTCAATGCATCTTTTATTACGAGTAGAGGTGTGAAAATGGACGAGTGGCCTGGATGTGCCTCTAATGCAGTTAATTGATTGATTGGACTAGCCCTCAAGAATTATTTTTTTAATTGGAGAAAACTTGAAATCTGTTGAGGCCTTGAACGGGTCAGCCAGACCTGGCCAGCCCCAGTTAATTTTAGCACACCTAAACCTGTGGCTGTGCTATGAGCGAGCTTGATTAGTATTTGATGAACTAGGAAAATTTTGTGGTGCTACATTTTGCTGCTTATAACTTTTACACGTCTACTGCATCTTACAATATAATGGCAGATTCTTGAAGTCTGGATTTTAATTACCCTATTTCGTAAGGGCTTTAACAAAACAATTGCACGTCTTATTGATCGTACTTACTAGTCATCTCACCTCTTTGAAATCAATGCAGGTTGTTGGCTCAGCAGAGGAGACAAGTCGACTCTTGTTGTGTGAGGCAACAGCAGTCGTCATAAGAAAATGCTTCCATTTGCTAGGAATCACCCCCGTATACAAAATTTGAGCCATTGTAGAATCGTTCTCTACGTGTATTTTGGTACTCTAGTTGCAGGTTGGACCACACCCTGTGCTTTAAGCTTAAGAGAGTTGCTATTTATTAACCCGATGACGAGGATAGGTGTTTTTGGGAATTATCACTAAATTTTAGTTTTGGTCTGACAACAAAAGAATTGAACCAAATATTTGATATCAAGTGTTAGCTTGAGCTTTT
Organism: Fraxinus americana; assembly: GCA_035079005.1. Classification (NCBI taxonomy): domain Eukaryota; kingdom Viridiplantae; phylum Streptophyta; class Magnoliopsida; order Lamiales; family Oleaceae; genus Fraxinus; species Fraxinus americana. Next base: position 32,084,254 of record CM068710.1, on the reverse strand, counting down.
ATATCTTTATATTTGGAAGTGTTGCTGTTGTTGTGTCATATACTGGAAATGCCTGCGATTTATAGTTTATGCTTTCTGCAATTTTTTGGGGATATTTTAAAATATAAATCACACAATAATCTTGCTCCAACGTCTTAAAATTTGAAAGACATTCAAATAAGCGGAAATAAGTTGGTTTGGTTTCAAAAAAGAAAAAAACTTTTTACTTAAAATGTATTTAGAAATATAAAAATAGACCTTTACTTTGTATTTAGACATCGGCACCGCGTACACGGACGTATGTCTGTTCTCTCGGGAAAAATATGAAAAAATAGAAATACTTCTGGAGAGAGAATGAAAATATCCCTTCGGTATAAAGAATTAGACGAAGGAGAATACGACAGTGACTAGTTCTGAGAGAATTGCCGGTGATCCGACTGGGTTTCGGATCTTATTTCACCTTTTTGCCTAAACCTGATATATGAATTACTGAATAAATGCATTCATTTGTTGTTTCTTGTATGATTCTTTATTTATTGTCATTTCTGGCAAAACAAGGTGGCCTGTCGAATTTCAGGTTTGTTTCAAGACTCATTTTTTTTTCTCTAATTCTCCGATATCTTGTATTATTTACTCGTTGCGATTATATTTGATTGGTGTAAGGGAAAATGTGTATTTGTAAACTTTTATTAGCTTTATTTGTACAGGGCGTTTTTACTATGGATTGGTTTAAGTTCGGTGAATTTCTTTGAGGTTTTCTTGCTTGATATTTTCAACAATGGAATTTTATAAACACTAACTTATAAAGTTTAGCTACCAATCAAGCAAGCATGTATTTAGGCCCTGTTTGGGAAGGATTAAATTTTTCTACAGTAAATGAATTCTCATTTTCAACCGCACATTCTTCAATAAAATAATATTTTTCATCACATCAATAATTTTTTCTTCTTTTTCAACCACACATTTCCCATCATATCACTATTCAAAATCAAATTTTCTCCCAAAAATCTCTTCCAAACGGGCTCTTAGTTTTTTCCTGATCATGAAGAATAGATCTGCTATGAACAGACTCCAAGCTCGAGGAACGTTAATGTACTTCCAATATTAGTTGGTTTCAAGTATATGTTTTATGGTCATTTCTTAAGAGTGAAGTTCTTTATACGGAAATAGAATTGTTATCCCATGGAAAAGTAAGCTTGCCTTCTTAATGAGGAAAAGGGATGTTGGGAAAATCCAATGCCTTTGACTGAATGACCTTACTGCGACCATACGTCTTGATATACCTTGTACTGGCATTGATTTATGAACTGGCTTCCTTCACTTTTCACTGATTGGACAAGGAATATCACAAATTATTTTGCGGTGGGCTTGAGATAGCTAGTGATTTTCATGATCCACCCTCCTTCAAATGGCCAAATAGGCATTGCGTTACTCATCTTGAGTTTGACTATGGTTTGAGCTGTTTCATTATCTACCGACTTAGCTTGAGGAAAAACTGTTGGAATTATTTAATGATACTGAAAGAAATAAAAAGCTTGAAGTCACATTGAGGAATCATGATTTGAGCCTCGACACTTCTGGACAATTTGGTTTCACAACTCAACTACGTGACACTACTATCACCATTGGATGTATCTCTTGATTTCCGTTTTAAGTATTGGCGATATGGGTACTTAAACATTTGTCTATGTGACAGTGAATCACTGTTACATTATCTAATGCATAGAAATGTATTATGACTTTTAAGTACCATATTAGACCTCATAAAAGTTTAGTATAAATTATTAAAAATATCGTTAGGTAAAGGATGTTACGGTGGATAATCAATTTTGAATTTTCATTTAAAAGAATGGCATTTACTCTCTCTTTCTTATCCAGCCTTAATTAAACCTCAACCTCAATATTTTGTTATATAGTTGATAGTGCAAATGACTTCTCTGTTAAATGAAAATAAAAATGATAGCCACCTTATTTCACCATAATATTATTTACCTAATACAACTTGATCTAGTGCACCAAACTTAGCTTTATTGAATAATGTGTCAGTAACATAATTGTCATATAGATTCGTACTAAGTATTCGTGGAATTAAATAGCATTACTAATAAAAGGTCTGCGATCATTTTCCTATCCTCAACGAGGTTAGGGTATATGTAGGAGGAGTGGGGTGCGGTTGGGCGAGCATGTAGATATGCAAAGTCATATAGTGTCATATACCTACCTATTTAACTGTACTAAAATATGACAATTTGCAAACGTGTTGAGATTGAAAAGAGCTCATCACCATTTTCAATTAACACTTTATCTACCTCCCAATTGATAACTTACCCTTCGCTTCAATTTCCCTTTAAATGCAAGCAAAAGTTGGTCACAGTCCCTTTATTGATTTTCACTTTTAATCTCTCAACTACACTTAAAGAGGTTGGATCTGACAATTGTGGTTAGAAATTAAACTTCACAACTCAGCAATCTTAAAAGAAATTTATATGGCAGATATTAGATTGGACGGAAGTGTTCAATACTATCTAATTCACGTCAGCAAACATGTCATCACACTTATAAAGTCTACAACATGAACTCATAATTTGATGATAAATATACCTTTGACGTGTAGTGCAAGATATGATTTGGATGGTAGAATGAGTGAAATTGTAGTTCCTTTTTCTTTTTCAGTATTTTAGTCCAACAAATAAAATGCATTAACATAAAAAGCTCAAATGTATTTGAAAATTAGGTAAGTAAATGATGTGACGTCGTTAATTACGAATGTTCCGACCATGGTATGTAGTATCATCAACTAAAAACGTACTTTACGTGACACAGACGCGTTACACATGATCTTTATAGCATTTTGCGAGCATAGGGCATTATTTTTCAAACGTATCAAATCAAAGCTAGCAAAGAACTTACAAGTTTTAATAGGAAAAAAAATAATTTATGCATTGATTGACAAAAACGATCCAACCTTATAAGAACGCATCATTAGGTTAGAACGGAATGAAGATAGGCACAAATGTATATTAAAAATGTGTTTGATGGATATTATCGAGAAAAAAATATATTAAATAGTGATATGATGGAAAATATGTGGTTAAAAAGTAAGGAAAATTATTGATGTGATGGAAAATATTATTTTATTGAAAAATGTGTGGTTGAAAATGAGTTTCAAAATAATATATTTTGAAAGAATGTGTACCAAAAAGTGGCTAAATTATATTAAACTTCCCTTCCCTTTCAAACAAAAATCAACAAAAGAAAACCTAATTAATCGTTTTCAAATTCAGAATGAAGATTTATCCTGTTCAGGTCCAAAACTTGTACAGAGTACAATGTCCATTGACTTTGACTTTTCAGATTTTTGCCCACAAAAAGACGGTGATCAAAGCCCTGTTGAAGAGGGAAGTGGAAACGTGGCAGAAATCCATTTCATCAGGCCAGCGATATAGCACTCCCGTGATATTGATAAATACCACCTCAGTTTCTCTCTCTTCATATGCATACATTCATTCTCTCTCTGCATGCTTAGAGCTGCCTTCTCATTTTCATGCTATTTTCTGCAGTTTAAATTCAATAAAATCATGATTTTTTTTAGGAAATTTTGAGGTTTTAACATATCCACATTTCATTTTAAACTTTTTCATCTTTAAATTTATGATCCTGTAAAAGGCCATTATTGGCCGGAAATGGGGAAGAAAGGAGGTGGTTGGTTTTCCAATCTAAAGAAGGTCTTTAAACAGTCCTCCAACGACTTGCCAGAGAAGAAGGTTAGTTCACTCGATAAATTCGGACTCCTCTATAAGAATATTTTTAATTTTTGTTTTTAAGTTTTTTCTTGTTTTTGTTTTGCATTGTCCTCATGCCCTGTTTGCTTCATTGTTACGAAAGATGATTCCCATAGTCGTTCCCAAATTTATTTGAAATCAGGCTTAATATTAAAGCATGGTGTTCCGTCTTAAAAGATCTATATTTTTATTTTTATTCGACGTAGGATTTGCCCTTCTAACACGCCCATCAAGATAGTGGCTCATTTGAGCAAATCAATGTTGAAATACGTGTCATTTTTTAAGTTTTAATCAGATCAAATTGCTCGTTTTAACTCAATGAGCTCTATACGATGTTATGACTTGGGTTCCACACGGTCTTGTTTTTTTCTTCTTGAAGCAACACGATATGGTTCAATGAAACAATGCACAAGTACTAATTTTGAAAATGATATGATTTTGAGAAGGAAAATGCAGAGAAATGGCAACACGAAGCTCCAGAGGTTGTGTACCTTGAACATTTTCCTGCAGACAGTTCTCCGGATGTTACGAATGGTGAGAGCTTCTACGCATCTCCAGTGGCTGAAGATCCGAATCGTGCTCTTGCTGTTGCTGTTGCAACTGCTGCTGCTGCTGAAGCAGCCGTTGCAGCTGCTCAAGCAGCCGCTAAAGTTGTTAGATTAGCCGGATATGGACGTCATTCTAAGGAAGAAAGAGCTGCAACTTTTATACAATCATGTTACAGAGGATATCTGGTAATTTCTATCTTCCTTTTTCTCTAGATATTGTGTTGGCATGATACATTAGTTTAACCGATGTAGCAGAAATTACTCATTGCTAGATTAACTGCAACTTACGCGAGGATTGATAAATAGAAGAAAAATGGGATAACCAAACACTCACAGTGTTTCGCCTCAACGAGAGACTTGCATCTGCATTGCAGCTGAATATTTTCACTTTAAAGAAGAGTACAATTTCCGCACATAAAACCACCACATTGTTGACCTCACTACGAAGGTCTATATCCTGGGTCGATAGGACAACAATTTAGGGGTGTAAGCGGTCCGATTTTTGCGGTTTTTGACAAATTTTCAAATCAAACCGTTTTGACCGGTTTGAGAAAAGCTCAAACCTAAACCAAACCGTTTTGACCGGTTTGAAAAAAACTCAAACCTAAACCTAACGGTTTGGTCCGGTTTTAAACCGCCGGTTTCGCATATATTTTTTTCCTGTCTAGTATCTACTTTTATGCCATTAATTTAATATATACTTATATCTTACTAGAAATAAATCTAAAACAAACTAAATATATTTATTATAAATTTAAATACCAACAAAATAAAAGTAAAATCACAAAAAACTAAAGCATAGTTTTTTATTCGCCTTTTGACGTTTTAGAATAATACTTTACGATAAAAATACAATACAAGTCCACTAAAATAAATATAAGGTCCAAAAAAACATAATAATGTCCCTTTTCAACTAGCAAAATGAATAAACGAATTAATTTTGTCACAAAACTCAAGAAACATCAAATTTTGTCACAGAACTAGCAAAATGAAGAAACATTCACATACTCAAGAAGCCATAGAACTCATGATCAATTTTGTCCTTCATACACAAAAAAAAAAAATTTATTTAGCAAATTGGAAAAAAAAAAAAGAATTAAGACACGAATCCATCTAATAATGGCTTCCAAAAGACAAGCTGCAAATATTTTTTCTCCCTTATTCCACTATATATACCCACCTTCATCTTCTGCAATTTAACACGGAATTATACATATTCTCTCATATGTAAACAAATGTCTTTTGCGCACCTGATAGCCCGAATTTCAACTTCAAGCCTTACTCACGATCAATAAATATGTAAACAAATTTCAACTAAAAAGTGACAAAATTTCAATTTTAAGCCTTACTCACAATCAAACAAATATGCAAGAACCTGAAATAGTCTAATAATACCGGCGAACGTACACTACCGGCGACTGGGAAGTTCGAGATTTCGAGGGCGTTGACGATTTGGGGGAAACTAGGAGGCGCCGCAGGGAGTGAGGCTATGACCAGCGAGTTGCGAGTAAGAGAAATGGGAATTGGAAGATTAGGGTTGTGACTTGTGAGTATATGGACTTGAGTTGAGCTGTTTAGTGCTACTTCTTTCAAATTTGGGCATTTTTTTATATATAATTAGGCTTGGGCGGGTCATAAATCTTAATAATTAATAGAAAATTAGAAATTGACAAAAATACTTACAAAATGACAAAATTATTCAATTTTACAAAATTGAAATTTTGGATAAATTTTCAAAAAAAATCAATTTTTTATTTTATATATTTTTCGCCGGTCCGGTTTGGTTTCAAACCATAATTAAAATTCTCAAACCTAAACCAAACCGTTTTTGACCGGTTTGGTTTGGTTCAAAACCATTTCGTTGACGGGTCCACGTGGCACCAAACCGCCGGTTTCGAAATTGCGGTTTCGGTTCGGTTTTCCGGTTTGGCGGTTTTTGCTTACAGCCCTACAACAATTGATTGACTCCACAGTCCAAATAAAGTGCTTGGGCAAAATCGTCTAATATGAATACATTGTTCAAGTCTTTGTGACACCAGGCACCAGACAAATTTATTACTCGTCTATTTGATAATTTTTTTAAAAAAATTTTGTAGGCAAGACGTGCTTTACGTGCTCTGAAGGGCCTGGTGAGGCTTCAAGCTCTAGTGAGGGGTCATAATGTGCGGAAGCAAGCGCAGATGACAATGCGATGCATGCAAGCACTAGTACGGGTGCAGGCAAGAGTCCGTGCACGTAGACTTCAATTAGCGCACAACAAGCTTCTAGAAGAAGAAGAAGAAAGATTCGGACCACGACAAAAAGAGTATGTGCAAAGAAGTCCAATCAACAAGCCGGAGACAAAAGCTTGGGAGAGAAACAGAGAAAATGAAATGAAAAGGGAGAGAGCTCTAGCCTATGCTTTTGGCTATCAGGTTTGATATTGTTATTCTCATGTTGGGTTAAGTAACTTATTTTTACACAAACTTATTTACCTATAAGTGAAGACTAAAGCTAGATTTGCCGTGGCAGCAGCAGCAGCAGCAGCAACACGAACTCTTATATTCTAACCAAAATGGTGACAATGCTGAATTCTATGATCACGGGAATATCGAGCAACAGTGGGGTTGGAACTGGCTCGAGCAGTGGAAGGATTCGCAACCCTACAATGCCAAGAAAAATATTCCATGGGAAAGCTCCTATGTGACAGGTACCTCAACAGATGAGACATCATTAGGCTTTGAAAATGCAAACATAGGCCGACGTAGGGGAGTCCCAAAGGAATCGAGCCCACGTACAACTCTACAACAGCCTAGATCGAGTTTGGATCATATTCCTAGCTTCATGGTCCCAACAAAGTCTGCAAAAGCAAAAGTTCGGGGCCAGGTCCCAGTCAAACAACGAAGCCCACCGGGAACCCAGTGGAACTCTTCAACAAAAGGAGGGACAGTCACTGGGCACAGCTACATGTCGTCGAGCTCCAGTGGAGGAAAAGCAGCTTATCAGGCTCCAAGAAGCCCAAATGCAAGAGTTCATTGAAATAGTGGACAGGCTAAATGAGCATTACCTTGGGAATTACCAGATTGAGACATAATTTTGGGTCCTTGCCTAATATCCTATCGTTTGTTAATAGATTGTTTAATTTATTCAAATTTTTACTCATCTTTTCTTTAGCCTTGAGAGAAATACAATCAGTATTCCATGTAATGATGTACCAGACCATCTAATAAGGGTTGGATAATTTGTTAATTTGAGTTGTTTTGTTGAAATCTATTATAAATGAAAAAATATATAAGAAAGTGTTCTATAAGAACAATGTTTTATCTAGTTTTGTCAGTAATCTAACAAACAACAGAACAGAATGATTCAAGAAGATTCATGTAATCGACCCTAAGTTTAATAGTCCTCAGACTCCGGATGATCACACAACAAATCTTAACGTGCTGCACGACGCACAAAATGTAGACGACAGGGGTGTATAGATACTTAAAAGAGCAGATCAAATTTACTTATAAGCTAAACCAAATATCCTCGACTTTAGATGCAAGAGCAAAGCCACGAGATATGCACACACACACACACACACACAGAGCTGAAGGGTAAATTATGCATAGAACGGTCCGCCTGAACGCCGCTCAATCTGAATGTTTGAAAGTGGCGGCAAGTACATGTAGATTTTGTCCCACATCGATAGTGTTTAAAAAAGAGTAAGGAAATAATAGTTATAAAAAGGGGGGGAGAACACACTTTCAAAGCATCTTTGCGCTTGGGGCAATGACGCAGCTAGTGAGGTTCTAACCGAGGCGCGTCTATTGCTGGTTGAAAACTATTTCCAAACCCCCTCTTCGGCCTGGGTTCGTCCTTGGCTGTCGAGAATTTCTGGAAGGGCTTCCTTTACTGGTAAAGCCCTGCAATTCTTTACTCAAATTTTTTTCATGAGAACTACTATTTCAAATTAGTGGCACTTCAAAGTAACGAATGAAGGAAAAACAGCTAAAATCTGTGTTGTTTTATTCAATCGTATCATATTATAACACTCAGTCCGTAAGAAACAAGAACTAAGGTTTTGATTTGTTAAAATTTTAAGAGTAATGTTACTTGCAGTCGTTCACTGCAGCAGTTGTCCACTGCAGCAGTTGTCATATATGGCACACGCATGACATGTAGTTATTTGATGCATTAATGTGGTAGTTTTTGACCACATTTAATGCATCAAATACACACTTGACATATGTGTGCCACATGGAGCGACTGCTGCAGTGGGCGACTGCAAGTTGCATTTTTCAATTAATATTAATAGCTTATTAACAAGTACTAGAAATCCAATTCATGTATTTTTGAAAATTGTGACATAATTCACTTTTCTTTGTTGAGTGCGTCCATGAAGTAAAGTAACTCAAAACTTCACGAATAGAAAAACGAATTACGTTAATAAAAACGAAGTTCTAATTGATAAAACTAATAATAAGATCAAGAAAGTCTCGTTACATTAAACAATTGTCTTTTGAGCAATGGTACGTAAAAGTTCCACCAAGCTTGGAAGGTAGGTAATACACAACAGTTATTTTTTTTCTTAGTTAGCTTTTAGAAGGAAAATAAAAAGAAAAATAATTAAAAGGGGACCCATAGACGTCGAGTAGGTTTAGAGACCCAGGCAATGTTGATAAGGCGGTCGCGGGAATTCAGGAAGCAAGCCAAGATTTAAAAAATCCTCATTTACCGTCCCGTTTCATTCATTAATTCCGGGGCGGGACCATGATCTCCACCCGAATACTACTCAGGTTGGGACAACGCACGGTAGATTGGGAGTTGGGAATTTTGCCTTCACTTCGTATCATAGAGATGATAAACAATGCTGAGTTCGAATTAGTATAAAGACAATATAGTCAGCTATAGCTACTATACAGTGTTATGGTTTTTTCTCACACGGCAAGACTAGTACAACGATAAAAATAAGATGCAAAAGGATAAAATCGAGCAAGTAATTTAGCAAGTTCGGAGAAAAAGGGATTTAATGTAGGACAATCCATCTTCTATTAGCCACATGGAGTGAGTTTCTTGTTACCTGCACCGCGAGGATTGTCATCTTTCCAGTCGTCCCATGCCCTTGCTTTCTCTTGAGCAGCATCTTCTTCTTCTTCTTCTTCTTCATCCTCCTCCTCTTTGCCTGGCCTTGATTTCCGGTTATCCTTATACCATGAGGAGTTGGCTTCTTCCATAAGCTGCATATTCCTCTCTTGCCATTTATTCATTATTTCCATCTCTTTTAATCCAGCATCCTCTATGCTCATTGTTGGTAATCTGCAAATTAGTACTCAAAATTCAGCAATTAAACATCAATTGCATTTTCAGTCAGGTGGATTCCTGGAAAGCACAAGGCGTGAGATACATTTTCTCTCTCTTTTTCAGTAATGTTTAATGCTTTTCAGTCCATCCTACCAATCGTGCCACAAGGGATAGCACATTGAGCTATAGCAGTTAATATGTTAATTCTCGTTTTATTCATTTTTAATGAAACCTAGCATACCTATAATGAGGCTGGAAAACCTGAGCAGCCATTCTTTGCCGTTCGCTTGTTGGGTTTTTGGCCACAAGACTTGTTGGTCCAAAAATCATTGGCTGGTGCTTGTGCTCGTGAGCCTGCGAAACATTAGCTCTCCCCTCTATAACATCTTGAGCAAAAGTAGCACATGTGATTGGAGGTGCAGGTTTTGTATATCGAGCTCGTGTTGCAGCATTCCGATGCCAGGCCTCGGCTTTCTTGGTGCGCTCGTCAAGGGTAAGCTGTGAAATTTCAATGTCCCCTTCCTGTAGAAAATAGCATGTGTGCATTTCAATGTCTTGACTAATTATTTAGCATGACATATGAAAGAAAACACTTAAGGAGAATGTTTCGCTAAGTAAGATTTAGAACAAATAATCTCTTTAACTGGTGAAAGTTAGAAATAAGTATATTCCTTGTATTGACCGTCCGGGAAGAGACAGAAATCAGTAATTACTTTCGGGAAGAGTAGATAAATAGAGCATGTTTAGGAAGTGTTTAAAAACAATTCAAATTATAAATAGATAGAAATGAGTGGTGGTGGATAAGTGGGTAGAACTTATGGGTTCTTTGAAATGAGTGGATAAAAAATGGCTTGTATGTGTATAAACATGAGCCTATTCAAACATTTTAGGAGACAAAAAGTTACTTAAAAGTAACTATACACTTTTTAGATTTAGACAAATATGCTTGCCACCTGGCACCATCAATTTTGACCATAACAAAGTTGACAACAAGCAACATCACATCCTACCCCAAATTTAATGCTCTATACCTGTGACTGCTTTTCTTTTATAGCAGAAAGCATCTCTTCCTCTTTCTTCAGCATTTCCAACAGATCAAAAGCCTGCATGCAGTTTATGGAGAGACTTGATTATATAAAAATGAAGTAAATAAAAAAACAGAAAAAGAAGCAGCAGCTGGGAAGGCACAGAAAATGCTGAAATTTGGACCAACCTTACAGAGCACCAAGGATATGATAGCCAGCCATGCCTATAGAAACAGTAATAATAAGATTCAGCAAAAAATTCATAGAATTACAGGGGGAGGGAGTAAATAACCATACAAATGGATGAAATTTATCATCTTAAATCCTTTAAGCACACAACATGTAGCACTCTGTGCATAAATGCATAATAGTCCACTTGAGATAGTAAGTTTGTCAGAATAAGCTTGATGTGTAACAAGGATGCAATGCCACAAGGGGAAACAAGTGATGCTCAGACATCAATAAATCTGACAATCAACAAGCATTTTCCAAGTAACAAGCAACCAGTTGAGCTGCAGAAAAATTAAGTAATAGCTGCCTAGCAGAAGCCCATTCAATACATAAGTCCAAAACCATGGCTAAAAGAAACTTTTTTAAAACTGTCCCTTCACCAACATGTAAACAGCCGACACGGATTTGTTCCTTGTGTTAGAAACTAAGAATTAGGGATTAAAATTAGGAGAACATCATACAAAATATAAATAATGAGCCACAACACACTGAAAGGAGAGCCTGAAATGTAAATAAAACAACTGACCTCTCTTTCTTCTTCTCCATCATCATCAAGCTGATCATCTTCCCCTGCCTCAACTGGAGTAGATAATGCAGAGGCTCTAGTTGAACGCCCACGACGTTCCTTCCGCTCCTTTATTTCTAGCAATTTGGATTCAGCAGCTTTTTGACGTTTGAACCGAGCAATCTGGAATGGGTGATATTATTAATATCAAAATTGTATTCGGCATCATGCAGCAATAAACGGCAGAATGCAGAATGAAATACAGTTAGATATATGATCCTTGGAACTTGTAGCAATATAAATACATACCTTCTTAGCCCTCTGATCTGCAAACGATTTACCACCCGATTGTGCAGATGCTGCTAATTCATCTTCAGGAACAAGCTCCATTGCCTCACAAAATGAGATAAACTCCTAGTAGTAAGGCCAAGGGAAAACCAAGAATCCATGACATCACTAAAATTTGTAAGCAATGCTTTCACTAACAATAAGAATTGAAAAGACGCATATACAGCTTTCTTCAAACAACTTAGTGGCAAAAATTATTACCTTCAACTTGGCCTGTGAAGCCTTAAGAATTTGAATCCTATCCTCTTGTGCAATTTTCTCCATTAACTCGCCAAGATAATAAGGCACCTGTATCAGATGTCATGAGATATAAAATAATATCATTAATCAACTATATCTACACTAGTTATGCTAACATAAATTCATCAGTTTTTCTTCAAAAGCTCGGACTCAATCCCTATTAAACAAATTGTGCAATGTATACAACTAAATGGAAGAAAAGATGATTATGAAGAGAGAAATAGCAATTCACAAGCATCATTTAGGTTGAGAAACATAATAAGATCACATCCTTTTTTTTTTTTTTTTGATAAGTAATAAGATCACATCTTTAAAGATTAGAAATAGAAACACACCCCTGACATCATAAATTTACTACTCATAGTCAAAACTTTATTGACCAAATGAACTCAAACTTCTAACCAATCTCATAAGTGAAGCTTCAGTTTTTATTATCTTATATTCTATCATCATTAGACACGAATTTCAAGAAATGAATTACATTCCCAAAATGAAATCAATAAGCTATAAGCTCCTAATGAATGCAACAAAAAACTAATGCTTTTTTTCAACAAAATAAACTTTTGAATTGTAAATTCCACATCTTCTCCCACCCATATATTCAAATTCGGATTAGTTAACTAAATCAGAGTTAAATGTTTCATTAGTCACTGAACTTATAACTAAGTCAAACTTTACTAGCTGATCTTTAAAATATTTCCGAGTGATCATTGAACTTTAATATATTGCACTCCATTACTTACTCATCATATTTTATTAATCACTCAACTTTTAAAATGCTTTCGAGTGGTTGCTAAAATTTAATATGTTGCACTCCATCACTCACTCATCATGTTCCACTAGCTACTGAACTTATATGTCCGTCATGCTTTATCCACTGAACTTTAAAATACTCTCAAGTGGTCACTGAACTTTATACACTGAATCCAACTATTCAAAAATTAAAAATTTTAAAGTATAAAATACCATACACGAAGACGAAGCCATTCTTTCATCTTGAATTACCTTGTGATCATTCTAAAAATTATATTTTGTTAGTTTTGATTAATATTATTCACTCTAAATCGAAAATTTCCCTACCTTTTTGAAATTAATTTTTTTATTTTCTTGAGTTGGGTCTACGATCTCAATCAAAGTAAAGAAATAATATTTGTATTTTGCTTTTTGACGTAAAGGAAGATTATTATTTAAATTAAGATTTATGTCAATTTGAAGCTAGTATTCTTCTATCCCCTTGAACATAGCTTTTGATAACTAGAAAAATTAAAATTTCTTGACTAATATCAATGATCATCTTAATTGAAAGTCTCATTATATATTCGATATTTTATTTTTATTTCTTTTATCTAGGTCGAATCTCATATAAAATCAACTTTACTAGAAAATGTTACGTAATTCAGTGACCATTCGGAACACATTTTAAAGTTAAGTGACTTATGTAACATGATGAGTTAATTCAGTGACCATTCGGAACACATTTTAAAGTTAAGTGACTTATGTAACATGATGAGTTAGTGATAAAGTGCAACATATTAAAGTTTAGAGTCATTTAACTCTAAAAACATCTCATTTCACACCAAATATCATACAAAGCAGATCACATGTTCACGAATTCTTATTTCAGAAGCTAAAAAAGTGGTAAAAAGTTCATTTTAATTCTCAATTTCTGATAAACACTTGCCAGAAGATACTTGAGATTGGTAGTGCTAACATCATCCTTGGTCTCATTTGCCGAAAATAAGCCCAACTTCCCAATCATATCGTCGCATTGCCTCAACAAGTCGCAACCTTTCTTCACTGTCTCCTATAAAATACAAAAATAAAAGTTATAAACAATTCAAAATTAAACAAAGAATAATTAAAATTATAAAGAAAAATTGTATAAAGAGAAAAACCTGATCGACGGATGATTCAGATGAAGCATCGTGAATTTTTCGAGCCTGTTCGAACAGAACTGGAAGCGACATCTCCTCCATCTTCAATTCACCCATAGCCGATTTCTTATAACTTTTTTAATATAAAACCCTATTTTCTAAAACCGACAAAATCAGGAAAAAAAACCTATAAATTGAAAGGTGAAATCAATAACTGAACCAAGAGAGATTCTGGACGAGTGAATCTGTTCAAAAAGCGTATGTAAGCTTGCTGGGTAAGCGGTACAGTAAATAGCGGGATGAAATTGTGTTTGATAACTTGGAGGATCAGTTATTGTCCGAGCGGATTCTGGATCATATTGTTGAACGGTGACATGAAATTCTAGAATGGCCTAGCCTAAGTGTTGTCAACTATAACACCTGTACTGTGGTGAGCCCAATATATTTGGGCTAAGATAAGTTCTGGACTGGACATTTGAGCCCACAAGCAATGTGTAATTTGTTCAGTACCCATCGAGTTTTAGGGCCCGTTTAACAATTTTTTTGAAAAATTAAAAGGGAAATTACAAAAACTCGGGTGCTTAAAGTTTGGAATTCAAAAATCAGGGACCAAAATTCAATCTTCAAAAATTAGGTGCTATATAAATCCTCCAACCCTAATTTTTCACTCAATACCCCATCCACTCCCCTCTCTCGCCTGAGTCGCCTCCCCCCCCCCCCCCTCTCTCTCTCTCTTCCGTCCCCTCCCCTCCCCATCCCTCAGCCGTGATTCGCGATTTCGTTGCTGCGATTCCCGAAATCGCGAATCGCAGCAGGTCTCACGCAACAGACGCTGCTACGTCGCTTTTCGCGAATCGCAGCAGCGTCTTACGTGAGACGCTGCTGCTATCCCACAGTTGTGGGTGTGGTGTATACGGTAGAACCCCTACCGACAACTTACAAAAGAGGTGTGTGGTGGTGTTGATGTTGATTGTGGGGTGGTGGTGGTGGTTTTAGTGACATTGGTTCTGGCAGCGGTGAGTTGTTGGTAGTTGTGGCGGTGGTGTTTTTTATGGTCGCGATGCTGCTGTCCTTCCATCTTTTTTGGGTCGCAATTTTGGTGGTGGCGAATGTGGTGGCTATGTGTGCGATCAACTGCGATGTGGCAGTGGTGTCGCGGTAGTAGGTGCGTGCGATCTGTTGCGATTTGGTGGTTAGCAGTGGCTGTGAGTGTGGTGGTTTGTGGCTGTGGCTGCTGCAACCTGTGACCAAGCGGCGGTAGTCTATGACCAAATGTTTGGTAATCTGTGACCCAGCATTTGGTCGATCTGTGACCTGTGACCAAGCGGCGATAGTCTGTGACCTAAAAATTTAATAATCTGTGACCTCGAAATAATATGTGACCAACTAATTTAAAAATCTGTGATCTCGAAATAATTTGTGACATACAAATTTTTTGATATGTGACCTCGAAATAATTTGGGATCAAAAAATTTGACGATATGTGACCAGTAAATAAATTTCTAACTTAAAATTATGAATATGTAACCATTAATCACAAAATGTGACTTTATTATCTTTATTTAATAAATATTTTTAATTAATTAAATAAATACCCGATTTTTGAATTTTTAAACAATTTACCTTATTTTTGAATTGTAGTAAAGAAAATACCTTAAATATGATTTTTTCCCAAAATAAAAACTGTTTTTGAAAGTACTTATCTTAAAAGAACTTTTATATACTGATCTAAAATGGCTTTTTCAAGAAGATATGCAAAAAATAGAAGTAAAAGCAAAAGTTCTGTCAAAAAATCTCTTAGTACTTGTTTGGAAAAGCAAAAAAGCAGAAACCCACTAATGATCAGTTGGTTGAACCAATGACTTGGTGATTTGATGGCATGTGCGAATCAACGATCGTTTCGAGTATGATAACCATGTTCTAAATCAACCAAATTATTATATAATTCAATACTTTATGGGTTTACTTTAAATCCAACCCAAAGGTGGGGATCCCTCCTAGTCACCAATTCCTGATTCCAAGGTTAGATCTTGCCACTAAAAATAGTACCTGGCCAATTTGTACAGCTTTTTCTCAACAAAATTCCTTCTTTACAGGTCAGAGAAAAGGGGGTGCAGTTTTATATATTAAGGGCGTGTTCGATAGAGATTAAAATCGGATTAAAATTGAAAAATTAGTCGTTATTGTTGACTTTTATTAGACGAGTGAGACCCAATAACGATTATATTTTCAATTTTAATTGAATTTTAAGCACGATCGAACACGCCCTAAAAGTCCACCAATAATGAAGAAAATCCTCTAAATTCTGATAACTGTGGAACCCTGTACCATGAAGAATTTGTGGCCAAATCA
The DNA here is from genome assembly GCA_035079005.1 of Fraxinus americana. Lineage (NCBI taxonomy): Eukaryota > Viridiplantae > Streptophyta > Magnoliopsida > Lamiales > Oleaceae > Fraxinus > Fraxinus americana. The sequence goes on along the minus strand of CM068710.1, from coordinate 32,068,105 downwards.
TGATTTTGCTGATTAACCCAAAGTCCTTGATTGCATTTCTTGGTCTCTGCACCTCAGAAACTTAACATCCCCTGAACCATTAACAGGTGATTAATTATTTAAATATTAGACACAATTAAGAATTTTTTAGACTCCTCTTAGTGGCAAATGATATTACTTAACAAGTATATAATATCTCTCACATCAAAAAATCTTTCAAGATCCTTAAACGATGACCGACTTATATGCGTAGAAATTCATAAAATGGCTTATGATGTCACTTTGGATGCATATCATAATAAGTATAATTAGACAAATATCAACTATTGAATAATTAGCTACTTGAAATCAATGTCTTACATGATATTATATTGAGAAGTCGCTGGTGAACCCCCACGACTATGGTATGTCGTCAAGTTGTCACTTCTACTTCGCATTGAAGTGATCATTCTTGATGGCATATTACGAATGAGATCGGTGGAAAATGACAACTTTGGGTTGGCAATGTCACAGATGTGGCTCATTTTAGCAACTTTTTAGAAGATTTTACTATAATGCGCTCAGTGTGGACTTTTATCTCACAATTACATGACATGTGTTGGTACAATGACATTGATGCTGTTTTCCATGTCAGTTTTGTTCTCTTCATCAGTTTGGTGCCCCAAAAAATTCACAATTTTTTTCATCATTTGGTGCCCTAAAAATTTAGAAAATGACCCACAAATGGTCCTTCCTAAATTATTAGGGTAGGTAACATATATGTCATAAAACCTCAGTCTAATTTAATGACTAAACTATTTAGCTTTTTGCTTCTCACAAGAAACTAGTAATTTCTAAGAATTATTGAGTGGTTGATTAAATAAAGTTGCTTTCCTTTTCAAATGATACGTATATTATCACACGACGTGACAATTGACCCGACTTGATCCACGCACATGCAAAGATACATAAATGTCAAAAAGGGTCAATTCATGAGCCCTTCTCGACTTATAGCCGAGATTAGAGGCTAATATATCAAGCCAAGCCAGGCCCAGCTCGACTCGAGGCCTCCCACACTGATACCACTGCGAGGTTGTACCTCCAAACCACCCTGGAAATTTTGTACACAATAATATATGAAATGGTGGATGCCTGATGGAGATATGACTGGTAGCGTTTATTCTTTGTATCAATTGGAGACAAAATCACCCGGAATCTAGCTTTTTTGCTGCTTGTTTTCAGAACCATAATCGAATAAGAAAATGAGTGAAAAAGTTGTTAAGGAAAGGGTGTAAAGTGGGGTCAACCTTCACAGAAAACCACGGTAGAACAATTTTCTTTGAGTTTTTCTGCTTCTAGTTACACCTGCACAATCTTTCTTTCTTTTTAACTGATTTAGCAGTATTCACACATGTAAAGTCATGCTTTCGGCATTCTCATAACGATGAATATCAAGATAGTTTCAAGAATTCACAGATGAAACCAGTTTCTGAAGTTGGGTTTTGCTGCTGCTGAGCCACGTTGCCCCACCCCTACCCATCCCATTGGAAAAATTTGTTGCTTTAAGCTACTTGTTTTGGCTAAAGTTCATTGAGTTTGTTCTGGGTTCTGTTGGTAATGGGAGATTGAAGAATAATTTTGAGAGAATTTACTGGATTGGCTTGGCTAAGTTCATGTAAGTTTCTATCTACCCAGAATTTTTGAATTTACAAATTTTGGTTTCATTTCTAGAAATTTTTTACTGTATGCCTTTCTTTTGCTTTTTCTAAATTTTAAAAGTTATAAGCATTGTTGGTTATTGCACTTGATGACATAAGCATAGTTGGTTTTGATCTTTTCCCTAATTTTGACCACATGGATTTTATATTTCTTTGGCTAGTGTGATTTTGCATAGTTTTCAATTGAAGTTGAATTGTTTCTAATTCGTGAATCTATTTGAAGAATATGTGATATTGAATGTGTAAAGGTAGATTATAACTTCCAATTTCTGTGAAATTGTTCAGCAATCAGTGATCTTATAATAATTGATCAATGGATAAAAAGTGGGTCTCAGGTTTGATTTTCGCTATATCTGAGGAGAATAGAGAATATCCAACGTTTTTGGCAATTGCATTTTTTGCCCTCAAACATCAGATAAAATTTATTCAAAGAATAGTCGACATTTCAAAAGTAAAACTAGATTCTAACTGGCAATTTCTATGTGATATTGTTCAGAAATAAGTGATCCTATAATTGAGCGGAGTAAAAGGGGGTCTCTGGTTCGTTTTTGGCTGTGTTCAAGTATAATATAGTTTGTAAGCTGTCTTTTTGGCATTTCTTGTGCATTTATACTGTTTTTTATTGCAGTTAAATTGGTGCTAATTCATGAATAATTTCTCCATGATATCGTCAGTGGTCTTATAATTGAGAAATGGATGCAAAGGGGGTCTCAGGTTCTTTTGTTGTTATATCCGAGGAGAATAGTGATAGCTTGTATTCGATGTTTTTTGGCGTTTCCTGTGCATTTTTTGCGCTCAGACTCTTGCCAGAGCCTGATATGTGTGATGATAAATGGTCTGAAATAAGAAATAGGATGCTTCAAGGGAGTGCGCACCTCTTGGGACTTCTGGTGTGGAGAGTTCGGAGGGAAGAAGTCGAGTCTGGGAAGTCTAAGCTTCTCCACAAGCTCGAGGCTGCAAAAAAGGAGATTGAAGAATTGAAGAAAATACGAAGCGAAGATGCAAAAGCTAATGAGAAAGTTGTCAGCATATTTGCTGCCCAAGAACAGACTTGGTTCAATGAGAGAAAGAAACTTAGACAGCAAATTGGTGCTCTTGTGAATGAATTGAGAGTACTCGAGATGGAGAAGGATAAAACTATTTCAGAATTAAATGGGAAATTGCAAGAGAACGAAGTTTTAATGCAGCCGAAGGATAAATCTGTTGAGGAAGAGGAGACTAGGAGACGTGAATTAGAGGAAAATCTGAAGAAGGCCGAAAACCTGGTGGAGGAATTGAGAGAAGCTGTCAAGCGTGAAGCTCAAAGACACTCCAATGAGATCTCAAAGCACAAAACTGCATTTATTGAGCTCGTATCAAACCAGCGACAGATTGAAGCGGAGATGGGACGGGCTCTTAGGCAAGTCGAAGTAGTGAAACAAGAGCTTGATTCAGTACTCGAGCAGAAGGAGAAGTCAATTTTGATGACCCAAAAATTATCCTTGGAGCTTGTAAAATTGCGAAAGGATTTGGAACAGAAAGACCAGATTTTATCAGCTATGCTTAGGAAGTCCAAATTGGATACAGCCGAGAAACAAATGCTTTTAGATGAACTAAAATTATTGAAATCCAAAAGAAAGCAACTTGAGCTAGAAACAGCAAGGTGGAAGGAAGTTTCTGAGTCCCGACATGAAAGAAATTCATTAAGAAATATGTTGTCTAAGCATGTAAATTCGAAGGCAGATATACATTCAGGTGGCAAAGGGGTACATTCAAAAGCAATAATGCTACTGGACATTGGAAAACCCCGGTCAGAGAAAACTGACTTTCTTTCTGAGTACAACCAGCCTAAATTTAGGAAATGGCCAGAAGCATTTTCTCCTCTATCTGACCCGCACTCATCTGATGGAAGTGAGGAACAGAGTAAGATCCTATTCTTGATGTTCATACTCAAATTGACACACACTGATGGGGTCAATGGGCGATCATTGGCGACCGCCATTGCACTTTGGAGGGGTGCCCGTCTAAGGTCGGCCCATATAGTTGAGCCCACGTCATAATTTATGACACACAATCACACATAATTTTTGCTTAAGCAAAAGATAAAGATGTCAAATCTGATTAAACATTCTGATTTGATCAATCGTCTCAATTCATCAAAATCAAGAAGATACAAAATTGTCTCTTTTATTTTAATTTAAAAGTGGATTCCATTATTGATAATTTTTGCCTTAAATTTGCAATTTGTAGAGTTCACAACTGATATTCAGCACTTGGAAAATTGGGTCCAATCCGAGGCTGAAAAATGCAAGATTGCAAGTGAAGAGAGACATCATATTGAAATGGATGCTTTTGCTGAACAATTGAGACTCAAAGACGAAAAAATAGAAGCTTTTCGTTGGCATTTGTTGAGCATGGAACTGGAATCAAAGAGGTTTCAGTCGCATGTTGGAGGGCTTGATCACAAGCTAGCTCGGCTCAGGCAAGATAATCTGAAGTTGGAAGCTCGATTGCTGAACCGAGAAGCAGAATTACATTCTCTGAAAGAAAAGTTGGCATTGTTGTCAAACTCACCAGATTTTCAGAAAACTAACTTCAACTCATCTCTGCACAAGATAGCTGTATCCCGTGATACTGTTTGGTCAAAAGTTAAGATCATAAAAAGAAAACCCCGGAAAAAAGAGCAAGAAACGAAGATGAAACCCAAGGCAATATTGCAAGCCGTGGCAATTGAGGAGGAAAATGAAACCCCGGAAAATAGGCATCTCAAGGATATCGTTTTGACACTTGAATCTCCGCAGAAGGAAATAAAAGAAGCGAAATTTGCTCCCTTTTCTGAGGATATTGTGAGTGCTGAAACATCAACTTCAATAGGCCAGGGTATAAGTACCAAAACTAATCCTTCATGGAAGGTGGATCTTCACGCTCTTGGTGTCTCATACAAAATCAAAAGGCTGAAGCAGCAATTACTCATGCTTGAGAGGTTAACAGGAAATCAAGAAAGTTGTGAAAAAGGTGAAAGCGACAATGATGGACAATTTGGGATAAAGGGATTTTATGCACTTATGTCATTCTTGAATAAACAAGTCAATCGATATCAATCCCTTCAGGGAAAAACCGATGATATCTGCAAACGAATGGTATGCTCCAATCCTAATATTTCCTTCTCTCGTTCACTAAGTTGTCACTTTTTTTTGCTTCTTCGTGTTTGTTGACATGTTTAAGAATTTCATTTGCATGTTCGATAGGGAGGATTGGATAATACTGAACAATATTAAAAATGTATAAGAAAATAAAATCATATTTTTATACTATTGAATTTATCCAATATTGCATACCAAACATACACTAAAGGATTATGTTCTAAGCATAACTCAAATGAATTGCAGCAGGAGAATGCCCTGGATTTCAGCAGTGGAAGTTCCAAAATTGCTAGAACTGAGGAGGAAACCAAAAGGCTGGAGCACTTTCTTGAAGAAACCTTTCAGCTGCAGCGATATATTGTTTCGACAGGGCAGAAACTAATGGAAGTCCAAACTAAGATTGCTTCTGACTTTAAAGGGGATGTAGAGGAAATCGAAAAGCCTGCTAGTTTTGACATGAAGCGATTCGCTGATACTATTAGAACTCTTTTCAGAGAAGTACAGAGAGGACTTGAAGTCCGAATATCTCGACTCATTGGGGATCTTGAGGGAACCCTCGCATGTGATAGTATCGTCCATTTCCAAAAATAGTGGCAAACTGTGAATAGTGAAAGGAAGAGGCCAATACAAAGGTTCTTGCCTTGCCATTTTTCTAATCCATCGTGGAACTTTTATAGTAAATATGTATAGCAAATAAGCTGTTCTAATGTCTTAAATTATTCATCTAACTATAGTGCTTAAAGTGAGGAAAAAATACATAGATGATTTAGAAACAATGGAGCCGAGCCCTTTCTTTTGGAACATTTATGCTTTGGTTCTTTTGATATCCCATATTGCACGTGGAGTCCTATTCATGAATTTATAAGCACATTGAGCAGTCTCGTTTTAAAAGTGATTTCTGTCATTTTGTCGTATGAAGTAGGGATCGAGGATCTGATTTATAAGTTGTAAGGAAATATTATACAAATCTTATCCAACTTACCGGTGATAATCAATTTTATTGGGCAGGTACATGTAAAGGAAGACGTGTTCTACATGTTTGATACAAAAAATTCAACATGACTAAATATGATTAAGTAAGATCGATATATAAAATAAAATTTATTAGCTGTCTTGTCTAAATCAGCATACCAAACATGCTGTTAGTGGACTCTAGTCTCTAGTATAATTTTACTCGTTAGTAGGATCATAACAAGTGACCTTAAACTGGACGAGGTTGTTTCTTTTGCTTGCCTTAAATAATGCTGGAAAGGAGCAATGGTTGAGGAATAGAAACGTTCAGTGTATTATTGTTCAATCTGACATATTGAACAAGCCACAAATGCATTGATCGTTAGGAATCTCAAATATTGAATAGGTTAATAAAAAGTGCATAATGGGAAACTAAGTTGTTAAGTAGTTGAGATGTAACAAACAAGAGAAAGTTGAATACCATAGCTGGGGAAGATTATGGCTCATATTAGCTCTCTTATCTTCACTCACTTGATACATCTGCATGTGTTCCCCCTTTTCAGTACACAGCTTTAAATGGTGTAGCTACCTTATGTTGATTGCAGTGGACTTATTGACAGGGCCCATGTTTATTAATCAATTAAGCTTCATTGGACTAGTTCGAAAATTAGTCGATAGAGCTTCACACTTTATTCTATCAAATATGCTACATGTACATTTTGTTTTACATCATTTTTTATATTGTGTCACGTGTTGGTACATGATGGACAGTTTTTAAAAATAACACACTTTCTCGTCTAACACTTTTTGAATTTACACACAATGTAAACCAATATGTCATCCATAGACCGTGCACTTAGCATAGTGGAGTAGTTTTAGTTATAAATTTTATTATTTTTATTAGAGTGGGCACCAAAATGGTCATGTTGGTCCAAGCCATGACCTTCATCCAAGTTTGCTTCAGGCTGGGGTATGAACTTGAACTAACACGTAAAACTACAATCTGAATTGTCTTTCATGACCCGCTAGCATTTCAGACTGAACCATTACAACATATTGTCCTGTTTGGTGTAAATTAAAATTCACTAAAAAAAATTAAGTCAAAATCAATAATTAATTTGATTCATAATTTTTTAATCTACATTGACATTATATAATTTCTTCTTTCCTTAGAGATTTTAATACGATGTAAAATTGAAAAAAAAAAAAAAAAGAATTGATTGCAATTATATACTTGTGACATTACTCGTGAAAGTGAAGCGCCTAGAGCGTTTTTTACCTTCTCATATCCAGCAATAATCACCCGCTTCCCCACCTCCCCGAAGGGGGTGGGGGGGGGGGGGGTAACGGGTTGCACTATATATACACGTACAGATAAATATAATGCAAAACTTAATGGGTTCTACTCCAAAACTTTCTTTATCTAAACTTCGATACAAGCCGAGAGAGCCTCTAGAAGTGCAAACACCGCCACTCCAACCATTAGTTTCCATCCCATTTCACTGGGAGGAGGCACCGGGAAAGCCCAGAACCACCGCCACTATTCCACCACCACCTAATAACAAAACTGCCTGCAGGTGCTTAGACCTTCCTCCAAGATTGTTGAATGATGCAGCGAAAATTACCAATATGCCCTCCCCGACAACCATTTTAGATGGAGCTTATTTGGGTGGATCTGGGTCTCGGACTTTATCATTTTCTTTCCGAAAAGTGTCGCACGGGAGCTTGGAAGAGAGGTCCAAGAAGAGAGGGAGTGGTGTTAAGGAGAGCTTGAGCTTGAGCTCTGGTTCTTGGAGGTGGGGGAGCTTCAAGGAAGATACAAAAGTTGTTAGGGATAATTTTGACATTTCAGTTTTTGTAAATGATGCTTGTCAGAATGAAATTAGCAGGAGAAGCAGCTTCTTGACTTTCTCTGGCAAGAAGTCAATGTGGGTTAGTGTCAAAAATCTTTTTCACAGAATAATATAATGAATAAAATTTTATTTTTCTGATCTTTTTAAATATTTTAGGGATTAACAGCGAAAAATCACCAAAAAGTATTTTTATTTACGATATACTCTACCTATTGAAAATCACAGAAAACTTTAGGATCCGTTTGATTGCAATGATAAAAAATGAGTGGAAAAAAAATGAATTTTAAGGAAAGTAATTGCCTAAAAATTGATTTTCAGGAAATTGTTAATTAAGTATATTTGATTGGTATAATTTGTCACCTGAAAAATTGTAAAATTTTGTATTCGTTTGATTTTGTTTTATATGGAAATTATCTATTAAAGTAATAATTTTGTTCACAATTGATTATAAAATTTGTTTTCATTATCAAAAAGTAAAAAAAAAAAAATCGAAAAAATAATTTTTTTTATCAAAGTTTAATTTTCGTTTAACTTTGTTTTGCATAAAAATTGTTCATTAAAGTGAAATTTATTTTTTACAATTGGTTATGAAATTTGTTTCCATTAGCAAATAAAAAAAAAGGATGAAACTCCCTTGTCCCACCAAAAAACAAAGAATTGAGGCGTGTTAGAGTGATGGAAGGAAAACAAGTTGCCTAGAAAAAAGTGGTCATCAAACAAGCTAAATAAGTGAAAGTTGAAATCATTTTCCATTTTCTATGCAAATATAAGATATCAAACATGGCCTTAAATTTGAAACATTTTTGTGCGAAAAACCTCGTATTCTCAACATCAGTAAAATTTGCCGTTAAAAAGTAAAAAATACCAAAATTAAAAAGGAATAATTACAAATTTAGTACCAAACATTTTAGTTTTTACAAATTAAATCCAATATTTCATGTGTTACCTACAATCTCAGAGTTTTAAAACTTTATTTTCTACACCTCCGCACTTTCGCTTCTTCCCCCAAAACCCAATTGAGACACCACACAAACGCCACCCTTTACACTTCAAAAAGAAAGCCTCCAAGTAATTTGTTTTCTTCATGGCTTGGGGATTGTGAAGGGGTTTCACCTTTTCTGCTTGTTCTAAGAAGGGAGTGATGTAACTGACAAGCTTGGACTTTACTCCCTTCGTCAACGTCATTGGTATATCCAGAGCACAAGTGCAACCTCTGGGGAGGGGCTTTATGAGGGTCTAAACTAGTTCTCCAACAACATTGCTAACGAGGCATAACCAAGGCATTTTCTTCAGTGGTTTTGATAGCCAAATCCTTGTTGAAGTGGAAATTATTTCCCATTCAGAGGGTTTTATATCCATTCATCTTGATTTTCTAGAATAATATGTTTTTTGTGCTTAATTTTGTTTCTCATATAGATTGCCATTATCGTGAGGTATATTTGTATGGACTCGTGTAATGTCCGCATTCTTGTTTATGCTATAATAAAAACATGAAAGATGTCGTTGGCCGACTCGATATTAAAATGGGGATTGATGAGGATTGAATAAGAACAATATCTTTATTCAGAAAATGAAATGACAAACTCTTCTCCACTCCTTTACATGGTAGTCGTGTACATTTAAATATAGGAATTATAAATTCTATTCTAGGACACTAGCTAAGAATGAGGCTGTGACATAAGGCGGAGAATAAATATGCTGTGATTTGTTGGCTGTACAAGCATTATCTTCGGCTATTTGTTTGATTTATTGTCATTTGCTTGATTTGTGTGATCTTCCCTTATACGCCCCCGCAAGATGGGGCTGCCATCAGCAAGTCCTATCTTGTTTCTGAGTTGTTCCGTTCGTTGCCTTGACATTGGTTTTGTTAGAAGATCTGCAAGTTGGTCCTGAGTGTTGACATGATGAACTTGTAGGATTCCTTTTTGAACCATATCACGCACAAAATGTAGGTCAATCTGTATGTGCTTCATGCGAGAGTGCTGAACAGGATTAAAGCTCAATTGTGTTGCTCCCAAGTTGTCACAAAGCAGCTTCGGTGTTGAGGATATTGGGAACCCGAGTTCTTGAAATAATGCAAGTAGCCAGATTGTTTCTGAAGCTGCATTCGCAAGAGCTCGATACTCGGCCTCGGTGGATGATCTAGCAACTGCCCTTTCTTTTTTGGAGCTCCAAGAAATTGGATTTGGGCCAAGGAAACTTATGTAGGCAGAGGTTGAAGTTCTATCATCAAAGTTACCTGCCCAATCTGCATTCGTGTAGGTTGTAAGAGTTGAATTGCTGATTTTTTTTATTTGAATCCCATGGAAAATCGTTTGTTTCAAATAACGTATGCAGCTTTTTGTAGCTGTCCAATGAGTTGCAGTGGGTTTATGCATGAACTGAGATAGTTTATTCACTGCAAACGAAATATCTGGTCTTGTAAGAGATAAGTATTGAAGAGCACCTATGACACTCCTGAATTCGGTGCTGTCCACTGAGCTTGTTCCATCAATAAGTTTGAGGGCTGTGGTGGTGGATAATGGTGTTGACACATCTTTTGCACCCAACATATTGTGTTTAGACAGAACTTCTCTAATGTATTTATGTTGAGACAAGAAAAGGCCAGATTTTGTAGGTATGACTTCCATTCCTAAAAAGAAATGGAGTTGTCCCATGTCTTTTAGAGAAAAACATTTGCCAAGTTTTTCAATTACTGAGGCTACAAAGTGATTGTCACTGCCGGTTAGGACCAAGTCATCAACATACACTAGCAAAAAACATGTGACGGAGCTGGTTTTATATATGAAGAGTGAAGAATCAGCTTTTGAATTGACAAACCCAAGCTCTATAATAGTTTGCCTTAGAGCTGAATACCAGGCTCTTGGTGCCTGTTTTAGACCATAAATGACCTTGTGTAGGCGGCATACATGGTTTGGCTTGTTCACATCTTTGAATCCCGGAGGTATGTTAACATCTTCAGTCAACTGTCCATGCAAAAATGCATTATTAACGTCGAGTTGTCTTAGAATCCACCCTTGCATGACAGCAATAGTCAAGACAGTCCTTATTGTTGCAGGTTTCACAACGGGACTAAAGGTCTCCTTGAAGTCCAAACCCGGGCGTTGGTTGTACCCTTGTTCAACGAGTTTCGCTTTGAAGCGATCAATAGACCCATCCGATTTTCTCTTCACACGAAATACCCATTTACAACCCACTGGCTTACAGTGTGTGGGTGGGGAAACTAGTTCCCATGTGCCATGTCTCATCAATGCCGTGAGTTCTTCAGACATTGCAGTCCTCCATTTCTGGTCACTGAGTGCATGTTTCACACAAGTTGGCTCAATAGTTGGTGGAATGGAGTGTGTTGTGGCTGAGTGAAATTGCTTGGGCTTGTGGATGTTGTTCATGGAGCGTGTGGTCATGGTATGGGTTCGAGTTGGTACAACGAGTGGGTTATTGGTTACGGGGTCATGGATTTCAGCATTTGGGTTGTGAGTATCTGTAGTGGGTGAGACCATGAAGTGGGTGGACTCATTCATGTGTGACTAGTGTGGTGCGATTGGAGAAATCGAATTGAAATTAGGAAAAGTATGAGAGGAGCAAGTAAGGGAAATACCTGAGGGTGCAGCGAAAGATGGCGTGCTATCGGACTGCACTGATGGTGGTCGTGGCAGAGTTGGCATCGGGATGGGCAGAGCAGGAGACTTAGGCGGCATGCTGCGCACTGGGTTCTCGATGGGGCTTCTGGTTTCATCAAAGAGGACGTCCCGTGAGAGATACATGCGTTTTGTGGAGAGGTCGAGACACTTATATGCATTTTGGGTTTGAGAGTAGCCCACAAACAGACACGGGATGGACTTGGGCTGAAGCTTATTTGAGTTGTAGGGCCGAGTTAGAGGGAAACATAGACAGCCAAACTTTCTTAACTTGAGATAATTCGGATTTTGTTGAAATAAGGCTTGAAATGGTGACGTATTGTTCAACAATGGTGTTGGTTGTCGGTTAATGAGATAAACGGCTGTTTGGAAGGCGTGAGGCCAATAAGATGGAGGTAGAGAGGCATCTTGTAACAGTGTTAGACCCGTTTCAACAAGATGTCTATGACGACGTTCGGAGACTCCATTTTGTTGAGGAGTATGGGGGGCCGTCGTATAGTGGCTAATCCCGTGGATTGAAAAATATTTTTTGACCGCCACAAACTCTCCACCATTGTCGGAGTAAAGATATTTGATTTTTTGTTGAAAACGGTTTTCAACAAGATGTTTAAATTGTGGAAAAATAGTGCTTACCCCAGATTTGTTTGTCAAGGGATAAGACCACATATATTTGGTAAAGTGATCAACAAGAATCAAGTAATATTTTGAACCATCAATACCAATTGTATGTGAGGGACCCCAAACATCAGTGTAAATGATATCAAGAGGTGCGTTGCTCGTTAAACTATTTGAACGAAATGGTTGTTGATGTGCTTTATTCATAGAACAAGAAGTACAAATTTGAGACACTTGGTCTTTTTTTATTGGAAGGGAAAAAAATTTGATAAGGTGATGGACAATTTTTTGTGATGGATGTCCAAGTCTCTTGTGCCACCCATCAATCGATGTTCGCTCGTGCACATTTGCAACCATTTTGGAAGTGGAATTCACCAATGAGTCCGGGAGGGTGTAAACACCATTCTCACATGCACCTTTGAGTATTGTCGCCCCCGTGATCTGATCCTTGACAAGAAAATAAGAGGGGTGAAATTCCAGGAAAACATTGTTTTGAGTGGTAAAATGGTGAACAAAAATTAAATTTTTACGAATACTTGGAACACAAAGTGTATCATTTAAGTAAAAAGTGTGTGTTGGTGATTGAAAAACCAAAGAGCCAATGTGTGAGACAGGCAAACCTGAGCCGTCAGCTATTACCACTTCATTCGTCCCGTCATATTCCGAGTGTACCGATAGATTTGCTAAGTCACACGTAATATTATAGGATGCCGCAGAGTCAACGAGCCACTTGGTGTTTTGCTTTTGAGAACTGGAGACATAGTTTGCAGTAACTTCAGAAAATGTCACTCTCGGACAGTGTTTTGCAATGTGGCCCTGCTGGTCACAAATTTGACATTTGAGCTGGAACTTACGCTGCCCATTTGACCGGCCTGTGTGTTGGTTCCTTTTGTTATCACGTGGGTCATTATTTGAGCGTGACTGGGCCGAAGAGCCGTTAGAGGCTTGTTGCTCAGTGAAACTCCTAAAGAAGTTTCTGTTGGTTCCATTTGAGGAAGACAAACCAGAGCGTCGGTTCGTGTAATTAGCCGTGGTGAGCAGTTGCTGCGTGGAGGCTTCAAGGCGACAGAAGTATGCCTCATGACCCATGAGGAGATCATGGAGCTCCTCAAAGGTGAGAGATTTTTCTCTCACTCTAATTGGTGCAGCTATTTCACGATAATTGGAACCCAGTCCATTGAGAATGTATAAGGTGAGATCGTCGTCGGAGATGTGATGATCAATGACAGCGATTTCATCCGCAAGGGACTTCACGACGTGCAGGTATTCTTGAATTGTTTGGTTGCCCCTTTTTATCAGAGAGAGTTCTTCTTTGAGTTGCATTGCCCTGGTTCGAGATTTGCTGGCATAGAGAGTATGAAGTTTTTTCCAGGCTTCTTGAGAGGTTTTGGCGGCGAAAATGAGAGGGGTGATAGTGGTTGTGGTGGAGGCAAAGATAGAACTCAGAATGAGTTTATCCTGCCTTACCCAGTGTGTTTTCTGAAGAGAGGATGTGGGGGTATTGGCTTGGTGGGGGCAAGGTTTCTCTCCAGTAACATAGTCGAGGAGATCATACCCAATTAGAAGAGCTTCAAATTGGGCACGCCACTGTGGGAAGGTGGAGGGGGTGAGTTTGTCATTGATTTGGGTGGAAATATTAAGGGCAATCAAGGGAGTATCTGTTGGGGAAGATGGGTTGTGGGTGGGTTTGGGAGAGGTGGGGATCGAATTCTCGTGAGAGGATGGCTGCTCTGATACCATGATGAGGATTGGATAAGAACAATATCTTTAGGGTAATGCTACATGTACACACACACTTTTACACAATCTTTTACCCCTCTCTCACATGGAGGGGGGTCCACGATTATTTTATTATGTGTGGGCCCCCTTTCATGTGAGAGATGTGTAAAAGATTGTGTACACTTAGCATTATTCATATATTTAATGACAAACTCTTCTCCACTCCTTTACATGGTAGTCGTGTACATTTAAATACAGGAATTATAAATTCTATTCTAGAACACCAGCTAAGAATAAGGCTGTGATTTGCAGAGAATAAATGTGCTGTGATTTGTTGGCTGTACAAGCATTATCTTCGGCTATTTGTCTGATTTATTGTCATTTGCTTGATTTGTGTGATCTTCCCTTATAAGGATGACCCAAATCTACCATAATCTTATTGCCTTCTTAGAACAACCAGAAAAGGTGAAATCCATTCACAATCCCCAAACCCTGAAGAAAGCAAATTACTTGGAGGCTTTCTTTTTCAAGTGTAAAGACTGGCGTTTGGGTGGTGTCTCCATTGGGGTCTTGGGAAAGAAGATGAAGTGAAATAGGGGTGGGGTGGAAAATAAAATTTTAAAACTTTGGGATTGTAGGTTGCCATATGAAAATTTTGAATTTAATTTTTAAAAAATAATAAGTTTGGATATTGAAATAGTAATTATTCCTTTTTAAGTTTGACATTTTTTTACTATTTTTAAAGGCAAATTTGACGGATGTTGACAACATGATGTTTTTCGCACAAAATTTTTCAAACGGAGGAGTTTATGCGATTTCCAACAAGTAGGGGAATATATCGCATATGGAATCATTTCTAAAGAGGTTTCTGCTATTAATCCATATTTTAGAGTAGTCAAGTATAAATGAATTCATCAATCTGATTTTATAGTTTTTAGCTACTCGATTTTTGCCTTTTCAAAAAAAAATTGGGTCAAATTTAATAAACTAAAAGTTGCGTGATCGCAAAAAGCTTCAACAACTCTTCCGTCCAACGAGAACCTTAAGTAGTATATTTAGACCATTTTCAAGCTAGTTTCTTTAGATATCGAGTCATTGATTTATTAGAAACTCGTATGGAGTGAACAAGTCCAATGAAGGTTCCAATTTAAGTTCATAGCCACGCATCTAGCTCCTAGACCGGTGTGCAGTCCGAATTTGAAAACTTTCAGCGTGCTAGAGGTTAGAGACTATTTTACAGTATGATTTTTTTTTTTTTTTTTCTATTTAAGAACAAAGAACGCATTTAAAAAATATATATTTTTATTCAATTTTTTAAAGTTAACTAAGTGATCGAATAAAATGAAAAATCAAGGAAAAATAAAAAAATAAAACTGGCTGACTCAAATAGGATTATCAATTATGTGCTGCAAACAATTATGAAAATGTAAAAGTTTGGAGATAAGTGGACTTAAACTATTGACATTGGTATCACAATAAATCATCGTCTTTCAACCCTCGATTGATTTCTACTATAGAGGTTGATTGCGGAAATCCTTTCTTTTCCTCTGGTTTCTAGGATGTTTCAGTTCGTCGAGACGTTTTAGTACGTTGTAGATTTTTATCGAATAGCTGTATCAGTTGATGATATAATGTGAATCACTAGAAATATATAAAATCTGAGGTAATCAATGATTGATGAATTGACAAATCCATTTGCAACCCCCTTTTAGAATATATACATCTTCTATGTATTAAAAGTGGTTATGTAACGGAATTTCTTGTTTTTAACGGAAAAACTAACGGAATTTGTTGTTTTAACGAACTATGTAACGGAATTTCTTGTTTTAAACAGGCAGCTGCACCTTCTTTCAGTGTTTTTATCATAACCTTCTTTCAGTGTTTTTATCATAACTTTGTATTCCGATATCCGATTGAGGCGATTCAAAATGCATTGGAAAGCTAACTCATCTGACTACAACTTTGATTCAGACATCATTCTCCAATTCGATCACTTTCTATGCCAAAAATAGGTCTCAATATGAGACTAAAACATCGGAGCATAACTTTTCGATTGGAAATTGATTTGTGATCATCTTTTGCCTAAATTTGATTCCATTAACGTCTTCTTTTATCCAATTGACTCCGAACACTCTCAAATCTTCATCGTGAGGTTCGACACAACTTTAAGTATTTACATTTTAGTTCCCGAACTTTGGATCCCTTACAATTTAGTCATTTCTCCAAATTTGTCAACTTTTGCTTATTTTCTTCGATCTCACCAACTTATATCACAACATCAAAATCACACATCTAATTATTTATCAATTACATAAACATTACATCATTAATTATTTAATTAACCAAAAAAATTACATCTTTATTAATAACAAATTAATTCTTAAACAAAACTATTAAATATAAACTACGCAAACGTGCATTGCACGTTGCTTGCACCTAGTATGTAATTACACATTCTCCATCAATCACTTAAGCTCTTGTTTGAGGCCTATTATTTGGCAAATACTGCATTTTTGAAAAGTGATTGATGGAAAATGTGTAATTAAAAAATAAGGAAAAATTTTGAGTTTGCATTTAATATTATTTTATTGAAAAATGTGTAGTTGAAAATTTTCTTAAGAAAAATATATTTTGAAAATGATAGGGAAGGTCTAAAATTACAAATATGAGTTGAAAAAAGACCAAAACAAATAAGTCTCAGAATTAACCCCACTGCTGGGGACCCGCTAAAGAGGCAATTGATTAGACGAGTTATTGGCTCCAAGAAGTGCACTCTCCCCTAAAATGCTTCATTTGCCTCTGAATTTGTACACACTCTTGCCTCAATGCCAATTCAATTCGTGCCTTTTCTGCTTCCATTTCCCCTCTTCTGCAAATTGCTTAGTCCGTCAACCTCAAATACCCCACAAAACGACCCAAAAAACTTGTCGTTTTTCTTTTGTTTAGTCAAAATCTTTGTACCAAACAACATTAGTCTCTGTCAATAAATGGGCCTGTATATGTTTCCTTTTGCCTTTCTTCAAAGCCACATTCTGTGATCAAAGTTGAATGTGAAAGTGGGTGCCCGGTCTATACTTCCTATATCACTACAAAAAAGGAGAAATTATGTAGCGTTTTTGCTTGTGGATTTTTCTTTGATTGCCCGGAAAGTTGGAGAAGGCTCAGAATTTAGAAGTTAAGGTGAGTTCTTGATTAATTTCTTTGACTTATTAATTAATTTATTTTTTATTATTTTTTGTTGTCGTTTGGATTTTGAATGCAAAATTGCAACCATTTTCACGTGTTTTTGGCTACTGAGATTTATACTACTTCATGTTGGAATATACTTGTGTCGTGAACAATGGGAGTGTACTGGACAAGAGTGGCTTTTTGGAATTTAGTTTCTATAAATTTATTGTTTTTGCTACTCCGAAGAAGTAGAGGAATCTTAAAGGCTAAATATAGACAGTAACTCCCCCGAACTCAGTTTACGACTTTCATCTTGTCGAGCTCGAGTTCATCGGAGATCAAATCTTCTTAAAATCTCACTCCAAAGGTGCTGAGTTAGAATCCCATTTTAACTAAAGATTCTTGTAGTTCTGAAGGTTCCGGCTGGAGCAAATTACGTTTTGTTCTTAATAAATTTGAGATCGACTAGGAAGTTGATGAAGCTATGGAAATAATTATCTTGGTGGGGTGTGTGCTGTAAACTTGGTTACGCTAGCTTCTGTTTATCGTGATGTTAATTTATTGTCGGACGTTCTGTTCATTTTTAGTGCTAGAATACTGGACACGCCACTTGGCGTATCCAACAAGCACCGGAAAAGTGCCCATGGCGTGTTAAAATTTGAAATAGAATATTTAAAAAGTTGGATACGCCCCGCGGTTTGTGTCAAATGCGTGGAACACAGACATGCCACCTAAGAGGAGTGCCAAAGTTCATAACTATCTTAAGATCAGAAACAGGTTTTAATGTAGACAGGAATGGTTGTTACAGGATAAGGACTTTCTAGCTACCACTTGGTTACTCTTTCATGGAGACAATTACTTCAACTGCTACAATGTCCTTCCCTTGGGAGCCAGCCAGTTATGATGAGATTTCTATGCAACAGAGCATGCTCTTCTCCGATAGCCTTGAGGTATTTTATATTCTTTACTTATATATAGCCTTGAGGTATTTCGTATTAATACTTTTTTAAAAACTCATGTGTCGACTTGTCCAAAATGTGTCGTGTCGAACGTGTCCATGTCGGTGCACCGTGACCTAAGTAAGACTAAGAAAACAAAATCTAAAGAAAAGAAGAACTTGAATATGACAAGTGGTGCACGTAACTGGTTGCTCTCGCGTTGCATCTTATTGCAATTATCATAGAAAATCATAACATTTCAGCTTTGCTTTTAACGAAGCATATATTTGAACAATTTTGCTTTTTGACCCTCCTAAATGCAGTTTCGAATTTTCTCATATTGCATTTGTTTGTTCAGGATTTGAGAAATATTAGGAAACAACTCTACTCAGCTGCAGACTATTTCGAGTTTTCTTATATCAGCGATGACCAAAACCATATGTGAGTTGTATTTGAAGAATTTCGTTTTACCGGCTGTGGTCAAATCGTTTACTGGAAGAGAATTTTGTATTGACTTTTGTTATCTAAAAGAATTCTTGAACGTACAGAGTGGTGAATACATTGAAGGATTATGCCATTAAAGCTCTTGTGAATACTGTAGACCATTTGGGCTCTGTGTCCTGTAAGGTGAATGATTTGTTGGATGAGAAGGTTGATGAAGTTGCCAGAACAAAGCTCCGTTTATCATGTATCGAGCAGGTAACTTACCCAAACATATTTGAAAACTAAAAAGTTACTTAACAAGTAACTTTTAATTCTTAAGCATAGCTGAACGTGATATTAGTATGACGTTGGCGATGTTTACATTTTTTTTTTCTGAGGACTCGCCAGACTCGATGGGAGAAAGTTAATTTCGTATTGATTATTGAATTGTGGTTTTCCTTAGAGGCTAAGGACGTGCCAGGAGTATACTGATCGTGGAGGCCTTTCTCAGCAGTCACTAGTGATAAATGCTCCCAAGTACCATAAACGGTACATCTTGCCAGGCAATTACACTGAACTACGATGTTGTTTTTATGCTTCTTTCATGATGTTTTTCTTTTTATGTGATAGAGATTTCGGTGTTCACTTATCAAGAAGTGTTTCGATTTTTCTGTTTAGTGGGGGAGACCATGCATGGTGCGATCCGTACTAAGTTGAAGTTCCAAGGATGCAACCTAGATGATGATGATGACTGGCATCAGTTAAAGAATGGTAATTCACTATTTGCCGTATCTTCACTACTGACCTTAAAAGTTTTTTGGAACTCAGGCTTTGAATTGTCGTCGTGCATAACTTGTATATCTTATGAGCTAATTCTATTGCAGCTATTCGAGCTACAATTGGAGATGCTCCATCATCGGTAGTCATGTAAGTTCGATTGTCATGCACTGAAATTCATCTTATATCACCTCTTAAAGTATGAGGTAACGAAGATGTTTATGTTGGTCAACTCACAGTAAAGGACGCTCTCCTTCCCCATCTCCACGACTTGCTCAGCAACCTGGAAACTTTTCATTCTCTGGTACCGTCACGAGAAAAGATACAGGTTTGTTCCGGCCACTGTTTTCGTATTGAAACTGTTGTCTTCTTTAACCCTACAATTTTCACATTTTCCGCTCTTTCAAATGTATAACGATTCTTGTGAATATGATTTTTCTGCTCTTTGCGTTGATACATCAGAAAAACGAACAGTCTCACCATTCCGCTTTCCCCTTTTGCGTTCGGGATCCTACTCTAGTAAGCCAAACACACCAAAAAGTTCGCGGCCAACAACCCCAAATCGGAGTCGGGCAACCACTCCAAACCCCTCTTTTGGAAGACAACAGGTATTCTTCACTTTCAATGAACTTCTTTTATCATTCTCTTCAATTTACGTTTTCTGTTTCTCTTGACAGTACATTTCAGAACCTCGAAAAACGGCTTCAATGTGCTCTCGTGTTGAGAAAGAAAACCCGAAAGATATAGAACAATTTCCAAGCAAAAGTAAACGCCTTCTGAAGGCATTGCTCAGTCGACGCAAGTCGAAGAAAGACGAGACTTTATACACTTATTTGGATGAATATTAATTACGGGAACAGAAATGAGAAATGAAAAGCGATCACACTTCTCAGCATTGAGATTTACCAATTTTTTTTCCTTGAATCGCACTGTAGAGTTATATATTCTTTTCCAGGCTTCAGTTTTCACCTTCCATTTTCACAATGCTTTTAGCAGAATTGTAACTGTAACTTTTCACAATGCTGCCATGCAGGAGCCTAAAATCTATGTTATATATATTATGGCAAATATTACACTTAAGTCCCAATATTCAATCAAATTATCATTGGCCATTCAACTTTTATGATATTTCACTTTATTATCCTTCTCTTTATTTCAATAATTCGAGTCAATCCCAACAATTCCTATACAATTTGGTACTAAACATAAATAGCTTAATTTGCCCTCGTGCAGCACACAAGATGCATATTTTTTTCCCCACGAGCAGAACATGCTGTCATCCCTCGTGATTACTGCACTAGGTTGATTCGAGTCAAATTTTTCGATTTTGAGCCTCTCCATACCATAATCTGTCACACTATTAATTGAAATTAAGCATGTATAAACTGTAATATGAGGTGCCTACTCCCTCTTCTGTCGTTTGCTGCATATCTCTTGTGCTATATTCTTTGTTCTTGTCCGTTGCTTCTACCAGAATGAAAATTTTAAATAATTCCCGGTTCGTTAATTCACACAAAACTATTAGGAATTCAGATATAATCCCAATTATGAAGAAATAATAAGTAAATCGAAATCAGAAACAAATATACAAAGTTCACACTCCGTAAGATTTTATTGTTAATTTCTTTTAAAACTATCGAGTCCATTTACTGAACACGTCATTATTGTTTCCACATAAACAACAGCCCAGAAGGCTCTTCTGGATAGCAAGATTACTTGTTGATACACTAGGAAACTTTGTGCATCTATGGAAAAATTAAACCCATTTTTTTGTAATTTTGCTAGCATGTCTCATTAACTTCCTGTAAATGCATATGTAATTACTCATCTTATGAGCATTTCCAGCTTCAAGACTTGGACTAGTAGCAATGAGAGAACAGAGGTTGAAAAACACAACCAGATAAAACGAGCAGAAGGTGAAGGTAAAGCCAAGTACCTGGCAGGATTAGGTATAGGTTGACAATGCCAAGCAATAATGGATGGCCTAAAAGACAGTCGGCTAGGGTTCTCAGCTAATGTCCTGTGTTGAACCCCCTTCCTCATCTCGCAATATTTGGATATGGCTAAAGAGTGGAGCTATGTCCAAATCCCCTGCAGCATCTATCACATAGTCGAGGAGATTTGAAATGGATTATTCTAGGCATCTGCAGATGAGCAACCAAACGATGAAAGAATTTTGTTCCAACCAGAGGTCACCAGGAACCATTTGTTATTTGTTTTTGAGCAATTGCAAAACAAGAATCTCTTTGCTAAGCTTCAAACTGATCCACTTTACATAAGCCATTTCTCTCAAAATGATTTTGTAAACAAACATCAGAACAATGACAAAGCATGTATTGAGTGAAATACAAATCCATCCTAGGATCTATCCAGAAAACTCGGTACACTGCACCATATAAACATAGAGAGTTCTTGGCATTACCCTTAAATAACAAGTGATTTTCGATTTGTACATTCTTGGCTAGTAAGCCTTCTTGTACGGGAAGGCAGGCGGCCCCACTGCTTGGGTAATGGAGCAGAACAATAATCTGAAGGGCTAGAAATGGAAAACTCAGGTTACTGATGAAAATCTCGTTGCCTCTTCAATATAGTCGTGCATGCTTGATGACATCTAAGGGCCATCTTCCTCGGCTGAATAAGTAGATACAGTATCACATAATTGACAAAAATGTAGGCATACAATGTCTGGTATACATTTATGCTGCATTTGGCACACAGGATAACATAATGCAGATGTTGGAGATACTTTAGGCCAGAAAAGAAATGTCATTTTGTTTAGGACAGAAAAGAAATGATAAATGACATTCTTTTGAAACCATCCGCCTTAATCCACTATAATACCCTTACCAGTAGGTAGAGTACAGAAGGTTATTTGTATATGATCTAATTCTGCGTGCCAAACGCACCCTTAGTGCATAGGACCAGACATGCCAAGAGAGAGAGAGGTGAGAAAGGGTAATTGGGGGGTGGGGGAGAGGAAGGGACTTACTGCTCAAAATAAATCCTTGCAGCAAGCTCTGAGCTCTCTCAGCTTGCTCTGGAGTACCTGATATTTGAATGATCTTCTCCGTTACCTCCGGTCTATCTTCCATCAATTTAACATTCGCTCCTGATAGCTGTTTGCATCAAATTTTATGTCATTAAGTCATATAATCTCCTTGGTTGAAGATGATATCAAAGAGTAAGATAAACCAGAGATGCTCGACTAACCTCACTGATGAGAGTTAGCTTGTTTCTTGATTTTGTTACGAGTTTGGATGCCACATTTGGGGTTATAACAATTTCCAGTGTACTTCTGGTAACGAGTGGTACAGAGATTCTGGGGAAAAGAAAACGAATGCACAATGACTATGAAATGATATTAACATGAAATTCCACCCTAAGAAAAATGAACAAAAGTTCACTACCTATTCAATATATTGGGAATATCTTCACGACGTTCACTTCCATTTTGCTTTACCGTTTCAATACCCGAGGGCCCCACATCCTGCAAATAAAGTAGACAGTTTTAAAATGTGAAAATGAGGAGCAATGAAATTGGGTGATTGTAAGACATAAGAATCCAAACAAAGTCCATGCCTAAGGAACCCAGTCAGCCACATCCATCACCCACCTCACTGGACAAGTTGACATTATAGAAATTGGAAACAGGTTAAAAACACTGGTGGTCAGAGAATTTTCATCACTAAACTTCATTTAGTTGGGAGTTGGTCACTGAATTTAAACATTTGTTACAACTTGATCATTTAGTCTATGCCCGATGATTTGACTAACTGAAAAGTTGACCTAGCAATCTAGTTGGCAAATGAGTAGATGGCCATGTCACTTTTTCCAATAGTCAGACGAAAACACATGGATGAAGTGCCACAAATTATAACAGAAAAAGTTTAATGAACAACTTGAAACAAAATGAAATGAAAGGACCAACGTGAAATTTCACTAACAGGTGTATTTAACCCAATTGGAAACTTTGTAAGAAAAATCATATTTGTGAAACAAATGCTTTGGAATGATTGAATATCTGGCTACATGCATAAAAGAGAAAGGATGGACTGGAAATTATTGTTCGCTGAAAATTTTAAAATAAGAGGCATTCAAGATACAGTAATAGCAGCAGCAGCAACAGCAAAAACAGTGGGGCTTCAGAAGAAAGAAGCATACTAAATTACTTACTTTTGGTTGCTGTTCCGTTACTAAAGTTGGTGTACTCTGATGAGTTGATTTGGTTGGACTATATCCGGAACGAATTTCTGGACATTGAGTAATGCTGTTGCTAGAAGTTGCCTTGTGTTCCACCTCCGCAGGGTTAGGAGCAGAAATGGGAGTTGGAGCATCCAGTTCAAGGAATTCTCGAAAAATGTAACTCCTTAGCTTTGATGTTACCTCGACTAAAGCCTCTCGAGCAGCTTTGATCTCCCCAACAATCTGTGCACAAAAGTGGAAGTTAAGAAATGCCAAAATCATCTTACTGCATGTTTGGCTAAGCTTACAACAAATCTCAAAGTTACTTTGAACTCGCTTATTTTACCCAAAGATGATTTCCAAAGTTAACTATCAAAACCTAGATACTAAGTTTGACGTAGAAAAGTAATTTTTAAGCACACCCAAGCATGCCTGGAATCAATCAAGCTCTCGTTTCTTATGATTCGTATGATACTGCAGAGAGTACCTTATGCTTTGGATCACCAAAAAAGTACCATAGAAAGTCACAGAAGCACGCGTGTATTAAATGAATATGAGACTTCTAGACTCACAAGTATATAAACTGGCAAACCTGTAAAATTCCATCAGTCTTTGATACATATGCTGGATGTTCTTCCATGGGCAAGACGTGTATGTTTGCACCGGTTATTTTCCTCATCTCAGGAAACGATCCATCTGTTAACCCTAAGCATCCAATTTCATCTGACTGCAAAAGTAACCTAGTGGTGATAATGTTATCTTTTTCTGGGACGAGGTCGACAATGCGTGTTTGAATATGCAATAAAGCTTCTTGAGCAGGGAACAGCTCATCATCAGGGCCCTAAGAAACATATATAAATAAAGTATTAAGGCCTTGTGGTAAATGCAAAATGCGAGACAAATCCTGATCCAGAACAAATATGCAATAAGATATTCAAATTTTAAGAAAAAATTGAACAAAAATATAGAAATCCAAGAAGGCTAGAAGAATAATTAATGCAACTTATGCCTACCTAAAGAAAGTTACTTTTTCAACTCAACTCTATCTAGCACAAGAAAGGAGAGGGGACATGGAGAAGATAGAATTATTTTTATATAATTTAGAGCATGTTTGGCTAAGCTTAAAAGATGCTCTTAGCCAGTATATTGAATTGGGGCCAGATTAGACTTTTCACTACTTTTAACACCTTTTCCTCCAATTTGGGAGGGGAAGTAAAACTGACCCAGAAGGATTGGTACTTCACTTTTACTTCCTCGCTCTTTTCTCACCAAAACTGAACAAGGTGACATTTAGCCTTTACTTCCGCTTCTAATCCCCTCCTCCTCACAACTGTTAGACTCAACCAACCTGGGCTAAGAGATAAGGAAATGTACCTCCTCAGACGAAATGATAATTATGTGTTCGTTCATGCCAGCAACTTGATCTGTAACCTTAACATCCACACCTATTTCTTCTTGAAGCAACTCCATAAACCCATTTGACTCCCCAACAACACTATCAACCTTGGCAACTGGGCAAAGTATTCGAAACACGAGATCTTGACTAGAGAAAGCTTGCGCATTGTCAGCCACAGATTCAGGGACAGATTCAGTAAGATATCCAGATGAAAGCGAAGAATAGTTATTGCTCCTGGAACCAGCAGGAATCCTTGATCCATAACTTGGTCCTTCCACAGATGATTTTCTTGATGTAGAGTTAATAGAAATAAAATTATCATCTGGAGGAAAGAAACGCTCAGGCGAATGTAGCCGATTATGAAAATGGCCTCTATCACGATGTTGACTCTCTCTTAAGCGTGAAGAAATAATTGCTACAGCATTCTTTACAGCATTCATATCACCAACAACCTGAAAATGAGAGAACAAATACCTCAGTGCCTGCAATCAAATCAAGCCCTTGTTTGATTTTCATTCTTAGAGAATCACTTCTCTCCCACACTCATTCTCTACCACACATTCTCCAAAAAAATAATTCACTTCTCACGTTTCTCCATAACTTTTCACTACTTTTTTAATCACATATTCAACAAAAAAAAAATAAAAATAGAAAATCACACTTTCCAAAGAATCACTTCTCATATCAAAGAAGCGCTAAGAAAGTTCTTTCTATACAAAGAGAGTACATTTATTATGAATTTTCCACCATTTAGCAAAATGATTTAAGTTCATGATCTTATAGAACCAATTCAATTATTCACTTAGCGCATCTCCAAGAGATTTTTTATTTTTAAAGGGCATATTCTACAATTTAGAGAGTATCTATAAATTTAGGAAGAATTTTTTTAAGTAATCCAACATAATCTTTATATATGACACTTAATTTTACTACTCTCAAAAAATATTTATTGTTTTTCCCTATCTTTTATTTGCACTAGCTTCCCTCCGAATTATTATATTATTTTCTTTCATTAAAAATTGAAATACTTTGAATGCGTTTAATTATATAGAATGAGTTTGGCTCCCCCTAAATTAAAATTTTAATTTAAAGAGTCTCTTGAAACATAATTTTAAGAGTTGATTCTTTAAAATAGAGAGCGTCTTATGTTCAAAGAGTCTCTTGAAGATGCTCTTATGAATGAATACCAATGACTATTTTGTGCATGTTTGCTTAAGCTCACGAAATTTACTTACAATTAAGTAAGTTTTAAAGTATTTAATCCTCTAACTGATTTGAATATAAGTAAGATACTAATTTCGAAAGTAAGTCAAACCTTAGTATCTAATAAACTTTTTTAAGTTACAAGAAGTAACATGTACAAACATGCTCTTTAGAGAGTTACTTCAGCAATATACATCTCTTATATTCGGCGATCCACAAAAGCATATAGACCAGAAAGTATGAGTTTAACAATATTTATCATGAATAACTTGGGCTCTCACTTAGAGGCACGACAGTAATGGGCAGGTGCACTTTCTCCTCTTTCTTCGCTGAGAAATATCCAAAATTACATCAGAGGTGCATAGCTTCAAGATGAATAGAATTTTGAACGACAAAATCCAACTTCAAGCTCAGAAAGTCACTAAATGAATATAACTGAAGAACATGCTAGTAGCCTAACATTACAACATAAAACGAGTAGTTGAGAATTGATCCTAGTAATCAAAGCTATATGTTTATCATAAACGGATGTTCATGCTTCTATATTCTTTCTATTCATAAACTTAATGAGTCCAAACATTTAATGTTTGCTTCTAACCACATGAACTACATTCATAACTATCAACAATTTCATCATTGTCAAGTGTCAACAAGCCACGCTGCTCATCCTATAGAGATGAACCACAGACCACATTTTAAAACAAGATCATTGTACAATCTTTAACAATTTTGCATTAGGTATTTGTGCTCATATCATAATCTGCTCATGCTTGTAATACCATATGATTATCGCTCAACTGGAAAAATATAAGAATTCCAAAATATTTAAGTTTTAAAAGTGTAACTGCAACTTCAAAAATCATAGCTCAGTTTAGGTCATTCTTGGAGTTCAAAAGCCAAGTGTCATATCAACTTGATATAATCCTCTATTTACCACAGCTAAAAGACTTTCCAACCGGGATGCAAAATAAACAAGCAAAGCTCCAAATGTAACGAGAATCAAGAACCTGAACAATCTCTTCTGACATTGCGATGCAACGTGGCAATGTGTGATCTCGGGGTAAAATCCTAATGTGTGTCTTAGTCTCAATCCTCATTTGTTCAATTATCTTCCCACCTTTTCCAAGCAACGACCCCACATGCATTCGCGACACTACCAATCTCGTCACCACCCGGTTACCATTATTACCATTCCCTCCACCACCACCACCCCTAAGCCCATACTCGTCATTTGGATCATCCGCAAACCCCACATTATGTTTAAACCCTCCAACATCGTTCTCCAAAATGCGCTCATGAATCAAGTACAATGCCTCTTGAGCAGGCGAGAATGCAGGCATCCGGCCATCAGGGTCCCGTCTCCTTGTATCAGAAATCTCAATAATTCTCTCCTCATCACCAGGAATCAGCTCGTGCACATTAATCCACGCCCCAGTATGCTGCCTAATGGCCTTTATAATGCTCCCTGATTTTCCAATAACACCCCCAGCCTTTAAATCGTGGCAAAGAATTCTATAGCTGGTAGTTACCATCAAAGAAAGGTCCTGCATTTTCCGTCCGCCGCCGCCGCCGCCACCACCCCCACTCCCACCTCCCCCAACAGATCGGCGGTGGTTACCAGAAACAAAATGTTGTCCTCCTCCCACTCCGCCGCCACTGTACCGTGGTTTCGTTCTCGAGTGTAAGGTTTCGGAATCGTAGTCCTGGTCATAATAAAACCTCTTAGATCTCGATCTCTCCATCCGATTCAGTCCAATCTCCTCAAATTTCAACTAACCCACAAATTTTATCTAAACAGATTCGAGATTAAGCATTACAAGAACAACACAATTAGGGTTTTTCGGAAACCACAGTTTTGACAGATTCTCTGTGCTTTTTCGCTATTCACAGAATTGTTCTTATTTTGCTCAGAAGATGTTACTAAAACTGAGTCGGGGAAAGCTTTAAGCAGAGAAGTTTTTGGGTTTTAAGCTTTGAGCAAAGCAGCAAGTACCCAGTGATTCTTGAATATATTGAGATTTTGTCAAGTATTACCGTATAAACCTATACTTGCAACGTTGTTGTATCTATGATTAATGAGGTCTTATTTCGTAGAAAATGATGTCAGGTGGGAGTTTTACACGTTTACACGTGCACAGTTGTCAAATACGGCGTCGTTTATTCAGTCTTTAAAAGAGAAAATAGTAGCCGAGGTCCCTGACATTTCACATGACAAACATTTATCTCTATACTAATAAGAGGAGCAACCCCATTCTCGACTTCTTAGATTTTTTGAAAGTCAATATCCTTTTGTGCATAAATCATCTACAAAATCGTCACATTAACACTTGAACTGCATGGAGTTCATAATTTCATAGGCAAAATCATCGCAAGTTCATATTTTTGTTCTTCAAACAAGATTAACGAGGTTTCTTAATGATTTTGTCATAAAATTATAAACTTCGTACTTCGTGTGTAATTTGACAATTCATTGGGCATTTTTCATTAAGAATAAGATGACAAATAGGTGGTGTAGCCATTATTATCTCCATCCCTTTGTGGATTTTCGAGAGGCTGGGACATGGCAATAGCTAGGCGAGATGATGATTAAAAAAATCTCATTTATCGTTCATTTAATAATTTTTTTTGATACTATTGTTGTTTTTTAAATATGACTTAAATTAAAATAAAACAATTCGGGGTGGATTTGAAAAATTCGGGAAGGGGACCATGATCCTATGCTTGCCCCCGTTTACTATTCAGAATGGAGAATCCCTATCCAATTTGGATAGGAACAATGTGGGACAAGACGGTTGGAAAATTTGCAATACCTAATCAAGAAGGACCTCAATTGCCAAAAAAATGAAGACTTGAGATCGTCTAATAAAAGTCAACAATAACAGTTGATTTTTCAATTTTAATCCGATTTTAATCTCTACCGAACACGCCCATAATATTTTATCATGTTGTAAAGAGCGCTTCCCATAAAAGATTATATTTAAATATACATTCATATATGTTTTAACTCAATTTCATTGTCACAATCAACTATACCCAATCATTTATCATAAAAAGAAGATAATGAGTCTTATAATCTCATTTTTAGTGAAATTGGTAAAAAAATTTATTATGTTTTGACGATTGTTGACCGCTGTGCTAAGTTATTAATCACGATATTTTACTATGATATATTGCAATTTTGGCCATTCGTTCCTCATATAGCCATGTTATAAATGTTGTAACTAAAAATATTTTTATTACTATATAAGAATTACATGAACTTTTGTATCTTGATATTTTTTCGAATAAAAAGAAAATTTACAATTTTCAAATGCCCCTACTAAAAAATGCACTTAAAATAATGGAAGAATTAAAATTACCGTCCTAAAAAATTACTTCTATTATCAGCTTATTATTCGATCTTCATTCATAAAAGCTATTGAGTTGTTACTACTCGTCGTGATAAAAAGTAAGAAGATAGTATTGTCTAACGCTAACTAAGCATCAATTCGAGCTCGACATGATTCTCATTTGATGCATTCGAGTCTAATCTCGCACACCATAAGATATCTAAATCAATTTTGATGAAATATTTTGATTAAGAAAAAAAATAGTTTATACACCACTTAACCAACAAGTCATCATCAATTCAACATGGGCCTAAATAGGAACTAATTCGTGGACCAAGCCCATATTGTACAGTGGGCCCATTAACTATCCTACTGCCTCTGTTAAATCGTCTGATCTGATGATAATGTAGAGCTCAATCAACTGTTCAATGGCTGCCTTTTCACCCACGTTCACTGGCTTTTCATCTGTACACTATTCACGTGTAATTTCTAGTTATTTTAAAATTAAGAAAAAACAATTAATGAACAAACTTTTTTTAGCTCGAAATTAGTTACTGCAGTTTTTTCGTTACGAGTTTTTAATTGCTTATGCCACTCTATATGCAGCGAATTGAAGTGAAAACTGTGAAACAATGGCATTTGAACTGTGCTATAAAGTCACAGGTGAGATACTGTGTTGTACAGTGGGCTGTTTATTTCGAATTGTTTTATTTTTTAACTCTATGAAATGAATTAATGATTTTATTTTTTATTTGATTAATAGGACAGTTCAAGCTCGCGAAACTCAGGTGGAAGTTACAGGAAGGTCTGGAGGCGGAGAAAGTTGGTACAATTTGAATACCCAATTGCTTGTTTTTGTGTATATATTACACTTCAGTCCAATTATGCAAATAGGTTCTGATATTGATTTCGAAAATATTGTGATTCGCTTAGGAATTACTTGTTGATTAGTGAAAGAATTGATTGCGTTTGGCTAAGCTTAAATTTTTTACTGTTATACAGTAAGAATAGAGAATTTGAAGAGCCTGACCATTGTTTATTTTTAGAAGTTATAATAGAGTTTTAAGCATGGAAAGAACCTCTTATATTTAGAGAGTATCTTTGAAATGCTCTAAACTGACTCATAAGTAAGTTTTAAAATAAATTTATTAATGGTGGAATATGAAAGAATAAATTAGAAATATGCAAGTTTCTAATTTCTGGAAAAGTAGCCTTTTTAACTCAATTAAGAAAAGATTAAGTTTTCCGATCATATTTAGGCTTAGAAGAACACGCAAAACTATAGTCAAGGAAATTTGTTATTGCTTTGTTCACAAGATAAAGAAGAAAGATGAAGTTAATGGATATCTCTTCTGTGTGTTTTGATATTGAAGGATTCATGAGTTAATGATAATATGAGTAATAGGGAGAAAATTTTGAAATGTGGATGTATTCTCTTTTTGCTTTTACATCTTTTGATTTGATTGCTTTGAAATCTTCCGTATTCTAGACTTGTTTGAAGAGAAAATGGTAGATGATTATTTTCCTTTTCGTTCTCTTTTTTCCCCCCTTCCTCCTAGTTAATTCTACATCGACGTTGTCAGCAAAAAAAGTAGTGCAGAAGTTGTGGTCACACTGGTTGAAGATTTCAGATTGGCACATAAGTATATTTTTCCAACATATTATAAGTTAAAACCTCAGAACATAGTTTCAACATTCCAAATTTGGCCTTGATTCTCCAGTATACAGGTTAGATATATAACAGCTTTTTGGTAGTCCTTCTTATGGAAGTGATAAAAGCTTTATCTTTCAAGTCGTCCAGTAAATTCTGAAACTATTTGAGTGAGAACGCTTGCCTTTAGGAGCCTTATTAGTGTAAACTTGACATAGGACTTTTTGACACGAAAAGGACGATTCATCCATCATTAAATCCTGCATTTGAGCATACTAAAGAGATATGCTCGTCCACCATGCTTAATGCATCGGTAGAGTTTCCATTGAAACTTCAGATTCAGAAACATGATGAAGGATAAACATACATATTGAATTATATCAAATGATTGAAGACTTGGATGCTCATGTAGAATGGGTTTGGAATTGTGGAACTTTGTTTGATGGTTTCGTGCTTTGATGTCCCATGGACCTATACCAAATAATGTAGAACTCGAAAACTATTGGGAATTGGAATAGGGAACCAATTCCAGAAGAACAAAGTAAAAGGATGAACAGTAGCTTCCAAATCTCAATGAGACAATGGGTATATTCTATTATTTTGTAAAAGGAAAATACATTTGGCATTTCTTTGGCACCGCTTATTTAAAAATCGTTTTTTCCTCGGACTCACTTTCAATCACAAATTCTATCAATAAAATAATTTTGCACGTGAACCTATAACTTTTCCCTACTTTATAATCACACATTTTCCAAAAAAAATCGATTTTCACTTTAAACAATTTCTCTCAAACACTGTATATAAAAAATGAAAATAGGAAGAAAGCAACCCAATCAAACCCCTTATCTATCTTTTCCAAACTCAGGTCTTTGCTGTGGAAGTGAACCTCCTGTATCACCAGATGCCTGGATTTTATTATGAACACGCTCTCGAATTTATAACAATTTTCTTCAAGAGATCTCATAATTTGAAAATTTCCCCTGTGCTTTTTTCCCATTTTAGCCAACATCAGATCTCGTTATATGGGCATAAAACTGTGCCTACCCCTTTTAATTTTCGTTTCAGGTCAAGAAAGATGATATGCTGGACTACAAGATGGAAAGAATTCCTTTTCTTGAGGAGCAGGTAAGGAAGATAAGAGAAGGGGGAAAGCTCTTAACAATGGACATTCATAGGCTATTATTGTCAGAAGACAACAGGTTCGACTTTGTAAACGAAGTGGCTGCTGAGGCCAAGCAGTACGTTGAGAACAACCGTGATGAGTATGGTGCAAAGAAAGCGATCCTTCATGTCCTCAGTAATCGTATGAATGATGCTGGATTTTATCGTCCAGAGGCATACCTGGAATCAGACTCCTTCAAGCCAGGTCCTGGATATTTAAGAGAAGAACTTTAGATGGATGCATATAGTCTGGTTTTAACTGAAATTCTGAAGGTTGTAATTTTGTTACATTCATGTCATTAACTTTTGGAATTTACTACTCTCCATCCTGCAAAATTATCTGCTGACCATACTTGGCCCCAATTTGGTTTAGATAAAAATCGGATTTTTAGTATATTTTGATAAAAGTTGATGAAACTTGTGGTTGAAAAGTTGTTGTCCCTTGAAATGTCTAGTGCTTACTATTTAGTTCTCAAAACTAATGGCCAGAAGCTCACTTTCAGTTCAGGTGGCCAGGCATCCTCGGTTGCTTTTACTTCGTGTATGGTAGCAAGTGTCATCGGTGCAAAGCAGAATTTTTACTTTTTGTTCGAGGATTAGATTTGTTTAGCCTCTGTTTGAAAGTGATTTGTTTTCGGAAACGTGTTTAAAATAATACACACAATGAAATGAATCATTTCCTTCCTCGTGTTTTTAAAACGAGATCACAATCAAATTTCAACCATTCAACTAACAATTATATGCCTAACCAAGCAATGCAAATACCCAAATAAATTTATTAAAATAGAAGTCGATCTTTTAGGTTGAAAACTCGTTCACTAGGTTTGAAAATTTTGGCCTTTTTTCACATATAATCGAATTGGATTTTGAACTGATCCCAATTTTCCTGGTCAGTCTAGTTAGGTGCTCGTATTATCGTTGTAAATACGTTCTCATGGTGGATGTGGACTACCAGCTGTCTCCCCCATTCTATACGCTACAAGAAATTATGGCATTCGTTGTTGGACTGATGTCTCTAATTTCAACCAAAGGTATCCACCACTTGTACCGTGTCTGTTGCGTTGTGAGATTATAAAATGATCATGATTGCGTGAACACAAACAACTCAAAACTTCAATCCTTTTCTTTTATATCACTATCAGAGTAAAAAATGACAGCTTAAAATACTACTCATTTTGCTGGTTTTATGAAACTTCTGAAGTTAGGTGCATAGAGGGAGAGACAAGCTCTTCTCGAGTTTATGCAAGGCCTTATAGACGACAATTACGTACTCTCAACGTGGGGAAGTGAAGAAGATAAAAAGGAATTCTGCAAATGGAACTATGTCGAGTGTAGCAACACAACTGGTCACGTAATCAGCCTTGATATACCTCCTCGGTTAAATCATAAATGGAGGCAATATTAGTCCAGCATTGCATGAGTAGCAACACTTGAATTATTTGGACCTCAGTGGCAACAATTTGAGAGTCGATAATCTTGAGTGGCTTTCTCATCTTTCCTTGTTAAAATATCTTGGCTAACAAACAACTGGTTGCACCCAATAACAAAGCTCTCTTTCCTTGACGAACTGCACTTGTCGGATTGTCAACTTCACAATACTCTGCCTGCCTCTGATACATTTGCAAATTCTTCTCTGTCCTCTCTTTCTGTCCTCAATCTATCTGAGAATGATCTCACTTCCTTTTCCAAATACCACTTGTTTTTTTAACTTAAGTGCACGTCTTACTTGCACAGACATTTCCAACAACCAACTTGAACGACTTTGTTGGATATCGGGCTCAATCAACCAAGATATCCGGGCTCAGAAACAACCAAAATCGACACCAAACGCGCAAAGGCTCATCCCAATACTTCCCTCCACCGGTTGCCTCAAGTTTCACTCTTATATTAACCCACAAAAGGATCAAGATGTTAAGAAATATAGGGTTATTTTGTTTTATTGTTTATTAAGGGTAGAATAGTCTTTTCAATTTCATTTGTTTAGCCTATATATAGCCCCAATTTGGTACTTGATGCTACCAAAAATCGTACCTGGCGGTTTTCGATCCCGGCAACTATCGATGATCACGAACGTAGTCCTCCCGTACCTGAAACAAAGGCGGTGAGGTATGACCTCGTCGCCCCTCCGATGCTTAAGTCAGACAGGGGATTTATGCGTAAGGTTATATGCTGAAATAATGTGGAACGTACCTCAATATCGAATTGGGAGCCCGTATTTATAAGGCTAGGCGGTAGAGTCCTAGTAGGACTGTGTGGTTTATTCCTGGTTGTGCGGAAGTTAACTTCCTTATGTAGAAGAGTCCTGCATGGATTAGTATTTTAGGATAGAATCCTTAGTTAGGTAGGACTCCTCATCCTTGTTGATCTCGACCCCTTAGGGGCAGAGGGCCATAGACGTCGTGGGATGATAACAGAAGACCCCGAGGACAACGGGAGACCGAGGAATGCTCGACCCTCGATGACTGGATACCCCGAGGACTTCCATCGTCCTCCTTGGAAAAATGGCTGGGCCTATTCCTCGGGGTCTCGAGGACTCCATATGTCCCAACAGTAAAGGGGGATGACGCAAGTCCTCGAGGAAACTTAGGCCAGGAGGGTTCTAGAATATCCTCGACCATGATAGGCCTCGGTCATGCCAAAACCTCTCATATCACTGGCCCCCGTGCACGCGCTCCAAGTCCTCGAGGATTTTTGAGGGTGTGCATCGCAGTCTTCGCGAACAAGGATGGTCGATATGACCGTTGGCGATCGATCGTCGGATCAGCGACACGTGTCAGCTTGAACGGTCGTAGATGGTGACCCCTGGCCTTCCAACTTCACTCACTATAAATACCCCTTTTTACCCCTCATTTTTCACTTTCACTGCTGTAAATCTTCCCTTCGCAGCTCGTGCTCGTTCCAAAGCATCCTAGGAATCATTTCGTGGGCGTCGGGTAATCTTAAGGTAAGCCTCCAGACTTAAGTTATTTCTTTGGTTTTAGCTTTGCGTCGTCCAAGTATGTCGAGTAGTGAGAGTAGTTCGAGTAGGTCGAGTGCTGGTGAGGACATAGAGAACACGATGATTCCCATGGCCGTTCCCCTCGATGTCCGACCTCGAAACCAGGGTAACGTTCCCTTTGAGTACCCCGACGAGGCCTGTAGGTTGAAAGAACACCTGGCTATAGGGGCTGCCAGAGAGTATGGGATCATGCCTTTGTGTGACGTGAGGTCGCCTGACCCCGAGGAGAGGGTGGTGAGTGCTCGTCGAGGGGAGTTCGTGATATTTAGAGAGACACTTAAGGCTGGTTTTAGATGGCCTATTCATCCCTTCTTCACGGCTCTCCTGGTCGGGCACTCGATGTGCCCGGGGCAGCTATTGCCCAATGCCTGGAGGATGCTGATTTATTTCTTTATAGCCTGTAGGTATCTAGGGATCGAGCCCATGGTAGACCTTGCTAGGCTAGTCTTCGAGCTCAAGAAGCACCCGAGATACACGTGCTTTGGTTACCTATCGACCATAGGAGGCTTTAGGGTCCCGAAGATGGCGCTTCCTTGGGGGTGGAGGGAGGGATGGTTTTATGTGGTATCCTCAGCCCCCGATCTACCTTTTTGGCCCGAATGGGTTGTCCCCGACGCCGAGAAGTTTTGTGAGGGCCAGGAGTACCCCGAGGAGTTAGAGAGGAATAGGCAGATGCTGGTCGAGCTCGAGCCCCTCTTCTCGAACATGAAAGAGATCGGGACAGAGGTGATAGATTTGGCCGATGTTAGAGGTCTCGAGGGTAGAGCTCGTTATCCTTGCTTTTTGTATTTTTACCTTATCTCGACCATATGCTCGTTCTAATATGTTGTCTTGTTTTCCCATTTTCAGGGATGGCATTCGATCCTCGAGCATTGCGTAACTTCATGAGCACTCGGCCTCAAGCTCCTCCCCCGACACCCTCGCTAGCCAAGAAAAAGGGGAAGAAGAGGCCTCGTGACCCTGGGGTTGATCTAGCAATGAGGGGCCCAGGTGAACCTTCTCGACCCCAACCTCAGGTGGTGCGCTCGAGCCCTCCATCTCAGGTGCATGTATCTCCACCTCCTCGAGGTATTCCACAACCTCATCCTCACGTCGTGGACCTCGAGGATGAGCCTCTTCCTCAATCAGCAAGGTTTGACGACGACTTCGAGAGGTGTCATCTCGTCCCAGACATAGTAGCAAAGTATAAGGACGAGGTGAAGCTCAGTGAGGGTTTGAAGCAGCTTGAGATCTTCACGATGAAGGTAGTCCTCGACCTCTTCGCACATTACCTCCTTTAGTCCTCGGTATTCTGACTTCAATATTTTTTCATGTAGACGTTAAGCATGGCTCGAGGCCTCGCACTCCAGGGCGTGGAAGAATCGTCGAGGATTGCTTCGATGGAGGAGTCGTCGGCCACGAAAGATCGGAGGATCGCCGAGCTCGAGGCCAAGGTCGACCTTTGGAAGAAAGAGCGCGACGATGCAAGGCGGGAGGCCCTGAGGGCGAAGGACGAGGTTGGGGTTGCAAGGGACGAGGCCGAGGAACTGAAGCTCGAGCTACTTCAGAAGAACAAGGAGATCGAGGGAAAGGTCAATGAGGCCCGGGAACGAGCCTTTGTGGAGGCCAAGGAACGAGCTTGGGAGGAGTTCAAAACCTCTGAAGAGTGTGATAAGATCAAGGCTGAATACGCTTCGGGGGCATATCTGCACGCGTTCAAAGAGGCTCGAGCCTTTCTTCGTTCTAGACTTCCCAATGTGACTCCCGAGGACCTGAAGGTCGTGCCCGACATCGCTGGAACTCTTGAGCTTTCTGGGGAAGAGGATGCTGGGGAAGGTGAGGACGAGCTGGGTCTCGAGGACGATGACGTGCACATTGACATCACCAACCTCGATCCACCTCTCGGGCATATATAAGGATAGACCCCATCCCCGGCCTATGTACCCCGTAGCTGATCCCATCTTGTAATCTGAACTTTTGTAAGGCATTTGCCCGACCTTCGTAATGAATGAATGATCTTTTGGCCTTTATAATTCTCGATGAATATTGACGTATTTGATTTGAGTATCGACCTTGAGGCATTATGAGATTTTCAAATGTGCAAGTATTGTGCCCGAGGATATGACGTATCTCGAGGGATGTTTGCTGGGGGACTCATCAGTTAAGCGCTCGAGCCCTTATATCTCGAGGATGTTTTTCTGGGGCCTTCAACACTTAATCGCTCGAGCTATACCCCGAGGATGGTTTCTTGGGCCTTCGACAGTTAATCGCTCGAGCCCTTATATCTCGAGGATGTTCTCTGGGCCTTCAACACTTAATCGCTCGAGCCATATACCCCGAGGATGGTTTCTTGGGCCTTCAACACTTAATCGCTCGAGCCCTCATATCTCGAGGTCTGTAGGCTTGCTCGGGGCAAGGCGTAACAAGAGCTTGCACGGGGCAGGGCTTAACAAGAGCTTGCACGGGGCAAGGCTTAGGAGTGGCCTGCTCAGGCAGGGCTTGAGAGTGGCGCCTGCTCGGGCAGGGCTTTAGAGTGGCTTGCATGGGGCAAGGCTTAGGAGTGGCCTGCTCGGGCAGGGCTTGAGAGGTGCCTGCTCGGGCAGGGCTTAAGAATGGCTTGCTCGTGGCAAGGCTTTGGAGTGGCCTGCTCGGGCAGGGCTTAACAAGAGCTTGCACGGGGCAAGGCTTAGGAGTGGCCTGCTCGGGCAGGGCTTGAGAGGTGCCTGCTCGGGCAGGGCTTTAGAGTGGCTTGCTCGTGGCAAGGCTTAGGAGTGGCCTGCTCGGGCAGGGCTTAAGAGGTGCCTGCTGGCCAGGGCTTTAGAGTGGCTTGCTCGAGTGCAAGGCTTAGGAGTGGCTGCTCGGGCGGGCCAAGAGGCTCGCTCGGCAGGGCTTTAGAGTGGCTTGCTCGTGGCAAGGCTTAGGAGTGGCCTGCTCGGGCAGGGCTTAAGAGGTGCCTGCTCGGGCAGGGCTTAAGAGTGGTGTGGTCGCAAATTGAGCTTCTCGGTTGTGCTTTATTCATTACCCAACTAAAGAGCAAAACGGGGGAGCAGAGGCCTGACAAGTGCACTTTTGGCACGTAGGCCGACTACAAACTATAGAAAAGAAAGGACTTAGGCACGCAGGCCGATCAAAAGGGGAAACAACTAACTTCGGCACGCAGGCCAATTATTGAAATAGACAACTTCGCAAGGGGGTCAATCATGATCGAGCAAATTACTTATAATAAATTTTTAGGTTTTCTGCATTCCATGGCCGAGGGAGTGGCCTGCCTGAAGAGTCCCTCAAGCTGTATGACCCCGCCCGAACATTTCTTATGACTTCATAGGGACCTTCCCAGTTAGGACCGAGCTTGCCAGGGGCATGGCCAGCAGCTTCAGCTTTCCTCAGTACTAGATCTCCTGCTCTGAACCTCCGAGGTCTGACCTTTTTATTGAAGTGCCGT
The DNA here is from genome assembly GCA_035079005.1 of Fraxinus americana. NCBI lineage: Eukaryota > Viridiplantae > Streptophyta > Magnoliopsida > Lamiales > Oleaceae > Fraxinus > Fraxinus americana. The sequence goes on along the minus strand of CM068710.1, from coordinate 32,029,884 downwards.
CTTTCGTCATGTTACGTAGGAGGTCGCTCTTATGGCGGCACTCTCTCTCACCTCTTCGAGGAGGTCGAGATGTTCGCTTGAGTGTTCGGGAGTCTCCGGCTGAAGCCTCCTGGGGCTCGGAACGTTGATTTCGACAGGGATCGTAGCCTCGACCCCAAAAGCCAACATGAAGGGGGTCTCGCCCGTGGCCGTCCTATGAGATGTCCTATACGTCCAAAGTATAGAAGGCAACTCATCGGGCCAATTTCCCCTGGCGTCCCCAATCCTCTTCTTGAGGTCTTGTAATATGATCCTGTTTGTGACCTCGGCGAGGCCATTGCTTTGCGGATGAGATACTGATGTCAAGCGGTGGTCTACCCCGAGGTTATTGCAGAAGCTCTTGAATTGCTGATTATCAAACTGTCGGCCATTGTCCGTTATGAGGACCTTTGGTATCCCGAACCTGCATATAATAGACTTCCACACGAATGCCCTGAGCTTGGGTTCGGAGATGATGGCCAAGGCCTCGGCCTCTACCCATTTGGTAAAATACTCTACTGCTACTGCCACAAACTTTAGCTGTCCTCGTGCCACGGGGAATGGCCCGAGGATGTCGACGCCCCACTGTTCAAAAGGAGTGCAAACACCGATGGCAGTGAGGTCTTCGGGAGGGCAGTGGATGACGTTGCCGAACCTCTGGCACTTGTCACATTTTTTGACGTAATCTGACGCATCTTTCTTTATTGTAGGCCAGTAATAACCGTATCTCAAAAGTTTGAAAGCCAGGGCTCGGGCCCCTTGATGATTCCCGCAAACACCTTCGTGAACTTCTGCTAGGGCCCGGGACGCTTCTGATGGCCTAAGACACCTGAGGTATGGTAGAGTGAAACTTCTGCGGAACAAGACGCCTCTGATCATACAATATCTGGGAGCTCTAGATCGAATACTCCTAGATTCCTTAGGGTCTCCAGGCAGAGTTCCATTGGTTATGAAGTCTACTATTGGATCCATCCAAGAGGGCTCATGCTCGATATCCAGGACTTCCGGGTGTTTTTCGATGCTTGGTTCTGTTACAATCTTGATATGGACAGCTCTTTCCAGTCCATCAACCCCCATAAAGACCAACCTGGATAGGGCGTCGGCCTTGCAGTTGTCTTCTCGGGCAATCTTCACAATTTCACAACTCTTGAATCGTCGTCGGAGATCATGGACTCGTAGGCAATATAAGCTCATTTTCTCCTCCTTCCTCTCAAATGTTCCTTCTACCTGGCCCACCACAAGTTGCGAATCACTGAAGATTTTTACATGCTCAATGTCAAGCCCATAAGCGAGCTCCAATCCGATGATGACGGCCTCATACTCAGCCTCGTTGTTGGTGGCTTCAAACTCAAATCGGAGTGCACACTGAATTTCGTGATTTTGCTCTGGCCGATGATGATGATGCCTGCGCTGACTCCCGAGGAGTTGGATGCTCCATCCACAAAAATTGTCCAAGTGGTCAAGACTCCCCGAGGTATCCCACGGCCCCGAGGCCTTGGGGTGAGTTCTCGCTATGAAGTCCGCCAGGCCGCGCCTTGATAGAGGGTCTCGATCTCGAATTCTATGTCAAATTCTCCAAGCTCTATTGCCCATTCGAGTAGCCTTCCCGAGACATCGGCTTCAAGTATGTGCTTGAGGGGCTGGTTTGTTAGTACGACGATTGGGCGAGACCGAGTACCGTCTCGAGTTTCCGGGCTGCTACGACCAAGGCGAGGGCAAGTTGCTCGGCCAGTGTATACCTGGTCTCCGCATCAAGTAGGACTTTGCTGACATAGTAGATAGGCTGTTGGGCCTTGTTGACCTCCTTCACCAATACTCCACTTACCGCATTCCCAGAGATCTTTACTGCAAGTATAGGAACAAGGTTTCCCTGTGTTCACGGTTTGTTGAGGACCTACGGGATGCTAGCGCTGCTTAAGCTCCCGGAAAGCTTTCCCACATTCATCACCCCACTGAAAAGTTTGGTTGCCCCTGAGAACTTTGAAGAAGGGAAAGCATCTGTCCGCTGCTCGGGAAACAAACCTGTTAAGGGCAGCCACTCTGCCGGTCAACCTCTGCACTTCTTTCTTGTTCGCAGGGGGTGCCATGGAGGCTAGGGCACATGTCTTGTCCGGATTGGCCTCTATGCCCCGTGTGAGTTATCATAAAGCCAAGGAACTTTCCCGACGCTACTCCGAAGGCACATTTGGCCGGGTTCGGGCTTTCATCCCGTATTTTCGCATGGTGGTGAATACCTCCTCCAAGTCGAAATATGTCGATCTACTCGTTTGCTTTTTACTACCATGTCATCCACGTAGGCCTCAACATTCTTCCCAATCCGCCTTCGCAAAGACTTTGTTGATAAGCCTTTGGTAGGTTGCCCTCGCATTCTTCAGACCAAAAGGCATGACCTTGTAGCAATATATGGCTAGTCCGCCATGAAAGAGGTCTTTTCTTGGTCTTCCTCGGCCATACACGGATTTGGTGATACCCGGAAAATGCGTCCAGGAAGCTATAAAGTTTATGGCCTCGACGTGCTGTCCACGAGATCATCTATCCAGTGCAGTGGTAACCGTCTTGGGACATGCCTTGTTGAGATTGAAGTCAATACAAACCCTCCATTTGTTGTTGGCCTTCTTTACAAGAACAACATTGGCGTCATCGGGGTAATGTACCTCCTGAATGAATTGGGCATTGATGAGCTTGCCCACCTCCTCGCGAATCACCTCTCGCCGCTCCGGTGCGAAATGCCTCTTTCTCTGCTTAACTGGCCTTGCCTCTGGGCTGATGTTAAGTTTGTGGACTACCACCTTGGGATCAATACCCGGCATGTCTTCTACCCTCCATGCAAAAACATCAATGTTCGGGATAGGCACTGAACAAGCTCCGCACTTAGGGTGGCGTCAAGGTCACGACCAATGGTCACGCTCTTGCCATGCTCGAGCTCTACCTCTCGTAACTCCTCCACGGGGGCGAGCCTTCCTCGCTGCTCGAGGTCATGCTCGGGAACCGAGAGCTCCATGACACCGTCGCCTATCCCCCGGACGCTGATAACGTAGCACTGCCTCGCGCCGTTCCTGATCTCCTGACTACCCCGACGCCATGACATGTCGAATTTCATGGCGAGGTGGAAGGTGGAGATGATGGCCCCGATCTTATTGAGCAACGGTCTCCTAGGATAGCATTGTACGCCATGAGGCCCGAACAACCCGAAAGGATATGACCTCGTTCACTGCCTCTGGACCCCAAGGTCGCGCAACTCGACGACACCCTCCGGGGACGATGATTCCCCCACCAAACCCTGAAGAGGAGTTTTTACCGCTTTGAGTTTTTCAGCTGGGATATTCATCTTAACGAAGGCCTCATGTGATAGTATATTCGCTGCACTTCCATTGTCAATCAGAATCCTCTTTACTTCGAAATTGGCTATGACCGCTGAAATGACCAACGCATCGTCGTGTGGGTATGTCACCCCTTCCAAGTCACTGACACCGAAGGTAATGTCCTCGAGGTTATCCTGTGCCATTCTTGAAGTGTGGCGCACCGCCGAGCATATTGCCCGCGCCATTATTCGAGTCTCCCCGGAGGCAATGCCTCCCACTATTACATTGATGATCCCCGCGTTGGTCGAGCCCCGTCTCTCGGCCTCCGGGAGCCTTTTCCCTATCCCGATCACTCCTCTGGCGTTTGTCATGTCCAACATAGGTCCCGAGGAATCCCCTCTTGATCAAGGCCTCAATCTCTCGCTGCAAAGACTTACAATTTTCTGTGGTGTGCCCGTGATCCCGGTGGAAGTCGCAGTACTTGTTGAAGTCTCGTGAATTGGGTGGGGACCTTAGTCTGGAGGGCCACTTCAACTCCTTCATGTCTTTGATCTCCATCAGAATGTTTGTCCTGGAAGTGTTCAACCGGGGGAAATACGTCGGGGAAACTTCCTGCCTCCTGTCTGCTCTCGCGAGCATCTTGTCGAGAGCTCAGGTCATGAGGCCGTTTATGCTCGACCTTATCATGGACTGGGCCCACTTTTCTCGCATTCATAGTCTCCTCCATATTTATATATTTCTCTCCTCGGTCGTAGTTCACCACCGACTTGTGGGGTTTGGATAATGACATCTTGAAGGCCTCACACCTTATGGCGTACGTAAGTGGTCGAGACTGCCGTAATGTGAAGGTCGGTATCTGGAGCCTTTCTTTGTTGAACCTGGTCATGAAGTCGCGCAACGACTCACTCGCCCCTTGACGAAGCCGTACGAGGGAAGCGCCGTCTTTCCGATGCGTTTATCGCTTGCAAAGAAGGCCGAGAACTTGTCCGCTAGATTCGAGAAAGAAGCAATGCTATTGGGTTCCGGGTTGAGAACCGGTCTCGGCGGCATTTGTCGTTGTTTGCGGGAAGGCCTTGCACATCACTTGATCCCGGTGCCACTTGTAAGTTCATGACGTCGGTGTATATGTTGAGGTGATTGACGGGGTCCGTCGTCCGTCATACTCCTTTATACGGGGTATTTAAACCTGTCGGGCAGAGGAATGACAACACATCCGCCGCGAATGGAGTGTTTGGGGTAAATCCGTCGACCCCCGGCACTGGAGTAGTCCCGCGCGGTAATTCCCTCCTGGATTATCCGGGCTATGTCTTCCGATCCATCGTTACCGACCTCGAGGCCGCATCGCCCGAGGCCCCAATTCTCCCGGTGTCATTCGCAGGCCCCGAGCCGAGCCATATCATCGGGCATGAATCCTCTCAAGGCACCGCGTCGGCCACGACACCTCCTCCGGTGCTTGGCTCCCGTTGGGGATGCGAACTTCTCCGACTTAACAGGTTTGTGTCAATGTGGCAACATTGTGACTGAGCTCTTCGAAAGCCCCCGGTGTAATAGTGGGCTGAGGTGCTGGAATCTCCGATGATTCTTCCGGAAGAGCATGGGGCCCTCCCGGAGGATTCGGAGCTGATGATCCTGCTGGTAGAAGACCGGAACGTGTGGTGACCATGGCTTTTGGTAGCGTTTCCCACAGACGGCGCCAATGATGCTACCAAAAATCGTACCTGGCGGTTTTCGATCCCGGCAACTATCGATGATCACGAACGTAGTCCTCCCGTACCTGAAACAAAGGCGGTGAGGTATGACCTCGTCGCCCCTCCGATGCTTAAGTCAGACAGGGGATTTATGCGTAAGGTTATATGCTGAAATAATGTGGAACGTACCTCAATATCGAATTGGGAGCCCGTATTTATAAGGCTAGGCGGTAGAGTCCTAGTAGGACTGTGTGGTTTATTCCTGGTTGTGCGGAAGTTAACTTCCTTATGTAGAAGAGTCCTGCATGGATTAGTATTTTAGGATAGAATCCTTAGTTAGGTAGGACTCCTCATCCTTGTTGATCTCGACCCCTTAGGGGCAGAGGGCCATAGACGTCGTGGGATGATAACAGAAGACCCCGAGGACAACGGGAGACCGAGGAATGCTCGACCCTCGATGACTGGATACCCCGAGGACTTCCATCGTCCTCCTTGGAAAAATGGCTGGGCCTATTCCTCGGGGTCTCGAGGACTCCATATGTCCCAACAGTAAAGGGGGATGACGCAAGTCCTCGAGGAAACTTAGGCCAGGAGGGTTCTAGAATATCCTCGACCATGATAGGCCTCGGTCATGCCAAAACCTCTCATATCAGTACTCATTAAAATTCTCATTCTCATTATTCTACTCATTTTCAACAACACATTTTTCAATAAAATAATATTTCCCATCACATCCATAACTTTTCCTTCTTTTTCAACCGCACATTCTCCATCAATCTACTATACCAGAATACATTCTTCCAAAATAATGTGGCTCAAACACACCCATAGTCTCTTTGTATCTTGGTTACATTATATTTTTGTATTCAATTGCATTATGCAGAATCAATGAACCCTAGCCCCCTCTTCTTTTTCTTTATTTCTTTGGATTGTTTAACATGGCATCAAATTTAAATTTCATGGGACGAGGCTTAATCTCAAACAGAGTTTTCGCGGATCCAACAAAAGTTTTGGATCGATAATCCCTATTCAAAATCTATCATACGTATCAAACAAATTTAAATGCATCGTAAAAATTATGTAAAAATGATAAACGGTTTAAATAAATCTTTTCTATTTTCGTGTTTTCAAAACAAGTTCACGATCAAATTTCTTCAAGTCCACTAACAGTAGTATGCCCAACCAAGCAATGCAAATACCCAAATAAATCTACTACAACAGAACAGACATTGATCTTTTAGGTAGAAAACTCTTTCAATGGGTTTGAAATTTTCGGCTCTGTACACATAAGCGGATAGGACTTCGAACCAGTTAGGTTCTTTTAACATTTCTAGAAAGACAAAGACGTTCTTATAGTGAATGTAAACTTTTAGCTGTCTTCGTGTTCTATACGCTATCAGAATGGCATTCATTGTGGTCTCTAAGTTCAATCCAGTTATTTGGTTTTCCAAAGGGGCCCTCCACTTGTACCATGATAGTTCCATCTGATCTACCCATATGAAAGCAATGTTTAAAAAATCCATTTGGATAATAATCTAAACAAGTTAAAAATAGTCGAAAGTTCAAATCGGGATCGAAATCGTAAAAACATTTTTGCTCCAGCCAGTTCAAGACTCTTTTAAGACGTTTGAAATTTTCGGTTCGCATCGGACGCCAAACTGATTCCCAATTTTCTTGGAAAAATCGAGTAAAATTCTTGTAACATTTCTATAAAGATGATGTTTTAGTGGACTTGGACTTTTAGTAGTCTCCCTGTTCTGTTCTCTAGAAGAAATTATGACATGGTGTCTACTTCATTGTGGGACCGATGTAACCAAGGTCCACCACTCGTACCGTATCTGTTGAGTTGTGAGATTATAAAATTGAAGTTTCCATGAACACAAACAACTCAAAACTTCAATCCTTTTCTTTTGTATCACTACCAGAGAAAAAAAATGACAGAGCTTAAAATACTCATTTTGCTGGTGTTTGTACTCTCTCTTTTCATGAAACCAACTTCAGTACTATCCGCTTCTGAAGTTAGGTGTATAGAGACGGAAAGACAAGCTCTTCTTAAGTTTAAGCAAGGCTTTATAGACCGCAATGACAATCTCAAATCGTGGGGAAGTGAAGAAGATAAAAAGGAATGTTGCAAATGGGACCATGTCGAGTGTAGCGACACAAATGATCACGTAATCCGCCTTAAGCTCAGTGGCAACAATTTGAGAGTCGACAATATTGAGTGGCTTTCTCATCTTTCTTTCTTAGAATATCTTGATCTATCCGAGAATAATCTCACTTCATTTTCCATGTACCATTCGTTTTCAAACTTAAAAGAGTTGAGACTCAACAACAATCAGTTGAATGAGTTTCACCCACAAAGCCTCGGGCAACCTTCAAGTCTTGAATATTTGGATTTGTCTAACAATAAACTTGGAGGATCCTTGCCGGACTTGAGAGCATACTCATCATTGCAACTGTTAGGGAATTATTGAGAGCAATTACCCAAGGCCCAAGCCCACACCACCAGCCCCAAGTGAGGTTCCATCCCAAAACCAATTGGTGGGAATTTACCTCCCCCACAGCCCAGGATTAATGCAGATAACAGAAGGAAAATAGCACCAGCAATTGCAAGATGAAAAGGCAGAAGAAAACATGTATAAACCAGCAAGAAGTAAACAACAAATTATAACCAGGAAGAAAACCTCTTCCTCAAGCTTCTTTATTCACCAAGAAACTCAACATTCAATTACATGAATCAATTACCATCTCAGGTGATTCTTCTTACACAGAATAGGAAGACTTCTCAGATTGAATTTACCAGAGAACTCTCTCTCTCACAATCACCACTCCCTATCTACAGAATTACAGAGTTTTTCCTCACTCTCAGAGCTCTCTACCGAGCTCCCTTTTTCACAGAGATTTCCTCTCAATCAGAGCTCTCTACCGAGCTCTATTTTCTTTTATCTTGAGCTCCCCTATACCACTACCCAAGGCTCCTATTTATAGACATAAAAGGTGCATCTAATCAGTTAAAAACTACTACCTAACTCAAGGCTCCAGTTGGTTAATGATTCCAACAGAAAACTGAAATGGGGCTCCTCCTTTGCAACTGATTTTATTCCAACAGCTTTTAGCAATGGCTAAGGTTGTCCAAAGTATCTTCAAGAATCATTTTTCCTTACAGCAACAATTAGCTCTCTCTGAAAATCAATTAAAAAGGCTAGACGAAGGTATTTGGCAACTTTCCAAGCTAAAAAAATTGGACCTCTCTTCAAATTCTTTGGAAGGAACAATCACAGAAGCACATCTCTCAAACTTAGACAACTTAGAATACCTAGATTTGTCCTACAATTCCCTAGCTTTGAACACGAGATCTGATTGGACTCCTCCATTTCAATTGAGTTCACTGTACCTCAGATTTTGCAATGTGGGACCTGATTTTCCAAAATGGCTTCAAACTCAGGAAAGTCTTTCTGTCCTTGATATGTCTTTTGCTAATATATCAGATACATTACCTACTTGGTTTTGGAGTTTGACTTCTTTGTCAAGCTTAAATCTCTCTTATAACCACATTGGCGGAGAAATTCCTGGTCAATCCTCAAGCGATGTTGGTTTATCTGCACCTGTAGATTTAAGTAACAACAATTTTTCTGGTCCAATTCCAATATTTCTTTTTCGTTCAATAGATATACGACTATCCAGAAATATGTTTTCGGGATCCATTTCTCACTTCTGCACATTGTCCACTCATTTTACCGCCACGGTCCTTGACCTCTCAGATAACCAATTGACAGGAGAGCTTCCCGATTGCTGGATCTTCACAGGCTTATTAGAACTTCTCAATTTGGCAAATAATAAGTTCTCAGGTGAAATCCCCCCAAGTTTGGGCTCGCTGTTTCGACTAAAGATGTTACATTTGCGAAATAATAATTTAATTGGCGAACTACCTTCCTCTTTGAAGAACTGCAGAGAGTTGCGCATGCTTGATGTGGGAGGAAACAAGTTAACAGGTACTATTCCACAATGGATAGGAACTGACGTAGCAAATTTGAAAGTTCTTAGCCTTCGCTTTAATAAATTTCATGGAAACATACATCCTAGAATTTGCCACCTTGCCGATATTCAAATCTTGGACTTTTCAAGGAATAATATATCGGGGAAAATTCCCGATTGTTTCAACAATTTCACTTCTCTTGTTCAAAAGGGTAAGTCAACTGAAAGCACTAGATTTTATTTATATCCCATTTCCGGAAATCACTTTGAGCGTGTACCTTACATTGATACTTATGCTGACAATGTTTTGGTTCACTGGAAAGGACGAGAGTCTGAATATAGAAAACTAGGAATTTTGAAAGGGATTGATCTTTCTAGCAATAAGTTAGTTGGAACTATACCTCATCACTTTTCTGACATGAGGGGTTTAGTTTTCTTGAACTTATCAAGAAACCATTTGACGGGAAATATCATATCAAGCATTGGTCAAATGGAGATGTTGGAATGGCTTGACTTGTCTAGAAATGAGCTTTCTGGGAAGATCCCGAACAGCCTTGCTGAATTACATTTCCTCAGCGTTTTGGACTTATCATATAATAATTTAACGGGAATGATTCCATTAGGCACTCAACTACAGAGCTTCCACCCCTCAACGTATGCTGGGAATAGCCAACTCTGTGGGCTTCCTCTGGCGAAGTGTCCTAGTGATCATGGACATGGCGGAAAGGGAAACAACATTGAAGAAGAAGAAGATGATGAGTTTATAAGTCGAGATTTTTATATTTGCATGGTATTTGGTTTCATTACTGGATTCTGGGCAGTTCTTGTTACTCTGTTTCTCAAGCATTCATGGTGACATTCCTTTTTCAACTTTTGGCACAACATTGAAGATTGGATGTACGTGACAACAATGGTCTATATGGCAAGATTCAAGAGAAAATTTCTGGCCTAGCCTGATGGTAAAATATTATTTATGCACATTACATTAATATTCAAAAGTTAATATCCTAATCTCATTTTGTTCGTTGCTGAAACCAGGTGTCTCTTCTCTTCTGGGAAACAGCAACAGTGTTAACTGTTTGAGGAACCAATTGGTGGCTGGCTACGGGACTGTTCTCTTTGTGTTTTAGTTTTCAAATTCGAGTTTTGAATTCATTTTGTGTTTTGTGTTTTGAGTATCTGTTTTGAAATTACTGAAAACGCGTTCTTTTTGTGATTCTTAAAAACTGTTTCTGAAAACATAAAAATGGAAAACGCGTTTACTTTAACATTTTGATAATATTTTTTTTAATAATATTTTATTCAAAAAATTTGATTATTCAATAAATTTAATAGTTTAATATTAATATAATATTAAATAACATATAAATTTTGAAGTCGGTGAATCTTAAAATATTTTTTTCAAATATGAAAAACTCTTAACCTTAAATTTTTTTTAATAATATTTTATTCAAAAAATCTGATTATTCAATAAATTATAATAGTTTAATGTTAATATAGTATCAAATAACATATAGGTGAATCTTAAACTATTTTTCTCCAGATATAAAAAAACACATTCCAAATTAAATTTGGCAAAATAGTTCAATCGATACGATTAGAAATTTACGTGTCATGACAAAACAAGTAAACACTAAACAAAATATAAAATAAATCCACAGAGTCGGACATTGTATTCCATTGCGCATAAGCATAGCCTAATGTCCAAACAAATGCATGTAAACCCTTACAATCTCAGTCTATGATTAATTTTCGAATAGTAATTGAAATTCTTCAAAATATCCAAAAAGAAACACACCTTAGTGAAAGAGTTACCAAGAAGAAGACAGATAAAAATGAAGCAACAGTCTTGATGTGATGCAAAATGGTACAAGACAACAAAAACTCAAGTTTAACAACAAAACTGAACTAGTCAAATCCTCTTAGTTTGTCTTCGTTTTAGGGGCCTTTTTCTTTGATGATCTCCTTGTCATTGAGTTCTTCATGCCAATGAAAAACAACAGTGCCCCAAGCAATGCCGACTCTAGCTGAATTTGACAAATAGTAGGGAAAACTCTTTCTGATCAGCATCGTAGTTGTAAAAGTCATACAAGATGGGTGCTGCAATTAACTTGTGCAGGAGCGGTGTAGGAGGCAAGAGAGAAAAACTTCGTTACAAAGGTCCATTTAACAAAACAGTGAAGAAAGAAAATTGGGACTTACGGCATGTTCGACTAAACTTTTAAAGAGTAAGATCTTGCAATGAAATGTCAAAAGAACTTTTGACGTGATTTGAGAAAGAGACACTTTTAATTGAACAAAACAAACCCTTAACATACCAGGATGACAGCTCCAAGAGAGCTTCCAAAATTGAACAACATGCTTTCAAACCCCTTCATTATGATGGCACCCAAAATCAAGTGTTTCATTTGAGATCAAGAAATATTCAAGTTACCGAAATTTTATCTTCCAGGACATGATACAGCAACTAAATTGACTTCCTACATAAAATTAAGCAAAACTAAAAAAATGATTACTTACTTCAACATATGGCAGCTCTAATCCTGTGTGGGTTTTGACATGCTTTGAGAAAACATTGAACTTTGGCCTTAAAGACTTTGCCGCTGGCCCACCATCAACACCAAATTCGTTGAACCTAGCAATGGAAACATACAGATTAAAATGGAAGTATACAAAATGTGCTCAGCGTTCCACATTGATGTTATGTTCGAACAAAGATCCAGGGATCCAAATGCAAAACCTTCTTCACGTGTCATTCACAAATAAAATAATGAGAGTTTATTGCATGACGACGATGTGAGTGAAATTTATTTATTTATCATGATGCTAATGTTCTAACTGTTCTCTGTTCTTGGAGAATAATAGAGTTAAAAGGAGACCTCTCTGATCAGTTGCTTTACTCCCCAAACCCACCCAAACAAAGCAAAAAGAAGAAATTCAAAAATGATGGTGATGATGACAACAATAAAAATATATTAGCCGGCACAGGAAAATGTCCTAAAAAATCAGATAATTTGAGTAAAAAGGTTTGAACTGTAATAGCTATTAGCCCCAAGGATGTCAAAGCACGAGCTTATCATCCCATACAACTTTCCCACTAAATTTTACAACATTCAGGAACCCTATATTCTTCATCGAGCTATGGATCAATTAGGCAACTCAAACATGAGAATTGATTACTTGGAAAGCCAAAGAAGTTTTCATGTTGCAGAAAACAAAAATTTGAAATAAGGTTACTTAGTTTCAGAAAGTAGTTGACGTCAAACAAGAAAGCCTGGGTAGAATAATTTATAGTGTATGGATGGCTAGAACAATTATATAATTAAAGAAATACTTTATCTGTATTTATTCAGCAGAGAGAAACAAAAGACAAACTTTATGTACTCAATCTCCATTTGTATGTTTGAAATAAATAAAGCGAACCGTTGGCTTACAACAAAAATGAAGGGCAATAGAAAGCAATCTCTGTGGCAAAGGCCTACTGGATTGATTTGTGGTTCAGGTATAAGGTTCTTTGCCATCCTGTGGATAACCAGAACTCCATACTCGTAATTGCATCTTTAATTCAACCCCCATTAATTCTCAATTACTGGGTGGTTCTTGTTATATTTTCCTCTTATCATTATTCTCAAAACTATTCCTGAATCCACAAAATTTCGAAAAATGTCAGATTTTTGGAATCTCAAGCTCTTCTAAATAACAATTCTAAGAATAACATCACCACATTGGTCTATGATATAAAATTAAAAATTGAAAATAAATAAATAAATAAAATCTCGATTTTCTTTCACGTCGGTTTTCAAGAAAACCAGTAAAGAAAGCTTCTCTAAGAAAGAAAAATACGAACCAAATTTGAAACAAATGGCTTAATTCTAATACAAAGTTACCCTGTTCTACAGATTCTCCCTATTCTACAGAAACTATATACCCTCTGCACTCGAACAATACAACCCCAACCCAATCGCCAGAAATTCCGCCTCCACCTCCACCTTCACCTCCACCTCCATCTACCCTTCCCCCTGCGAATTCACCCCCAAAATTATCCAAACCGCCTCAGAAATTCCACATCCACATCATAAATCAAATTATTTTACACCCAAAAAACTCAGATGCGAAACCAGATTGAAGACAACAAGATATAGAATTCCGAAGCATCAAGAAATTTCAGCCAATTGTAGACACAAACTTTTTGTATTCAATATGACTCATTGTTAATTTTGGAAGGAGTTAATTCAGTGTTGATTGCCCGAGCAGTTAGAATATACTGAACTTAAAATCTTTAATGCTCCTTTATCAATGTAAAGTATAGACATATGATATCATGGACCTTAAAAGATTAACCAAAATTAAAGCAAATATATGATAGTTAAAATTAAAATTTGTTTTCTTGCTACGGGGTAGAAAATTTTTGGCAGAGCAAAACCTATTAAGTTAAAATTTACTTAGACAATTTTATATTATATTAGTACTTATATGTTAATTAACTCTTCTTAAGATGTTAAAATTTACTTAGACAATTTTATATTATATTAGTACTCATATGATATCATGGACCTTAAAAGATTAACCAAAATTAAAGCAAATATATGATAGTTAAAATTAAAATTTGTTTTCTTGCTACGGGGTAGAAAATTTTTGGCAGAGCAAAACCTATTAAGTTAAAATTTACTTAGACAATTTTATATTATATTAGTACTTATATGTTAATTAACTCTTCTTAAGATGTATTGAGATAAATATATATACACACACACACACATATATATTAAATATAATTTTCTAAAAAAATTCTTGGTCACATCTATATTTTTCAAAATTTCTTCTCCATGTATTGTACTGTCATTAGTGGTGTCAATCGAGTCGAGCGGCTCATGAAAAAACAAGCCACGAACGGCTTGGGCTCGTCAAATGACGAGCCAGAGCTCGGCTCAGCCGAGAGCTCGTGGGCTCGTCTTTGTAAAGGGTTATTTTTTTATTTTTTTTTTCAGAAAAAAGGTATATCTTAAAAAAAAAAAAATTTAACTAGCTCGCGAGTCGACCCACGAGCTCACGGGCCGAGCCGAGCTCGACCCGTGAGTAACGAGTCGATATCAAGATAACCAATACTTTATTTATGTTTTGATATTTTGAGTATCCAAATGATCACGAGCCAAGCTCGTGGGCATACGAGCCGAGCCGATTGCCATCCCTAACTGTCATCTTGCATTCTCTATCGTGTACAAGTCAATATCAAGATAACCAATATTTTATTTATGTTTTGATATTTTGAGTGTCCAAATGAGTGATTGAGTTTGTAATCAACCCCAATTTGACGCCATGATGAGCTCTAGGTTTTCCACACATAGCTCAAAGACCTTGACTTGAACCAACTAAAAGAGCTTTATAATTGAATGGATTGTTATCAACTAACGTACTAAAGACGTTGTTCTAATGGACCCCTTTTGTATTCCTATCTTGGAAACCATGAAAACGTGTCATGTGTATGAAGAAGAAAAAAGTAAAAACAATGGGTCATGTTGCATATATTGAAGTTTTCTTTATCTCAAGTATGAATACATGTCTTTTTCTTGTTACTATGAGACGACTTTAAAACGTGTTTGACACGATGAGTTTATCAATATGTAATAAACAATTGAACAGGGGAAAAAAAATCAAAATCGTTGCGTTGTAGTATTATTAGCATTTAACACGCTCGAGTCTTTTATATCTTTGGAGCCAATATGTACGCTATAAGAAAAATATTGTGGCGTCTACAGTTAGGAAAATATAAAAGAAAATTAAGAATACTGTTGGAATTATAAAATAATGAAAAGAAACATTAAAATAAACAGAGTTACAATAAAAAAAAATGGTTATTGATGTAGTAGCAGTATTGAAAGAAACTGATATCTGTGTTGTACGTAGTTTTTGTAAGTGTTATGCCCTAGGTCCAATCAACTTTGGACATAAACACTTTGAATATATATAATCAATGCATATGTATGGCAATATCTATTATTTAATTGAATTAATATTCTAATAAGTTAAATAATAGAATCCGTAGATTCAAGTCTTGGTGATTTGTTAATCACAAGGAGTTGTGATTGTGAGATACAAATTACATATGACTGAATCTTAAATCGTCCGTGGTCGAGGTAATAACGAGATACGGATATCGTTATTACGGATAGACTATCGCGTGTGGCATTCTTACTTGTAAAGTAAGTAGTCGATTCACAAGCTAAAGTGTGGTGACACTTGAATGAACACGTGGATGTTTTGTTATAGAACAAAACATTGGAGACCATGAGAGATTCCACATGGATAACTATCTAAGTGTTAGTGGTTAATCTCTAACGTTCGGTAGTGGGATTGGTCCGACTTGAGGTCATCATAGTACCTTATATGAGGGCGAGTCATACTTTGGTGATGTTGGATGTTGCTCTGTCGAAGGTCGCTAATCTGACAAAGATCGTTCGGGTATGTCAAGAATCATATGAAGGTTGTGAATGATCAATAGAGGATTCGTCACTCTTAGATAGTAAGAGATTATGATCTACATTTTATCCAGATTAAGTTGATAATGAAATCCTTGGCCAAGGTGAACTCATAAGTCGGAAAGAGTTTTCGACGTACATTGACTTAACAGTAGGATAAAAGATATGATCGATAATTGAGATTGACACATATCCATATCTCATAATTGATCGGATCATATTGACGAAAGGATTATAGTTTCACGGTAAACGAACAAGTTTGGTTTTGTCATGCTATGATATTTCCCCGTCACATGTATTGCCCTACGATACATTGCTAGATGTCAATTTGGGACAACGAAAATGAATTAGTGATAAATTAAAAGGGGCGTTTTAATTTATTGATTTTGATTAGATCAAAATAATAATTCACGTCGTTCGGCATCGTGATCGGGAACCTAATGGGTCACACACAAAAGAGAATCAGAAGAATGAGATTTACCAATTAATTAATTGACAAGTGTTGGATAATTAATTAATTGGGTTGTTTATTAATAGGCCCGAATTAATTAATTGGATTAATTAATTCATGGACCAGATTTAATTAATTTGATTAATTAAATCTTGGACCGGGTTAAGTTTAATAGATGGGCCGAGCCCATCTGGACTTATATTAATAAGCTGTTAGGGTTTGAAAAACAGTAGAGAATTTCATTATTCTTGCTAGCACGAGAAAGGAAAAACCCTAGCCGTCATTCTTATTCTCTGTGTGGATCACCATTGGAGGCTGGACAATTGGACCTTGGATTGCGTAGATCGTGATCATTGGAGTTCAAGAAAAGCAAAAAGAGTTTGTGGAATTCATCAAAGGTATTAATCCTAATCACAGCTTTCTATCTAAACACATTGGCATCCTCGTTTGGGAATTGAAAATTGTTTAATTTCCGCTGTGCATGATAAGTAAATTCCCAACAGTGGTATCAGAGCCTACTTTGTGTTTGTTAGAAATTGTTTCGAATTATAAAATAATCAAAAAGTTGATTGTTGATATTTTTCATGTTTCTAGCAATTAAGAAAATCTGATTTTCCATATTTTAAAATCTGTTTAAAAAAAAAAAAAAAAAAAAAAAAAAAAAAAAAATGGATCAAGAACTCGCCGGCAAAGAACGCCGCCAATAGGGCGGCAAGGCGAAGCAGCCTGGTACTACGTGCCGTTGAGCGGGGAGGTGGCGATTTGCGCCGCCGCAGTCGCCAGTCTTCTGTGTGCTTGTCAGCACAGAGCAGCACCGGCTGCTGTTTGAGAAAAGGCACAGCGGCACCGCCGAATCAAATTGCAAGCGCGATTGTCGCGTCAATAAGATTTAAATTGCAGTCATTGCTGCACATGCAGGCAAGCCTGCTCGCATACAGAAGCTCGCGATGACAGCGGCGACGATCCGCCGTGGCGTGGCGGAAAAGGGCGAAATTCGAGGTTGGGTTTTAGGGTTTCGCCAAGTTGGATGGTGGAGGCGGGGCCTCACGTGCAATTTATGAAATTGTAGGCCCCCGCCCGCAATTATGATTGTGGGGGTCTGATTGCAAATTTTGTTGAAGGTTCTGTCATGCAATTTTCGAAATTGAAGGGCTTCTTTTTAATTTTAAACTTGGGTCAGTTTGCAATTTTCGAAATGGTTTTGAATTAAATGTTAAAATGGTTTTATATTAATTTTTCAAATGGGTTTGACCTAAAATATCAATTTTGACCCGTTTAAAATTTTATTTAAAAATTGACGACTTTTATATTTTAGTTAAAATTGGATTTTAACTTAAATATTAAACTTTGACCCTAAATTGAATTTTATTTTATTTAGGAGTTTTATCCTAAATTAAAATGTTAATTCATATTAAATTAAAGTTGGACTTTAATTTAATATTTAATTAAAATTTGATTTTAATTAAATTATCCACCCTAGTATATTGTTGAAATTAGAGTTGGACTCTATTTTGACATTTAATTGAAATTTGATTTCAATTAAATTGTCTCGCCCTGAATGCTTCTTAAAATTAGAGTTAAACTCTAATTTAGTATTTAATTAAAATTTGATTTTAATTAAATATGTTCGCCCTAATATCTTGGAATTAGATTTGACTCTTATTTTGTATTTAATTAAAATTTGATTTTAATTAAATTCAACCTTATTAATTTGATTATAATTAGAGTTGAACTTTAATTTGACATTTAATTAAAATTTGATTTAAATTAAATTGTCTTGCCCTAAAATTTTATTGGAATTAGAGTTGGACTCTAATTTGGTATTTAATTAAAATTTGATTTTAATTAAATAGTCCCGCCTTATAATTGTAGAATTAGAGTTGGACTCTAATTTGATATTTAAGTGAAATTTGATTTTAATTAAATAAGCCCGCTAATTAAATTAATTAATTAATTTGATTAATTAATTATTTAATTGTTCCGATCCATTTGTCTAAATTAGTTTAGACGACTTTAATTGCTAGAAACTTGAAACATGTTTGCATATAATATTAGATATTATAGGAATGCATTTTTATGATGAATGTTTTATTAGTGGATGATTATGGACTCGACCATGTGGATGTGTTGAATGGTTAGTTTTATTCTAGTTGATTTATGGGCCTGCGAGCTCTTATTTATTTTGGACCTGCGAGTCCATTGTTATTATTTTGGGCCTGCGTGTCCAATATTATTTAGGCCTGCGTGCCAACTAGTATAGGATACAAGTTGCAGCTGGACTAATTGGAGATACAAGAACAGGAGGAGACCATAGAGATGGAGCATTGTATGAATCAATGCTAGACCCCCTAGGAACTGACCGACTAGTCTTCCTTATGGCTCGGGAAGACTAGATAGTATAAATCCATAATCGTCCACACTATTATATGTATGTTTATTTGCATGTTAGATGTATAATAAAATATATATAATTATTACGATGAGACCTTTTGCATGCAAAACCCCTCGTTAAAATATTAAGTCAATTTGATATTTGCCTTCCATCATTATAGTGAAAAACGAGAGTCCTCAATCGATCTAAGCTTGTTGAGTACACTCAAGGCTGGTCGATTAGGGATATGTTTGACACTATGAAATATTAGATATTTCTGAATGATGGGTTTGACTTAACTAATATTTATCTTTTGTTGAGTACACTCAAGAAGATAAATTTTAGAGGCATGTTAAAATATTAAGTCATATTTATATTTGCCTTCCATCATTATAGTGAAAAACGAGAGTCCTAAATCGATCTTAGCTTGTTGAGTACACTCAAGGCTGGTCCATTAGGGATATGTTTGACACTATGAAATATTAGATATTTCTGAATGATAGGTTTGACTTAACTAATATTTATCTCTTGTTGAGTACACTCAAGGAGATAAATCTTAGAGGCATGTTAAGCTAACACATAAGATGTGTGAAGACAAGGAGTTGTCGGCTTAATGATCTGGGAGTTGTATGGAGATACAATTGATAATAGTATCTACCCAAATGTTTTATTAGGGCTTGTTGAGTACACTCAAGGTTTTAATATAACAAATGGGATCCCAACCCACTGGGAATCAAGTACGGATTCCATAAATTTATGTGAGAGGGTCATAAATTTGAGTTAAACAGTGGGAGCGAAATTAATTTAATAAAAGGTCATGTTAAATTAATTCATGCATTATATATATATTATTTCTTTACTTTTCGTCGTTTATATTTATTGAATCATGAGTAACCACATATATTTGAGAAGCATATTGTATGCCAACAACCAAAGCAAATTTTCTTGATTGACGCCGCAATCTGAGAATTGTTCTCAGGCATGAAAAATTGGTTGTGTCCTTGAGTAGTCCTTTCTAGAGACATCTGTTGATGACTCGATAAAAGAAGAGGTGGCTGCTATAATAAACACAGTGATGACGATAGTACTACAACATATGTGATGTTTGTAACTATGTCACCTGAGTTACAAAGCAACATAAGAGTATAGATGCTAACATATGATTTTTCATCTCAATATGTTGAATGATGAACAATCATACGAGGAAATATATGATATTTCCCAGCAACTATACCGGTGCATAATGGCAGAAGAATCTTCAGTCGGTACTCGTATGCTGAAGATGCAGACTACTTTGAGAAGTTGTCTTAATTGCGTTCAGTCATGAACAATGAACTAAGTATAGACTTGGTTCTCCAATCTCTGTCAGAGAGTTATTCATAACTAATTATGAATTTAATATGAATAAACTCGAAGCACGCTCATTGAGTTGCTGAACATGCTTAAAACTGTTAAGTCCAACATCTGTGTTTATAGTGGACAAATCTTAGTCATAGATTCCTCTAAGGAAGTCTAAAGGATGCTTTAGGAAAGCAACCAAGATGACTAAGACAGTTAAAGCGAATAAGGACAATACCAAATCTGATGATCCTTATTATCATTTTGGAATGATGGGTCATTAGAAATGAAATTGCAAGGCTTAAATCTACTTCATTAGTTTCATGGGTATTAGATACAAGATATAGATCTCATATTTGTATAAATATGCAGAAACTAAATAAGAGTAGATCGCTGCAGAAGGGAGAAGTTGACCTACACGTTGAAAAATGAGCAAAAGTTGCTGCATTGCCTGTAGAAGCATATTTCTTGCCATTGCCTCTAGGCTCAATATTAGAATTAGAGAAATGTTAATTTTGTTCCCACCATTACCAAGAGCATTAAATAAATTTCATGTTTTGACATGAATTATTCTAATGTTAAGGACAATTGTTGTTCCTTTTTATCTTGATAAGATCTTAATGGTTATGGTAAATTACAAAATGACATTTATATTCTAAATGTTGAGTGTTCTATAATGAGTATAGAAATTGAAAGGCATAAAAATGATAATCTAAATAACACCTATATCTGACATTGCAGATTTGGTCACATAAATGAGAATGCAATTCCAAACTTACATGGAGATGTATATTTGGGTCAAATAATTTTGAATCATTTGACAAATGCGAATCATGTCTGTAAGACACAGTGACCAAATCTCCTTTTACTTGAAAAGGAAAATGATCTGCACATAGTGATGTATGTAGATCCATATCAATTAATGTCAGGTGAAGTTTATCTTATCTCATCACATTTACTAGTGATCATTTCAGAAATGATCATATATATTTGATGAAATTCAAGCATGAATCTCTTGAAATGTTCAGGGGATTCAAGCTAGGAATAGATAAACAAATAGGTAAACATATTCTTATACTAAGACTTGTTCGAGGTAAAGAATATCTAAAATAGAGAATTTTAGATTATCTAAAAGAGAATTAGATTCTCATGCAGTGGATTCCTCCACATACATTGCAACATAATGATGCATCTGAAATGAGGAATCGTGCACTATTAGATATAGTGCAATAGAGAACCAGCCATGCAAACATTCAAAAGTCGTTTTGAAGTCATGCACTGATTGATACGTGTTGCGTACTAAATCGTGTCTCATCTAAATCGGTTGACAAAACTTCATACGAGTTATGGAAATGCCCAACTTATCTCATATGAAAGTTTGGACTGTGACGCTTATATGAAGCGCACTGAATCGGATAAGTCTGAGACTAAGTCCGATAATTATATATTTGTGGATATCCAAGAGATAATTGGATATCAATTCTATAATCTCGTTGAGAAGAAGATGTTCATCTCAAAACATGTCATACTCTTAGAGAAAATGTTTACTCTAAGAGAGACAGTGGGAGTAGAATAAATCTTGAAAGAGTTCAAGAGTCCACGGATATACTTGGCCGAATATATGAACTGAGTCTTATCCCACACCAGTGAGGGATATACTTGATCAGGAAGTGAAGACTTCTGAGGACACGTTAGCTCAGTGTAAATCTTGTAGGATCATTTGACCTCCTAGAAGGTACGAATCCATGATTGCTAATCAAGGATAATGAACCTACTAATTACGTAGAAATAAAGTCAAGTGTTGACTTCAAGAGATGGACTTGTTGTATGTAACCGAGGTTTGACCTTGGTCGACTTGCCTAATGGATTAGAACCCATAGGTTGTAAATGAGTTTACAAGAAAATGTCAATATGGATTGAAACAAGCCTCTTGGAGCTAGAATCTTCGATTTGATACAAAAGTCAAAATGTTTGATTTTATCAAAAATGAAGATGAAATGTGCGTTTACAAGAAGATAGTGGGAGCATTGTCGCATTCCTGATATTATATGTATGAGACATATTACAGGAAACGACGTCTCTATATTTCAATTGTTGAAATTATGGTTGTCAAATAATTTCTCCGTGATGGATGTGAGAGAAGCAAGTTGATCTATAGAGATAGATCTAGAAGGTTACTTAACTCATCCCAATCTATACAGATAAAATCTCGAGAAGATTTTATATGGAGAAAATGAACTGAGAGTTCATGGATAGAATGATGCTAACTTCTAGTCAGACTAGAATAATAGCACATCTCAAAAAGGATATTGGTTTACTCTTAAGCGGTGTGTTGGAAATGTTCCAAATAACCGTTGATTCAATAATGGAAGCCTTATACATCATTGCTTTACAAAGCAACAAAAGTTGTGGTCTGGATCAGGGAGTTCATTACTGAACTTAGAGTAGTTCCTAACATTGTTGTTCACACGCTTATGCATTGTGATAACAATGGAGCCATCGTGCAAGCAAAGGAACTAAGGTCTCATCAATGATCCAAACATATGTTAAGGCAGTGTTATCTCATTGAAAAGATAGTACAAAGAAATGACGTAAATAAAGAACGAATTCCCACAAGTTATTAAATTGCAGATCCACTGACAAAGAGTTGTCGCAGTATAAACATGATCGTCATGTAGACTCTTATGGTATAAGATACATAAGTGATTGGATCTAGTGCAAGTGGGAGTTTGTAAGTGTTATGCCCTAGGTCCAATCAACTTTGGACATAAACACTTTGAATATATATAATCAATGCATATGTATGGCAATATCTATTATTTAATTGAATTAATATTCTAATAAGTTAAATAATAGAATCCGTAGATTCAAGTCTTGGTGATTTGTTAATCACAAGGAGTTGTGATTGTGAGATACAAATTACATATGACCGAATCTTAAATCGTCCGTGGTCGAGGTAATAACGAGATACGGATATCGTTATTACGGATAGACTATCGCGTGTGGCATTCTTACTTGTAAAGTAAGTAGTGATCTCACAAGCTAAAGTGTGGTGACACTTGAATGAACACGTGGATGTTTTGTTATAGAACAAAACATTGGAGACCCGCTGAGAGATTCCACATGGATAACTATCTAAGTGTTAGTGGTTAATCTCTAACGTTCGGTAGTGGGATTGGTCCTTTGACTTGAGGTCATCATAGTACCTTATATGAGGGCAGTCATACTTTGGTGATGTTGGATGTTGCTCTGTCAAGGGTCGCTAATACAGCATCGTTCGGGTATGTCAAGAATCATATGAAGGTTGTGAATGATCAATAGAGGATTCGTCACTCTTAGATAGTAAGAGATTATGATCTACATTTTATCCAGTTAAGTTGATAATGAAATCCTTGGCCAAGGTGAACTCATAAGTCGGAAAAGAGTTTTCGACGTACATTGACTTAACAGTAGGATAAAAGATATGATCGATAATTGAGATTGACACATATCCATATCTCATAATTGATCGGATCATATTGACGAAAGGATTATAGTTTTACGGTAAACGAACAAGTTTGGTTTTGTCATGCTACGTGATATTTCCCGTCACATGTATTGCCCTGATACATTGCTAGATGTCAATCTGGGACAACGAAAATGAATTAGTGATAAATTAAAAGGGGCGTTTTAATTTATTGATTTTGATTAGATCAAAATAATAATTCACGTCGTTCGACATCGTGATCGGGAACCTAATGGGTCACACACAAAAGAGAATCAGAAGAATGAGATTTACCAATTAATTAATTGACAAGTGTTGGATAATTAATTAATTGGGTTGTTTATTAATAGGCCCGAATTAATTAATTGGATTAATTAATTCATGGACCAGATTTAATTAATTTGATTAATTAAATCTTGGACCGGGTTAAGTTTAATAGATGGGCCGAGCCCATCTGGACTTATATTAATAAGCTGTTAGGGTTTGAAAAACAGTAGAGAATTTCATTATTCTTGCTAGCACGAGAAAGGAAAAACCCTAGCCGTCATTCTTATTCTCTGTGTGGATCACCATTGGAGGCTGGACAATTGGACAGCTTGGATTGCAGATCGTGATCATTGGAGTTCAAGAAAAGCAAAAGAGTTTGTGGAATTCATCAAAGGTATTAATCCTAATCACAGTTTCTATCTAAACACATTGCAGATCCTCGTTTGGGAATTGAAAATTGTTTAATTTCCGCTGTGCATGATAAGTAAATTCCCAACAGTTTTCTTAAAACAAATTTACCCCCACTATTGTGCAAGAGGACTGATAGCGTCTATCTCTCATAATACAACGGTTGAAAGCAGCTGACTAACACCTCTTTGCTATTTTAGACGAAATGAGAAAGCTTTCAATTCCATCACCTGCTAGAAAATAATTATCTAAGCTATAAATAACAAAACTCTTGAAAACAAAGAGAGAGGAGAAAGGGTGGTTAACTGGTTATATTGTCACTACAAATTTTATTTTATACACCATATTTTAATTGCAGTTAAACTCCTCAACATTTGCTCATTGTAATAATTATTTCCTTAATTGTTTTGTTTGTTGAATTCTTATATTTAACATTCTATTAATTAGTACGTATCATTCTTGACGATAATTTATATCAAAATAATTTTATTTTCGTATTTTCAAATGAAGGGAAAATATTTTTCGCACTTTTTATTTAATTATTTTTTTAAAATATGATTGGAAAATAAGTTGTTTTACTCCATTTCAACGGACTTTTGGACATAAAATTATTATTAAATACAAAATATGTTAACTAATGGAAAATTTGAGGATAAGAATAACACGAAAACCCGTAAATAAGGGCTATAATGAGCAAATATTAAGAAACTTAAGTACAATTAAAATGTAGTGCAAGAAATAAAAATTGTGGTGTGAATATAATTATCCAAAGAGAAAATTAGAAAAGAGCGGAGAGTTTTCAAAGTTTTTGGTGTTTAATTTTGTATTAAAATCAAAATATTACAATAGCCATCAAGGTTTTGTAACCACCAATTCAATACAAAATTAAATAGAGAATTGAAATTTGAAAATCAAAAGCTTGATGTTACAATTCTTCATTCGCAAAATTATTGTCTTGAATTTTTTCCAACATACTTCATTAAGAGTCCCAATCCATGAACACTGATCTTTTTGATTTTCCACATTGGGCAACGTTTTTCCATTTCATTGAAATATTTTCTTTCCTCGTCTTTTTACATATAATCGAATCCGCTTCCCTATTTTCCAGATTATAGTGGATGTGGACTGTTTGCTGTCTCCCCATTCTATTATGTTACGAGAAATTATGGAATTCATTGTGGGGCTGGTGTCTCCAAGTTCTTATAGTGGACTTCTGCCGTGTCTGATGGGTTCTTGAGAATATAAAATGATCATGATTGTAAGAACACAAACAACCAAAAAAATACAAGCTTTTATATTACTTTCGAAAGGAAAAAAAATGACAGAGCTTAAAATATTAATCAAAATACTCATTTCGCTGGTGTGTGTACTTTCTCTTTTCATGAAACCAACTTCAGTACTATCTGCTTCTGAAATTAGGTGCATAGAGAGGGAGAGACAAGCTCTTCTCAAGTTTAAGCAAGGTCTTATAGACGACCATGACATTCTCTCGTCCTGGGGAAGTGGAAACAGCCAAAGGGAATGCTGCAAATGGTTTGGTGTCGAGTGTAGCAACAAAACAGGTCATGTAATCGGCCTTGATCTACTTTATCGGTCTTTTGGAGGTAAGATTAGTCCAGTGTTGATTGAGCTGCAGCACTTGAATTTTTTAGACTTCGGTTTCAGTGATTTGAGAGTCGATAATCTTGAGTGGCTTTCTCATCTTTCTTTGATAAAACATCTTGGCTTGAGTGGTGTTAACCTTAACGAAACCAACTGGGTGCAGCCAATTTCAAAGCTCTCTTTCCTTGAGGAACTGTACTTGTCATATTGTCGACTTGGCAATACTCTGCCTGCCTTTGATATCTTTGCAAATTCTTCTTTCTCCTTTCTTTCTGTCCTCGATCTATCCAACAATAGTCTCACTTCCTCCATATTCCACTCATTTTTTAACTTAAGTACCCATCTTACTCACATAGACCTCTCTTATAATCACCTAGATGGCCCCATTCCTGATACTTTCGGGGAATTGAATTTTCTTGAGGAGCTTCGAGTGTCTGGGAATATGTTCCAGGAGATTCCAACATCCTTGGGGAATTTAAGTCATCTGAGCATACTTCTAATATCAGATAATGCATTAAATGAATCTCTTCCTCATTTACTTCGAAAGTTATCAGGTATAGCATCGAAATCACTAGAGTGGATAAATTTACACTACAATCAACTTGTTGATTCCTTCCCAGATATCACCCAATTTTCATCCTTAAAAGAGTTGAGTCTTGGCAACAATCAGTTGAAAGAGTTTCACTCACAAAGACTTGGGCGACCTTCAAGTCTTGAAACTTTGGATTTGTCTAATAATAAACTTGGAGGATCCTTGCCGGACTTGAGAGCATATTCATGATTGCAAGAATTACATGTCTACGGAAATCAATTAGAAAGGCTACCCGAAAGTATTTGGCAACTTTCCAAACTAAAAATTTTGGACCTCTCTTCAAATTCATTGGAAGGAACAATCACAGAATATCACCTCTCAAAGTTAGCCTACTTAGACGTGCTAGATTTGTCCTACAATTCCTTAGCTTTGAACACAAGCTCCGATTGGACTCCTCCATTTCAATTGAGCTCATTATACCTCAGATTTTGCAATGTGGGACCTGATTTTCCAAAATGGCTTCAAACTCAGAAAATTCTTTCTTACCTTGATATGTCTTTTGCTAGTATATCAGATACATTACCTACTTCGTTGTGGAATATGCCTTCTTTATCAAACTTGAATCTCTCTTCTAACCATA
Organism: Fraxinus americana; assembly: GCA_035079005.1. Classification (NCBI taxonomy): domain Eukaryota; kingdom Viridiplantae; phylum Streptophyta; class Magnoliopsida; order Lamiales; family Oleaceae; genus Fraxinus; species Fraxinus americana. The sequence goes on along the minus strand of CM068710.1, from coordinate 32,003,332 downwards.
TCAGTGGAGGAATTCCTCATCTATCCCCAAACTTCACTGGTATTTCATATATAGATTTGAGTTATAACAATTTTTCAGGTCCAATTCCATCATTTCTTTCTCATTCAATAAAATTACAACTTTCCAAAAACATGTTTTCGGGATCCATTTTTCAGTTATGTACAACTTTCACTCACTTGAACTTGGAGGTCCTTGATCTCTCAGATAACCAATTGACAGGAGAGCTTCCCGATTGCTGGATGAACTCAAGCTCTTTACGAGTTCTCAATTTGGCAAACAATAATTTCTCGGGTAAAATTCCCCCAACGTTGGGCCACAACCCTCGACTTCAGATATTACATCTGCGCAATAATAATTTCGTTGGTGAACTACCTTCCTCTTTGAAGAACTGCACTTGGCTGCGCATGCTTGATGTGGGAGGAAACAAATTAACAGGAACTATTCCAGAATGGATAGGGACGCACCTAACAAGTTTGACAGTTCTTAGCCTCCGATTTAATAAATTCCATGGAAACATAGATCCAACAATTTGTTACCTTACCAATATTCAAGTCCTGGACCTCTCAAGGAATAATATATCTGGGGAAATTCCACAGTGTTTCAACTATTTCACTTCTTTGGTTCAAAAGAATAGTTCAATGGAAGGCAATAGTTTTTATAAATTCTGGACTTCTTTCTATCACTTTTACCTTGATACTTATGTTGACAATGCTTTGGTACAATGGAAAGGACAAGAGAAAGAATATAGAAAACTAGGACTTTTGAGAGGGATTGATCTTTCTAGCAATAAGTTAGTTGGAAATATTCCTCATCAATTTTCTGATTTAAGGGCTTTAGTTTTCTTGAACTTATCGAGAAACCATTTGACGGGGAATATCATTTCAAGCATTGGTCAAATGGAGATGTTGGAATGGCTTGACTTGTCTAGAAACAAGCTTTCTGGGAAGATCCCGAGCAGCCTTGCAGAATTACATTTTCTCAGCGTTTTGGACTTATCATACAATAATTTGACGGGGATGATTCCATTAGGCACTCAGCTACAGAGCTTCAACACCTCTGTGTATGCTGGGAATAGCCAACTCTGTGGGCTTCCTTTGGCAGAGTGTCCTAGAGATTCTCCTTACCCTTCTTCAATTGATCATGGAAAGGGAAACTATATTGAAGAAGATGACGAGTTTATAAGTCAAGAGTTTTATATCTGCATGGCATTTGGTTTTATAACTGGATTCTGGGCTGTCATTGGTACTCTGTTCCTCAAGGATTCATGGAGACACTCCTACTTCAACTTCTGGACTAACATTGGCGATTGGATGCACGTGACAACAATGATCTATGTGACAAGATTCAAGAGAAAGTTTTGGGCCTAATGGTATAATATATATGGACATTAATTCGGAAAAGTTAGTCTGTCTTGTTAATAGCCTAATCTTACTTTGTTTATGCTGAAATCAGGTGCCTCTTTTCAGAAACAAGAAGTTTCAACTGTCTATCAAACCAGTTGGTGGCTGGAGAGGTGCAGGGGCTATGGGTGAAGTTGTCTGATTAACACCAATGTCTTATTTCTAAGTATATTCCTATAAAAAGCATCCTCAGTTGTATACTAGTTGCTTTAATAATCGATGTAAAAATAATGAGATCAAGTAAATTTCCTGATTAATTATTTGCTTTTAAGGCATAAATAACTTCTTTAATTTAAAAATCCTTATATTTTAGAGACAAAAAAATAAAAATAAAAATCTAAGCTTACCAATAACTTTCAAGTCGGCTACATGAATCATGAGTAGGGAAAAATATATAAAATATATGGATACAAAAAACCTTCTCATGCTAAATTTAAATTACTGCTCTCTTGTGTCTTCTCTCTGCTCAAACCTCATTTTCCTCTCGTCGCATTCAATTTCAAATAACTATTTGGGGTTCCTCGCTTGATCAAGCAGTTAAAATTTACATAACAAACAAGAAAACTTTTCATGGCTATGGAACCAAAGAACGATAATTTTGCACGTCTTTCAGAACGATGGATCTGTCGAGCTTGGGGATTTGAGAGACGCCTAACGGCTTTGCCATTTAAATTTGTATTTTTTAAGGTATTGTTCAATGTCTTTCATATCCAAGTTGCCACCTCTCCTGCGGTACACTCTCCTGGTCGAATAAGACCGTCTCTCACTAATCGCAATGGCTATGTCATTTGGAAACAGATCTCATAATACAAAGGCGTGGAGGATAGTTGACACAAGTACTATTAGATTTCACAAATGAAGGTGATCACAAGCTGAAGTCTGAAGTCTAATTTCAGCATATAACCATCTGTGACCAACACATGACCAGCATGTGACCATTGATTCTGTTACTGCCATTATCCTTTTTTTGTTGTTTTGTTTGTTGCTCCTTGCTGAGCTGTTTTGTAGTGTGTAGCTTTTCTATTGGTTGAGTTTGTTATGTACAGGGCTGTATATTCCTTTGTAGTGGGTCATAGGCTGTATATATATAGGCTGCCTCTTCTACATATAATTCATTCGCTCAATTATAATATTTTCAAGAGAAAATTCTCAAGTTCACCATTTTCTTTCTTCTCCAATTTTATATTTGAATTCTTATAAGTACTTCAGCCACTGTAAGTGCAGCAACAGTGGAGAGGAAGACAGTTAAAGTTTTAGTTACCATATTTGTGACCATGTTTGAATATCTGATGGTGGCAATGGCTGCTCCAGTCACTGGGAAAGTGTAAGCCACCATGCCAATGAGAATTTGCAGATCATTATGGAGCAACACTTCAAAATTCAAGCAAAATTGAAAGAAAAGGTATTGATATAAAAATTATAACCCAAGCCTGAAAAGAAAATTAGACGGATAGACAACCAGAGAAAAGCTGATATAACTGCTAAGAAAGCAATTGGTTCTCTCTGACATCATAAACCTAATTCAGCGGTTAGTTTGTTTACAGAAACAACTATATTATTCATCATTCTCATATCGCAAAGTCAAAACATCTGAAATTCATGCTTATGACATTTTTCATCAGCCCAACAAGAGATCTTTTATATTTATTACAAAAGAAGACTCACATTTAAGTAATCACAGTACATGACCAAAATTCTTTTATTTATCTGATAGAAGGGTAAGAAGAGTCAAGGATTCTTGCCCCCATTGCCACCTCTTCTTCCTCTTGAATCATGCTTGGGATTGGGTCCTGCGTAGTCGTAATCTAATGTGGCATCGACCTTTAGTAGCTTTCTTGGATTCACATGGACCTAAAAAACATGGAGCATAAGGATCATTTAGAAGAGAGTGGGGATGGACGGATTTGAGTTTGAAGTGTCAAAATGTGTCGATCATCATAAGTGCACATGAAAAGCCCGGTCTAAGCACCATTTTGTCCTTGATGGTCTGTGTAGTGGACTGGACCGCCTCTATAGCCAAGCATGCAAACTTATAAAAAGAATGTCTAAAAACATAGTGTGTAAAGACCGACTCACATGGACAGTGCCCTGTCGCCACCCCTTGTGAAGCAAGTCGACTTTGTTCACACCAATGGCGCCAACGCCCTGAACTATACCTATAAAGGGGAAAAGAGTCGATAATTAGGACCTTGCGATGACAATTTGTCATATATATTCACGATATACAATATTGGAATATCTTTAACAGAAATTAAAATTTAATATAACGAGATAGGAATAACAAAAGAAGCTGACAATTTATGTGACTTTTGTATCTATAATTTCGAACAGGGTGCTGCTATTTCTAGGATTACAAATAACTGTAAATTGAAAAAGTACTGTGAAAATGGAAAAAAAGGTCACTGGAAATCTCTTGGTACAATTCTAACGAATATATGATTTTTTTTACATTTGACTTAGGTTTAATTACCTGGAGACAGTAGGAACAAGAGTAAGAAGAATGAAACTAGAAGAGAAATCTTAATCCTTAAACTCATGGCAGTGGTCATTGTATATATTCTTATTATATAAGCTGCCAGAACCTTTGAGTTTAAGATTACAAGGGGGAAGAGAGGGAAGTGGGTTCTTTTTATAGCCAGAAGTAGCGTATAGTGCCTTGAGAACTGTATATACTGTTGTCATTGTGTAACCCACCACCATTATAATGGCAATTTTACTTTAGGCGGAGTTTGGTTTATTTGGGGATATCACTCCTTGTTTAGTTCTTTCGTATTCATTGAATCCTTTTATCCCTTCTTCCCGTAGATCTATCCCGAATAGTAACGTGATTTCACGTTCCAATTGAACACTTTCAATTTTTGCAAAGATTTTCTCTTTACCAAACATATGCAAATTCAATCATAAATGTTATAAATTTGGGAAAATTGCAGCCACGGTACCAAACATTTCACTTTTTTGCAGACTTTGCCCAAACATTTGATTTGTGCCACCCACGATGCCAAACCTTTAAACAATTCGCACCCGAAGTCCAAATTGACAGAAAGCGTTAGTTGACCAATAATTAAATATCTGACCAATTTTAAAGGGTAAATATATAATTTTACATTTTTCATATGAAAAAAATTAAAATAAAAAGGAAAAGAACATTTCTTCCTCAAGCTACTGTTCATCTTCTTCCCCCTCCCCCGACGAAGATCTGTGTATGTTCAGTTTACTCCGATAGTGCAACCAGCCATGGCCATCCGATCCGCTGCCGCCAAGCATAAGCCTATACGGAAGCAAAATTCCACCATTCAAAAACTTCTCAGAAAACCTAAAATTCGTGTCTACCCAGGTAATTTTTTCTTTTCGAATCATCCAAATCTCCACCATCATTAGCCCAATCTCTACTTCTATTAGCCCCATCACCAGTACCTTCTCCCAAACAGATATCACGACCACCGAAACATAAGGGATATGAAAATCAGGTAATCGTGCAGTTTCAGCTCATATTAACGAGCAAATGGAAAGCCCGTTTTATCATTTTAATTCCACAAACCAATTTCGCTAGAAATAATTCCCATGTACCAAATCTTTCGAAAAATTTGCAATTCCCATTTCAATTCCCACAAACCAATTTCTGCAATTCCTATTTCAATCCCATGGCTAAGACCACAAAATGAATTTCAAATCATATTTTGAAGGGAAAAATCGATATTTGTGATTGCAAATTTTGAACAAGCAAGTTTTACTTTATAAAGGAAAAGTTTGTGGAGGTGGAGGTGGCGGCGGTGATGTCATCGATGGCCGTGGACGTTTGGGTGGGTGGGGGTAGCTACAAGCGTTGGCTGGGTATGGGGTGGGGATGGAGTGCGGGAGCGGGAATGTGAGGAAGAAGCAGGCATGTTCTTTTCCTTTTTATTTTAATTTTTTTCATATGGAAAATGTAAAGTTACATATTTATCCTTTAAAAATTGGTCAACAATTGGTCAGATATTTAATTATTAGTCAACTAACGGTCAAATTAACGGTTTCGGACAATTTGGACTTCAGGTACGAATTGTTTAAAGGTTTGGTACCGTGGGTGGTACAAATCAAAGATTTGGCCAAAGCCTGCAAAAAAAAGTGAAAGGTTTAGTACCGTGTCTGCAAATTTCCCTATAAATTTTGGACAAAGGTTGAATTGATGATATAAAAAAAAAGTTAAAATAAATAAATTAATTAAAACATTAATTAGGAATTGAACTAGCCAATTCAAATTTCAATGGTTATTTTTCACTGTTTTCAAATTGCCAGTATTTGACCTATAATTTCAATATTTTCGAGTCTAATCAATCGGTCAATGCTTTTTGACAATGTTGAGATTAAGAACGTGGCATCTTTTTGGAGCAATCACTTTGCCCCTCCACCCAGTAGCTATATACAAAGATGATAAGATGCATTACATGTGAACCACAATAAGGAAGTCAACTGAATGCACTATGTGTATATATGTTAGATCAAGATAGAACCGAACAGTATAATGCATGTGGACACCTTTATCAAAATCTTGCATGGCTTAAAAATTGCCATTTTCAGCTTGGCTTTTAGCTTATTCTTAACTTTTTATAAGTCAATCTGCCTTTAAGTCATAATGCTATATTCTCCTTTTGTTTCATGGTATCAATGACTATTGTTGACCTCGAAAAATGGCTCGGACACGTGGCCAACAGGATAGGTCTTCAAGTCAGCTCTTCCTGCACACGTAGCACGCCGTTAGTCACTCGTGGCCTCTCCCGGAGGGGGTGGGAGCGGCCGCAAGCACTCCGACGGTCAAGTCAGTTTTATATTCAACCGGAAAATGGTTCGCCGACGGTGGAACACTCGCCGGGAAATGGTTGATCAAGTGTGTATATATATATTGAAAGTCTTTTAGAGTTAAAAAGACTAGAAAATCAGGATTAGAATGGGAACCCTTTTTCATTATGGTGAGGGGGTATTTATACTAAGTATGGGGAGAGGAGAGCCGTCGGATGGTAGGACACGTGGCTTCAGATCCTGAAGGGCCGTTCTCTCCTAGGCGTCAACCTGTCCATCCATAGGTTACGTGCATTGAATGCTATCTCGACATAGCGAATTGACCGTGCTCAGGCCCGCCACACGTCCCATCAATCACTCGGTAACTTGACTTTGGTTAGATCTTTGTAGATATTATCTTTGTAGAGGCGAGTGTAGCGAAAGTGAAGCGTTGCAGCGTTGTAGAAGCGGAGTGCGGGCCTTTGCATCCACTGAGTACTTGTGGATGAGTCCGGTTCATTCGCTGACGCGTGTTCAGTTCGTTCCTCATGCAATCACCTCGGCACGTACAATCACCTCGGCCCATGTACGATCACCTCGACCGCGCGTGGCTTGGGCCACGTATACAGACATGTGGCGGGCGAGGTGGCGGGTCTGACACAAGCCCGTAACAATAGTCCCGCAAGTCCGTGTATGAATATTTATATAATACAAGGATTTTCAATTCCGAGCTGGAAGGCAGGGGGTGAGTCGTCGGAGGTGGGAGTAGTCGTAACGCAGGATCCCGCTGTGGCCGAGGTGAAAGAGGTTGGCAGCCCTTGGGGGGAGCTGTTGCAACACTACATTCTGATGTGGCCGAGGCGAGATGGGTTGATAGCTCTTGGGGGAGCTGTTGCAACACTACATTCTGATGTGGCCGAGGCGAGATGGGTTGGCAGCTCTTGGGGGGAGCTGTTGCAACACTACATTCTGATGTGGCCGAGGCGAGATGGGTTGGCAGCTCTTGGGGGAGCTGTTGCAACACTACATTCCCTGGCCGAGGCGAGATGGGTTGACCTTGAACTTTGTGCTAATGATTTGGAAACCTTCGTACTTTCCCAAGGCAATCATGGGGAGGCGTTCGCTTGCTTTCAAGGCACGCCTCCCTTGATATAAATGACCATAATGACGACGGCTCCCTTTACTCAAGGCGACGTCTTCTCGCCAAGCGTGTGGCCCACTGCCTCATCAGGGCCGTTGATTCGAATGACCATTGATTTGGACGGAGATCCTTGCATTTGGGCGCTGGATGGTCAGTTGTGCTTAGGTTGATCGAACGGTTGGGGTGAGTTTGGGAGTGCCCATAAAGGCCCGTCTCTCTCATTTTGAAACCTTCATTTCGCGAAAATCTCACGAAAAGCTCTCAAACTCCCCACAATCAAGCGACGGTTTCCATCCTCCGGCTGACGTTAAGGATTCGGCGACCCTCTTGTGTGAACTCCGGGCAAGTTCTTTCCAACGGTTTTAGGTAACGTTCCGATTTCACTCTCCATCTTCTCTCGTTCTTTTCGTCTAGTGATGTCGAGCGAGCAAGTTGTTGAGGGGGTAGTGAGGGAGCGAGGCGAAGAGAGCTCATCCATGAGGGAGCCCTTATTAATCTCGTCCGACGAATTTGAGAGCCATTAGTGGCCGGGGAGAACATCCTGAAACGCCCGGAGATTCCCCCGTAGACACATCTCGTGCAATGGGGGCCTCTAAGTACCCGTCTAAAATCACCTCGGAGCAGATAAAAAGGTGCGGGGAGGTGTTTAGGATCCTCACAATATTGAGCTTATCTGCCCGGCGCATGAGAGAGCACGCTACCCTAGGCCGGGGTGTGTAGCAACGATGAGTGACCATCTTTTTCCGGAAAGTTTGAGGCTTCCATTCCACCCCTTTTTCGTTTAGTCCTTAGGTCGTTCGGGTTGGCCCCCACCCGCTTCAACCCCAACGCGTGGTCCCAAATGGTTGGGACGTGGATGCGTGGCGGAGGGCCGAAAGATCGGAACGGACATGCCGTTTTAGTGTATTCCACTCCCTATTCTTCCCAAAAGCCACGGGCGGGGGGCGAGGCGAGCAAAGGTCGGTAGTACTACCGGCTCCCCGGGGAGTCCCATTCGCCGTTCGTGGGCCGAGACACCCTCCTCGATAAAAGGTGGAGGGAGTTCGTGGTTCTGGGCGTCGGGACGGTGGGATACGGTGGAGAATGACCCAACGGCGCCTCGGCCGTCCCCACCATCTATTCCATTCGGTAAGCAACTTTCCGATTTGAATTTACTTGGCTAACTTTGCTTATGATTTTAATATTTCTGCTCTCCGGGCTCCCTCCCGAGGTGTGAAATCGCAGAGAGGAGGGCTGGGACATCATTGCCCGACCGTATCAGGACGCCTGCGGAGAGAGCTTCAAGGAGTTGATTGATCAGAACCACCATTTCACTCTGCACGGGCTGATGGCAAACAGAGGTGAGTGCATTTCGTTTCGGTCCTGCCCCCATACTCTTATCTGGGTACTTAGAAATTTTCTTTCTTGCAGGAGATTTTGAAAATAAAAGGCCTCCTAGGCCCGACTTGGCCACAATCCGCCGGAGCGTGGCGGAGGCCAAAATGCGAAGACCGCCGCGTACAAAAAGCGATCCGGAGCGCTTACGAGCTCGAGCAAGGGCCGGTCGGCCGGCCGAGGAGTGTGAGGAGGAAGGGCCCTCTCTCGCCCCAAGGAAAAGACGGGCCGGTCTCAGCCGGACCTCGCCCCCGCTTTGCCGAGGCGGCGTCCACCGTGGCGGCTCCACCTCCCTCCCAGGCCATTGTGCCAATGATCGCTTACTTCGCCGAGGGGGCGCCCAAGAAGAGGCCGAAGAGGCCCGCCATCGTGACCCGAAAAAAGGTTACCGATTTCTTGGGGAGCAAAGACGACGATCTCCCCGAGGCCGTGTCGGAAATGCTTCCTCCCGAGACCGCCTCGCCGCAAGAGTCCACGGCAAGTTTTGGACCGAGGACTCGGGCCAACCACGCCGCCTCGTGCGAGATCGAGGACTTCTTGGCGGCGAACAATGCTGCGTGGCGAGGGCTCTAAGTATGGGCGCCGCGGCAGGGACTTGGTGAAGGGCCTTCGAAAAAGAACGAGGATCCTGGAGAAGAGGGTCGAAGCCTCTTCAAACTCGGGAGGCCGAAGTGGAGAAGGCCAAGAAGGAGGTGGAGGAGGTGGAGGAGAAGTGGATAAGCCGCCGCCACGAAGTTGGACTCGGTGAGATGCGCACGTTAATCAGTGAAGAATGAGCTGCATGAGTCCGTTTCCCGGTGCGCCCGACGAAGAGGGTGGACTAGCAATGAACACCAAAGGCTAACGTACGAAGCCTTGGAGGAGGCCAATAAGGAGAGGGCCGAGGTAAGAGACTCATCGAAGCCGGGAGATAGCTCGCCGGGCGCAGGCGAAGAACGTTGGCGAAGTGGCGGCGTCCGGGGTTACAAGGACAACTTCGAAAATACGCCGAGTAGTATGACGACTTCGCCAACTATTGGGCCTCCTGGGCGGCGAAGGAGATGATGTCCCGCCTCCCAGGTGCACCCCAGACCGGATATTAACTTTTTGGACGAAGAGTCCTGGGGCCCCAGGGGGTAGGCCCGCCGAGGATGAGGAGGGCCCTTGAGGGGGCCGAAGGCGGAGGACTGGGCGGCGATTAATATAGACTAATTTGTAATTTGTATCCCCCATGTAATGGCTTCGGCCTCTCCCTTGGTTGTGAATGAACAAATTCTTTCAAGTGTTGTCGTTTCTTTTATTGTTTTTTTAATTGTTTAGTAGAAAAGCTTCGGACAAATACCACATCAGAAATAAAAACATAATAACAATGAAGAAGCCCATGAATAAGATAACACATCGGACTTCCTCAACCACTTAATGAAATGGAGGCGTAACTAGACCAAGTAATAACGCATCGGACTTACTCAACCACTTAATAAAATGGAAGATGCCAATGAACAAGTAATAACGCATCGGACTTACTCAACCACTTAATAAAATGGAAGATGCCAATGAACAAGTAATAACGCATCGGACTTACTCAACCACCTAATAAAATGGAAGATGCCAATGAACAAGTAATAACGCATCGGACTTACTCAACCACTTAATAAAATGGAAGATGCCAATGAACAAGTAATAACGCATCGGACTTACTCAACCACTTAATAAAATGGAAGATGCCAATGAACAAGTAATAACGCATCGGACTTACTCAACCACCTAATAAAATGGAAGATGCCAATGAACAAGTAATAACGCATCGGACTTACTCAACGCGTGAATGTTGCTTTGTCCAGGATGGCACCCGCACCACCTCTGGCTTGCGAATATCTTGGGGTGTACCTTTGAATGGGCTTGCACCTTGCCAAGCTCGTTTGATTTGTGCACTCCGCCTCGTCCGAGGATGGCACCCGCACTATCCGGCTTAGGCGAGAATATCTGGGGTGTACCCTTTGAATGGGCTTGCACCTTGCCAAGTTCGTTTGATTTGGCACCCCGCCTCGTCCAAGATGGCACCGCGCCATCGGCCTAGGCAGAATATCTTGGGGGTGTACCCTTTGAAGATGGGCTTGCACCTTGCCAAGTTCGTTTGATTTGTGGGCACCCCGCCTCGTCCAAGATGGCACCCGCGCCATACGCTCCTTGGCCTGTGCAAATATCTTGGGGGTGTACCCTTTGAATGGGCTTGCACCTTGCCAAGTTTGTCCGATGTGTCCATGCGAGAACTAAGTGAACATAACATCCGTTTATTTGATTGCAATATTTACAATGGGGACACATCCCCCTCACGATAATATTTCCTTAAGTGCTCAATATTCCGAGGGTGAGGCATCATTCTCCCATTCGAGATCTTCGATTCTATAAGTTCCAGGTGCCTGATTTCTGCAACCACGCGATAGGGTCCTTCCCGCTTGGCCCCAAAGTCCACGTGCCGGGATCTCTCGGTTGAAGGGAAGACTTTGCGAAGCACCAAGTCTCCAATGTGAAATGTCCTCTTCTTCACCTTGGCGTTATAGTAGCGCATCATTTTTCGTTGGTAGAGCGAGCTTAACTTGGGACTCGTCCCTCTTTTCTTCGAGAAAGTCTAGCTCAAGCCTCCTTGACTCATCATTCATCACCTCATCAAAGTGGAGGCGGCGGGAGATGGGACGCCAACCTCCACAGGCTCATAGCCTCGGCTCCATAGGTCATAGAAAATGGAGTCTCCCCGGTGGCGATTTTGCAAGTGGTCCCGATGGCCCATAAAACCCGTGAAGCTCGTCGACCCAAGCGCCCTTGGAGACGTCCGGCCTTTCTTTCGTGGCGAGCTTAATGGTTTTGTTGACCGCCTCGACCTTTGTCCATTTGCTTGGGGATGATGGGGCGTGGAAAAATGCTTTACGATTCTAAGCTCATCACATAGATCCCGGACTTTCTTGTTGTCAAATTGCTTGCCGTTGTCGGACACTGGGGAGTGAGGTATGCCGAACCGGGAAATGATGTTTTTCCAAAGGAACTTCGTGGTATTGGCCTCGGTGATCTTGGCTAGAGGCTCACTTCCACCCATTTGGTGAAATAATCAATGGCGACTATGGCGAAGCGAGCATTCGCTCTTCCTTTCGGCAAGGGCCAATAAAATCCACTCCCATTTGGCGAAAGGCCAGGGGCTTGATACCAGCATGAGCTCTTGAGACGGTTGCTTCGCACATTGGAGAAGCGGCGCACTGTCACATTTGCGCACGAATTCGCCGGGGCGTCCCTTTTCGGGGTCGGCCGCAATATCCCCGCTGAGTATTTTGTGGGCCAAAGCTATTCCACCGGAGTGATTTCCACAAACACCTTCATGTACTTCCCGAGGATGTAGTTTGCTTCTTCCCCTCCCGTACATCCGAGAAGGGGAGGAGAAGCCACGCTTGAATGTATCGTCTCCCGTAGGATGAAGTGCGCGGCCCTTCTTCGGAGCTTCCGAGCCTCGATTTCGTCTTACGGCAAGCTTTGCTCTTCGGGTAGGCCGGTATGGGTAGCATCCATGGTGGGGGTGCTTTCAATCCACATTAGTTCCTCGCCCCCTTAATAGATGGTTCGGCCAGGGTGTTCGATGGGAATCACCTTTAGAAGCTCAGAATCCTCTTCTTTGGCCGCCGCCTTTGATAGGGCATCGTGGCAATTCTTCTTGGCGGGGCACTTGGATTAGCTCAAATTTTCGAAGTTGGGCGGGGGAATTCATGACCGGCCTGTAGGCCGCTATGCTTGTCCCCGGCGGCAAGTGGCCATTGACACGATTCACCACTAGCTGCCGAATCAACTGTTTGTAACCAATCTTTTTACTTGCAGTTCCTTAGCGAGCGGTCCCGCCAGAGAGCCTCGTATTCAGCCCATGTTGTTGGAGGCCTTAAACCCGAACCTTATGCTAGCGATTAAGCCTCGTGCCCCTCCGGACTTTCTAACACTATACTCAGCTCTCCGGAGCGTTCTCCGGACGAACCGTCGACGAAGAGACTCCAAGTGGGAGGCTCGCGGCTCCATGTCCACCTCGACGTTGTCGGGTCTTGGTGAACTCCGCGACGAAATCGGCCGGTGCTCGACCCTTGATGGCCGTCCGGGCGCGTAGATTATGTCGAACTCGTCGAGCTCTCATCGCCCACTTGAACCTTCCCGAGGCGTCCGCTCGCAGACCCGCCTTAGTGGGAAATTTGTCAAAACATGAACGCCGTGGGCTTGGAAATACGGCCTCAATTTTCGAGAGGCGATGACCAATGAAAGGGCCAATTTCTCCATATACGGTATCTCTCTTGGCGGGGAGTGCTTTGCTCACATAGTATATCGGTGGTGCGCCGCTTCTTCCCGTACAAGAACCGGGCCGATTGAGCTTTCACTTTGCTAAGTATAGCAATAAGTGGTTCCCCTTCCCTTGCAGCTTCTTTGGGAGGGGTGCTCGCCCCAAGTAGTTTTTCAACTCTTGGAACGCCCTCGCCTCCGGAGTCCATTGGAACTTCCGCCTCCTTTGAGGTTTTGAAAAAGGGCGGGCACTTTTCGGTGGCCCTCGAGATGAAGCGATTGAGTGCGGCTAGTACGCCGCTAGCTTGTTGCACTTCCTTGGGTTTTACGAGGCGACCTCATCTCGATTAAAGCTTTAATCTTTCTCGGGTTGGCTTCTATTCCCGTTGATTCACGATGTAACCCAAGAATTTTCCGGAGAAGCCACGCCAAAGGCGCATTTAACGGGTTCACCTCATGTGATACCTCCTTGTGGTTCCGAAAGCTTCACCCGGGTGTTCGATATGCTCCTTAGCCACGAGGCTTTTCACAAGCATGTCATCAACGTAGACCTCCATCGTTTGCCGAGGCCGCGAACATTTTGTTGACTAACCTCGGTAGGTTGCCCCACACGTTTTTCTGTGCCAAAGGGCATCACCTTGTACGCAGCCCCCCTATCGGTGATGAAGGAGGTGCTTTCTTCGTCGCCTCAAGGAACATTGGTATCCGATTGTAACCCGAATAGAGCGTCCATAAAGCTCAACAATTCGTGCCCAGCGATTGAGTCTACAAGTTGGTCGATCCCAGTGGGAGTGGGAAGTCGTCGCGGCGAGCCCGACGAGGTTTGAGAAGTCGATGCAGACACTCCATTTACCGTTGTGCTTCTTCACAAGCACGGGTTCGAAATCCACTTCGATAGTTTGCTTTCACGAACGAAACCGTTGTTGACGAGTCTCTCCACCTCCTCTTTCGGGCCTCATACCTTTCGGCGTTCAACGCCCTCCTCTTTGTCTATGCGGAGGACAGACTCGGATCGACCCGCAAGCGATGGCAAACTAACCCTGGGATCTATACCAATCATGTCCTCATGCTTCCATGCGAAAACATCGGAATTTTGTCGAAGGAAGCTTTTCAGCCTCCTCCTTTATCTCCTTATTTAATTCTTTTCCGACACCGGGACCTTGGAAGTGTCTTGGGGATCTACGGGAACGTTTCTAGTTCCTCCATTGGGCGACTTGCGATTCCGACTCAACCGCCTAGGTGGTCCAGCCTCCTCTAGAGTCGTTTCAGGATCCGCCTCCGCCATGATTGTATCTATTGTCGGAGGTTGTTCGGGGGCCTCCGCCATTTGATATCAAGCACCATGTTGACTCGAGGCTCGCCTTCCTAAGGGAGTTAAGATAGCACTCCCTAGATCCCATCTCGGTCGCCTCGAACGGTTGCGATCCCTCGTTCGGTTGGGAACTTCATGCAGAGGTGATGGATGGATGCGATCGCCCATAGTTCCTTTAGGGCGAGGCCTCCCCAGGAACGCCATGGTAGGCGGATCGGCGGTCGACCACTAAGAACTCCATGAAGTGATGCGCTACTGGGTGAGGTTCCCATTTCGACAAAGAAGGGTGATTTTTCCTCCGGGAGTAATGCCGTCATCGCGAACCCGTAGAGAGGCGAGCTCATAGGTGTTAGCTCGTGATCCACTGCCATTTTATCGAAAGTTGTGCCAAACGGGATGTTGGGCGAGCCGCCATTATCTACCGGCATGCGCTTCGTTGCGAGCCACCACGGCTCGACTACTAGGCATCGCAGTGTGGGAAGTGTACCGCAATGGCGTCTTCTTGAGTGAATGTTATGGGTTCGGCAACCCTTCCACCTCGCGATTGGTTCACCAAGTAGTCGACCATAGGTGGGGTCTTCGCCTCCCGGTATAGTTCCTCCGAGCATTTTTTGATTCGCCTCCTACGTGAGGTCCTCCAATAATGGTGTCTATCTCACGGATTGGTTCTTTGCTCGTTTGAGGGGCCGAATCTCTCCCGGGCGTTGCCCGCTCCGGCCTTTCCACTGTCATCGTTTCTACGACTTGGGGAGTGCCGCCCGTCTCGCCCTCCTTAGACCGCGCCTTGGATCATTGCCTTCATAGTTGTGTTCCCTGTTGTTACGAGGGTTGCTTGCAGGTCTTCCTAGGCCTGCACAATCCCTAGTGTCATGACCATAATGGCGATGAATGGTGCAATAAGGTCGCGTTTCTGGGGGCCTATCTCTAGGCCTTCCTCCCCTTCCCCTATTTCTAGAGGTGGAGGGTCGTCCCGTATTTCGCGGGCTGTTGCTCGCCTTTGGCCCGGCATTTTCGTAAGAAGGAGTGGGGACCGCATTGAGTGTAGCGATGGCTAATGCTTGTCCCGAGGTGGGGGCCACCGTGTGCCGCCTCGAGTCCATTGTTGGCTCACTATTTGGGGGAGGTGGGCCCCCGCCACCGCCTCGAGGCGGCGGAAGGCCTTGGGCGACCACATTCTGCGATCGATCATCTCTTCGTTGACGATCTCTACCTTCATCATTTCCACCAGCCCGTCATATGTCGAAGGTTCTTGCCGGACGTCCCTCCAAAGGTGTGTTCATGTTCGGTCCTCCTTTCGTGAAAGTGCTTCCTTGTCCGTGACACCGCTCGCAGAGGTTATCTCGTCGATAAACGGGCAAGGTAGTTTTTAAGGGTTTCCCTATTGCTTGCCTCATATCTTGCAAACGTTGAATAGGCGCCTCTCCTCTTTTTAGAGAGGTATTGGTTCAAGAATGCCTTTTTCGAGATCCGGCCAACTCCGTATGCTTTGAGTGGTGCCAACCTACTATACCATACCTCCTGACAGAACCGCCAAGGTCGGTGGAAGGCCCCGCATTTCGTAGCCGGCGAGGCTCACGAGGCTCATCTCGTGTTTTGTATTTGTTGAGGTGTTTTCCCGGTCGCCCTTCCCTTCGTACTTTGGGATCTTAGGAGGAACAAAGTTGTGAGGCATCGGAAATGTGCCGAAGCTCCTGGAGAAGGGCAGATTGTCATCATCATCATCGAGCTCATACGACCTACGGTGGTTCGTCGGAGTCATTGCCATCTCTTCTGCCGAGGTGGAACTGAGCCGTTTGACCACATTACCCCAATCCATTTGGCTTCGCCTCTCCGCCTATTTCTGGCGGAGGGGCTTGGACTTCTTGGCTTTGTTCGTGTCCCGCTGGTGGGTGGTTTGCGGCGGGGGTTGGCTCCTATTTCTAGGTGCCCGTCCGATCCGATCGAAAACACTAACAGACCTCTGAGGCCGCTCATATTCCGGGGGGAAACTCTCTCCCGCAGGGGGTCCACCGGCTGGAGCGGCGGTGTAATTCGAAGTGTCCATTCCCACATCCCTTTCCACGGGGGCCTCTCCTTGGGGGCTCACATGGGTTCTCATGCTGGATTCCGCCTCGGCCTGTCTATGTCCTGATTGCTGCGGGTGATGCGGGGCTCGAAAACCGCCTTGGTTTTGCACTTGCATGAGTAGTTCTTGCATGGCTGCATTCTGAGCCGTGATGGTCCTCATGTTGCCGCCAAACGCGCTGCCGTTCTGTTTCTACGGTAGCGATGATGGGGCCGCTGTTGCGTAACGTTGGCTCGGATGATCTCTTCTTCAGAGACATCCCTTGCCCTCGCATTATCACGTTCACTGGAACTCATGGTCCGAGGCGGCTTTGAAAGACTCTTTCTCAAGAATCGACCCCTTTTTCAAGGGGGGGAAATGCCAACCGGGCGTTTTTACAATTTTTGTGGGAGAACTCGTGGTTAAGTTAGTTTCCCACAGACGGCGCCAATCTGTTGACCTCGAAAAATGGCTCGGACACGTGGCCAACAGGATAGGTCTTCAAGTCAGCTCTTCCTGCACACGTAGCACGCCGTTAGTCACTCGTGGCCTCTCCCGGAGGGGGTGGGAGCGGCCGCAAGCACTCCGACGGTCAAGTCAGTTTTATATTCAACCGGAAAATGGTTCGCCGACGGTGGAACACTCGCCGGGAAATGGTTGATCAAGTGTGTATATATATATTGAAAGTCTTTTAGAGTTAAAAAGACTAGAAAATCAGGATTAGAATCGGAACCCTTTTTCATTATGGTGAGGGGGTATTTATACTAAGTATGGGGAGAGGAGAGCCGTCGGATGGTAGGACACGTGGCTTCAGATCCTGAAGGGCCGTTCTCTCCTAGGCGTCAACCTGTCCATCCATAGGTTGGCTGGCATTGAATGCTATCTGACATAGCAGCTGAATTGACCGTTTGTAGCCTGCCACACGTCCCATCAATCACTCGGGAACTTGACTTTGGAAAGATCTTTGTACAAAAGATCTTTGTAGAGGCGAGGTGTGGCAGGTGAAGCGTTGCAGCGTTGTAGAAGCGGAGTGCGGGCCTTTGCATCCACTGAGTACTTGTGGATGAGTCCGGTTCATTCGCTGACGCGTGTTCAGTTCGTTCCTCATGCAATCACCTCGGCACGTACAATCACCTCGGCCCATGTACGATCACCTCGACCGCGCGTGGCTTGGGCCACGTATACAGACATGTGGCGGGCGAGGTGGCGGGTCTGACACAAGCCCGTAACAACTATGGAGAGTGTCCAAAAATCCTTGTTGGAATTTAAGTGCTTCTACTACTGTTTGAGACAATGCAAAATGTGAGTATGAGTATGCAATGCACAACTAGAGTTAAAGTTTGAACGACTTTTGTTGAATTGCGTTGTTTAAAAGTTTAAGCTATTTGAGATGACATACATATATTTAAATTTGCTAGGAAATGTGGGGGGGCAAAATCTCTGTGTTATGTACGTGCAAAAAACTCCTCACATCCCTCTGCCTCAATAGATGATAGCGGAATTTGAACTCATGACTTCCTTTTAACTCACTTAAAAGTTTAATTTATTAGAGAAAACTTCTATTAGAAATTGGTATTCAACAAGCTCCTTGTCTGGAAGCGGTATTCATTTTTTCATCACATAGGCATAATGCACAATTTTCATAAATGGGCGGAGACTAAATTTGAATTCAAGACATTTGTCCGCCGAACTACAACGTTGAACCATCTTATATAAAAGTTCAATCTTTAGAGAAGATATATATATATATATATATATTTGTTTGAACTTAACTTTCAACGAACATATTGCACGTGTAAGAAAAATAAATCACGAATCCAATTTTGTTTAGTTTTCACACATAAATGAATTTTAACTCTTATTAATAAATTTAAGTGGTTAGAAATGACAAAAAATTGAAATTTTCCTAAATCGATGGTGACACACATATCGCAACATAGAATTTTAGAGTATCTATGCTGCCTCTCATTTTTGCTTTCGTCACTTCAATTTTGGAGGAGACAAATTTGCAAGTGACCTACCAATTGTCAGCTATTTTCGAGGGTATTTGGAGAGCCATTATTAGTGGGAGCACTATCAAAAGGTACACAACTCATTATATATTTTACTAATTAATTCTATTTATTAAAAAAAGGAAAAATTCTCTTATCTTATTAGAAAACGAAGTCGATTCAGTACAGAAAAATAAATTCAAGCTGCAGAAATGATCTAATGAGTATCGGTGCTCATCTTATCCTAAACACCAATGAGTTGGCACATTAATTCATTGGTAGATTGGAACTCACAAAATCTTTATCCACCAATGAATTAATGTGCCAACTCATCGGTGCTTAGGATAAGATGAGCACCGGTGCTCATTAGATCATTTCTGATTCAAGCTGATTGCATATTAATTTCGAGTATTGTATGGTTTAATATAATTATTTAATATTCATTTGTATCAAGAAAGGCTGCGACACGCACTAAAATTCACTCAGCAGTGTTCAATGTGGCACGTAATTTTATAGCCGTTGATTTAGAATGATGATCACAAATTTCCCATTTCTCTGATTTTTATTATAATAAGTTGACCTTTTACCAAATTATACTTTCCACGAGTAAAATAATTGCTTGATTTCCTCAAATTAATGATGAGAAAGATTCTTTAGTGAAAGAAACATTTTCTCGTTATTTTAATTAAATATGTTCAGATGAAAAAGAAAAATAAAATAAAATCCTACTTGTTACGCCTCGCCTCGGAGACTCAAAGTAAAAGTGCCACGTAGGCAAAAAGTCAACAAGAAAATCAAACAAAGACCCATAAAGTCAAAATATGAAGAAATCAAACAAAATTGAAATCCTTACACTACAAGGCTCAAGTCCATGTTGAGGCACTGCCTCATGAACAAAACACTACAACTTAGGCTGAAACACTGCCTAAGGGAGCAAAAACAGGAGCTAAAGCCTCCACTTAGAGAACCACCTCAAAGATCTCTTCAAGCCTCTCAAACTCGTCTGAAGTTCATGAAGCTGACGTTGTCTCTTGTAATAAATGTGTATATCTTTTAGAAGTGATTGATGTAACACTTGTCATAAAGTTTGTTAGTGTGTCAGCCTATTGTATAGGACAACTGGCCCCTTATCAATGTATTAATTGTATAAATAGACAGTGATGCGAAACCTCAATTAGGGAGATGACGTCATTTGGTTCTGATCCAACGATCACCACGTCGGCTAAGATAGTATAAATATGTTCTCTTTGTAACTGAAAAGAGTGTTGGTTGGCGAATTGACAATTGAAACTCAAAAAACACATGAATTTTTGAGTGAAATATACAAACACTTTGCTTATTTTCTATCTTCTTTACATGTTTAAGAGCCACGAATCTCAACATACAAGACAATAATTTATACACGCATTTCATCTATCATTCCACATATTCATGTTTGTCACTACATAGATTAGTTTGGTTTCCGTCCGGTAATCGTTGTCAGCGCGATCGCTTTTGTTTCACCCGCCGAAACCTGAACATTTTAAACTCTCGCCTCAAAGCACCCCTGCGTCCATTTCCTCCTTGCTACTGCCTTTACTTCGATAGGAACGCACAGGCATAGTGCTTGACTTGGTGTGAGTGGGCTCAGCATTTGTTGGCACATTTTTTGGGATCTACGCTACTTATGAGAAGAAGTTACTTTATGTCTTCAATTTACGATTTGAAACTGTATTTCTTCGTTACTAAGATAATCTAGTAATCTTGATGTTTTTCTCTTCAACATGATGTCTGTTACACAAACTTGATGTTGTGTGAATTTCTATGTTATGTAAGATTATGTCTAAGAGCATATTGGTTAAAGTAGATTCTTCTTTTCAATCAATCAAAATGCTTCTTTGTATTCAGAGAAACTTCACCAAATTGGTGTACAAATTTTACACGAAAAAGAAAGTTTACGGCACAGCAAAGAGAAAAAATAAACAAGAAAAAAAAACCATAAAAATTACAGTTTATATATCACTTGAAAGCCGAAAATACTGCCTCTGGACAATGGATTCTTCAATCCTGTTCCCAGCTCTTTCATAGATATTTACGACATCCCAACATCGGATTCTCCAAATACTAAATCAAAATAGATTATACATTCAAAAAAGAATGGAGAGAGAGAAAAAAATTGTACTCTGAAGAGATGAAAGTGCTAGAAGTATTAGTGATGCAAATGAAATTTCTTAACTAGAAATTTTATAAGACTGCCCTGAAATGAGCAGACCTGATCTTCCTCAGGAGATCAATTTCACTGAAATGAGTACATGTTGAAAGAAATAAACTAGATTTTATGCAAGTACCCAACCGTGACAACGGAAGTAAGACTTAGACCAACCCTTGTTCTTTCTACTCAAAATGATGTACGATATAAAGAAAATTAAGAAACGGGGGGAAATGGTGGTGGGATTGCTGGCTTAAAGTGTTGCGGAAACCAAAACTCGCCAACTGTACAGTTCAGCACCTTAAAATGCTAGGAAAGCACGGTAGCACGAGAATAGCATGGGGTGTATCTTGTTAATAACACCGGGACAGACCACCAAATAATCACATGGTCTTGTTTGTCCATTCCATATCAGAACTGTTCACTCTTGAACCCAATCTCCAAAATTCAACTAGCAGTTTGACTTATCAAGGTAGTTCTTCAGGATGTTCCTGGAAGCCCCAACCACATGACGCCGGCGCATGAGTTTGCGACAACACAAACGAAAATGTTAATGACCCAGCATGTTGAAAGCAACCCCGACCCGGACTCAACAAGACCACACGCATGTAGGTAAAAGAATATGTACTGGACTTGATGATGCAGCCTTAAAAAGATATGGCATGACTAATGGCCAACTTGGCCCATTCAGCAGATTCCTTGATCAAATGGTCATCTGAAGACAAGCACTCATTTAAAAACTCTTTGCTTGACAGAGATTGCTGAATCAAGGAACCTACATTACTTCCCAGAGTATCTGCCAGATCGCCCAGGACACCAATAGCAGTTTTCATCACAACATCATCCCTAAGATAGAAAAGAAGAAACCTTCAGATAAAAATAAACAGAAGACATTGAAACCAAGAACCAGAATTGCAATAAAGTATACTCACATATCTTTCTCCATATACATTCTATCCAGGAATTGCAGGATGTGCGATGCATGTGGGATCAGAAGCTGGGTTTTAGGAGAGTTCTTGAAGCCCTGTAATATACCAGAATATGCCTCCAAGATTCCATTTCTTAGAAGATTAGTATATTCTATCATCTCATCATCAGCACCTGATGTGCGGGCAGACAACTCTGCAGCACTCTGAAGCATGGGCATGGCATACATCAGATACTTCTCAAAATTCTCTCCAATTGCCAGTGTTATGTCACCAAAGCATGAAAAGATTGGTGGCTTCACAGATCGGTGCAGCTGGTTGCTTGACAAGTCTTTAAGAAGCTGAGTCATTATCCCATCACAGTAAGGAAGAATCTTATCCTCCAACGCCCTGCAAATATCCCCCACAACACCAACCGTAACAGCACAAACTTGGTACTCCTCAAAGTTCTGAAGACCCATCTCTAAGTACTTGTAAAATTCTGGCATGTACTTTGTAAAGTCAGGGCCTGTTGTGTAGGCAAGTGCACCAATGGAAAGCATTGCTTCCTCGTGGACAGTGGCATTTCTACTAGCAAAAACCCGGAGAAAAAGATCCATAATCTGATCTGCATACTGCAAGAAGGCATGCTTAGTGCCATCAGATGCCCCTAGTTTCTGAATAATGACCTGCAAGCACCCGCAAAGAAGGCCTTGCAATTCATTTTGCTTCTCTTTCTCATCCGATGAAAGCTTCTGCGATTCAAGAGACTTATGAAGCTCTGTCATGATAACTTGAACCAGTTCCAAGATTAAGTGAGTTGTTTCACCAGTTGAGCACCTAACTACTTCATTCAGTGTCTCATATGCAGCAGTTCTAAGTCGCGACTCCCCAGCATCTTCCCTGTGAGTGGCATTAAGTAGAGACTGGACAATCACTTGGAAATAAGGCGTTAAAGGGGATGATGAGTCCACATCCTCGTAACCTTGGGCCAGAAAATAGAGGGCACCACACACTTTTTCAGCAACATTTGGAACATCTTGCATGCTTTGAAGCAGAACTGTAATAATCTGTTGGCAGTTTGCAGGAGTAATAATGGGCGTCTCCACCATTGAACCATGAAGAAATTCGAATATCCTTCCCAGCGTCCATGCTGTTGTATCCTTCACATGGCTGCTTGGGTCGTTTGTTAAAGCGGTGAGCATGAAATTTAGAGCAACATTGACAATAGGCATTAATTTGTCTGGTGAGGGACCTTCCAATATGGAACCGAATGCATAAGTAGCAGCTTCTCTCTGCCTCCAATCAGATTTTGTAATATTCTCTTCAATAAATGGCATGACAAGTGGCACAATATCATCCCCTACAGTGCGGGCAACCAAACCAAGGCAAGTACCACCAGCCATCGCGAGATTCCAAGCACTCTCATCCTGATCCTGATCCTCTTCTTGCTTAAGAAGTGTCTCAAGGAGCATAGGAACAAGTGCAGGGATAGCCTGCTTGATAAAATAATAGCACGGAACTTCAGAATCTGGAGTAAAATCGCTTCCATACTCATCCAGAATATCAATCTCCTCATCACAGATAGAGCTCCAAAACTCAATGGCTTGAAGAGCAACTGGCTCCACATCTTCTCTGACAGCCTTGGATGTAACGTTGAAAATGTCTTGGATGTACAAAGCTAATTTCTCATAGTATATAGACCCAATAGAAACCAAACATTCAAAAGCAGCCTGACGAATTTTCACCTCAGGAGAGAGAGTGGCCTCACAGACAACTCTCATTATGTAATTTCGCTCCATATCATTGGAAAAGTTTGCCTGAGCAAAGCCAAGAGCATTATACAAAGCTTGGGTAGCAGAAAGTATAACCTCATTGTTACCTTCATTAGCTTTCATACCCTGGACAACAGCTGTAAGTATCTTATTTACTTGATCTTGATCAACGACCTCTGGAGCAACTTCTTCACACATATACCCCAGAGTTTCAAGGGTAGCTTGCTTTACATGAGGTGGGACCTGATTAGTATTTGATAAGAGGGATCCTATCAGCTCAGGCCACTGTTTATGGGGTAGCTCGATGCCTGCAACCTTTGCAATGACTTGTGAAGCAGTTGACCGAGCATCAGGCACAGGAGAGGAGAGTGTCTGTAACAAGCAAGCCTTAATTTGGTTCTTCAGGGCCACATCTAACGACAACCATCTTTGTACAAGCTCATATTTTTTATGTTGCTCTTTGGCATCCAACGCATTTTTAAGAATCAAACCGGATAGTTTACGACTTTCAACTGGCTTCTCCTCACTAGCAAGCTCCCCAGAAAGAGATAATAGGAAACCAGGAAGGTTTTGCTCCTGAAACTGGTTTAAAGTTTCTTCAGCATGTTTCCGCACGGTTGAATCAACTGCTTGTGCACTTAGAAGAACCTGGGTGACTTCCATAGCAATATTTTCCCCTGCCAATGTCACATGGATGGAGAAATTTACCGTAACAAACAGGAAATGAAAACTAAATAAAAATCTTGAGTAACCTATGGACTTTAAAGAAATAATAATTTCAATCATGACAAGAAGAACAGCATAAGAAAGAACAAATTTTGAAGCTTGGAAAAAAAGATGGTGGGGGGGGGGGGGGGGGCACCTCAGTAAGAAATAGATAAAAATCATAGGCAGTATACCGTGTAAAATTAAGAGTGAGTATTCCGATCATTACTTTACATAGCCTTGTTATTGTGCCACATCAGCACTGGTTGCCATTCATGGTAATGAATACAGGGATAGAGTAGAATTATACAATATAATGCATTCGTGGAAACCGTGCTTATGTGTATGTATATGATATAAATTCAGAAATTCTCAAAGTAGTAGAATTATGATATAAATTCAGAAATTCTCAGAAGTAGTATAATTTACGAAGAACCAAATAGTAAAATAAGCGCTGAAAACATTTTTGCCTATTTACAGCCTGTTGAATAAGAAACAGATATACCACATTAATATTTCGCAGTCTTCTACGGTTCACTGCACGACAAAACAAAGTAGAAGCACGGATCTGTCTTTCCAGAAATACGTAAACAACCATCTAACACTTTTGGTTAGTTGCTGACATTTAAATTGAAAATAATGCACAGATTCCCCACGATAATAGATAAATGGTGACGATAACTTCCATAACACCGACAAAATAGAATATTGGTAATCTTCAAGACAGATGGTGACAAGATTATTAAATAAAACAAAATCAGAACACTCAAAATACAATCTTCTAAATCATCAGTAAATTTACAACTTCAATAAACCAAACCGAACGTCAAGTATATCTATGATTCTATTCAAATGTGAAAGCAACAAAGTAGTCCAATTAGAAAAGTATACTGCAGCATCATACAAGAATATCAGTTAACAATATATTAAAGCAAATTAACGAAATCAGTTAAAACCCCGATAACTTCAGCAAGCAAAACAATCGATCAAAAAAAATACTAAAACCGACCAGAAAATAAATAGATCATATCTTCTCATTCTACACCGCAAAGTTCATAAAATGCAATACACACAAAACCACATTTCCAAAGAATGCATCACTCTCGTAATAAAATCATTTATCATGAAATCAGATCTATTTAATACAAAAAGAAAAAATCAAACAATCCTCCAGTTCTCACTAAATAAAACAAAAAGTTAATCAATTCACAAAAATATAAAGAAAGTGATTTAACATAAAAATAAAAAATAAATAAGAGGGATTCAGATAAAATTACCTCAAATTTCACTCTCGAATGGAGATAAAAAATCGCGGCCACTCCGAAAACCCCGAGAGAGTACAAGCATGTAAAGCTGGACTGGCTTTGGATTAATTATGCATATATAATAAAGTAAATTCAATGTTGCACTATTTAAGTTTTAGTATTTTTTGGGAATTATTGGGTATTGCCCTAAACCAGGTTGTTTCCTGATCATGTATAGTGGAGCCCACCTCAATCTGCTTAAACTTCACTTTCTTTTTGTCCATTTTTCTCAGACGTCGTTCTTCAACACCCCTTTTTTTTCTTTTTAATGTTTACATTACATTTTTATTCAAGTAAATTATCCTGCCTGTGTTTAACTTTGATTATATATACTTGCTAAGAAAAGTAGCTAAAACGACAGCTTAAGTCAATTTATCGAGTCAATATCTTAGGGATTGTTTCTCTCTTTCTGTGACAAGTTAAAAATTTAGATACTTCTATGTTCTTTTTTTAATTTTTCTACTATTACACTTAGTGGTTTTTAATGATTTGATTAATTTATGGTTACATGGTATTGTTTGCTCTAACACTACTTTTATTTTTACTTTATTCTCTATATACAACCACATGTCAGTCATAAATCTCATAATTTTTCTTCAATAAAATGTTGTCGCTACCTTAAAAACCCTGTAGTTTAAGTCTTGAAACAACTCATTTGTTCGGGTTGCAAAAACGAGGAGGTGTTTGGCAGTTGAATTGAGCAGAATAAGAAACAAACATCGCACATGTCTGTCTTCTTTGTTTTTGTCGACTAAAACATAAACATGCTCGATATCACCAGTTAAAAACTTTTGGGGCACAATGAATTATTGAACCGATGTAAGCAAGAGCAATATGTAAACATCGAAAAGCTTTTCAGATTCAACCTGAGTAAAATAACGTCCATCCAAATGATGTCTTGATCATTGAATATTGGACACGTAAGACTCGAAAATTCTTGCTAAAGGGTTAGGCTTTCAAGGCATAATGTGAAAATTTCCTATTTAGGAGATCTTTTTCTGCATATGGATTCTTCATGGCGCGCGTATCCTGCATTAATATTTCAGTAAAGTGAAATTGTGGAAATGACTCCTCAAGACCAGGGGCGGACCCAATGAAGGCCCAATGCAGGTAGATGCCTGCACTGGACTTGGGTCACCCTATTTAGTGGTTGGTGTTGCTCGACTAACTAAAAGTTTTTCAATTCTCTGCTTGAAGATTAGCGTGCATATCTGCACGGGACTTGGGTCACCCCATTTAGTGGTTGGTGTTGCTTGGCTAGCTGAAGGTTTTTCAATTCTCTGCTTGAAGATTGGCGTGTAGGTTATATTTGGTTATGCTCTACAGTGTTCATCTTCATCCGTTGAAGGTTGTATGTATGTCGTGTGTATATGTTCCGTCTGTTTTCATTCAAATTTTAAATTTGAATTTCAAAGTGCATGCTTGCCATACTGTGAATCACGTCAAGGACAGCTTGCTGTGGTTTTTCATTTTCTGTTAGTCAAAACATTCCATTTTTGGTCATAATATATATTTTTAAACACGGTGGATCTTACCTTGCATTGAAAATGTGATATTTAAAAGTAATGCTATGGATAATGGTTTCGCAACTCTACATAGCACTTTGTATTATAGCGTTGTTGTTTTTTTTTTACTTTTACTAATATCGCCCGCACTGAAAATATTTCTTGGATTCGCCCCTGCTCAAGAGTCAAGATTCATTTTTCGGCATAGCATCATGATAGATGATATTGTGCAAAACAAAACATTTCACTCTCAATGTGGAGCTATGTCCACTTGACGCTGCAAGTTTTCACTGTGAAGAAAACTCTCGTTCCTCTAATCCTCTCGATCTCAGAAAAAATTCTGTAAAAAATCTTTTTATATATGTAGGATATTAGAGTAAGCCTCATATAAATATAGATGCACCAATATGAATTTGAACACAGTACGCATAAAAGAAGTGGATGATTAGACTTCACACGCTCCAATTACAAGCTTCAATCAGAGTAAGTATCATAGAATAAATTCAAACAAAATCGGATCTCTAATTAACATTAAAATAAGTTTGAGTAATTCGAGCATTTCAAGAGTTCTTATAGATCAGTATTCCTCGATGCAAAGAGTGTTAATCATCAATTATTTCAAGTTACAAGATACAAAATTAGAGCTCATGATGGATCGTGATTGACTTTTCAGATACACATTTCGTATTTATATCCCTGGTTAAGAGATTTAAAATACTAAATAATACACAGGATAAAGAAACAAAATTTTCCTTGAGGCCAAATCTCTGATGCTTCATATATATGTCGTAATGAAACAGAAGCTATAGTTGTACTTACTGCAGCAATGATCCTACCATCTGCACGAATGCTGGATCTTATGATGAGAGATTTTTTCAACCCTTCTAATTCGCTTTCGCCACTGAAATGCTGGGAAGTGAATTAGTAAAATGATTTGCTGCATCAAAGTTCATCGTGGAGGCCATCGTCTTCAGCACCATATCTTCCTTTATCATAAACTGTGTTGTAGAACATATGGTCATGATTAAGCATCTCATCGAGCGTCAACTTCCCATCATGGTTTTCGTCGGCCTAAATCAAGAAACGGGTTATATAAGCGATAAATAATTTCTTAGAATGTACATTTCAGATTCATGATAAAAGAACTTTTAAGCTCTGATAGTACTGATATAAGTGAAAAGCTAAAATCTTGTTCAATGTACTTAGAGCAATGCATAACAACAAATGTGCACTTGAATGGAATAACTTACCTCGTGCATTAGATAGCTCGAGTAATATTTGGCATAGGTCAGTTCACCAGGATTCAGGTACTGAATCATAGGATTCAATTCTTCCACTCTCAGAAATCTGTCAAAACATATATTGACACAATCAGAACACGTTTTCGTCTCTAATCTAGAGGGTTAATGCCGAATTCTGGAAAATAAAAACTAGCTTAGAGATTAACTACAGTACTTGTCCTTATCAATGTCAAGTTTGTTGAATAACGCTTCAGGTGAATGATATTCTTCCCATCCCGTTTCAAATTCGACATAAGTCTTGTATGAATCATAAGCCCCTGCCTCGAACTCTTCCAAGCTAAGTTTCTGATCGTTATTGTAATCCATCTGCCTGTAAAAGTCAGATAGAATGAATATAATTAGCAGAAATCACATGTAAATAAAAGTTAAGTAGGCACAAGAAGATTAACCTTATCTTGTCTCTTAACAACCATCTTTGTATCTGCTCATTTCGTCTGTCCTCTGGATGCAAGAAACTGCAAAAGAACATAGTTTTAATGATTCCAACTACAGTGGAAACACAAAATATGTACAAAAAATCAAGTAGAAGTGAATATTACTCTTGAAACTCGTAAATGTTGAGAGTTCCATTCCTATCAGCATTGGTACTTCTGAACTGTTCCATCCACCATCCTGCTTCCCCATGTTTCATGTCAAGAAATGGGAAAATGAAGATAAACATTTAAAAAAAATGTCAAAAAAATTTGATTGTGACTTGAGAATACAATCTATTTCCCCTTTCCATCAATTGCACACAGCCAAATGATGCAATTATTGATAGTAAGTGAACAAATGGATTCGTCAAGGTGGCATCATAGTAGGTAGAGATCATCAATTCAACTACCACTGTCATCTATTTATAAAAATTGTGCATAATTTTGGTGGTTTTCTTATGAAGCAACATACCTTTTCAACATGGTTTTGGTGGTTTTCTTGTGAAACAATATACCTTTTTTCACTTGTTCACTTTGAAGAATCACTTGAAGCTTTTGGTGTTCTTCATTTCAGACTTGAATCCTACAAACTATTTGTCATTATAATCCTCAAAAGTTTTGGTGGAGGAGGAAAATATCGTTTGAGGACAACGATACTATTTTCGTGATCAAGTCTTATTTCTATTTCCATTGCTTTAATTTTTTCCAACATTCTCAAACGATATTTCATAATTTACTGCGATGGAAACAGAGTCAACACTTGCAACCATCAAGATGATGAATCAAGACTTGGTACAATTGGATAGATTCGACGGTGCAAACTTCACTAGATGGCAAGACAGACTGAAATTCCTTCTTACGGCGTTGAAGATTTTCTACATTCTTGATCCAAAATTGGAGCCTATTCCCGATGCAAATGATGAAGATACTCATGAAATTCGTGCTGAAAGAAAGAAGCGTGAAGAGGATGAGTTGATATGCCGGGGTCATATTCTAAATGCACTTTCAGATCGCTTGTATGATCTCTATTCCAACACTACTTCGGCAAAGGAAATATGGTACGCTCTTGAAAGTAAATATAAAGCCGAAGAAGAAGGTACGAAGAAATTTTTGATTTCAAAATGCTTGATAACATACCATTATTGCCTCAAGTGCGTGAACTACAAGTAATAGTCAACAAACTGAAAGCAGTGAAGATCGAACTTCCCGAAACTTTTCAAGTGGAAGCAATTATTGCTAAACTCCCAGGGTCTTATAAAGGTTATAGGAAGAAGATTCTTCATAATTCCGAAAACTTCTCTTTGGAGCATATACGAAAACATCTTCGCATAGAGGAAGAATCAAGGGCAAGAGATAAGACCGAAAGTTCTTATGATGACTCTTCGAAAGCCAATGCCGTGGATAATGTTGACAACACCAACAAGTACAAGAAGAAGGGAAAACCTCTGGCCCTAAAAAGGATCAAGGGAAGTTCAAAAATAAGTCCAAATAACCTTGCTACGTTTGTGGAAAGTCGGGACACTGTGCAAGAGATAGCAGGCACAAAAAAAAAAAAATCCAAAGAAGGAAGGACACGTGAACTCCATTGATGAAATTATCGCTACGATGAGCCAAATCAATGCAGTCCAAGGAAAAGTTCCGGGATAGTGGTATGACACTTGTGCAACTGTCCATGTTTGCTATGATAAGTCAATATTTAAAACTTACCATGACATTTAAGATGGTCAAGAAATTCAAATGGGAAATGAAGGAAGATCAAAGGTGATTGGCAAAGAGAACGTGGAAATCATTTTCACTTCGGGGAAGAAAATAACGTTGACCAATGTCCTTCATGTACCTGATATGAATAAGAACTTAGCAAGTAGAGTTTTGTTGGGAAAACCCGAAATAAAAACTGTTCTTGAATCCGGGAAACTTGTACTAACCCATAATGGGTATTTTGTTGGAAAAAGGCTATTCTACTGATGGAATAGTCAAATTATGTACTTTGGAGGATAATTTTAATAAAATCAAATCATTGACTTATGTTGTTGATTCTTTTAATTTATGGCATGGTAGATTAGCACATATAGGAGTTAGTACAATGAAAAGAATGATTAAATGTGGCATGATACAATGTGATACTAATAACTTAGAAAAATGTGAAACTTGTATTAAATCTAAAATGATTAGAAAACCATTTCATAGTGTAGTAATATCTACATGTTTACTTGAAATTATCCATTCAGATATATGTGAATTGAATGACATGCTTACTAGAGGTGGTAATAAATATTTTTTTACATTTATTAATGATTGTTCTAGGTATACATATGTGTATTTATTAAAACATAAGGATGAAGTCTTTAGTGCCTTTAAGACTTATAAACTTGAGGTTGAAAATCAATTAGGAAAGAATATTAAAACCTTAGGAAGCGATAGAGGTGGAGAATATTTTTCAAATGAATTCAACTCATTTTGTGAACTTAATGGCATTATACACCAATGTTCTGCACTACGAACACTTGAACAAAATGGTTTAGCTGAAAGGAAAAATAGGACATTCTTAGAGATGATAAATGCTATGTTGTTAAATTCTGGATTACCATATAATTTATGGGGTGAAGCCTAACTTAGTGCATGTCACATAGTAAATAGAATTCTTTCGAAAAAGAATAAGGTTTCTCCATATGAAATTTGGAAAGGTAAGAAAGCTAATGTCAATTATTTTAAAGTGTGGGGGTGTCTTGCTTACTATTAGAATATGGATCCTAAGAGAACAAAATTAGGTCCTAGAGGTATTAAATGTGCCTTTGTGGGATATTCTTCAAATAGCAAGGTTTATAGGTTATTGAACCTAGAATCGAATGTTATAATAGAATCTAGGGATGTGGAAGTTTTTTGAGAATGAATTGGCAACAAGAGATTCTCAAAATAAAACTTTTGTAGACATTCCAACTTCTAGAGAATCACAAAATGATACATCTACTAAGGATGTTGAAATTGAACCTCGAAGAAGTAAAAGAATTAGAAAAGAGAATGGTCTAGGATCGGATGAATTGGATTCCCAATTTATTTCATTCTACCTAGTAGAAGAAGAAGATAGGAAGGATGTTGCAAGAACAATCCCATTTGTTTTTCAAGTTGAAAGTGATCCTAAAACCTATATCGAAGCCATGTCTTCTAGAGATTGCATATTTTGGAAAGAAACAATTAATAACGAGATGGATTCTATTATTTCAAACAACACTTCGGAAATAGTTGATTCACCAAAGGGATCTAAATCCATTGGTTGTAAATGGGTGTTTAGAAAGAAATATAATTCCAATGGAACACTTAATACTTACAAAGCTAGATTAGTAGCTAAAGGGTATCGTCAAAAAGAAGGAATAGATTATTTTAACACATATGCACATGTGGCCAGAATAACCTCGATAAGGATTTTATTTGCACTAGCTTCTATTTATGATTTACATGTTCATCAAATGGATGTCAAGACAGCATTCTTGAATGGAGATCTCGAGGAGGATATCTATATGGAACAACCAGAAGGGTTCGTTCTACCAGGAAACGAACAAAAAGTGTGCAAACTAATTCAATCCTTATAGGGATTAAAACAAGCCCCTAAAAAGTGGCATGAGAAATTTGACTTCAAAGTAATGTCAAATGGCTTTAATCACAACTCGGTAGACAAATGTCTATATACTAAAGTTAGTGACATATAATCACTGTAATATGTCTATATGTCGATGATATGTTGATCATTAGTAACAATATAGACGGAATCAAAGAAACGAAGAAGTTTCTATCTTCCATGTTTAAAATGAAAGATCTTGGACGAGTGAATACTATCCTTGGTATAAAAATTAAAAAGGATAGTGGGGCTTTCATAATGAGTCAATCACATTGTGTAGAGAATGTGATAAATAAGTTCAAACATTTGAACATTAAAGAAGCTAATACCCCGTTTGATCCAAGTATAAAATTAATAAAGAACGATGGAAGAGTAATATCTCAAATAGAATATGCAAGTGCAATTGAAAGTCTTATGTACACTGCACAATGTACAAGACCTGATGTAGCATTTACCGTGAGTAAACTAAGTAGGTTTACTAGCAATCCAAGTTCTGAACATTGGAAAGCTATCGGTAGGGTTCTTGGTTATTTAAAGAAAACCAAAGACTTTGGGCTACAATATACAAGATTTCCTAAAATTTTGGAAGGATACTCTAACGCAAGTTGGATATCAAGTGCAGGAGAAAATAAATCCACTACGGGTTGGATATTTACTCTTGGAGGACATGCAATTTCTTGAAAGTCTAAGAAACAAACTTGCATTACTCACTCAACAATGAAATCAGAGTTTGTAGCATTGGCCTAAATCGGAAAAGAGGCTGAGTGGCTAAAAGATTTAGTATATGAAATACCATTTGATATAAATGATATTTCATCAATACATATCTTGTGTGATAGTCAAGTTACTCTTGCTCAAGCTTATAGCGAAATATATAATGGAAAGTCTAGACACGTGAGTCTAAGACATGAGTATGTAAGGAAATTAATCAAGCATGGAATAATTTCTCTTACATTTGTTAAATCTAGTGAGAACTTAGCGGATCCATTTACTAAACCTCTTACGAGAGAGTTAGTAAGATCGACTTCAAATAGAATGGGGTTGAAACTCCTTAAATAAACCCACTAATGATAGCAACCCTACCAAATTATACTAAACAAGTATATTTATGTTCAAGGGGTAATAACAAGTCATTCGATAAGTAGATGAATCTCAACACTATGGAAATTATTAAATCATATCGTTGACGAATAGTGTTGGTTGTTACTGTTAGAGGGTTGAATTATAAATTCTCAATGAAGTTTAGTACGGAGTACAAATACCTCTAAAAGTAACAAAGATACTGAAAAAACTTCACATATGTGAACTTCGAGGTTGTGCTGCCTCATTAGGGAGTTGGATGTTTCTCTCTTTAAAAGTTCAAAGAAATAGGATAAGTGCAAGGTCATATTAGCACTAAGCGGTTTAGAAGAACTTGTGAAATTTAACACGTGTGTGTGATTTCATCGGTACTGTCACAAGGAATAACTGGTTCAATGCGTTATAGCTACCTGGAATTTCCATAATGCTTTATGAGATTTACACTACGGTTATATTCAAATCGAAAGATATTTAACTCTTATGCATAAATGTTGATATTTGATTATATGATAAGAGTTGATTTTGAACAAGTGGGGGATTGTTGGAAATCTTGTTGTTCAAAATCATAATTTGATGGATTATAACGTTTATGTATGGATGAATTTGAAAAAATCGACGGTTAATTTCAAATTTTGGTGGTTTTCTTGTGAAGCAACATACCTTTTCAACATGGTTTTGATGGTTTTCTTGTGAAACAATATACCTTTTTTCACTTGTTCACTTTGAAAAATCACTTGAAGCTTTTGGTGTTCTTCATTTCAGACTTGAATCCTACAAACTATTTGTCATTACAATCCTCAAAAGCTTTGGTGGAGGAGGCAAATATCGTTTGAGGGCAACGATACTATTTTCGTGATCAAGTCTTATTTCTATTTCCATTGCTTTAATTTTTTTCCAACAAAAACATCTCCGTGATGGGTAGAAAAACATGATATCTAAAATGTTAACGTCACGTGATCATCCATAGTATTATGGATACGATGAAAAAATAGAACTTTTTTCAATCACTTGTACTGGCTAGTTGCATTAGGGCTAGCTCAACTCACAACAGACAACACAATCTATCAATCATATGTAGATAATGTGAAATCTAAACGGTTAATGTAACGTGTAAATTATTTGTCATATTATCATATATACGTAGTGAGGAATAAAAACATAGAATTAATCATCAGTTGCTTGTACTAGCTTGTTGCATCCAAGGCCAGCTCAACTCACAAAGTTCACACGGAGAGTCGCCATCATTATCCTTTATCTTTGTGTAAGCATTGTTCTTCACTAGTAACTCAGCAATGACATCTCTCTCACAAACAACAGCATAATGCAACGGTGTTTGACCTTCATCGTCCTCCCAACAGTAACAGAAGTGAGAAAATTTCACAAGGAAGGTTTGGAACTAAGAATGCATAATTCCTATTTTTTCTGCCTATATTCAAAATATCTGAGCTAAAATATTCATTTTTTGACCGCATAAGAACAAGTGAATGGTAAGAGGGAGACGTGGAGAACCAAAGGGATATCATCAGGAAGGATGAAAAAGACCATAGAAGTACCTAAATGCAACTCCACAATTACATACAAAAAGTATCCATTCTGCGACAATTCAATGACATTTCATATTTGAAAGTAAGCTAGTATAAAAGAACAAGCTGCATCCTCAATTAAAAGATTCCTAGTTAAAGAATAATACAATGCATAAAACATTAATTTCTGCTAAATGTATTCCTTTTTTTTAACTGCAGAGTTCAAATCCCTTTTGAGAAATCCCAAAACAACAAAATTTCCTCATGTTAAACTAGCATAAAAAATCTTCTATTCTTCAAGACTTCTTTGCTCAATCTTCTGTCAGTATTTGCAATTACCATAGCCTGAAAAATGAGAAGCAGAAAAATATAAGAAACTTAGAGCCTGTTTGGTAGGGATTTTTGGGGGAAGAATTGATTTTGAATAGTGATATGATGGGAAATGTATGGTTGAAAAAGAAGAAAAAAGTATTGATGTGATGAAAAATATTATTTTATTGAAGAATGTGTGGTTGAAAATGAGAATTGATTTGAGAATCAAAAACAAACAGGGCTTAAATAACCATGTTCTATGCATACACAAATATATACATGTGTCCAGCATGGCACGCCTACAAAATTTTCGGCCCAACACAAATTGTGCCAGGCCTTGGGCTTTTAAAATTTTTCTTTTTACACGACGGCATACTAGCCCCTACGATCGAGTCCAACACGGCCTAAATGTAGCCGTTGGCCCAGAATATGCCATGAGCAAGGCCATCCACGGTGCGACTGGGGCTAGGCTGGACCTTTTATGTGCAGGGCGGCCAGCACATTTTGACACCTGTATATACACATACATATACTCATCAACGTACTCGGATCTTTGTTGGTGATAGCTCCAGTTTGTCTGAAGTCACAATCGAAGTCATTTTTCATCGAGGCTCGATAATATGCATTCATGGCATAGGCAGCATGAGCTTGAACCGTATTAGGATAAAAGCATGCACCACTTTCTTGTATAGGTTTGCAATATTCCATATCCAATCCACACACGTAATCAATATTTCTCTGCAATGTCTCTTCATTTGCCCCTGATTTGGGAACACACCATGTTTTTCCCTTTGGTTCTGGCATAGGTTTCACCGCCGGAGTCGGGTACGACGGAAAATAAGATTTAGCCTGCTAGAGTCAATGGTATGATAGATTAGACAATATTGGATGGTATTAAATAAGAAAATTTTAAAGTACGATATAATATTGTGTACCAAATATGTAGCAAATGTACAAAAGTATCAATAAACATGCAGTATGCTGATTCTTGGCAGCGGCAGCTACCGTTGGCCGTAAGATCCCTATGTTGTACACCGGTGTCAAATCAGGCTGGAATAATCCAAAATTTCTTTCACACGTTGGCCCTGGCTTTAGATCCTCGTTAAAGAGCGCGAAAATGTACGTTTCAAACGTTCTGTTAGGCATGAGTGGTGTCCCGATTCCGGATGTTACATGCTGCACAACTTTTCTGTTGTATTCAGCTGCACTTTCAGCATCGACCCCAGCTTGCCCTGTGTCCCCTTTCGAAGGCCATCCGGTCTCAGCTATGACAATGTCAACATCAGTAAAACCTAGGAGTTCCATTGCAGAGAAAACTGCATCCAACTGTGCATCTAGCATGTTTGCATAGGTAAGTTTTGTGTTTTCATCAAGCACCCCTGCATTAGGCCTAAAAAGTGCATAATCAAGAATATCAGCCGATGACCCGAAAAACGGATAGGGGTTAACCGTGAAAGGTGAATTTGTGGCCTTAAGGAAGCTAAGCAATGGCTTGAGTACATGAGAATCATAACCTTCCCTAAACTTCCCGGTCGAGGGAGGGCTTGAGTTGGCCAATATACGCAGTGAATGCGGCGTAGAAATTTGTATCCTTCGATCCATCGACTCTCCAATGAGGGCTGTATGGAGCATCTGCATTGCTGGAACAAGATTTGCTATGAACAACTTGTTGGCAGTGGATAGTACTTCATTACCTACCAGTATTCGGACTATATTGGTTGCAGGGACATGTGGTACAATGTAGGCTTTCACCCATTGTTGTGCAAAACTTAGCTTTGTAAAATGTGGGATTTGATCATTAGGCGCAGTAACAGTTATGGCAATTCCAGTGTGTGCAAATGCCTTTAACATTTCAGGGTTGGCGTCAAAAAGCCTCACACGGTTGATAATGGTGGATTCTAGTAGGAAATGTGCAACATGTTCGGGGGCCGGAAGGTTGTCGGCTAGCGTCCCGTAGTTCACCCCAATTGATCCATATGCACCTGTAATAACAAACGATGTTCAAACTAAGTCTTATTCTCAATAGATTAAATAATAGTATCAAATTATATCCATTATGGTATACCAGATTCATACCTCGGACGTAGATTGAGAGCAAAAGAGAAAACATGAAGGTAAGAAATTTCTCCATTGCTAATGCTGTATTTGGAAGGAAACTGTTGAGTGATGAGTGGGCAGAAGTAGCCATGGTTAAAGAAGAGTGTTAATGGGAGATACTTTTCTTTGTATTTGGGAGTTTCTTGGAGGAAAGTTAATTGAGTGTGTTATGTGCTAAGGAATAATTATGAAATAAATTTAATTTTTTTAACTTTTTTCCTTGCTTAGCAAGTCTTTTCCATTTTTATATTCAAATATTAGTAATGAATCTGAACAATTTTAAACTAATGGTTTCTTAGATAACGTGAATATTACATGATTGAACACATTATAGGGGAAAAAAAAATATTAGAGCCGTTTGATTCACATTATTGTAGAATGGGAACGAAAAATATAGTCGTTATTGAACTCCACACTAGAGATAGAAATTCAAAATTGATGGCTTGATGTGATGGATAACGGTCATATTTTTCATTTTTGTGGATGAAAAATGAGAAACAAACGGGGGCTAAGATTTTATTTACTATAATATTCAATACTAAATAGTAAACATATTCTATATGAATTTGTTGTAGTTGATAAAAAATTTACTTTCTATTAAGTCGAACTCATGAAAACATCACCATAAAATATTTTGCATATAAATTCAATACACATTTTCCAAAAACTCATTTTCCTACTTTAACCATAGACAAATGGGGACTAATTTGAAAGAAAAAATTTTAAGAACCAAAATAGAACACACAGTATATTTGGGACCTAGGATATAATATTCTGAAAAATGTAAAGGTTGAGACTAATTTTGGCAATTTCTCCTCGAATCCCTCGCTCCCCCAATTTCTCCCTTCAAACCCCAAACTACCTCTCTGGTAAATTTTGAATTGACCGACAAAAAGAAATCAATGGAGAATTCCGGCGCTGCGGACGGGCTTGCGCGTTGGTTTGGAGCTAGTGTTGCGGCGGCTTTTTTTGCGTCGCTGGAAAGGTGCTCATGCGTCAATCTGACCACCTACGACTCCGATGATGACGATGAAGAGGCTAATGACCGTCCTATGATGCTCACCACCCTAAATTCCGTCAATTCCACCTCCACCTCCACCTCCACCTCCACCAACAATAATGCTATTCCTCCTTCCGTCGATACCCTCCCTGTCTGACCATATCACCCATCGGTGATTGGTAAAATGTTTACTGTACTCATTTGTATTACTGTTTTCTTTTTTCACTATTGAATGAATTGATTTGGTTATCGATTTTTGTTGTAATTCGTTTTATATTAGGATATTTTAATTTGATCGTGTGCATGATCAAGGAATAGAACTTTATTTATTTTTATTTTTTTGTGATGAAACGGCGTTACCACGATGATTATGGGATTCTGGTTTGAATTACCCTCCCTGACTGTTAATCCTTTTTCTTCATAACGCACAGGCAAAAATAGAGATTTTTATGTATCGAACTATTTAATGGATTTTATTAAGTGATCGAATTTTATTGATTTTCTATTGGTTTGGAAATTAAAACGAATTTGATCGATGGACTAAATTTATTTAAACCAAAGGCAACAGATTCTTCCACGTATTCTTTACACATAATCTTGTTCCATACCCAATGTTACCAAAAATCACCGACTTCTGTAAGGTTAAACTGCCTAACCATGGCACCAATTAGCGCAATATTAGAAGAACGAGAAAATGCCCATGGAATCTACTGATGTATCAAATCATGGCTACTAAACCCTGTGCCTATGCCATGCTCTCCTGGGGCAGGCCTACGATGCTTCACGCTGTAGGGTTTCGACAAGAAAATGACACGAGGAAGGGTGAGCATGTGTGGCTAAGCTCAACTACTTTTCAAGTTTGTTTTTGTTTCGACACAAGTCTGAATAAAATCATTTTACTTCTACGCGAAGAGTTATTCATTTTAATGTCTATATAAGTAATTTACTTTTAACTGAACAATAAAAATAAATTATTTTGTAACTCTATAAGTAAACTTTCAAGCGTAGCCAAACATGCTGCAAAGGACACAAAATTATTCAGACCAGCCAACATACTACTATACAACGTTCCTCGCCATTTTCTCATATAAATTTAGACCACTTGCCTGGAACTCCTCGGTTCCACTGTGATGACTGATGACCAAGTGAAAGATGTTATTACGAGGATCTGAGGGAACTTCCGTGCATCTCTTCTCTTCGCGCGTGAATGACTTTCATTTCTGGGCCAACAGACACAGACTTCGTGAATAAACAAATTGAAAAATCGTTGAATTAAACCAAGTAACCAATTGCAAATAGTGTACCTTAGTTTTTAATTAGCTGCTTGATCACAAACTTGTGGATCTGCAAAACTGGGAAACACCCACCGAATGATTAGTCCTCGACAGTGATACAGCAATGTGGATGGTTTGGCTCGGGTGAACAACTTTAGTACTTCCAAAATCAACTTTATGTGCAATGAGCCAAATTGACGGATCACTTAAATAGGTGACCATTAAAATCGATCATATCCAATATCTCAATGATCCTGCAGCCTCGTGTTAATAGGGTGTTGGTAAACCATAATTGTGGAATGATCTAATCCGTCCATCCCATCCTGCGGTAACAATAACTAGACCCCACGCATGCGAAGTGGATGAACTCTGGCAAGAAGTCTTGAAAAGTTTGTATTGATATTTACACATTCGATACAGAACAGTCCGGGGACTAGACATGGGTAGCTTTTCCTCAGGCCAAGTTGCAGATCCCTTGGGGCTGGAGTCCAAAATAAACTCTTGGCCCAAAGAGAAATGAGTCGATAACTTAGTTAAACTCTCCTCAAATTTGCTCGATTTGAATCCATCCTCCAAGTTCCCCATCTTTAAGCCAGACCAAGGTATTGCCACAGAAGCATCAGACGAGAAACATTCGAATGATCTAATGGGTTGCGAGGCAGAACATGGTTCACAATTGTAGTTCCATATGTAAACATTAGAATCATCAGACACTGAGATAACGTGCTTTCCATTTGAGGTCAATGAAGCAGAAATGTGATTCCCAGCAC
This sequence comes from Fraxinus americana, assembly GCA_035079005.1. Lineage (NCBI taxonomy): Eukaryota > Viridiplantae > Streptophyta > Magnoliopsida > Lamiales > Oleaceae > Fraxinus > Fraxinus americana. The sequence continues at coordinate 31,963,269 of CM068710.1, read as the reverse complement.
CGCCTAGGCATATATAGAAAGAGTGAGGGTATTAATCTAGAAAAATTGGAAAGGTAAGGGAGGACTAATAAAATATTCAACAAGAGCCCAAATCATATTATTCGTCGAGGAAATCCACCGCCGAGAAAAGCACTAGTTGCATACCTTTGTATCTTCCAATCACATTCATCCCACTAAGAATTCTAATTTGTGAATCAGCAGATGTGACCAACACTTTGCTCCAGTCCTGCGGGATAAACTGCATTTGTGGAGCATCAGATTAGAATCGAAATAAAAGTTTTATTTCTTCAAGCAATCTTGCTCTCTCTATACTTTTATCTTCTAATTAAAAAGAAGAGTGATAGCATGATAACCTGGAATCCAGTTATCCTTTTGCAGGCTGATTTCTTTTTACTGGTTAAGCACATCTGCCCTTCCAGTTGGAAGTGATAATTATTATCTTATAAAAGAGAAAAGAAAAGGGCAGTAATCAATGTGTAGTCCCTACAAGTGAATTTCAGTTTCAATGATAAATTATGGCATAATAGTAAGAGAGTCATCTGGACTTCACACGCAAAATCAAAACTAAAGAAATATTACGTCGGGATAAATAAGATGTGAAGTTATATGGCATCATAAGAGCAGTTGATCACTATTTTAAGAAAAGAGAGAAAATAATCCAGAAATCTCTACAAATTACCTGATATTTTAAAAAAATGACACATGCCTGTAATAGAGCCAATAATACCACCCTAAACAACAGAAAGAGAGAATTATTCCATTAGTACATCTTATATTTTTGAAGCCACGATTCCAATAAAATATTGTTTGCTTGTTCGATAAAGAGGATTGGAGATACTAGACATTATTAAAGACGAAAAAAGAAATAGAGAACTCAAAATCTTATCCATTGTCGACTTCAATCCTATCTGATACTGTACCATTATCTGTAAACGGATTAACAATCAACAGACCTGCCCATCAGGCCTATAGGAAACAGCAGTAACTATGTCTCTTATTTCAGTCCAGTTGACAACTTGACAACCACTGACTGTCCAAATCCGAACCTTTCCATCGATTGAACCACTGATGAAGTAATCATCATTCACGGGGTTAAACTGAATGCAGGTCACTGCATACAATCAAATTTATTTTTAGCAAATGGAATCGGTATGTCAAAACCAAATTTAAAGTTTTTTCACAAGCCAGATATTATCACATAACTATATACACCAGGTTACACACCATAATCACTATGTCGAAAGACCTTGAGACACAGCTCACATCCAACCCGCCACAAACGAACAGTTTTATCAATTGATGAAGAAAGCAGACACTGCATGAAAATGGAGTAATATAGAATATCATTCATGTCCAGGCAATTTCAAAAGAAAAACCTACTTGTTTGCACATAGGAAACCTACATTAGTATTCGACCAAGAAAGATCCACAATGTCTCCACTGTGACCTACAAACACATGCAGTGGCCTCTCCAAAATCTGGAAAACCTTTGGAGGAAAGATGATACATGCCGAATCTTTTGGTTTCCTTAAACTCTTCAGTTTGTTAGTTTTATATTTTTCCTTCATGAGAGGTGCCAATTCAGAAAGATGGTTCACTGAGAAGTATATGCAAGATTGATCTACATCCGGAATATCAATATCATTTGATCTCTCATCTTCCACCACTTGCCAAATTCGCACGATCTTATCTTCACCAGCACTAGCCAGGTATTGTCCATCTAGACTAAATTTCATAGTAAGGATTGACCCTTCATGGGCCTCCATATCTTGTCCGGTGAAGAGTGCTGAGAGTTCTTTCAACATTTTCCGTTTACGGCGAACCCTAACTCTCTGAACCTTGGTCCCCCGAAATCGACTGGAGCAATTGGATCTAGAATTATCAGTTCTCCCATTCCCACTTGTTATGCACATGAAGGAACGAAATCTATTCAACCAGCGAACTTTTACTTTATTCATTATTTTCGAAATTTTTCCATTAATCTCAAATTCTGTCTCCCCAGGTTGCTGAACTGAAGGAGACAGTCGAGTAATGTTCTCAAACTCTTTGGATATCAACACTTGGTCCAACCCTGCAATTGCAACAGCTCTCTGCTTGCCATCCACCACCAAATCATCAACATTACACTCGCGTCTATCGTTTAAATTCCCGTTTCTACAAGTAAAATTTTCACTAGGAGTCACTTCTCTTACTAAATTCAAAATATCAGTGGACCAACTAGGTATACAAGAATGGATAGAAGAAAATTCATCTTCAAAAATTGAAGTTCTTAGAACAGTCTCAGTACTTTCCAGTATTCTATCAATATCTCCTCTAAACATGCCGCATCTACCATTATCATGTACATCAAAGGAATTATTCCCTTCTAACCTATCTAAGCTCAATTCCATCCATCTAATGAATTTCCTACGACGCTCCCTCACACTTCGAGGACTCCCTATCCACAAGTCATATTCACAATTAATAGCCCCAGCATTATCAGAATCAGACTCGGAAACTGATGCGATGTGCTCCGGTGCATCAAAGAATCGAAACTCTTTATCCTCGTCACTTAAGCTATCCATGATTTCTTGGGTTCAACCCATAAAAAACTGAAACCCCACGTCAAGAAACCAAAACTCTAAGCGCTAGGCAACGCTGAAGTGGTTATCCCTTCCAATGTAAACCCTTCATGAAAAACGACAACAGGTGTAAGATCAAGAAAGAAATAGTAGACTCAAAACATAAGACCAAGAACCAAGGTTGAAGTAAAACAATATATAATTAAAAAATCTAGTATTCCAGTTAGAACATAAACAATAGAAGTTCCGACATGGATCCCAATCCACACACATTGAACCTGGTCTCTCATATAATACAATAGAAAGCAAATATTATTTTCCTTGAACAACATCATACGCATAAAAAAAATGACTCATACTTTTCTATCACCAGAATTGGACAAACTCCCAAGTGAATTTAGCACAAAAAAATGGTAAACCCATTATCAAGATAACGACATTACGGGCTCTCGAGATGCAAAATTGATTAAATTTCAAGCAACGAATAGAATACGGAAAAGAATATCAACAAAATATAAGCAAAACCTCAGGTTTCAGATTAAAATAATAAATTGAAAGAAAATATTATATTTTTGTCACGTGGTTTGATTTGATATTACGAGATTGAAGAATGGAATCGCAGGGTTCCCTTTTGACGATCTCCTCCTCTGCAGAAGAAGCAAAGGAGCGGAGTGACCATTAAAAAGGGGGGGGAAATGCATAAATAGTAAATTTATAAAGGGTAACGAGGTTAAATTCGGAAAATTGAAATGGAATAAGCATAAAATTCCTTGATGTCCGTGAATTGATGGATCGAGAAATGAGATTTCGAGAAGAATTATGCTACTGTGACACGGAATTTTGAGAGGATTTGGTGACAAACAACACTTGTCACCAAATCATTGAAAGATGGATTTTTTTAACAAAAAACAGGCGAATCACAGCTCGCCACGTCAGCGTTGTCAGCAAACCCTGGCTGCCATCCCTGTCACAGTAGCTTTATTGTTTCGGGAATAGAAGATTTTCTTATGTGGGTCTGGTCTCTTGGTACGTAACAGTACACTCTATTCCATTTTCCACTTCTTTTTTTCATTTTACCTGATTATATTTTTACTTTTCCCTTCAATTTTCACTTCCTCCTTTCATCAATTCTTAACTCTCCCAAATACCAAACATAACCTTTAGCTTCATTAGCATTTACAATTGTACTACACAAATAGGCTCAAAGACAGGTTAAAAAATGGGGATACGTGTCGACACATGATTGGATAGTTTAAAAAAAAACACATCACTCCGCCCTCCATCCCTCTTGTTGAGCATGTCCAAGGCGCATTATTCTAGCATTTAAGCTTTTGTTTGATGGTTATTATAAAGAAAAATTTTAGACAAATAATGTTTTTAATAGTGATCTTTGAAATAATGTATGATTAAAAAGTAGAAAAAATTTTGAATTTATATGTAGAATATTTTTTTGTATGAATGTATGGTTGAGAATTAGTATAAAAAATATAAGAAGTTTTATGTAAGAAAAACGTAACACATCTAGAGAATTACTTGGAATTGATGAAAAATTAAAATGGAATTCACATTTATTACGCTCATGTTTAGTACCGATTGTAACTTTGATTTTAATCTAAATCAAAGTTAACAATTAATTTTAACCACATATTTTATGGGTCTACAACTTTTCAACTATATGTTTCATCAATTTTTATAAAAATTACCTAAAAATTAATTTTAATCACTACCAAACGAGCTGAGTAAGATGATCATTTAAGACGATTGTGAATCTTTTGAATGTAACTTAATTTCTCAAGAATACTTTTTTAAAATTGGTCCACTTTTAAAAAGAAAATTATATTATATTTTTAAATTTATTTAAATAGATATATATATATATGTGTGTGTGTGTGTAAAATTAATCAAAATTACGTCACTCTAAATTCATATACTAATATTTATTTTCATTAAATTATTTTGGACCTTTTTATGTTCTTTTAGAATATATTTCTAACCAAAACCCTAATATTCATGAAATATCATCTTCAATTAAAATCAAAGTAACCATGGAAGAGACACAATTAGATCAAATTCATACAGACATGGCAATGTATGAAGAAGAACTTGAAAAAGTAGGGTGTTAGGGAATTATTGAGAGCAATTACCCAAGGCCCAAGCCCACACCACCAGGCCCAAGTGAGGTTCCATCCCAAAACCAATTGGTAATTGGTGGAGTAGCCCACTTGAGTTATATGGTGGATTTATTTTCTTCCCACAACCGATGTGGGACTTGTTTGCCCCAACAATCCTCCCCTCAAACGAAGGACCACATCATTGTGGCCTCCCCTCAAACGATAATCTATTCGCCAATCATCTTGTACCGCCGTTATTACCGTCGTCCTCGACCAAACGGGACCCGCCGCCTAACCACCAATGTTAAGAAGACTTTCGACACAAGGCACCTCAAACGCGAATAATTTTTTAGCCCGATCGCCACCACGCTTTCTACTACGTTCCTCCGACCCTGGGCTCTGATACCACTGTTAGGGAATTATTGAGAGCAATTACCCAAGGCCCAAGCCCACACCACCAGGCCCAAGTGAGGTGGTATCAAACCTCCACCTTGGTGTCAAAGGACCTGCAAAGAAAGAAATTACTAAGCATTAGTAATAATCCAAGAAGGTAAGACCAATAAAATTGGAAATCATTTACCTCCACCGATGTTTAGAAGATCTTTGCAACTTCTAAACTTCACCAACGGTAACACCTTAGTACCCATGTCTGAAGGGTTATATTGTGTGTGTATTTTCTCAAGTCTTACAACTTCTTGAGACACAATATCTCTAATGAAATGTAGTCTAACATCAATGTGTTTGGTGCGTTCGTGAAAAACAGGATTCTTACATAGATGTATGGAAGACTGACTATCTGAATATACTACCACATAATCATTTAGAACACACAGTTCATGTAAAAGGCCCCTAAGCCACAAAGCTTCTTTAATAGCTTCAGTGGTAGCAATGTATTCAGATTCTGTAGTGGATAATGCAACTATGTGTTGTAACTGTGATTTCCAACTAACACAAGAGTTAGACAAAGTAAACACATAAGCAGAAGTGGATTTCCTATTATCCCTATCCCCAGCATAATCAGCATCAACATATCCCTTTAGTTTAACACCATCATTATTAACACCAAACTTTAGACCTACATTACAAGTATCCTTTAAATACCTTAACAACCATTTTAAGGCTTCCCAGTGCTCGGGACCAGGATTAGACATATACCTACTAAGAGTGCTCACAGCGAAAGCTAAATCAGGTCTAGTGCAAACCATCAAATACATAACAGAGCCAATCACATTTGAATATGGAATTCTACTCATGTATTCTACCTCCTTTTCATTACAAGGAGATTGATCTTTAGATAGAATGAAATGACTAGCTAAAGGTAAAGTAACAGATTTGCACTCATGCATGCCAAATTTCTTTAGCACTTTAGAAATATACGATGATTGATGCAAAAACAAGATGGAATTTGACCTATCTCTTTCAATTTCCATACCTAGAATTCTTTTAGCTTTTCCTAGGTCTTTCATGTCAAATTCACCATTCAAACTTGTTTTTATATCACTTATCCATTTAGATGATGAACCAACTAAGAGCATATCATCCACATAAAGCAATAGGAACACATAGTCATTACTAGTATCATTATGTTGGAAATAAAGGCAATGATCAAACTTACTACGATGAAACCCTATAGATAGTACAAAAGAGTCAAAACGTTTATACCACTGTCTAGGCGATTGTTTTAAGCCATATAAGGATTTTTTCAGAAAACACACATAGTCAGGTTTTAATTTATCTTTAAAACCTCTTGGTTGATTCATAAAGATTTGCTCATCAAGTTCACCATGTAAAAAGCGGTTTTACATCAAGTTGTTCAAGTTCCCAGTCAAAATGTGCAACCAATGCAAGCATGACCCTAATAGTAGTGTACTTAACAACTGGTGAAAAAATCTCATTGTAATCAACTCCCTCCTTCTGAGTGTATCCCTTGGCCACTAATCTAGCCTTAAACCTTAAGGGTTCAGTTGTGCTAATACCCTCCTTAACCTTAAAAACCCACTTACAGTCAACAGTAGATTTATTCTTAGGTTTTGGTACTAACTCCCAAGTTTGATTCTTCTCTAGAGAACTCATCTCATCTTTCATTGCCTTGAACCACTCTTCAGATTGGTCACTCTTCATCGCCTCTTCAAAGGTCTTTGGTTCCCTATCAGCCAGCTCCTCATAACTCGCATGAGCAAAAGCTAGCTCGGATTCATAACCGAATCTCACAGGTGCTCTAGTCTGTCTCCTCTCTCTATCCCTAGCTAAGTTATAGTCTGCTAGAGGATTCTCTTCTTCAGGGTGTTCTTCTACTACTACTTCCTCTCTGTTCTCAACATTAGGTTGTTGTTCCTGAGTCTCCACCTCACTCTGTGTATGTGATGACAGATGTGCTAGGTTTTTCTAACTCCACCTCCAGCTGACCACTCTCTTCACCTTGAATCTCCTCACTCACAGGTTCAGATTCAGCTCTCATACATGGCATTTCACTCTCATTAAATGTGACATCTCTACTCACAATGATTTTAACTCCCTTATGGCTCCTATCCCACAACCTATACCCCTTGACACCTTCTGGGTAACCTAGAAAAACACATTTTCTAGCTCTCGGTTCAAGCTTTCCCTCACTCTGATGAGAAAATGCAGTGCAGCCAAAAGTTCTAAGCATGGAGTAATCACTTAGTTTACCAAACCATTTTTCATGTGAAGTGTCACCATTCAATGCGGCGGATGGAGTCAAATTAATCAAATAACAAGCGATCATAACAAGATCGTCCCAAAAGGACTTTGGGACTCCAGAACTTAACATCATGCAACGCACTTTATCAAGTATAGTTCTATTCATCCTTTCCGCTACCCCATTCTGTTGGGGAGTGTAAGGAACCGTTTTATGTCTTGTTATTCCACTTTCCTTGCACATATTATCAAAATCAGTGTTACAAAACTCTAGGCCATTATCAGTTCTCAAAAACTTGATCTTTTTACCAGTTTGATTTTCAACTTGTCTTTTCCAATTATTAAATTTATCGAAAGTGTCGGATTTATCCTTCAAAAGATAAACCCACACTTTCCTAGTGTAGTCATCAATAATTGACAAGAAATACCTATTCCCACCTGGAGTAGGCGTACTGGATGGACCCCACAGGTCCGAATGCACATATTCAAGCATGCCTTTAGTTTTATGGACACTCGAGGAGAAAGTAATTTTGTGATGTTTACCAAGCACACAATGGTCACAAAAAGGTAAATGAGACACAGTCATTTCCAAAAGCACCCTTATCATTAAGAAGCTTAATCCCCTTAATACCCACATGTGCAAGTCTATTGTACCATTTTTGTGTGTGATCAGACTTAGCGAAAGAGATAGAGGAGTTTAAGCCTCTCATCACTTCCCCAGTAGTTATGTAAATATCATTTTTTCTAACACCCTTAATAGAGACAAGTGTACCCTTAATCAATTTCAAAATCTCATTTCCAATTTTACCGGTGAAATCAGATTTCTCACGTCGTCCCTCACGAAATTAAGTTTCTAGACAATTCAGGGATATATCTAACATCTTTTAAAGTATACACAAAGCCAGTATCAAACTTTAAAGTAATATCACCCATGCCAACGACACTGTAAGCAGAATTGTCACACAACACAACATGCCCATCATTTGATTCATGCAAATTTTCAAATCAATCTTTATGCGATGTCACATGAAAAGATGCACCAGAATCAAGAATCCACTCATGAAAACGAGAATTGGCAGTTAAGTTCAATTCGGCAGGAGAAACATCAGGACTTGTAATCAAATAGACTTCACCATCACAATTATCAGAAACAGAAGATAACACATTAACCTCATCTCGATCTCCCCCCTTTTTCTTGTTTTTCTCTTTATAGCAATCCTTTATAAAATGCCCCGTGTTCCCATGACCATAGCATTTTCGTTCCTTAGTCCTAGACTTGGACCTAGGTTTACCACTGCCCTTCTTTCTATGTCCATTACTACTTGACTCGCCACTACTTTGGTAACCATCATGACTGTTTTGCCTAAACTGAGTTCTACCTCTCATCATGTGAATCTCACCGCTTTTCTTATCATGTTTTTCAGCTCTCATCTCCATCTCCTTACTTCTAAGGGAGTCAACGACAATTTCGGGTGTCAACGTGTCTCTACCATACTTAATAGCATTTTTGACTTCACGATAAGTATTAGGTATAGCATTTAGCAAAATGATAGCCTTGTATGTTTCAGACACTGACTCACCACAGTTAACATTATCTTGAACAAGTTTGTTAAACACATCTAAATTGTCATCCAATTCTTTTGAAGAATCCATTTTGAAACTGAAAAAACGCTCAAGTAAGTAAAGCTTGTTGGGAGTAGATTTTAGCAAATACAGATCTTCCAACTTTTTCCAAAGTTCTTCAGTGGTTTTTAGTTTACCCACTTTTCTTAAAACAGCGCCAGCCAAGTGTAAAATAATGGAGGTGTAAGCGAGCTCATCAGCCTCTTCTTTTTGTTCTTTTGAAAAATCAGCGGGAAAACTGCCATCAATGGCTTTTGAAACTTTTTGTTGAACCAAAATACCCCTCATTTTCTGTTGTCAAATAGAAAAATCACCTTTTCCAGTAAAAGTCCCCAAATCAAAATTGCGCGTTGTCATTTTCAAATAAGAAACACAAAATCACAATTAAGCCACACAAAGCAGACCTAGGTTCACAACTATACACCGTTTTTAGATTCCCAGGGTTTCGTAAGATTCACGATCTTAGATCAAGGAAATTTTCAAACGGGTAAGGTCTAGGTATTTTAGAGACTTAACAAAAGCAACCAGAGAGATAATAACAAAAAATAGTTTCACTCACAGTATATCAGAAAATCGATAAAAAATGCTGTAATTAATCAAAAGAGCAAATTCCAATTACGTAACGAACGAAGAGAGCAATTACTTCCTAATTTCTAGCACAAGCAATGGTTACCCCTTCACGGTAACCCCAAACCTAATGTCACCCCACACGATGACGCGCTAGTGCTGAAAATTAACGAGAGGATCAGCCAATTTACCAGAGCGGACTTGTCTGAGTCCGTAATTATCGAGAGTTGCGAGATTACTGCTTTAGAGCCACAATTTATGGTCTAAAGTAATTCAGTAAGCGTTTTGCAGCCTCGACCGTTGAACAACCGGGGGCAAAATCGTCCAACTTTTCCTGCGTAACCTGAAACACTTAAACAAAAATATCAGTACGTTCAGGAAATCAAGACAAACAAACTGCCTGAAGAAGTCGAGGCCTGAAAACGTCGCCACGCGCCGCCACGCGCCGCCTTTCCCCTCTGCGCGTGGGCTTCACGCGCCGCCACACGCGCCGGCCGGAATTTCACGCGCCGGTCAGGGAGGTTCGCCTCCACCTGCAGAAGCCTCCAGTGGTGTTGGTTTCTTGAAAAACTCAAAGGAACGTGCTCAAACTGCTTGAAGAAACTCGGACTGCTTGAAGAAATCTGTCCAGAATTTTTGGCAGCACTGTTCACGCGATTCCAGGTCCGTTCTTGGTCGATTTTTGGTCCGAAAATCACTCCTAAAGCTCTGATACCATATGTAAATTGTAGACCAACACTTTGCACCAAGAATCACCGGGCTCAGTCTCCAAAATCAACACCACAATCCAAGAAATCACCACAAACCTTCACCTCCTTCCTTGGTTGCTCAAAACCGAGAATTAACCCACAAAGAGCTATGGAGGAAGAAGAATAAATAGCTAGGAATGTTAACCACACAGATTAACTTAAGAAGAAGAAAAGATTTCTCTACCAAGATCACAAAGCAAGGTAAAGAGAGAGCACAAAGTCTGAAAATCAATTCTCTTCACAAAGGCAAAGAACGGCTTGTAATTTCTCTCACGGCTTGTTGGACATAAGGCTACTATGTATAGTGAATTGATGGGCTTTTAGGTCATAGGCCCAATAACACAAAGGTGAGCTATTAACCGGTAAGAGCCGTCCTAATTCGGGTTGGGCCATGAGCAACCCTAATTAAATTAGGTTGCTTCGAATGGCCCATGTGGGTTACGTGGATAGTTCCATAAATTGTGGTGTCGATATATATTCAGTCAATTGGCCAATGCCGACTGGATAAAAACAACCGAGACTTTCATCATCGCTTAGGGAGGTCGTTTGACAACAAATTGCCTAACATAGGGATTACCTTTTATTATGGGTTGGATTAATTTAATATGTGAAGGATTCATGATGTGTGTTTGAATTATTTGATAATACGCCTTTTGAATTCAAGTAATATCAGTGAAAAAATTTCACTCCGAATTATTTGAGTTAAAACATTGTTGGCTATCTTTTTTGCTATGATTATCAAAATAAGAATTTGAGTTTTTTTGTTGGTTTATGTTTTTTTTTTTAATCTTGATTTTCTTGAATTCAAAACAATTTGTGACTAATCTGTTGGGATTATCAAAACAAGTAAATAAAATTGACTTTACACACTGATGGGAATTAATGGAAATATGAAATGATTATGAAGGAATTATGATGTGATAGATATATCAAAATAGTGTTTAAATAAATAAATTTTACAAGAACAGTATTGAAATGTGACGTCGATGAAAATATAATTTTATTAAAATTTTAGTATGAATGGATATAGAGTGTGATTGATATATAACAATTATAAAATATTATATTAAAACTTTGAATGATTATGATAGGAAACCTTGATCAAATTTTATTTAAGTTGGATATCGATTAAACCATGACCTGCAATGGTAGAACAAAAAAAAAAAAAAAAGGCAAGATTGCGTTTTGATGTTTTGTATGAATGTGGACATAAATAAATAGTATTGCCAAGAAAAGGTGAACATTTTGTTCTAATACGGCCTATTCAATTTCACGTGTAAAATCCGAATAGAATTGAACCGGACCATGTGGTCCCCAATTCAATATACGCGTGCCAACAAGCTGGAATTGAATGCTAATTGAATTCAAAAGTGTCAAACTCGAAATGAAAGTCTTTGTTATTGTTGGTCTTTTATTGAATTATTATCGACTCACTACTTGTCTTGTCAAGTTGCGGAATACTAAAGTCACAAATATTTAAGGATAATTATACTTGTACAACAGAGGTTGACAACCTCTCACATGTGTGAGGGGTCTGCCTGTTTAAAAAAAAAAAAAGGTGGACCCCACGTGAGTGTTTGTCAATCGAGGTTGTACAACTAGCATGGTCCAATATTTAATTAGCTATTAAAATAATAATTTGAGAAGTCTCAAACGTGCAATGACTAATGACAAAAAAAAACTTATTCAAAGCATCAATCGGTTCATCTGTCTTTGTCAAAATTGAAGACTATGATTGTCCTAAAATAAGTTTAACAATGACTTTATTTTCCAATTCTCAAAATATCACAAAAATACATCTACGATGAGTTATTACACTCTTTATTCTCATAAAATATAGGAAGACCCGATTAATGCTATAGAACACAAATTATGTCTGTAAAATTACGATTTTTCACAATTTTTCATATGGTAACGACGAAATTTCATTATACATTTAAATCTTATTCCTAACCACACATGAAAAATATTTAAAAATTTGTCAATAGACTAACTAATATAGATTTTAGTTTATATAAAATTAATAATTATTTTTAAATAAATTTAAAAATATCTAATAAAACAATGATAATGTCAAGTCAAACAAATTTAGAACACGAGTAAACGCTACGAAAGGCAATTAAGTTTAGGACTAAATGCACATTTAACTTTTTTTCCTCGAGATAGGCAACCCATTTTGGCCTTATTATCTTTAAATTTAGTGATTTACAATGTACTCAACGTCGCATTTTAACGTCTAATCAAGACAAATCAATGTCACATTTGTCGTGCAACTTTTTCTTTCTAATAGAATCTTAGCTTTTTATTATTTTTTTTCTATGACAGCTAACGTATTACTCAATTTTATAATTTTTTTAGAGGGATGCTACATGTACACTCTGATGTACAATATTGTTGACGCTCCTCTCACAAAATGGGTGGATCCCACCATAAATAAAATAATCGTGAGACCCACTATGTAAGAAGAGTGTAAAAGTGAGTGTACACTTATCAATTCTCAATTTTTTATCTACCCTCACTTTTTTCTTTGATCTTCAACACTAAATTCAAGGGTGGACTTAAAATTTATTGAAAATATACAATAGTGTTTGCATACCTATGTTCCGAATTATGCGCTATTTATTAATTTAAGGTTGAATATGTTAAGATCTTAATTCTTTTATTTGATTGTAGGTGTCTTGTTGCATTGTTTAACTCGAGTTTTTGTTTAGCATTGACAATTGGCTGGCCTCATTGTTACACGAGCTTATTACTTGTTGACAATTGACTCGGGCTTATTATTTTGAATCGGAGTATCTTCGCTCGGGATTGTCTTGGTCAAGTTTCAAGTATAGCTTTTATTAACAAATTGATAAATCACATTATGCATTGGTATAGTAAATATTGGTATAGCAACAAGTATTTTGATTTTGTGTATGCATACGCGAGCATGTTTTACAAAACCAAGATTTTTAAGTAAATTTCTCGTTCAACATATGATGGGTGAATATGTCTTTTTTTGTGATTATCATTAACTTTTTGGACAGAAATCGTTATTTGGAATTATATATGTTAATTAATGTAAGGTTGATGTTAGAATGTGTTTGGTAGGGATTTTTGGGGGAAGAATTGATTTTTGAATAGTGATATGATGGGAAATGTGTGGTTGAAAAAGAAGAAAAAAGTATTGATGTGATGGAAAATATTATTTTATTGAAAAATGTGTGATTGAAAATGAGAATTGATTTACTGTAAAAAATGAGAATTTGTACCAACCAGACCCTTAATTTTTTTGAATAGGAATCTTTTTTAATAGTCTAAAATCTTTTCACTTACTCTATTATATACATATATTTCGAGTATCTAAAAGCTAAAGGATAAAATGGAAAGGAATATTAAATTATGAGATATGAAGAAACAAATTTACTGTAAAAAGATTTAAAAGATCCAATTTTTTGCTTTCTACTATGTTAATCCTTCCTAGAAAATTTCATCAAAGGCCTAATATAAATAAATACAAAATAAAATTATGTCCAAGGATTAGGCTTGTGTCCAATAAACCTAACAAGTGGCATTTGTTTGGGGGTGGGTTGGTTTTCATTGACGTCTTTCAAGAATTTGTCAGCTTCTGGAACCTCCTATGAGGTTACTGAAATACTAGAAACAACCTTATCTAGGATATTCATGGGGGAGATAAGATTACCTTCCTTTTAACCTATAGAATAGTATATTCTTTACTTATTTTAAATTAATTTTTACTTTTTATTGAAATAAATTACTTATTTTCAATTTTGACCAACAAAAAAAAAATTACTTATGTAAACGATTTAAACGTAGCCAAAACGCTCTTATTGCGTTAACATAATATAACAACTTAATTAAGAAATTGTTTCTCGACGTTGAATATAAAGATTAATTTATGTATTTATTATCTTATATTGAAACAAGTTGATAGGATATCATTTTCTAGATCAATGTTCTAGATTACGCAACAAGACGTAGAGATCAAGATTCAAAGCTTACGAGCCTAAAACCTAATAAGAAAATTTTCTATTTTTAATATTTATTTTAGTTATTATAGATCAATAAATAAATAAATAAATAAATAATGCATACCTTGAAATTTATATGAACTTCATACATATTTTTCAAGTTTTAATAAAAATATAATTCTCAAAATCATAAATACTCCAAATAAACAATACTTTGTTCGCATGCAGGTAAAATTATGTTCGTTTGCTAGGTTTGGATTAGGGTGGGATTTTTAGTTGGACTGACTTCATTTTTAAGTTTTATCAATGGTTGAACATTTTGTTGATCTAGGTTTCAAAATTAAGAAAAAAAATAACTTGTTGAAAAAGACGCTCATTATTTCACCCAGGCTCGCTTCAATCGGTCAACATAGACTTGTTATCTTTTAATTTTAGTGGTGTGCAATGTACACAATGTCACATTTTAATGTCTAGGGAGGACAAATTAATATCACGTTTGTCGTATAATTTTTTTTTTTCTTCTTCTAATTGATAAGTTTCATTTTTTACTACACCTAACGCACTGGTGGACGGACGATGGGGCTTGGTGGGTCTCCAAATTTATTTATTTTTTAAATATTTTTGTCTCAAGAGTATTACAGGATGTCAAACGAAATCAAACTATTGCATTCTTGATACAATTTCAAAGTGTTTCACATTGTTAACGGTGCACAAAGCGGACAATTGTAGCGAATGTTATAACGCGTCAAAGTATGCTGTTTTAAGCTACTATTTCAAGAATTTCGATAATATATCAATTAAAAAAATTATTCGAGGATCGTACGCTAACAAAATCCAAAAACCGCCTACGTTTTATCGAAGCTCGTTTCAAGAACTATGTTGTAAACATATCAAATGGTCCAAATGAATATTGAAAATAGTTAGACGTGCGTCAAACGAGTGTCTTAAAAAGAAACGTCTAACTCGTCTTTTCTTTAAATTTTTTTAATTATTGTATTAACGTTTATTATTTTTTCACGATAGTTCTTAATATAATTTGCATCATTTTATTAGAAAAATACATGGGATTGGACTACAATTTTTACTCCTTTCAAGTTATAGTAGTATAACAATTTTCGAAGAAACAACTTGATTTTATAGAGCAGCAAGGACCGAACTAACGGCCGACTTCAACATTGTGATTGGCAAATTGAAATAGAACTATGCTACTTGTACAATGAATTTGACAATAAGTTTGACAATTTGTGAGTTGCCGGGCATTATGTGCATTGATTTGAAAGATTGTTTTTGAATTCAATGGTCATGATCTATACACTTCACACATTGTCAAAATCATTGTGCAAATTCATTGTACAAGTAGTTTAATTCATTGAAATGAACTATGCTACTTGTACAATGAATTTGACAATAAGTTTGACAACTTGTCTGCCACTGACCTAACCTATTTAGGTTTCTATAATTACTTGTCAGGACTTTTAAACACGCTTCTCACCTTTCTTTTTTTGGTGTTTACATAATTCACTTTGTAATTACAGTAATTACTCCATTCAAATTGTAAAAAAAATTATTGTCTACAATCTCAATACTAAAGTCACAAAAATTTAGTTTTTTATACCCATTGTACAAGTTTTACAACATAATATACAATATTTTTGCAACTAATTTTCTCAATTCCCTAAATTTCTTGCATTCCTTTAATTTCGATTTTTTTTTTTTACCCTTTTCGTGTATTTTTCAATTCGAGCCCACCATTTTGATGCATGCATATTCATTTGAATTTAGTCTTCAACGCGTGATCAATTAAAGTATGATGAGCTGGCAATTGCAATGCATCTATGGTGAACTCAACTAAAGGTTGAAAAGATCATTAAACTCTTCGTTAAGTCTAATCCAACTTTGTGTATGTTATTTCAATAAATGTGCGTTTGATTGCAAGTATGAAATTTGTATGGAAATAAAACAAATTCTATGCAATTCAATAGTTTTTAACCTAAAAATATTATACTTGTCATTTTTTATTGGTGGGTAGATGAGAGAGAGAAAATATTATACTTGTCAACTCTTCCTAAAGAAAATAATTTCATTGTTTTCAATAAAAATATGTCACGTGATCAAAAGTAGGAAAATATTTTTCTTGAAAAAAATTGTTAATCAAACAGCACAAAAGTAGAAAATTAGGCGAAAAAATACTGACAATCAAACGCACCCTGAGATGTTTACAAAGTCAAAAGTAATAGTTGCCTATGTTTCCATTTAATCAAACATCTTAGTATAATGTTCAACAATTAATTTATTCTAATCATTGTATTGCCTTCTCAATTTCTTCATAATCCGACCAAATCATTATACTTGAAGTGTTAAGTACCGACAAACCCCAATAATTAGATTAGATTAAGGAAAAAGGCATGTGACATGTTTCATTAATAAATTACTATAATTTTTGTCTTGTTTGTTTCACTTGTCAATATTCATGTGCATAATATTGTGAACTATGCCTCTTAATAATTGCTCGTATTAGTTTCTTTCGAAATAACATTCTCGTGATCACACCAAAACAGAGATAGTAATATTTTAGGGAAAAAAAACATAATTTAAGTAAAAACTAATTTTTAATATTTTTTTTTTGTCTCGTGGTTGTTACTTAACTTTCACTTTAAGTTTTTACCTATTTTAATTTGATCTAATTCCATCGTTGGAGTTACGTTCACTTTTCGAAACGTTTCCCATAAATAATGTATTACTCGTGTCATAAAATTGCATTGAAATTACTAAGTTTGCACGTCAAAATGTTCGGGAATGAAAATGAGGTAATGTCTACAATTCCTGAATTTAATCAGATACACATTTGAATATGAGCTTTTCACCAAAACTCAAATAAAGAATACAAATATTTTGATTAATCAGTCCTGATCATTGATGTTTTATAGTTGCCGACACATTATGAATTTCTTAGCCTGTCACGCCTTAAGAAAAATTAAAAAATTTACATCATCAACTATACGAAGTATGAACATAACCTAAAAACCATTTGGCCTGAGATGGATAATCATAAATTGTTTTCTCGTTATTTATGCGGGCCGTTTGGATGTCATCAGGGGCGGAGTTAGGGATGAAAAAATAATAAAAAATAGTACTGAACCGATGCATTAAAAAAAAAAATCATTTTTTTTAAATGGGCTTGGGAGCTCGGTGCTACCCCCTCGCTATGCCCCCGGGTGTCTCAATATACAATCATCTTCTTCTTTCTGTACCGCATCAAACAGTAATACCTATCAAGATCCGACGGCATGTTTAAGAAAATTTAAAATAAAACAACAATATAAAAATGCATGTATAAGAAAATCTCAGGTTTATTATTGACATTTCTCATCTTAATTAAAAATGCATTTTCTTATTCATATGCCCTTGTTTGAGTCCTATTTTGAGAGGAAAAAAAATGTATTTTTGAATAGTGATTTTTAGAAAATGTGTAGTTAAAAATTAAGAATTTTTTTTCAATTTACGTATAATATTATTTTATTGGAGAATTTATTATTAAAAATGAGTTATGAAAAATAAATTTTCAAAAAAATGGAATTCAAACAAGGGAACAATACATAATTCCTAATTTTAAAGTTTACATTTCATAAACAACAAATTTATTAAAATATTTCAAAAATCAGATGGTAAATATATTTATTAAATATTAAAATATAATATAATATATATTAATTATTTATAACCCATGACACCTCACCCACCCCCACAATACCACCTTCCCTCCATTTCCAACACCTGCTCTGGCGACGACTGCCCGACGATTGCTTCGACAATTTCAAAATTTTTAGAAAAATAAAAATTGAAAATCACACCCCCAACCCATGGATCCACCGACCACCACCCCACCCCACCCCTGCCACCAACTCCTAAAAAAATTATTGAAAAAAAAAAATTGTATTCAATGTGACTGTATGTGACTAATTGTGACCAAATTTGTGTTGAGTGTGACTGTCTGTGACCAGGTCAATCTCAAGTCACAATCGGTCACAATCAACACAAAATCAATCACAATCAAACGACTGAGAAGGCAACTAACATTACCACCAACACAATCCCCACAACTTTAACTACTATTGAAACTCAAACAATTGGGCAAGCCGTCGACCCCTCCTCCACTAGTACTAACACCCTCACCATTCCACTTATAGATCAAACACAAACACAACCAGACATGGAAGATATTGGCAGCTCCATGTGACCTGAAGAAGAAAGTAGAACATTGTAGATTGCTTCAGTTTAATTTGAAGCAATTGATCAACGAGGAGAGAAAATTTTCAAACTTCATCTTAGAAGTACCTGGGCTGAAACTTCTTCAGATTTCTTAGAAATGAACAGGACTTTATACTTGAAAAACAGAAGAGCAGAATTTTGTTACATAATTTGCTCCAACATCTCATTCAATTTAACCAAAGTTGCGAGACAACATATGAATCAAATTAGGAAAAAAAAATAATGGATCTGCACTCCAGAACTATTGCCGACGCCGATTAATGGATCTGCACTCCCAAAATTCAAATTGCCAACACCACTGTAATGGTTGGGTCGTTTCCAACCAAAACCAGCAAAATATAGACCCCAATTTAACACCAATTCAACACAAAATAATACAATTCAGCTGAGAATCAATAATCCAAGCGACAAACTTGATTGATTCAACTGAAATTACAAAACATTTCCTTTGCATCTGCACTCCAAAAAATTCAAATCGTCGACATCGCCAAAAAATAAAATCACCGAATAATGGATCTGCGACGGAGTCGACACCGCTTCACTCAGCGACGTTCAAATCGTTCGACGCTCACATCAAGCAGGTTGCTGTAGCGGTGTGGCGGGGGTGACCGTCTTGAGCGGTGGTAAGGCATCTTCCCAACTGTCCCGACACTACTGCTTCAGAGCATCGCTGCTCGGTGGTGGCGTCTTTAGAGCGGCGGTAGTGTCGTCTTTGCAACAGTCCGACAATGGTGGTAGTGGCGTAGACGGGATTGGGGATAGAGAGAGATGAGAGAGAGAGAAAATAATATAATTAATCATCTTATTTATCACCTGAATTTTGAAATGTAAACTTGAAAGGAAGGGTTTGAGATAATTTTCTCTTCAAACAACCCCATATCACAAGTTAAAGCCCTCTTCTGCCTTGTGCTCTTAATATTAGATAAATTTTTGATATTTTTTATTTAGTATTATTTGATCTTCCATATCAAATATGTCATTAGAGAACTCTGACAATTGTAAACAATGTTGCATTACAAACATTTTTGTGATGGTTGAAATTTCTTGTGATTGGGCTGAGAGACTGATAAAGATGTGGTTGTGACCCAAATGGTACCTGGATTCATTTTGGGCTTAGTTTAGGCTCCACTACAACATAATTAACAGAAATAGCACTAAAAGACGATAACAGTAATTTTAGCACCGCTTTCGCAGACGAAACCTCATTTTAGTTCTAAACTAATGATAAACTAAGCTCAAAATTTTCACCCATGCATGTTTTTATCAAGTTAGACACAAAATGAATTGAGTTAACATATTTTCAGGCCACATCGTATTTTCCATTAGCTATGTTGATATTTCGTTTAATTTAACAGGCTAAGGTACACGAAGTACTTAAGCATTTAAGCTCAAATGAAAGTTCATTCGCTACTTGATGACAAAAGTGAGCCAGTGCTATAAAATTCAATGGCTGATAATGTTTTTTAGCCACATAAAACAAGGGAGTTTCAACAGCAGTTATATGCTTTTCCACAAGCTTTCATTGTGTGCAGAATCTCATAACGAAGTACAAAAATCTCTAGGATAAGTGTTACTTAAAGAAAATGTCAGGAAAATATCACAACCATTTCTGCCCATAATTTTATCAAGATCAGTATAAATATGTAAAAGATTTTAAAAACATAGGAATGTTAAAAAATAATTCAGACTCTGGTACAAGAGACTTTCTGTTTTTCTGCTAAATTAGATGGTGTGATCAAAAATAGGATTTGCATGAGGCAGGAGAATACACAGTTAGCAAGTCCCAAAAATTTTCGTTAATTCAACTTGAGATGGAAATACTATGAGGTCAGAGAAAATGCTCGGTTGGGTATTCGTTCTCATACCCATTGTAGTCGTAATACAATCTCTCTCCCTTTCGAATGTCTCTGCTTGCTATCAACAGCACACGACACTCGCCATTGACATTGAATCTCACACATTTTAAGTTCTGTTTCTTTTTACCATCCCTGCACCAGAAGACAATTTTTCATCAGGAAAATCCCTTTTTGACATTTTTCACTTTTGAAGAAATTGTGAGCCGTGTTATGGATTAGACATTGATATTAAACTCAAGCAAATATAAACAAAAAATAAGCAAAGTACACACAGATTTGTAGTAGTTACAATTAATGTAAGAGCTCAGTCGCTCACCGCTGCAAATTCCTATATGTATGACTCTAAAAAAGTCCCCGGAGCAATCATTTATATACATGGGGAATATAATTCAGATCTAATTCATGTGTAGAATGCCAAATATTAGGTTGATCCACAGTCGAGAAAATATGCATATAGTATAATTAGGCTCCATGGTCTTACACGGTCCAACAACCTGATTTCATATCTAAGATGTGAGATCTGTCAATTACTCTCCCCGTCTAAAAAGTGAGTAGAATTCGTCAATGACAAATGATCTATATCCGTAACCAACTATTAGCTCCAAAATGGTTAGTCAAATGTTACAAGCTTAATGTAACACAGATAAGGATTCGCATGATATCAATTCAGATTAATTATCTTTCACACGACATGGGTTTAGTATACTTTGCCAGTTACTATAAACCAGCAAGTTTGAGATATAATAAGATCAAGGCAGAAAGCAAGTGTTATAAGAGGATTGACGTACGATGTATGATTGTTGATTCCATTAATAAAGCGAGCAATATTACTTCGTTTATCCGGGCAGATGACTAGACTTTTTGAAGTATCAGCAGCAGAGAGGAGAGTCATCATGCTGTCTCCATCATCGTTCTCACGATTCCTCAGGTAATCAACATCTCCAACATATTCGGTAATTATTGTTAAATCTCTTATATTTTTATCTGCTTCCACAGTGAATCTGTTAAAATTGAAAAAGAAATTAGAACAAGTATCCCGGATAATTTTAATAAAATTTCTCGTCAGAGAACAATTGAAAATATTGGTGCCCACCCTTCTAGGGGATCAAACACAACCATGAGCGGCGGCCATTCCCCTCGTTCCATCATATCCTTGCACATACTCAAGGTTTCTGCATCTTCTTTTGACAAAACCTATGGATACAGGTTTCATGCAACGTTTTAACATGTTTGTCATTGGCAATTGCACAATCATTGAGAATCAATCAGCAAAATAAGAGAATAAAGTATAATGCTTTATCAGACTTGGTATATGATGATGTACTTTTAAGTATAACAAGAACATTCATATTTCGACATATCTTTCATGAAATATACTATATTCAGCTGATATGCAACAGTTTGCTAAGTTTTTCTTTCCGATTTAACAAGGGATCTTTACAACCGTTCAATTACATGACAAAATACAATCAACGTATAAATTTGAGATAAAAGGTTTTTGCA
This sequence comes from Fraxinus americana, assembly GCA_035079005.1. Classification (NCBI taxonomy): domain Eukaryota; kingdom Viridiplantae; phylum Streptophyta; class Magnoliopsida; order Lamiales; family Oleaceae; genus Fraxinus; species Fraxinus americana. The sequence goes on along the minus strand of CM068710.1, from coordinate 31,941,401 downwards.
ATCGCTATATCCAATCTTCACTATAGTAGGATTTGTAGCATAACAACAGTCCTCATCAGTAATTTTACTTGGAATAACATGCTCAAAATGTGCGAAGTTTAATATACCTGCATTCCTTCTCTCTCAAGTGAAGCACAATTAGCTGACTTCGGGGCCATGCCAGGGACATAAGTGAGCTCGTTAACAAACTGCGTCTCAGTTTCTGTTAATGCTGTAGCCAGTGATGCCATTTGTTCCAACCTTCTAATATGATCTTCACTGGGATTAAATGGCAACAACTTCCTACTCTTTTTTGACACCACCAAGCCAGAACTTCGCCTTCGTCTCTTTCGGCTATCTAAGGTGAGCAAACAACAAAAGGATCTTATAATCCACCAGTAGAAAACTAAAAAGGCATGTTCGGTAACAATAAACAAAGATTTAAACTTCGTTTTCTTCTTTATTACTATCCAGTACTCTGAAGTATAACTTACTGAACAAGCCATAAAGTATACATAATTAGTTATCAGGAGACAAACAACCATAATGGAACTCTAAGATGTCTGTTACCTGGATTGAGCTTGTCTGCAGATGGTGAAGACCTCTGAATGCGGAAAAAATCAACAATTTTGGTTTGTATAAGAGGGAAGCCTGCACATCAACAATTAAGATCAATTCAGTAGTCAATCTAGATAACAACAAAACTTTATTCACACTCTTAAATATAAAGCATTTTGTAAAACAGATGCCTCATCAAACTAAATTGTCAAAAAGAATGTTGCAGATGCACAAGTGACTTCAAATCATATGATACTAAACAGTTCATACTTCATAACGATTGCTCTCATCCAAAGCCTTTAAATCGGGATAAAGCCAAATCAAATCCACTCCCATTAAGACACAGGCCTCACGTACAGTTCAATAGACCAGTAAATATTACCTTGATTGCTCCTTAAGAACCTATGGCATTAAAAATATTCTCGCATGGACTTAAGAACATATGGCTAAGATCATAGCATTAGATAAATTATTTCATAGTCTCCATTACATAAACCTTGCCTTTGACTCAATCTTGTTAAAGATTAAAAAATTATGACAATTCCTAGATTTTGACGAGTTCTTGGAAAATTATTGTATGTAATCATCAAATTTAAAGAAATCTAAGTATAGTAAATCACGAACCACTGAAGACCCATTACTTTGATGCAGCTTAACTCAGGATAAAGAGGTAAAACAAACAGAAGATAAAATATAATTCCTTCCAAAAAAAGAAAAGATAATATGCAGGAATAAGAATTGCGAGATTTTCTTTTTTAAAAAAAATCAAAATTTGAGCAAGCCCATAAAAAAATAATTTATATTTACGCAAGTTAACTGTGTAAAAACAAATCCGCAATCAAATTACATAGAAATGATTAAATTAAAATATAAATAAAAGTCAAAATTTATCAACGGAAAAATAAAAGAAAAATAAATAATTTAAAGAAAACTCATTAACATACCGGTAGGTTTGTGCTCCTTGGAACAAGAGGGGCAAAACCAGGAACCTTTGGGCACAGCGACGAGAATGGGTCTTAGGCAATAAAGGTGAAACCCACGGTCACATTTATCACAAAGCAGAAGCTCCGAAGCCCGGTCACCCGACCCGCAATTCTCACAGCACACATCACAGTAACCTTCCTCTTTCTTTGATTTGGATCTGGACTCCCCGGATATCGGCTTCGGAGCTAGGGTTCTTTTCCTTAAGGACATCGTTGAAGCCATAGTTAATGGGAATTGGGAATCCTTAATCAAACAATGTGCGTGCTTGTGTGTAATAAATATGTATTAATGTATATCTATATAGAGAGAAGATGGAAGAACCCGCAAAATAAATAAAATGCTTTGGCGCGTTTCTTGTTTTCGCGGGAAGAGGTATTTTAGCGCCAACCAGTCACGTGAGCAGCATGTGTCAACTGCTTAGGGGTGGTACGAGCCCCCGGTCGATATTGGACCCATTGGCCCAGTTCATTGAGGCTCAGTCTTGGTCCGGTCCGAGCCATATGTTTATAGTGTTTAGGGCCAGCCTTCCAAATCCACTGGCCTGGCCGACCCTCTGGCCATTCATAAAACCACATTATTCAATTTTCATTGCTCTCTCATTCTATTTTCAAGTAATTTCTTTATTTGTTATTTATTCAAATATTCTTATATTTTACATACCACCATTATTATTTGTATTTTTTTTTAAAAAAAATTGATGTTATGACTCGCAATTCTCATCACCATCAAATGTCGTTAGTGTTTTGTATCAACCGGGAAATCAAAGACCAATTTGCCCTGTTACATTTGCAAGAAGTAACGGGTAAATGCAACGTGCCGAACACGAAGGTAGTGGTATTGACTACCAATCTTTCTATCCAAAACTCACAATAAGACTAAAATACTTGGCGCCTGTTTAGATTTTTAGCAGATTTTAATAAATGTTGATAAAACGTGTAGTTGAAAAGTTGTGAGTCCTACGAAACACGTGGTTAAAAAGTAATTGTTGACTTTGACTTAAAATAAAATCGAGATTTTAATTTTAACCAAACAGGGGCTTATTTAATTGAGATGAAGAAAATTGAAAAGGAAAATTACCCAATTTATAAAAAATAAATAAAATTATTCCTCCGATATATATCTGTCATATCAATGAGGTTCATTTTCACAATCATGCTACATGGCCAGGGTCAATGAAAAAAAAAACATTTCCAGACTACACTTGACAATTTTTCATTGAAGAATGGAAAAAAATCATAAAAACACTCAATCATGAACTGCCAGTTTCTTTCTCCCTGTTTTTTTCCCAGTTTGTTTATTGGTTTAATGTTACATGTGCTATAGCTTTGAAATCTCTTACCAGTTGGAACCTTTAGGGTCAGATATGTAATTTGATCTCATTACCTATCGAAAATTAATGCCCAGAGTTTTACATTTCTGCCATTGTTGTTACATTTAGTTCCCCAGTTTCTTCTCATTGCTAAGATATTGCCACAAGTAAATGTTACAAGTTTTTAGCCAATCTCTAATTATATATTTAGTAAAGTAGATTAAACAATATTAAATAAGAAAAAGAAGTTATATTTTTACATAATTACCCGAACCGCACTAAATGATCGATAGAAATTTTTGTAATTATTGGTTTCATTTAAATTTTTTCAATATTCAAGTTATCAAGTGCGACAATGTCGGTTAGCTAAGTTATCAACTCAAGCTTTGAAGTATGATTGAAATATATTGATACCAAGCTCGAGCATATCAATTCGTAAGTCTTGTTCCTTGATCAACTTTTAGTTATTGTACGTAGCTGAAGTAATTGAATGGACGAGTTACAACTTATTTCGTCCATTAACTATATAGTTAAATAAGATAATCGAATTCCATCTCATCTCAACTATTTTGGAGTTGGTGTCACTTCATATAGGAATTCGGGCTTTTACATGAGCGTGGGTAATATAGTAAAAAAAATTACAATTTTTTACCATCTCCTTTATCCACAAATTACAAAGTGACAAGTAGGAGTAGCATCATTAACTAATCTTGAAAAAATTTAACGAAGCTATTATGTTCAAGAGTAATATTATTGGACCATGCTACAAGTACATAATCATTTACATAATACATTACAAAATTGGCATGTGGCGCGCATCCATCGGTAGTCTACAATTTTTGACTTTTCCACACTTCACATCAACGGCCGGATTTCTTTCACATGGGCCTATATAATCCATATGTACAATAATTATGTACATATAGATTTATCCAATATTATTTGACATCATGTGTTACAATATGAATCTATGTAAAATTATGTGATATGTTGAATTAAATGTGAAATTACGAGATTCATGTAATGATAAATAAAGTGTTGTTCTATCATCATAAGTGTTGAATAACATTATTCTATACTCAAACATATGCTAGCAAATCACTTCGATGAAGTATGCCACTAAAATATTGGTAAGTGGACATAAAGAACCCCTGATATCCCCCCTCCACCCACCCCCGTGGATGCGGATAAAGAAAAACAACACATGGAACCGCCAAACAGAACCCTTCAAGTTGCTTTCTTGCTTGAAGACCAGTTAACCAAAAGTGGGTGATTTTCCTCTCTCACGACTCTCTCCCCACCTTTTTCTCTTTATTTTTTTCTGCTATGGATACTGCTAAGTGGTCGCAGGTAAATGAAAAAAAAATACCCTTTGGCAATGAAATCATGATCACATCTTTCTAGGGTTTGAATTTTCTTGAGTAATTTAGCTTATTTTTGCTTTTGATTCACTGAAAAAGAAAAAACAAGTATTGATGACAAATATAAAAGCAACTTTTGCTAACAGATGATCAGACTCCACTACTATTGCTTTGAATTTATGACTCACATGGATACAAAAAAGTTCTCCGCTTTTTCTTTCTTTAACTTTTTCAACATCAGTACTGAAAAGGGTTTCCAAAAAAGCAAATTTTAAGTTGTTTTTATTGCTTTGTTAGAGTTCTCAAAAGTAAAGGAATTCACTTGCTTTTGTTTCACCTTTTTTTTCTGTGATTATTCTTGGTTTTGATCACTGCACACATACTGATGGTGTTTTCTCGTCTATTTATTTAGGTTATTGAAAGAAAGCCAATAATTAGGCCACAAAAAGACTGTCCAAGATGCAATTCTCCTAACACAAAATTCTGTTATTACAACAATTATAGTTTGTCTCAGCCAAGACACTTTTGTAAGACTTGTAGAAGGTACTGGACTGAAGGGGGTACTTTAAGGAATATTCCGGTGGGTGGCAGTTCACGAAAGACCAAGAAATCGTCGTCAACATCATCATCAAAGAAGCTTCCTGCAGATCTTAGCTTATATCAGCCTTCTGATCAAAACCCTAAGACTTATGAGGGTCAGAATTTGAATCTAGCTTATCCATCTACCAATAGGGTTCCTGGATTTGTTGCTTTACCTTACAGAGATGACTGTAAAACCCTAAATTCCCCATACCCTAATTTTTCTTCCTTATCATCTTATAATCGGGTGATGGAATTTCTCACATCCAGCGAATTGATCAGTTCTCATCTTATGTCCATTCCAGTTTCGGGTTCGGGTTCTAACACAATGTATCCTTCATCTGAATTTCCTCTGCATGGACTCAGATTGCCAAGCCTTAATCTTTCCTCAGATGGGCTTGAAAATGGTTATGGAAATATGGGAGGTAGTTTTCAAAATACAAACCCTAAATTCCCGTTCCTTATTGGGGGTTCAAAGTCCGAATTCGAGCAGGATAGAGGGCTGGGAGAATCCATCAATGGTCCATACTGGAACAAAATGTTGGCTGGAGGATCGTGGTGAATAATCTGCAGATCTTAGCCTATTTCAGTTTCTTGTTGGTATTGATTTATTTTGTTTTACCTGATTTGTCCGACCATATCAGATCATGTTTGGTAAGTTGAATCGGACATGGCTGGACCTGGACAGTTTTAAGAATAAAATTTTCTCGAGCCCGGTTGAGTCTTGTCCAATCCAAGGTACGAAACATGCTATCCATGTATATATATTCCAGATGCTTTCTTTTTGGTGGATTGTTTAAAAGAACTTATGATAAAGTGTTGTCTAAACATGGAGGATGTTGCATGTTGAACTTTTGCTTTAGTTCAAGTTTGATTTATGTGGTAAAACTTGATCTTACTTTTGAGTGCAGAATCCAGAGTTTTGCTCAATTTGTACATTATTTTTCTGTCATTGTTGCTGAATTCATGTCCCCCAGTTTCTTCTCATTGTTAAGATCTTGCCACAAGTAAATATTAAAAGTTTTTAGTTAAGAGTTTTCAGAATCTGTAATTATATGTTTAGTAACATGAATTAGGCAAACTGGACAAATAAGAAAAAATGACAGTCCGAAATAAGAAAAAATGACCCAAAGTGCAGTAAAAGATCAACAGAAAGTTTTGTAATTAGTTTCATTTCAATTTTTTTGATACATTTTACTAGACGTGAATAACGGTAAACACCTGACATGTTTATTTTCAAAATCACGTCTAGTTCAATGTCGCAAACGTAACAATGAGAGTTTTACTCTCCTATTTTTTTATGGGAGATTTTCACAAATGTCACTAAATTTGAAAATCCACAAAAAATTTGTATGTGCACTCAAGTTGTTCAAAAATGTCACTTTTTTGACTTGAAAGGTCCAAATTACCCTTGGATGACCTTTGTAAGAGCAATTAATGCTTGATTGGATTGCCATTAATTGTTTGATTTGATGATTTAATTTTTATTATTTTATTCATTGTATATATGTATATTATATTCAATAACATGTATTTTCATCCATAAAATAAAGAAAAGAAATTCAAATCCTCACATAAACAAACCCTAAGTAGACTTCCATGAACATAATATCTTGCAAGAACTTCATCTTCTTCATTCATCTTCTTCATTTATTCCTTCATCAAGAACACATACTTCATTGATCATCTATTTCGAAAGGTTAGCTATTATTTCATCTCTTAACTCATTATTTCATAAATGTAATACAACATGGTGATAATAAATTTGAAATTATTACTCATTGATTTCTTAGGTTTTTGAGCATGATTATGAAGGTAAAGAAATTTGTAATAGTTCATTAAATGTGATTGATTCCATATTTAATGAATCATTGACTTATTGTAATTCCAAAACACATTGTCATGTTGAATGTGAATTGATTATCACCATTAATGTTCTATAATAATGTCTTCAAAATTTCTGAAATCACTGTTCGGAAACCACCTTAGGACGATTAAATCTTGAAAATGGTCGACAAAGAGTGATGATGTTAACCTGTCGGGTCCGACAGTTAAAATGTCGAGTTCGACAGTTAAACTGTCGAATTCGACAGGTTAACAAACTGTCAAATTCGACAGTTTAAATGTCGAATTCGACACTTGAGAACTGTTGCGACTTGCTTAGCTGTTTTCCTCATTTGATGGTTTTCAATGTTGATAATTTGATTTTGCTAACTTCTTACAGTTGCAATCTCAACATTGCAGGTATGAGTGATGGTTTGAGATTCATAGTCTCGTACGGGGGAAAATTCACAAATGTGGACGACGACTGGAAGTGGAGAGGGGACAAAACAACTTCTATTTTGGTGCCGACAAATATTACGGTACCCGGACTTGCTTCACGGTTGAAGGAAAAACTTGGTATTGTTGATCCCAGTAGTGAAATTGAATTGAAGTTCAGAGTTCCCAATGTGAATGTACCTCCGGCTGAAATACGCGATGACGAGGACCTGAGTTGGTACATATCGGTTCATAAGGAAACTGCAATATGCGTTACGGTGTTAGAAGTCGAGCCCCCAATGCTTGGCATGGCAACGGATACAAATTGGCCGGATCGTATGATTGTCGTAGGGGATGTTCATGAAAATGTACAAAATGAGGACATAAGTCATCATCATAATACCTCAACTGAAAGTGCACCCGAGGCGCCGTTTTCTGATATTGGGGTTGCACCCTTACATGAGAACTTGGACAATCCATTAAATGCTAACGTTCCCGCTAATATTGCTGAACGGATCACACCTGTTAATACATCGGACCTTGCCGAACGGGAAATATTCTTCAGTAAGAATGAACTGTACTCGAAGATTCGTTTACTCGCATTGCAAGAGAAGTTTGAATTCCGAGTTAGTAGGTCAAGCATGAAGATGTTAACCGTGAAATGCGCCGACAGTAATTGCAAGTGGATGCTACGTGCCTCGGCGGTGAAGAAATCTACACTCTTTATGATCCGTAAATTCAGGAAGCAGCACACATGTTCCATAGACGTGCGTCGTAATGCACACCGTCATGCCACTAGTTCTATAATTGCCGAACTGATATTGGGAAAACTTGACACTCCAAACCACACGTACGGTCCTGCTGCTATTTCACGTGATATGGAACATGAGTTCGGAGTAAAAATTAGTTACAGCAAAGCACGTAGGGGGAAGGTGGCTGCTTTACTCAAGCTGCATGGTGAACCGGGGGATAGTTTTCATCAACTTGCAATGTACTGTCACGTACTTGGAGAACATAACCCCGGAACTGTAACCCACATCCAAGTCGACGGCCATAATAGGTTTACTTATTTCTTCCTAGCATTTGGTGCAAGCATTCGTGGTTACTTGCAATTCTTGAGGCCCGTAATTTGTGTGGACGGCAGTCACTTGAAAGGTCCATACAAAGGTACACTTTTACTAGCAACTGCCCAAGATGCTAACAAACAAATCTACCCTTTAGCATGGGGGATCGTAGATGCCGAAACAAATAAATCATGGTCGTGGTTTCTGTCCAACTTGAGAGATGTTATAGGCGATTCTGATGAACTTGTATTTGTGTCGGATAGGAAAACAAGTATAGAAAAAGCTATTTCTCAGCTTTTTCCCTTGTCTCAACATGGTTGTTGTATGTGGCATATGGAAAAGAACTTAATACAGAGATACAATAATGCTAGTTCAGTTTTCCTATTCAAACGCGCGGCGACAACGTATCGGCTGGAAGAATTCGAACGACTTATGGGACAGATTCGTAGGATAAGTGGGAGATTGTACGAGTACTTGGAGCGAGCTGGATTTCCTTTTTGGTCCAGAGCACTATTCGTTGGGCACAGGTATAATATTATGACAAACAACAATGCGGAATCCCTGAACGCAATGTTGAGACATGCCCGTTCGTTACCGATCACAAGCTTTGTTGAACACATTCGGAGCACAATGCAGAAGTGGTTTTACGAACGTCGAACCACTTCAAACTCATGCAATACAGTGTTGTCATCAAACATGGAGAGCGAGTTACGGGCAACGTTCGACGCTGGTTCTCGACTTCGAGCTCATTCCTTGACAGCAAACTTAACACAGGTCGGAATATCAAACGACACGGACACGGTAGATTTGTTTGAGAACACATGCACATGCCGTGAATTCCAACTAAATCGTATGCCATGTCTTCATGCAACCCGTGCAGCTTGCCTAAGAGGTTCGTCCTTGTACGATTTATGTTCTCCTTACTACACAGCGGACTACTGGAGGGGTGCTTACAGTGAAGCAATATATCCCGTCCCGCGAGAAGATAATTGGGTTGTTCCAAACGACATTACAGATACTCATATTTTGCCACCATTGGTACGTCGTCCGCCAGGTAGACCCGCTACATGCCGTAAGAGATCCATGGCGATCGTTCATAACCATGATTACATATGCGCATAATAGCTGGACGAACAAGTGTAGAGATTGTCTGTCATCCCCCGACACTTTATGTGTCGATCCCGACATATATTCTCTGTTTCTCGACAGTTCGATACATCAATTTGTTTTTAACAAACACATTGTAAAGGGAGATTGTTGCCCATGGCGATCATTAGTAACTATGATTACACATGCGCATAATAGCTGGACGACCAAGTGTAGAGATGGTCTTTCACCCCCCCCCCGACACTTCATCTGTCGATCCCGACATATATTCTCTGTTTCTCGACAGTTCGAACAACACAGCACTTCGTTTTTTACAAACACAGTGCAAAAGGGAGACTGATGCCCATGGATTTCATTAATAACCATGATTACATATGTGCAAAATAGATGGACGAACATAATAGGTTTTCAATATGGGCTCCTGGACAAAAATGTACAAAATTGGAGGGCACAGTTCTACGATGTCTTTCTAACATATCGTACCACAAACTACTGCAACGTCGTTTCCTTCCCAGTTAGAGTCCACGTTCATCCCACATCAAAATTTATGTACGTACTTACCGATATATTATTTACTGACGTGATGGTATCCCATCATCAGTCTAATTTTAATTGCACACGGATCCGGCATCAGCCCCACTGTCATCATCAGAGTCGTCCGACGATATGATAATTATTTCAGGAGCTGCTGCGATGGGGGCCACGGGTACATCATCACTGTCATCATCAGAGGCGTCGAGGACATTGCGGAGCACACTGTTTGGTGATTGCAATTCTTCGCTGTCTACTGCGTCAAGGTTGGGAAATGGAATAGGGGAAGTGACTCTCCGACCACGGAACGGGACGTCGTCTTCATCATCCGACGATATGACGATGGGGACGTCTACAGATGAGCCGGGCATCGGTGTCGTTGTATTGTTGAGCTCGACATCGTTGCTGGCTGTGGAGGAGGCCATATGTTTGAATAATGTCCTTGTAAGAATTTGAAAAATGTCTGTTGCAGTGAAATGTAAGTTTTTCAAGTGTTACCCACATGAGAACAAAGATGTCCTATATATATAAGAGGAAATTGGGTGATTTCCACATTTATGATGCACACTTGCTAACCACCTAGTCAATGTCAAGCTTCAATTGGGCAGTAAATGGACCTTGATGAGACAAGAGTTGATGTCTACTGACCCTGTGATATTACAATTAACTTCATATTGATTTACCATAGCATTTGCCAATTTACCCTTAAGCTGTATCTGTTGCATTTTTGTATTGACAAGGCAAAATTATGATTCTCAAATCCAAATATTGTCATACTAGACGATCGCCGTAATTAAGGGTTGCATGTCCTAAATAAGTCGCACTTCGAACGAAATAGGGGAGACTAACTGGACCATAAATTAATCCATGCAACAAAAATATGGATAGTTGTACCACATCTAATTTCCAGATAATGCACAATTTGCCGTAAATGTTTGGAACCATTCATATGCCAATAACATTACAAAATAATCAAATTTACATAAACCAGCCTAAACATTACACATTTTGCATCATATGCCATTAACCATGCTCGACATTACAAAACAAATTCCACGCGGATTTGGCAAAAATCTATTGAAATGAAACTGTGCGCAACAGTAGTTGTCCGTCGGAGTCACGGTATCTTCGTACGTTCCATCATTGCTATTTGATATGCACCTCCACAAAAGATCGAAAACGAACAAAATGTAGCTCAACTACTTCTTCCGTGTTTGCCTCCTACCCCTAGTGTACGGAGTCCTTGTCGATGCTGCTGGCATTCGAAGGCGAGTGGAACGCCGCCTGCGAATAGGTGCTGATCTAGGTTGCACTGGGTCGGACGTTGGCCCACCTACGGAACATAAACAAGAGACACATTGTTAATATGGAACTATCTGAATGACATATGTACATAGTCAGGCTTCGTTTCTTACCTTCCACCTCCTCATCGCCTGACGCGGTCCCCGCCTCTATCTCCCCTGAAGCAGTCCTAGCATTGTCGCTCTCATTGGCATGCAGATGTTGACCTGTTTCGACCTGGCTACTCATTCGTCCGACAACTGGCCCTCCTGCCAGTACAGAACAACGGAGGAAAAACCCTTTCAATACTCTCCATAGAAGGTTGAACAGTTTGGTGAAATGAAGAAACCGAATGAAACGTAAAACATTAGACATGGTCAAACTGGAAAATAATTTCTATTTAAAAAGTGGTTAGGCCGAAGCTAGATAGTTCAAAAACCCAAAAAACAATCGATTGACAAGAAGATGTAAACAACACATTGCAGTACAGTGGTTCCAGTCTAATTTCGTAAAGCGTACCTTCAGGTTCTCCGCCACCCAACGCCGAATCGTGTTCTTCCGCCATCTGATTCATGTCAACGCCGAAGTCAGCATCGTGGCCTGCAGTTTGTTACAGTGACGCAGTAAACAAAGGTTATTTAAGCGTGTCATATGACAAATAACGAGAGCCGTAATAGAAGGAACTAGAAAATTCGAAAACATACCTCCATATGGTTCTGGAGAATCTTCTGGGACATCGTTGCGCACGTCATTCGGAACTGCAGATGCGGTGGCAACGGCAGGTGCCACTACCTGCGATATGAATTCCCGAAGTCTAGCGTTTTCAGCCGTAACGTGCTCGAATATTTCAAGTTTCACGGTTCGGAGTCGCATCTCAAATAGGACTCGTTGATCCAACAACATGTCCTCGACGTCCGATCTTGTCAACCCACCTCCCATTTGTACACCAGTCATCCCTCCCTGTGCATGATGAGCATGGCTCTCTCCGTCGTCACCGTCCCTGACGTTGTCCGAACTTGCATCGTCATTTTGTTCGGTAGACTGCACGGCACGATCACCAGTACTAGAATCCTCGTCATCCTCCTGGTTACTCGAATCCTGCCCATCTCCTCCACCGACATCGGCCACGGCAGCAAACTGTGCATCGACCACATTATTTGCAATGTCGTCCAGAGCAGGCACGACATTATCATCAAACGGCGTAAGACTTGCCATGTAGTGTTGGTTTCGTTCCAGCTCGGTCGGACGTAAGGTTGCGTACACATGCAGCTGCGGATGATGAAACACTATTATCAGGTCACGACAAAACTCGTGGAAATATTTGGATGCAATGCTAACAAAATGTTGCCTATCTTGGGAGACGCAAGGTTACCTGTACTTTCTTGAAGAAGGCATCGTACGTGCGATGCTGCGTCTGTTTTGTAGCCGCCCAGCTCAGAATACGTGGGGATCGTTCACCAAGCCGCTGACCAAACCGTTGACCAATTTCAGGAATCGCCTCGAAGGCCCATATCTGTTGTCCATGGGTGAAACATAGTGAATTAGTGTCGCGTCAATTATCCAATACATTGTCAAGTAAATAACAAGTTCAGCTGAAATAGAAATAAAATACATTGTTACCTGCATCGCTATGGGAAAGCCGTGAACTGTGTAACTAATCTCCTTCTCGCGCTTCCTCTTTGCATAGCGAAGTTTGCTAGCGTATCTGCCCTGGAATCCCTTGATGAGACGAGAGTACCCCACTCTACCCCAAGGGTAGGCAAAAAAAACATCCAGGTCGTCAACGATCGAAAGTGTCGCGAACTCGATACCCACATTATTGTCTGAAGCGTTGAAGACTCCTTCTACTATTAGTGCAAGCCCCAGCTTGTATCGATCTGCCCGTGGGGTCGACGATCGAAGAAATGTTTTCTCGATCTGGGCACAGGAAATCTTGTCCAACGATCTAAAATACTTGTCCTTTAGTCTCGTTTTTTCCAAGACTCCATGAAACCGATCGTCATCAGGCAGGACACCGCAACACAAGCCAGTAACCACTGCATACTCTTGCAGTCCAAATCGGCAGTAGTTTCCTTGCACGTTGAACCACAATTCGTGCTCCTTGTCTGTTCGGATGCCTCTGAAGACAAGTTGTTGAATGAGCTGGGCAGAGAATTGGATGTCTGAAATTTCGGTTAAGAAGCCGAGGGATGACTCGCGGAACTCGTGGCGTTGTCGTTCGTCGAAGTGCTCCAACACCCGATGCACGTACTTGAGGTTACTTCGTTGGGATATGTGTGCACGCAACCTTGCGTATTCCGGAACCAAGGCTTCGAACTCCATGGACTCTGCAATGAATAAGATGGTGAAAACATCAGCTTCTCACACGTCATGAATGTATGCGATGGGAAAAACGGATGCAAACAAATAGCAATCAACATCAACTATATAACGACATGAAACTGCTACCCAATGGAACATGAACAAGTTGTACAAGCACATGTCACGAACATTTTACAACAAATGGAACATCGTTACAGTATTGCTGGTGTAACTGTCGGGATCGACAGTTCAGATGTACCCAATTTACTAAACTGTCGGGATTTCTGAGACTAACTGTCGGAAACGACAGTTCACCTATCCCTACTTGACGTGTCTAACGCAGCTAACTGTCGGGAACGAGACAACACATGTTCTAATTTCAACCACACATGTTCTAATTTCACCGTTTACTCTTTCGGAAATTTAAAAAAACAGTCTAATGGATGCCGGCAAGGCAATAACCAAAAGAAGAAGTATGATGCCGGCAAGATAATCAATTCAATCATTGTGCCGACAAGGCAATAAAAATAATTCATGAACCACAAAATAATCCATCATGCCAGGAAGGCAAAAACATCAAAATTAATATATGAGGCCAGCAAGACAATCGATTCAATCATTGTGCCGACAAGGCAACGAAAAACTGTTATTCATGAAGCCGGCAAGGCAATAACCACAAAATAAGTCATCATACAAGCAAGGCAATATCATCAAAATTAATATATGATGCCGACAAGACAATCGATTCAAGCAGTGTGCCGAGAAGGCAACAAAAATAATTCATCACGCCGACAAGGCGATAAAAACAAGAAAAATTATATCAAAAAAAAAAATTATATGAACAAAGCATGGCAATCGATTCAATAATTGTGCCAACAAGGCAATAAAAAAAATTCATAATGCTGGCACTTGCTATTGTAGATGTATTACTGTTCGCAAAAACAAATCCATTACGAAATGTAGCAATCTTCATGTAAGCCATATGTTTCAAACCGGCATACGATGGTGAAGAAAGTCAGTTTGTTAGAAACATTACTTATTCATGGTGAAAAACAAGTCAGATCGAGGGAGTAAGGAGCTGATCAATGGCTCAACAAAATAGAGTTTAACAACGCCATAACAATGTGGTTTCATGAAGGGAAGAAGGAAGTGATGGACAACATTAACACATAACGTGAAACAAGTAAAACATCAATGATCATTTCCTGCAGGGCATGGAATTAGTTTTCTCCTACACGCCTGCCATCTGTTCGAAGTTGTGCAGTTTCTATTGGAGATTTCTAGTGCTCAGAATGCTAACAATGAAATGGAGCCAGGCCACACCTGCTACGTAGGTTAGATTTGGATACCGAAGGTACTCTACATGTTTTGAGATTTGCATTTACAGAAAAAGATGAAATAAACTGCTTCTCGCAAGGATCAATCAACTCGAAGTTAGCTGAAGTAAAATTTTGGTTCAGAACATAGTACATGTTTTTAATTTGAGGTCGTCAAATTTTGTAAGCAAAAGATCGTAGATGTTGTTGCTGATGTAGATGAATTTTGGATCAAATGTATCACAAATTAAATGTTAAGTACAAAATTAGGTTCATAAAGTAGTAGATGTTCTTGCTGAAGTAGTTAACTATTGGTTCCTCGAATAGTAGATGTTCTTGCTGATGTAGTCAAATTTCGGATCAAATGTAATCACAAATTCAATGTAACTAAGTATGTTTCATTTGTTAGAAGTTAGCAAGCCAGTAAGGCAACCAAAATAATTCATGATACCGGCAAGGCAATAACAACAATGATTCACATCAACAGTCCTTGGCAAGCTGCTGTTGGTTATGCTGTACGAATATTATTCTTTTCTTTTATTTTTTCTGTATGATGTAGGATTCAGGTTCACTTTAGGTTGTTGGTGAAAGTGAACTTCTGCATTGGACTATATAAGCATGGATCTGTTCCGGTGATACTATTTTCAAGTAACAGTAGTTATTATTTCTAAATGGAAATATTTAAGGTCTTTCAGTAACATCCGCTTGAATAATAGAATGATGCATGCAAGGCAATAACAACAATTATTATGCCGACAAGGCAACGTTTCAACAAAACAATTTAGACAACTAGGCGAAAACATTCAATTCAATATTTTGCCTACAAGGCCATTAGCATAGAGATGAGCAACCTGACTTACTAGGGTGTATTCAAACTTTTGCTTTTCCTATATGTCTGTGAAAGTAGTCCTATTCACACTTCAACAAAATCCCCTGTTGACAATGAAGAAGACATCCGCATTAGAATGTAGAAATAACTTTGTGTACATCAACAACCACAATCGATGAAGCCAAGAATTTTTGAACAAGCTAAAGTAAATATGAACTTACTATGAAGAAAACAAGAAACAAAAGTCTAACACTAATATGTATTAATCATTCAACAGCACACTTAACACAACTCATATTTGTGCAAAAACAACAAAAGCCATGATCACGATAAATTTGAGGTCAGCTAATTGAAACCCTTTCATCCTACTTTTTGTTCATGCTAGATCTACAAGAAATTAGTAATATGAAGAAAGCTGTATGAAAATAAAATAAAAACTTTAACATCAACAAATTTAGCTTAGAAAAGTTTCAAAATGTTAACTGTCCAAAACCATTTTCCGGCAAACTGAAAGAAAAAATTAATCGAAACCACAATTGGGGATGAAAGCACATAAAGTAGACATTCAAATCACGAAAGGTGAGTGCATAAACAGTGGAAATTAATGTACCTTACACGTTTCTCGTAGTTGTTTGAAATGAACCCACAAAAGATTAGTTATTGAAGAGCTTTTCTGTTTCTGGTATCTGGTGAAGCGATCTCGAAACTACCTTTACGTCTTCTTAAGTCAAAAATCATAAAGCAACACCCAATTTATCTACAAGTCAAAAGACATTTTCACTTATAAAGCTGAACATAATCATCAGTGAGAAGGTAAAAATACATGATCCTGTAATACATAATCACCACCTCTATTTTGATTTTTGATGAAGTTCTCAAACGAAATTCCACATATCATAAACACAACTCACAAAACAAATGTTCAAAACAAATTTACAAATGTGGCATATTGACAAAAGCACAAATTCAAGAGACCATCAAATTGACCAACAGGTTAGAGAAGCAGACGGAATAAACCATTCAAATTCACAGGTTCTAAGATTCATGAAATCATCTATTCACTGTTCACGGGTTCAAATATATATTACTGGAAATAAGTCACCGGACGAGAAGCAAAATCGCTAAATCAAAAATGTTAATGTACTAACATTATCACTCCGTTTAGGGCTTGAACCGTATTGATGGACGGCTTATTTGAAAATAATTTTCCTCAAACTCATTTTGAACTACACATTTTCCCTATAAAATGATTTTGCACGTTGTCCCATAATATTTCCCTTTTCAACGGCACATTCTCCTAAAAAAACCAAATTTCACTTCGAATAATAATATCTCCCACTTAGATAACACGCACATCATCACAGAGAAATTAATTTCAGAGGTAGCAACAACAATCGATAAAATGTTCAATAAAGCAAAACCTTATAATTTGACTAATCAGGGTTGTCAATAATGGAGATTATATCTTCCTTTAGTTTTCTAAATTGAGAATTATGAGCCACTGAACATGTTATCTGTCCATATATCAAGGTTTCACTTTAAACACATAGCTTACAACTTATAAAAATATAGTGGTCAAACTCTATATTCCGTTTTGCAGATATTCATCTTAAACCTATTCGTAAATATGGTACTATATGAATAAAATGGAGATCACACCATCAACTAAAACCACATCGGCCCTAAATTGTAAAAGTTCACTTTAAACATAGCATATGATTTTTCATTTTCACTGTACCAAAGACAAGCTTTTTAATCATTCTTCATTCCAGAACCTCAACAAAAACCTTCATTAACTAAAGCAAAATACGTGTACAACATACTCTTGACGTTACTTGATGTCTATGAAGCACCAAACTACAAAAGGTTTCAAGTTTGAATACACCATATCAGTGTAACTATTCGCATTCCGCTATACAAATGCGAGCACTTAATCTATCTTTATTCCATAATTCAGATATTTTTGTCTATCCTCCATTGGAAGCATGCATCTAACAAATGAGATTTTCTCTATTCCTTGCTTTAAAAAAAATAATAATAAATTACAAAATGGGATCTTTCAAATCTATCAAACCCGTGACTTTTGAGCTCACACCAATAATAATTGCAACAAAGTTCAGTTATTAACTTCATCGAGAGAATATAGATGTATTGAAGATAATGCATAATTGGAAAAAAAAAAGTAGTATTACCTCGAAACCTTATTTTATCAAAAACATAAGCATTCTTATCCTTATTTTCATAAAAGGATTCCAACTTGTCTGAAGGAATATCAGAAGAAATCTTATCGACATTTTCAAAAGAAGGTTCAAACTTATTGAAAGGGATATCAATATGCATAGAATCGATGCTTGAAGACTCAATTATCTTGAGTTACGAGAAAAATAAGATGCTTGAAGCAAAAGGTCAACAATCTAGCAATTCGTCATGGGAATGCCATATGACACTCCAAAATATGTGCGCATCGAAGCCCACACACTAAATGTTGAATATAAATGATTCCACACAGAAATGGACCCTCCCAAATATGATCAATAAATACCGAAATAGAGAGATTTCATTTATAGTTTCACACTAGGATCGCTCCAACATACTCAAATATAAAATAATATTTCATTACAGAGATCTTCTTTCGTCTTTATTTCTCAATGAAACCAATAACAGAGTAAGCATTTCATCCCCTGACAATGTACATGAATTAACACAATTGTCCATTGAACGCATAACAGTCTGCCACAACCAGTTATAATTTGCATGCACTATTGAGATGCAATTTGTAGGTTCCTTTTTCAAAAATAAATGCCAGAAGCACGAAAATTATAAAAGGTCGGCAAATACTTACAAGTGCAGAGAGAACAGAAAATGAGAACCTTCATTCCTCCAAAGCATTACGAGGTAGAACATCAAGTCTGTTGCTGGATCAGGAAATTGTTGAATTAGAACAAAAGAGGTTGAAATTACTGAAAAAACTCTTAAATTAAATAAGATGAATAAAAAATGTACAGCAAATTATTATGAACAATCCCTTTTTGCCACGGAGAAAACGAATCAAGGATTGTATATGAGAAAATGATAATTTCATTGATTTTATAGTGGACGGTGAATGGGGAAAAATTATTTTATCAAGTTTTATTCCTCCGGGGCATCGTAATGAGAAAGATAAGGACTAGAATGACATGGAGATAGGGGAGTGAGAAACATACCAGGAACATTTCGAGCTACATCAACCAAAGTACAGTGAGGTACATCTTCGGCGTCTACTGCTTCAAATCGGAGTCGGGAGTCTTCGACATCTTTGGCATCCTTCACCGGCGAGCCTCACGGAAACACGGCCTAACGGAATCGGGAGTCAAGGGTTTCTCTGTCTCTGTATTTTGTTGCGGTGGAGCTTGCGGTGGAGCACCGGAGGACGAGCTAACTGAACGCCTTGGCTGAAGACTTAGGTTAACAAATACAAAAATAAATAAATGGGCCACCAAATAATGGTACTATATTGCTGACATTCAGTACAAATTTTAAAAATAGTCAAATCTCAATTAATGTTATACATGTAAGGTATTTAAATTATGCAGAGGGGTAAAAATGTCCGAAATTGACAATTTTGGAAAAACTTTTAAAAAGTGACATTTTTGTAAATGCAAGGGCAAAAATTGACATCCGGTGTAATTTCCTCTTTTTTTTATTGCCAGCCCTTAGCAGAAAACCAAGTATTCCTTCAGATTCTCGGACCATTAAAAGTAGAGCGTTGAGCAAAAGTAGAATATAGATTTCAGCAGAAGAACAATTAAATATTCACCATCCACGATTCATAGCTTTACAGCACATGGAAGAGCACTTTGTTCGAGATGTGTTTAATTTACCGAAATAACGAGTGGAGATGTGATGTCTCCGTTTACTTTATCATTTTTTCAATGAATAATATTATTTAGCACAAAGGTAGCAACTGCATGATAGCAATTGTATAACATTGAATGATAGGTTCACTCCGTCGCGGAAATAGGGGTGGGCTACACCCTTGCCCAAGCCCAACTTCTGTAAAAAAAAAAAAAAATTTGGTCAAAGCCCATTTTTTTTTCATTGTCCAACCAAGTAGCCCCCGTATCCTTCATTCCTAACTCCACCCCTGGGTTCACTTAAACCTATTAAATGTGACTACTTAGACTGATATTCTAGCACCGTTGGTATTAAATGGCATTATTCCTTTTTAAAAGAGTCGATGCGTGAAGTGCACAATTTAGTTAGAGTAAACTAAATAGAAACAACCCATCAATAAGCACCATACAAATAACAAATTAAGTGACAAAGA
The DNA here is from genome assembly GCA_035079005.1 of Fraxinus americana. NCBI lineage: Eukaryota > Viridiplantae > Streptophyta > Magnoliopsida > Lamiales > Oleaceae > Fraxinus > Fraxinus americana. The sequence goes on along the minus strand of CM068710.1, from coordinate 31,921,637 downwards.
TGGTATGTACAAAGTAAACCGTAACAACGAAGTTAAAATTATTTTTATTGAACTGTCTAATATTGCAACAAACATGTTATGTACATATGAGATTATATATGTTCCATCGTTTAACATCCACTCATCAAATTGTCCCCATTTGCAGGCATAACAATTTATTGGCTTATTTCATCAAAAAGAAAGTATAATTTTTGCTTGTTTGATAAAATTGTATCAATTTTCAACCTATCTAACTTCAATTTTAACCACAAATTTTCGTGAAATCCACAGCTTTTATAATTTTCTCAATCGTACATTTTATTAGCTTTTATGAGAATATACAAGAACTTGTATCAAAAACTTTGTCACACAATCCATAAGTGCCAATGTAAACTGTTTGCATCTTTTAACATTAATTTATCAAATTGTGTCCCATTTGAAGTCATGATTGTTACTTTTACTTTTTGTGTCACATTACACAATCACGTAAAGAAAACATAGCAAACCTACCTAGGCTGGCTATGCATTTTTGTACATGTGAATGGGACCAAAAGAAAAAATTCCCCCGGCAAGCACTACTTAGAATAGATTTCGGCCCACAACCATTATTTTATCTGTAATTCACAGTACCCTAAATAATGTAGCGTAAGAGAGAACTTTAAAGTTGTCTTGTCACATTAGCTATGTGAAGTTTTTATTCAATCTACTGAAGGCAAGAGATTAATTTCAAGAATAACGTTTTTGATATATATTCATACATTAAATTGATCTTGCCATTTTATATTGTCCCTGTTTGGTTCTGATTAAAATTGTTGGATAAAATAACAGTAAAGTGCAGAAAAACTTATCAAAAGATCGAGTCTCGTGACAGCACGATGTCCTAAAACGAAATTACCCGTCGATAACTGCTGCGACCTCTGTGGACAATCACCTCCAGAATACAACGATCAAATAAACCAATTGTGCAGCAATCACAAAAGGTTTTCAGAACTCTCAAGTGTACTCCAAAAATATGTAAAACTAAGAACAATATTTTTTCTGTATAGAAATATATAATCTCGTTTTTCTTGTTATTTTCTAATACCCAAAAGTCTGTTTATATAGACAAAAAAAAATGTAACTTCTTCCACCATGATTTAGTATTAAGTTGCAGATGTAATGGCCAATGGTAATGGGTATTAATCTTTGAAGCGATTAAAGCTTAAATCATATTCTATTGTTAGTTGACCCATTAAATAATTCCGAAAATGATAAAAAAAAATAATTATTTTATCAGAATCAATAAAGCCCAAGAGCCCTCTCCAATCAAAGACTTTTTAATATAGTGCGTGAGGCGTGGCTCGAACATCTGACCTCCCACACAAATTCCACACTTTTCACCAATTGGGCACTTCATCTTAATGAATTATTTCTTTCAAATATTATATTTATTGTATAAATATATAACAAAAATTTGATTCAATCTCAAGTCAAAGTCAACAATGAATTTTAACAACACATTTCATGAAATCCACAATTTTTCAACCACGCATTCCCCCAACTGTTATCAAAATTTACTAAAAATCTTATTTTAATATACATCAAATAGGGGCCATATTACATGTTACATAAACTAAGATCATTCCAAGTGACGATAAATAGTCTTATTCAATTATATATTGAGAGTCCAAGTTTTAGGGCATTCATGAACTTACTCTTCTAATAATTAGATTAGAAAAGAGAGAGAGAGAGAGAGAGAGAGAGAGAGAGAGAGAGTAATTTTTAAGCACAATTAAACTCGCATGCGAGTGAAGTTTTTTCTTAATTGTAATCAGTTGACCACGAGCGATTACCAAGACCATACGCATTTTGTGCGAACATGTCCTTAACCTTTAAATCTTGAAATTGTAATCCTCAACTTTTCATCTCTGTAATAGTGGAGGTTCTTAAAGCTGGAGTCGAGCAGTCATCAGACCTATAACTGAGCAGAAAGAATTTTACACAGAAACCAACTCGATTCAGAAGCTTAGAAGGTGCTCATTTTGGATTAGTTTATCAAAAAGATGAGATTGTAACAAAATTGACTTAAAATTTAGTTCTGTACAAAACAAAATACAACAGCCACTCTGTCTAGATGACAATGGAAATCAATTATTGTGTTCAGTAAACTATTTCTCTTAAGAGAGTGTTGAAAGAGAACGAGATTTTTCAAGTTGATACTTGTAATACTTTCACCTTATTCAATTGTCTGAAGGATAAGATCAAGAACATAACATTACTGGTTCAAGTCATTTTGTTCCGTAGGAAAGAGAAACGTCAAAGGTAGAATTTGAAGCAAATGGTGCTTATATATTTTTTGGATTAGATGAAAGCAACATAATTTTTATGCATGAGGGCTTACAAAGATGGGGAAATCCTGAAAATAAAGCCGAGGCGTAAAATAAAAATAAAAAATCGGCAGGGAAGTTGAGAATGTTGCACCCTCATGGCGACTCGGGGACTAATCGGAGAAAATCGAGAAAGTTGCGGAAACCGGTGACCAGGAGGAATGAGAACTCGGAGCGTGCATTTCGAAGTCCAGTTCGGTGCACCTGGGATTACACTTCCTCACATATGAGGGGCTCGCATGTGAGAAGGTGTCAACCTCAGATGTACAAGTAGCATTATTGTTAAATTATTTGGAAGTTGTTTTGCTAGAAATCAATTTTTTAGTAAATTTTATTATAAATTAATGAAACATACAGCTGAAAAATTATGAATTCCATAAAATATATAATTAAAATTAATTATTAAATTTGACTTAAATTTTTTAGCTAAACCAAATGAGAGCAATAACTTGACTAATCAAGCCATTTGTTGTGAATAATTTCAATATGAAGAAGTATTCCGAAACGCATAATATATAGGTTTAGGACTCTTAAATTCAAAGGCTATTTCATATTTTTTTTTCTTGCTACATTTGGCTGGCTAGAGTTCAGAATCTCGCATCTTTCGTCTCTAAAAAGTATATTGTTTATTTATTTAAATATTCATAAGAATTTTTTTATAAAAGATAAAATTTCATATTGTTTAAACACAAAAAATTATTCAACAGATAAAGACCGAAGCTACTCCTTTTAAAATAATTCATGAAAAGATTGATATTATCGTGAACCAAACGTCTTGTACAATTAAATGTAACAAATGAATAAAAAGATTATGATGTTAGAACTTTATTAAAACTTGAACTTTATGATCTTGCCAAGATCTTCATGTCAAATCATCAAGAAACTGAATTAACGCGGAACATACCTTAATCAATTGATTTCTGACTTGATTAATGAATCTTGAATCTGGATCTGTAAATCTTCAGTTTGGTTGCTTCAAATCTGCATCTTAATTCCTGATTGTGGGTTTTATGGATCTTCCTCTTCATATGCTTTCTCTTGTATTCTTGTGTTGATGGGATGCCACAAAGAATGAGAAAATCACACATGAATTGGGGACCATAACCCTTTATATATTTCCATATGTATTCGGCCCATCGTCAAATACAAACCCTAATGGATCCGGTCTCTACACATATAGTCCGACCCACACTTTAATTAGATGCTTAAAGCCCAATTACTTAATTCTTTATTAGACCACTTTAATTTTGGGCTTAACTTTAAGATAGCATTTATACACAGTTAATTACATATGTCGGCCCACCACGGGAAATTAAATAATTTCCCAACATATGAGGCTATTAGAATTGGCATATTCCGTTCATAGATTATATTATGTATATAGATGGGCTAATGAGGAGACCATAGCATCCAGTGAGGCCATATAGGAAAACTTATTAATGAAAAAAAAAGCCTAATCTGAAAGTTAGGACCCTAGCAAAGAAAATTGTTAAATAGAGATTCAAATCTCGTGAAAAAATTCATAGAAGAGATGAAGACGGACAATGCACATGCAAAAGGTTGACCCTGGTCAACTTGGGCATATCTCGCGGTTAACCTCCACCCATCACTGAGGGGCCGGAGATGGGTGGTCCAGGACATAGTCTGGTGTAAGTTAGGATACCTGAATATTAAAAAAAAAAAAATTAAAGTTAAAGTCAACAATTAATTTTTCAATCAGACATTTCATCTACTTACCAAAATTTAGTAAAAATCTGATTTTAATTTATACCAAACAAGCATTATATTAGTTATTGCACCAAATAGTACACTTTTAGTTCAATTTCTGGATATTCTCTCTAATGTTGTGGGAAGAATTGTCAAATTGACTTCAAATTTATTGAAAATAAAATTTTGTGTGTTAGAGCACATATTTCGACCGGTTTAGTGTAGCTAAAAAGGTCATTTTTTAATAGGTTTTAATAAAAGTAGATAAAATGTATAGTTAAAAAATTAATAAAAATTGTGAATCTCATAAAAATGTATAATTAATTTTGACCTTAATTTTTATCTTCTTAAATTACACCAAATAAACGCATGTTTTTGGACTTATCGGCATTTAATGCAAATTATAGAGCATGGTGGAAAATGTTCTAAAGAGATAAAAGAGGCATTTAAGGGTTTGTTTGGCATTGCTTATTTGAAAATGATGTTTTCTCAAACTCACTTTTCATCACACATCCTATCAATAAAATGAACCCGTAACTTTTTCTAATTAACCACAAATTCTCCAAAAAAATCATTTTTCACTTCAAATAATCCGTTCCAAGAAATCATTGAATATGGATATTGACAATAAATCTGTCAAAAAAAAAAAAAAAAAAGGATCAAGGAATCTCAACTTCCTAGGTTTAGATAGTAAGCCATTGTTGTCTACCCTTATTCAATAAAAATAAGTTCTGGAATAATAATTTTTTTGAAAATGCGATTAAAAAGTGGAAAATGACTTCGGTATATTTGTAACATATTTTATTGTGAAAATGTGTGGTTAAAAATGAATTAAAAAAAAAAAAAAAGATTTTGACATAATGGTAAACAAACAGGGCTTATACTGGTTCCATCTCATCAAGTTCCTGATCCATTTACCAGATTATAATTTATACTCACTCAGCACTTGAAAGTTGTTCAATATGATGAACAATCACAACTTGGCAATAAAATGACAAACTAAAATTGAAAACAAACACGTAAACGATTGGGTTAACCCAGTTCGATATTTAGGCAATTCAAGGAACTGATACAGTTACATTAATCGAACTGAATAGTTGCACAGCTTGAAGGAATCTATGGAAAAGATCCAACTCAAAGCTATTTTACAAAAAATCCGCCCAATTCTGATTTGCACAAAATCCCGATTCAAAAAGTAGAATGAAAACGTAGAAAACAAGGTGGTTTTTTCAAAGGCGTGAAATAGAAGAAGATTGAAATACAGTCGTGTAACCATAGTAAAACTTCTTTTGTTCCCTAACAAATATAAGCATCGAGAAAATCTCCACTCGGGTAGTTAGAAAGAAGGGTTCAAAGAATATTACAAGACATTTCATTCTTACAGTAGGAATATACAGTCAAAAAATGATAAATGTCAGAAGTACAAAACTACGGATCCGTAGATACTTAATATGCACCCTAGAGATTAGGTGAAAAAAATACCAAAATTACAAAGAAAACATTGAATATCCATCCTAACAGCACGTCTTTGGAACCATAAGGTGCTAATATTTATGATTTCATCCCGCGTAAACAACACACGCAAACAACCATAGCAGTATTTATATATGCGTTGTGTGTTTCTTTGCAGGTAACCAACTAATTGTTGTCGTAATTTTTGCAGCAGTCAATTAATTGTGCTCTAGACTATAGATAAAACCCGGGTTGCAGATAACAAATGTGTGGTCATTAACAAACCTTCAAAAGTTTTTGCCATGATAAGATATTTGCATCACATATCATTTAGTGGCTCACCCTCGGCGTCCTTATCCTTCATCATGGCCCAATCTTCTGTTTCTGCAAAGGTAATAGGCAACACAACAATAGTAAAGAAACAGTTTTCTTGAGAATACTGGATTGTTAACATGCCGAAAGATGATATAATCAGACAGGCTATAAGAATTTGAGTATAAGATATTTATTGCTGTTTATTGGCAATTTGGCATTACATGACCTGAATCAATTGTTCATCACTTATAGTTTAACAGCAAGTTTATTGAAGTAAATTGGAAAATACCAGACAATATTGAAAAAGAAATAAAAAAAGTTAAAATCTTGCCTACACAATAGGTTAGTCATGTAAGTGTCTAGTATTGTGTACTAAACATGCTCTAAGGTAATTCAACTTAGACAATATAATACTCACTTGGCTTGTCTGCAATTGCTGAGAGACGTCTCTGTAAAATGGATGCCACGAAGAGGAAGATTGAGCACATACCAAACATCACAGTGATGGGGAATGCATCAACCTTCAAACAAACAACCAAAAAGCCTTTAAATGTCTTGCAATTGGTACTGTACATAAATGCAATAATTACAGCCCATAAATCTAGGGTGGAATAATATCATGTGGAAAATGTATAATAATATAAATGAAAAAAGGCACTTGGACCAAGAGGCATATCAAATAGATAGAAAATTTGAATAATAATGCAAATAAATAGAAACAGGGTGTTTTACAGCTACACATGAAAAACCACAAATAATATAGCTTAAGGCCACATAACATAAAAAGATCCAGCAACGTACATTATACAGAACAATGCAAACAAACATGTTTAGGGGGATGCGGAAGAAGTTCATGATGGTGCTTCTAGCCTCCTCGGGAACGTATTGGGATCTCATCTTCATAATGGATGGCCAGAAAATCCCTACACAGGCCTCAAATGTACAGAAGCCAAGAAGCTGGAGACAACCCGAAAATGAGATACCACCCCTTTTCACTTTCGTTGGAGTGACCAGGAACTGCACCAATTAATAAGTCAGATATTATTCCCATGAGAGGGGTAAACAATATGAACAAATAGAACTCAGGACATACACTGGTCAGAATTGGAAGCAGAAGGGAGGCAGAAGAAATAATGAATACAATCTGCATGTAGCTCTCCACTTTAGGTGAGTTACGGGATAATAGACGAGATGCAATCGAGCTTCCCAACATTGAAGCCAACATGAAAGTTGCAAAAATAAAGCCATGGGGAATATCTTCATCATTTGGACTCAGAGCAGGAGTCCATAGAAATACAAATGTATACATTGAACCTTCAAACAGAGACTGTATTGCACCCAGCAAAGCAATCTTCTCATCTGACCAATGTCAATCATACTAAGTTATTTGGGATGGAAAAGAAGTGGACAAGGAAATAAATAAGGAAAAAAAGAAGAAGCAATTATTTGTATGAAAACATATTAAGCGAATGCTGCCAGATCTGCCACTTGGAAGTATCCACGCAAGACTTATTGACAAAGCCTACAATGGTGACATGAAATACAGGGGTTTAATCTTACTATTCTAGGTGATTAATTGTCGGACAGGATTCAAAACTGACATTATTCCAGTTTTGCAATCCACTCCTTAAAAGATTTGCAGATTGTAGAAATTTCCTCAGCCAAGAGTACATCATACAACATAGAGCAGAACAAGAAATCAACCTGAAGCAATTGCTACAGCTGCACCCTTGAACTGAGTAAGTAAATCCTTGTTCTCCGAAGCGTCCCCATAGTTTTCACTCCATGATGATAATATTATGGTCATTCCAATAGCTAGAAAGCAGGCAGCAGCATCAAAGGGTGATACTGGCCCAAGACTGAAGGTATCAACAAGCAGATTTCCAAACAACCCAGAGATAATAGCAACGAGACCATTTCCAAGAAAAACTGCCTTAGAGAAAGTTAATGAAAGCCATTGCTGATCAAAACCCCTCTGCAAAGATACACGAAACAGAATAATAGCATCAATATTATAAAACAGAGTAGCTTCAATAGTAGTTAAAGCACTGCCCTTAATAAAAATGAAATGTGGATCAAATTATCTTTCACATAATTCAAAATGGAATAATATTCTTTAGATGGGAAAGATGGGAGCACTTAAGTGACTCAAGTAAGTGCTTTAACCATTTCAGTATGGCTATGGGTGGTCAAATTACCTGTCACCATAATATATAACGGGTGGCAGGGGTGTGCACTCACCTTGAAGTGTTCTGCCACAAGCCATGACTCGAATGCTGAAAATAAAAGAGATGTGGCAATACCACCTAAAATACGTCCCAGCATAAGAACTTTGTACTGAGGAGAGTGCTTAGTTATGCAGCTCAATATATACGTTATGCAATAAGTCACACAAGCTCTCTTGCGTCCCCTGAAATTTCATTAAGAAACACGTGTCAAATTTTCTGAGAAACAGAAACAATATGCCAAAATGATTCTGGTATAAAATATCTCACTGTTTGTCTGCCAGAGATCCAACAATTGTACCGAACAACATGGAAGATCCAAATCCTGCGATAAAGAGCTGTCCAATTTCCCCCTTCCCAAAGCCATAAGTAGTGTAAAGGTAGTAAACATATGGACCCTGCAACCAGTCGCCCGCTGTTGCCATTTGACAAGGCAACCATCAGCAAGAGTAAATACCAATCCTCGAAAAATTAAAATTATATATATTGCACAATAAATATCTAAAAGCATCCCAAGAGCTACTTACTAAAAAAATCAACGTCCCTCTCTTTGGATCTTAGGATTTAGATTTCAAGGGGGAAAGGGAGAAGGGAAAGAAATATGTAGAATGAAACAACCTCAGAGCACAGAATTTTTGCAAGTACAGTAGAAATCAACAGTAATGAGAAATAGATAACTCATATATCAATAATATATTACCTCAGTCTTCAGAGTAGCTGAAATAACACATGCTAATTGAACTATAAACTCATGTAATACATGCACTACGCATAAGTCACGAAACATTAAATAGAAGTGCAACACAAGATTAGAGACCAACGGCTACTACAACGACATTGCTTAGTGCAGAACAAAAAAAAAGAGAGAGAGAGATCTAGATCCACCACAAAAGAATAAAAAAAGTACTTCTCTTAACTAGTACATAATACAACATTGCATTTATGAATTTCAGATCTAAATCACGGCATTAACATTGCTGAAAACCACACTTTCACTGGATCAGATCAAACACCACGGTATCCATATAAAAAAAATGCAATTGAAAAATATTCGCACGATTCAAACCATTTCTCAATAAAATTAAACATGTCAGATTTCCAAAAGTACCAGATCTGGATTATAACAGCATAAATAATAATGATAATATATACGTACCCATCATTAGAGAATAAACAACGAGGTAATTATTCTTGAACGAATTGAAAGCCGTGGAAGTATTAATCCGATCCTTGTTTGTTTTACTCAGCTCCACTGCTGCCACCACTGCGGCCAACCCCCCAAACACCGCATAGTAAAACAACTCCATTTTCTATTTACTGGTTATCAGAATGCAATATAATAAATTACGAGTAAACAATTTCTGATAGAATCAATACATGGGAGAAAATTGAGATAGAGAGTGGAAAATGTGAGCTTTCTCTTAAAGGATTTTCTGTGTTTCAGAAAGATGAAAATTTATATATTAATCGAAAACGTAGTGGACGTGTCCCTAATCCATTTTTCTTCGTAATTTTGTCCTAACCTTTCAGTAATTAACACAACCAGTCCCTCTAGAGTCTAGACAGATGACGGCTAATTTTTCGCTCTCACTTGCGTGAACTACACTCGATTTTTTAGTAAGGGGCAAAATGGTCGACCCACTAAAAAATAATTAATAAAAAATAGGATTTACACCACAATATTTATTAATTACACATTTCGATTACACTTAAAACCTTCAATTTTTACTTATTATAATACTTATGGTGCGTTTGATTGTAAGGGTGGAAAATGGATGAAAAAAAAATGTTTTACTGGAAAAAGATTTGCCTAAAAAATGTTTTGTTGGGAAAATGATTTCAAGTGTGTTTGATTGGTATAATTTTCCACCCGAAAATTTTTTAAATTTTCTATTCGTTTGACTTTGTTTTACATGAAAATTCTCCATTAAAGTGATAGTTTTTTCCACAATTGGTTATAAAATTTGTTTCCATTATCAAAAAGTCAAAAAGAAAAAAAAAATTGTTTCCTAAAAAATCATTTTTTTCATCAAAGTTTAGTGTTCGTTTGATTTTGTTTTACATGGAAATATTTTGAATTTTTTTTTTTTTACAATTGATTATGACATTTGTTTCCATTACCAAAAAAAAAGGTCAACTGGAAAATAATTTCCCACCATTTTGGTGGGAAAATCATTTCCTCCAAAACAAAGCAAATAGGCGCGTGAGGCTGCTAGGAAGAAAAAGTTTTGTTTGGAAAAAAAGCTATCAAACAACACAAATTGGGTGGAAAAGAAAATCATTTTCCATTTTCTATGAAAAATAAGGCATGTCAAACACAGCCTTATGTTCAAAACTTTTTTCCATGCATTCTATGAAAAAGGTTAGTGTACATCTAGCACGACAGTCGTCTCACATGAGAGTGCGGGTCCCACCTTCATGTAAGAGGATTGTCTACCGTGTTAATTCGCATTCTAATTCCAAATCTTCTATTAAGAATCACATTTCATCTATGATAACCATTTTTGTTCAAAAAGTTCGTCCGAAGGACATAAAATGACTTATTTATCCATCATATTTAAAAAAATAAATACAAATTCATGATAAGGTATTTTTATTCATTTCAAAGCACGCAAAATAGAATATTTTGAAAGAAAAATAATCAATGACGACGTGTGCTAAATAGTGGAAGATAAAAACTCAATGAATAAAAAGTTAGGTATGAGTGTTAATTGAGCAAGACGGATAACCTTAAGCGCAAAAAGTGGTGTAATACATAGAAATTGTGGGGTGAATATAATTACCATAAAACTAGGCTAAATATATTTGCACAATAGAATTGTGTTCCTCATTTTAAAATATACCGATAGAATTTTGTAAGGAACTCGTCATTAAGGAAAGATTTGCTAATTAATGAAATTTAAAGATAAAAATGTGATGAAAAAGTTAGAATCATTAATATGAGTATGAATAAAGGTTTAGAACATTTAATGTAATTAAAATTTGATGTAATTATTAAATAATGACATGGCTATAAACACTAAAAATAACCAAAAATAAGAAATAGAAATAAATCCATCAATCAAAGTATCCTCTTCCTTAGTTACGACACTTCACTCCTTGGGTGTGTGACTTCCTCGAGACATCTCGAGGATGGGCCACCCAAATTACCTTTAAAACCATGTTAGCACTCCTCAAGATAACAATGGTCGCGATATTTACTTGGTCAAATCCTCAAAGTACTCATCAATCAAGAGACAGTAGTCCTGGTACAGAAAGGATCCTAGCTCTTCCCCGTCACCCCTACTTGGGAATCCTAGGTCATAAAAGAGTCCTATCTTAGATAAACACTTTAGATAAGGAAGGTTTGGACTCCTATCTACATCCCAACACTTATCCCTATAATTACTCCTAAAAACAAGCAGATGAGTCCTACTTGAACTATGCTACCCACCTTTATAAATACATCATTCTCATTCGTTATTCAGGTACACTTTTACATATATTTTCAACACATATTTTATCACTACTATCTCTGACTTAAATATCGGAGGGGCGACGATGATACACTCCAACGCCTTTGTTTCAGGTACCGGAAGATCGCGTTTGTGCAAGTTATCAGTCGTCAAGCTCAGAATTGACCAGGTGCAATTTTTGGTAGCATTACCATCCATCTTAAATGGTGTTCAACAATTGAAATCAACGGGGTAACCAATTGTTTTTGTTTTATGATCACGAGTAATTTTGTTTAGTATTCATGTTGCTTAATACTGATCTAGATGGTAGTGAAGTTAAATGAGTGAATATGCATTCGATCTTTATTGAACAATTAAAATTGAATTGACACGGACCGATATTGAACACCAATGATGATAAATATAGTTATTCTCTCACTTTTTGAATACCCTTGTTGAAGGTTGAAAAAAGTACAAAAAAATCCTTGAAATCTATGTCAGATGACAAAAAAGCCCTTGTCGATATGAATACACTTCGAAGCATACCTTGTTCCAACGGCAAAGCCTAATCGAAATATGAAGGAATTAAATATGCCACTTGTGATATTTTTACATTAATTATTACCCGTATCGTTGTTTCCTGTGAATGAGTGCCTTGCACGTACATACAAAATTACATTATAACTCGCATGATTGCAGCCATGAATTATAGCGTGCCATCTTTATTTGTATTCTTCATCCTATTGGTTAAGTACAAGAGAGAGAGATTGATAACTTTGTTGACATTCCATGATGTGGTGGGCAATCTTCAAATCGATGGCCAGACTTTTTACACATCATGGAATATCAATCAAAATGTCCAAAATGAATGTCAAAGTAGCTTTATTCTATTGATAATGGATGATGACAATTGAACTTTAACAATTCATACAAAGTACTCGAATATTCTTATTTTCTAACACCATTCAGTCAGATTTAGTTCTGTACAAACTTTAACAAATTGTACGCAAAGGCCCAAGCTTGTGCCAAGCCACTAACTTGTGCGTACTACCAGTGGCGGATCCAGCACCCGGCGAGATGGTGCGGCCGCCCGTGCTAGATCCGTAGAGATTTACAAGTTGGATTTGCAGGGAGGCTATGTTGGCGTTGCAGACTTGCAGTTGCCATTGTTGCAAGAAAGCTTGGAGGGAGGAAGATGATGATTGTTACTTGGGCCAAATTTTTTTAAAAAAAATTGTGGGCCATTTATTTTGGACCTTTTTTTAATTAGGCCCATTAATATTATGAATTGACAATAAGATAAAATGTCGGTCTGCCTTCTCTCTTGTTGTCACTTCTTCCAAACCGACAATTGCAAACCCCATTTGGCTCCCAAATCTGAAATTGTGGGTGAGCAGTGAACTCTCCAGCAAGTACGAGACTGTCGGTGCATCGTCATCCTCCACCAGACGATCACTATCTCCGCCCCACTCCATCCCATTCCGTCGACGACTGAGTTTGTGGATTGTGGGTGACTCCTAATTTTATCTAATCCTTTTATTTTGATTAATGATTTCAAGATTGTTGATTTTTACATATATTGAATTGATAAATTACAAATTTTACAGATTATATTAAATTGGAGATTCAAAGATTTGTGATTTATATATGTTGAATTGGTTATATATATATTGATTTATGATGTATATATGTTGAATGGGTGATCAACCTATTTCTTATAATATATGATTGCATTGTATTGGATTATATTTTCATATCTATATGATTTTACGTTTTAGTATATTTATATATTAATTGAAGAATTGTTAATATTATTTAGTTAAATATTTATAAACAATCTCACCATTGCGTACGATAATGACCGCCCTAGCTCATGGAAATTCCTAGATCCGCCACTGCGTTCTACTCGCTCCGAGAGAATGTGCCCATCTTATCCCTCAAAGCTACTCAAATGATTTTGTTTTCTAATATCATTTAGTCACGTTTAGTTCTGCACAATAAACATACCCTTTAAGGACATCTCCAATATTGCTCTGTTCTATCAAATTGATAAGGATAACAAAAAAACATGATACCTGCGAGGGCCCCACGCCGAACGAGACGAGGATTACCCACTTCATCGGATATTCGAATCAGGAACGGGGGCATGAAATTTTACCCCGGGGCGGGGACGTGTAACAACTGCCCCGCCCCCATTTAATTTTATTTTTTTTAGAATTCAATACTTTAAATGAAAATTTTCACAAAATTTTATTAGCTCTAATAGAACATGGCAACTAAAATTATTTATCTCAATCTAATGAATGTTGACAATAAAATAAATTATCAAAAACTCAAAAAAAAAAAAATTTAAACGAGGTAGTAAATGGAACAAGGGCCCACCTTAAACGGATAACGGGGCAGGGCAGGTTGCCCGATCCCACCCGCCCCATTGCCAGTCGATGTTATTGAACATAGGCGAGTGTTCCTCTATCAGATGACGTAGACAAGCCTGGACACGACACAATAAGTGGGTAGTAACAATGTCAAGTGCATGTGTAACAGTCTATGTTCGAGCCGACTGTTATTTTCTTACAATCTCCCTCTAAAATAAGCTGAAAATTTTCCAATTGTAGTCAAATTACCCAAATATAAATTTCTACCCATATGGTCCATTTACATAATTGCTTCTCTGTACAAATTGCAAGTAAATTATCAAAGACGGGACTAACCATTAAGATAAAAATCTTGCCACTTTCGGGAAACAGGATCTGATTATCACAAGAAAATCCTTTCGACATAAATAACGAGTATCAGAGGCAGTGAATCTTCAATGATTCTGTTAGTTAACTCAGGAAGTTTCTGCTTGTCGGAACATTGTGATTTCCTGCTGCTTGAAATATCGACGGTCTTCTTCGTTGACAAGAACAAGGTTCAAATAGTATTTTACACTAAATTTGTTGTTGATATTCTGATATGTCGGTGTCAGCTCGTACGGGCTCAAGAACAGTCTAATTGGAATTGATTCTCCTGTAGAAGCAAGTGCATATCGAGTAAACAGTTTTATTCATCGGTACATATTTAGTATGCAGTACCAATCAGGAGCGGACATTATAATAAATGAGATTTTCCTTTTCTTCCTTAGCCCCTGTTTGGACCCTTCTCTTATAAACCATTTTTCTCCAAACTCATTTCCAACCACGCATTTCATTAATTTTTATCTAAATTTACTAAAAATCTTATTTTTAGCAAAACCAAATAGGGGCTTAATACTATCCAGTACGATCCAATCCTTGCAACGAAACAAGCCACATGCTGATCTCATTACAGTGATGAAATTCAAAATTTAACTCGCAGTAGATTGTTTAGAAGGCAACACTCTATTGCTATTTTCCCCGAGTCAGCAAGTCAACAAAGAAAGCCCCACCAAACCGAAAAGCACGAAAAAGATGGCCCATGAAAGAATGAATGACATAATGCATGTAATGGGCGTATATGGAAATGAACTACAGCAAATTGCAAAATGAAGGATGGTTTAGTATACCTCTAACTGGAGCACCATCCATTAGCTCAAATTTTGCAAGTGTCTCCGTCTCAACATGGGTGTTCGCTCCTGAACCCGTTGATTCTCGACGTCTGATCTCAAGATCCATATTTTTTAGCTTGATTCTTACAAGAAGAAAATATATTTTGCCGATAATAACATCTTTTAGATGATACCTGGATATTCAGAAATCCAATCAGCATGATGTTGTTATCCACCCATAATAAACAGATAAAAGTAACCGTCTTCGAAACCACGAGGATTTTATGATAACAAACAGGGATAATCTATCCTTTTCAATGACTAATAAACTTGACAAACTCACTCCTACTGTGACTAAGAACATGGCTCGTAGTCAGGATAAGGGTTTGGTTTCTCAAATATGAGATCTGGGGTGAATTCACTCGGGAGAAAATGGCATTGAACTAAAACCACCAAAGGTCTTACATGAATTTTAGCCACAAATTCCAAATTGTAGAAGTACAATAATCCCAAACTGGCCATATGAAAATTGTAATACAAAAATAAAAATGACAGTACTACTTACTTGCTCTTATTGTACTCAAACTCAATGTGAAGACAGTCTTCAATTCCAACTTCCATCTGCAAGTCAGATCATCACAGATAAATGAAACATTCGCTACTAAATAGTTGCATAAAGCATGGTACGCTACAAAAGAATTGTGGAGTCAAGTATCCAGGAAGTTGAATCTATAATCTCTGCATTTGCTCAAAAACATCTTCCCTTAATATATTTCAGTAATAAGCTTCTGATAGTGCGACCGTTGAAGTACTTCACTTTAAAACCAAAATACCTTAATACTGTTGTTGATTGGTGGAGAGGGGGTATAGTTACGAACCTGATCCATAAAAGAACACACAAACATCAACTCCTAAAACCAGGATAACTTGTATTATCAGAAAACAGCATTTGCATGGAAACAAAAGTGAGAGCGCTAAAGTAAAAGGATCATTATGAGTTAAAAGTATGGACTTGAAAATTTGTTCCAGTTGTAGTGATAACTTTTATCCTAGCATAAAATTGACCATATTATTAGTAAGTCTACAGGATGATGGAACAGAGAAGCATGGATTAGACATCTTTAAGAACTGGTGACCATTAGCAATTGAGGATTTGAACAAGCAACCGATAACCAAGCTACTCATGTCAAGCGAAAGACTTTACTGGAGTGGTATAAATATACATGAAACAAGAAATCAAGGGGCTATACTATATGATAATAGTCGTAAGATATATAGAAGATTCAGTAATGACGAAACAAATGTAAAAGCATAATTCCCTCACAAGTCATAACTACCTTGCAGGTGGATTATATTGTCTTTATCAACTTATGAAAGCCTTGTCTCATTCTTATGTAAGGTATGCTACATGGATCCTATATCTTCCCCTCAGATCCATTAATAGTCATGTCCATTGTTAAATCACAAAAGTTAAAATCCTTTTTAGTTACCGAACCACACAATTTTAGAACGTCCAATTCCTCTATGCCTTGAAGATCATTGATCATTGACTGTGTCATCAGAGTTCAAAATCTGGAAGAGATGATGGGAATATGTGCCCTCAGAGGTTCGTAAGGCATCTCACGATGATCCAATGCATGTTTTTCAAGTGTCAATGAGAATTAGAAAAACTGAATTACCACAAAGTCTTGGTATTCCACTATGCTACCTGCATAGCCCCGATTTATTGTCACCTTGAGGACATACCTGAAACATGAACATAGTTCCACAAGAATTAATATCAGACACTCAACGTTTGCTCCCATTACAAAGATAAGAGAGTAAATAAAAAATTTATGGAAAAACAAGGATACATTATCTTCTGCATTACAAGTCCATGCAGTTCAAAGGATTGAGTTCATTACTTCATTATGATAATGGACTTCAGTTGTCCCATAATTAACAACACAAATACAAGAAAAACTCAAAAAGCTTCAAATAACTTTCAATATTGACAGCCATAAATTACTGAAAGCTCAAAATAGTTAGGAATATAGTATGAAAGTTCAACTTCATGTTTTAAATAGTTGTCCCATTAGAAAGTATCCAGAAGACACTTGACCCTTTCCTTTTTAACTTCTCCCAAAACTCCAAACAATCTCTTAATCACAAGTTCACCACTGTTCATCATTAAACAGAACCATGCATCATTTAGAAGACGGAACATAGAAAGTAAAGAGATATCACCTGATAGCTTAAACAATAAATCTCAGGATCCCAATAAGTAATTAGACCAGTTAAAAAATTTTAATACAAACCCTTCAACAACAAATATCTTGAATTAAAACCACTTCTTAACCCTTATAAGCCATGCTTTCCTCATACGCAAAAAGAGAGAAAAAGGATTATAATTTATGAAATGTACTAAAGACCAACAAAAGCCAAAAGAGTATAGTATTGCAATGGTATACAATAACTAACTTACCTAAGTCGCACATTTACACCATTGTATGTCTCATATGGCATCTCCACAGTTGAAAATTCAAATGGATACGTTTTTCTTTCATATAAGTCACCTGGAACGTCAAGTTCGCGAACTACAGGGAAGGAAACATAGAAATCAAACATATTAGAAAGGGGGACCAACTCAAGAATAAAAGCATGCTGGAATTATGGCAAAAGACAGCAGAGTATACGATGTTCTTGACGAATATCATTCACAATAAATCTAAAGCCGTCAAAACTGGCATTCAGGCTTCATTTGGGAATTTTCAAAACCAGCAAAATTATGTTCAAACTAGATATCACTAACCGGTGGAAGTTAGATTCAATTTTTTATTTTTATCTAGGCTACTATGGTACTGATCTTGAGTAAATTCAAATGGAAGAGTAGAAAAGGGCTTCGATACAGAAAAAAGATATGATGTTCAGTTAGCATGCCACTAAACCATGACTAAAAGGTTAGGTAGCACCATAGCAGTGCCTTTTACTCGACTTTGTAATGCATTTACTCCTTTACACTCATTCAGTTTACTTTCCAACCAGGTCCTGTACTCGTAGCCATGTTGCTGGCAAGATACCAGACAAACATAAAGCAATTTTAAAATTTTCAATCTTTTCCAAAACCACAGCCAGGTTTGAATAGTTTGCACTAATGCTTAGCACCACTGGTCTTCATTCTGGAACACCACCTCAGATTCCTTGAGAATTAGAACCAAACAAAATAATTTACTCACCCAGAGAAGCGAAGTCATAGAAGTTGCCCTTGTCAAAGTACATTTCTGCAAATAGATATGCAATTATGAGAAATAATGTAAAGGGCGGGGGAAAGCCATAGCAGCAGAAAGAATCAAATGAAATCAAAAGCAATATAGCAGGATTCACAGTATTCAAACAATGAACTGAAAAAAATTCAGGCAAACGTGTCAATTCTGAAACACCAGCCTATTTAAGCTTAAACGCTACTTATGATCAAGAATCTGGGTGAATAACATTATATCCTGCACAACCAAATCCCAAGGTATTTCACCAAGAGAGATGCATGAATGTTGTATGAAAGACCATTGAGATCACCATGTCTATCCATAAAACCTACTAAAAGTTGCACAAACGTGTTAAGCTCAAGGGTTTAATGATGACAAATTAAGTCAGCATTCCTAGTGGTCTAATAATTAGCATGCATATTATTATCTAAATTAGATAACTGGAAGGAAATAATCTCGCCCCCCCCCCCCCCTTATTAATTGCTAAGAAACTCCAGCTATATTTCAGACTGCAAAACTTACCTCCTTCAAATGAAGAATGAACATGGAAAACAGAATACTTGTTGATTATAACAACAACAGCAGCAACATGTTAAAAGGGAACCTTCACCATCACTTCGGTTTTTATTAATCGATTATCAACTGTTCTGCATCTCTATTTCTTCTTATTTGGTTAGAAAAAACTGAAACTTTTCTACTTGTTACCAAATAGACAATAAAAACTGGAGACTGCGTAACTCAATTGTCCCCTCCTGTCTCCTAAAACAATATAGCAGTATGATAAACACTCCTGCAACCTTTGGGTTACGCCAAAAACACCAAGGAGAACAGTACCTATTTGTCCAAGAAGCTCGACTTTGATTCCATTGTGCTCAACCTTCTTCCCTGAAACTGGTTCGACAGAAATCTGGAAAAAGAATGTATGCACACGATAGATTCGTCAAATTTATACCTAAAAATAACTTTAAACCCAAATTTATATACAAAAAGGTCACAACCTTAATGTAAAGAAAAATACCTTGCCAATAATGTTTTCTTGACTTTGGAAAAGTGGGACCATTGATGTTTGGCCATTCTCCTTCTTCAACTGAACCTATTGGAACATTAAATAACCAAGAGGAAAAATGTTAAGATTGGGAACTACATTAGTATTTAGACCCCGTTCGGGAGGGATTAAAAGCCAATTAAAATTGAAAATATGGCCGTTGTTGGGTCCCACTCGTCTAATAAAAGTCAACAATAACGGCTATATTTTCAATTTTAATCCAATTTTAATCTCTCCCATACAAGGCCTTATTGTAATACTATCTATGACCAACAAAAGAGTCAATGGAGCAAACAAAATAATGATAAATTGTCGAATAAACATGATAGCAAAGTAGAGGTTTGTAAAACTAACAATTTCACCCCCACCCCCAACCAATCCCCCATATCGCATTTGTTGAGACCATATCCTCCATTCAGAGAACTGAAATTTTGCTAACTATTTCCATTGAAATGAACCAGTTACAGAAATGAACAAAAACAGAAGCTTGCATTTTGTGTATACCTCCCATTTGAATATACAGTCTATGCCCACCAATGAAAACAATGTAAAACCGTGACAGTAAGTATATACCTGCTTTCGGGACTTTCCATCAGAAAATGTAATTGAAATGTGGCACGCGGGCTTAAAAGCTCCAATTATATAATTCTGTAGGCAGAAGTTCAAAATCACAATAAAGATTTTAGATAATAATAATAATCACTGTAGCAGTGCAACGAAAAATAGGAAAAAATACGCAGGAAATCATATAAGCTAGTTACGAAACTTTACCATAGCGATTCAAGCCCTAATCCAATCCAAAACCCGAACTTAAAAGACCTGCAACAAATTTTCATCTTCTATTAAAGCTTAAATTCTAATGCACCTAAAACATGTAATCGAATAAATATCAGCATAATTAAAACATAGATGAACATGTGCTGAAAATGTAATGATTTATGGGAAAATCTTAAAACTTATTTCCTTCTATTCTGAAATCATACATAAGATAAAAAGAAAAATTACTGAAAATTTGAGCTTACCGAAACTGGAGATGGGAGAATTCTGGGAGTGAGTGATCTGAGTCGATGATGGAAAGGCGATCACAGCGAGAGAGAGAGAGAGAGAGAGAGAGAGCACCCACGATTAAGCTTGACAAGTAGGCCTGGGCGTAATTTGGTCTGTGTTGGTTTCGACGTCAACCCGAAACCAAAATCGTAGTCGGATTGGGTGAATTTAAAACCAAAATCAACAAACTCTCTTTCTTAAACGGAACCAACCCAAACCATCGATTGGATTTGGATTCGATTTGGATTTTTAGATAATATCGTATTCTAATTTATAAAGAATAGACGCAAACAGTGAATAAGATATCAATAATTCATACTAAAAACGGGTATATCCAAGTACCAATAACCAATAAAATCCAAATTCAATCACCGATCACTGAAAATAAAACCCAAGTACTAATAACTAAGTCAAAAACCACAATATCATTTTGTTAACATGTAATGTCTAGTAAACTAAAATATCTATGAAAGTGAAATGTATATCCGAAAAGTGAAATGTATATCCTAAATGTCAATGCTCAAAAGTTTTGTTAACATCTAATGTCTAGTAAACAAAATGTTTATATAGTATTCAACAAGACTACTCAAATAAACAGTTTGAGCACATCCACATTTTGAAGAACATCATTAAGCTTTTGATTTTGACTTTATTAAAAAAAATAGAAACATGTGTAAGTGGGTTGAGTCGGTTAACCAGTGATTTAGAGCTTTAAACCATGACCAAACCGAATCAACGTGGTTTTGTTTAAAATAAAACCAAACCAATAACTATATTAAACCGACCCTAGTCGATTTTGGTTTGGTCGGTCTTTCAATTTTTTTGACCACCCCTATTGACAAGTCACCCTTGATTTTTTAAGAAAGAATTATTTTAAAAGGCCTATTTGGATTTTTGAAAACTTATTAAAGTTTTTGGAAGAGAAATTTATTTTTAAACGTCTATTTAGATTTTAGAGGGTGAATTGAGACAAAAGAGATATTTTTTCTTTAAAAAATTATTTAGTCCCTGTTTGGCACCCCTTTTTTTCTCATTCCCATTCTCATTCGTTTTCTCTTTCTTCATTTCAATCACACATTCTATCAATAAAATAATATTACACATAAACCTAAAAATTCTCCTTATTTTTTAACCACACATTATTCCATCAATCACTATTCAAAAATTCATTTTTTTACTAAAATGGGTGTCAAACACCCCCTTAATTTTTTGCACAAGCCGTAGGTAGTACGAAATTAATGTGAAAGAATAGAATTGAACCAAGAACAATTCTATCCTAGTGCTTTGTAGTTACTAGAATAGAATACACCTTTAATTGTTGAATAGATGGAAATGAATTCCTTTATTGAATAATTAAAGGTACATCCTACATGTCACCTAAGATGGTTCTAAATTTTAAAGCCGTTTCAATTCATTTACTTTAAACTTTTTTCAATGTAAATTCAGAGGTAGTTTTTAAAATGTCTAAGCATGCTTTTATACGAAGGAGGTGTAAATCAATTATGCTGTCAAACTATTTAATTTCTATCATTGAATGAAGATAACTAAATATAAATCGAATTTAACAGTGAACTCTTAATCGGTGTCTGATTATTGAGTTTAACCATGAACTCGAGAACTAAACTGAACTTTTTACAACTGCATCCACAACTAAACCTCAATGATCAAAGTTTTACATAATTAGCGAAAAGTTGACAGAATTTGTGTAATTGCGTCTAAAATCACATCCTAGGGCAAGTGTAAAGCTAAAGTATAAGCTTTTACAAGTCAACAACTAGCAATCTGCATGTGCACTCGGATTCGGATTCGGATTCGGATTCTGATTCTCTCTTTCAGCTGCATCAAAATCTATTGAAGTTTTTCTACTACTTTTATTCCTCAAAAATCCATACAAATTCTTCAACTCTTTCATAGGATTATTATTCTCCCTGCAAAATAGCCCGGACTTACAATCCAACTCTTCCGAGCCACGACCCGAACCACTCCCACACAACCTCCTCGCCACACGACTGGCGTTGTTACTATGCAGCGCCGAAATAACCGTTTTTATTGCCCGGCTAGGTGAGGTCCGGTTCGAAATCATAATCTCGCCGATTTCAGCCGGACTCAAACTCGCCCCGATTTGAAATATCTCTTCAACCTGTGGGAACAATTTGTGATCCTTTAACCCCAAATGACTACTGGCCAAAATCTTAAAACCCGAAAAATCACACAAAGGGAAATGGATATGGACATCAACTCTTCCAGGACGGATAATTGTCGGGTCAATATTTTCCTTACTGTTCATTGTGAATACCATCACCCTTTCTTCGCCACAGCATGAAAAAATCCCATCCATGAAATTTGAAATCCCTGGAAAGCTCACGGTCGTTGATTTCGCGTTCAGGTAACGGTCCAGATCTTCGATCACGATCAGCGATTTGTTCGAAGTTTGTAGCATAAGGAATTTCAGATCTGAATCACCGGCGATTTTGTTTAAATCGAATTCGTATACATCGTAGTGAAGGAATTTGGCTATGGCAGCGATGAATGTCGATTTTCCAGTGCCGGAGGGTCCGTATAGTAAGTAGCTTCTCTTCCAAACACGGCCTAATCGGTGATAATACTGTTTGGACTTCAGAAAATTTTCCAGATCTGATTTGATTTTATTCTTCAGATCCGTATCCATTACGACTGTATCCATAGTCGCTGGATGAGTGAACGGAATCGATCTCCACCGTCCGTTTCTCAGCAGTTCGGTTTCTACGTTAACGAATAGTCTCACCTCTTTCCTTTTCTGCTCAATACCATCGAACACTGTGTGAATATGCTGCAAATAAGGAACTAGAATTCTTCGCTTGTCTTTCTTTCTGATCTTCAGAATGAGCGATTTTGAGCTATTTTCTTCGTTCATCCAATACAGTCTGGCGCCGAGAAAATCGTCCAATACCACCTGATTCGAATCTAGAACGAGATTGATTTCAGTGGATTTGTTACCTGAGTATAGATTGGTGAAATCAGAATCTTCCACGCCGGGTAAGGAATTCAGGTAACCATGTACTTTTCTGTAAAGTTGATTTTCCTGCATGTGCTCATTGAATTTCGGCACCTTGTAAAACTGATACAAGTAGCACTTCTCCTCGAAGAATCTCCACCATTTCTTCAAAACGTGAATTAAAGACGATTTTGACAAAAATCTGATAACTATATACCCAATAATGATTGAAAACACTATGAGGGTCAGATATGCAAGAAGCATTATAACCATAGAACAATAATTTACGAAAAATAAAAAGGGTTAACCTTATTATCGAATTAGGACTTATTCAACTTTTTCAAGAATGATGGGCTGAAATTATGGGTTTGATGCTTTTGGAAAGCGGTGGAATCGGAGAGGGTATAATTGAAATTGGAAGAATTATGGAAAGAATAATTGATTCACGGAATTTTAGAGAGAGAAAGGGAATAACTATAGAGAGAGAAAATGCTTCATGCTTGAACCTGTAAATTGTAATGTGTGTATAAAGAATGGAGGTGAGAATATTAAAAGGAGGGAAATGTTTTGCAGATTGTAGACTGCACACGTCAATGGTGATTTTTTTATTGGTCAAATATTCGGATGGGAGAAAAACTCCTTTATAGCTGTTTTTGTATGACTTAGACTATTGGGTGCGAGTGAGAAAGACAAATTTATTTAAGAAATGTGCTATTATTTGATAAAATTACCCAAAAAGAAAAAAAAAAGACCCTCGATGATACAATCTCAATTGCAATAATTAAGATAACAGTGAAATTAGTTTGAGAAATTCGTCTCTCTTTATTTGAGATGTTTAACATTAAATTCGACTTTTTTTGTAATTGAATTTATTCACCAATCAATGTGAATAAGACCCTTGATGCAGAAAATTAACCTACCTGTAAAGTCAATTATGTGCTACATTCAAATTTCTTTTGTCGAAACATGCTTAATAAAACCTATCGTACACTCATTTGAACCGAACCTAAAACACTATTTGATATGTTGGTAAAATTTTAATTTTGTTACACTTTTTGCTGTTATACACTTGAATTTATGATTCAAATTGTTTGAATGAAATTATGCTATAAATATTAAGGATTTGTGATATTTTAAAAATCGATAAAAGTTTGATGGGTTGTGTGATATTTCTAAAAGCCGATGAAAGTTGGGTTGTACCAATTCCTTCTCATCGATCAGTGCTCCACGTCCAATATTGACAATAATACTGTCCTTCCCCAAGGCAGTCATAACATCCTTGTTAACTACATGGTAGGTTTCATTTGTCAATGTACAGCAGGGAATCAATGCATCGCTGTTTGCTGCAAGATCTTGAACATTTTTATGATAAGGGTACTGAACATTGGGCTTCATCTTCCTTGAGTTGTAGGGAATGCTGCAGCCGAATGCCTCGAGCCTCTTAGCAACCCTCGAGCCAATGCTGCCCACTCCTACAATTCCAACTCGTTACCCACTCACCTGAAATAATAGCAAATGACGTAACATTGAAAAGTTCATCTGTGTATTGAAAAGTGAATAAAAGTTGTAGATTTCGTACTTGTTTGGTGGCCTTAAAATTTAAAAACATAGTTTTTAATAGTATTTTTTGAAGAATGTTTGGTTAAAAAGTAGGGAGATATTTTGAATTTACATTTAAAATATTTTATTGTGTCAATGCGTGATTGAAAATGAGTATAAAAAATAAATTTAAGTAAAATAAAAGGAATCAAATAGGGGCTTCAATAAAATTTGATCAATTTTTTTAGCTATATCAACAAGCACTAGATAAATATTTAATGGGGATTTAATTGAAAACAGGCTTGGTCCATTTGATCCTCCACTCATCGAACTTTTGCCGGTATCTCTAGAGTTGTGTAGGCAAAAACCTAATTTTGCGGATGTCTGGGCCATCACCGCTACGGAATATTTGGTAAAGTCTCCTGTATCAGGCCGGAGCTAAGACTTCTTTTAAAATCTTGAAAAAAATTGAGCAAAATATTAAATTTTCAAATGTACCATGAGAGCAGGTGACCTATTGCCCCACTGTAAATCTGCCCGTCCCATATCAACTAACCATTTGAAAATGGATACCAAAAACACATATTTTATGAACTAACGAGAATACTTTTCCATATAATTTAACCTTTGCTAATCTAATAAGGTAGAATGCAGAAATTATCTATGTAAACTCAAAATTAGTAGAATAAGTGGGGACCAAAGAGAGATTCACCCATGAGTGAAAAAAAAAACTCGCATTGAACCTAGCATATTCCAAGTGTAGATTTTTATGCCCCGTCTGGTGGTGATTAAAATTAAAATTTTAGTAAATTTTAATAAAAGTTGATGAAATATGTCGTTAAAAAATTATGATATCATAAAATATGTAGTTAAAATTATTTATTGACTTTGATTTAAATTAAAATCTAAATTTTAATCCTTAACAAACATGGGACAATGAACAGAAATAGATAGAATTGATAAAACAAAGATTAATTTCCATTTTTCTTTCTCGGAAATTGTCTAATGTTGTTTAATTAAGAATATATTTAGAATGCAGTAATATCAGACATATCAATTTTTTCAAATTTTTTTTTTCACTTTTTCACTTTTTTTTTTTTTTTGTAGCAATCAGCTTTGGACCTCTTCAAACTTTTGAATTCATATCTTGGGTTTCTTTGGTCCCACTTACTCACCTGATTAATTTGAAAAACATAACTAATCCCTTTGCGAGGTTCGCGATGTAAAAAGAATTCATAAATTTTGACTCGAAATTCACTTAAAAAATAAAATTTGAATTAGAAATGTATTGAAAATGAAACTATCATTCCTCTTCAACTCATGACATGAATTATGAATATGAAAGTCAAGAAAGTGGTGCTCCGGCCTTTAAAATTTGCTGCTCCTTCGTAATGCCCAATTGGTCCCCAATATATAGGCTCTATGAGAATAATAAAGGACGGCGTTGATTTATAGAATAATAATACAGATACATTGAAGGGTCAGCTTTGATCAATGTATATTATCATCGTTCACACGTAAGCACTTTATCTTATGGCTAAACTTACAAGTTAATTACTACTAGTTTTGAATAAGTTGTTAGTCTATATATATATATATATATATATATATATATATATATATATATATTATTTTGATGTAAACTAACCAAAAATGGCCTAACTAGTTGGTCATTGACTCGCTGTGCAATTAAAGATTTCAAAGTCTAATGCCAGCACACGCTTTTATGCCTATTTGACTCGATTAATTTATATTATGATTTGTCATGGGATCATTTTCGACCGCACATTCGTATAATAAAATATTTTACATATATACCAAAAAAAAATTCATGCTTTTGAATCACACATTCTCCTACAACTACTATTCAAAACTCATTTTTTCTCAATTAATGAAAAAAATCAAACAGGCCTTATGAATGAATAGTGAATTAGGTTGTTGGGAAGCAATGGGAAACAATTCCAGCTGAAAGTCCCTCCCATAGCCGCATAGCTGGACCACCATTGAAAACATTCATCCTAATAGGCACTGTTTGAGATTTCCAAAAAATACCTCTGGATTTAAACATATACGCGATAACTTATTAACTACCCAACCACGTTGGGAGTTGAGACTAAGTCACGTCGTGGATTAAATCGTAATCCCTAAAATTTTGAGAACAATATAACTTTAACACAAGTATACAAAAATAAAAACCCCCAAAGCAAATATAAGGATTTTACTAGTTCGTCCTAAATGTGATGTAAGTGTGACATCTAGTTTCAGTTAGGGTCCATTTGATTGTAAAAATGAAATTGGGTAAAAAAAAATGAATTATAGGGAATCAAATTACCCAGAACTCGTTTAATTGAGAATTATCAATTAATTGTGTTTGATTTGTATAATTCTTCACGTGAAAAATATTAAAATTTTGGATCTTTTGATATTCGTTTAACTTTATTTTCCATAAAAATTGTTCATTAAATGGATATAATTTGTTACAATTGAGGATAGAATTTATTTCAATAGTAAAAAAAAATGCCTAGCAAAGCTTTTCTCATCGAACCCGTGAGAAAAATTTTTCCTCAAAAATCAAGAAAATGTGAAAAACCAATTATATGGAAAATTTAATCAATCAAACATGCAAAACAGTGAAAATGAATTTTAATTTCCATCTTCCATGAAAAAGAAAGAGCAATCAAACAAGGCCTTAGATTTTCACAGTAAAGTTTAGAACTATGATCACACATACTAATGTAGAAAGAGCCATGCTGCAATACCAGAAAAAATTCAACAAAGGGGCTGACCGACCCTCACAATAGGGGGTGGGGTCCACTTTTTTTTGCAATTTTTTATTCATGTGGGGTTGGCTCATGTGAAGGGCGGTCAGAGCCTCGGTCAGTTTTTTTCAGGCAAGGAAGCTTTATTCATGTAGAAACTGGCCCTAACTATCCTCTTATGTATCGAGAAGACGAGTGCAAGTATGATTATGCTCCACATAATCCAACAAATGCTACTATTACAAAGTCTCTCTGCAGTCCAATCAATCACTCCTGAAAGTAAAACGGGGATAAAAAAGAGAGTTCTGCTGAAATCAGGCAGACATTAGGGAGTGAACCAGAAATGCCACATAAATGGATTGGCGAAAACCCGAATTAGGAGATGGTAATTTCTAATAGGGTTAATCTTATGTCAAAAGGGTTTGCAAATCCTATAATGTAATTGCATAATTATACAAGCAGGGTTTTTAGGACTAGAAACAACAATCAACGATCTTGGGAATCTGGCTGAATGTGCAAAATTTGGGAAACCACGAGCTTAGATAGCTCATTAATGGCTGCTTGAACATGATAATCGTCTGAATCTCCATGCCCTGGCCATGATGATTGTGAGCTTAATCGAGAATATTCACTTGCAGCAACTTTCGTCTTTGTTGTTTTAGAGATTACTTTTTCCAAATCCGACTGTGATAATGGCCTTGGCTCCTAGAAAATACATATAAATTTGACAAGAAAATGGATAGCAGTTAGAATAGTTAATTCCTGAACCAATGCATTTATGTTCAATACTTAAAAAGTGACGACGCCTTTTATAATTTCATGCTTTTTTAAATTACATTTTATAAGTCGTGTTACAGAACTAAATACACGTTGATTTGCAGCAGAAAAGCAAACCATTTATTACAGATATACAGAAGAGAACATACAGAGAAAACTAATAATGCTCCTGAGATTGACCACCTCTAAATGAACTACTACAACAAATTCAAGCTGGCAAAGCAGCTCAAAGAATTTATTTCATGAAACAACAATTGGCAGAATCATGTTAAGCTTGTGACATGATTTAAGTTGACACGATTTAAGTTCTCTCTTTATAAAATTGAATCAGTAATAAAAGATGCAGGTTAAAAGTGGAATTGATTGATTCAGTAAACGGCGGTAGAAGGCAGGGCATTTTAAGAACTTGGTCTTCCTCAATTCCCATGGCATGTTGCGTTGTAATGCTCTAGTCTGCTTATTAATTGATAAAATACTGTTAAATACTGCGATTATTACATAACCAATCTCGTTATCATAGATCTTCATAACCCGAGTTATTATAGACAGGAACTAAAATTCCAAAAAAAACTAATTAAACAAGCAAAGGTAAAAAATACTAACCAAAGACGACTTTCCATTCTTCTCATCATCAAGCAGCTCCCTGATAGGCAAGTAGGCAGCTTTTTTGCAGAGCTCAAGAAGATCCGAGCCAGTGTATCCATCACAAAGACCAGCTATACGGTCGTAATCGATATCATCTTCAACGCTCTCATCCTTCAAAATCACCTTCAAAATCTCTGCCCTCTCCCTACAATCAGGCATCCCAATTTCAAATGCTTGAGGAAGGCGACGGAGAATTGCTTCATCAAGTTCAGATGGACGATTAGTCGCAGCCAGTACCATCACCCGAGAATTGTCTGCATAAACAAAACTGTACCATCTAAGCAAAAAGCGACATCTTCAATATCTCAAATTAACAAATTAACACAGAGCTATGAACACAATTATCTATCATTATTACATTGAACAAATACGACAACCACATTATATAGCCACAAAAAGGCATATTAAAGAGCAATGAAAACTATCTTTAACAATATTCCCATGAAGATTAAGGAAACTTACGGTCTGTGGTGAAACCATCCCACAAAGCCATAAATTCAGTCTTCATGTTAGTTAGTGCTTCATGGTCTGAAGTCTTGCGCTGGCCCAAAAAACTGTCTACCTCGTCAATGAAAATAATTGCTGGCTGGAGTTTATGCGCAAGGCTAAACACAGCAGCGACTACAGAAGAATTTTTAGTCAGCAGTAAACAGTTAGTAAATGAATTGCCATGGAGAATCGGTACCAAGAAAAGAGAGTATTTATGCAGTAATAAAACATGCCTATGTATGAGATCCAATAGGACACACCAGTACTTAGAAATCAAAGTTAAGAAAGTGCAACAAATCATAAAGACTACGCAAGCCAGAATTTGATAAACTAGCCGCAATGTAAATGAGGGTAAAAGGTCTGAAACAAAAACTCCCAGCCCACCCCAAACTCAAAAATCAATATAGCCCTTGTTTGAGCCCCTTTTGGGGAAAAAAGTATTTTTGAATAGTGATTTTTTTGGAGAATGTGTGGTTAAAAAGTAAGGAAAAATTTTCGATTTATGTGTAAAATTATTTTATTGGAAAATATGTGATTGAAAATGAGTACTGAAAAAAATGAGATTTTGGCATAATTGCAATGAGTACAAAGACACACAGATTACATAGTGAGAGAAAGAATAGGGGACGAAAACACGTTCATGTGAAACCAATTAAAATAATCAACAATCAAAGAGGCTAGAAAATACTTTAAACCAATCAACATAATCCAGAAGATGCAAAGGGGAGTAAGAACTCAGATAATATTACCTATACTCACCTAGTTTTTGTGCATCCCCAAACCATTTGCTCATCAGATTTGATATTCTCACATTGATGAACACAGCTCCTGATTCTTTTGCAATTGCTTTGGCGAGCATAGTCTTCCCAGTACCAGGGGGTCCATACAGCAAGACGCCTTTTTGTGGACCAAGAAGCTTTCCATGAGAAAACAGCTCGGGTCTTCGTAATGGAAGAATAACTAATTCATACAATGCTTGTTTAATGGCGTCCAATCCTCCAATACAATCAAATCTTACATCAATATGGTCAGGATTGATTACATCACAGGCTATAACATCCTATCAACAAGTCAATAGACATTTAGTAAGGAGAGCGTATATAGATAAATATATCTGGATGTAAGCGTGTGATAATTCTAAACATTGCACAACGCCATCAAGCAAAACCATTTATGTTACTTCATTTTAATTTCATTTAAATAGGTAGAATAAACAAAGCTCCCGTTTGGTTTAGATAAAAATAATATTTTTAGTAGATTTTGATAAAAGTTGGTGAAATGTGTGAATTGAAAACTTGTGGGTCTCCTAAAAACCGTGGTTAAAATTAATTGACGTTGACTTAGATTTTAATCTAAATTTCTAGCTGAACCGAAAGAGGGCAAATTATAGTACAACGTTTTGCTTGCTTACTACATGGCTTCATCAAGTTAGCAACAGGCTCAACTTATATAGAACAAAAAGAATTGAACTTGAATGCCCAGTTTTTCACATTCTAGATCTCCATTTACTTTCCAAGTGGCAGACTCCCGTACCCACCTCAAGTAACAGGAATCTGCATCATTAAATTTGTTTTGTTCCTTTTCGTAAATACACCTACAGCTAATACTAAAAACTTTATGAATTAAAGGCAGCCATCATTTATACTTGCGGAACAACCTTAGACCATCCAATGGCGAGGTTGATAGCAGTCATAACTGTAATTAAAAATCAACAAATGATCTGACGTGCACAAGACCATGGACTTTTTTAAACAATATTAAGCACTCTGACCCAGAGCCACTGACATCAATGAACATAGCATGTCCGTCATTTATATGCTATTGTTTCAGGAGAATCATCCTATAGGCTAAAAAGTCTTAATCAAAATTCTAGGACACTGCTGTAATATTAAGATATTTTAATTTTTTGCTTTAGTCTCCTTGAGCAATCACTAACCATCAGTGTTAAAAAGGGCACCAACCTTGAGGGGTTGATCAATTGGTCAGACCTTGGGTTTGCTCCCCAATGGTCACCAGTTCGAATCCCCTCAAGGCCACTGAGGTGAGTACCCGACCGTAAACTTCAGGGCCCCGTGGAATTAGTCGAGGTGCGCGCAAGTTGGCCCGGACATCCACGGTTATAAAAAAAAAAGTGTTAAAAAGGGCACCCTTAAAGTTGTGCAATAATTCATTATAGTTTTTTTGTTTTTTAAAGAGGCACCTTTAAAGCTGTGCAATAATTCATTATAGTTTTTTTTCCAAACAAAAAGGCACCCTTAAAGCTGTGCAATAATTCATTATAGGTTTTTTTTTTTTTTTAAAGGCACCCTTAAAGCTGTGCAATAATTCATTATTGCCAACCAATGGAACCATACCACTGCAAACACCGTCAACCATAAGAATTTTCTTTTTTTACTTATCTAACAAGGGCTTTCCTTTTTCAAAACTTCACCTAAAGAAACCAGAGCCTTAATCCAACATCTGATTCTCATAAAAATCAATTGAAAAAAGAAGTAGCAATTAAACTAGCTGTATCACAAACTCAAGACTTGGCATTATCCTAGTGCCAGAGAGAAATATTCTTGGATTATCCATGAAATCAATCCAAGCGTATAAATAGCCTAACAGGCAGCTAAAAAAATCAGCTTGACCACCAAAATGAGCCCAGAAAAAATAAAAATAGGAAACTTGTTACATTTATTAATTAAGTCAAGCAGAACCAATCTTTGACAAACCAAATCTGAGCCAAGTTCATGTAGCTTGGTAATTTTATTGTCTTTGATAGTTAATTAGTATAATAAAGAAGTTTTCAAGTATAAAAATGATGTCAAGCTTGGCTTAAATGACTCGCAAGCCAAAGCTTTTACCGACCCCAGTCCAAGGTGCTGGAGCCATTTACCCCCTTTTACATCTAGATCAAACACAAGAAAATTCCAAAAACACTAGGGTTTTTTTTGGGCTTCGCCCTAACATATAAAACCAAAACCAAAATGTAATTACATTTTCAGTAATATTTAAATTTTATATGTCACTAAGAATACTATACCTCTAAATTAAATGACTGTTATAATAACTTAAACTGCCAACGCAATGAATTTTTCTTATTAATTACAAATCAAACAACCATTACCCCCCCACTCCCCAAAAAAAGGCAATAACACAGACAATACTTCGCAGAATTTATACAAAATTAGGTATATAATTGAAAAAGTTAAATATAATACACATATAGAGAAATAAATTTCTACCTCGTACGGATTGGTCTGGATGAGAGGTCGGCCCAGACGCTTTGCAATTTCCTTCTTGTGTTCAACTGCTTTCTTGGACGCTTCGCGGTTCGGGTCGAGATGTCGGAGCCCAGCGAACAATACCAAGCAGCTTAAAGCAGCGCTTGCGGCGTAGAGAACCAGTTCTTGCAAAAACTTGGTTTCTGATGAACCGCTTCTCATTTTGTTACGCTTGTCTTGAAGAATCTGGCGTCGATTTGAGATTAAAATTCTTTAAAATTTACTCCGATTTGGGGTTAATGGGAATTGAAAAGAAGCGAAAAACTTGGAAGGCACGAGAGGACAGGGGTTTGCGTTGGCGTTGTCGACTCGTAGTGATGACGAGAGGGATTTCGATCAGCATAAGGAACATTAATTTATGTACGTAACCCTTTTTCCTTTATCCAAGAATAATTTATGAGAATTTTGACCTATATTTTTCATCTTAGCATTAAGGTCATCAAATGAATCCTTTCATGCGAACATAGTCCTTATCGTCACCTACCGTCTCATTTCTTCATTAAACGGGCAAATTTTGTACAATGCTTAGGGAAAAGAAGAGCGTCGAATAAATTAAATGATAAAGTCACTAAAGTTGATTTACTTTTGAGAGAAATATGCTACCTCGTTAATATCTTTTGCCCACGAGTTTAGTCGTGTTCAATAGTAGGGATGGCAAAAAAATCCAACAAATTCGATATCCGTGGGGCCTGCCTCGAACGGGGCGGGGATAACCCGCTTAATCGAGTAAGGAGTGGGGAATTTTGCTCCGGAGCGGGTTCGGGGAGGCCCCGCCCCGTTAATTTTTTTTTTTATTTTTAGAATTCAATACTTTAAATGAAAATTTTCATTAGTTCTAATAGAAAATAGCAACTAAAATTATTTGTCTAAATCTAATGAATATGGACAAATAAGAATAAATTATCAAAAACAAAAAAAAAAATTTAAACGGGGGAGTAAATGAGGAAATGACCCACCCCGCCCTAAACGGGGCAGAGGCGGGGCACCCCGCCCCGTTATCATCCCTATTCAATAGAGACCCCTTGTCTCGATTAACTTTGGGCTCGGCTTGGCTCGATTGTTATGTTTACAAAAGCTACTTAACAAGGAGCGAATTAAGTTATTAAGTACATTCTGTTTTTTCCTCAAATAATTTATTTTGAAAAAATGCTTGAACTCAATATTTATTTATGAATGGGTTAATTTCACAAATGGTCACTGAAGTTACATGAAAATAACAAAACGGTCACTGAAGTTTCAAAGTTTCAGAAGCGGTCACTGAAGTTTGAGATTTCTTTCACAAACGGTCATTGAATTTTCAGATTTTTTGGGCAAGTTTGAAGCAATTTTTCGACAACGTCCGACCACCAAAATCATAGATTTCGGATACCGTTGGAAAGCCCACAATGTCCTCTTCAATTATCAAAAAACATCTCCCCAAATTTCCAAGTGATTCGGCCGGAATAAACCCTCGAAGTCGGCACCCGAAAATTATGAAAATCTGCCCAGATTTTCAGATTTTTTGTGCGAGTTTGCGGCATTTTTTCGACAACTTCCGACAACTAAAATGGCCAATTTCGGATACCGTTGGAAAGCCCACAATGTCCTCTTCAATTATAAAAAAAAATCATCCCAGAACTCCAAGTGATTCGGCCGTAATAAACCCACGAAGTCAGCTACCCAAACTGGGCAGATTTTCGGACTTTCTTGGTAGCTGACTTCGTGGGTTTATTCCGGCCAAATCACTTGGAGTTTTGGGGAGATTTGTTTTGGTAATTGAAGAAGACATTGTGGGCTTTCCAACGGTATCCGAAATCGACGGTTTTGGTGGTCGGAAGGTGTCGAAAAAATGCCGCAAACTCGGCCAAAAAATCTGAAAATCTGGGCAGATTTTCATAATTTTTGGGCGCCGACTTCGCGGGTTTATTCCCGCCGAATCACTTGGAATTTTGGGGAGATTTTTTTTGGTAATTGAAGAGGACATTGTGGGCTTTCTAACGGTATCCGAAATCTATGATTTTGGTGGTCGGAAGTTGTCGAAAAATTGCCTCAAACTTGCCCAAAAAATCTGAAAATTCAGTGACCATTTGTGAAATAAATTTCAAACTTCAGTGACCATTTCTGAAACTTTGAAACTTCAGTGACCGTTTTGTTATTTTCATGTAACTTCAGTGACCATTTGTGAAATTAACCCATTTATGAATTGATTTTCAGTTTTACTACGAAACTATCGACTAATGAATCTAATTAAAATGAGCACGATAAGAATTAAAAGTTTAACATAGACATTATCTAATAATTTCTATTATTTAAAGAAAAGACCATAAAGATGAAGAGGTTTTAAAAATATTTTACAATTATCACAATCTCAAGTGATGGTAGATATTTCAATAGATGTAACGAGATCGACACTTTTCATAGGCTAGCTACTCGGGGCATCACAAAATGAAGATTTGGAACCCTTTGTCATCGAATATAAAGGTTGGGGACCCTATCTGTAATATTCCCAATAATTGATGACCTGCAAAACTTTAGGAAAAATTTCACGATTAATCCCTCAATTATCATTGCTATAGCAAGATGGTCATCAACATTCACAAGCAAGCAAAATTAATCCATACTCTTTCTCTATACTTGCACAATCGGTCTCCATTTGAAAATTGTCCAAATCTTTGTTGGTCACTTCAGACATGACCCTCATGTTAACATGTCTCCTCAATTCCATAGAGTCGGACACGTGAACGTCATGACATAAGATTAAATTAAAATTTTAGACAAGTTTCTTAATAATCCAAATATTTGATGAAATTGGAGGTGTTGAAGTTTTCAATTGGTATTTTTGCCTTTCATTTCTTGGGTATCTTGGATTTTTCTGAGAATTTAAGAATAGGGACGGCATTTCAATTTATCTGATTTTTCATCGGTATAAAAGAAAAGAACCGGTAAAGTGGGATGCTTCTTTCATATGTATAGTTCTTGTTCTTGAAGTATATAATTTTGGAATGCTAATTGTATGGACATATAGGATCATTCTGCTTGATATTATGCAAATTCCCCTACTCCTCTTGAGTTTTTTATCCCCATTTGCGTTCACTATTCAGTTCTTACACAAATCAATATTTCCTTTAGCCATGTCTAATTCAACTAAAAAGTTATATTATAATCTAAGTCAAAATCAACGATCGAATATTCTATGGAACCCATAACTTTTCAATCGGATGTTCAATCGACTTTGTAAAAATCTACTAAAAGATATGTTAGATTTATATAATAGGGAGATATGGTGGAAATTGAGATGGAGGATACGGAGGAATTGAAAGATCAGCCAAACGATTCGAAGAGAATTCCTCTATGGACAAAACGGTTAACAAAAGCGGGACTGTAGCAAGTTTAGAATCATTTATAGTATCATAGTAATGAAGCTTAGTCTTTTAACCGGGCTCAATCCGAACCTAAATGTCTCGACTGCTCTTCTTGCCTTCATGTTTATTCAAACGTGGACGAAGCTATAGCAAAAGGCAAATTTTGTAACTCGATCATGCTTGGTGTACATTCTATTTGACAACTTTTTGACAGAATGACACATGACATTATGTCATTTAACAGTTTCAAAAAGGAAGTTGTCTTTTCATCCAATACATTTTTGCATAACACATTTTTTTGTCAATAAAGTGGTAAAAGTTAATACAAATGGCAAAATCCCTATTCCAAAACCTATAATCCCAAAAATTGGACTCGACTGCTCTTCTTGCCTTCATGTTTATTCAAACGTGGACGAAGCTATAGCAAAAGGCAAATTTTGTAACTCGATCATGCTTGGTGTACATTCTATTTGACAACTTTTTGACAGAATGACACATGACATTATGTGTCTGTCTGATTTTGCTATTTTCATGGATTAAAAGCAAGAATATGGCCGTTGGAGGAGACAGCTGGGACCCAACCCTGAGAGAGTAGGTCAACAATGGTGGGCTACAACGGGCAAATAATTGGTTTTTCTCCTTCCAGAAGCGCGCCCAGACAGAGCCTATGTCATTTAACCGTTTCAAAAAGGAAGTTGTCTTTTCATCCAATACATTTTTGTATAACACATTTTTTTGTCAATAAAGTGGTAAAAGTTAATACAAATGGCAAAATCCCTATTCCAAAACCTATAATCCCAAAAAATTGGACTCAAACATGGGCTCAGCTTTGTGTTGTTGCATGTTGTTACACCTGTAAATTATGTGGCATGCATCGACTATTCCGGTGTAACAAGTGTTTTCAAATCCATCTCAGTAAACGTGCCATCAATTTCTTATTCTTGAATGTGTTATATAACAGGTGGCTTCGGGTCTTATCTTCTGGGATTGGACAAGAAAACATATGAACAGGCGGGATTAAACTTTGCATCCAACATCTTTGATATTTCATCAATCTTCCATGAAAATTTATTCAAAAATCTTTTGTTCAAGGATCATGGCCTTCACAACATTCTCTATGTTCCAAGTCATTGTGCTATTGCCTTATTGTCTAGCTCTGATATCATTTGATACGAACGCGAATAGTTTTAAATCTAAATAATTATGGTAATAATTACAGTAGGCTCTATTGAGTGAGCTTTGACCTCTAAATTGAGTTTTCGAGGAATTCAAACCTCCTAAGCATACTTATTGTTGGAAAAAATTGAGTTTGTAGGTGACTTTGACACGAATTTTGAGCTGGACCCGTTTGACTATTTTAGAATATGAAAGTTGATTTGTGTTCTCCTCCATGAGTACATCGAAATCATATACTTACTTGTCAAAAATGATACTCGGATGAATGAGAAATTGAAACTCAAAATATGTCATGTGAAATGAGTTTATGTTGGTGGGAAAACTAAAAATAAGTTTGTCCCATATATGAAGTGGATGAAAACTAAAATCACTTTATAAAGGATTACACTTTAGAATGATGTAATCATGTGTAGCATAGAGATTCTCTCCACGTGCGCGCACAGGGGGTGCAAATCACGGACCGAAATAGGCATAGACCTTGAACTTGTATGCGAGCGCAATCTGCGTACATGAATGGCAGACCGGATTGACCAAAAATTGGCCCCTTAGAAGAGCCTATGTTTTGCTACATTTTATTTTATTTTTCAACTGACTTTTCATTTTCTGAAACAGTTGAAACTCCTAAAACTCCTGTTGTAATTGCCATGGAGTAAGTGGGCAAGTTACAAGATCCAAAATCTATATATACATCGATTTTTCCCAATTTTCAGTACAAGAATTAGTCTAAATATTCATTTGCATACAGTAAAAGTTTTTCTCTGTTTGAGTTTGGTGGTGATATTGTTTGGCTCTAGCTCAATTCGCCGGAGTAAAATCTGTGGTGCTCAAATTCTACTGTTCCACCTTTGTATCATGTGAAGCAGACGCTCAAATTACACCTCAAACACGTACGGTGAGGGGGCAAATCTGTTTTAATGAAACTATGTGTAACACAAGTCTCGAGTTAAAAGTTTTTTTTTATTCCTTCTTGTTATTCGTTTTGCATATTAGTATTTTGCAATTCTCGTTTAATTATTTACTGAAATTTATAAATCATTTATGAATCTGTTATATATAATTAAATCTGTTACAGTCAAATTTGTATGTAAAATGATATGAGGAAATATGGTGTTTAAGCTTACTGTAAATACGGTATCTATTCTGCATATCCGGTACTCAATCCGATATTATGTTTCGTGAAACTTTTGAAAAAATTATCCAACACTTGTTTCATCTTTGGCTTGGACTTTAGCTGTAAATAGTTCTAGATTGTGTGCCCTAAAACTAAGGAGCATAATTAGCTCCTAATATCCACTATCCCCAATAAGAATTAACCACTAATTATTTGAATACAATAAGAATAAAAATTTTATTTTATTTTGTTGCATTTTTTATATTGTAAGTATACGATATCGTAACGAGTAGTATAGTTGAAATTTGAGTTCGGATATCGTTCTCACAAAAATATACTTCTAGACTTAATTAAATTTTTTTTCTAACTCATATTTGATAAAAGCAAATAAATAATTATGATGGTTGTGATTATTTTTTCTAACTACTTTTAACTAATTAAAAATATAAAAAGATTGCAAACAGTGGATTATTGAAGATTCAAATATTTGAAGAATATTATGGTATAACAATTTTATCTATTGATCGCCTTAATTCAAGATTTATAACATAATGTAGTGTTCATTCGAATTCTTCTAATGTATTCAATTTACTCATCTCGAGTTCTCATTGAGTATATTTAACTAATTAAGTTTTATATCTCTACGTGAATCAATTTTAGTTAAACGAAACACTAATTCTAAGAATTCGTATTATGACCACAATAATCAATATAGATATCTCTACACGTTATTCTAATTTACCGAATTTTACTATATGGTCTAAATCTCAAACTCACATTTCGATTCGTAAGAGACTCACATAATTAATAAATTATTGATCGGGTAATTTAATGTATTAAACTCATAATAAAATCAACACATAAATAAATAAATCACAGAAATCTCGAATAGAAAAATAAAGGATCACAAGTCGACTATATTGTTTTCCCTAATATAAAAATTAGTTATTCATACTATAAAAATAAAAAAGCATAAAAGTGAAAAGATATCACCAAAAATTGACAAAGCTTGAAATTTATGATGTCTGCAGTGTCATTTCCTTTTCCTTTTCCTTTTCCTTTTCTCTCTCTCTCTCTTCTCTTTTCTTTATCTTTGGCATTTTATTTTTTTTTTGGTGCTCTCACTTTTTCCCCTTTTCTTCTTCTTTTCTCTCTTTTCTTTCTCTCTTTTTTACTTCTTTCTACTTCCTTCGGCAGCTTTTTCTTTTTTCTCTCTGCGACACAGGTTTTTTTTTCCTGTGCCTTTTTTTATCTCTTTTCTGCCTCCGTCTCTCCGCGCGTGTGTATATATATATATATATAGTTTTAATTTGGACCTCCAATTAAAATTTTCAATGCAAATTCATTGTATCTCATTTAACTCTAACACATTTAGGGCCTGTTTGATTCGTGTAGTTTTCCATGGAAGTAGGAAAATATTTTCCTACTTCCACTTTTTTGACTGTTTGATATGCGAAATTTTCCACGGAAAATGTTTTCCTCTCTTTTTCTAGGTACAACACTTTGATGCACAAATGGTGGAAAATGTTTTTTCACCTAATAGGTGGGAAAACATTTTCCACATTTTTTTTTTGTTTTTTGCAATGGGAACAAATTATAGATACAGTAGTAAAAAAAAATTTCACTGATAAGTGTGCAAAAACACACTTATTTGACACTTTTATGGAATTAATTAGAAATGATATTGAGTTTATTTCTACGCATAATTATGTAAATTTCACTTTTGTAGGCAAAAACCCCGATAAGAAGAAGAACAGAGCGAAAAGGAGAAGAAATGGACTAAAAGTGTACAAAATGGTGAAGTTGGGGACTGAAATGCACAAGCCCAAAAGTTGGAGGACTTGAAGTGTAATGTATAAAGGGCCTAACTGAAATGAAGGTCAAAAGTCAAGGGCCAAATTGTACTAAATTAAAGTTGATGGACTATTTTGCCACTTTCCAAAAGTTTAGGGACTTGGTTGCAATTTTTTTCCTAGGATATTTTGGATTACTTAATTACTAAGTAAACAAAATATCTCATCTTTATATAAAGATAAGGCTGGCACGTTTTTTTATATATAAGGAATAGAATAGGAATTAGATTAGTTAGATTTTTAGATAGTTTAGTATTAGTTAGTTTTAGTTTTTATAAATTTTCTCTCTAGTTTTCTTTCCTTTTTCTCTCTAGTTTTCTTCCTTTTCTTTTTCTTTTCTTTTCTTTTCTTTTGGTTGTTCTTGGCTTGTTTTGGAGATGAAAAGTTGATGGCAAGGAGATCAAGCATCAAAGGAACTTGGAGAAACTATTGGAGAAATTCAAATCTACACAAAAAGGGTTGTATCTTCATTTTTGTATTTTCTTCATGATTTTTCCAATGTTAGTTATGTATTGTAATTTGAATCTCTTTGCTTATCACTTTTATAAAATGAGTTAAGTTTATTGTGTTGGAATTTATGAAATGAACTTAATCTAGTTGTTTCATTGATTATCGATATATCTACATGTTTAGTGATAAATGCAGTTGTTATCAAAATCATAGTGTATCGATCATCATGTTTAAGATGATTTCATTTTTGTGACGACAAGATGAAATTATTAGGTTTTACATCATTTTTGGTGACGCTTAAATGATTGTAATTAATTTTAATGTGATTGTTGCAAGATAGTTGCATTTAATAGACCAAAGTGTTCGATTCATCTAATTGACAACTAGATGAAATTATTAGGTAATTATGTGTGACTGTTGAACAATGATTGCATTAATTAGACCGAAATGATTGATGCCATGGGTTTGTCTAGTATACTAGGCGCGTCTAGGTGATGTAGAGATACACACCTACCTCATGTGATCCGCTGAGTATTTTCACAGAAATTCATGCAATTGGTTAACTTTGTATTGACATAGAAATATGTGGTATGAATTGACTAATTAGGGTTAATATGCGCTCGAAAGAGGGTATTAGCTATAACAGGAGAATCGGGTCTAACTATCGCATTTTGATAATATGCATCGGCACATAATTGGTTCGAGATCAATGAAACAATAGGTTAAGCGACGTTGTAAATTCCAACCACACTTTTCCCTCCGAAATTTGCCAAGACACCTTTATTTTCTTATTTTGTAGATTGTTAGTTTTAAATCTTGTTTTTAAATGTGTGTGTGTTTATTTTTGTCGTTAGAATTAAAATTGATTAGAGTGCGTAATCCAAAGTATACATTCCTCGTGGGATCGACAATCCGGACTCTTAAAATCCACTTTATTACTTGAACGCGACCCGTGCGCTTGCGATACGATTTTCAGCGAACATTCACTTTTATTGACAACTTTCATGCAAAACAAGTCAAACGAAGAATATTCGGTATGGTAAATTTTTTTTTTTTTCAAAATTTTTTTTTTTTTTTTTACAATTGGAACACATTTTAGATCCAATGGTAGAAAAAATTATTACTTTAATGGATAAATTCCATAAAAAACGAAGCCAAATGGACACCAAACTTTCAACATTTTCCATGGAAAATTATACCAATCAAACACAATTAATTACAATTTCCAGTAAAACATTTTCTAAGAAAATCAATTCCCTGTAAAACATTTTCTTTCCACCCATTTTCCACCCTTACTATAATGTATTATTTTTCTCAAAAGTTTCATGTTTGGATTTTGCCATTTGTCGCCACTTTTGCATTATTTTCTCCAATTTTTAATCAAACGTAATTTTTACCTACAAAATACAATATAACATAAATTAGGTAGAATTTTATCCAAAAGACAATAAAATATCATGATTTAGGACCTCGAATAAGTGTATAAACTACATTTATCACATTTCTAGTGATCTAATTCTTGGCGATGGTCTGTTCAATTTTCTCAACACGTCGTTTTCTACCATCAGAAGCATGTATTCTGTGTTAAACGGAAAACTTAAAGTAGTTAAATAGGCAACTTCTGTAATATCAGCACGTTTGGCTAAGTGGACATATTACTTTCTTTTACTTATAAGTAAATACATTTTACTCATTTTGACAGTACTTCCAATGTAAGCAACTTATTTATAGCTTTTACAACAAAAATTGTAATTATAATGAGACAAACTTATCCACTTACCAAACATGCACCATGCGTTTTGACACTCTCTCCGACTAAGCCTATTTCTACTTGCTAGTTCATTCAAGTCACAGCTCTCTACATTTAGTGTATGTAACACACGATGTTCTAATGACTTGCATTACCATAACAAATTGTCGAAAAGTGATATAAGTATATGACTTCGATTTCATTAGGAATAGGTGTCAATTCAAACATCCACCCGCTCTCACAAATTTTTCTCCGTACAGCTATTTCGGACAACAAGAATCAACAATCCGATGATCACCAAAGAAATGAACTGTTTCATAAGTGAGAGCATTCTATTCGAACCACCCTGGGTAGCTTAGGTTGTAGCCGTGGGTGTTCCACCTTAATAATAAAGATGCAATTTGTATATAAACAATCGAAAGTCGAAACCACCGCTCTTCCTCTACGAAGATGCTACCAAAGCCGAGCTTTTGAGATTTTTGAAGCCACGAGCATTTCAATGTGTGAAGTCAATTCACCACCATTTGTGCCCTACTTTTTCTCTCGTGTGCCCACCAATTGATTCGAGAGATGTCCTGTTCAACTCAAAAGCCTCTTTTCTACTTAACCTTCGAAAGAAACTGCATCATCCGTTCTACACAATTATCCATATCTACGTCCACAAAAAACTTATGTTCTCTAACTAAATAAAAAACCTAATCGCCCTTCTTATCTAAACTAATTATCAAATGCAAGAGATATATTCCCTTGGAAGATGATAGAACGAAAGGGAGTAACAATTTATATTCTCCGACAAGACAAGAAATTGTTCGAAATTAAACCACGTAAGATAAGTTAGATATAAATAAGAATGCTAACAACAACTTTGCCATTTTAACAAAATACAAAAAATGTAGGGGCTCCGAGCCAAGGCTCGGGCCCCATGTAGGGGCTAACCCCATGTAGGTCGCACCGAGCCCGGGCCAAAATGGCCCGTGTTATTTAAAAAAAAAAAATTAAATTGAAGCTGCCTGTAACTGTAGCTGCCTGTGGAAGCTACTGTAGCTGCCTCACAGGCAGCTTGAATTTTTGCCTGCGTGCAGGCACTTAAAGTGCCTGCACGCAACCTCTTGCGTGCACGCAGATGAAATTTTTTTTAAATGTAATGTCTTGTCAAAAATTTAAATTTATAAATTAAATATAGTTAAAACGGATATATTTTTTTGTCTATAAATACAAGAAAATTTTTTCAAATTCATATCAATCTATCTCATATTTTTTTTACGCAATATTCAAATTCCAATTGAGCTCTCAAGTCTCAACTTTCTTTACTCAATATTCAAATTCAGTATTATACTCTCAAATTTCTTTTACTCTTTTTTTCAATATTTTTTACTATAATACTTACACATGGATTTCACTAGTGATGAGATTAATCAGTTTAGAGGTAGTTCGAGTACTCCATTGGGGTACAATGCATTTCAAAATGTTCCAATTGATTTGGAAGATATCGAAGAGGAG
This sequence comes from Fraxinus americana, assembly GCA_035079005.1. Taxonomy (NCBI): domain Eukaryota; kingdom Viridiplantae; phylum Streptophyta; class Magnoliopsida; order Lamiales; family Oleaceae; genus Fraxinus; species Fraxinus americana. The sequence goes on along the minus strand of CM068710.1, from coordinate 31,877,690 downwards.
GAAGTAGTCGAGGTTAAGAAGTCGAAAAAAGAGTCTGTAGATTGTTGGCAACATATGACTCGGAAAAAAGTTGGGGTTCAAAATGGAGTCGATATTTGGAAAGCATGTTTCAATTATTGCGGTAAAGAACTCAGTTGGAAGCCTAGTTCGAGCACATCGCATTTAAATAGACACATATTAAGAAATTGCAAAGCGAAACCAGTCGGTCTTGACCCGAAACAGACCGAACTAACATTTACTGGTTCCGGTTCTACTCTTTCCACTTTTGTATATTCACAGGAAAGATTTCGTGAAAGAATGGTTACATACGCGTCGCAAAGAGATGCCACTAACGATGATCGAGTCAATACACTTTACTCGTCTTGTGCAGAATTATCTCAAACCCAGGTATCATTCTTATTGTAGAAATACTCTTCGTTCTGATACTATAAAATTATATAACAAAAGAAAACAAACTAATATTGAAAGTTTAAAAATTTTTAATTGTGTTATATCATTTACCTCTGATTCATGGACCGGTGTTAATAAAAAAGGTTATATTGCTGCTACAGCTCATTACATTGATCACCTATGGATTATGCATAAAAAAATTATTGCATTTAGATGTGTAGAATATCCTCATAATGCGACTAACATATACATGGTTTTAAAAGATATTATACAAGAATATGGTATGCAAGAAATGATTCGAAGTTTTACTTTTGATAATGCTAGTGTAAACAAAGTTGTTGTCGATAAATTTATTGATGATTTGAACCCTATATTTGGAGGTTTATTTTTCCATCAACGTTGTGTATGCCACATTATTAATTTGATTGTAAAAACTGGATTAGAATATATAAAAACACCGTTAGATAAAATTAGGCAAGCAATTAATTTTATTACTATATCACCTACAAGAAAGCAAGCATTTAACAGTTTATGTGCTGAGTATGGTTTAGAAGAGAAATCATTTGTCACTGATGTATCACATAGATGGAACTCTACATATCTTATGTTACACTCGTGTGAAAATTATAATAAAGTTATTACAATGTATTATAATGGTAGGCATACATATGGACCCGAACATAATTTGGAAGATTGGGAATGGAATCTTGCATTTATCGTTAAAATATTTTTAAAACCTTTTTTCAATGCCACAAAGGAATGTAGCGGTGTTTATTACCCTACATCTTCACTTATTTTACAACATTTTTTCTATTTTGCACAAACATTTCAAATACGTAGGAATTTCCCAATTTTTGTTGATGTAGTTCATTCTATGGAGTTAAAGTTTCGTAAATATTGGGAAGAGATACCCTCATTATTTTTATTAGCTTCTGTAATGGACCCTCGACTTAATTTAACTGACACAAAAGCTATTATAAATGAGATTTCACGTTTCATGGATATACAATTTTCACATACGAATATAGAATCAATGTTATGCGAAATGTATAACTATTACGTTGAAAAAGAAGATCAGTGTAGTTCTTCCCAAAATACTTTTTCAAAGAACACTTCAACAAATGTAGATAATATATGGAGTTATTTAGAGACCAATACTAGTATTCCCTCATTTAGTTCTAGTTCGTCAATATCTAGAGTAATAGATGTCAGTGGTACAAATCTTGAAATTCCTTCGGAGTTAGCTAGGTATATGTGCGTTGACGTTCGTAGTATGTTACAACCACAAGAATTACAGGATTTTAGTCTTTTATCATGGTGGAGATGTAACGAAAGGCAGTATCCAATTGTATCAAAAATTGTTCGCGATCTACTAACACCGCCGGCGTCTACAGTAGCATCGGATGCTGCATTTAGTTTAGGTGGTCGAGTTTTAAGTGACGAACGATCAAGACTAAAAGAAGATATATTGGAGGCTTTAATATGTTTGAAGGACTGGGAATGTGCGGAATTACGTCTTCAAGAACAAGTTGATAGTATAATGACCGATGAATTACAGCAGATTAAAGCATAATATATTGTAAGTTTTTAAATTGTTTAGTTTCAATTCAATACGTAATTTTTAATTTTTTTTTGTTTCAAAAAACATTGTACACGAAATATTTTATTCGTGTATAATTTTAACTCCGCCTACGATAATTGTAGCCGGTCCCAAGCCCGGATAAAGGAGGAGGGTTTTATTCTTCAATGATAAATAGAATAGTTATTGCCTTGAATTATTGGAATTACGACCATCAAGAAAATTTCACCATGACATTACAAGAAATAATAGTTACATACTTTAAGTAAAAATGAAGCTTTCATAATCTCTTTAATTTATAACATGTATAATACGTGACGTATTACGCATAAAATGTACATTTTTTTTTGTTTTAATGTAGATTTTACAAAAAAAAAAAAAAAAAAAAAATCGAGCCGGCTCGGCTCGGCTCGGCCCGCTAAGGCTCGAGCCTAAAGCTCGGGCCGAGCCTCATTTTTTTTTTGGCCGGACCCGGCTCGGCTCGGGCCAAAAAAAGCTCGGGCTCGGCCCGAGCTTTTTTTTCCCAGCTCGGGCTCGGCTCGGCTCGTTGCCACCCCTAGATAAGGTTCTCGAAACGAGTTTCAAGATAATATAGACGATTTATGAATTCGGTGAGCGTATGATCGTTAGCAAATGTTTAAATTGGTATGCTATCGAAATTCTTGAAATATTAGTTTGAAACGCCATATTTTGACGAGTCATTTTTGGTACAGTTGGCCGTTTCGCTCGTCATTAACGATGCGAGAAATTAAACCGTAAGCACTTCTAAGTGATATTAAGAATGCAATAGTTCGACTTCATTTGACATTTCATAATGACCATGTAAATTATGAAGAAAACAAGAAAAAATATTCATATAAAAAAGGTAAGCGATAAAGGCGGGACGAGTGTGAGGGTGGGTAAAAAATTAAAATGGTAGGACAGGTGTAGGGGAAAACAAAAAGTTTAAGAAAAATCAAATACACTGTTGACGTGACACCACCATATCAGTCGTGAGTAGATTGTTCTCATGCCCACCATGGATAGAAGACAATCCCAACATTCTCACGTAATGATAAGCTCTTTTTTAGTGGTCATTGAAACGAGAATTTGCATTTTATTCTATTTGTTCAAATGTCAAAAGTATTTACAAATTACAATGGGTACATAAGCCGTTGAAAATCATTTGGACTGATACCCAAATTTGTCATCCACTATTTACCAAAATACCCTCTCTTTTAACCATGCACATTCCCATTTCCTTTTCCATTTGTAAGGTAGTTTGGGAAGAAGGAAAATTCTTCTGCCACCGTACCTTCACAAGTTAAAAGTTTTTTTTTTGAAATTTACACAATTCGACATTGATTGATAGAGGGTCCCACTGTTGGAGCAATTTTTTTTTTTTTCTTGTTGGAGAAATCTCATGAATTTTTTTTTTAAAAAAAGTTTAAAATAATGATGGACAAAAGTAGATTAGTCCCTGTTAGATGCATATTATTGAGGGAAAAATACAATTTAAATAGTAATGTGATGGAAAATATGTGGTTAAAAAATAAGAAAAAATTTTGAATTTACGTGTATATTATTTTGTTGCAGATTGTGTGATTGAAAATAAATTTTGAAAAAATAAATTTTCCTAGGAATGTGGATCAAACCCCTCAAAATCCGAACTTCTAGAAATCTATACACCACCATCAAATCCACTTCATATGAGCTATAGTATTCCCGTGGGCGGGGGCCTCTTCTATGGTCCAAAGTCAAGCTGGGAAAGCCGTTCTATGGGTACCCGTACCTACGTAATTTGAGTTGACTTTTCGAGAAACGTTTTTTAGGCTCGGTTCGGTTTGAATTAAAATTTAAAGTCAAAGTCAACAATTAATTTTAACCATATATTTTATGAGACTCACAACTTTTCAATTATACATTTTATCAATTTTTATCAAAATTTACTAAAAATTTGATTTTAATCCCTACCAAACATGTGCTTAATTTTGTTTAAGAAAGTATGCTTATATTTGACTAATGGAGATTAATCTACCATTATCACAAACATTTAACAAAAAGTAAATTATATTAAAGTTCAGAAAGCTTTAGTCCTGTTTAACACACATTCTTTCAAAATACATTATTTCAAAACTCATTTTCAATTACACATTCTTTAATAAAATAATATTTTTTATTACATCAATAACTTTTCTTTACTTTTTAACCATATCTTTCACATCATATCACTATTTAAAATGCATTCTTTTCGTTTCAATATTTTTTGAGATTTTTAATTGCTATTTTAATATATAATAAATCTGCTTTTGTTGATAACTGTATAAAAAATTGCAATCCAACTGTCGAATTGATTTCAAATCGATTGGAGGGATGTGGTTCGGTTTTCAAGTAGGCTTACGTCAACTCAAAAATCTCGATTTAAGGATCGGTTTTAAATGAAAAATTAATTTTCAAGGGAAAAAATTTCTTGAACCACACACAAAAAATCATACCAAACAACTCAACCGAATTTTCTCCATTTTGCCTAGTTAGATTTAGGTTGAATTATTCATCTTGTCGGTTCAATTTCGAGTTGACATTTCACCAATTTTAAGTGTCGATTTGATTGTCAGATTGGGTCTAAATCTAACCCGCACATTTCTCTTTATATGCACTTAGCATGTAGTAGTACAGTGCGCTTTCACAAAGGAGTCAATGCAAGTGACAAAAGTTCTTTTATATATACTAGTTATGGCCGTGCAATGCACGGCTTTTGTTATTTTGAAGGTAATATTAGCGTTCAATATGAAGGATTAAAGGGAGATATACGCAAAGTTAGCAAAATGAGCTTAATGGAACAAAATAAATTTACATATGATTTCACCCATAGAATACAGTTATAAAACATTCAAAGAGTGCGAAGAAGTTTAAAAAAACTTAAACGACATCCATAGAGAATTTATCTTTCGAAATTGTTATGTAAAAAATAAAACAAAGAGCAAACATACATACATCCAGAAAAGTATGGGGAAAATAATTCTCCATGATTACAATCATCCTCTGTTGCATCTATTTGTTCTTCTAACGTGATCACATTTTGAATAGTATGCTTAAGTGCACCATCACCTACCACGTTGTTGTGGTTGTCCTAATCTGTGAAGATGTTGGATAATCATGAAATCGTGTATCCAATTAATAAAAGCTCATTAAAGAGAACTCGAAAGTGAATTTTTCTGATAAAAGACTACCTCATAAGCTTTGGCAAGTCATGACGTTCAAAAAGAATAGAGCGTATTGGTTGTACATCATTATTGCATGAGGTCAAATTACGATACTGTGGGATTATCATTACCAAGAACAGAGAAGCTTTCATGTGTGCTAGTATTACTTGCGGTTAGTATCTTACAAAATGAATCCATTCTCTGATAGAAGTTTACATCTCAACAGGAAGATGCGTATTTTTTGTTCTTGATGCACTTAACGCCAATGAAACATTAGTTCTATTTTGAGAAGTAATCCAAATGTTGGAAAAAAAATCTCATCAAATATTTTGGGGTAACGCCTGAATGTTGCAGGGGTCGAGGGGGCAGCGCCCCTCTTGGGGGTTTGGGGGCAACGCCCCCAACGGGGATCGACCTGACCGGTCAGATCGCGGAGGTCGAGGGGGCAGCGCCCCTCGTGGGGGCGTTGCCCCCGAAAGGAATTTAGATTTCATGTATGTATGAAATGAAATATTTTCTAATATTTTTTAATTAAATTTGTCATAAGTGAAATTACATTTATAGTTTTTGTAAAATGTAAATCAGTAGAATTTTTAGCTAAAAAAAGAAGAGGGAAAAAAAAAGTAAAAAAATTAAAAAAAAAAAAATTTGGCTGTCCCCGTGCGTGCACGGGGAGTAAATTTTTTTTTTTTTACTTCTTCTTTTTTATTGTCTTTCCTAGTCAATTTTTCAACGATTTTTTTATCTGCATGAATCCAGGTAGGATTTTATGTAAGTATTGTTAATTGTTGTAATTTAAGTAGTAAAAATTTAATGTTGACAACCCAGTAATAATACTAATAATACTAAAATGATATGTTGACAAACTTATTAAGTTAACCTAATATCAATATGCTTCAGAATTTATTGTGAAACATAGAGAAATATTAAATCTACACAAACAAAATTAACTATACCTAACTACTTACAAAAAATCTTAAACATGGAACACAATTATATTTACTTAAAGAAATACTAAACACTAAACATGCAAAAGTAATAATAATATGAACAAAAATAACTTCTACATATAAATACTTACAGTAAAAGTTTATGTTCTGCTGCAATACCAAAGCTTCAAAATTTAGTCGTACAAGTTGAAGAACATAATGGAGTAAAATAAATATTTTCAAGATTTATAGATCAACACAATGATATTTGCATACTAAAACAAAAAACAAAATTAACTATACCTAACTACTTACGAAAATCTTAATCATGGAACACAATTGTATTTATTTAATGAAATACTAAACATGCAAAATAATAATAATGAAAACTAAAATAATTTTTTACATATAAATACTTACAGTAAACAGCGATAAAGACTTACAGTAAACAGCAATGAAGGTTAAGAAATTCTCGATGATGGAATAAATTTTTCTTCATTAGTTCTCCCATATAAATAGACTAATCTCTTCAGCCGACTACAAAAATATATTTTCAGTCGGTTTGCATGTTTATTTTTGGTTTGCTTCTCCAATACGTGATATTTATAAAATATCAACTGCAATTGACGGTTTGCACTAAGTCGGTTTGCAGGTTTATTTTATTTTTTATAAATATATACTTTGTTTGTTTTTTTTTCCCTTCCCTAAAGTCAACACTTGTAGGTGTTTATAAAGCAGAAGCCTTTTCTTTGCCCCTTTCTTTACATAGTAGGGATAACAGTAAATAATGGAGATAAGTGAGGATAAAATAGGAATGGAAAATGCTTCAGAAATGAATAGTAACCTGCGGATTGCCTCTTTATATTAGTAGGTAGGATATATAACTGTGTTAACAGGTGGAATAAAATGGGCAACGAAAATGCTTCAGAAATGAATAGTGCACGGCGGATAAAGAAATCAACAATTGTGGCAAGTAATAATTCTATATGACATTTTTGTTTTGAGGTGCAAAATGTTTATAAAGTGGGGGAAAACGTGTTAATTGGTGAGGATAAAATGGGCAACGAAAATGCTTCACAAATGAATAGTGAATGGCGGATTGGCTCTTATATATTAGTAGGGATATATATATATAAATCTTCATGTAATGCTTGATATAGTGGCTTGCAATTTGATCGAATTTTGCTTTCATCGGGACATTTCATAAAATATTTAGTTCATGTTTGGCTCCCATTCTTTAAAATTCATTTTCAATCACACATTTATGAGACTCACAACTTTATCAATTTTTAACAATAAATTTCACCAACTTCTATTAAAATCTACTAAAAATCTAATTAGTTTTTAATCACACATTTTTTGAATTGAACCGTTTGTCTATGATTTTCCAATTTTTTTTAAAAAAACTTATTTTCAAGCACAAACTCTAACAATAAAATATTTTGTACGTAAATTTAAAATTTTAATTATTTTTTAATCACACGCTCTCTAAAAAATTACCATTTCAAAACTCATTTTTCAAAAAATAATAATAATAATAATAGCCCCATTATGTTTGAAAAAATAAATTGTGATAGTAATTTTTTAAGAATATATAGTTAAAAATTAGAAAAAAAAAATAAGTTTATGTGTAAATTATTTTATTGAGAAAATATGTAATTGAAAATAAATTTGAAAAAAAAATGAGTTTCAAAATAATGGGCTCAAATAAACAGGTTAATGGGCACCAACGTGTTTGATAAACATGCATGGGTCCATGCCAAGGTCAACACTGTAATTTCATCAAATATGGAGCCCATTTCCTAAACCATTGGTATATAAATGTCTCGTGCATTAGTGAAGAAACACTCTAAAGGCAGTCCACGTAAGAAATCTAAAAGAGAGAGAGAAGATAAATATAAGATCTCCTGTAAGCCTTTTGATTGAATACCTTTTTCCTTCTTTTTTTTCCGATTCGATTTTATGTGTAGTCATCCTATATAATATATTTCTGATTTGAGTATTGTTTATTTATATTATATGGTTCGACAGTTGGAGAATTCCTAATTTTTTGATTTTTGTAATAGTAGGAGAAAATGGCTTCAGATCCGAAGATTTACGTATACGAGGAGGTTGCGAAGCACAACAAGACTAAGGATTGCTGGCTTGTTATCAATGGAAAGGTCAGATCTCTTTTAATTTGAATTTGTATTTGTTGTATTAATTTTTAATTCATTTTGTTTCAATTTTGATTTGATCTTTTTCTTTTAAAAAAATCGACGTGTAAATTAAATTATTTCAGTAATTATTCAGTGACGCGGAGTTAGGTTTGTTGGAATCTCAGTGTTGAATTTAATAAATATCGTGATAATTCTAATATTTTGAATTATGAGAAGCGTATGGATTGACGTTTGGTCAATTTTGATGATGTCACTGTAATTAAGTTCATTGGTACTTATTTTGTCATCGTCAATACATTATGTTTCTGATTTATGGGGTTTCCTTTTATGATTTGATTTTGTTTAGAGAAATCCGAGACACTAGAAAATATGAATAAAGAGAGGATATTGTGCTTGCGATATTCTGACTTAAGGACTGTGAGAAAATAAATAAATATTATATTTATAAAATTATCAGGCTGGGTCTGAATATAAGCAGAAAAGTCACAATTTTCGCTGATGAAATTAACTGCTATCTGCCAGCATTTGTTAATTTTTTATTACATTCACATACCGTTTGAATTAACAAAATTTAATTACAATACTCATCTAGGAAATGCAGTCCTGTGCTCCAAGGAATTATTGATTACTCAATTTTTTAACTAGTGATGGTCATCAAAGCAACAGTCTCTATAACTAGAGAATAGGAGATTGCACTTGTTTACAAGCTATCCTCTGAGACTTTTGACCTCCCAAGGATTTTGGTTGTGGTTGAGTTTGGATGACGGGATAGTTTGCCGAATGCGATATCAAATGAAAAGGCTGTATTTTTTTCTGTTTATTCTTGTGGATATGGGTAGTTCTGACTGAAGGGAAAAAACAAAATGCGAATGTGACTGAGTTTCAGTTTGCAAATTGGTTTATCAGGTTTATGATGTAACCCCTTTCATGGATGATCATCCTGGAGGTGATGAAGTCTTGCTATCAGCCACTGGTAATGCTCGGATAATCTTCTTTTATGTTTCGTCTTGCACATTTAGTGATAGTTGAGACTTGAAATTCATGTTTCATTTGTGAATTTTGTTGGACATTTTCAGGAAAAGATGCAACAAATGACTTTGAAGATGTGGGTCATAGTGATTCTGCCAGAGAGATGATGGACAAGTATTACATCGGTGAGATAGACGTGTCAACAGTTCCTACAAAACGCACTTACACTCCACCACAACAAGCCCAGTACAATCCGGACAAGACTCCGGAGTTTCTGATCAAGATTTTGCAGTTTCTCGTACCCCTCTTGATCTTGGGATTGGCCTTTGTGGTCCGACACTACACCAAGGAGAAGTAATTCTGTCATATGACAGTTTACTTTATTACCTTTGTTAATTTTATGTAGGTCATTGAATCAACTTTCCCTGATTTTGTTTTCATTAGAACTTGAGCATGCTCATGTCTGAATGAACTGGTGTGGTCCATTATTGTTAGTACGGCTCTAATTCATTGTGAGCCTAATGCAACATGCATGTCACAATGGATTGTGCTTTTTTCATGACTATTTTTGTAGCTGGAATGCATTTTGTGATTTGTTCTCAATTTTGCACGATTATTGTTCTAATGATTATTTTTGTGCTGGAACATGGAATATATTGGGAGGTCATGTTAGAACTTCTTCTGAAGAATGGACCCGGATTGACGACCCTCATTCGTTATACAAATTATAAAATAGCCAATGACAACAAAACAAGAATAAATGTTTGATAGACTCGACTAGAGAGCATTTAACAGCTGTGCGTATTTTTTAATAATGTTCAATATTGCGTACTATACATGTTATACCATCAAAGTTTATAGTTTTGAAGCAGCATCCTTGTCCAAGAACCAGTTTAACTCTGTGAAACTTCAGTGCAAGGTTGGGTAGAATTCTACCTTGGAAAGAAAACCGCCATTGATTGCTCTCGGGATCATTAAAGAAGAACCTCCCTCTAATCTACCCAAAAGATTAGCCATTTGGACCAATCCACCTCATTTTTGTAGGGGTCTTCCCCTAATATCCTGATATTTAAATCAGAATAATTTGATGTATTTTTATTTGAACAAAAACCACAAAAGGGGCCCTAAAATGGATGGTATATAGCAATGGGAACAATACATTTCTAAGATATTTATTTTACACATTTTCAAAAATACAAAAACAAGTTTTAAATTTCACAAATCAGGTTTTTTAATTTTTTATTTATGAATTAATGAATTATTAAATCAATTTATTATTAAATATTTAATATTATTATAATATTATTACCCCACCCCACCTCCACCACCCTTACCGCTCCGAGAACTATTCTAGTCACAACTCATTTTCGACGACCGTTCCAACGACTGCTCCGATTCCGGCGACCATTCCGACTCCACTCCGACTAAAATTTTTAGGTCACAATTCAAAATTTTCATAGATCACAATTTGTTTATTGATCACAACTTAAAAATTTAAAAATCACAATTTTTTCATCGGTCACAGATCACAAAAATTATAAGTCACAATACTTATTTAGGTCACAATTTATCAATTTATTGGTCACAATTAATAATTTTTTGGTCACATATTGTCAAATTTTTAGGTTACAGTTAAATACTTGGTCAAGGATAATCAAATACTTGGTCACATACCACCAACAATAACCACTACCATCGCCGCCCCCGCCACAAAACCACCACCACCTCACGGCAACCAGTCCCACCACCACCGTCGCAACAACCAACACCCCACACAAAACACCACTACCACCACACAAAAACACTACCACCACCGTCGCATCCAACCACACAAGAACACCACCGTCGCCGTCGGATCTGTGCACAAAAACTGTCAAAAACTGCAAAAACTACAACGGATCTGTACACAAAAACCATCAAAAACCACAAAAATTACAACGGATCTGTGCACAAAAACCATAAAAAACAACAATAACCACTAGGCGTTCGCGAACTGCAGCAGCGTCACGACGCCACTGCTGCGAGATCGCTGCTGCAAACTGCAGCAGCGACGTAGCGAACGGCAGTGTCGACGCTGCCGCGAACTGCTACGCAGAGAGAGGCGATGGAAAGAATAGACCGCGTGACCGTTCTCAGACCATGAAGACGAGAGAGGGGAGTGGAGGTGGCGATGGGTGGAGAGAGTGGAGACGGCGAGAGGGTAGAAATGGGGGAGAGACTGTCGGTTTTTTCCTAATATATTAGTGTTTGATTAGATTAATTATATAAAAAAATGTTTTTAAATTTTTAATTAAAACCTGATTTTTGAAATGTTAAACTTGTGACCTTATTTGTGAAATTGAAAATCTAATTCCAGGTGTAGGTATAATTTCCTCTATAGCAATTCTTATGAATTGGGCTACCTCCGGATATAACAGCCGAGAAAGAGCCCTTCTCTTTATTACTTCCTGAAAAATCTGCTAAGTATTTTGCGAGAGCACAGTAACTCAGATCTTCAGATTTGAATTTTAGTACATTCGTTGTTAGAATTTACTTGGAATTTTACTACACGACCAGAGAAAAACATGAAACTTCATTACATACTGATAATGTAGTCAAAGCGGTACAAATTGTTTTCTAAAGCAAAACATTAGTAATAAGAAAGGGAAAAAAACACACACGTGTAAATTACAGAATCACTTCACATAACTATTAGTATATGTAGTCCTACAGTTTGGAAGCTGCTCCCTTGTCTAAAAACCATGTCACCTCTCCATCTGGCGAGACCATTTGCACGGGCAAGGTATCAGAACTCGGACCATGACCCAGTGCAGCATGAACGGCGTTGGCTTTACTTGCTCCGGCTACCACAAGTGCAATATATGCAGATGCGTTGATCACTGGTAATGTGAAGGATATTCTCTCGAGAGGGGGTTTTGGTGAATCCTTTATACAGGTAACCCATTTCGTGTTTTCATGGACGAGAGGATGGCTTGGGAATAGAGAAGCTACGTGCCCGTCTGGACCCATGCCCAATAGCATAAGATCAAATTTAGGAAATCCGGTGATCTCAGATTGATCAATGATCTTGCTTTTCACCAAATGTTTGAGGCAGGTTTCGTAATCCTCTGCTGCGGCCTCGGCTGCCAATGCATCATTTATGGCATACACATTACCTGAAGGGATCGGTATCTGCAATGGAAAAGAAAAAGGAAATCACTTAATTTACATAATCCAGTATAATTCTGAACAAGTGGATCAGGGGAAATCCAGTTTAGGTTTACCCTATGTCCTGTCATAAACTGATAAACATCTTTCTAATAAGGAAGAATTTTAAAATAAAAAATCATGAAATTATTTTGAATCTTATAATATCAGAGAAATCGCGTTCTTCCCCTCTCATGGGCATGTCATTCATAACCCTACTTCATTAAAGAAGGGCAACAAAAATGAAGCAAGCAATATCAGCGACTCAAAACCTAGAAAATGAGACTAAACCTGACATTGAGAATATAACTAAATATTATTTGCGATATAAGTAAAGCAACAACTTTTTATTATTTGGAAAATTTAGTTTATTCCTTCATTTTTTACTATTTCTTTCACAATTTTCATTCCATCTCAGGCCAACGCAAGCAGTCATCCATACCCCTCAAGTACCCCCTCCCCAACCACCACCACCAGACACGGAGACAAATAATGCCTCATAGCATGTTTGGTAGGAAGTACTGGTTTGTAACTTTTTTCTTTCTTTCTTTCTTTCGTCATACGGCTTAATATGCCCAAAAGAAGCTGTTTTTTGACTTTAAAGCCAGGCTAAACATTTTTCGAGCTCTCCTCACCAAGCACAACATTATAGTTCAGCGTTAAGAGTAGTATGTGTTGTTCCATTCAATTTCTAGAGTTTAACTTAGTTCGAGCAATTATCTCCTTCGCTACGAGGGGATGCAGGATGCTACTTTCTAATTATCATTTAAATCATAAAAAAATTCATACTTCAAATAAGAGGTCAGCAGATATCAGTTAACTGATTCTTTTTCACCAATATCAGTAGGTGAATTTATTATAAACAACCAACTCCGTGCTTCTTTATATGGAACTCGAGCACTGCATTAACATGTTTTTGGCCGCGCTTAAAGTAGCTAATAACCTAGTTTTCTTTTCAGAATTATTCAGATTATTTTTGTCAAAATCCAATCAAGATCCTAGTTCCTTTCAAATCAAACAATACAAACCATATTAAAGACTCCTTTCAATAAGATCATAACAAATTGGATTTTACACAACAAAACACATCCCAAGATTGACAAGATTTGTTGAACCACCTCGTCTTAAAAGCTAAAAAGTAGGGATGGCAACGGTGTGGGCCCGCCCCAGGCAATTTCCCGCCCTGTTACTACCCCGTTTAAGGCGGTTTGAGTCCCTTACCCTGTTTACTAGCCCTTTTTTTTTTTTTTAATTTTTGATAATTTATTTTATTACCCTCATTCATTAAGAACTTGTTTGGGAGAGATTTTTAGGGAAAGAATTGATTTTGAATAGTGATATGATGGGAAATGTGTGGTTGAAAAAGAAGAAAAAATTATTGATATGATGGAAAATATTATTTTATTGAAAAATGTGTGGTTGAAAATGAGAATTGATTTACTGTAGAAAAATCTAAATCCCTCCCAAACAGGGCTTAAGTGGGATAATAATATATTTTTTAATTTTTTATTTATTTTTAAAAGTTAAATTATTCAACTATATTTGGTAAATAAATGCTTTTATTGTTTGTCATATTTTTTAGATAATTTTAGTTGCCATTTTATATGACAACTAATGAAATTTCGTGAAATTTTTTGTTTAAAATATTGAAATCTAAATAAAATAAATAAAAAATTAAACAGGGCGGGTACCCGTTATCAGTACCCGTACCGTCCTGTCCACTACCCGAATACCCAATTATGCAGGTAATGAGGTAATCCCGTCCCATTCGGGGCGGGGCCGCGGATATCGAATGTCGGATTTTTTTTTGCTAAGAAGGGTACAAGACGAGCGCCATAATGCAAGTCTCACTGTCATTTATATATGAAAATTAGAATTGAAAGTACCTTGGATAGAAAATCATTGTAAGCAAGAAAGTAATTGCTATCAGGATGATCCTTAGGAACCACTCTCTCATCCACCCAGAATACATGCCATTTCGACCAATCCACTGAATCAATAAACGGTGGCTCCACCAATTTCCTTCAATTTACAATACAAGTGAAAATTTAACACTAAATAATCTCTTCTTAAAATGAAAATTAGATAAGCTTAATTACCTGAGAGATTTAATAAGAGAACCACCGGACAAAACCACAGTAAAGGAATCTTTCTCTTTGGAGAATTTATTCGCTAGATCGGCTGTGTAGTTCGCAAGTGACACCACCAGTTCCTCATCTGCATCAAACACTTGTACTTTCCCTTTGCTTTTCGGAGTTATAATCTCAGCCATTGACGCTCTTGTTCTGCACTCAAATTTCCTGAAATTCGTATTCAATCTCAGCGATCCAAAACCCGATTTACCACTGAAAAATCTTGAACTCGACGGAATTCCCGGCAACGATCGTCGGAAAGGTAAACTGGACAGCGTGCGTAAGCAAGCGGAGAATACGCGAGACGAAGAGGCCATGCGAAGTGTGTTTAAGAGGCGTATGCATATGCAAATGGGGAAAGTGAAATTGGGGGCCACCTGCGGAAATGGGGTGGCGATATTTTTAGATGTGGCGGACGATGATTGGCGGAGGTTTTGAGGAGTGACACGTGGAAATTGTCTGAATGGAACAACGTAGGGCTTGTTTGATTGAACATCGTTGTCAGGTATTCCGTTTCGGTAGATTCTGCCACCAAATGTATTTGTCGGTGTTTTATGAAAAAATTTCGCAATTAACGGTGGACACGTATTTGCCATAGCATTTTATTTGATAAGGTTAGGTTTATAAAGGTGGACAGGTCGTTCAATAAGGTTTTAGATGTTCATTTTGAGTCGTTAGATTAAGACCCTGTTTGATTGCAACGAATTTCATGAAACATATCATATCCGAAAAAAATGAATTTCACTTTGACCGTTTGATTGCAATGTGGAAATGAAACCGAATTCCAAGGTACAATCATTTTAAGCTGCATTTTCTTTGTTTTCATGGAAAACGAATTCCTATGGATTTGGTAAGTTTTTATTATCCAACTAACATGAAATTGTAATTTATTTCCACATTTGTCTATCAAAAGGACCCTAAACGTTTTTTGTAAAGAGTAAATGATTTGAGTGAACCCGATCGAGGCACCATGTACTCAATTTACTAGTGCTCGAGCCATATCCTTAAGGAGATGCTCAAACGGCGAGATAGGCCATTTTGGTCAAACTTTGATTAAACAAATATTGGGTTCTTTTTTCGTGAGTCATTTTTTGCTAATTCGAGATATTAGAAACCATATTTACCATTTTGTTCAGATTTCTTCTTCTTCTTCTTTTGGTGGAAACCCAAAGTCCATAAGAAAAAAATGTAAGTGAAGGCAAAACTTAAATTAAAAATAAAGTTCATACTAAAGGAAACTTTATGGATGAAAAATGGAATGAAAAGAACATAAAATAATTTTAATGACTTTGCGTAATAAATAACTATCTCTGTTTCGTATATAAATTTCTATAGAATATTTGAAAACGACTTACTATCTTCGTGATCTAGAGCATGTTTGACTAAACTTAAAATCCAATTAAAATTGAAAATATAGCCGTTATTAGATTTCACTCGTCTAATAAAAGTCAACAATAACGGCTAGTTTTTCAATTTTAATCCGATTTTAATCTCTACCAAACACGCCCTTAATCTTACACCACTGCTCAAGACTTTAGTGGACGACTCTATTACATGGGACCCTGAGGATCCAACGCCACATATCGTTACTTAAAGGTGCCATGTAGAATTTAATATGTTACTCCTCGCGTCGATGAGTTTCAAGTCAAAACCCACGTGGTTGAAGTCAAAACTTGACCGTAGCCCATGAAGGCCCATAAAAGAGGCCCAAAACGAATCAATGAGAAAAAGTCCAACAGTCGAAGCCTTTTTACATACGAATTCCTAAGCCATATGACATTATTCTGAATCGTCCACTACGAACAAAGCCCTGCTCTTCGAAGCCTTTCTTGCTAAAACATCACTAGCTACAAGGAGCTTCGGATCAAAGGTAGCCCCCGAGGGAAATCCCACTGAAGATCTGCTGAAGCGATTGATGTAACAAGTATCAGATTAATCATACAAAATAGGGTTGTAGGATGGCTCTTCTCAGAGCCCTTATGTGTACAATCCAGCATAGTTGATATGGCTGACGAAATTGTGAAGCTTAAAAATTTCTCAAATGGTAGTACTCTGTGTATCCGAAAATTCCTCAATTCTGTTTTATTTCTTCGTTATACTTCGTAGTTGGTAAGTCTTATGGGGTCAATTCTCCTAATTTTATCGTTGCAGTAATAACAGTTTTTAAGGGAAAGATTGCAGAGATTGAGCTACTACTTGCTTAAGTTGATATAATTATTTGAGTGGATAGGATATTTTCTAGTCTTTGAAAACACGTTGAATACTGTGTTGCGTAATAATTTTATTTGTTCTAAATTGTCTTGTTCTTTTTTTGGTCAAAACTGCATAGACATCTTTTTTTGGTCAAAACTGAAGAGTGTCGCCTTCGCTTTTATGTACGTTCAGTTGTATTTCTATCTTCTCAATTTCAACATTGTCATTTGTTAATTTTTTTAACATTCTTTTCTTTCTCCTTCCATTGAAGAAAAGAAAGGTTTGTGCATCATGTACTTACTTCAAAAACTGATCATTTGCTAATGTTTTCTAGCGTGTGTTTTGTTTATTGTGTTACAATAAGGTCACATGTTTTCTTTCATTTTAATCTTAATCTTACTTCTATATTATCCTTATTAAGTTTGACTAATTATTATGTCAATTACTATAAGATTTATGTGAAAACTTACTAAACTTTTAGAATAGTTTAACTTCTCATTAATATTCGACACTAACATAACCTTCAAAAATATCATGCACGGGCTTTCACTAGTTTTGTGAAAAAAATGTTTTTCAGGAATTCCATCGGACCGTAGCGTTTGATTTTTGCAGGCAAGCAACTTGAAGATGGCCGCACTCTCGCCGATTACAACTGTTGGTCCCAGAGTTCACAAAGAACACAAAAATAACCAAGTAAAGTGCAAGAAATAATGAAACAACACGAAGGATTTTTCACCCAAAAGGCCAAAAGGGTCTAGATGTTTAGCTTTCCGCCTACTTACCCGTTGAGCATCCACACAAAGGGATTAAGCTCTAGTTCCACTAAAATCACCAAGAACAGATTACAATGTATGAAGAAATTAGAAATTTCTTCAATATTTCTCTCGCCTCAAAATATCACTCAGAAATTATACACAATCTCATAGAATATACATCAAGTGTACTCGCTGCTTTATCACTAAGAGAATTACACAAAAAATCACTCAGATTTTCAAACAACAGAGAGAATGAGATAACTCTAATCACACAGAGAGAATATCTCACAAAGTTACCGAACCGCCTAAAGAATGAAGCTTCGAGAAACACTTAAAGCAGGAGATCAAACGGTCTTTATCAACAGTGAAGATTTGGCCAAGTGTAAGGCCAGATTGCAAGGCCCAAAAGGAAATGATTCTGGGCCAAAGAAATCGATACAGCACAGGCCCAATACAACCAACATGGCCAAGAAACTATGAGGCAGTCAAAAACATAACAATAACATCCAATATGATTTTATTTTTAGGTTTTAATGACATGTTTTGGAAATTATATGGTTTAACATAGAATCTAACTCTGCATTTGGTTCTGAGGTTGAGGGGTGGAATTATTGAGCCGTCTCTTATGGCACTGGCCAGGAAATACAACCTGGACAAAATGATCTCCCGCAAGTAAGCTCCTTTTTGTTCTTTCGATAGAGCTTTCATTTGATTGATTTTTTCAATTTCCTATTTTATTGTTTCCATCCCTTAATATTTATGTCAGAATAAATAATAATTCGATCTTTTCTATTTCCCTTGATATTCTCTTGCTACTTATTTGGCGGAATAATTGTACTGAAAGTGAAAGACAATGTTGAAAATTTATTTGGTGCATGATACTTTTGTGAAATTTCCATTTGGTGTAACACAAATTCTAAGCCTAAGGACCCATTCTTTCGCGGTTTCAATAATGTTTAATTTTTAATATTATGATGGTCTTTACTATTAAAATGTGGATTAGTCTTGTTATTTAAATTATTTTGCATCAATTTCTATTGCAGATGTTATGCTTGATTGCAACCCCATGCTGTCAACTGCAGGAAAAAGAAGTGTAGACACAGTCACACAGCAACCAGGTACATCCTCGTTATGTGTTTTTATGTTCCAGTTAATCTATTTTTGACTTGGAACATGTTTGCTTAATCTTTAAAAGTTCATTTTTTTGTAAATAAATGAGCAAGGTTTAAAATAAATGAAGTTTTCTTTAGTCAAAGATGAAAATATATTACACATTTACTTTCAATTTAAATAGATTTTTTTACTTACAAGGAAAGGAAAAGTAACATATCTAATTTAAGCTTACCTCAAGATACTCTTGGTTTTTGACATCAATGATGCTTATGTTTCTTTTTTCAGTTGAGGCCAAAGAAGAAGATCAAGTCGATTGCTTGAGGTTTCATTTGTTTTACAAGCTTGCTTTTGTTAATTGACTTCGAAATACAGTGCTGACAGACACAACTAAACATTGCTATAGTTTCATACCTTCTGTTGTTACTTTGCAAGCATATGCTTGAAAACTATTTGTACCGAATTGTCTTTACCGAAAATGTTACACCCTCTCACATGTGCGCGGGGCTCGCGTGAATAAAAAACTCCCAAAAATGTGGTCCCACACCCTATTGTGAGTGTGGGTAAAAGATTAGGTAAAAAAATTCTGTACATGTAGCATTGCCCCTATTTTTATTGGAAAGTTCCTTCCCTTTTCTTGTTTGCCATTAAATGATTTAGTAGCGGGTAAAAGTTCTTCTTGGTATAAGCCGATGTTATGCCCACACAAAGACAGTGTGGTCACTGTGGTGGGAATTTTCGGGTTCATTTATTTATGAAAATACTGTGCTTACATGCCCTCCTTTTGGCTAGCAGCAAGCAGTCTGCAGTTAATTGTGTTTTAAGTGCATGTTGGATCTTTAATCTGCACGCCCATGCATTCACTTGGGAAGGGATACACATGGGTTATGCTCAAGAGCTAGTTGTGTAACATGTTGATTATAGGTGATGGGTGGTTACATTGAAAAAGGCGGGGATCAATGCTCTGCTTAAAGTCTTGTGATTGTTGCCATGTTGCATTCAAGATGACTTTCTCATTTAGTGCAGTTGGATGTTGATACATCCTTGTATGAAGCACTAGATTTGTCTTCTATGATATCCTAAACTCAAAAAATACAATCAATGTGTTTGGCATCCTATCTTTGTAGGACCTCTCAAGGGATACTTAAAGATGTTTTACTTGTACCAGCTGGTCGGCTCCTTGATTGTTCATCAAACGTGAAAAGAATCTTGGAATGAGTTCACACAAGAACGTTGTTTATAGAAGTGTTAAGTGGGATGAGTTGTTCGTGGGCTTGTCTCAACTTGTCCCACAACGAGTTGAGCAACAAACAGTTCGCACGAGTTAACTCGCGCATCAGCTTACCATAATGAGTAGAATGCATAATTTTAATAAAAAATTGATCTGACTGTAAGTCAAATATTGATTTTCTCATCGTACATCGGTTAGCCATGATAAGTAAAATATACAATTTCAATTAAAAAGAATTGTGCGAGTCCGTGAAAACCCAATGGAATTCAGCATGATTGAAAATATCTAAAGAAAATCATTAAGAATTTTCCCACGGGACCAAAAGCACTCTCACCGGTAATCTCCAAAAGGAAGATCATTTGGAAACAAAAATGCATAAATTGTCATATTTATCCATCAATAAAACAAATAACGAAATTCAATTAAAAAAATGGTGATTGGCTTAAAAAATATATTTAAATAACAAATAAAAGTATGTTTTGTACGCTGAGATAGTAAGCGAGATATTTAATAAATTTTAATATATACACATTTCATCGAAATTTAGTTTCCTTCGATTGTAATATAAATATCAAGGAAAAGATCAAAATATTTTATTTGTCTAATTTTGTTTGTTGTTTCAAGATAATCCGAAAAAAAGGAAATGATGATACGATAAAGAGTTCTTATTTCACAAAAAAATAAAAAAAAATTCAATCATGGTAAATGTACGTTCTCATTTACATTTTTGTAGACGCTCTTCCATTTGGATCCATCAAAGCCACTGATTTTAAAAACACCTATCACATTATTGCACAGATTTCTTCCATATAAAATGAGGTCGATAAAAGCGTCATGAAAATGGTATATCTTGCATTATTCAACAAAAAAACAATTGTGAAATGGGACGGTCATGATTGAAGATCACATGATTCTTACATTTTCGTAACGGGAAATGGTAACGCCACAAAATTTGCCATAGTTTAGGCGGCCTCGGGCCCATCAGGAGCGCAAGTTGCGGGCCAATTTAGTTGTAAAAGCAAGGTCAAAGCTACTTTTAATCTATTATATTGTGTAGGTTGAGACTACGACTATAGACGCATCACAGTATAATTGTGCTCCTGATTGATGTAGATTAAAATCATTTTTGTAAATACAAATAAAAGCCGATACAATGAATGGTTGAAAAGTTATAAGTTCCTTGAAATGTGTTGTTAAAATCAAAAATCAATTTTGACTTAAAATTTTAATTTACAGCAAACAATTGCTAAAGGTTTTTAACTTTTAGGTTAACTAACAAAACGTTCCTACCTTTTCATATTTTTGTGTAAATATTCTCTACCTTTATTTTTTTTGACAACTTCACCCTCATTTTTACCTTTCATTGCGGAAAATGTCATTTCATCCACCACCCACCATAAAATACTTCGTTAACTCAAAAAAAAAAAAAAAAAAAAATCTTGTTAAAAATAAGGGTAACATTGTCTTAACCCAAATTTTTCATTACAAATTTTGTAGCAGGTATAATAATTGTGTCATTCCCTCCCTTGAATCCGTGGATCTCCTCCCCCAAAGAAGGTAACCTATATATTTATTCCTTTTGCGCTTGTTATTTGAGGGGATATTAATTTCAATCTTGTGATCAACTTACTGTATTGGGCTTCTTTTGGCTTTCCACGTTTGAGATGGATGACGAATATGAAGGTAATGTGGGCTTTTTCTGGCTCTCCATGCACATTATTCACTAATAATTCTACGTAAACTGCAGCAGATCTTTCTTGATGATATATTCCCATGTCTCTCCATAACTTCCATAGTTGTGGGGTAAATATATCTCTGTTAAATTTGCTTTCCTAATTATGCTAAAAAGTGGTAATTAACACAAACAGAGACTTGGGTGATTAAATTAATGGATACAGTGCAATTGGATTACTGATCAGAGGGTTTTATTTCCCATTGATTTTTTAAAATGATGTTAAAATCAACGTATAAAAAATTCTCACTTCACAATAATATCAAATTTGATATTAATTTGATGTACGTGTAACAAAATTGTAATGTGCTATTATTGACAACAATAAAGTTATTTGTACAAAGTTGAGTTATAAAAGTTAGATTACAAAGTGTGTTGGCAAAATTCAAACCGTTGATTTCAAATGATTTAAAAATCTGTTTTTGAAATAATTGGTGTAGTTACTATTCTGTCAACCAATTTTGTAACCCAACTTGTACATGTAGCATAACTCGATTGCTGTTGCATCTGACAACTTTATATAAAGGCTAGAGCTGTATTTCATATCTTTAATCATTTTGGTTAAGTGCTTCGTAAAGATTGCATTGTAGCATAATTTTCACCATGGAAATTTATGAGTGTAATGTGTACAAAATATTAGAGATGACAAAAAAATCCGTTCAACTCAATTCCTGCTGGGCCCGATCCCGAATGAGGCGGAGATTACCCGCCTAACCAGGTAAATTGGGTTGGGCTGGACTGGGCGGGGCGGGGGTCATTGCCCCGAAGCGAATACGGGAAATATAATCCCTGCCCCGCTACCTGCTCGTTTAAAGTTAATTTCAAATTTAAACCTTTTATCAAATAAAATAAAATATTTACCATCATTTTTAAAGAGAACATAAGTTGTTTTTAACAAATTATATATAAAAAAAAGTAATAATACTTACTAACTAAATATATAAAATATAAAAGCAAAAAATTAAATAAATAAATAAAAAGGACACGGTGCTGCATTCATCCCTGACATGATCAGGACACAGTGCTGCATTCATCCCTGACATGGCCAGGACACGGTGCCTACGTTCCTGACATGGCTGGACATGGTGTATGCATCCCTGACATGACTAGGACACGGTGCATGCGTCCCCGACATTGCCAGCAATCCAATCCAATCCCGTTCCACTTTAACTGATCATGGGTACAAGGCAAGGTGATAAAAATATTTAATGTGATGGGGGTGAAAACGGTCGACACGTTCTATATTCGCCTCGTTGCCATCTCTACAAAATATCATTGTTTTGTTTTCATTGTGTAAATCATCTTTATCATTTAACTTTTAGCATTTGAAAATTCAGATCGATCATTCTATGGACAAATCACCTCTACCATCTCTTTCCATCCATTTGCTACATCTAATGATAGTGTAGTTCACTCGTGTGATATTCGTAACGGTAATTTGGTCAAGACATTAATTGACATCTTTTTCTAAAATTTCAAAGTTTGACATGCTGAAACAAAAATTGAAATTTGCAACTAAACACGAAAATCGAGATCTTGTCCTGTCTCGAATTTATCCAAACAAGTTAGTATGTCAAGCTTAGAATCTCTGATAGAAGTCTCGAGTTTACTAGACAACCCTTGAATTTATAGGGCAAATCTCGAGTTTTCTATATAAAAGTTCGAGTATAGTGCAATTCGAGTTTTCTCAACTATCTAACTTTAAATGTGCATAATCATTGATTAACAATTTCGAATTGTACTATATTTTTTGCGTTCAATTTTAAACACAATTGTGTATCCAATGATATATTATATATCATGGAGATATGTGTGACAAAGTTTGTGTACTAATTTCCTCACATGCTTTGAACAACTTCTATCACCCATCTTTAGAGGGAAAGTAATGTATCATTTGAAATATAATTGAATTTAGACTTCAACACAAAAAATGAAGTACAATTCGGGTTGTGGATAAAAAAAATTATGCACATTTGAAGTTTAGACAGTCTAGCAAACTCAATATTTGGCCAACACACTTAACTTTTGAATAGCAAACTCGAGATTTGATATGCTAACTCACCATAACAAATTTAAGATTTTACTTAGAACTCGAGATTTGTGTTGAGTTGCAAGTTTCGAAATTTGCTTTAGCGTGTTTGACCTCATTTTTTATGAAAAGATGAGCAATAGTGTCTTGACCAAATTACTATTGGCAAATCTCGCGAGTGAACTGCATGCAACCATTTAACGGAACAATGAGATGGTTGGTGTGATTTGCACAAAGAATTATCAATTTGAGCGTATATGAACCTTTTGTGTCAATTAGCCAATTAATTACTAATAAAAAATTATTAATTTACCCACGAAGATCAATAATATTATTCAATTTTAGAGGGTGAAATTAGAAATTTAGATATTTTGAAAGCCAAAATCTGACAATTGGTCTCAACCTACAATCATACTACAAGTATAGAAGTTAACACTTGGAGAATGTTCATTGCAAGATGAGAAAAGATAAAAGCAGACAAACAGGGCGCTAACCTTATGGATTCCATCAATTAAGCCTGTATGTGAGGCTTAATTCCTCAACTTAATATCCGAATAGTAAGCCGGTCTTCCCCCTAGCAAATCATTTTGCTACTTTTTGGGCTTCATTTTATCAAAATGCATTTTTCTCTCATATTTTGAACCACACATCTTTCAATAAAATAATTTTACACGTAAACCTAAAATTTTTCTTTTTTATTAACCACATATTCTTCAAAAATATATTTTTCTCGAAAAACATATTTTAATGCAGCCAAGAATCTATTTAACCACCTCATAACCTTCTAATGTCGAATTGTGTGGCACTTGGCTTTAACTCTTAACGCAAACCACTATGTACAAATTTGGAGTGAGACATATTATAAAAATTCATTGTTTCAAAATATATTTTCTTATCAAAATGGGGCTTAAACGAGGGCTAACTGAAAATTGGACGGGTTCCACTAGTGCAACTTGTCCATTTAGAAATGTTTGTCAGGTTTTTTAGTAATAAATAAAAAATATTAAAATTGAAACTAGTCTTGTAATATTGACCCCATCCATTAGATCCCCTCAAAACTTGGTCCTTATATTTTTCTAATTTATTTGGCCTTTAACTTGGTCAAAAGAGTCCCTTCATTTCATAACCATCACATAACAATCTTGTGGAAGGAGCCTTCAAGTAATCTACGACTATTTCAGCTCAGCTCAGCTCTCTCTCCAGAAAACACCTTAGCGTATAAAGTAAGAAACCCAAAAGTCATAATACAGCTGCAAGGATTCCCCACTTCGCGTGTGTGTATATATATAGGCATCTGGATTCCCTAAATTCGTCTCAATCTCTTCAAACAAATCGTTCATATGTTTTACAGTTTCGGATTATACAATAATATATCATGAGCAATATTCCAACATCCTTAACAAATTCTTCCCTTTCACTCTTTAAACTTGCCATTTCGGCATCAGATCCTTGGCCTTTTTCTCTTGTTTTCTTGTAACGTCTTTTAGATCTATCCATTTCTGCAAGAAAAAATCCAGGGCTTTATTGTTTTACTGTGTATTTTTTGATCTTGAGATGGGTAGTGGAGATAAGAGTCATCTGAATTTCCATCTGAACATGCCGTTGATTCATTTCCACCACCACCACCAGGGGAAGAAGGATATACCCAAGGGTTGTGTGGCGATAACGGTGGGGCAAGGAGAGGAGCAGCAGCGGTTCATTGTACCGGTGATCTATATCAACCATCCGCTCTTCACGGAGTTGCTTAAAGTGGCTGAAAATGAATATGGATTTGATCAAAAAGGTCCAATTAATATTCCCTGCAATGTTGAAGAGTTTCGCCATGTTCAGGATATGATCAATAAAGAGAAATCCCACCACCACCACCACCACCAGTTTCTGTGCTTCAAGGCTTGAAATTTATGCATTTTACTATTAGGTGATTCAAATTTGATGTTTTTTTTTCCTCTTTTGAATTAGTGGTTATTAATTACTTTATGTATTCCTTTCTTTATTGGTTGTTGATCCACTTGTGCCGTTGCAGCTGAAGATGATGATGAAATTTATGATACTTGTAAATAGGTTTTTGCCTTTTTTTTTTTTTTAGAGAAAGAAATTCAGAATAACTTTTAACAATTCCAATTAATTCCACATTCCCTTTTAAATTTCAATAATGGAGAAAATGGGTCAATTTAGTTTAGAGAAAATAAAAATAAAAATTTAATATTAATTTCTAACGAAGATTAATAGAATTATTCAGTTGGAATGCAATGTGAATGTGGAGAAAGGGGTTAGAGGGCATCAAGCAATTGGCTTTCCGACCCAGATAGATTTTTTTTTTTTCCGAAATTGTGGGCAAGTAGTAAGATAGACTCAATAGTATTCTACAATATTAAAAAGGTGAAACGACTGGAATTTGCATCTAACATATGTTATGCTTGTTTGGTAAATATTCTACTTTAAAATGTTGATCGAACTTCCATTTTCATCAAACGTCATTGAATTTACAAATTTTATCCACTTATTCACCATATATTTTATGAGCCTTACCAACTTTTTATCACCATCACACAGCCGTTTTATATCAATATAATACGCTCGACTAAATTAGAATAATCAAATGAAAAAGAATTTTTTTTAAAAAAAAAGGTTCAAAAGTAGGTAAAAATTATGAAAAATGATCTTTTTTTTTTGAAGAATACACAATTGAGAATGAACGTGAAAAATGATTCTAAAAAAATCACTTTCAATTTCAAATATACGATTACTGATTGAACAAGCCATCTAGATTATTCCATATCCGTTGGTTTATTTACTATGGCAAATGCTAAAAGGTTAGATGGTTGGGTTTGTTAGAAATGACCAATAAGATTGGAGAAATGGGTCCCAACATCATATTGTCGTCCATGTTCTTTACTTTGTTTTTTATTTGTGGTTGCCACACGGCACTCTTTTTATTTTTTTTCCAAAATATTCGACTTCGAATATTTCTTATGGTAGGAAAATTCTGGGATTTATTCTTGTATACTTTCTACTTTTTTTTATGTCATTCCTAACATGCTACACTACTTATGATTATCATAGAGACAAATTTAAAGACGACTTGTTTATACCAATTACGTGATGTTTACGTTACTCAATAAATAATTGAATTCTATCATATTACCCTAGAGTTTGTGGAGGAAAATAAGATAACAAACTCGTGCTATAATCGGGGAGAGATAAGATCTCGTATTACCGGTCTTGGAAGGATAAAAATTCTTACCTCAAAAGTTTTAAATTCTTAAGCAACGAGTATATCATTTTTGTATTATTCCTTGCATA
Source organism: Fraxinus americana (assembly GCA_035079005.1). Classification (NCBI taxonomy): domain Eukaryota; kingdom Viridiplantae; phylum Streptophyta; class Magnoliopsida; order Lamiales; family Oleaceae; genus Fraxinus; species Fraxinus americana. The sequence continues at coordinate 31,850,811 of CM068710.1, read as the reverse complement.
ATAAATGTATACAATATAAAATATAAAATAAAAATGAACAAGTATTTTCTACTTAAATGAACTGTAACCAACTAGGCAAAATATAAGTTGGCATATCTTTCGCGGCAAGAAAAGTAATTATTCTTCTCCCCTCCCCGGAAGTGGGAAACTTTGACCTTTCCACTGGGAATTTTAGATTGGAATGAGCGTTGACTTTGAAAACGTTTCCAGATCTTGGAGAGTTCAAAAGCAAAGAGGTGAGGTTAAAAAAAAAAAAAGGGAAATGCTATTCATCCCCAATTTATGTGGCATTAAATGATAGGTAAAATTAAATAAGTCATTTAATTTCACTTATCATTTAACCAATCATTTACATACACATAGACTAGGAATGCATCCCCACGGGGATGAATAGCATTTTTCAAAAAAAAAACACTTCACATGTAGAAGCATCACTTAAAATTAATTTTGCCGAATTACACTTGTGATAAATTTTTAAAGTAGATAATGAGACGATTGGTTTTGCTAGTATATTCGATACTTGTATTTCAAACCGTTCAAAATTTTCTTCTATCCATTTTTCTGCCTTTTTAATTAGTCTTATATATCTATGCAACGTAATAACAAAAATGAACCCGAGGGCACTACAATGTTTATTTGCTTAGTTTTCTTACATGCCGGCTATTGTCATTTTTTCCCTTTTGATATAGATTCTCACCTTGAGACGATTAAACCTTTATCATAGATTGTTGACAATTCCTTCCCTCGACCACAATTGTGAAATTTTCATGACCACTACTAAAACGGCAGCCTCAAATGGCGGTTGATAAGTACGAAGGGGAATAGCTGGTGCGATCTTGAGATGACTCAATTTGACATTTTATAGGCTCTTTGTCAAGAGTTTTGTTACATGTACATCATGATTTACACGTTGGTGTACATAATGTCCAAGTGGCTGGTGGAAAAAAAACATAATGCCAAGATGATAACCAATGATGAAATGCCACTTGGACATTATGTATACCTAATATACGTGTAGAATAATTCATTTGTCAATGGTATGCACAAGTCTACCATTCTTAGGTAGTCTTGATTGAAATATCTATAGCGAGTTTGTTTGTATTAGAAATCATGGGAAGACCTTTACATGAATAGGAGAACAAAATAACTTGGTCCACGCTAATGAAAACCATGGAATGGATATTTTTGCACCTATTTGGACTCCATTTTATTCAAAAGATATGTTTCTCTTTTTTATTTTCAATCACACGTCTTCTCCATTTTTTGTTCCTTGTTGTTTTTCAATAATAAAAATAAAATTAACTAGTGTTTATCGTGAATTTTATGTCATTAAACTTCAATTTTTTTCAAATGAATCGCTGAACTTCAATTTAATTTCAAGTTATCGTTGTAACATTTCGTTACCATCATCCTCCAAACCAATAGAAATTGTTAGTTGATAGTCATGTTATAACGATATTCTATGTAATAAAATGACGCTCCAAAGAGGAGAAAAATTTAAAAAGAAAGTTATAAGTCGGGGATAACAAAAAAACTCGTTCAACTCGATACCTACGAGGCCCCGCTTTGAATGGGATGCGAATTACCCACCAAATCAGGTAAATGGGGCGAGGATTGTTGCCTCAAAGTGGGTACGGGAAACATAATCTTCATCAAGTTATCCGTCACGTTTAAAGTTTCAAATTTAATTTTTTTATCAAATAAAAATAAAGATTTATTATCATTTTTAAATAGAACATGAGTTGTTCTTAACAAATCGAAAAAAAAAAAGTAATAACATTCACTAATAAAGACATAAAAAAGTGAAAGTAAAAAATAAAAAAATAAACTGCCCTAACCTCAATCCGCCCCGTCACTCTTTAACAGAGTATGTTGGCGGAACAATATGACAAAAATAGCAGATGGAGTGGGGGACAGAAATGACTGACTCGTCCTATACTCATTCTGTTGTCATCCCTAATTATGACATTGATATGTAGAAGAACTATTGTATTATGATTGTCAATTAAATAATTTTTTCATTAGTGTACGAGATGACATGTAGCAGAGTGGATAGACTTAAAACTAAATTCAATTAATGATATAATTAAGACAAATTATAAATAAGTGGTTCAATTGAAATTTTGCTAAAAGTTCAGTGACCTCAGATGAAATTTATCCCCAACATTTTTGTTAACACATGAAGGTGTCGGAGGGTCTATGTTGAAATAAAAATAATAATTCGTTAGTCAAAAGTAAAATAATGCTAGAAGTTGGGCGATTAAAATAATATTTGAACTCTTTTCCTAACAAACTTGAAGATTTCTACGATTTTATGTGAGAAGAGGGAATATTTTAAATGGACACCTAATAATTAGTGTTTACATTGTCAAATTTTTTTTGTCAAATGCATCTAACACTTTTAGTCCTCCTACCTCGTCTGCCGCTATTAGGTCTCAACTCGTCCAATTTGAATAGGCTGGTTGGGTTATTTTCTATTTTTCCCTTCTATTATCTCTATTTCATTCATTTTTCCTACCCGTCAATTACATTCTAAATTCACAAACAAAGGGATGGCAAAAAAATAAAATCCATTATACCTGATATTCACGGGAAACATGGTCCCTATTCGTTACCCATTCCATTTAAAATTCATTTTAAAATATAAATTTTAATCACACAAAAATAAAAGAATCGCTATCGTTTTTAGAGGAAACGTTAAGGGTCTATTCTTTTTACTGTTTTCAAACTATTTTCAGCTTTCAAAAATACAGAAAACATGTTTACTGACATATTTTCAGAAATAAGTTTAAAATTTACAAAGAAAACAAAAAACGCTAAAGAAGTCGTTTTGGCTTTGGCTGTTTTCGGTTAAAACCAAACCAATACTTCATTTTTTTTATTTTTGAAAACAAATTTTCAAAATGATAAAAAGAACGCGTCTTCATCAATCTCAAAATGAACACTCAAAACACAAAATTCAAAATGAATTCAAAACTAAAAACTGAAATACAAATAATGCAGCCCCTAGTTTTTCTAGAATTTGGAAAAAAATTATTGATTTTCATGAACTAAAAATATTTAAAAATATAAAAGCAAAAATACAAAAAAATTTTAAAAAATAAATAGGACAGTAAACAAGAGACAGTGACATGTCCCGTCCCTTCCCGCCTTACCTTAACTCAGTATGGACAAGACGGGACACGAGAATGGTTTTTCCGCCCCACCGTTGCCATTCTTACAACTACCAAAAACAAGAATAAGAATTCAAAAAAAATAAAAATAATAATAATTAGACAATGATGATGATGATAATAAGGGTATTGCTATTTTCATTCACCATTTTTATATATCTATCACACTCTAAGTTTATGCAAATTAAAATTTTAGGTTTTATAAAAAAGTACTATATTCACCCACTTTTATTTCAATATTAACTTTATTATATTCATTCATTTAAAACTATACATCAACACCAAATTCCAATACAAATATTCTCATTTTCAGCCTCAAAATTTCGTGTCTCAATAATTTACAAGTTATCTGGAAGCTATCATACGTTGAGACAAAAATGGGCAAATTGTAATATACTGAACTAACATGGACAAACTAGAAATCTTGATGAAGACAAAAAACCAAGCTCATGAGCTGTCATCGTTTTTCACTAAATAATTATTTTATAAAAATCACAATTTTGTTACAGTTAACAAAAGTGCCTGTCTGGTTCTAATTTTTCTGGGAAGTTCTAAAAGATAATCTTGATAATAATAACAAAAAAAATGCATTGAATGGAAATACAAAATTTTAAAAAACAAAAGAAATAATCACATTAAAGTTGCATACCATCTTCAGATGAGTTAAGTACAAAGAGATATTTTTAGCAGAAAATCCACTATTTTAGAGTGAAAAAAAATCCGAAAGTTGCAATTTTATGATTTCGTGGCTTTTCGTAAAAGTTCAAACGCGAGAAAAGATTCAAAATTTTACGAAATATTTTGTGGGTCCATAAAAAAAATTGCTATATTATCGTTGAATAATAATTTAGTGGGTGGATAAAGCTGAAAATGTTGAAAAAGCAATGGATGATTAAATTAGTCTTTACTTAAGGTTAAAGATTTTGTTATGCAATCGAGACTTGTGATAGCAATGGTAATATGAATACACATTGATGGTATGATGAGAAAGTTTATGTTCTCAAAATTTCCTCATGCCTCAACAATTTTCTCCATTGCTGAAAGAAAAATGCTATTCATCCTCAATGGGGATTCATCCCCAATCTATGTGGATGTAAATGATAGGTGAAACGGAGTAAGCAGTGTGGAGGACGCTCTGTGTCTATCCAACTCGCTCTTGTCCAGTAATGTACCGCTTTTCAGATGCAAATAGATCTCTCTACTAGAAAACCGAAGGAGCACACAAAGGAGAAGGGACTCACCAAGCAACAACTACGTTGTTTGTGTAAGCGGAATCGAGTTTCAAATCATAAGATGATGAAGTGACTGCACCAACGAATCAAGCTGAACACATCTTTGATCCACTCTACGAAATGAAAGCGAGATCTTGCAAAACAACCACGCAACGCCCGGATCTGCAAGAATGGCTATGTAGGTAAGGGGATCAGCGCTATGATCGCTTTGAGTTCTGCTCGAAGTGTGTATGCTTACGTACGAGTTGCTATTCAGCCCTAGATCGGGTTCTGGGTTCTTCCCTCGAACTCCGCGAAGGTATTTCGTAATGTAAAGCTAATATAAAATAGATTAAGGATCAGGTCGGAGGGTGGGTGTAGCGAAATAAAGCAGTTGCAAATTGGCATGCGAAACCAAGAAGGAACTTCCTTATTCACTCTTGAACTACAGGAATGCTAGACTGAAGACCGTCATGCTTTGCTTGCTCTCCTGCGCCTACCAGGACCCGTCAAGCGAACAAGCCCAGTTGAACAAAGAAAAGTAGGCCTGTCAAGAAGACAAGCTCCACGCTCAAGCTGTATCTCCTTCCTCCTTACCTTATAGTAGCTACTAAAGGACATTTTCTTGTTATCCTAACTCTTCAACTCCCACTCCAAGCTTTGGCAGGGTTTCTTCCTTTATTGAGTTAGCTTGGCTCTTGGCTTTGGCATATGGAATAGAATCTTTCCTTATAGCTAGTCTTCTGAGACCTTCCTTGCTCTGGAATACGGATTTTATTTGGCATGCCTAGCTTTATGGGAAAGATCATATCTGGATCTAACTCCTCGAGAAATCACTATTGCCTTGATTTAGCCGATTTAGTCCCTTTCAAGGGAGTTGAAGTTCTGTTCGGAAATGAAACCAGTGAAAGTTGCCCAGTTCGGTTAGCCCTGCCCTTAGTAAGTCAGCATTCCACTTTGGTCAATCTTATAGATAGAAGATCCCGAACCTCCGTCATTGGATCTCGCTCAAAGGCTGGACTAACTAAGCGCTAAAAGGACCGGTCTGAAAGTGCAAGATCCGATTCAGAGTGAATAGGCACTGCACCTGGGATCTCTTTCAAAGGAAGGAAAGAGGCCAAACCAACCCATGAAGTAAGAAGTAAGCATGGGCCCTTCCCTTCTAAGCGCTTTACGGAAAGTCGGGAGGAAGAGTCAGCCAGGTGCCTAAGAAAGGTCATCTACTGCCGATGGAGTAAGCGCTAAGGAGCTCATCCCGAGTCTTTGTACTTGCCCAAATCCCCTGCTTGCAAGGGATCGAACTGTTTACTTATCTTTCTTTCCAGGGATCTCCCTCGAAGGATTGATGAGAAACCCTTGCTTGAAGCTTGCATTCAGGAAAGTATGTCTCCGGTCTTTAGCCAATTCCAGTTCAATCGGGACAAGGCAGTTCTATGATCCGAGCCGAGGGAAAAAGCTAGAAGGCAAGGCTTCAATGAGCTATAAGGCTGAAAGCAGTACCAAACCAAGGAAGGAATCAGAGTAAACAAGATCAGCCCTTCAAAATAGAATGGTAAATATCAGATCTGGATTAGATCAATGAATAGGAATAGATGAATTCTAAGCTGAATTGAGTTACGTTCTTCTACCCGAGGAAATTCGACTAGTGAAATGCCCCGTTAGAGTGACTCTTTCAGGGGAATTCCGAGAGCCCTTAGCTTAGGGGAATCCGGTTGGATCGAACGAAAAGCAGAAGTAAGAATTCCGCGATGGGATTGAACTTGAACGAACGAATAATTGATTCGCCTAGTACGTAGTCCCAGTCTCACTTGGATCGCTTCGAACAACATGGTTCACTTCTTTGATTCGTGGATTCGTTCCTCCCCTGGCGGAAAAGAAACTACTCCTTGCCCCAACAAACCCAAATCCTACCCTTCCCGCCGTAGACGCAACCCGGTCCGCTTCGAGATCAGTTCAATCAGCGGCTAAGTCCGCTTAAGTACTCACTTCCGCTCCGCGGTAAGCATGCGAGTCAATTAGCCCCTTGACCACTTCTGTCTCTGAACTCACTTATCAAGTCTGACCTTTTCCCCGAGATCGGTTCATCACTCGCAAACCGGCCAATTAACGCCGTATAGACTGTGGATACATCTCCACTGGGGATGAATAGCATTTCTCTTGCTGAAAATGAGGATCTTAGCATTGGAATTCGAAGAGCCAATGGAAGTTGTAGCTTTGGTGGACATGAGACATCATCACCGTTAAAATAACATTTTCTTTGCAGATTATAGCCTTAAATCTTGGAGTGAATGTATAGATGTATAAAGTGATGGCCATCCTTTGAAGTTGATAGATTTAGAATGATATATTTTATTTTATTTTCGTCTATTTAAGTAAATTTACTTGAGGTTAAAAATGTAATATAAATTCTCTTAAAAGATAAATAAATATAGAGGATATTGCAAAAAAATGTCTAATTTTACATAGTCATTTGCAAAAATGTCCGAAATTTCTTCAATGTCCATTTTATTATGATATAGACAAAAAATGCTCTCATTAACAATTTTAAATTTCACAATGAAGACAAAATTATTTATATAATTAAAAATTGTATTGACCAATAATAACTCGACACATAACATATACTACTTATTTTAAAAAGCACCACGTCAATCATGCATTAAATGCTCACTTCTCCTTATAAGTAAGTAAATAAAACAGTTATGAAATGACGAGAAATACACCCGAAACGGCGAAACGTCAAGAATATTATTAAATGTAAAGAACTCTCACGTTCGGAAGGAAATCTCATTTTAAACAAATGAGACGTCGAGTGTCGAGAATAACAACTATTAAATACAACTATTAAAATGTGATAATGACTTTTAAAATGTCTAAGAAGGTTATGAAATGTCAAGAATAACAACTATTGAACACAATTTATCAATAAAAACAAGATTTCAAAGAAAAATTACATTTTACCTATAATTGTGAAAAATCTAATCAATTGCAAATTTGGATGAGATTAAATTTTTCAAAATGAAATTATATGAATTTCTTATGAATTAAAAGAATATATTTATTTTTTAGTGTTAATGATTTTTTGACTTCATCTTCTTCATATTTTCCCCCAAAATTCTTGATCAATACCAGATAATAAAAACAAATGAATTCATCAGGAATTGAGTAATGCTATTTACCTCCACTGAGATTACAAATACAGTTTAGGTGACGTTAATGTGGCATTAAATGATGGTACTTATTTAATTTCACATTTTCATTTAACCAATCATTCAAAGTCATTTAAACTGTGTTCGTAACCCCATTTGGGATGAATAACATTACCATTAATGTAGCTTCTAATGGAAGCTGCTCTTCCTTCTCGAAATTCGTGATAAATTGAAAAATTGCTTCATATTTCATTGAAGGTATAATAGATAGGAAAATGCTACTTAGAGCATCTCCAACAGACTCTTTAAACATGAGATGCTCTCTATTTTAAAGAGTCAACATGTAAAATCATGCTCCAATAGACTCTTTAAATTAAGATTTTAATTTAGAGAGTGGGTTTGGCTCTCCAAATTTGGAGAGCCAAACTCACTCTCTATAATTAAATGCATTCAAAGAGGTTTCAATTTTCAATGTAGAAAAACAATAAAATAATCTATAGAAAAATTAGTTAAAATAAAAGATAAAGAAAAATAATAAATATTTTTTGGGAATAGTAAATTTAAGTGTTAAATATAAAGAGTTTGTTGGAGTACATCAAAATTTTAACTCTTTAAATTTATAGATGCTCTCCAAATGATAGAATATGCTCTTTAAAAATAGAGAGTCTCTTGGAGATGCTCTTATACATTAGGGGGTATATAAGGGTGTCCATAATGGACACCCGACACCTCCCCATTGGATGAAATGCCGACCCTACATGCACTTCATCCAATGGGAAGGTGTCGGTATCCATTATGGACACCCTTATGTACACCCCGATGTACTTGTAGCACCTCCCTAATAGATAATTTAGTATCAAATTTGGTCATTTTTACAAAAATTATTAAAATTAGACATTTTTCAAGAAATTGACTATTTTTGTAAATCCCCCATTAATATATAAAAACCGAGGAAATGACTACTCCCTGTAATAAATATCAAAAGAAAAAGGACTGCTGAGTGCTGCCTGTCTATCCAATTCATCTTCCTATCTTCTCTTTCACACAGTTGAGTTCAATCTCACCATTTTCCTGCATAATGCTGTCATGTACACCCTCTTCCATTTCCCTCTTTTCCATCTCAAAACTCACAATTTCGACCTCACCTTCGAATCAATCCATTCAATTCCAATTGGTAACCCCTCGAATTTTCCTCTACAAAAACTTCTCACCGACACTGGCGGTCTCTCGCTCCGGAAACACTTCTATAAGTAATGATAGCCAGCCATCTGTAATTCTGGACAGCCTCAGAGTCCTCGAATGGGACCAGCTATGCGACACCGTTGCTTCCTTTGCCGGCACTTCTCTCGGCAAACAAGCCGCCAAGGTTTTCATTTAATTATCTTCTCAAATTTTGACATGTTTGGCTAGGCTTAAAAAGATTACTTATTCGAAGGGTAGCGATCAAAATAAGTAAATAACACGTTTGAGAACAAAAAACTAATCAAAAGTAAGTTTTACTTATTTGAAGACATACTTGTCTTGCCAAGGATCGTTTCAAAGTAATCTTGAGTTGCAAGTACAATAGCCTCACTGTAACATTCAATCACATATTACTGCGGGGTAAACATTTTTATCTTTTCAATAATTTATGGCATGCAGGAGCAATTATGGAATTTGAATAAGACGTTTGATGAAAGTGTGAAACTATTAAAGGAAACCGATGCGGCTGTGGAAATGCATAAATACGGTGCAATGACGGATTTTTCTGGAATTGATATCAGTTTAGTATGTTCCATTTCTTCGATGTGAAGATGGTTAAATTTCATTTCATTTATTGTTTACGGTGTCCTGTACTATTAAATTTGGTTAAGATAATGAAACAAATTATTCATGATACATTCATTAAATTTTCCTTCGTGATTGTTGAAGGTGAAAACTGCTATTCAATGTGCTGGTAGTGGTTTTCCCATGAGTGGGAATGAAGCACTGGCACTTTTATCCCTGCTACAGTTCGCAGAAGCCTTGCAGTTAAATGTCAAAGCCGCAACTAAGGAAGATTCAGAGTGGTATCAACGGTTTATGCCGCTTTCTGGAATGGTATGATATAGTACTTATCACCATATGGAATCTGTTGTGGTATGTGCTTAGTATATGTAATGGCACTATTTTTTATTTTTATTTTTCATAATTTTATTGCAGATTTTGGAACTGGTAGTAAGTCAATCATTAATCAAGTTTATACAGCAACTAATAGATGAAGATGGTTCTGTTAAAGATTCTGCGGTTCGCTCTTAACTCTATCATTGATACAGAAATTTCACTTTGATTTATATTTGCCTTATTGCTTCCATATATGTTTCATGTTTCAGAGTTCCACTTTGAGACAGGCTCGCGATCAAGTCCGGTTTCTTGAAAGAAAGGTAGATTACTCGTTTCCTTTTTCTTTGTGGCCATGGGGGTTTAAATTTCTGATTATGTTGTTGTTTTCTGGCAGCACTTGTTGAATTTGACCTGAGATTTTCACCTCTTAGGATCAAGTTATTTATATAGGTTCTTTTAAGACGCAGATAACTTATAGGTGTCAAAATTTCTCTTACCCATTATCATTTGATGAAAGCAATAAGAACCTAGTCGATAGCAGTAGGCATCTGAATTCTGAGGTTTTATACTGGGTCTTTTGGGAGTTCTGGACTCTGTTGCACAATCCGAAAATGCGAGGACAAAGCTCCTTTGAGACCTTTCTCAATGCCAAGATTCCACCTTGAAACACTCTGTCTCTTAGTCTCTCAACTTAGGTTTCCTCTCTTTACTCCCAAGCGTAGTTTTTTCATGTAAAAACCCTGTATGCAGACAACTAGAGATGTCAGATTCATATAGATGCTGATCCTTAACATAGAATATGGATCTATAAAAGTGGATAAGTAAGTCCACACTAAACATACATAGTAGGTCACCAGGCTTAATTAGTTTAATTGGGATATTAAAGATATGTATGTTTCTTTTCCTCAGATTTCTGTCCTTGATGCTGCTTAACAAAGTGCTCCCAGTTTTCCATCCTATATAGACTAAAAAGTGGTTAATCATTTTTTTTAAATGAAGCTTTTATGCCAATCGGAGAGTGTCACAGTTCTTCTTGAATCACTGTAGCTTCTCTCCAATCAAAGAAACTGGAAGTTCTGACTGTTTGCTGTTGTATTCTCTTCTCTATTCAGTTATACCAGTTGCTCGAGAGTATGATTAGGAATGAAGCGAAAGAAACATCCATTTTGGTAAGCTGTGCTTCTTTTCTGGTACAAATATGGAAAAGAAAGTGTACTTACATTTATAATTTGATGTGTTATTGATTAAACTATTATTATTTCTTGGTTCAGGAATTAAGTAATATTGATGGAAGATGGTGCATAAAGTCAGGGGCTGATATTCGACCAAGTTTTGAGGGACTATTGCTTTCTAGGTGCATCAAATTCTTCAAATATCTTATTTTGTACACAGGATGGACTTTGTCCATACCTTTGTTCTTAACGTTTCTACTTGATTTTATTTTATTTTATTTTATTTCTATTTTATTTGTGTTTATGAATGCGTGATAGTAGTGTGACTTCCATCACAAAATAAATTATATGATGAACGAGAAAGATATTAAACTGGCACGAACTATGCATTTACAAAAACATATGATCCAGTCAGGAATTTCTAATTGAGCTAAAGGAAATTTAGAATTTTCATGACCTTCTCGTGCACATGAAGAGACTAATTGGAAATTGTGTGCAATTTTGATATTCTTTTACACACCATTTAATTAAAATCTCAAGTGTATTGCTTATTTTTTATTTTTATTTTCATGGAACTTCAATTGTTACCTATCTTTTGTAACATTTATCTGCCAATAATCTCTTGTTGAACTGACTGAACAGATCCCCATAGTAATGATCATACACTGTTCAACAGTATGACTATTAGATTTCTTTGATATCTTCAGTGATTTTTGTTATTGATCTAGGCAAATTATTGATTGCTGCCTGGAAGTCTTTCCATATTCTGCAAATATTGCTCTTTATGAATAACAGGTAATAAATACCCTATTCCAGTGATTCAGGTGGAGGAAGCGTTTTAGAGCCTCTTTCTGCTGTATCATTGAATGATGAATTGCAACGAGCCATGGCGTCTGTGGCAAAGGCAGAGTCGGAAGTGCTCTTAAAGATAACAAATAAGGTTTTGCCAAATTTGTTAAAGTAACATATTATTTTCTCTATTTTAACTATAATTTAATTGGTATTTTTCATTTTCTATTCGTGTAGGTACAAAAGGACATCAGTGACATTGAACATGTATTTAATGTCATGATTCAAATGGATATGGTAGGTACGTTCAACCTGACTAACTCTTTGGTTACTAACAATATCCCTTTTTCTTTCTTGCAACTAGTTGATCCATATGCCTAGTTCTGATGCTGCTTCTATTCTATGCATTAACAACTCTGTTCATGCTTACTTCTGTGACAGACTAAATAATCACGGGAAATGTTATATTTCCAGTTAGTGGATGAAAAACTCACACACAAACTCACACATATGTTGCTGCAATAAAGAGTTTCTCTAGTTGTATAGGTGGAATGGTGGTCAGAGCTGATGTCTAAAGCTAATTGTTATGTGAAACAGAATATTATGCTTTTGGCAGCCTTCAGAAATCTTCCATGTCTTATACGCTTCTTTTCCTTAAAGATAAGTGTATTTATTTTGCAAGCTAATGCCTAAAAAAATTCATGACCTCTTCTGCCTAACTTGTTACTTTCAAATGCCAACCCGCCATAGTCTTTCAAGGAGTGATTGGTGGTCAGATACCAGATGGTTGTGTATTAAAATACTCATATTGATATTTAGTTTACATGATTTGGGATTTTGTTTATATTTCTTAATTGTCTTTCTATTTCCTGTTAGTACAGATCAATGCTAGAGCACGATACAGTCTTTTATTTGATGGTTCACGCCCAGAATTATATTTGCCACAAGATAAGGATAGCGGTCTTACTGCTGATGCACTGCCAGACAACAAAACTTTAATGACATCACAACATAGTCAGGAGAAATGGACTTTGTATTTGCCAAAAGCTTATCATCCTTTGTTACTTCAACAACATCGTCACGATTTACGCGAGGCCATGAAGGATGTCAGTAATGCTAACGCTGTAAGACATGCATTCAACTTGGTTTGAAGCTTTTGTCATCTATTTGCACATTTTTATTTCACTATTATTCTATAATGGATGTATGAATATTGTCACGGACTTGCTGTTTTCTTCAAGCACCGTGCGGCACTTAGTGTCTCGAACTTCCGCCCCTGCGGTTTTTACACTAAGTCAGCCTCCCAACTAGCGTCGAGGTCTTAGAAAGGCACCAAGTAGAACACTTAGGCAAAAACTTAAAGAAGGAACACAAGTGTTTATAAAGAAAGCTTTATATTGAACAAAGAGGGTTTATAATGCATATAGCTTTACAACTTCACTCTCTTGGAGCAAATGAATGAACCTACCTATCTATTTATAGGTAAAGCCATTCATAATGGATGGCTAGGATCAATTTGATCCAACGGTCTATATTTCCTCTCTAGAATTCTCTACAATTATCCATACTAAGATATTTACAAAGAATTAACTAGGAGTCTCTAGAATAATCTACAAGTGTTAGACTTGCTAATTATCTAGAATCATCCATGATCTTCTAGGTGGTTTCATGTTCCATCCTTATCTAGAACCTTTCGGATTAGTCTCAAGACACCCTTGTTCTAGATAATTTCACCATCTTTGTTATGAAACGAGCGGGTCGTGACACTCTCCCCCGCCTAATTAGGCGACGTCCTCGTCGCCGTGTAGTGCTTCAGTTTGTCTTCGAACTGCCACAAGTCTTCTTGTGCCTCCTGTGTTGCTTCGGACTCGGGCAATCCTTTCCATTTGATTAAGTATTGTTTGCAAGGAGGTACTCCACGCCTCCGAACCACGCGGTCCGCCAAAATCTCATCAACCTCCTTGTCAAAGGACTTAGTCACAATCGGGGGTGCCCGTTGCGACTCGCTTCGGCTAGGGTCTTTCATGTCCTCATGGAATGGCTTCAACATACTTACATGAAAGACCGGATGAATCTTCAAAGTTCTAGGTAGGTCAAGGCGATAGGAGACCTTGCCAACCTTAGCAACAACCGGGAACGGCCCTTCATACCTCCGCACCAAGCCTTTGTGAACACTTCGGTATGCTTTGAACTGTTGCGGCAATATTTTCACGAGGACTTGGTCACCAACCTTGAACTCCAACGGCCGTCTCTTCTTATCTGCCCACTTTTTCATTCGTCTCCGGGCCTTGTCCAAGCAGGAACGAGCTAAGTCGGCATGCTCCTCCCAAGACTTAGCCATTTTATAGGCTCCAGGACTTTTCCCTCCTTCAATGGAAGTGGACAAAGTGTGGGGCGTTAGTGGTTGTTGCCCGGTTGCCAACTCGAATGGACTCCGCCCCGTAGCCTCACTCCTTTGTAAGTTGTAGGAAAATTGAGCAACGTCTAGAAGCTTGGCCCAATCTCTTTGATTGGCACTTACAAAGTGCCGAAGATAGCATTCCAACAAAGCATTCACCCTTTCAGTTTGCCCATCCGTTTGTGGGTGAAAGCTTGTAGAGAAGTGTAAGTCTGAGCCCAGGAGTTTGAACAACTCCGTCCATAACCGTCCGGTGAAACGGGGGTCCCGATCACTTATTATGCTTCGTGGTAACCCCCAATATTTTACCACATTCTTGAAGAATAGCCTTGCCGCTTCTTCCGCCGTGCAATCCTTAGTGGCCGGAATGAATGTGCCGTACTTCGAAAACCGATCGACCACCACCATGATTGACCCGAACCCTTCAGATTTAGGCAAGGCGCTAATGAAGTCCATAGTGATGGAATCCCATGGACGCTCCGGGATGGGTAAAGGTTCCAACAAACCCGCCGGTGATTTGGTTTCTGCCTTGTCTTGTTGACATACAAGACAAGTCTTCACATAAAGCTCAACCATATCCTTCATTTGCGGCCAATAGTAAGCTCTCTCAAGTAATGCCAATGTGCGTTTTTGGCCGGGGTGTCCGGCCCACTTGGTATCATGGCATTCCTTGATAATATCCCGCCGCAAGTTGTTCCACTTAGGAACATAAACACGCTGCCCTGTGGTGTAGAGTAGGCCGTCCTCTACCCAGAATCTACGCGTCCTTCCTTCTTGGGCAGCTTTTACCAACTCCTTAGCCAAAGGATCATGGTCCATTCCTTCCCTGATTAAATCAAGTAACGTCCCTTTGGCCTGACTTATAGCTGCAAGCTCCGCCTTCCTGCTCAAAGCATCAGCAACAACATTGGCCTTGCCGGGCTTGTACTCCAACACATAGTCGAACTCCGCTAAGAAATCTTGCCAACGTGCTTGCTTGGGAGTCAACTTCTTTTGTGTTTGGAAGTAGCTAGTAGCAACGTTGTCTGTCTTGATGATAAACTTAGAGCCCAACAAGTAATGACGCCATACCCGTAGGCAATGAACAATAGCCGTCATCTCCTTTTCTTGCACCGTGTAACGACGCTCGGTGTCATTGAGCTTGCGGCTTTCAAAAGCAATAGGATGCCCTTCTTGCATTAGAACTCCCCCGATAGCAAAGTCTGAAGCATCCGTTTGAACTTCAAAGGTCTTGGTGAAATTCGGCAATGCCAAGACCGGTTCCTCCATCACGGCCATCTTCAAATCATCAAAGGCCATTTGACATTTCGAGGACCAATCCCACGCCTTATTTTTCTTTAACAGGTCCGTCAACGGGGCTGCCCTTGCCGAGTAGCCTTGGATGAACCGTCGATAATAATTTACTAGACCAAGGAAAGAACGAAGTTCCGTTACCTTGGTTGGTGCTTCCCACTCTTTGATTGCCTTTATCTTTGCCTCATCCATCATTAGGCGCCCATGACCAATGATATGACCAAGGAAGTGCACCTCCTCCTTGGCGAAGGAGCATTTCTCCTTCTTTATGTATAACTCATTTTCCCGCAACGCCTTGAACACAGTCCGTAGATGTTTCGCGTGATCCTCCAAGTTATTGCTATAAATGACAATGTCATCAAGATAGACCACCACGAACTTGTCCAAGTATGGCTGGAAAATCTTGTTCATTAACGTGCAAAATGTGGCCGGGGCGTTGGTTAGGCCGAAAGGCATCACCAACCATTCGAACGAACCATATCGAGTAATACATGCCGTCTTAGGTTCGTCCCCTTCCGCTATTCGGACTTGGTAGTAGCCTTTTTGTAGATCAACCTTCGTATAGTACTTTGCTCCACCAAGCCTATCAAATAAGTCAGCAATCAAAGGAATAGGATACTTGTTTTTGATTGTTACCTTATTAAGCGCCCGATAATCCACGCACATCCTCAACGAACCATCATGCTTCTTTTGGAACAAAACCGGTGCGCCATAAGGTGCTTTCGACGGCCGTATCTTCCCTGTGTCAAGTAGCTCCGTCAATTGTTTTCGAAGTTCTTCCAGCTCAGGCGGTGCCATCCGATAAGGTGCCATGGCCGGTGGTTTGGCACCCGGCTCGAGCTCGATCCTGTGATCCACCTCCCTTCTAGGTGGTAATTTCTTAGGCAACTCCGGCGGCATCACATCCTTGTTTTCTTCAAGGACTTCCTTGATAACTTTGGGTAAGTTATCCTCAAGCTGTCCCCTCGCAGCTTCGTCTTGGTCCTCCATTTTTAAGGCTGCCAAGTATGTCGCCTCACCCTTCTTCAGGCCCTTTGCTAGCTGCATGGCTGAAAGCTGCCCCTTAGCTTTCGTCCTAGACACCGTAGGTACCATGCATGAAGACCCCTTCTCCAAGATGCAAACTGAGCCGAAGGAAGGTATAGGAATAGCATTGACCTTCCTCATGAAATCCAACCCGAGAACCAAGCTGAAATCGTCCATCGTTGCCACCGAAAGATCAACTTGGCCACGCCAAGTCCCTAACTGAACTTCTGCTCCTTGAATCGACCCACCAAGGGGTGTGGTAGGAGAATTTACCGCCTTCATGAAGCCAACACCTTTAGTGACTTTGAGGCCCAATCGTCTAGCTTCATCCTCCGTAATGAAGTTGTTGGTGGCTCCTGTATCAACCATCGCTATAACGGGTCGACCATTCACTTGGGCTTCCACATACATCAATCCTTTTTCATTATGTGAAGCCGGGGTAACCTTAGCATTGAGGGCACTAAGTAGTTGCAATGAACTGAAATGTTCCGCCCTTTGATCTTGGCTAGAGGTTGAATCACGTTCCTCCGCTATAGCTGCTAACGTACCAAGCTTAGGGCACTCACGCATGGGATGCGGTCCCTTGCACACAAAGCACCCACCACGAGGCCCCGATGGAGCATTCTTCTTTTCCTCATAATTACCTCGAGAAGTCGACGGTTTATGAGTATTGCCCCCTTTGTAGAATGATGGCTTCTTGGTGTTATCTTTCTTCTCTCCCCCGCCTTTAGCCGAGTTACCTTTGGAACTTTTAGAATATTTTAACGAATCCGTGCTCCTTTGAAACTCAGTTAAAGATTCAGCCACCACAATCGCATCATCTACTGTCTTCACATCCCGACGTTGTAACTCTTGTTTAGCCCAATTTTGTAAACCGTCGGTAAAGTGAAACAGTAGATCTTCATCCGACATGCTTGGGATTTGAAGCACAAGAGTTGTAAATTCTTTGACATACTCCCGAATAGTGCCCTTGTGTTTCAACTCCCGAAGCTTTTTACGGGCCTCATAGACTACATTCTCTGGATAAAATTGGCGTTTTAATTCCTTTTTAAAATCATCCCAACTATCTATCCTACAAACACCCTTTTCTATGTCAGCGTGCTTACGTCGCCACCATAGAGCCGCGGTGTCCGTAAGATACATAGTTGAGGTACGTACCTTAATTGCCTCATCAAGAATGTTCATGCCCTCGAAGTATATCTCCAACCGCCATAGGAAGTCATCCAGTTCCTTCGCGTCCCGTTTGCCATCAAACTCCTTTGGCTTAGGGTAGTCGACCCTTGGAGCTGCCACAACTGTGCTTGTTCCCGCACTACTGGAGGCCTTTTTGCAGGCATCAAGGCCACTTTGCAAATCATCGCAAAGCTTATTCACCTGGTTCTGGATCGCCGTGATGGCATCCATCACCTTGATCTCCAACCTCGTTAACTCATTCCTTAGAGAACCTTGGTCCTCCTTGATGGCATCAAACTGTTCCAAGGTGTGGGACTCTAAGGTCGAGAGTGAATTCTCCACCGTCTCAATGCGTTCCCCCATATTAACGAAAACTTCTTCGAGTGGCCAGACAGGGGGAGCCGGTGGGCGACTTCTGCTCCGACCATGCTTAGCCTTCTTACCGGTAGTAGAAGGTTCCGTCTCTCGCCCCCTATCTTCATGTTCCATCTCTGTGGTACCGGAACCCGCAACCTCTCGATCCGCCATGCCAACGGTAGTAAATGAGCCGAACTCAAGCTCTGATACCAACTGTCACGGACTTGCTGTTTTCTTCAAGCGCCGTGCGGCACTTAGTGTCTCGAACTTCCGCCCCTGCGGTTTTTACACTAAGTCAGCCTCCCAACTAGCGTCAAGGTCTTAGAAAGGCACCAAGTAGAACACTTAGGCAAGAACTTAAAGAAGGAACACAAGTGTTTATAAAGAAAGCTTTATATTGAACAAAGAGGCTTTACAATGCATATAGCTTTACAACTTCACTCTCTTGGAGCAAATGAATGAACCTACCTATCTATTTATAGGTAAAGCCATTCATAATGGATGGCTAGGATCAATTTGATCCAATGGTCTATATTTCCTCTCTAGAATTCTCTACAATTATCCATACTAAGATATTTACAAAGAATTAACTAGGAGTCTCTAGAATAATCTACAAGTGTTAGACTTGCTAATTATCTAGAATCATCCATGATCTTCTAGGTGGTTTCATGTTCCATCCTTATCTAGAACCTTCCGGATTAGTCTCAAGACACCCTTGTTCTAGATAATTTCACCATCTTTGTTATGAAACGAGCGGGTCGTGACAATATGGACCTGAAAAGTATGCATTTGTCGATTTTGCTTGCATCTTTCCACATTTGACAACACCCCCTTTTGTTGTCCCACAAACAACCTTATCCAAAGTATGTTTTTGTGATTGAATATTGTTAAAGATGTCTATGATGTAGTATCACGAGCATTAGATGTAGTGGCGGGCCGGCGGCTATAGTTCTTTTCAATTTAATCACGAGTGAAAAATATTCAATTTATTGAAGACATAGTTATTGGACGAGGCTAGGAGAGGGATAATTTTTTAAGTAAGAATTATACAGGAATACTTTAAATATAAAGGTTTTAGGTTATGTGGAACGATGACTAAATACATGGATTGCCCATTCAATTACAGTAGGAATATGGATGATAGAAGAGTCACTATAGAAATTTTGTTGGCCAAAAGAGCGATCATTTAAGATGTTTAGATTTATTTATTACCAAGAAATGAGGATTTGAGGAAGATGTAATGCATTGTGAAAATTATGAGTTTAGCGTTAAAAGTAATGTCACATTTTAATTGTTCTAGATGTTTAGTCAATCAAGCCAATTTTATCCTATGTTGAATTGCCACAATAGTAAATAAGTTGACGGAGAAAATCCTTTACATGATTAAAAATTCCGGGACTATGCCAGTAACTTCTACTATAAACAATAACAACTTACAGTATGATATAACCCAGAAAACCCACAAGACTCGCTGATCTAATTCTTACAATCTCTAAGACCCGCGGTAACGTGCTTCACTCACGCTTGCGCCCGATCTTCTAGAATTGTGTATATCCTGTGGATCACCAAGAACGCCTTATTTTTGTACTTTCCCTGCGATTCAGGTCCAACCTCCCTCAATTTTTAGCAATCTTTGAAAGCTATCGAGAAAGTACATTCCTGATTATATTTAGGAAGTTGGTGTTTTGGATTATATGATTTTGATGTTTTTTCGAACTTGTTGATTGATTTCAAGATATAGAATTGTTGTTTGATCTCCAAAAGATGTTATGAAGGTAGAAAATAATGATCAACCACCCTTTTCGCGAAGTAGAGCTTTGGTATTTATAATATAGAGGTATTGGGTAATATAGGATAGATAGAATTTTTGAAAATCGCGAACTAGAGTTTTCTAGAAAGATACCATTGCTCAAGCGCAAGGTGAACTAAAAGTGTTTCGCTTGAGCGACAGGTGGGTGACCTTGGTTCTGTTTTGGATGCTCAAGCATTAGATCGACGACATGCTAACATAAATCCAACGACTTTTTTTCACGTTTCATATTCGAACCCAAAGACTTCTAGTTACAACTCTTTTATGATAATCCTTTTCTTTTATAATAATCCTTTTGTCTAACGAATTGTCAATACAACTTAACCTAACACATCGGATTTTGTGGGTTGGATGATATGAGATCATTCAGTAGGAAGATACATTTAAGGTTAGATTGCATGTTTGATAGAATGTTTGTTATATAAGCTATGCCTATGGTATTAATTATTGAGCCGTTAATGGGCGAAATGCATATAAGATGAATGTGGCTGAAATGAGAATGTCAAGATTGATTGAGTAAGATAGAAAATGAGAGTATATACCAGCAAGCAGAGGTGAAACTAATGGAGGATAAATTAGGAAAATGATGACTTTGGTGGTTGGGGAATAACTTGTCATAAAGTGATGTGATCTCTCTAAAAGATGTTGGAAGAGCGAGAGTTTAGTCAAATTGAAGCGGTCAAATGAGATTACGAAAGGCTTCTTCCAATTAGATCTTTGTAGATGTAAGGTTCATCAAACAGAATGCAAACTTATGGTCAATATATCTTTGAAAGCTCATGTGGAGGGAATAAATAGACTCTAATATCTGAAAGATGGAAAATAAATGTTATAATTTCTCGAGTTGGGAAATTTAAAGTAAGAGAAATCTTAAGAATACTTTTGTCGGCCAAAACAAAACCTGGTCTTGTACATGTTTTCATGTTGCCGACCAGAGGGGACTTTCTATCCCAACCAAGGATAGAAGTAAGCAAACTACGCTTTCCCTCTTCCCTTATCCGAGGTAGGCTCCCTAAATATACTAAGAATATAATTTAGTTTGAAGCTCCATATAGTTCAGAAAGAAAAACACATCAATATTATGGTCCTATTGTTATGTAAAGTGAAATGAAGAAACTTTAAGATTTTTTTTCCTTTTCCTTCTCGCTCATTTTTCATTTTTCCTGAAAGGGGGTGAGGGGATAAGGATACTTGGTGTAAGTTTTTTTAGATAGTAATTCTTGGAGCTCTCTTAAGATGATTTTAGGAGCATTGGCATGGCAAGGATCAGTCACTTGAAATTAATAACTAACTGTTAATTATATGGTTTAAGTTCAAATCACGTGAATATGAAAATAAATGGTTCATTTTGTTTGCCTTTAGGAACTCAGGAGGAGAAAACAGCAAGGAGGAAATGTGTTGTGGAAAGAGGAAATAAGTTTGAAGATATCATCTTTGCAAATGCAGGTTCTTTGTTTTAGGTTTCGAGTAACCTTGTTAAAGCATCTCCGTCTTCAATATGTTTATTTGAGTCATGGTGTAGGTTATTCCTGATACTTGCAGGTTTCTAAGCTGAAACAAACTCCCCCAGTACCCTTTGACATATTCATACCTTGGAATACTAAAGTTGTCATCATAACTGGCCCCAATACCGGGGGAAAAACCATTTGCTTGAAGACGGTTGGTTTGGCTGCTATGATGGCAAAATCAGGTCAACTTCACTATCATCAACTTATTCTTGATTTATCATTGTCATTGTATTCTCTTAATTTTGGTCCTATTCCTGAAATTTTTAAATGTTGATTTGTCATGATTAACGGAAGCTTTACTATGCTTTCATAGGTATGGAATGAGCATTTTAAGATATTTATACATTAGGTCCTTGGTAACAAATTCATCATGTGGTTGCAGGTGTGAGTGCAAATGCACCATAGTTTAGTTGACAGGGATTTGAATATTTATAAGATAACCCATCTAAGATCTTGTTAATTATTTTTAGAAAATTTACTACAGATCTTGAAATGTGTAATATTCATTGGGAATTAGGATGTAAGAGTTGTCACAATTGTGAATGGAGATGACACAATGTTGAAGTTGTCTACCAATAAGGAAAAGATACACTGGTTGGCGTTTGCTCATCTGATACCGGTCATGGATTCTTCTCCGAAAACATTTGCTTTTTGGCTCTCAAGCACACTGGTCTGAACCATACATTGCTAAATGACACTAAGCCTCACACGAGTCAGACTGGAAAAGATGGAAATTATGTTTAGATTACAGTGCTCCAAAAATCTGCATTTCAGTTAGGAGATAAATTGTAGATGATGTTACTCTCACTTGTGATAATATGCCGAGGATACTTGCTTTATGATAATATTAGCATATCCCATTTGACTAAAATCTGTATTTGGCATGCTTTGGACTGATCTCCCGCATTGTGGCTTGAGGTGCACAAGAGTTGATCTATGTGACTTAGGTTAAGATAGGATTTTAGCATATTTAAAGGAGAGGGGATTAAGTAAAACCCCTGACTGTAACCTGCCATCTGGTTCCAAGAAAAAAATGTCCCTTGGTTTTACATTTTGAATTGATTACTGGTTAATTCTTAGCAATAGTGGTGAATATGCTTCTTCTGTTTTGCTTGTACCCAATAGTGGGAAGAATTTTAGAAGAATATATTTTAGTTGTTTTATATCGCTTAGAATTATTCTATTGAATAATCTCTTTGTATTTTTATTTTTTTAATTATTGCAGGTCTCTATGTGTTAACTTCAGAACCAGTAAAGATCCCATGGTTTGATTCTGTATTTGCAGACATTGGCGATGAACAGTCCCTATCTCAATCTTTATCTACCTTTTCTGGCCATCTGAAACAAATTAGTGTATGTTGGTAACATGATCCATTATGATTAAAACATGATTAGATTACATAGCTTGGTATTTGTAAAAGAGACAAATTTTTCTATATATTTATGAGTCGTATCCAAATTGAGAAGGTGGTCTATGCAATTATATTTCTCTAAAGCCATAGAGACAGTATGATACTCGCACTAAATAAAAAATCACCTCATTCCTAGAGTTGTGCATTGTATGGACTTTGATATGACATATTCTCTGCAGAAGATATTGGATCAAGCATGTTGACTGCAGTCTGATGTCCTAATGAATGCCTGTTATTTGCAATTCTTGAGAACATTCTAAGAAACTTGCTTTTGCACAGCCTAACCAATCAATTTTATCTGGCTTCTTCATAAATGGGATATATACCGTAGGTTACATGGACATAAGTGGATTGGAGAGTTTTATGTCAGCAATTGTAGCATGGACAGATAATTCCGTGCATTCATTTAGATTATCTTTGGACTTCTGCTATTTATATGTTTTTTTGATAGGCATATGAATATTTTTGTGGTTCTATGTTCGTTCCCCATCGTCAAGGTGAGCTTTTATTGTTATAAACTTGTGATCAATGGATTATCTATGATATGTTTTTGGTCTATGCAATTTTCCTTGATTTCTGAGAATCTTTGCAACTGCATTAGCTGCAAAAACTCTTTTTGCAAATTAAATGTTGTAGTTGATTTAAAAAAGTATTATCGAATTTATACCTGTGCTCTTTCCACTCAAGTGTGGGGCATATACAATTTTATTGCATGACCATTACCATTGATGTATGCCGATTTTCGTTCAATTTCATTCTGCAATGAGTTGCACAAATTTGTGCTGCTCCTCTCTCTTATGGTAACATATTTTACGTTTCCTTTGCTGAACTTTGCAGGAAATCAAGTCCCACTCAACTGACCTGTCATTAGTGCTATTAGATGAAGTATGTGATCTATTTATATTTAGCCCATGTTTAAAAACACATTTCATTGGACCCACAACTTTTATCGGACCTACCAGCTTATAATCTCAAAAAGCTGTCAAACAAGGGCTTAGATTCTTTTGGAGCCGAAGAATATGTTTGGCTAATACTTTTTCTCATATATCCTTTGATGCTTAATGTCACAAATATCATTGGTTCACTCGCTCAATATAGTGAGAAATAGGTCTGCAAGTTTTTGCCGGAATAGAAGAATGGAAAGTGTTAATAAAAGACTGGTGATATTAGAATATTTATCGGGTGATATCCCTTACAATATTTCCAGGTAGGTGCAGGGACAAATCCACTAGAAGGAGCTGCACTTGGGATGTCTTTGTTGGAATCTTTTGCAGAAACTGGAGCCTTACTAACAATTGCTTCCACACATCACGGAGAGCTTAAAACGCTAAAATACAGGTAGCTGATGTAAAGATGGAACATCTATATAGGCCATGTGATTTTACCTTTTCTAACATTAGGTTTCATTAATTTAATTGTGACAGCAATGATGCCTTTGAAAATGCGTGCATGGAGTTTGATGAAGTGAACTTGAAGCCAACTTATAGAATTCTTTGGGGAATACCAGGTTATAACTTTCTTTTGTCAAATATGGACTCTTGGTTTAACTTGAAGTTCTTTGCAATAAGTTTGATTTGATTAGTCTGCTGACTATACAATAATGAGTGGTAATAATCAGCAGAACCTCCAATAGGAACTTTTTTGTTTCCGGACTCTCTTTGACAAATATCTCCCGGTAGAAGCGTAATATTAAATTATTTTCTACCGCAGGACGTTCAAATGCAATTAATATTGCTGAAAGACTTGGGATACCAAATGAGATTCTGGATGATGCTCGTGAACTTTATGGAGCAGCTAGTGCCGAAATTAATGAGGTAATTGCATTTACTCGTCCACAGCTAATTAAGATAAAGATGATGAGGATAAATTCTCAACTTTTTTGTTGAAGGTTTGATTTTATATATTCAGGACTTGGAAGAAGGTTTTCATACTCTTGTTATGGTAGTTTGCATGAAAATGTGATAACATTGTTTTAATTAACCTACGGCAACTAGTGGTGTCAATTAGGCAGGTCTGGGAGGCCCATAATGGCCTGCCTACGGAGGAGTGGGCTGGGCCGGGGTTGGTGGCAAATTTCTCTGTATGACCGGTTTTACCATCCCTAGCCACAAGTCTACCTCAAATTTATACTCGTTTACGCTGCAGTTCAATATACCAATGGGACTTAGTATTATACGTTCACAGATGTTATTCAACCTTGGTATTTACCAAGTAACAATGATGAGACATTTCTTATAGTCAAATGATGCAGTAAATGTTGGAGGTTCCATCTGCTTTCTGGTGTGCGTGTAAATGTTTATTTCGTTGGTGGCAAATTTGTTGTTTAGTTTGCCTAATGCATTCTGCACTGGTTAATAACTGCAGATCATAGTTGACATGGAAAGATCCAAGCAGAACTTTCACAAAAAGGTTCACGAAGCACGACACAATCTGATGTGAGACTTTTTTGCTCAACAAATTATACTTGAGGATTGAGGTTCAATTACGAAAAAAAAAAAATAAATAAATAAATATATATATATATAACCTTACTTTCATCTTTTACAGAATTGAAAATTGAACCTAAATCCTTTTTACCAATATAGCAATCGAAGGGACAATTTGACAATTCCTTTTTTTCTTTGTGGCATTCAGGCTCTCAAAGAATCTTCATCACAAACTACTGGTGACCAGAAAGAAAATAGTGGAACACGGCATTGAAGAAAGATACAGGATGATGCAAGAAGTATCTGAGGCAGCAGCTGCGGCACGTTCCATTCTTCACAAGAAACTGCGAATATATCGCTCATTTCCTAATCAACCTACAGAGTTTATGACTGCTGAAAACAGCAGGCATAATTCGACAATTAATGACCATTCTACAAGCCCGGAAGAAAATGAACCTTCTGCAGCAATTGGGACCGCAGAGTCATTGAATAATGCAACGCAATCAGTTGCAGGTAGTATACTTGATGTGAATCGTGTTCGTGTTTGTGTTTCTGCTTAGAAATCCACACTGATCCTTGTAGTTTCGTTATTTTCGCCTTTATCCATTGCAGAAAAGAAGCGTGGGCCACCCTCTATTGGTGATATGGTGAATGTTCCTTCCCTAAACAAGAAAGCAACTGTTCTAAAAGTGGAGCCATCTAGAGGAGAAATAGTAGTTATGGCTGGTAACATGAAGTTGAAGTTAAAACTATCTGATGTTGTACCCTGATGGCTAAGAAGAACATTATGCTTATACAAAGTAGACTTTGCTTGAATATCTTCTGCACGCCTGGTACGAGGGAATTAACTAAATATGTCTGCTTCGGGAACGTCTAGTTCTCTTTTTCTAAAATGGCAACTTGAGCTTTTCTTGGCTTTGGCAGAGGTCTCAAACGAGCTGGGCCGGGTTGGATTGTCTTGGCAGAGGCCCATGCTCCTGGTGCGAAATTGTTTAAGAAACTAGAGACAGAAGGGGAACTTATCGAACAACACTCTCCTCCTGATTGAGAAAATGACCAAAAGAAAGACTGTCAATTCCTATAGTGAAAGTTTCCACGAAGTTTTTAAATTTGAAGTGATATTAAATAAGACTGACGCATATTTACTTCATTTATCAAACATGCCATGTCAAGCTATGATTATAAACATTGTAAAGAATGAAAGCATTAAGTTCTTGTTTGATTCCCAATTTTTTTTTCAAAATACATTTTTCTCTCTTCTTTTCAACCACACGTTCTTCGAAAAAGTAATATTACATGCAAATGCAAAACTTTTCCTTGTTTTTTAACACACATTCTCCATGAATCTACTATTTCAAAATGCATTTTATACAAAAAATGGGGCTCAAACAAACCCTTAGTCGTGTCTATGAATTACAAAGAGAAAGTTACTCTTTCTATATGGTTATAAACCTGAGTTTCCCGTATTATTTACACTTGATCCCCACAACTTCTCTCATGGAAGGCCTATTATTAGCCATGAATTCAGTACATTTTATAGCAATATCCATAAAATCCAGTGCTTTCCGCTGCTCTTCTGAATCCCAGAATTGAGTTTCTTCATCAAAACATGACAGAAAATTACTCCGCAATTCTTCCTTACCCAGAATGCAATATATAAGCCTTCTTCAAACGAGTGATCTAAAGGCAATTTTCTGCGAAGAAGTTCTAGTAATTAGTAAATCAGAAGGTTAAATTCATTGTTAGTCGCCCCTTGTAGTGTTTTTGGCTTTGCACCGGGACCTTTTTTCTGTTATGAATTAGTCACTCAAGTGTTACTTATGTTTCAGCTTCAGTACCCGTCTAACTCTGTTTGCTGACATAAAAAAAAAAAAAAAAACATCGACGTGGTTAATGGAAAATCCGCTAGTTTTGATTTCTAGCTAGGCAAAAAAAGTGTTTCTTTGAAAGCACAATTGTCAATTAGTTCAAAAAAACAAGTTTTTGTCCATATTAACGTATTGATGAATTTTTCAGGTCATATTTTTTAGTTACCATGTTTACAATTCCGTTATTTAGTACACAAAGTGGTTAAACTAAAACAAAAGTCGATCAAACAGTAATTTGAAACTGAAATTCACAACGTTGCATTGTTCCCTTTCTTTTTTTAGTGTAAGAGTGCAATAATTTTTGGGAATAAATTTTTGATCTCATATTGTGGACTGGGATGAGGGACCAATGATGGTGAGGATAGCAAGGTGGACTAGACACTGAGAAGATGGGATAAAATAAATATAAATTGTTCGGTTTGAATAGTTTTTAACTTATAATTAAATTATTTAACGCGTAAATTGAAGTCAAATAGTCCAAATCGAGGACACCATCAAAATCAAATAGCCCATTTATGCTTCCGTGTAGAAAAATGTGTCTACCCTTTATTATCACGTGGGTGCAAGTGTTTTTGACCAAATTCTCTTTCTTGGAAAA
This sequence comes from Fraxinus americana, assembly GCA_035079005.1. NCBI lineage: Eukaryota > Viridiplantae > Streptophyta > Magnoliopsida > Lamiales > Oleaceae > Fraxinus > Fraxinus americana. The sequence continues at coordinate 31,823,366 of CM068710.1, read as the reverse complement.
AGATTGGAAAAGTAAGTCAATTGAATCCATGTATATATTTTAATTAAAAATAAAGAATAAAAAATTAGACCAACAAATTTAGGAACTTTAGAATAAAGGGTTAATTTCACAAACGGCCACTGAAGTTACCTGAAAATCACAAAATGGTCACTGAAGTTTAAAACTTACAGAAATGATCACTGAAATTTAAATTTCTTTCACAAACGATCACTGAATTTTCAGATTTTTTGGGTAAGTTTTGCGGCAACTTCCGACCACCAATAAAGCCAGTTTCGAATACCATTGGAAAGCCCACAATATTCTTTTCAATTACACCAAAACGCTCCCCATAACTTCAAGGGATTCGACCGGAATAAACTCACGAAGTTAGCTACCAAAAAAATCTGAAAATTTGCCCAATTTAGGTAGCTGACTTCGTGGGTTTATTCATGCCGAATCTGTTAGAATTATGAGGAGATTTTTCTTGGTAATTGAAGACGACATTGTGGGCTTTCCAATGGTATCCAAAACTGGCAGTATTGGTGGTCGGAAATTGCAGAAAAATTGCCGCATACTCGCCCAAAAAAATTTGAAAATCTAGGCAGATTTTCAGATTTTTGGGTAGCCGATTTCGTGGGTATATTTCTGCCGAATCCATTGGAGTTATGGGGAGATTTTTGGTAGAAATTGAAGAGGACATTGTAAGCTTTCCAATGGTATCCAAATCTGGCGGTCTTGGTGGTCGGAAGTTGCCGGAAAATCGTCGTAAAATTTGCCCAAAAAATCTGAAAATTCAGTGACCGTTTGTGAAAGAAATTTAAATTTCAGTGATCGTTTCTGCAAGCTTTAAACTTCAATGACCGTTTTGTGATTTTCAGGTAATTTCAGTGACCGTTTGTAAAATTAACCCTTAGAATAAAACATTTAACTCACAACTCTGCTTGTTCAAGAATAAGCAACAAAAATATGATTTACTGCCGGTTTTTTCCACATCCCTATAAATCGAAAGAAGAAATCGATTTTTCTTTTAATTATTTTAATTTATTGTTTTATTAATAATGATCGTAAATGATTTCTTTGACTGTGTTATTCTCAATATGGTTTGTACACGACTATTGTATAAAAAGAACTTTTAAAAAATATTTTATGACATTTTATATAGTAGGATGTTTTACAACAAATAATTTGAATATAAAATTATTTTCCTATCTATTTATTAACAAAATTGTTTGAAAAATAAACAATAATTACAATTTTTATGTCATTAAAATCTTTAAAACGTGTTCGGTAGAGATTAAAATCGAATTAAAATTGAAAAATTAGTCGTTACTGTTGACTTTTATTAGATAAATAACATTCAATAACGACTATATTTTCAATTTTAATTGGATTTTAATCATTCTTAAACGTGCTCTTAATCTTAGTGTCAACTTACTACGAGTATAAAAGAAAATACAAATATTATATTAAACTTATAATGAAGTCAACTAGAAGAATTTAATTATGTTAGGCACGAGAATCTAGCGTTGCCGTAACGTTTGGCTAGATTGGGAAATTTTCATCGTAGGTCCTTAATCTAAAGTTGTTACAGCAATTTTGCTCTGAACCTTTTTTTTTTCTAGAAATTTTGGTCTCTAATTTTTATATTTTATATTTATAGTCCCTAGATCCCAATGTGACGAGTGCAATAAGTTAGGAGGGCCAAAACAAGAAGTGACAATGGAAGAGAACAAATCAAAATAAAAAAAAAAGGATCACAAGGGAAGTTGTTGGTGGAAAATACAGGACACAAACAAGCAAGTAAGAAAGATTGAGAATCACAATTGAGTAATTGTTTCTCAACTTTTTATTTATTTTTTTATTAAACTTATTTGTATTTTCTTATTTCAGTTGATAAATAATCAAACTTAGAGTGTGTTTGATTGACTTTATTTTTCATGAAAAATATCATTTTTTTTCATTTAAAATCCTACTTTTAGGGTGTTTAATAGATAATTTTTTTCCATGTAAAATATTTTCTTTATTGAGAAATGATTTTTATTTTCTAGGTAATTCACTCTTTCTTTCTCTCTTTTATCTACCCACCAATAAAAAATGAGCAAGTATAATATTTTCTAAATTGAAAACTACATTTAATTAATAATTTCCATACAAATAAATTATAGATAATTGAATTGGCTAAAATTTATTTTCTTTCGATATAAATTTCACACTCGCAATCAAACGCACTTTTATGGGATGCGAGGTTAGATAAAACTCGTCCATTGAGATGAAGATGATGTTGATGTGGACTCATGAGATCCATACTAAAATATCAAAGGAAAATTCCGTGAGTACAGGGAATTTTACCAGAATTTTACCAGAAAATGATTGTGGCCTTTGATTTTTTTTCCCGCCTTTTTGTATAAATCCTGGTCTTTGATTTCAAAAATCTGGCAATTGTCTGGCAAATTTTTCTGTACCTATAGCAAGTTTCAATATCCAATATAGAAAAAGATGACCGATTTTTTACCAATTCAATTATTTGTGGATCTCCGATTCTCCATTCCAATTTTCCCACGTAAATTGAACGTTCTTGACTTTTGCTTCCCTCCATTAATGTCCTGTCGGCGCTTGATCATAAAACCCCAAAACCATTAACATTTTTCATGCGCCATAGCCATAGCCATTTTTTCTTCACTCAACCTAAATCAATGAAATTCCTTTTTCTACTCCCTCTCTTCTTCACATTTTTCCTCTACACGACCCGTGCCGAGATCCGATTCTCGGAGATCCGCTTTGACTCGCGATCCACCATCCCTTTCGATGAATTCGGATTCACTCATTCCGGCTACCTGAACCTCACTGTCACCGATATTTCTTTATTGCCACCTGAACCTGATCTCGCTTTTGTCGGGTTCTTCCTCTGTTCTCAGGATTCATGGTTGCACGTACAAGAGCAGCTTCAAAAAGGTGAAATTCAATGCTCCCTCCAATCCAGTTCCATCACACCCGTTTTAACTTTCAACCACCTCCAGAACCCGACCAGAAGTTTGAGTCGTTCAATCAAAGTATCTGAATCTAATCTGCTCACTCTGGTTTTTGCCAATTGTATTCCGAATTTGAAAGTTTCCATGAATGTTCATTCCGTAATGTACAATTTTAACTCCAAAACAAAAACTTTCGATTTTTTATCGGCAGGGAAAACTTCTCTCCCTTCAATTTACTTCATGTTTTTCTTAATATATTTATTCTTAGGGACTGTTTGGATTTATACCCTTTATAAAAAGCGTTTATCTGTTCACAGAATCCACTTTTTTATGCTCGCGGTCTTGATTTTGAAGGCATTTAATTTATTATTCGAGGCTGAGGATAAGTCTTACATCAAGAGATCTGGAAGTGCTCATGGGTGGGATGTTTTGTTTTATATATTTAGCTTTTTGAAGGGTATTACACTGTTCACTTTGATAGTTTTGATAGGAACTGGATGGTCGTTTCTTAAACCTTATTTGCAAGATAAAGAGAAGAAGGTTTTAATTGTGGTAATTCCGTTGCAAGTGGTGTCGAATATAGCTCAAGTTGTGATTGATGAGGCTGGACCTTATGGCGAAAATTTGTATACTTGGAAGCAAGTTTTCTTGCTAGTGGATATTATCTGCTGTTGTGCAGTTCTGTTCCCTATAGTATGGTCGATTAAGAAGTTGAGAGAGGCTGCCAGGACGGATGGGAAGGCCGCAGTGAATTTGATGAAGTTGACGTTGTTTAGGCAGTACTATGTTGTGGTTATTTGTTATATCTACTTTACGAGGGTGATAGTTTATGCGTTGGAGTCTATAACATCGTATAAGTATCAGTGGACTGGTGTGGTGGCTGCTGAATTAGCCACTCTTGGGTTTTATGTGTTTACTGGGTATAATTTTAGGCCTAAAATGCATAACCCTTATTTAGCTATTGATGATGAAGAAGAGGAAGCTGCTGCTGAGGCACTCGAGCTTGATGATGAATTTGAATTGTGATACTGTGTTAAGGCCAAACATTCACTCTATTGGATATTAGACTGTTTCGACATCAATGAGTAAGCCTCTGTTCTCTGCATACATTGAAAACGTGTATACCTCTTCTTTTCTCGGCTCTTTTTACTATTAGATAAAGGTTCTGTAATCTCTATGGTTTTATTATCCACGACATTATGTTGTTCATTAATTGTGGCCTGCTGCTAAAGGTTTTTCCGATACACAAAATGTTATATTCCCTTTGCTTTCTGTTCTTTCAGTTGAATTACAATCTTTATTTCATAAAGCTTGGCAATCTTTGTTTGGCTCACGAAAGGTGTCAGTCCATATACTCTCTGTGTATGTGCAGGAGCATTGCGTTGCATTTTTTACGTAAATGATGCAACTATACAAGTAGCTAGGATATAATCTTACCATGTACATATCTCTTTTTGTGTCGCTGCATCTCTACAGCTTACTATGCTTGGTGTTTATAAAATGCACACTACATTGATTGAATGCCCTGCCCCTGAGTCTTTCATTCTGGCACCGATGACCATCACTTCTATGACCTCAACGGCTCCATTTCATGATTCATTTTTCTATATTTTCATGTTTTGTTACCAAGCACATTGACTGGGACGCATTTTGGAACACTCGTAAGAAAAGTAAACTCTTCGTATAAACTTATGACGGGATTGGCACAGACTAAAGCCGAAGTGGATTGGTTGGCTCTCTACGGTAGGAGACCGGAGCTCTACCCTAGATCACCAAAGACGGGTGGATGTTCAGTCCTAGTGGCACAAAACCAATACTGTTTGGAATTCACAAGTGGAGAGATTAGAGAGGAAGACACTGTGGGGAGGAAACTAGTGATTGTGTGTAGATTATTAATTAAAGTGATAATTGCAGCAAAAGCCTCCAAACCTTTGAAACACTAGCAGACTCCCAAAATATTTGATTTGTTCCCGTCGTCAAAGATGCAGTTAGTTGATCCAAAAAATTAAGGTTTGACCATTTTTGACGACTTTATCACCGAAAATGGTAACTTTATAATATTATCATATAAAATATAATTCAAAAATAAAAAAGGGAAAAGGAAAATATTGTTTATCTTCTCCCAAACCCCCCCCCCCCCCCCCCTCCCCCCCTCATCCCCCATAACCAAAACCCAAGTAAAAACATTGCAATCCGTCGGCCACCACTGAAATTCAAACTCCAAACAGCCCATAAACAGAAAAGCCCACAAATAATTATTAAAACAACCCACACAGCAAAAAAAAAAAAAAAGTTTCATTAGGAGATGCTGCAAGTAAGTGATGTGTGGGGAGGGGGGTTTGAGAGAAGATAAAACAGTATTTTCCTTTTCCTTTTTTAATTTTTTTTAATTTTTTGAATTATATTTTATATGGTAATATTATAAAGTTACAATTTTACCCTGATTTAATTGGTCAAAAATTGTCAAACTTTAATTTTTTGGGTCAATTGACGGCATTTTTGATGGAAACCATTCAAAAGGGCCTCACCTACAACGTTTGAAAATGTTAGGGTGACGGTTACAACAAATCAAAGGTTTGAAAAAAGTTTGTTAGTATTTCAAAGGTTTGTGGCTTTTTTTTTTGCAATTATCCCTTAATTAAAATAACATAATTCAACAATAACATAAATATTAGAAAATGATATAAAATAAACATAAGAGTGGAGTTAAAGTCGTATTCCCTCCTTTTCGTGTGGTACTTTTAACATTACATGACTTCAAGATAAAATTCATATAGCTCGTAGTCAGTTCTCCTTCTATAAACATGACCACAGTGAGATAAAGAACGAGCATTTGTCAAGTTGTCAAAATAATAGAATATAAAATATATGTGGATAATATTAAATGTTCCATGTTTGAGTCACATTATATTTTTCATTTTTCTACTCATTTTCAACCACACATTTTTCAATAAAATAATATTTTTCATACCATCAATAATTTTTTCTTCTTTTTCAACCATATATTCCCCTCACATCAACCAAAAAATGCATTCTCTCCACAAAAATACCTACGAAACAGAGGTGCAGCATCGCGCTATGAAATTTTCCATCCCTTTTTTAGAGTAAAATAAAAATCAACCCCCACAATAATGAAAATTAATTCAATTAAAACATAATTTACACTATAAAAATATTAGTTTTAATCAAGTATTAAAACTGAAATTAAAAAGAGAACTGAAAATTAATAAAGTATTAATTTTGAAATTTAAAATTATATTTTTTACAACAGACTGCAATAAAATTTGCTTGCTGAACTGAAAGTCCAATTCAGTATCTTGTCTCATGTATGTTAGGCACCAAAATCATCAGACCAAGAGAGGAATTGTGTAACGTCCCGAGTTTCGTGAACCCGAATTGCCATATCATCGTCTTTTGTAACTGATTTAACTAAAAAGTTTGTGGAAAATAACTCAATTTTAAAACATCGCATTTATAACGTTAAAACCTCGTCGCCAACAAAATTCATTTGATTACTTAAGGAAAATCGTTTAAATTTCAGGACTCAAGTTTGAAATAACGGATACAACCAAAATAAATCCATAATGTGTAAATTTCAAAAATAAATAATGTCGACTATTAATTTATGCCACCACTGCCCATCACACTTGCCCGTCTCCTAAATCTACAAAAATTGTTAAAATAGCGGAAGAAATACTCAGTAGACTCATCGCCGATAATTAATTTACAAAATAATTGAACACGTAATCATTCAATTCATATCGTGACATCATCATCATAGACTCATTTTCTTGAAAATCATAGGCTCTTTAAAAACATAGAGAGTGAGTAGTCTCGTCTCATGCATTTAAGCACATAAGTTATGTATAACATTCTCATCTTATCTCATAAGGGATGCTCGTCTTCTTCTCATGCAATAAAGCATGTAAGTTATGGAAAGCATAATAATATCATATATCTCATATGACATATTCTCATCTCATGCATCAAAACATATAAATCACGTAAATTCACATAATATATGCAATTATAATTTAAACTAATTAATGGTGGCGAATCTCCTCAAATTATCTCGAGCCACGTAAAAAGTAAAGCGGGGAGTAATCTCAATTTTCTAATCGTCCGTATGTTTCGTCTAAACAAAATAGAAATTAGGTTTTGAATTAGTATTCCGAAATTTAAAGTTTCAAAACGATAAAATAAAGTTTAGGGACCTAATTGGATATTTATTAAAATTGAATTTGACAAATTTAAGGGTTGAAAATAATATTTTCAAAATAATGTGGCTAAATGTGGGAAATAAGAACTCTAGGGACTTAATTGAAAACTATTGAAACTGAAAATAAAAGTTTGATAACTGAAATTAAACTTTTAAGAAAATCAGGGACTTAATTGAAAATCTATTAAAACTAAAAATGAAAGTTTAGGGCTGAAATGGTAACTTTTAGAAGTTAGGGACTAAACTATAAATCTATTAAAGTTGAAAATAAAAACTAAAAAGGCTGAAATAGACTTTTTATAAATTAGGGACTTAATTGAACATTTACTAAAATTGAAAATAAAATTTAAGGACTGAAATAAACTTTTGCAGAAACTAGAGACTAAATTGGAATTCATTAAAATTGAAAATGAGAAATTATGAACTGAAATAATAACTATTAAGACTTGGGGGGCCTAAAGGTAAATTTCCAAAACAAAATCAAAATAATAAAATCAATTTCTCTTCTCTCTCTCTCTCTCTCTCTCTCTCTCTCTCTCTCTCACACACACACACACACATATTTACAGAGAGAGAAAGAGAAACGAGAGGGAGAACGACGGGAGGAGGGCTTTCCTCCTCCTCCGATTTCCACCACCGCTTGTCGGTGGCAGCGCCACCGTCGTGGTGGCGCCGGTAAGTGTTGGGGGTGGCGATTGGGGATTTTAGGCTTGCAGAACGAGGCTTAGAGGTTTGGATTTTGAGTTTCATGGTAGCATTCGAGCTAGAAGTGGGTTGGGGATCAAGGTAAGTGTCTGGGTTATGCTATTTTCTTAGTTTTGTGTTGCTGCAGCTTGGGTGGTTCGAGCTTGGTGGTTGGCAGTGAGGTGGTTCGAACTTGGGCTGAGAGGCTGGGTTTTGCTTGTAGCTTGCAGTTTGGTGGTGGAATTCGAATTTGGGTGAGGTTGAGGTTTGATGTGTGTATGGTCGTCTATGTGCGACCGGCTTTGGTGGATGGGTTGAGGCTGCAGCTGAGTGGAATGGTGGTGTTGGTGAAATGGGAACTGAAGCTCGTGTGTGCAGTTGGGTTTGAGGCTGTCGAATTTTTTTGTGTGGAATCAACAAGTTGTTGATGCTAGAAATTGTTGTTCTAGCATCATCAAGAGTTTCCAAATTTTGAAGAATTGTTGTTGGTGCTAAAAAAATTGATTTTAGCATCACATGAATTTCCAATGAGCTGGATTGAGGGAGTTTGAGGGAGGGAAGAGTTTCTTACCAATGGGGGCTGCGTGAATAGTGAGGGAGGGAAATTAGGGTGATATATGAACAGTAGACATCTAGGGCAAAATTTTCTAGGAGACTACTTAGGCAAGAAAATTGGCCTGTAAGGATTTTCTAATTGGGCCTAAGGGAAATGGGCTAGAGTAATCGGGATCATGGGCTTAACATAATTAGACTCTAAATAATCAAGACTTGGGCTAAACAGTAATTGGACTTAAAAGTGATAATGGATTGGACACTTTAAAATTATTTGGGATTGGGCTCGATTTGAAATAGATTTAAATTTATTTTATAACGGTTAGGCGAACAAGCTTTCACTTTAACGTTAGGGTTTAAAATTTAGAGACACGTTTTTCGAGAAAATAATTTTATATAATTTAAAATTCTTGGTCGCTACAAATTGGGTGTAGGAGAGAGATTAGGCTAGAGACTAGAGAATGTGTAACTTTACCTTTTACTTGTACATGGCTATATGTAGGGGACGAATACTTGTGGAATTAGGTTAAGTTATTGCAACGCGAATCTTGCTACATGTACAATATTTGTTGATAACATTAGATGACAACATCCTATTTGACATCATCATATCCATTTATTTTAAAAAATTATTTTCTACATCACATGGTAGAATTTTGACAACACATGGTTGTTAACCATTGTTATCAACCAATGTTGTACACCTAGATTTATTTTTTAGTAGATCGTGATAGAAAATTTTGAAATGTATGGTTGAAAAATTGTGGGACGCATAAAAAATGTTGTTAATATTGATTTTTTGACTTTGACTTGAATTAAAATCTGATTTTTATCCGAAACAAACAGGGATTAGTTTGCTTCCTTCTGTAGTTGGGTCTTTATAGAGATTTGAATTAAGTTAAATGAACATAATGCTTGACATAGAGGTTGACCGACCACTCACATTGTATGTTGGTCCCAACCTAATTAAATAATGTCGACCTCCCCCGTGTGTGTATTGTATCATTCCCTATGTCAACCATTATGTTTATGTCGCAAAACTCTGTAGAGATTTATTCTCCTAGAATTTCCTTAATCCCCTAAGAATCACGTTCTGATTAGAATGTCACGGTCATTTCACCCACCGACTCCCATCAATACCTGTTTGGTGCAAGGGTTTCCATCGGTTGTCAAAGATTTTGCCCAGAGGCACTGTTGTGCGATGATAGTATCGACGAAGGTAAATGCTAGTGGATTAGCAAAGACCCCACAAATTTGCCGTCATACTGTTGAAAGCCTTCCCGGCCACATGTATGATTACGAGAAGGCTTCGGGGATTCTGGGGTGTTAGATACTTAGATTACAATGAGTCTACAGTGTTAAAAGAAGAAAATAGATATAATCTTGTCAATTGTCATGTCTAGCACTGCTCGTACTTGCTTTTAGTTTTAATCAATACTAAGCTCTTGTTTGGTACCCATTATTTTTAAAATACATTTTTTTCTCTCTTATTTTAAACCATACATTCTTCAGTCAAAAAATATTACATTTTTCCTTATTTTTTAACCATACATTCTCCATCAAATCACTGTTCAAAAATGTATTGAAGGACACATCAAACTCTAATTCATCCTAGAAAAGCTGGCAAGAAACAAAACCAGTAAACAAAATAATACCAACTTGTTATAAGTTTAATGACGCCAAACTGATTCTAACTTAATTTGCAGAAAAAATGCGTTCGAAATTCAGAGTCAGTTTAATGTCATTACAACTTCCCTAGCACAACTCATTTTCTTCAGGAATGGATTTAAGAATAGGCTTCCAACTTGTCTGAGAATCAACTGAATTACTCGATCTATCCATTCCTAGGATAACTGCTTCAACTGATATTTTCTTTGATAGTAACTCCTGAAGCTGCTGCTTTGTAATGACCACTTTAATCCTCTTGACTGCAGCCGCTGGCTCAGCTTCAGCCACGACTGGTGGTGGCGCAGCTGCTGTAGGCAGAGTTCCAATTGGAACCAGATTCAACAGAGGAGATCCAGTGCTATCCGGTCTCTCTACCTTGAAAAATCTGTTGTTTCTTCCTCTGCCTAATCTGATACACGAACTTATATCGAGCCCGCCAAAAGAGAGAGAATTTCCCATATATTATCGTGCTTAGAAGAAAAACAAGAACGATGATAACAAAACTCAAAGACGATTCAAGAAATTTGGGGGTGCAGAGCAAAAAAACAAGGCCGAAAACTAATACGGACGCCCTTAAAAATTTAAGCACTTTGTAACGACTTCACTTGTCTAGAGTCGAGTCCCTTCTGAATCAAACTAGAGATGAAGAGCTGTAAGAAAATTATGCTGCAAGAGATTTCTTGAATGCAAAGAGGAAATGTAAGATTATATTATATACAAGAAGAGTAAAGATAGTTGTTTTTAGTGATGAAAAAGACACAATATTTTTTTAAAGGCCAGCCAATGAGGATTTGAACTTTAATGAAAGAAAGTAGTAAAGATTTCATTGTGTTTGTCAACACGCATGCAACAAGGGTCGGTTTAGAGGATAGTTGCGCATAGGCAACGCTCATCATTGTGCTGTATTCGTAGAAGCTCTTGTAATTTATATTAGTACTTGGAATTCCATCTCAAAAAGTTAAGAACGTTAATAGGACTATTGGAGTAACTCAAACCTTTATAAATTGATCTATATTTTCATCTTCATTCAATGTAGGATTTATCCCTTACAAGATGGTGCCTCGTTCAAGTAAATCGATATTAAAATTCTCGTGCTTATTTTTTGAGTTTTAATTGAATGGTGGCATGTTCAAGTAAACTAATTTTTAAATTCGTGTGCTCATTTTTTGAGTTTTAATCAAATTGAATTGCTCGTTGAAATTTAATGGACTCGATACCATATTAATATTTGGGGTTCCATATTAAAATGACAACATTATTAAAAGGAGTAATTCAAATCCTTATAAGTTAGTATATGGTTTCATCTTTATTCTACGTGTGATTTTTCCCTTAAAAATTTATACTTTTCTTGTTCGGTCGATATTCAATTAAAGAATCTTTATTTCAAAATCGCACGTGAGATTTTCGTCCCATTTGGGCAATTGGCCACACGCCCACACCATAGAACGGTCCTTCGTAAAGATGATTTAGGAAAAATTAATTTGTACAATCATTAGAGTTGCAATTTTTACAAGAGCTCTGCTAGAGGAACCGCAGGAATGACCGCGCCAGTGATCGCCCACACACACATGAGGGGTTGGGATTATTTTATTCGGGTGGAACCCGTGCCTCTGCTGTGAGGGCGCGGTCATCCCCGCGGTCATCCATGCGGGTCGTCTAGCATTTTTCTTTTTACAATACTAATAGTGGGCCCCACCATATTGTGAGTGTTGTAAAAATGGCCCCACCAAGCATTGTTGGAAGATTTTATAATATGATAAAAATCTTTATTGAAAGGTATATATCTTGCAAACTGTCCTGCCTTTATAAATCATCTATTTTGCAATTCTTTTTTTTTTTTTTGTAAATATATTTTTTGGTAATATCTTTGTGTTTCTGGTGAGTCCATAGTAGTTATAAACAAACCTTAGCCTGTCTATGAATATATTATATTATATTTCACCTTCCAAGAGAAGGGGAGAATTTTTTCTCTCAAAAAGATGCCAGCACAATATTTTATGTTCTTTTTTATACATATAAACTTAGATGTCTCGTATGTCTTTAAATAGTATTTCGATTAGTGAAATTAATTTTATAAAAGACCATGAAATGTATTTCTTTCTTAAAACATAACAGCTTCATAAGGTGTCGAGTCGAGTTATTTTTCTTCATATTTTTTGATGGATATTATTATTAGTGCAGAAAAATGATGTCCCAAAATAGTAGAAAAAGAAGAAATGATCCTAAAAGAACTGTACCTGAGGTTCAGTAGACATTATATGGTTTAGGTGTAGGGACAAAAGGTTCAGTTGGTTCAATTCAGACAAATATATAACAACGTTTTTAAATAGCAAGTGCTTAGGTTGTTGTAGGTGTTGTTGGGGTCCTCCACTAAGGAAGGAAGAATGTCGTTATCAGATGGGAGGACAATGGGTAACACAATTGTGACTTTTGAGGCGACAAAGATCTTGCCTTTTACCAAAAAACTACTACTCCACTTTGTAATTTCTTTTGAAAAAGAGATTTGCAATCAACTTTAAAAAACGAATAGTAAAATTTTGTGATCTAAAGATCATTTTTTAGGCGTCTCAATCTTAACTCTCATTTTAATACTAGCTACTATGAAAATTGCTTTTACATTTTTATTTTGATTTACACATCGAGTCTTTAAATTTGAAGGATTTTTCTTAGACATGCAAGCTTAGGTCCAGCACAAAGCGAGTCATGGGTCCCTACTGGGCATATTTTGACATGTCTAGTTCAATTGGAGCCTCGACTCTTTAATTCCAATCGAAGTTGCTCCTTTAGGTAAAGAAACTTACCCTTAGCCTTGTATGGAAAGTATTATCTTGAAAGCCCCAAAAAGGCATTAATCAAGGATGACATCTAAATTTAAGCAGGAACTTAAAAATGAGAAGATTTGTTTCATGATGTTTCGAAATAAAACTTTTACGTTCTCATCGAGCTTTTACCAACGAAAAACGCTCGCAGTATAAGCATAAAATCGAAAGTTTTACAGAGTTACAACCAAGATTTACAAAGCTGTAACTAGGAAACTCAGAAATTAAACAAGATAGATTGTTCAATATAAAATCTTCCTCAGTTTACCCAAATATTCAAAGATCAACTCCAGAAAAATTCCTATTTCAAGTTTCGACTGCCTTGTTTGATGGTCATTATTGTGTAAAATGATGTTTTAAATTGTAATTTTTTGGGGAGTGTGATTAAAAAGTAGAAAATAATTTTGAATTTACGTACAAAATAATTTATTGTGTTAATACGTAGTTGAAAATAAGTAAGAGAAATAAATTATTTTATTTTCAACGGAGTCAAAGAACGGCTAAAAGTGGAGTAAAAGATGCATTTATGGGAAGCTACCAGACCGTCGCAATTCCAAGTTTGCAGATCAGAACACGTGGCAACATCTGGTTAAGAGGCGCCAATAACACAAAGTCGTTTCTAAACAACACTTTTAATTCAGTCAAAAAAACACACAACCTTGTCCAACACATCTCAAATATCAAGAAATCTAGCAATCCAAACGAAGAGTTAAAATTCTTTAAAAACAATCGATGATAAGAACTCCAACGTCACAATTAGAACACTTACCATTCAAATATGAAAAGTTTCACAAATTTTCAATAGGTAGTGTAAAATAATAGTCCGAATAGATTTCATCACCACGTTATTAAAAAACATAGCTATAAATTTTTCCATATAATTGTGAACAAATCACAAAAAATACCAAATGATATTCATCGAGTCTAGATGATCATCGATTATATGGCAGTGGGATCGCTGCCACATTATCAAAGGTCTAAAAATGCAAACAAACTTCATTGGACAACGGACAGTGATGCCACCATCATATAGACCAATAATCATCTAGATCACAGATAGCGTTTTCCTGTTTAAAACTCCACAAATGAACCATGCCACCAATTATATTCAACAAACGCAATAAAAAGCATGGCAGAAAACCCTTAGAAGGAGAAATTAATTAATGATCGGCCGGTAAAGACTGGAACAATTTGCAAAATAAACCTTTCTTCCAAGTTAGAAACATGAAATGGTATTAGTACTTCAAGGCACTGCCTACAGATTTCTGACATGGTGTGCAACATAAGTCAAGTTAAGCCTCAAGAAAAGGACAACTCTACAAGCTAAACAAACAGCCATAAATATCCTCTGCAAGTGACAGACTCAGCCGAGATGCAAGGTAAAAATCCCAAAAACATAAATGCCACAAAGTACCAGCATAGTATCTACCTATGTATATATAGATATGTATATATAGATATATAATATCAGCAGATCAGCTTAAGGGGAAATCAGCAAACAGTTCAGTGAATGGTTTGACGAGGTGCACGAGGTCGAACAGGGGTCTTTGATGGGCTTACCCTGCAAAAGTGCAAATATTAAAGAGACTAGGTCGATCATGGTCAAGAGGGAAAGTGAACAGTATAATTAGGCTCCACATTCCAATGTGTGTGTGTGTGTGTATATATATATTGGCATCCATTTTCTGTAATAAGCTGCCCTAGTTTCCTCACTGTATAACATAATCTAAGGGGGCATGTTCTCCGTAAGATTATACAGAGATAGGTGTGAGATCTCCAACGTAAACTTCTTTTTTTTATTCTTCGTGAAAACCTACAGCAGCAAGTGGACGAGTGAAACACTATAAATCTATGCCTGCATGTGTGAGCTTCTACTTTCTATTTTGATTGTATCGCTCTCGGGCTCAGATGTAATTCATAACAACGCAAGGGTATAGAGAAGCCAACCTTATTGGGAGTGATCCCAAGACTGCACCGCTGCAGTTCAGAGCTGCAATTGCACTCTCAGCCTGCCAAAGAAAAAATATTTTAGTTGAAATATAAATCCAAACACATCCAAAACATAAAGGAACATTTTTATGTAGTCTATAATGATTTTGAATGAATTATTGATTCGCATCAAAGACTAAAGAATTGAAGAAAATAGCAATACATTTTTCGTCGTCTTTTCCAACTTTACAATAAAACGGTCTGAGGAGAATGGTCATTTTATGATGTCAATGACAGAGACTCAAAAGTCAAGGTTACTGATGCCAAGGCAAAGTTTTACTTATCAAGGTTACTGATGCCAAGGCAAAGTTTTACTTATCATAAGATCTGAAACTTAGGTGAGGAATCTGAATGTCCAGCCAGAGAGATAACAAGAAACACATTATCATATACCATGAATAAGAAGCATATTAGAGATTACTTCAATCAGTCCACTCCGAGACTGAAATTAACCCAGATCTGAGTAAGTTCAGAAAAATCAGAATTCAGTAAGAGAACTGAAAATAATGGGAACTGGAAAAGGTCAGTAAACAACAATTAAGTGCATTACTATCAACTTTTCAAAATCAACAACTGGATGATGATAAATTTACCAAGTAAACAAACAGTCTCGTGTTGGTTGATGAAAAATATAATTAAGTGAATGTCTTACAAACAGTATTTTCATTTCATGAAAAATGGCAGAACTATCTAGCATTAACATAATGAAAGGCAGAAGAGATGACGTCAATCACTGTGATGAGAGAATAAGCAACGGTTAAACACCAAAAGCAAGCGATAAAGTTCTCGAATGGAAGTAAATGGGTTTGCTTTAGTGGTTCAAGTCTCCACGTGTACATAAAATACAGTCTCTAAATGCATGTTTACAAAAACAATATTAACTGAAAGTAAACCTTTCTGAAACAATAGCAGCGCCTTGAACTAATGTTGATCCATATGCACTGTTTAAAATGCAAGATTTCACTAAGAAAATTAAGATGACGGTAGATCCAACAAACATAGACCAAGAAATCAGGAAGTCAAGATCCAAATCATCCCCTTTTACCCTTCTCACTGTATTCAACTCGTCCTTTCAATTCACTTAATTTGAATCTTTTGGAAAAAGGTATTTCACTCAGACATAAGAACATATTATGAATTATTAGCCAAAATGAATATTTAAATTCATTTCCAAATATCAACTGTAAGTGATATAAATTTTCTTATTGGTGCACTTTTTAAATGCAATAAATATGAGAGAATCTTGTAAATTGGAGGAAATAATGATTGAAACAAGGCAAATCACGGAAATCAGTCTAAAACTGACCTAGACTATGTTTGTGAGGAAAATAATGGTACTTTCAATGGGCAAACTACTCGATCCTGAAGACTCTAGTTCCCTAGCTTCCTATGATACCACAAGTTGAAACTACGATAGAACTTAAAGTCAAAAGAAATTGTATCAGCTATATACAAATTCATTATAGACGTGAAACTTAAAGTTAAATATGCTTCACATTTTGTTCTTTTCCTAGGTGTTTAAAGTGTTCATATTACTCACCATACACATTATTTATAGAACATTTTCACAAAGATAAAATCTTAATAAAGAGTAATATTTATTGTGATTCGTCAAGGAAAAATTTGCTGCCGACTTAATCCCTTCTAGCAAAGCAAATAAGTGCATTTTAACAGAATAAACCATGCATAATTATTCATTAATTGGCACCTCTTCGTAACACGTCCACACTCAAAGAAAACATGTAAGCTTACTAGTAATTTTCTTTATTTTGATAGTAAAAGAATGACTTCATTAGGGGTAGATTTTTCATGTTAGAAGAGAGAAATATTTAGGAGTAGATTTTTCATGTTAGGTTTCCACCTCAAATAAATAAAATTAATATAAGTAACAATGCTGGGATATGTCAGAAGAGTGAATAATAGTCACGAGTAATATTACCTGAAAGGGTGACTTTATGGTAACATGTCAACCGTGAAATATATTTATGTATAGTGTATTTAGCTCCGTTTGAGCCCCATTTTTTCAAGAATACATTTTTTCAAAATTCATTTTCAACCACACATTCTCCCATAAAATAATTATACACGTATTTAAAAAACTTTTCTTCATTTTTTAACCACGCACACTCCAAAAAGTCACTATTCCATAATACATTTTACCCCCAAAAATAGGGATCAAATGGGGGCTTAATTTAACAATAGGATCCAACGCTGATTGGGAGGAGATGCGACCGAAGTTATTTCCTTTTATAGTTGGCCAGTGAATTTGCACAAAGTTTAAACATAACTAGCCAAAAGGTCATCTTTTCTAGAAACAAATTGGTGAAATACGTGAACCTTCATTTCTCCAATGGCTTTTATTGATGAGAAAAGACTGCTTTAAATGAAAAATATACAGTTGAGTAACATAGAGTAGGGAAACAAGATTTGAGGATAGAAAGAGGAAAATTGAGTTCAGAGAGGAGCTGAAAAACATATGTGGAAACCAAAACCTGACAGCAAGATGGACATGCAATGATTGGAAATACGATAGAAGGATGTAAGCAAATGTGAGTGGTTCAATTTTTTACTAGTACCAATACTAGAGGGACAAATTAATGAAATTATACGTCTTTTACCATTGCCTAAGTAAAAGTTTTTGTTTAAATATAATTGATATTAGGTTCAGTGTCTAAATAAGCATATTAGAATATGAGCAACTCGACATTAATCCAAGAAAACTGTTTCTATCTATAAAGTGCCAGAAAGGAAATAGAATTAGCTTGAGCTTGAGATCGGCTCCAGAACCCCATTTGTAAACATAATAAAATTAAGCATCCATAAAGAATTTCTGACTGGGACAGGCACTTACAAGGAGCCATTAGTAAGAACATGAAATCATCAATAACTTCTAATATCAATGCCAAAATAAAAAATCTTAACAATTAATTGAGAAGACTGATAACCGAATCATATATGATCAGCAAAAAGAACCTAAGAAGAATTGATTCATAATCATGCGAATATAAGAGACTGTTTTGAGTAAGACATCCTTAAGCAGAAACATATTTCACAGAAAATGAGGGAGAAGCCTATGGTACTTACCATTACAAACTCCACGAAAGCTATACGAGTCGAATGAATATAGTCGCCAAGCAACCTCAAGCGTAAAACCTATGGCAGATAACATATTCCATATGAAGTAAGGATTCAAAGGAAAGATTTCTTCTAAGTTGTTATGTGAGCAGCTACAAACCTCTCCACAAATGGATTCAAAAAAGAGTTTGATATCCGCTTGAGTAACCTGCATCATACAAAAATATAATAAACGATAACCACATGTGGCCGAATAAATGCTCGTTAACAGAAAAAGATTACAAATCCCAAAGCTACCTTTTTGTCAATGTTTGTACAGTAAATAGTTCTTGCACACATCTTCCTTTCATCTTCAGACTAATATCATAGCAAAGAAAACAAATATTTGTATCAGCTTAGTCTTTGAAACAATTCAAGTTTAAATAACATGTGTCATAAGAAACTAAAGATGGCAACGACTAATGAATAAGTCACCCGTGGCAAGAATGTAGGGTTAACAGGTGCAATCGCAGTTTTTGAAGGTAGCACTCTAACTGGATAATATCCAAGCATAGTTCCTGCCAAGCTCAAAGCATTTCTTGCACCTTCTGCAAATGGAAAACAATGCAGTGTAATCAACCCAAAGGTTTGCCACACAACCAAACCATCACTTTGAATTACATACCCTCGTCAGTGAATTCAATGAAGGCAAAACGAAGTACAGAGTTTGGGTCACCACAAACACGACAATCAACAACCTTTGGCACCAACAATTTGGATAAGACGTTTAGAATATAATGTTAAGTCTGCATAAATAGAGTTCTACACAGCAAGTATGTGGAAAGGTGTTGTACCTGCCCACAACCAATGAAGAGCGCTGCAAGTTCCTCTTCAGTAACCTACATTCATAACAAGAAAGTCGATGTTGAACATGCTAACCATTACTGAAACAAACCAAAGTACCAACATCTCTAAAGTCTCTTTACCTGATGATCAATATCTGATACATACACAGTCCTCCTAATAACCTCTTCCCGCTGTGCCATATTTGTTCGGCTATTTATCCTCCGCTTCCCATTACTATAGCCACTGTTCTTCTGCACATTGCATTACAACACCAAAACCATGGATAAAATCACATCCCTTCCTTTAATCAAATGCCCTCTTTTATCCTCAAAAATAAACTTCATTAAGATATCAAAAGGACAGGGAAATAAATATATTCATCCATTAATTTTTTTCATTTTTCTTATCAACATTAATAAAACACAAAAAGAACAACAACAAAACGGAAAGGATATCAGATGAAATACCAACCCTCCTAATAGAATTCCCATTTGGAACTCCAGAGTTGACATGTTGCTGAATTAAAAAACCATTAGCATCATACACAAAGTGCCCTGAGGCTTGTGGCAGCGACACAGCCAGACCATGGTACCCCGCCCCAAGTGATGGCGGCACAAATTCCTGGGCCATCGGGTTCAATTTTGACAGCATTTCCTCCAAATCCCTCATCTCTCTTTTAAACCCCTCACTCCCATCATCTTCACCGTTCATTTTCTTATGACTCTGGTTATTACTGCTAGTAATATTAGCCTTTGACACTCCATTTCCATTTATACTGTACAGCTGACCGTTGGATTGTTGAGGAGATATTTTCTGAACCATCAGATGGAAATTTTGGTCGGCCGGTTTCGTTGACTTCTCATTAACGGAAGACTGCTGGTGGTGATGGTGATGATCCACAGCGGCTTCATTTTTTGGGGCATCCGGGTCGGCCCGATTGGCCACGTTAGCACCAGCATTTTCCACCACCGCCATGATCAAAACCTCTCGCAAGTCGCAATCAAACTACGTGAAAAATAAAAAATAAAATCCTTTTCCTTCTTTTTGGGTCACTGAAAATGGAAGAAAATTAAACTTAAGTTTATTGGATCAAAAGGGAATTTTATGTATTTTCAAAGGAATTAAAAAAAAAAAAACCAGATATTTACCTGATGGGATGAGTATAAACTCTAAAAGATGTCCACTGAATGATAGTGAACTGAGAAAATCAAGAAAAGGGAAAGGGGAGGGGAGGCAAAAACAGAGCACAACTTTTTCTCTTTATTATTAACAATATTTTACTGAGAGAGAACCCAAGAGGAGAAGATATGTAGAGATAGAAAGAGAAATTGTTGTACACTGTTACTATAGCAGTGATACAATTTATAGAGCGTGGAGAATGTTGTGGAGAGAGAAAGAGGATGGTTTAGGCCACCTAGAGAGAGAAACGTACACACTTTCATTTTCATGTCAATTTATGCACTTCCGTCTATTACCGTCTTTCGAAAACAAAAATCATGATATGGCTTAAAATATCCGTAATGTACTTATTTTATCATCTAGATTGTCAAAAATATACATTCAATTAATCTAAGTGTGTAAGTTGAAACAAAAATAACAACTGACATCCATGGCACTGTTCTAAAAAACGTGTCGAGTACGAATTTGACATTATCATCTAATTATATTTTAAGTTTTAATTTCATCTAATTCATTTAGACATGTAAAAATTAATTTTTAAATAGAAAACGCGTGACATATAGGGGGAATCAGGATTCTTCGGTTTTTAGGCTATCTTATCATTTAGCATCAGTTTGACATCCATTAAATCAAAATTCTTTTTTCTCAAATTTATTTTCCACCACACATTCGCACAATAAAATATTTTTCATGTAAATTTATAAAATTTTCCTATTTTTTAAATCACACATTCACTAAAAATCACTATTCCAAAACTTATTTTCTTCAAAAAAAAAAAATAAAAAAAAAACTTCTTTTCGTTAATGTCAAAGAGGAGCTTTTGGTGGCCCCTTTTTTTTTTTTTTTTAAGAATATTGAATTTTTAAATAATGTATGGTTAAAAAGTGGAGAAAAAATTTGAATTTAAGTGTTAAATATTTTATTATATGAATGTGTAGTTGAAAATAATTACATAGAAAAATGAATTTTAAGATTGAGAGGCAAACACAGGCTTAGGCCATCTCCAACCCTTCACCAAAATTTGAGGTAAATTTTGTACCATTTTAGACCAAATCTCGCACCAAGCTAAAAATCATATCCAGCATTTACACTTAAAACTTACGTCACATGAACATTGTTTAATTATTTTCTTCATTTTTTTATTCTGAACTATTTTTTTATTTGAAAAATTATTTATTTTACAATTACATAAATTACTAAATAAATAATTACGTTAAATTAACTAAAATATTAAATTCATTACTAATCGTGCTTGTTATATTTTAAATTTTTTGTATTCTTATTTTAATTAATTCATTAACTATTATTTTCACATTATTGAAATTTATTATAAATGCACATAATGATAATTATAATAATACTAATTTATTGTATTAAAAAATATATAATACAAATGATGCAAATACCCTTAATCAATTTGTTTGGAAAATTAAAATAAAGTGTAAAATTGACTTTGCACTAATTTGAACCAAAATGGTGCACAGTTTGGTGCTGCATTGAAGATATTGCACCATTTTTTTGGTGTATTTTCGTTGTTTCATAGTTCACAACGCCCCAAAAGATTGATGAAAATAGGGTGGTCCTAGCATTTGGTGATTTTGGTTACAAAAAAGCTATTTGTACAAAAAGAGTTTGACAAAAATGTTGACAAACCCTCACATGATTGTCGGCCCCACGTGAATAAAAAATTGAAAATAAAAAGTGGGCCCCTCCACATGTGAGGATTTGTCAACCTTTTTGTACAAATTATTTTGTACAAATAGCAAGGTTCTTTTGGTTAATTGTTATTTGCTTTTTGCAGAGATTTTCTGTGAGTAGTAATAATGATTACATCATTGCTTATCATTTAATGGGAACAGATGACATGAATGGTAGATAGCATTGACATGGTGAATAAGGAAATGTAATTACATTTCTTTTATTTTTATTTATTTTTCACTTCACAGTGATAGTTGTAAGCTATATATCTATTGAAAAATGTCTATTGTACACTCTTTTTTTGACATGATAGTTGACATTGTCAATGTTGACAAGTGTTGAATGGGTAAAAAAACTGTGTAAAATTTAAACTGTCTAATGATGTTTTGTTACTTGACAAAATGTAAAGGATGATGTACATGGAGCATTATTGATATTTATTTGTTTTTCAACTATCTTTGGACGTAATATTAATATTTGTTTGATGTGGATTTTGCGAAAAAGTGATATATTTTTTAGATTGTACGATGTACGGATAAAAAGAAAAAGTTATGAACCTACGTACAAAATTATTTTATTGAGATATTGTTTGGTTGAATGTGAGTTTTTAAAGAATTTGTATCAAACGGGAGCTAATTTTGTACGTGATTCAACTATTTTTAACATCACTGTATTATTGTAGTGATTTTGATTGATGATGTTTAGATATGCTATGCTACAAATGACGTAATACATGTCAACCTGACATGATTTCTCTCGAAAAAATTATAGGGGGCTCAAGAGATCATGTGCAAGTTACGCATATTCACTTTCAACAAATATTGTCAAACCAAAATCCTTTTGCTATGATCGTATGTCAAAACATAAGTAGGTACGTACATTGGAGACATCAAACTAAAAACTTTTGTCAAGATCATACGTTTGATTAATTATTGGTGCACCTAAACATTAAAAAATAGATAGAAACCTCGAACCCAATTTGGCTAGAAAGATTAGCAGTGCATAAATCGTTGTTGCTTAGTTCCGACAATATAAATATTAGTAAAAAAATGACTTTAGAAGTTCACCTAAGCACAAATTAAGACATGGATTGCCCAAGCATCCGATGAATTGATAATTTCCCTACGGAAACATATGGTCGTCAACATCCTCGAGAAAGATCACAGATTCTATATAAGTATCTGCAAGGTATATATACTCCAAGAATCAAACAGTCTGGCATTATATTTTATTTTTTATTTTTAAGTTTTACCACGAGATATTGGTCAAGAAGATATTAAAAAAAATGTGTGGGGGTAACTTTCTAAGTTGTCGACATCAAGTTCATGGGCTAGAGGATTAAGTCTCTATTTGGTACGAATTCTTTAAAAACTCGTTAGTTTTCCTAAATTATTTTCAATCATATATTTTTTACAAGGTGAGTTCATAATATATTTTTACTTTTTAATCATGCATTCTTAAAAAACATCATTTATTGCAAAATTTATTATCAGAAAAACCTGCATCAAACGTTCCCTGATTAATTATACAGTACTCATTTAGCCACCAAAGTTAAGTTAGAGTTAGCTATGAATTTTGTGCTTAAAAAAAATGTAACCATAAATTATGCTTGTGTTGGCATTCATTTCTTAAATTTTTATTTTTTTTTAAATTTGTTTTTATCTGCACATTTTATGGGATCCACAATTTTTATTAATTTTAAAATTATAAATTTCATATATTTTATCAAATCCACTAAATATAAATGTTTATTAAAATCAAACGGACCAATATAGCCTCGTTTAATAGAAGTTAAAATTTAAGGTGGTGTTCTCTTTGACCGTTTTGAGTCGTTTTCTGTTTTCGATTTTTCAAAACAATGAAAACGCTTTCTCTTACCTATTTTTGAAAACGATAAAAAATTTGTACACAAAACACAAAACAATAAAAACAACGTTTTGGTTGTTTTCAAGCAAAAATGGGGAAAAAAAGGAAAACACGGGAAATAGCCGTTTTCTAACTCCTCCACTGCCCAATTTCAATTTCTTCCCTTTTCTTCCAATCCATCCCCTCTTCCTTCCCTCTGGACACCGTTCTCTCTTGTCGACGCCCACGAAGGAGATGAATCGGTACAGGAGCCGGCGTGGGCAGCTTCGCGACCCATTCTTTCCCAATTTCAGATCGGCAAAAATCCCCATTTAAATCCATATAAAAAAATCTCGATTCGGATAACAATTGGTTCGAATCGTGAGTGACAATGGGGGATTTCAATTTAGCGTTGGTAATCGTTGCAATAATCATGCATTTTTATTCATACATGTTGAAATAATTGTGTTTGGTTTATTTATATAATTCGTGGGTTTCGCAGAAGTGTTTGGAATAGGATGAAAAGTGCATTGTTGTGGGTGATAACGACAGCTGTTGTTTGTGCTTTGGTTCTAGGGATGTCGTATGGTTAGTTTCTATTTGATTTCTCTGTTACTTTTTATGTTGGTTATTTTGTGGGTTTGAAGATAATCTTTTTGCAAGTAACTTTGATTGAACTTTAATGAATAATTGGCTAAATCTTAAATGGACTGCATAATGTAAAAGGTCAACTTCAAACTCAATGTCACTCCAATTCAGTTTGGGAAGCTCAATATCTGTGATTCTAGTAGTTGAAAGTGTTTATGATTTTTTACTGAGCCCATCGATTAGAGTTGTTGGCTGTAATAGACCTGTATGTAGGCATTGAGTTTGTTGTTTGCAAGTGTCAGTTTATGTAGTTTCCATTAATTTGTTTTTCATTTAATGATGAAGTGATCAAATATCCAGTGGTATGTAAAGCTTAGAGCCAAGAATTTTAGAAATTTCTTATATTTGGTGGTGCCAGTTCTCTTATTAGTTTGAATCTTCTTATATTATTTATTGTTCTTGCATTTTTGCCAGACTTCTACTGGCATTGCTGGTTTCACCATGGGAATCCTTTTTATAGGTTGTTTTTAATAGGCAAGTGAAACTCGGCAAGATATTGTAAAATCGAAGTTTTCATTATTGCAATAGGCTATATTTAAATTGATGATCTCTGCTCTTTTAAGTTTTTGCTTTTTATGGGTTGAGATCTCACCACTCTTAAACATGGAGCTTCATTAGGTTTACATAGGACATGCCCCAACTATATAAGTCATTCAGTTCTTAGTTTTGTTGCGTTAATATACAATTCTGTACTAGAACTTGTCGGTAAGGTGGACTTCACAGTTCGACACCTATCCTCATCCACTGTACCCTTTCCATCTACTTGGGGCCTCACCAATGGTCAACAATGTGTTGGAAATAGGGCACGGCAGGTTAGGAGATATTTTATTCTTCTCTTGCTCATTGATTTTGATTTACCATTCTTACATATTTTCCCGTTTCCCCAGTGCTCTGCATATTCTACCAGTGTTTCATCTGCCTTCCAGTATGATAAAGCTGATTGTATTCTATTTGAAGAGCTAAATGACATGAAATGTAGGCAAGGACAATGATCTCTATCGTGTCTCTATCTGAATCAATCAATCATCACTTGCATAATCTTAATTTCTTGTTAATTATTGCCCAAGTCTTGGTGATGTGCTTGCCAGAAAATAACAATGATCGACTTCCATGACATAACAATTACCCAATTTTGTTAATTATGATTTATTTTTTCCTCTTTGATTGCCCTTTCTTTTGTCTGCAACAAAATGGAGATTGATATAATTCGCTCATATTCTTCTTCAACTGTTTGAATACTATTTCTTTTACTCCTGTGATCTCATTGGTCATGTGCATGTTAACTAAATATTATCATTGAAGTTGGGATATTCAGTCTCTGGTTGATATAATCTACTTTGGTACCATCCGGTTCTATTTAGGTTCTTATATTTCTTAAATTGTTAGTTGTCTAGTTAATCTAACTTTGCTTGTCTTCATGCTGTTGAAGAGGTCGAACATGTGAGTCAAGAGGGGAACGAGAAGAAGATGACACTAATGTTCAATCCCAAGACATGGTCATTGTTTCAACCCGTAACTTTCTGTTGTAATTTGAACTTTGTTTTCTTTTGGAATGTCTAAATTAGCAACCAATGCAAATGCCCATAATTTAGTCAATTTTGATGGGATTGTTCTGTCCCTTTATATTTTCGAGAGGCCCTTTTCAACCTTCCTGATTGCCATTTTTAACATGAGATAATGAGATTTTTTTGATTGTCCAGTTATGCAGTGACAATGTCTTTCAAATTTAAGGCTCCTATTTACAAAATAGAGTTAAAACTCTCATTCTAACAATTAATAGAATAAGCTAATACCAAAATGAGGTCACATAATAAAAGTGATTTGTCGCGTAAGAAAAATGTAAAATATATTGGTGGAAACTTTTGTGGTCGATACAAAACAAAATAAAACTTCATTAATAGGTTTTAGAATCCAAAAAAAAAAAAAATTTCTTCATATCTATTTTCCTATTTTGAAATTGATTATCAATTATCTTCTTAGTAGACAAAGACAAATCTCTACTGCATGTTGTGTAATACAACTTTATTCGCTAGGAGCACGTTTTAGACAGGTTGTTCGCTGAGTATTCAGAGGAGAATATGATGTTCCAAGATATACCGGAATCAAGTCAAGCACAAGAAGCCATACACATTGATGCTGGTCAAGACAAGTTAGGGATCAAATTGCTACACAAATGTGGAATGATTACTCAAGACGTCATACATGACTCTGTGGATTTATTTTCCTGTAGTTCAGTATCTGCTTATTTTGTCATGACACGTGAACTTCTAATCGTATTGATTGAACTATTTTATCAAATGTAATTTATGTTGTGTTTTTAATATCTTGAAAAAAAATTTGACCTTTCACCAATTTCAAAATGTATATGTTATTTAATACTATATTAACATTAAATCATTAAAATTTATTGAATAATCAGATTTTTTTGAATAAAATATTATTAAAAAAAATTCTCAAAATTTCAAAGTAAACGCGTTTTCCATTTTTATGTTTTCGGAAACAGTTTTTCAGAATGGCAAAAAGAACGCATTTTCAAAAATTTCAAAACAGACACTCAAAACACAAAATACAAAACGAATTCAAAACTCAAAACACAAAATTGAAACAAAGTTAAAGTAAACAATAAATTCTAACCAAGTATTTTATGATACTAACAATTTTTTAATCAAATATTTCATCAAGTTTATTAAATCGGCTAAAAATCAAATTTTAATTCTCATAATGTATTTGCACACAAATTGGTGCTATTTTGTGTTCCAAGTGGCATGAAAAATCATCGATGCGCCACATGTAATTGCGGGTTAGGCGCGAACAGTCTAGTCTTTATCCACGGACAATTCTATCAATTTCTATACAAATAGCTTGATTAGTTTAATTATTTTTCCCTTGAGAGATGCTCTATTCATGGTAGTACTGCGTTCATTGAAAACAAAGGACCGTACTCTCATGGTTTGTGAAATAGATAAAGCTATTTGTACGCCTTTCTTTATCATTTGGTTGACAGACGGATGATATGGCTATTTTATAATTGTTGGACCAAATGTTTGAGATGTGAAAGTGGTGTAAGTTTGTGACAAGTGTAAATTCGATAAGTCAGAATATAAAGAGAGATGTGCACGTAGCAAGATTGTTATGAAATTATTCAAACTCGTTGCCATTTGTCATCCACGCGCCACTTCATTGGTTTGCTATGCGGATGAGGGAAGAATCGCCCGTGTGGTCAAATTTAGAACTCCGCTTTAATGCATTGCTGCATTATGCCCCCTTTTGGGCTTTATTTTAATTTTAATTTTGATGCATTTTCGTTATTTCTTCATTTCAATCACACATTTTTAAATAAAATAATATTATACGTAAACAAAAAAAAACTTTTAATTATTTCTTAACCAAACATTCTCCAAAAAAATCACTATTTTAAGAAAATATTTTTCCCTTAAAACTAATTTTAATGTAGCCCAACTATGGGCACTATTAATCCTTCTTTGAACCTCGTTTTTAAAAAAAATTATTTTTTTTCGAATTCATTTTAATCATACACTCCCCCAATGTAATAATTTTATATGTAAATAAAAAATTATTTATTTTTAACCACATATTATCCGAAAAATACTATTAGCCCCTTGTTTGGTGAGATTAAAATCAAAATTTTAACAGATTTTGATAAATGTTGATGAAAAGTGTTGTTGAAAAATTATGGATACTGTGAATTACGTGATTAAAATTAATTATCAACTTTAACTTTAACTTTAACTTTGACTTAGATTTTGATTTTAATCTTTACTGAAAAAGGGCTTAAAAAACTCAATTTCAACAAAAAATCAGCATCCTAAAATATGTAAAAGATGGCGAAGTATAAAAGCCAAGCTTCGGTCTAGACGTAAAAATGCATAAAAAATATTTTCTTATTTTAATATTATTTTAAAATTTTAAATTAATCTAAAAATTATTTCATAATTAAAGAAAAAGCGTAACAAAGCATTACAAAGTGTTAAAAACGTAAAAAAAGCATGCTTAGGCGCAAAAATAAAAACAAAAAAAAAACGTGAATAAAATATGAGGTGAGATGTTTTGTGCTTACTTCGCACCTAGGCGGCGCCTAGACACTATAAAAAATAGAACTCAAATAGAAACTATATATGTGTGTGTGGGGTTCCCAAGATTCCACTTCGCAATGCGTCCTTATCTTTATTTTTAGATCGATAAGCTTGAATAATTGGCACACATGCACGCTTTTATGGGTAGGATGCTAGACAATACTTACATATGATCACATCATTAATGCATTTAGATTGCGCGTCCAACTATTGATGACCTTGACATGCCGAATGGGAAGAGGAGAATTCTCGGTGTGTGACATTTTCCCTATTCAAATATGCTTACACCACCATAACGAGAAGTAAGGTTCACATCAACACACATTTCTCTCGTTGCAAAAATAATGACACCATTCTCTCGTGGGACGAGCATCCACATAGTGCTTTCTCGCAAATCTACGCGCAGTAATTATGTATATATCTCCTCCGACCAACATTCGTCATATGTCCCCTAAAATCTTTTTTGCAGTAACGCACACCATTGATGTCCCCACAACCAATATAATTTGTGAGAATTTGGGAAAACATTAGCAAAGTAAGTAAGCCAATGGATTGTCATATATCACAAACGAGGAATATAACTGTTGGGAGTAAAAGAAGTATGATGAGTTTATAAGTGTATGACAATACTCCGCTGGTATGAGGGCTTTTGGGTAGTATCCAAAAGCAAATTCGTGAGGGTCAAGGCCCAAAGCGAACAATATCATACCAATGTGGAGTTTGGCGAGTCCTAACAGTGATATCAGAGCCCAATGCCCAAAATTTAGCAGGAGGAATGCAGCGGAAAGCGTGGTGGAGGTCCTCCCTAATTAGCCTTGCGTCTGGATATAAATCATCCACGTTTGAGGTGTCTAGTATTGAAAGTCTTCATGACATAAAAAATATGGTGGTCAGGCCGCGGGTCTCGTTTGGTCGAGTGCGACGACAATAGCGGAGGTACAAGATGATTGGCTGATCGATTATCGTTTAAGGGAAGGCCACAATGATGTGGTCCTACGTTTGAGAGGAGGATTGTTGGGAGTAAAAGAAGTTCCACATCAACTAAACATGAGAAATATGATGAGTTTATAAGTGTATGACAATACTCCATTGGTATGAGGGATTTTGGGTAGTATCCAAAAGCAAATTCGTGAGGGCCCAAACCCAAAGCGAACAATATTATACCAAGAGAAAATTACCTAGAAACCTACTTTTAAAGTTTCATTTTCAAAAAACAGGTGGATTAATTTTTATTTCGCAAATCAGGTGGTAATTAAGTTTGAATAATTACAATTAATAAAAATCTAATTACAATGTATAATTAATGGGTTTTTTGTTAATTCATACCCAACTCACATGTCTCTCTCACTCTCTCTCTAGAACCAGATTCCCAACGCCGCCTCTCTCTCTCTCTCTCTCTCGCTCTCTCTCTCCCTCCCCCCATTTCTCCCAACCTGTCGCCTCTCTTTCTCTCTACATTTCTACCAGCCCGTCACCGTCTTTAGAATCGCCGGTGAATCACCGGCCACCTATCCGTTGCACAGATCTATCGCTTCGTTCGCCGTCGTCTCCCAGCCCCATCACCCCAGCCGTCGGCGTTGGTACCGTTCGGAGATAGAGGCGCTGTGAAGGTGGCGCTGTGAGCTTGGATCAGACAAAGGACCTGGGTTTCGTGGTGAAGTCGTGGGCACCACAAGTGGAGGTGTTTTAGATAGATTTGTTCTGTAGAAAATTGCATAGTGTTTGGATCTAAGACTTTTAGTTTGAGCTGATCAATTATGCGATTTGTGCTTAATTTTTGTTGTATTATGACGGTAGTGTTTCATGGAATTTCAGTTGGCTGAAGGTACAACTCCAATGACTAAAAGCCTTAATTTTTCTGAGAATTTTTTCTGACTTGGTGAAACAAAAACTCATTCATTACTGGGTTTCAATTTTGCTTTACATTATAAGTTGTGTGTGCATTATTATATTTTGCTTTTGGTGTTTTACATAGGTTTGAAACGCTCACACATTCCCTTTGTTTCCCCCAAGTCACTCTGTTCTTAATCCACATAAATTCACACTGCCTTTGAAGTTTTTGTCCAGAGGAGGTGATGTTAATTGCATAAAGTGTATTGTCAATGTTCATGTTCCAATACATACATTGTATGTTTCTTACACTATGATAAGATGGGATTCTTTATGGAATTTGATATGTCTTAGTAGCATCTAGTCCTCTTACCAAATATGCCAACAAAGCTGGATTGCTAGCATATATGGATTCCTGTTTGATGAGCTAATACATATTCCCAAAATCAATTTCCTCTTTGTTTGGATCTTTATTGTTCTGTCCACTAATTTAGGCATCCAAAATCAGATTAATTAATTTACCAAATGAGTAAAATAAAGAAGTAACCTTGGCAAAAGTGGAAGACTGAGAGGTACAAAGAAATAATTAGATCTGGAACTGTAAGGGAACGCATGTAATTATTGATTATTGACGTGAGAAATGATATTTTATTTTATTTCTTTAAAATTATTCATTGAGAATGGTGAGGGTGTTAATTGCTTTGGTAGGTTGAGCCTAGGCCGTTTGTGGTGACCATCTGTTACAAAATGTGTGTGTACTGTGACTGGTTGTGACCAAATTTTTGTTAATTGTGACCGATTGTGACTTGATTAAATTCAAGTCACATTTAGTCACACTTAACATAAATTTGGTCACAGACAGTCACACTTAACACAAATTCGATTTTATCTTTAAAATTATTCATTGAGAATGGTGAGGGTGTTAATTGTTTTGGCGGGTTGAGCCTAAGCCATTTGTGGTGATCATTTGTGACCAAATGTGTGTGTATTGCGACTGATTGCTACCAAATTTGTGTTAATTGTGACCGATTGCGACTTGATCATAAATTTGGTCACAGCAAGTCACATTCGGTCACAATTAACACAAATTTGGTCACAAACAGTCACAGTACACATGAATTTAGTCACAGGTTGTCACATTGAATGCACACTTGGTCACAATTAGTCACATATGGGACCTGTCAGCGGCTTAATTATATAAAGTGACTTGAAATGTTTTTGGTAATTTTTTTAGGAGGTGGTGGTAGGTGGATCAATGAGGTGGGGGTTTGATTTCCAATTTTTAATTTCAAAACCTCTCTTTATTTCCTTAACTAATGATCTCCATTTCACTTTCATTATAAAATATGCTACAAACTGAGAGCTTCCATAAAGTGTCTTGAAAATTTTCTAGTAATTTTTTTGAGGTGGAGGCAGGGGTGGGTGGTGGGTGGATCCATGGGGTTGGGAGTGTGATTTTTAATTTTCTGAAAATCTTGAAATCTCCGGAGTGGCTGCCGGAAAAGTCGTCGAGGGGTAGTTGTCGGTGATGTCACTGGAGCAGTCGTCGGTGATTTCGCCAGAGCAGTCGTCGGTGATGATGGCCGTCTCCGGTGGAGAGGTGGAGGGAAGGTGATGTAGTGGGGTGATAGGACGTGGTAGGTGAGGTGACATTGATAAAAATAATTAATGTATATTATATTATATTTTAATATTTAATAAATTTATTTAACACCTGATTTTTGAAATATTTTAATAAGTTTGTCATTTATGAAAAGTAAACTTTAAAAATAGGAATTATGTATTGTTCCCTTATACTAATGTGGAGTTTGGCGGGTCCTAACAATAACGGCAAGGATTAGTGTCCGAGTGATACAATATCAAGCAATATTTCCTCATTGGGTGCCATTGGGAGAACCTGACTTAAACTCTGAATTACTCTATGTTCATCTAACTCTACCTCCGTCATCTGAGTGTTATATATTTATACAATAAATATAATATGTGAAAGAAATAATTAATTAAGATGAAGTGTCAAACTGGTGAAAAGTGTGGAATTTGTGTGGGAGGTTAGGTGTTCGAGCCACGCCTCACGCACTATATTAAAAAGTTATTGATTGGGCCTTGGGGCCTTGGGCTTTATTGATTCTAATAAAATAATTATTATTTTTTTAATCATTTTCAGAATTATTTAATGGGTCAACTAGCCAGTAGAATATGACTGTTTTAACTGTCCAGTATTAATGCCCATTACCATTGGCCATTACATCTGCAACTTAAGACTAGATCATGATGAAAGAAATTACATCTCTTTCTGTCTATATAAACACACTTTTGGGTATTAGAAAATTACAAGAAAAATGAGATTATACATTTCTATACAGTACAGTAAAAATATTGTTCTTAGTTTTACATATTGTTCTTAGTACATTTGAGAGTTCTGAAAACCTTTTGTGATTGCTGCACAATTGATTTATTTGATC
The DNA here is from genome assembly GCA_035079005.1 of Fraxinus americana. NCBI lineage: Eukaryota > Viridiplantae > Streptophyta > Magnoliopsida > Lamiales > Oleaceae > Fraxinus > Fraxinus americana. Next base: position 31,790,831 of record CM068710.1, on the reverse strand, counting down.
GTTGTATCCTGGAGGTGATTGTCAACAGAGGTCGCAGCAGTTATCGACGGGCAATTTTACTTTAGGACATCGTGCTGTCACGAGACTCGATCTGTTGATAAGTTTTTCTGCACTTTACTGTTATTTTGTCCAACACTGAGTTCCACTGTCCTTAGCGAATTGGAGACCACGATGCAGAGTAGGGATGCAACCACTTCGGGGTCAACCACTCTCAATAACTCGGAAATTTTATTATAAACTCATAAGTTTTGAAGAGATGAAGTTCCGTGTTAAAATCTCTCAACGTTTTAATTGAAGGAAAAATGAGTCTCTTTAATCAATAAAAAGCACTAATCCTAGATTCCAAACACTCTTGAATGGCAGAAACATGCAGAGAAGAGTTCATTGGATTGTTGAATAAGATGACTCCAGACGATGGATTTTGACACCCTGACGTTCTTCATCTTTATATGTTTCTGGTAGCATATTTTGTTTGCGGAAGAAATCTTCTACCTTTTTCGGAATAAATCAACACTTTAATGCAAGAATTGAATTAGAGCCTTTTTCTACTTAGAGCTTGTTTGAGAGAGATTGTAATCCAATTAAAATTGAAAATATAGTTGTTATTGAGTCTTACTCGTCTAATAAAATTCAACAATAACGGTTAGTTTTTCAATTTTAATCCGATTTTAATCTTTACCACAAGCTCTTATACTAATCATAATGATTAATTATTTCAGGCTTAATCGAGGTTAATTCTTAAAGTTGTGAGTATATTTGGATTTTTGTAATTTATGTATTAGATATACATATTGAGTATTTTAGTATTTTTCTTTAGAAATATTGAGGCATCATAAAATTCATGATTTATTGTGTTTATAAGTTATTTTTCTACGAAGTTAGTAAGAGGTCCCATCGCCTAATCCGCAACTCCACGCAAGCCCTTTAAAGAAATTAAAAAAGGTGAGTCTTATTTTGCCAAAGTATGTATCATCGCTAGAGACTAATTTTGAAATGATTTTCTATAAATATAAACAACTTAAAAGCCCAGCAAAAAATGCTAGATATTTGCCCCCCGGGCCACATCCGAGTTGATAAAGGACGTGCATTGTTGGGCTTGCAATCTCAGCGTGGGGAGTTCGATTCCTGAATGGAGCAGTTGAGTGATGTAATACTCAATTGTGGGTGGAGCATCTTGGTGATGTAATATCCATGGAGGAAAACTCTCTTGGAGCTAAAAGTATAAAAGGCGCACGAACTCTGATCAACTTGGGCATATACCGCGATTAACCTCCACCCATTGCTGAGTGGTCAGGGATGGGTGGTTCAGGACATAGTCTGGTGTAAGTTGGGATAACTGGGTATCAAAAAAAAAATGCTAGATATTTTCAATCTCGATGGCCACATAAACATGCATATAGAGTAGGTATTGAAATTTTGGATTGTAGTGCAAAAAATCTAAAAGAGCACTGATATTTTCTTAAGCGTGACACTATTTTCAGTTACTAAATCATTTATTTATCAATCGCCTTTCATTCCGTGAACCTCTTTACAATAACTTGCAAACCAAAAACCAAAAATCTCTATTTCATTTGAATTCACTCGTCAGGCATATCATGTAGAACCACTGATGCTAATGCTAGTCTAAATGTTTTCAATTAATAGATTATTTTAGATGGGGGCTCATGTCCCTACTTTAAGATGATTATCAATAAATGACACCTAAATGCAAACTACCATTAATCTTACTTTGATCCGGTACTTTGTACGCCAGAATTCCAGAAGAATAAAAATTATCGTTACGTGATATATTACAGTGTATTAAATGTCTCTTTAAAATTTAAATATTTGCTTCTAATGTATTATGATTAGGTCGACGATGGCACCTGATGCTACCAAAAATCGTACCTGGCGGTTTTCGATCCCGGCAACTATCGATGATCACGAACGTAGTCCTCCCGTACCTGAAACAAAGGCGGTGAGGTATGACCTCGTCGCCCCTCCGATGCTTAAGTCAGACAGGGGATTTATGCGTAAGGTTATATGCTGAAATAATGTGGAACGTACCTCAATATCGAATTGGGAGCCCGTATTTATAAGGCTAGGCGGTAGAGTCCTAGTAGGACTGTGTGGTTTATTCCTGGTTGTGCGGAAGTTAACTTCCTTATGTAGAAGAGTCCTGCATGGATTAGTATTTTAGGATAGAATCCTTAGTTAGGTAGGACTCCTCATCCTTGTTGATCTCGACCCCTTAGGGGCAGAGGGCCATAGACGTCGTGGGATGATAACAGAAGACCCCGAGGACAACGGGAGACCGAGGAATGCTCGACCCTCGATGACTGGATACCCCGAGGACTTCCATCGTCCTCCTTGGAAAAATGGCTGGGCCTATTCCTCGGGGTCTCGAGGACTCCATATGTCCCAACAGTAAAGGGGGATGACGCAAGTCCTCGAGGAAACTTAGGCCAGGAGGGTTCTAGAATATCCTCGACCATGATAGGCCTCGGTCATGCCAAAACCTCTCATATCACTGGCCCCCGTGCACGCGCTCCAAGTCCTCGAGGATTTTTGAGGGTGTGCATCGCAGTCTTCGCGAACAAGGATGGTCGATATGACCGTTGGCGATCGATCGTCGGATCAGCGACACGTGTCAGCTTGAACGGTCGTAGATGGTGACCCCTGGCCTTCCAACTTCACTCACTATAAATACCCCTTTTTACCCCTCATTTTTCACTTTCATCAACGTAAATCTTCCCTCCGCAGCTCGTGCTCGTTCCAAAGCATCCTAGGAATCATTTCGTGGGCGTCGGGTAATCTTAAGGTAAGCCTCCAGACTTAAGTTATTTCTTTGGTTTTAGCTTTGCGTCGTCCAAGTATGTCGAGTAGTGAGAGTAGTTCGAGTAGGTCGAGTGCTGGTGAGGACATAGAGAACACGATGATTCCCATGGCCGTTTCCCTCGATGTCCGACCTCGAAACCAGGGTAACGTTCCCTTTGAGTACCCCAGACGAGGCACGTAGGTTGAAAGAACACCTGGCTATAGAGCTGCCGAGAGTATGGGATCATGCCTTTGTGTGACGTTAGGTCGCCTGACCCCGAGGAGAGGGTGGTGAGTGCTCGTCGAGGGGAGTTCGTGATATTTAGAGAGACACTTAAGGCTGGTTTTAGATGGCCTATTCATCCCTTCTTCACGGCTCTCCTGGTCGGGCACTCGATGTGCCCGGGGCAGCTATTGCCCAATGCACGGAGGATCTTTGATTTATTTCTTTATAGCTTGTAGGTATCTAGGGATCGAGCCCATGGTAGACCTTGCTAGGCTAGTCTTCGAGCTCAAGAAGCACCCGAGATACACGTGCTTTGGTTACCTATCGACCATAGGAGGCTTTAGGGTCCCGAAGATGGCCAGTTCCCTTAAGGGGTGGAGGGAGGGATGGTTTTATGTGGTATCCTCAGCCCCCGATCTACCTTTTTGGCCCGAATGGGTTGTCCCCGACGCCGAGAAGTTTTGTGAGGGCCAGGAGTACCCCGAGGAGTTAGAGAGGAATAGGCAGATGCTGGTCGAGCTCGAGCCCCTCTTCTCGAACATGAAAGAGATCGGGACAGAGGTGATAGATTTGGCCGATGTTAGAGGTCTCGAGGGTAGAGCTCGTTATCCTTGCTTTTTGTATTTTTACCTTATCTCGACCATATGCTCGTTCTAATATGTTGTCTTGTTTTCCCATTTTCAGGGATGGCATTCGATCCTCGAGCATTGCGTAACTTCATGAGCACTCGGCCTCAAGCTCCTCCCCCGACACCCTCGCTAGCCAAGAAAAAGGGGAAGAAGAGGCCTCGTGACCCTGGGGTTGATCTAGCAATGAGGGGCCCAGGTGAACCTTCTCGACCCCAACCTCAGGTGGTGCGCTCGAGCCCTCCATCTCAGGTGCATGTATCTCCACCTCCTCGAGGTATTCCACAACCTCATCCTCACGTCGTGGACCTCGAGGATGAGCCTCTTCCTCAATCAGCAAGGTTTGATGACGACTTCGAGAGGTGTCATCTCGTCCCAGACATAGTAGCAAAGTATAAGGACGAGGTGAAGCTCACAGGGTTTGAAAGCGACTTGAGATCTTCACGATGAAGGTAGTCCTCGACCTCTTCGCACATTACCTCCTTTAGTCCTCGGTATTCTGACTTCAATATTTTTTCATGTAGACGTTAAGCATGGCTCGAGGCCTCGCACTCCAGGGCGTGGAAGAATCGTCGAGGATTGCTTCGATGGAGGAGTCGTCGGCCACGAAGGATCGGAGGATCGCCGAGCTTGAGGCCAAGGTCGACCTTTGGAAGAAAGAGCGCGACGATGCAAGGCGGGAGGCCCTGAGGGCGAAGGACGAGGTTGGGGTTGCAAGGGACGAGGCCGAGGAACTGAAGCTCGAGCTACTTCAGAACAAGGAGATCGAGGCAAAGGTCAATGAGGCCCGGGAACGAGCCTTTGTGGAGGCCAAGGAACGAGCTTGGGAGGAGTTCAAAACCTCTGAAGAGTGTGATAAGATCAAGGCTGAATATGCTTCGGGGGCATATTTGCACGCGTTCAAAGAGGCTCGAGCCTTTCTTCGTTCTAGACTTCCCAATGTGACTCCCGAGGACCTGAAGGTCGTGCCTGACATCGCTGGAACTCTTGAGCTTTCTGGGGAAGAGGATGCTGGGGAAGGTGAGGACGAGCTGGGTCTCGAGGACGATGACGTGCACATTGACATCACCAACCTCGATCCACCTCTCGGGCATATATAAGGATAGACCCCATCCCCGGCCTATGTACCCCGTAGCTGATCCCATCTTGTAATCTGAACTTTTGTAAGGCATTTGCCCGACCTTCGTAATGAATGAATGATCTTTTGGCCTTTATAATTCTCGATGAATATTGACGTATTTGATTTGAGTATCGACCTTGAGGCATTATGAGATTTTCAAATGTGCAAGTATTGTGCCCGAGGATATGACGTATCTCGAGGGATGTTTGCTGGGGGACTCATCAGTTAATCGCTCGAGCCCTTATATCTCGAGGATGTTTTTTTTCTGGGGCCTTCAACACTTAATCGCTCGAGCTATACCCCGAGGATGGTTTCTTGGGCCTTCGACAGTTAATCGCTCGAGCCCTTTTATCTCGAGGATGTTCTCTGGGCCTTCAACACTTAATCGCTCGAGCCGTATACCCCGAGGATGGTTCTTGGGCCTTCGACAGTTAATCGCTCGAGCCCTTATATCTCGAGGTCTGTAGGCTTGCTCGGGGCAAGGCTTAACAAGAGCCTGCACGGGGCAGGGCTTAACAAGAGCTTGCACGGGGCAAGGCTTAGGAGTGGCCTGCTCGGGCAGGGCTTGAGAGGTGCCTGCTCGGGCAGGGCTTTAGAGTGGCTTGCACGGGGCAAGGCTTAGGAGTGGCCTGCTCGGGCAGGGCTTGAGAGGTGCCTGCTCGGGCAGGGCTTTAGAGTGGCTTGCTCGAGGCAAGGCTTAGGAGTGGCCTGCTCGGGCAGGGCTTAAGAGGTGCCTGCTCGGGCAGGGCTTTAGAGTGGCTTGCTCGTGGCAAGGCTTAGGAGTGGCCTGCTCGGGCAGGGCTTGAGAGGTGCCTGCTCGGGCAGGGCTTTAGAGTGGCTTGCTCGAGGCAAGGCTTAGGAGTGGCCTGCTCGGGCAGGGCTTGAGAGGTGCCTGCTCGGGCAGGGCTTTAGAGTGGCTTGCTCGAGGCAAGGCTTAGGAGTGGCCTGCTCGGGCAGGGCTTAAGAGGTGCCTGCTCGGGCAGGGCTTTAGAGTGGCTTGCTCGTGGCAAGGCTTAGGAGTGGCCTGCTCGGGCAGGGCTTAAGAGGTGCCTGCTCGGGCAGGGCTTAAGAGTGGTGTGGTCGCAAATTGAGCTTCTCGGTTGTGCTTTATTCATTACCCAACTAAAGAGCAAAATGGGGGCGCAGAGGCCTGACAAGTGCACTTTTGGCACGTAGGCCGACTATAAACTATAGAAAAGAAAGGACTTAGGCACGCAGGCCGATCAAAAGGGGAAACAACTAACTTCGGCACGCAGGCCAATTATTGAAATAGACAACTTCGCAAGGGGGTCAATCATGATCGAGCAAATTACTTATAATAAATTTTTAGGTTTTCTGCATTCCATGGCCGAGGGAGTGGCTCGCCGAAGAGTCCCTCAAGCCGTATGACTCGCCCGAACATTTCTTATGACTTCATAGGGACCTTCCGATTAGGACCGAGCTTAAGCCGGGGGCATGGCCACAGCCCTTCACTTTCCTCGGTACTAGATCTCCCCGCTCACGAACCTCCGAGAGTCGACCTTTTTATTGAAGTGTCGTGCTGTCATGTTCTGGTAGGAGGCTGCTCTTATGGCGGCACTCTCTCTCACCTCTTCGAGGAGGTCGAGATGTTCACTTGAGTGTTCGGGAGTCTCCGGCTGAAGCCTCATGGGGCTCGGAACGTTGATTTCGACAGGGATCGTAGCCTCGACCCCAAAAGCCAACATGAAGGGGGGTCTCGCCGTGGCGGCGTCCCATGAGATGTCCTATACGTCCAAAGTATAGAAGGCAACTCATCGGGCCAATTTCCCCTGGCGTCCCCAATCCTCTTCTTGAGGTCTTGTAATATGATCCTGTTTGTGACCTCGGCGAGGCCATTGCTTTGCGGATGAGATACTGATGTCAAGCGGTGGTCTACCCCGAGGTTGTGCGTAAGCTCTTGAATTGCCGATTATCAAACCGTCGGCCATTGTCCGTTATGAGGACCTTTGGTATCCCGAACCCGCATATAATAGACTTCCCACACGAATGCCCCGAGCTTGGGTTCGGAGATGATGGCCAAGGCCTCGGCCTCTACCCATTTGGTAAAATACTCTCTGCTGCGCCACAAACTTTAGTCGTCATCCTCGTGCCACGGGGAATGGCCCGAGGATGTCGACGCCCACCGTTCAAAAGGAGTGCAAACACCGATGGCGGTGAGGTCTTGAGAGGGCGATGGATGACGTTGCCGAACCTCTGGCACTTGTCACATTTTTTGACGTAATCTGACGCATCTTTCTTTATTGTAGGCCAGTAATAACCGTATCTCAAAAGTTTGAAAGCCAGGGCTCGGGCCCTTGATGATTCCCGCAAACACCTTCGTGAACTTCGCTGGGCCCGGACGCTTACGATGGCCTAAGACACCCGAGGTATGGTAGAGTGAAACCTGCGGAACAAGACGCCTACGATCATACAATATCCGGGAGCTCTAGATCGAATACTCCTAGATTCCTTAGGGTCTCCGAGCGTAGTTCCATTGGTTATGAAGTCTACTATTGGATCCATCCAAGAGGGCTCATGCTCGATATCCGGACTTCCGGGTGTTTTTCGATGCTTGGTTCTGTTACAATCTTGATATGGACAGCTCTTTCCGTCCATCAACCCCCATAAAGACCAACCTCGGATAGGGCGTCGGCCTTGCATGTGTCTTCTCGGTCAATCTTCACAATTTCACAACTCTTGAATCGTCGTCGGAGATCATGGACTCGTAGGCAATATAAGCTCATTTTCTCCTCCTTCCTCTCAAATGTTCCTTCTACCGGCCCACCACAAGTTGCGAATCACTCGAAGATTTTTACATGCTCAATGTCAAGCCCATAAGCGAGCTCCAATCCGATGATGACGGCCTCATACTCGGCCCTCGTTGTTGGTGGCTTCAAACTCAAATCGGAGTGCACACCGAATTTCGTGATTTTGTCGGTGATGATGATGATGCTGCGCGAGCACTCGAGGAGTTGGATGCTCCATCCACAAAAATTGTCCAAGGGTCAAGACTCCCGAGGTATCCCACGGCCCCCGAGGCCTTGGGGTGAGTTACGCTATGAAGTCCGCCAAGGCTGCCCGCCTTGATAGAGGGTCTCGATCTGAATTCTATGTCAAATTCTCCAAGCTCTATTGCCCATTTGAGTAGCCTTCCTGAGACATCGGGCTTCTGAAGTATGTGCTTGAGGGGCTGGTTTGTTAGTACGACGATTGGGTGAGACTGAAAGTACTGTCTGAGTTTCCGGGCTGCTACGACCAAGGCGAGGGCAAGTTGCTCGGCCAGTGTATACCTGGTCTCCGCATCAAGTAGGACTTTGCTGACATAGTAGATAGGCTGTTGGGCCTTGTTGACCTCCTTCACCAATACTCCACTTACCGCATTCTGAGATACTGCTAAGTATAGGAACAAGGTTTCCCCAGGTTCTGGTTTGTTGAGGACCGGCGGGGATGCTAGCGCTTGCTTAAGCTCCTGGAAAGCTTTCCCACATTCATCACCCCACTGAAAAGTTTGGTTGCCCCTGAGAACTTTGAAGAAGGGAAAGCATCTGTCCGCTGCTCGGGAAACAAACCTGTTAAGGGCAGCCACTCTGCCGGTCAACCTCTGCACTTCTTTCTTGTTCGCAGGGGGTGCCATGGAGGCTAGGGCCTGTATCTTGTCCGGATTGGCCTCTATGCCCCTGTGAGTTATCATAAAGCCAAGGAACTTTCCCGACGCTACTCCGAAGGCACATTTGGCCGGGTTCGCTTCATCCCGTATTTTCGCATGGTGGTGAATACCTCCTCCAAGTCGAAATATGTCGATCTACCTGTTTGCTTTTTACTACCATGTCATCCACGTAGGCCTCAACATTCTTCCCAATCAGCTTCGCAAAGACTTTGTTGATAAGCCTTTGGTAGGTTGCCCCTGCATTCTTCAGACCAAAAGGCATGACCTTGTAGCAATATATGGCGGAGTCTGCCATGAAAGAGGTCTTTTCTTGGTCTTCCTCGGCCATACGGTTGGTGATACCCGGAAAATGCGTCCAGGAAGCTATAAAGTTTATGGCCCGACGTCTTTGTCCACGAGATCATCTATCCTAGGCGGTGGGTAACGTGGCTTTGGGACATGCCTTGTTGAGATCAGTGAAGTCAATACAAACCCTCCATTTGTTGTTGGCCTTCTTTACAAGAACAACATTGGCCAGCCAGTCGGGGTAATGTACCTCCTGAATGAATTGGGCATTGATGAGCTTGCCCACCTCCTCGCGAATCACCTCTCGCCGCTCCGGTGCGAAATGCCTCTTTCTCTCGCTTTAAGCGGCCTTGCCTGCTCGGTGATGTTAAGTTTGTGGACTACCACCTTGGGATCAATACCCGGCATGTCTTCTACCCTCCATGCAAAAACATCAATGTTCCGGGATAGGCATTGAACAAGCTCCGCACTTAGGGTGGCGTCAAGGTCACGACCAATGGTCACGCTCTTGCCATGCTCGAGCTCTACCTCTCGTAACTCCTCCACGGGGGCGAGCCTTCCTCGCTGCTCGAGGTCATGCTCGGGAACCGAGAGCTCCATGACACCGTCGCCTATCCCCCGGACGCTGATAACGTAGCACTGCCTCGCGGCTGTCTGATCTCCTCGGACTACCCCGACGCCATGACATGTCGGGAATTTCATGGCGAGGTGGAAGGTGGAGATGATGGCCCTGATCTTATTGAGCAACGGTCTCCCTAGGATAGCATTGTACGCCATCGAGGCCCGAACAACCTGAAAGGATATGACCTCTGTTACCTGCCTCTGACTGGACCCCAAGGTCAGCGGCAACTCGACGACACCCTCTGGGACGATGATTCCCCCACCAAAACCCTGAAGAGGAGTTTTTACCGCTTTGAGTTTTTCAGCTGGGATATTCATCTTAACGAAGGCCTCATGTGATAGTATATTCGCTGCACTTCCATTGTCAATCAGAATCCTCTTTACTTCGAAATTGGCTATGACCGCTGAAATGACCAACGCATCGTCGTGTGGGTATGTCACCCCTTCCAAGTCACTGACACCGAAGGTAATGTCCTCGAGGTTATCCTGTGCCATTCTTGAAGTGTGGGTGCACTGCCGAGCATATTGCCTGCGCCCATTATTCGAGTCTCCCCCAGAGGCAATGCCTCCCACTATTACATTGATGATCCCTGCCGTTGGTCGAGCCCCGTCTCTGGCCTCCGGGGCCTTTTCCCTATCCCGATCACTCCTCTGGCGTTTGTCATGTCCAACATAGGTCCCGAGGAATCCCCTCTTGATCAAGGCCTCAATCTCTCGCTGCAAAGACTTACAATTTTCTGTGGTGTGCCCGTGATCCCGGTGGAAGTCGCAGTACTTGTTGAAGTCTCGTGAATTGGGTGGGGACCTTAGTCTGGAGGGCCACTTCAACTCCTTCATGTCTTTGATCTCCATCAGAATGTTTGTCCTGGAAGTGTTCAACCGGGGGAAATACGTCGGGGAAACTTCCTGCCTCTCACCGTTACCAGAGCATCTTGTCGAGAGCTCAGGTCATGAGGCCGTTTATGCTCGACCTTATCATGGACTGGGCCCACTTTTCTCGCATTCATAGTCTCCTCCATATTTATATATTTCTCTCCTCGGGTCGATGGATTCGCCACCGACTTGGGCGGGGTTTTGGATAATGACATCTTGGAAGGCCTCACACCTTATGGCGTACGTAAGGGCCGAGACTCGCGCCGTAATGTGAAGGTCGGTATCGGAGCCTTTCTTTGTTGAACCTGGTCATGAAGTCGACGCAATGACTCACTGCGCCCTTGACGAAGCCGTACGAGGGAAGCCGCCGTCTTTCCGATGCGTTATCGCTTGCAAAGAAGGCCGAGAACTTGTCTCGCTAGATCTCGAGAAAGAAGCAATGCTATTGGGTTCCGGGGTTGAGAACCGGTACCGGCGGCATTTGTCAGTGTTTGCGGGAAGGCCTTGCACATCACTTGATCCGGTGCCACTTGTAAGTTCATGACGTCGGTGTATATGTTGAGGTGATTGACGGGGTCCGTCGTCCCGTCATACTCCTTTATACGGGGGTATTTAAACCTGTCAGGCAGAGGGAATGACAACACATCCGCTGTGAATGGAGTGTTTGGGGTAAATCTGGCTGACCCCCTGGCACTCTGGAGTAGTCCTGCGGTAATTCCCTCCTGGATTATCCGGGCTATGTCTTCCCGATCCATTGTTACCGACCTCGAGGCCGCATCGCCCGAGGCCCTAATTCTCCCAGTGTCATTCGCAGGGCCCTGGGCCCGAGCCATATCATCGGGCATGAATCCTCTCGAAGGCACTGCGTCGGCCACGACACCTCCTCCGGGTGCTGGCTCCTGTTGGGGATGCGAACTTCTCTGACTTAACAGCTGTGTCAATGTGGCAACCTGTTGACGGAGCTCTTCGAAAGCCCCCGGTGTAATAGTGGGCTGAGGTGCTGGAATCTCCGATGATTCTTCCGGAAGAGCATGGGGCCCTCCCGGAGGATTCGGAGCTGATGATCCTGCTGGTAGAAGACCGGAACGTGTGGTGACCATGGCTTTTGGTAGCGTTTCCCACAGACGGCGCCAATGATGCTACCAAAAATCGTACCTGGCGGTTTTCGATCCCGGCAACTATCGATGATCACGAACGTAGTCCTCCCGTACCTGAAACAAAGGCGGTGAGGTATGACCTCGTCGCCCCTCCGATGCTTAAGTCAGACAGGGGATTTATGCGTAAGGTTATATGCTGAAATAATGTGGAACGTACCTCAATATCGAATTGGGAGCCCGTATTTATAAGGCTAGGCGGTAGAGTCCTAGTAGGAATTGTGTGGTTTATTCTGGTTGTGCGGAAGTTAACTTCCTTATGTAGAAGAGTCCCCGTATGGATTAGTATTTTAGGATAGAATCCTTAGTTAGGTAGGACTCCTCATCCTTGTTGATCTCGACCCCTTAGGGAGGAGGGCCATAGACGTCGTGGGATGATAACAGAAGACCCCGAGGACAACGGGAGACCGAGGAATGCTCGACCCTCGATGACTGGATACCCCGAGGACTTCCATCGTCCTCCTTGGAAAAATGGCTGGGCCTATTCCTCGGGGTCTCGAGGACTCCATATGTCCCAACAGTAAAGGGGGATGACGCAAGTCCTCGAGGAAACTTAGGCCAGGAGGGTTCTAGAATATCCTCGACCATGATAGGCCTCGGTCATGCCAAAACCTCTCATATCAGCACCTAAGCTTCATACGAGGAGCGTGTTAATCACGACAAACTGCAATTGATCAAGTATTTTGATTCTAAAAATAGCTATTCTTCGTTCATTTATAGCTATTTTTGTCTACTAAAAAATTAATAATATATATAAATATATAATAAAAAGAAAAAAGACAAGAGGACCTCAAGACAAATTACCTAAACAGTCGAGGACGTAAATGTAATTTATACAAAACCTTACGCCATCATAGCATGAAGGAACCAAGATTACGAAGATCTATCCCGTAATACACCGGACCCTAATTCCCTAATCAGAGCAATACGACAACTCAGAAACTCAAAAAAAAAAAAAAAAAAAGAGGTAATTTCTTACTCTCAATCGTGTAAGCGCACAAGTATACTGAAATTATTATTATAATTATTTTGTTTTTGTGTAGGAAATAAGGTGAAGAAGCCCCGGTCTGGCGAGTTATTTTTTTGCGTTGTTCGAGAAAATTGGAGTTCGGTTGCATAGTTAATTTCAGATGTGGTATGTTACTGGCGACAAATGTGTTTAATTGGCTCTAATTTCGCTGGATAGGGTTCTGTGGCGTGAGTAATTATATTTGACCAGTATTCGTTCCCACGAATCTTGGGCTGAAGTTGGACGAGATTTATTTCGAATTTGATTTGGGATTTTCTCCTGAGTTTTTATTGCAAACCCCACATCTCACCAACAAGCATTACTGCCGATGGTTTCTCAGAGGGAAACTTGAATTTTTTTGCGGTTTTTTGAACATTTTTTATTTTTTCTTATAATTTCGTGTCTGGTTAATTGAATAGTGAAAGTTATAGGACGGCTCAAGTAAATAGCAGTGAACCATCGGCCTTTGAAATTCACGATTATTTAATTGGATAGTGGAAGTCATAGGACATTAGTTTTCCAAAGTACACATCAGTGAACAATTTAGCGTTTCATGTTCTTCGAGAGGAAAGGGGTGGGCAGTTGGGTACGTTTGGGATTACAAGTTTATGGTATTTGAATATTTATAAGATTTATCATCATTATCTATTGTGTACATAGAATCAGCTTATGAATGATAGCTGAATGTGATTAGCTGCATTTGGTGGTTTGGATTGAAAATGGGCTGATTTTTCTTAGATTTTTGTTTCAATTTTGAAGCCCCTATTTGAATCTGTTTCAAGTCTCTCTCTTGGATAGATGCTAATATAAAAGTTTCAAGCACCCAAATTAACTTCTGATTTTCTCCAATGTGGCACCAGGACACATAATAGAGGCAGGGGTTGAAGTAACATTACGAAACTAACTACCTTAGATGGCAAAAATCAATATTCTTTTCAGAGAATAGAATAAAGAGTAATTCAGTATGCCCGAAGCTGGAACATTAACACATTTTTGACTGTCTTTATCATCATATTTTGAGCTGGCTGTTCCTTGTGCCAACATATATGTATATATTACTATAGACTGTTGCACTGTAACAAGAGCAGTCCATTTAAAAGCCAGAGATTAAGCTCTAGACTAGTTCCTCTTTGCATCTTCCTTTTTGACTCTCGAAAAGATGCTTGCACATGATTTTCATTAGATGTTTTCCCTTTTTGTTTTATTTCTAGCTATCATTTCCAGGCATGTGCCAAGCTGTAAATAAATGCCTGGAATGTTGAATTTGTCTGCCAGTTGATCTAAAAGAGAAGTCCATTCTGAGATTTTCTTTAGCGCCCAATATATATATCTTTTTTTACAAATACAATTGGCATATCTTTTGTGACATTGCCAATTGTATTGGGTCGGCGAGATAAGGTCATCATCATTGGACCATAATTACGAACTTGAATTCAATTGACTCATATTCAGTAAATTTTGGGTCCAAATTGCATATTTTACAGGATTGTTTTCTTAAGTGCATTTCAAGGAAATTTGAGTAAGGTAAATCGATAAAATATGACAATCGTACCTCATCTCATGACATAAAATGCTTTGTTTATGATAGATGTCAAGCGCTTGGACAAATATGAGCTTTGGAATCGTTCATAGGGATGTAGATTGGGAGTGGGAGAAATCAGGGAGGAGTTTTTGGTATATTTTATATAATTGGTAGTTCTTGCTCCCTATGTGAAGAGCTATTCATCTGCAAAAAATTTAGGGAGGATGAGGGGACCAAATTTTAATTCAAATAAATTATAGCTTTGGAGCTTCTTGGAGCATACGAGTAATGGAGCTTGTGGAGCACGCTCACCTTGAGGATTGCTCTCTTGGTTTGCTTCATTGTTTTGTTTTGTTTTGTTTTGCTTTTGATTTGTTGTTATCAAATATTTCTCACGAGGACAGAGAATATATAGAAATATACTGAATTTGGTATTGTTTCTAATTTCTTAGCTTTTAAATTTTTCCCGATTATGAAATATCAGCAGCATTGCAGTGAACGTGATTAATTTCAAGGACTGAAAATGAGTGGCCGTTTCTCTCGCACGATCTATGTTGGCAATCTTCCTGCAGATATAAGGGAGTCAGAAGTTGAAGACATATTCTACAAGGTTGCAGTTGAATATATAATGTAACTTTCTCATAATTATTTTGGTTTCCTGGGCTTCTATCTTTTATTTGTTGTTCTTCCTAATTAATTTCTAGGGGCAAAAACCAGTCTCGCAGAAGTCTTGTCGTAATAGAACTTCATAAATAGTAGCACGTGCAGGGATGCGTAAAATTAGCTCTTGAAGTGTATTATAACTGAAACATTTGTAGAGCGTGTGGAACCAATTTATTTGGCAAGCTAAGTTCTGCATCAGTATTATTCTAATACGATTATGTTGATTGCATATTTTTCACCGTCGCAAATCTGCCATTCATCTGGCAAGGGAATATTTATGTGCCATCTTATGACATGCCTTCTGTAGTTTCACATTTACTAATTTGCAAAGCTAAATCAAACTAAATGTTAAAAGTGGATGGTAGCATTTTAAAGATGCCCATAATCGGTGTCTATTCTTGAATACAATATCAGATGGATATAGAAGGATTCTGCTAGATACTGATTGTTAGGCCCCCAACATCAACCCCCTCACCTGTGGTAGCATATTTATAAATAATCAATTCATGACCGTGGGGTTTTTGATGTTAAAAGGATCTCAAAAATATTTTAGACCTATTTCAATGGAGTGGTGCATCACTATTACCAACCACAGTTGGAGAATTAAGCTTGCGTTTTTGGATTTTAAATTAGCACAGGAATGATGGTTTCTTGAAACAGCGGACACAACTTTTCTCGTTCCAGTGTTTAATTTTTTTATCCCTTATCAATGCTTGGTTCTAATTGAGTTCAATAATGGCTTAGATTTTTAGACATTTCTCTCTCTTTCACTTATAAAAGCTAATTGCTTCTTTATAATATTTGTATTCTACTCTTGCAGTATGGACGTATATTGGAGATTGAATTGAAGATTCCACCTCAGCCTCCTTCTTATTGTTTTGTAGAGGTATTTTTTTACTAAAACATAAATCGACAGTTGTATGCAGTTTTACATCAGACCTACATATTTGTATTTTTTGCCATTCAAATTCTTGGATAGTTGAGGAAATAATTGGTCATCTGACAAGTTTGAATTTTTACTATGTTTAGTTTGAGGATGCTCGGGATGCAGAAGGTGCTATCAGGGGCAGAGATGGCTATAACTTTGATGGGGGTCGACTGAGGGTGAGAACAGTTCCTGAAAGTATCAATTTTTTAAAACTAGTTATTGTTTACCGCTTCTTCGTTTTTGTTCCCTTTTTCTGTTGATTTACTCTTGCACTTTATCTACTTCTTGTTAGGTCGAGCTTGCACATGGTGGCAGAGGGCCATTGTCTTCAAGTGATCGTCGGGTTGGCTATGGTGGCAGTGGCGGAGGAGGCGGCAGCGGCCGATTTGGCACTTCGCGTCATTCTGAGAATCGAGGTGCTGCCTGATGTACTAATTGATGGTTACAGATTTGGATGATGCTGACATATATTTCCAGTGTAAGAATGCTTTCAATGTCTTTTATCTTAAATTGTTTACATGCATACAGTTATTGTTCGTGGGCTTCCATCTTCTGCTTCTTGGCAAGATTTGAAGGTAAGGGGAATATCTTTTCGGCTAGAACCATTTTTTAATTGCTTGTTTCTGGAACTATAGTATATAACTATTTATCTTGCTGCAAAATGTTTTAGGATCATATGCGAAAAGCTGGGGATGTCTGTTTTGCTGAAGTTTCCCGTGACAGTGAAGGTACATTAAGCATTTACAACAATACTAATTTGGATATGAAGCATACCAGATATTAATGTCGTTTTTCGAATATGTTGATATTGAACTTATGTTATTGTATTCAGGAACCTATGGCCTAGTTGATTATGCTAATTATGAAGACATGAAATATGCTGTAAGTTTTTGGTTTACTTGTCTGCTGATGTTTGGCAACAATTATTTGTTCCATTCTAGTTGCTAACGTGCTTTTGTCTTACTCAGGTCCGGAAACTTGATGATAGTGAATTCAGAAATCCCTGGACCAGAACTTATATCCGGGTATTTATATTCAACTTTTGCTTTGTTAGCATGAAAAATTAATTTGAGCCCCTCAGAGTGACACACTTTCTTGCAATTACTGATGCGATCTTGTAGTGTTATTTCATCTTCGATGAATTCAACTGTAAGATTAAGAACTTCTGGATTGAACTCCATGAATATGAAAAAAATCTTCACAATAGCAGCTTACCTTGAGAAATAATAAACTACTTGTTTTTTGGTACATCGATGAGTTCAGGTAAGGGCATATAAGCGCAGGCTGTCAAGAAGCCCAAGTAGGAGCCACAGTCGAAGCAAAAGTCCAAAAAGGAATAGAAGGTATTTTGTAGCTTGGAGTATATTTGCTTGGCTTGCAAAACAGACTCTATTTGGTGATTCTTAGCTAATATGTTTTGTTATGCAGCAAATCAAATGATGGATCTGTTTCCAGATCACCGTCTAAATCTCCTGGTAAACCATCGAGGTATATGGGAATGAATGTCTCTTCTAATTCATTTGCATTTATTGATACATTACCTCATCAACCCTTCATTATCTGTCTGCTTAAATTTGCAGAGCCAGATCAATGTCGAGGTCAAGGTCAAGGTCAAGGTCCAGGTCCAGGTCCAGGTTGAGGTCGAGATCAATGTCAAAATCAGCATCTCCTCACCAGGTAATAACAATAGGATAGACATCTATGAGTATTTCCAGTTAGTGCATTCTTCCTGCAATTGAAATATTATAAATTATGGGCTCGAAGTGGCATGGCTTTCAAGCTTGTTTATTTATTTCTATTGGATGTCTGTTATTAACTTTTTGCTTAAAATTCACAATGTAATTGATTTCATTCCAGGCAAGATCGGGCAGTGGCTAAATTTGACTCGCGCTCATTCCAGCCTGCTCGTATGCTAGAGTTTTTTAGCACACGACTGATGTGCAGCTGCGATGATACTGTACCTGAACGCATCATATAAACTTCAATTTAGACTTTAGGGATGTCTTGATGGTTTGTGGATTAAATAGAGTGCTGATTATTCTCTTATGAATGTTCTTTTTGGGGGGCTATATTGGTATATATGTTTGCTTCATTTACCAGCACTTTGACCTTGGAATGACCTTTGATTTCATGTGGATTGGATGTTTTCAGCTTGTTGTAAGAGACCCTTTAGATTTCGTGTGGATATGAATTAGGTTTACTTTCATACAACAAATATGGGTAATGCTTTCAAAAGAAGATGTGTTCTATATTGGTGTTAAAATATATAATAGATTGTGTCATGATAATTTAATCAAAATATTAATTTTAATATATTTTATAGTATATTAAAATGTATATTATTTATGAAAGAAAAAAATGTGAGATACATAGCGGAAATGATTGCCCTGGAATCCTGAATCTTTGAAGGTCATGAGGATGGGGTCCAAGACCTTTCATTTCTAGTACCTTGGATCCTTAAGCTTTGAAAAGTGCACTAGGATGGTCCTGTTACGAATCATTAGTTCGATCGTTAAATAGTCAATTTTTTTCCTTCAAAATGACTAATCCACTCCTTTTCTAATTTTTTTTTCCAAAAAGAAAAAGAAATACGAAGGAAACATAACAATAAAATAAAAATTTGAAACCCTCCTTCCTCTTTTTATGTCTAGATATGTCAATGGGCCGAGCTGAGCCTTAAACCCATGAGCTCGGCTCGTGGAGAAACGAGCTATGAGCTCACGAGCCCAGTCGGCTCTTGAGCGGGCTCAACTCGTGGCTTGTCAATTTTTTTAGTGTTTTTTTCACGAGCCCACGAGACGGCTCGTGGGCACGAACCATGAGCTCAATCCGTCTCGTCGGCTCGTGGGCAGGCTCAGCTCGTGGCTCGTTAATTTTTTTTTTTGTAGCTTTTCTTAGGTTTTTTTCTTAAATTTTTTTAGTATTTTTTTCACGAGCCGACGAGACGGATTGTGGGCTCGTGCCCACGAGCTGCATGTGAAAAAAGGGCTCGGCTCGCCTAGCGAGACCATCGGTTGCTCGTACTCGAGCTCGTCTTTTGATGAGTCCGAGCGGCTCGTGGCTCGGTGGCAACAAGCCGAGCCCACGAGCTGGCTCGGCTCAATTGCCACCACTATCTTATTCAGAATGACTGTCGCCAACCATCTCCTATCAGATCCTTAAATTTCTCCATTCTCTTTGCAACCAGCCAGCCCCTTCCAAGTTTTTCCAGAGATCTGCCACCCCTGTTAAACTGCTCCACCAAACCCAAATCTCTTCCCCGATTACACCACCCCAACTCACAGCAGCGAATTATGCTATTTATACCATTTGTGATACACTTTTGTTTACCCGACTCTACCTCCTCCCTCACATGGGGGTCGGATCTCACATCCAATAAATGCGTGGGACTCGACCCCCATGTGATGGAGTGGATGGAGCCTGGTAAACCAATATGTACCATTTGAGGTACATATAGCAAGATTCTACAGCAGCATTCACCACTACCTACCAAAAGTAATTAAAATTTATTTTTAAGTTACTTATTTTTGTTATTATAATTTCTGCACTTTATTTCTGTACAAATAAAACTATTATTCTGTAGATTATGATACGGGGAAATGGAGCTTTTGTTTGTTACTAGTTGGAATTGTGTTGAATGGAACATAATTCTTTTTTATTCAACAGCCGAATGTCCTGGATATGTGAAACAATTTTGCCTACTGCCCAATTAATACCATCTAGAAATGATTCACAGTGTTGTGCTCGAAATCGAATGTTATTATCGTGGCAAGCTTTTCGAAGTTGTTCTATGGCCGCATATCTTCTTATTTGGCTGAGCGTTATGCCATACCATAGGGCTTACATTTTGTTAGAGCTCACGAGCTGAATATTTCTGTCCTTGAATCGGAGTGCGTGAACTTGGCGGCAACATAACGATCCACCTTTTTATGCCCAAGAGGGTGTGTTGGTTGTTAATAAATTTGCTTTAGTTTTTTTCTTTTCTCACTTTAATCAGCGTGCAGTGAATTGTGTAATCAATGTTATTTCAATTTTCGTTCAAACAACCTGGAATGTGAGTCCCTAGAATTCATTTTCGAATTCGTCACATTTGAATTTCGATATTAGAAAAAGTTAGATCTAGTTGTTTTATATTTTTCAAAAAAGAACTTGTTAAGCGTAACCAAACATCCTATCATGACCTTTTAATCAAAACATTCAGAAGGCCTTAAGTCCATTAAAATTGCATTCTAGAAAATTCCTCCCACAGCGTAATTACGCGAGAACATGAGGAGGTAAATGTAATTTGACGAACCCTCACGCCCTTAACATAAACCCAAATCGAGATCCCTCCTGATCGAGTGCAGAGGAGAAAAGAACGTCAGAAACAGGGGTAATCTCTCTCTCTCTCTCTAACCAAGAGAATCGTCCGTCAATCTATACGATAGACTAATCATCGAAAATATTTGTTAAAGTACTTATTTTTGTTCCAGCTTGACGAGGTGTTGGCTTTTGTGGAAGGAAGTTGAATTTCTCGCATTCAGTGCTGGGCTCCTTTTCAAATCTTGTATGTTACGGGTGATAATGTCTCATTTGCCTCTAATTTTTGCTCGATAGGGTTTTTTCCTGGATTTTCGATCTGGTAATTATATTTGTCCTGTATTAAGGGCTCTGAACTTGAAGTTGGAATTAATTAATTTCGAATTTGAGTCTGGGATTTCTCTAATTTTTTATTTCAAACCCTACATGTCTGCGCAAACCAAAATTTTCCCACGGGGAAACTTCTAGTTTGTTTATTTTTTATAGTTTGATGAGCATCATTATCAATTTTTCGATCCTACCATAATTTAATTAGGTAATAAAAGTTATAAAGCAGATATTTTTCAAAGTAAGTGGCAGTAAATGGTGTATGTGGGGATTTTCCTTTATATCCTCTTTAGAGGAAAGGGGCCGTTCCATTGGAGAACTTTTGGAATTATGAGGATATTGCATTTGTAAGTTGAGAAGATTCATCCTTGCTATTTATTCTTTATTGGAATTTCCCATGAATAGTAATTGAATTGGATTCATGTTGTCTACCCCGAATTTGTTGGAAACAAGCTTAGCTTGCTGTTATATTTTAATGTCTTAAAAGAAGTCAAAGAGTGTAAGACTATTTGGTAGCATGGGATTGGGAATTGGAATTGGAACTATAAATAATTTCATTTGGCCATTTTTTCTTGGTTTCTTGTTTCAATTCTAAAGTCCCTATTTGAATCTGTTGCTAGTCCATCTCTCTCTCTTTTGGAGGGATGTTAATTGCAAACTGTCCTAAATGATGGAAGACTCTCTCCACCCATGGCATAATGGCACCTATTAGAGGCAGGGGTTGAAGTAAAATTTTGACACAAATTACCTTAGACAGCAAAAAACCTACGATACTTTTGGAGAGCAGAATAGACAAGTAAGTCCATAGGCTTGAAGTATGAACATTCACGTTACAATAGCAAGTATCAGGATCTTTGATTATCATAATGTTCTTACTTTGAGCTGACCGTTCCTTGTGGCGACATATATTCTTCATGCTTACGTTATCATGGTTTATTGGAATTTAACGAGGCTGGTCCAGAGTAAAGTCATGAGATCAATCTCGGCCATCCTTGCAATATTTTTAGCTTTATTTTTGGCTCTCGAGAAGATCTTTGCACATAGATTTGGTTAGATGATTTGCATTTAAATTACTTGCAATTTTGTCTATGCTTGTGCTTTGGTTTACACAATGTGGGCCCAGTATAACTTTTCTTTCACATAATTGAATAGATTATTTTTGTGCGCTTGCAACCTATATTATGTCTGGGAGCATTCTTAAATACGAATTGCGATTCAACTCTTAAATCAATTAATTTAGTGGCAAGTCACATAATTTCTAGGATTTCACTTGGATTTCAAAGGAAATCTGAGTAAGGTAAATCGGTAAATCTATGACAATTTTCACTCATCTCATGACACAATGCTCTGTTTATGATAGATTCCAAGCGCTTGGACAAATATGAGCTTTGGAAACATGCATAGGGATGTAGATTGGGAGTGGGAGGAATCAGGGTGGAGTTTTTGGTGTATTTATATAATTGGAAGTTCTTGCTCCCTCTGTGAAGAGCTATTCATCTGCAAAAAAATTAGAGAGGATGAGGAGACCCAATTTTAATTCAAATAAATTATAGCTTTGGAGCATATAAGCAATGGAGCTTGTGGAGCAACGCTCACCTTGAGGATTGCTCTCGGTTTGCTTCATATGAATTATTTTTTACTTTTGATTTTTTTGTTCTCAAAATATATCATATGAAGACAGAAATGTAAAGGAATATATTTAACTTGGTTGTGTTTTTAATGTTGCTTTAAATTGCTTCCAACTATCAAACATATTCAAGCTGCAGTATTGCAGTGAACACAATTACTTTCAAGGGCTAAAGATGAGCGGTCGTTACTCTCGCATGATCTATGTTGGCAACCTTCCCGCAGACATAAGAGAATCAGAAGTTGAAGACCTATTCTACAAGGTTTGAGTTGAATATTTAGTCTATCACTGTCTTAAATATTTTGGTTTGATTGAGTTGATGTGAGAGTGTCTGGATGTTATTTTGAAGAGTATTCTCCTGCATTCTACTAATGCATTTGGTATCTGCCACTGTTACTTTTCTAAAGCAGCGTTGTTTAGCTACAATTTACAAATGTGTTATGCTTTTGTTATCTCTAACTACTATCTAGTGGCTAAACCCCTTTCCCAACCAGCCGAGGACCTTCAACTTTGCAGCAGCAAGTCTTGTAAGATTACATTGAGTGCATCTTTTCCAACCATATAAATCTGTTATTCATTTGCTATGTGAATAGTTGTTGATATCTGTCTTTGATGCACGTTTGGTAATTTCACATATATTGAATTGTAAACTTTTAATAAGATGAATTCATAAAATTCATTAAAATGACATCCGTGATATATCCCCAATTTAGACAACCCTACCCCTCCACTCACTCGATTACTAATTGATCAATTCATGAGTCATGTAGCCTGTAGGTTGTGTCGCAAAATAGATCCTCTTTAGATTTCTTTCAATGAAGTGTAGCATTACTATTTACTATCACAGTTTTTATATTATGATTGTGTTTGGGGTTTTAAGTTTTCTGTGGAGTGATTGTTTCGGTAATCATGGGACAATATTTCTGTTTCAAATGTGTATACTCTTCTCAGTACCTGCTTCTAGCCAATGGTCACTTAAATTCTTAGTCTTTTTCCCTTTTCTATTTGATCTCTAAAGTGAGTGCTTATTTATAGTATTTGTATGCCATTCCTGCAGTATGGTCGTATATTGGATATTGAATTGAAGATTCCACCTCGCCCTCCTTGCTATTGTTTTGTGGAGGTATTTTTTATTTTTATACTCTCAAATTTGTAGCTTTTTGGGCTATGTATGTATACACAGAAGCAGCACCCAGATATGCATGTTTGCGCTTGTCTTTGGATTTCTTGAATACTCGAGGATATAATCTGCCATCTGACCTTTTTTTTAAAAATTTTTAACCATGTTTAGTTTGAGAGTGCTCGCGATGCAGAAGATGCAATCAGGGGCAGAGATGGCTATAACTTTGATGGTTGTCGACTGAGGGTGAGGACATTTGGTGCAAAGTAGAATTTTTTTTTCCCCGTTAAAACTAGTTTTTGATTATATGATACAGCGCAAGTCTATATGAGGCATAGGAGATATTAGAATTTATGATGGTTTTCTTTATATCCTTTATTTTCAATTATTGTAGTTTTAAGACAATTAGGTTGATTGTTACTTATCTATAATCTAGGGCATAGTAAACTCTAGATCATTGTTATTGAATACAACCTGAGAACTCTCTAACTCCTTTTCCTTTCTTTGCTATGCCTTATACTGCAAATTTGGTGCTCGGTAATTGTGTTCCGTTTGTTCGATCTCCGTCCTCATTATACCTTCTTCAGTCTTTTCCTTGTTATTGATTTTCTTATGAAATTTATCTCCCCGTTAATTTAGGTTGAGCTTGCACATGGTGGCAGAGGGCCACCACGTTCAAGTGATCGTCGTGGTGGTTATAGCAGCCGTGACAGCAGCGGAAGCCATTTCGGCCCTTCTCGCCATTCTGAATATCGAGGTGCTGCCAAACTTATCAATTGATGCTTACACTCTATTTTCACTATAAGATTGTTTCAGTGTCTTTATCTTAGAATGTCTACATGCATACAGTTATTATTCGGGGACTTCCGTCTTCTGCTTCTTGGCAAGATTTGAAGGTAAGGGGAAATTTTTGAGTGAGAACTTTGTTTCTTTTTTTTTTTTTGTTTTTGCAACTACATCATTTATCTTGGGTTTCAGGATCACATGCGAAAAGCTGGGGATGTTTGTTTTGCTGAAGTTTCCCGTGACGGTGATGGTAAGTTATTTTACTAATGGGGTAAATGTGAGATATTAATGGGCTATGATGCACTGACACTCCTACTAATACATCATGTCTGCGTCCGACACGTCATGTTGGAACCCAACATCCCAAAACTCCTCGGACACCCGAAGACATGTATCCAACTAGCCATAGGACCTTGTCCCACTTTTTATATGTTTTTTTAAATTACTCGATATTTAAGGGATGCTTTAGAGACACACCACGGCAAGTGCCTGACATGTAATATGCCGTGTCTTGTATAAAATATTATAGAAGAAATATATAATATATAAGTTAAAATTTAAAGAATTTAAATCAACATGTCCTTAATGTGTCGGTGTCCTACTTTTTTGAAAAATCACTTGTCGGCGTGTCCATATCATGTCCTGCACGCGTATCCGTGTCTGTGTCCGTGCAACCTTGTTAATGGGGTTTATGAACATTTGTTATTGTATTCAGGAACCTTTGGCGTGGTTGACTATACTAATTACGAAGACATGAAATATGCTGTAAGTCGTCGTACTCATCTTCAAAGTGTTTAACCTTTTGTGCATCCATGAATTGTTCCAATCTAGTTGGTAATGTGTTTTTGTCTTGCGCAGATCCGGAAACTTGATGATAGCGAGTTTAAGAATCCTTGGACCAGAAGTTATATCCGGGTATTTTTTTTATATTTTTTCTATTCTTTGTATGTTTATCTTTTCTTTTTAAGGGATTGAATTTTCAGAGAGAGCCATTTCTCAACCAAAAAAGGCCCGAGACAGGCACTTGGAGTCCAGTTTTCAATATTATGTTAGAAGTTAGATTTGAGCCTCTCTAACTACACATTGGTGTAACCTCGAATTATATGATCGGAGGGATTTAAATCTTACAAGATATTAATTCGTAGTACTGAACTCTAGGAATTCATAAAATAATTTCATTATGAAAGCAACTATCTTGTGAAATAATAAACTCCTTTTCCTTCGTAAATCGATGAATTCAGGTGAAGGAACACAAGCGCAGTCCATCAAGAAGCCCAGGCAGGAGCCGCAGTAGAAGCAGAAGTCCTAGAAGGAACAGAAGGTATTTTTTTGTTTGAAGTATATTTGCTCTTTTTCTAGGATATACTTTATTTGTTGATCCAAGTAATATGTTCCTTGTGCAGCAAATCAATGGATCGATCTGTTTCCAGATCACCATCAAAATCTCCTGTTAAACCGTCCAGGTATTCGAGAATGAATGTCTTCTAATTTTATATGCTCTATGGTTATAAATATACCGCGCTAATGAGTAATTGGTTCTTTTCTTGCTTAAATGTGCAGAGCGGGATCGAGATCAAGATCAAGGTCAAGATCAATGTCAAGATCGGCATCCCCTCACCAGGTAAACTTTTCATGTTCCGACCAAAAGAATAGCAACAAGCATGCATGCAGAGATGTTAAAACGAGCAGTTTGATGCCTGGATTTTTTAATTTAACTTTTTTTTTATAAAGAATTTTAGTGGAAAAACTTAAATAATCCTAAAAAATCCAGCAGGGGCTCGGTTAGTGGGCCGTGGACCTGGACAATCCCTGGATCTGGGCTTTTCATGGTTGGGAATGGACAGGTTACCGCCCCCCTGTTTTGACATCTGTACATGCATGAGTTTTGCATCCCATTCCCACAATTGGAAGTTTTAATATTACTGACTCGAGGATACGTGGCTTCAAGTTTTGTTCATTTAATATTTTTTGGGTGTCCGGGTTGACACTGTTAAGAAATCTTGGCTATGTTAATTTCATTGCAGGCAAGATCTGGAAGTGCTTAATTCTGTTGCAAATATGCTATGCACTTAATGGAACCCTGAGCAGACAGTTTCTTAGCATATGAGTGATATGAGTCGAGCAAGGACAGTTGACTGGATAATGTCAAATTATAAGATGGAGATTATACTTTGGGATGTCCAGAATCTAGATGTTCTTTTCTTATTTTCTATTAATGGGCTTGTGGATCTAACTAGGAGTGCGAGCACATTCTATTAATGTCGTTTTGAAAGCTGAGTCTGTTAATTGTTATTTGCGTCATTGAGTAGGATTTTTATCTTTATGATGGCACCTGGATTTTCTGTTGAATTGGATTTTTGTGGTAAAAACTTGACGATCTCATCTGTCAAGTTGCAGTCGTTTTCTGGAGTCAGATTTTGCATTTGAATGTGTTGTGTCTCTTCACGACTTCACAATTTTTATTGAGTTTTTAATCTTTTGACGACGTGAAGTGGTGTCAAACTGGCTGGCTCGGAAACAAAGCCCCTGGACTGCCATGCACACAGACCTGGGCTGCCCTGGGTTTTGTGGTGGACCGGGCCAATCCCTGCTTACCGTTTTTCTCTGAGGCCCGTCTCAAGGTGGGCTAGGCTTGTAGACATCATCACCTAATGGTTTATTGACAATTGACACACACTGGCGATAGGCCTCTATCTAAAACCACAAGAATAATGTATATTTTTAGTAGAGATGTTTTACTGTCTCGTGGCAATTGGTTTCCGGTAGGGATGACAATGGGATGTGTATGGGGATGGACCGATCATTTTCACCCTCGTTTCGTTATGTATTTTTGTCATCTTGTCCTGTCTCCATACCTGGTTAAGGTAGGACGGGACGTGATCGAGGTTGGGCAGGGTAGGTTCCTTGTCCCATTTATCGTCTCGTTTGTTTTTTATTTTTCTTTTATTTATTTATTTAATTTTTTCATTTAATTTTTTTTTCTTTAATTAATAAATATTTTTTTTTTTTCAATTTGTTAATAACAACTTATGTTCTCTTTAAAAATCATAATAAATTTCTTATTCATGTTTGATAAAAAAAATTAAATTTGAAATTAACTTTAAACAGGGCAGATAGCGGGGTAGGGATTGTTTTTCATACCTACTTTCGGGGTAATTACCCCCGTCTCGGTTAGGTGGGTAATGTTGGCCATCTTCAAGATGAGAACTCGCGGATATCGTGTTGAACGAGTTTTTTTTGTCATCCCTAATTTCCTAGTTCATAGCTGAATGAGGTTGTTATACACTTTAATGCATTCTTCAAATAAGGGAAGGTTCTCCGGTCAGCAATAATAAAGCAGGCGACCCATTGCTACCTAAAAGATGATGCATTTCAGAATCCATTACTCAAAAGAACGATATATTTGTTTATTATCCCGTCAAAATTACTAAAATGTTTATTCTTCATATGCTCTTCAAAACATACGTAATTGGTGATTGGATGGTAAAAATAAAAATCTATGTTTATTATATTTACACAACATTTTTTATTTATTGCCTCACATTTTAATTGCACTTAAATGTTCTTAATCTTTATTCATTATAACAATTACGTTCTAATAGTTTTTCAAGTTATTCTTATCCTTAAACTTTTCATTAATTAACATATTTTGTATTTAATAACAGTTTTATGTCCAAAAGTTCGTTGAAATAATGTAAAATAACTTATTTTTTTTCATCATATTTTCAAATAATAAATAAATAAAAAGTGCCAAAAATTCTTTTTCCATCATTTCAAAGCATAAAAACAAAATATTTTGAAATAAATTATCATCAAGGATGAGACATAATAATTAATGAAAGGCTGAAGATAAAAATTCCACTGAAAAAAGTTTTAAGAAAAATAATTGTTATAATAAGTAAACACTGAAGAGTTTGACCGCAATTAAAATGTGGTAGCTATATGACCAATCTAAAGTTATACCCTTCGGGGTTCCAGGCAGGATAGTGTGTGATCGTGAATTGTTGAGGTTTTCAAAAAAAAAAAAAATTGAAATTTGAATTTGTAATTGAAGGATTTGGGATAAAAAATTTGTGAAATGAAACAGTGGTATTTACTATTTGAAATAGACATTCAATAATTTGCTAGTGTTTGGCTCCGATTATCTTTTTTCAATTTTTTTTCCTTAATTTTAACCACACATTCTCCAAATAAAATAATACTATATACAAATCTAAAACTTTCCATCACTTTTCAGTCAAATATTCTTCAATTAATCACTATTCCAAAATTTATAATTTCTACAAAATGGTGGACAAACACTAGCAAAATTATTTGCCTTTTCAGTATTTTCCAACAAAATTAATGTTATATTACCCATCACGAATTTTTATCGAGTTCTCAGGATTCGAACTCTTGACTTTTCCCGTAAAAATGACTTAGAATAAGTTTGACACTTTTTAATTTATTTTATGGTTTGCTACAAGACCATTTTCAACCACATTCACAAAATAAAATATTCTACGCGTGTACCAAATTTTTTTTCCTACTTTTTAAACACATTTTTTTTTTTTAAATCACTAATCAAAATCCTTTTTTTTACCAAAATGGTTTTTAAACGCACTTTAGTTGAATTCTAGTACAAATTTCTTTAAAAAAAAAATCTATAAAGCCCAATAATAAGCCCACCAATAAGAATCAGTCCATTATTGTCTACCCTAGTTTTGGTTCATATATATCCTCCTCTTCACTCCCACCACGACTAGAATCCTCGCTTATACTAGCATCTTGAAGGTATGTTTCTCCCACTAAAACCTTAGTTTTTCTTCAATTCTTCTTACTGTGATTTGATTTTTCAGTACTAATTTAAATTAAATAGTTTCGATCTTTCATTTTGGTATTTTGCATTTTGTGTAGATCATAAGGATTTGAAGTAAGATGACGGTTGGAGAGATCGCCTGCACCTACGCTTGCTTGATCCTTCACGACGATGGCATTCCTGTCACTGTAAGTTTTCTTTCAACACCATATTATAACAAAGATGTAATTTATATGCATCAAAATAGTTTCGGTATTGAACAGTATGTGTTTTTTTGTGTTTAGGCTGAGAAAATTGCGACACTTGTGAAAGCGGCAAATGTGAGTGTGGAATCCTACTGGCCGAGTCTTTTTGCTAAACTCTGTGAGAAGAGGAGCATCGAGGACCTTGTTACGAACGTTGGCGCTGGTGGAGGTGGTGCTGCCGTCTCTGTTGCGGCTCCTGCCGGTGGTGCTGCCACCGCAGCTGCCCCTGCTGCCGAGGAGAAGAAGGTAGAAATATTTGCATCTATTCATCTTATAATGTATATAAATGTACTAATTCTTCTATATTATTCTAGTTATCATTTTACACACTCATTTTGTTGATTTTAGACTGTATATTGAAATATCTGATGCTGAATCTCTGACTGCTTGTTTTTCGTAGGAGGAGCCAAAGGAGGAGAGCGATGACGACATGGGATTCAGCTTGTTTGATTAGAAGAATCAGTGTTTCTAATTGTTGGAATACTTAGGTGATTCATAATTTATAATTTGGTTCATAATTTGAGATTTTGATTTGTTATAGTTTTTTTAAATGATTAAATATTGGAGTTTGAAAGTTATGCAGTCTTATAAATTATAATTATGAATCCTCAGTTAACCATTAATGTATTATAAAATATATTGGTAATCTTAATGAAGTTATGCACTACTCTATTTTCACATCGATGTATTAACAATCAAATGAATTTTCCGAACCTTTCAATTCTAGAAATCCAAGAGACTGGAAGATCATCGTCAAAGTCAGTCCAGATTCGCACGTGAAATTGAATTTTATATTGTAAAACATATATATGACATATTTGTATTTATTTTGAATTGGTGGTATGCAAATTTAATTATATATTCCTGTTAAAATAAAATTAAACTGGTTATAAATACTTATTTTTTACCTCCAGTTTGATACCCCCTCAGGTTCGACCTTGATTGAATCTTTCGATTTTCGACTCTTTTCTTTTCTCTGTTCTATGTTCGGGTTGATATATATATAGAAAGAGTTTAGAAAAGCACCAAAATCTTGAATTTGATTTCCACATATCAATTTCCTTTTACAATTCAACTTCAAAGTTCCCAACTACTTCCATAATTCCTACACATATAAACAGCAAACCAATTCTCGCAAAATCCCTTCTTCAAAACTTCTCGCGAATTTGTGTTTTTTGTGCAATTGCGAAATTAAGCAGCAATTGACGTCAATTTTCAGTCCTTTTGATGCATACTGTGCCGAGTTTTTGGGCCGCGAGGTTAGCGTTTCTTTCTCTCCTCGTAATGGAGATGTGCAGCACAAACAAGGGCAAGTGGGTTCAACCAAATTTGATGGGGTGAAGAAGGCCAAACAAGTAGATAATTCATCCCCGGAATCGAAGAAATGGAAGATCATCACCAAAGGAAGCCCAGATTCGCACCTGAATTCGATGGCCTTCACTGTTTTGAGACAATTATTCGTTTTATTTTTTTTATTTGGGTTTATGATTTGGTGTAATATCCAAATTTCTCGTATATAATTAATATAATATTCATTATTTTTAGTTATTTGAATTTCTTTGTTGATCTATTATTCTCGTTGGTTTAAGCACAGTTAATGAAATAAGTATGTTTGACAAAATAAGTTACTTTTAAAATTAATACGATTTACTTTTATAAACAATCAAACATGCTTTAAAATTTGGGGTAGAATCTGTACAAGGATTACAATGGTTTTAGGCAGAGTTTATGGATGAACCGATCAAGATTCTGGTATCAAAAGATGGGATTTTGTTTAATTTTCTGGGTTTGTGGATATCCATTATTCGTGTTATTGCCTAGAAAAGGCAATAGAGTTGTCACATGTTCATTACGCCCGCGTTTAAGACCACCACTTGCATAAAATCTAAAGATATTTTCTTGTATGTGCGCTTTTATGACCCATCAAGTCAACTTCGCAAAAAGCAACTAGTAGAGAGCTTTTAAGTAATGTTTTTAAAATTGAACCGGATCGATCAATTCAACTGAAAAACTAGTGAACTGGACTGAAATCTGGTCTGATTACGTGGACAAGGTTTTGTCTAAATTCTCTATGCATGAATCTAAGTCTGTAACTTTACCACTTGCTTCTAATTTCAAATTAAGTAAAGACCAATGTCCTATAGATGAATCTGACATGGAATATATGAGTAAGGTCCCATATGCCAATGCTGTTGGATCTGTAATGTATACAATGGTCTGTACAAGACCTGATGTGGCCCATGCCATTAGTACTCTAAGTAGGTTCATGGCTAATCCTTGCCCTTGAATATTGAACTGTTTTGAAATGGCTGTTGAGATATTTAAGAAGATCATTTAAATTGGGTATGTGTTTTAAATCTTGCAATGAGGGAATTGTATTGAAGGGTTTTGTTGGTTCTAATTATGCTGGGACAGACACATTAGGAAATCTGCTACTGCATACATGTTTATTTTATGTGGTACTTGCATTAGCTGGAAGTTTCAATTGCAATCAATTGTTTGCTTTGTCAACTATAGAAGCTAAATATATGATTACAACTGAGGCCACTAAATAAGCTATGTTTCTGAAGGGATTATTGTATGAGATAAATGAATTATCTAATCCAGTTGTTGTCTATTCAGATAGTTAGAGTGCAATTCATTTGGGTAAAAACTTTATTTTTCATGAAATAACTAAACACATTGATGTTCGAATGCATGTAATTAGGAATGTAATTAATAAAGAATCTGTGTTACTTGAAAAAATCCCCACTCAGTAGTCAGTTCAATCCTGCTGATATAGGAACAAAGGTACTGCCCTTAAACAAGTTTAAGTCTTATTTACAAATCTTAAGAATTGGTACTGGGTAATTTTGATTTTCATTTCAAGTATGTACATCTGATGCAAATGGTGGACTGTAAAGTTGCTCTAAATACTTTAGTGTTATCTTTATTCCGTTTATAGTTTTGTTACCATTGACATCAAGGTGTAGATTTATTGGGTTGCGATGCCAAGGTATTCAGTCTAATATGTGGGCAATGATGAAGCTGGGTTTGTCCCATTTGCAGATTTTATAATCCATTGCATGATAACCTACGTCCCAGATCCAAAACTGTGGTACTTGCATTAGCTGGAAGTTTCAATTGCAATCAATTGTTTGCTTTGTCAACTATAGAAGCTAAATATATGACTACAACTGAGGCCACTAAATAAGCTATGTGGCTGAAGGGATTATTGTATGAGATAAATGAATTATCTAATCCAGTTGTTGTCTATTCAGATAGTTAGAGTGCAATTCATTTGGGTAAAAACTTTATTTTTCATGAAATAACTAAACACATTGATGTTCGAATGCATGTAATTAGGAATGTAATTAATAAAGAATCTGTGTTACTTGAAAAAATCCCCACTCAGTAGTCAGTTCAATCCTGGTGATATAGGTACAAAGGTACTGCCCCTAAACAAGTTTTAGTCTTATTTACTAATCTTAAGAATTGATACTGGATAATTTTGATTTTCATTTCAAGTATGTACATCTGATGCAAATGGTGGACTGTAAAATTGCTCTAAATACTTTAGTGTTATCTTTATTCCGTTTATAGTTTTGTTATCATTGACATCAAGGTGTAGATTTATTGGGCTGTGATGCCAAGGTATTCAGTCTAATATGTGGGCAATGATGAAGCAGGGTTTGTCCCATTTGCAGATTTTATAATCCATTGCCTGATAACCCAAGTCCCAGACCCAAAACTCAAATCCATAAGGAAAGTCACATTTTGTAAGTGCAAATTTAGTGTTGCCTCTTAAGGCATAAAGTGTCAGTTGCTCTGAGCTGTTGATGATTATCTAAAATCAATGGTTTGTGTGTGGGCTATATAAAGGGACTTATACTATTGCCTTGAACTCACTTTTGACTTTACATTCTTCTCGAGCCTTCTTCTTTTCTCTTAGTAATATCGTCTGTTTGTTTCTTCTTTTCACTTTTATTAAAACTCATTCCGTTTTCTGAGTAATCCTTTGTAGTGTTCGTTTCTGGATGGTTCTGTAAGTGAGAGGAGAAAAGGAGAGTGATCTTTGAGTGATGACTTCTGGCTCATTGAAGTTGCGTCACTTTTTCTTTAGGATTTGGATATTCTGTGGTTCTGACTTGTACAAAAGCGTACAATGATCTGAGCCCATTTTGATCGATACCAAGATGCCTTTGGTTGATTCTTGATTGTAATAGTTTGATAGGTTCTTGATCTATTGCACTCCTGGATTGTTTGTTGTAAGGGTACTCAATTAATTAATTAAAAGAAACGAGAAGTGAATTAAAGAAAAATTTAAGTTTAGAATTGGAAGTATAATGTGAAAGGCATTAAAATCTAATGTATAGCAATACACCAATGGTTATAAACTTAGAATTATTCTAGTGGTTCTACTGCAGCAAGTGGGATGTTTTACAAGTTAATGCTGATGGTAGGATTGGTGCCAAGTTGCAGTGAGAGAGCATCTGATAAAGTCAGTATTGATTTGTTTCGAAGAAAATAATGATTAATACAGATAAACATTTGACAATTCCGAAGCCATACAAATGAAAGATCTCAAGAGTTGTATCCAGGTGTCAAGGTACTATCCATCAGGGCCAAATATCTTCTTCTGGGACCCACTACAAAATATCTATGTATATTTTATTAAACATGGGGTTTATGTGGTCCGCTATTTTGCTACTTCCACCAACCAAAAGGAGGAGAGAGAAACGGAGATACACGCGGAGAGGTGTGTGTGCATAGAGAGAGAGGGCCAATAGAACCAATCCAATGAGACTTTTTGATTGGAAGACTTAGGGCGTGGCGAATTTGGGCCATACGTATGAGGCTTCTGATATTTTGCGTATCTAACTTTATGTACAGATATGCCAGCACTTGTGATGACAACATTAAATTTGAGCCATCCGATGTGAGGCGGTTAAAGAGGGACTAGAAAGAGACACCACTGGATCAATTCAAGAAATGTGGTATTCAGATATTTATGCTGTCAGTAAAACTACTGGCGAGAAAATCAAAATCTCTGTTATTCTTCTGTCAGGACTAGGAGGAGCTATCGTGTTCTTCTTGCTTTGAGAGTTGTACAGTAAGAATCATGGAAATGGGTGAAAGAGGAATGGAATTGCAAGTGAATGAAACAGAGGAAAGTCAGATGGAGAAGAAGAATGAAGGGGATGGTGGTGGCGGAGCTGGTGGTGGTTCTTTTGTGAAGTGGGAGAGGTTTCTTCCAAAAATGGTTGTGAGGGTGTTGTTGGTGGAAGCTGATGATTCGACTAGGCAGATTATTGCTGCTCTTCTCCGGAAATGCAGTTATAGAGGTTAGTACCACGCTTTATAATTTAACTCAGTAAAGTTTGTTAAACTACTCCAGCTTAAACGAGATGAACTCGCCAGATTTATTTGTTCATCAGAAGAAATGAATTCTCAGCTTTTATTTTATCATAATATTAAACTGTTTCGTCTGAAAACTTAATCTGTTAGAGCGTGCTTAATTATTTAACGAGGCTGAGTGCTCGAGGGAATTGTTAATGAATCATGTTTGATAACTTGTCTCCGTAATCATTTTCATTTTTCTCCATCGTAGTTTCTGCACAGCCTTGTCATCCACACACCTGAGTAAGAATTCGTGATTGCGGCTGCCTCTCAATCTCCTTTTCTGTTTCACCTTTTCTGTTTTCTTCTTTTAGTGAATTTTCTGGCTAGATCTGGTTGAGAATTTGTGGGACAGGAGGCCTGAAATGTCACTAAACAATAATTCTTCCCTTTCACTTAATCCATCCACGAAAGTTGCAGTTAGTATTGCTCTGCTTATAAGTCGTAGCTAGATGGGTGCAATTATGGATTTGGTGAAGCCGAGTCTTATTGTTCTGTCATAGTATGTAGGACAGAATGAAGCCCCCTAATGATTCAATACCAACGTGCATCCACTTCGGAAGGTTTTGGATTAACTTTCCTCATGGTCCTTTCGCAACCCAACCCCCAATTATTGAACTATGTGGAGTCTAATTATACTTGACCACAAATTGCCCGAATATATAAAGATTTAATCGGGGTCGTTTTAGGGAAGATATAGACCAAGAGGCGTGGAATTTGTATTCATCTTTTCTCCATTAACACCAATACCTCCCTATAATGATTTGTCAACGTGAAAGAGAACTCACATATTTCTTTATTTTCCACAGTTGCTGCTGTTCCAGATGGTTTGAAAGCATGGGAGGTATTGAAAGAAAGACATCGTAACATAGACCTCGTATTGACAGAAGTCGAGCTTCCATCCATCTCTGGATATGCACTTCTTACCTTAATGATGGAGCATGA
The DNA here is from genome assembly GCA_035079005.1 of Fraxinus americana. NCBI lineage: Eukaryota > Viridiplantae > Streptophyta > Magnoliopsida > Lamiales > Oleaceae > Fraxinus > Fraxinus americana. The sequence continues at coordinate 31,755,815 of CM068710.1, read as the reverse complement.
TAACTGCAAGAACATTCCCGTAATAAGTACGTCAAATTTGCGTTGTGCTTAATCCAAGAACCTTACACTCCAGTTATTTTAAGATTATATCTGCATGTTTGATGCACAGCGTTGTGTACAATGGACAAAATTTTAGCTTTTTCTTTTTTCTTGATATTCTCCACTACCACTATAGGTAATATTTTGTCAAAATTTCTTCTTCATTATGCAGTGATGTCGTCGCACGATTCTGTTAGCACAGTTTATAAGTGCATGTTGAGAGGTGCTGCTGATTTTCTTGTCAAGCCTGTCAGGAGAAATGAGCTAAGGAACTTGTGGCAGCATGTCTGGAGGAGAAAAGCAGTAAGCTCAAGCCTCATTCTTCTCCAATATCTCATTTCAATTCTTATGTTAAAACTAAAAAAATTCTAACGAAACTCGTTTCACATTATCAAATGTCAGTCGAGTGGCAGTGGCCTCGGGCCTCCAGATGAAAGTATTGCTCAACAAAAGGTTGAAGCCACAGCTGAAAACAATGCTGTAAGCAACTATTCAAGTGGTTATATGGCATGCATTCAGATGAATCGTGAATGCATTGAGAAAGGAAGCGATGCTCAGGTAATTTTTTCTCTCTTTACATTTTCTTTGAGACGTACTATTGTTCATGCTTTATATAGTAGTAAAAAAATCCATAGGTAGATAGACACCTGATGTTCACCTTGGACATTGCTGATACGTTCAGTGGATTAGACTGTACTAAATAATATTAAGGAAGAGAAGAAAGCTAAAACTTTGTTCAAACACTGTCTAATACTGCATACTACAGAATGTTAAGACCTTCCCGAATCAAATATATTATGTATTCTAGCCAGTTCAAGTTGTTTCATTGATATCCATTACTCAGCGATACAGATCCCCAGAGCTCAAGATCATTTCCTTTTACCACCGTTCCTGTAAGAAATAGGACTTTAAAAATGCATTTTTTGAACCTTTTAATCCCACCATAACTAATAGAAATCTTTTCCGTTCTTGGAGGAAGAAAAGTTCTGGCGTCCAAAGACGACAGTAATAGTGGATTGTTTTCATTTGCAAATTGCAGTTCTCGGCCTAATTTTGATTATCATGTGACAATTAAGCGTATTATGTGTTATTTATGTTCCATAAATTAGAAAACATACTCATGGTTTAGAGTTATTCAACGAGTTATCATCCAGAAAGCCAGAATTATGTAAACCTTCCACTTTCTGTCTTCTGTGCAGAGCTCATGCACAAAGCCTGAAGCGGACATTGAAGGAGCAGATACAGGACACATACAGGGTTTCTCACAGAACAAGTGGAAAACCAGTCGTTCAAATGACATAAATATATCGATTCAAGAAAGAAATCAGGTGGGCAACAGATTTGTGTTGCCTGATCATGATGGTCAAGGTAATGTTCTTGTTTTTATGTTTTTTTATGACCCCTTCAGTTTTGTGGTAAGGTAAATGTCCAACACTTCTGTATATTTTGTCATAAAAAAGGTACGCAGGCAGCTGCCAGCATCGGTAATGATACAATTCATAAAGAGGATAAAACTTCTGGTGATTGTTGGGGACGTCTTAATGTCATTGGTCAAACTCCTGAAAGTGATCATGTCCTATTGAATTCTTCGAGAGATGCCATTGACTTAATCGGAGCTTTTGATAATTACCTCAAAGGCACTTGTAAAAGTTTCAATTTTAGTACTGGTGGAAACAAGAATGATCTTTTGCCCCTTTCACCCCTCTTGGATCTCTCTCTCCGAAGATCTGATCCTAGTTGCTCCGTGAATCAAGTAACTGATGAAAGGCCTAAATTAATCCATTCCGATGCATCAGCTTTTTCTCGGTGAGTTTCTACTTGCCCAGACAATGAGATTGACCTGTCTCTACTTCAAAATCATCTTGATTTCTACTAAAGTGGCGCAAATGGAAAGCTTTGACAATTTTGTTACAAATCAATATTGCTTCAGAAATTTGTTTTATTTTAGCTGAAATGAAATGAATAATGTGATTTCTCTGTTTCTCTTTTTGGATGGATAGAAATAGATGTCTTATAAAGTAGAAAACCTTGAATGCAGATATGTTAATAAGACATCACAGCCTCATCACTCAACATCGCCTAGCAACTGTAATCAACATAAAGACTATGAAATCAATTCCAATCACACCCTTGATTACGAGTCGAACACACCTGTTCCGACGTTAAGCTCTCAGAAACGCGTCTCTGTGGCTACAGTTGTACCAGCACAAGCCAAAATCAGGCATCCTTACACTGAGCAGAAAGTTGCACCTCTCCCGATTCCAGTCCGAGGTTCAAGGTTTGAAACTCTAGGTAACGCGTATGGTTCTTCAATATCTCCAATATATTGCCCACAAGTCCGTTCGTTTTATCCATCAAATGATCAAACTGGGGCGTCTCAACAGTTTCATGATCTGATGGATCAAAGAATCAATGATGTCACTGATCAGGGCAACATCAAACAGGAGAATACCTTGGAAACATTTGAGGGACGAGGACATATATCTTCCGCTACAGACCACAGTACAAATAGCAGTTTCTGTAATGGCACTGTAAATCATCTTTACAGCATTGGATCTGGAAGCCACGTGGTCACGTCAAATGAAGTGTGTGGGGAATCACGACTAGTATCAAATCAAGAAGCGGGCAAAATAAATGCAGTTTCAGGTTTTAAGGCTACAACAGAGCGTGGAGATGAAGTCATCCTCCATGATGGAAACTCTCATCCATCTGTTCAAAGAGAAGCAGCACTAACAAAGTTCCGCTTGAAGAGGAAAGAAAGATGCTATGAGAAAAAGGTACATCGCTGATATTTTTCATGATCAAGATGTCTATGTATTCTAACTGACGTATATATACCAGTCCTTTTAAACTTATTCTTACCCAGTTAGATTTGCTTCTGATCATATCATAATTTGGTATTAGACGTACAATTTATTTATTTGATCATGTTTCCAAAGCATCGGAATAAGGTAGAGAATAAAATGCATTGCCTTCCTCTTGATTTCCCATTTGGAGATGTCGTATGTAGAGTTGCGAATAGATTTGTTTAGGATTTTAGTTGTGACGTATAATAATTATTGCTTAACGAGCCATTGTTAGTAAACTAAACCCAGAGAAAAGGATATCTAATAGGAAATGGAAAACAGTTGCTCATTGTAACTTGTTCTCTCTTTGGTTTTGTTAAAGATTTCCAAACTGAAACCTGTTCACTTATGGACTTCAATCACAGGTGAGATATGAGAGCAGAAAAAAACTTGCTGAACAACGTCCCCGGGTGAAAGGACAGTTTGTTCGCCAAGCTCAAAATGATCCGGCGCCTGGAAACTCATCAGCTAGTTAGATACTTAACACAAGGTCATTAGAATGGACTCAAACATGGACAAACAGTGACAGGCAATTAGCGTATCAGTGCATGTTTGGTACGTAATATTAGAAAGAGATGCAATCAGCCTCATCAGTGCATGTTTATTACGTAGTATTAGAATTAGAATTTAGCTTTTTTTTTTTCCATAGTACTATTTGATATTGTATAGTCCATCTTGCCAAACATGTCATTAACTAAATTGTTGTAAAATCCTTACCTTTAAGGTGTCCTCTGTATATTAACTCAAGGGGGGCTGCGGTTCCTTTTTGTGCGCTGTTTATATAGAAAAATCTTTCCATAAACGTATAACTTTGTTGCGGGAACATACAGCTCAACTTGATTATACTTTGTTATCATTTTCTATTTTCATTTCCACCAGAATGATGTTTTTGTTGCAGTTCTGTGTTTACTTGCAAACATCTTCAATATTTTAGTAGAAAAATGGGGACGGACTTAAGTAAGACGGCGAAGAGTAGAGATTAAGCTCCTATTTGAGCCCCATTTTAAATTTTTTTTTTTTCTCTCTCATTTCCAATAATACATTCTCTAAATAAAATAATTTTACACACAGATCTAAGATTTTTTTTGTTACTTTTTACCTATACATTCTTGAAAAAAAATCACTATTACAAAATCTATTCTCTGAAAAATAGGGTTCTTATTTGAGGCAGATTTAACTAAGAGTGAAGAATAGAGATCAAGCAGTGAATATCATATGATATATTTGGAAGGATCAAGTTCGAGACTACATATCTGCATTCAAGCATGTACATAAAAGCCAATGACTTCAAAACAATTAACTAAGACTGAAGAATAGAGATCAAGTAGTCGAGTATCATAGGATATACTTAGAAGGACCAAGTTCGAGACTACGTATCCGCATTCAAGCATGTAAATAAAAGCCAATGACTTCAAAACAAATAGATTCATTGTGCATGTCAAGCCATATGCATGAAGCCACACTCAAAAGGTAAAAGAGATGAGTTTTTTGTCTTCAACCTTGTATAGTACCACTAGTGACAGACATGATGAGAAAGGAAAGGCTACAATTTATGAAAGGAAGGGTTCAGATTAAAAATCACTTATAATGGATGGGGTAGACCAACTTTTCCATGATTGAAGGGCTAATTGTGAAAATAAAGTTTTACATAAATCATATCGCCACTATTTCAAGGTTCGTGGACTTGACTTCAAATTTTATTGAGAAGAATACCTAGAATTTTAGCTCTATTCGACAAATTTTTAAATATGAATATTAAGAGGAATAGTATTTTGTCCGAGAAAATGTGCGAATAATAACAAGTAGCAATTGTGAAAATGTGATTGAAATTTATATTTAATTTTGACTGAATTTATAAATTGTAAATAAATGAATGTTAAATTATTGTATTATTTGATTTGGTTCGGTTCGATTTGGTTCGATTCGATTCAATATCTCGTCCAGAACTGTATACAGTGTTACATATGAAACTGGAACATAGGAAATGGACAAATTTATTGCCCAACACCAATTGATGGGAAACGCAATTGACTACTACACTATCTGTTGGCACTTTTGAGAAGTCTTCAACTCTCCTTTTAATAATTGTGAAAGCCGTCCCTAAAGATTCCTACTAATTTAAGAGTTAAAAAGAATTTCTAAATTGTAGTTTATCTATAAAGTTTGAACGAATTTTAGAATATCACTCTCAAAAATAATTAACCTCATTTTTAGAGAATAGATTTTATAAATAATATTTTTCTGAAAAATGTGTAATTAATAAGTAAGATTTTTATTTTTTTCATTTTGTATATAAAATTATTTTATTGAGAGAATGTGTAATTGAAAATGAGATCAAGAAAAGAAATGAATTTTAAAGAATGAGATGAACGCCCTTCTTATTAATTGTCATTTAGAGATTGTTTGTTATTTAATTGTGATTAAATAATTGAATCATGTATTTAGCTAAAGGGTTGTTTTATTACTACCATAATGTTTATTTCATATGCCATATTTTAATTGCAGTTAAAACTCAATTTTTGCTTATTTTAGCAATTATTTTCTTAACTTTTCTCAGTTGAATTCTTATCTTCAACATTCCATTAATTAGTACGTTTCGTCCTTGATAATGACTTATATCAAAACATTTTGTTTTCATACTTTGAAATGAGAGGAAATTTATTTATTTTTTAAAAATATGATGAGAAGATAAGTTATTTTACGTCATTTCAACGGATTTTTTGGCGTGAAATTGTTATTAATATAAAATGTGTTAACTAATGAAAAGTTTGAGGATAAAAATGACATGAAAAATCGTTAAGAACAGAAGTATTACAATGCTCAAGTGTAATTAAAATGTTATGCAAGGACGAAGTATATTCTAGAAATTCATAGGTGAAATCTCACATTTACCCCCCCGGGTCTTTTGAACTTCCCTCAAAAGAGAAAATAATTGCTGCTTTTGCACTTAACCCCACCATTTCCACTCCTTCCTTTCCTTTAAAATGCTTTCTTATAAGTAAACAGGTAGGGCTTAAAAAACAACTTTTTGTCTATCAAACCGGAAATAATTAACTTATTTCGACGCCAATGAGAATTATTTAAAAATAAGTCACTTTTTCTTGTAAGTTGCTTAAAAGAAACCCATCACTTCCTTTCCTCAGCTTATCAAACTTCCTCCTCCTCCGTGTGTGTGAAAATGTCTAAAGTCCATGAAAAATCCCCCAAAGATTGTGCTAAAAAAAGATTCAACATCAACAAGTTCCACAAGAAGTTCTTCTTTTCTTTTTCTACATTTCTGCTCGCTATTCTATCCCTTATCTTCCTTGTTTGGCTCATTCTACACCCCAAAAAGCCACAATTCTCTCTAAAAGACGTCAATATCTATCAACTCAACCTCTCAGATTCAAACCTGATTAACTCTACCGTTCGTCTCACTCTCTCATCCAACAATCCAAACAAGAAAGTCGGGATTTACTACGACGTGTTACAAGTATATGCATCTTATAAGAGTCAAATAATCACTCAAGAAACTTCGCTCCCACCTTTCTATCAAGGGAATGAAGAGACTAACCTCTTGAGTGCGGCTTTGGCTGGATATCAGATACCAGTGGCTCCATCCTTCGGTTATGAAGTTGGACGTGATCAGAGAATCGGGAAATTTGTTTTGACTCTGAAGGTGATCGGACGACTTAGATGGAAGGTTGGAACTTGGGTTTCCGGGAGGTATAGGTTCAATGTAAACTGTATAGCTATTTTGCCATTCAATTCCATACCATCAGGCCCCTTGAGCTCCAAGCAAGGGACGGTGTGTTCTACTATTGTTTGAACTATATAATCAACTGAAGTTTGAATTACTTAAGCAGTATTGAGTGATAGGCTTGGAAAATGGTAGTTGAGAGTTTGTACAAATAAAGTTGCATTTCTTGCATAATCTTTTGTTCTTCATTGAAATATTTTAGGTAATATAATTCAATATGCTATTCCGAGTTTAAGCATAATCTTGGCTTAGAAATTTCCAATTTCCATGTGAACAGTTTAATTATTGAAATTTCATAGGGAGACTGACTCCAGCAGACAACTAACGTCCCTTTGCTATACGACGACCGACTGCTGGGAGTTGTTTGTTTTGTCCCTCAGAACTCGTAGGTTTTAATCTTCTTTTTAGCTTTGTACTACAGTATGTACACTGCTCGTATTGCATAAATCATACGTACCCAAAGCAATACAGAGTGAAGATAGACGGCGTCTAAATCAATACAGAACCTCGATTCCAAATTTTTTAACTCCACATTTCAAAGATAGACAAAGTTTACTTCTTTTCCATGTCCTTATCTTACGTCAACAAAATTTAAGCCATTTTCTTCAATTATAAATCATTTCAGCTCTCGCCTAAACACTAACTCATTTTTTATAATTATTTTGTAATAAAATATTTCTGAGTATTGAGATTTATTAGGATTTGAAATTTAGTTTTTGAAATGTTGGATGTGGTGCTGGTTTTGAACAAGGATATACCTGAAAAATTAAAAAATAAAATTATCGTATCTACTTGTGAACATAAAAAAGGTCAGGGAAGAGGCCTTAATGTCAGTAGCTGCCCTTCTTGAGTTGTCATATGCAGTAACAACTATGGGAGAAGGCAACAAAGTTTGCTGAGAGCACGAAGACTGGATAAGGAAAAAGAACTTGTATCGACCAAGACTTTGGAGACCGCGAGGTTACCGATATAAGCAATGATGGGGAGGGCCCTAATGTGCAGGGATGGCATTTGTCGTAGGAATCTTTTGGCCCACCGTCCCAGCCCTCTCGCTTAATTTGAATTTGCTTTCTACGAGCCCATGTGTGATCGTGCAAATAGTTATACTGAACATTTCCCTGCACAAAACTTAATTATTGTTATATAATATATTAGCGTCTAGCTCACATTTAGGACAAACAATTCCACACGAAAATGTGAACTCTTTTTTTCAAGCTTAAAAGCAACTTTTTCTTAGAAGTTACTTAAAAGAAACCCCATCACTTCCACTCCCTCCTTTACTCATCATATCAAGCTTCCCCGTCCCCCCTCTCCCTGCGAAAATGTCTCAAATCCAAGCAAAATCACCCAAACATTGTGCTAAGAAAGGATTCAGCTTCAGCGAGTTTCACAAGAAACTCTTCTTCGCTTTCTCTATATTTCTGCTCACGTTCCTGTCTCTTATCTTCCTTGTTTGGCTCATTCTACATCCCACAAAGCAACAATTCTCTCTAAAAGATGTCAATATCTTCAACCTCTCAGGTCTGAACCTGATCAACTCTACTGCACCTCACTCTCTTATCCAACAATCCAAACAAGAAGGACAGGATTTACTACGAGGCGTTACAAGTATATACATCTTACAAGGCTCAAATAATTAAGAGCGAACCTTCTCTCCCTCCTTTCTATCAAGTTGTATTTTTTGCCTTTTGTTTTTTGCCTAAAAGCTTAAACTTTTATACTATATGATTCAAAGTGATATCTGAGATCATGAATTCAACACGTGAAGATTTCACGTTTTATAAATAAATCTAAATAAGTGCACTTTTTTTCTCAAACAATTCAAACTTGTAAACATGCTTTTTACAAGTCAAAAGTTGGTGGAAGAAGCTATGGTCTTTTGTATAATTTCTGCAAATGGGTGCGGGTAAAACATTTCAAGATTGGTGTTCCGAAGAGTTATAAAATCGTTGATGGATGTGATTTCTATGGGGAAAATTCACGATAGGTAACATGACTTAATCGTTGATGGATGTGATTTCTATGGGGAAAATTCACGATAGGTAACATGACTTACTTTATTGTTATTGTTACTATCTGACGAGAACATGGCTTGGGAATTTCCTTTTTGTAGCCGCGTGAGAGCTGATGACAGGGAAGAACTAGTACTCATCATCATTCATCTTCTTAAGGGCTAGTTTAAATTTTTGATTACTAAAAGTTAAAACTGAAATTTTTCTCACAATTAGGTTTCTTAAGGGCCCTAGAAATAATGTTAGTCAGCATTTATCCTAGTAGCTTATGTACCTTTTATGCGCTTAAAAAGCCTTTCAATACTAGCAATTTTATATGTCATACTTGATCTGCCCTGTGACCGGACAAGCAACTGGGAATTCCCTTCGCACCCTAACAATAAAAACTGACTTGGACGTTACTGGCTAAAATGGCCAGAACGTTGCTACCCACAATGGCCAGAACGCTGCTGGAGAATCAGCACAAGCAGAAATGGAGTAGCAGAATTGTTTGGAGCAGATGTATTTGCAACAATTCATCGAGGTTGCAAGCAAAAAGAAGGGATTCACTAAGTCCAATGACCAAAGTCAGGAGGAAAGGCAGACGAAGGCAGCTTGAAATGACAAGCTCAAAGGAAAGATGGATGAGGAACGAATCACAGCAGTCAAGATAGATAAAAAAGGGGAAATTTCCATTTTATATCGACGTGAAGATCGCAGCTTGGAACATAAAGTCAGTTTTTAATGTTGCCAAAAGTTAATGTTTTGCCAAATTCGAACCCAAATGTAATACTCAAGAACTCAAAGTACAGACTGTTTAAAGGGCCTCAAATTCTTCATAATCAAAAGATTTTAAAATTGATAATCAGTTCATAGTGCTAAACATAGTCGTGGCTTGAAAGTCAATTGAAGCAGAGAGCAAGTTCATAAGCATATTTTGCATCTCACTGAGTGAGTGTTTGGCTTGTCGCATGATAGTATAATAAACAAGATTTTAATTTCTTTCTTAGTACTTGTGTGGGAGAGATCTTTTGAGAAGTGATTTTTTTTAGAACACGTGGTTAGAAAGTTGGAAAAAATAAAGTAAAACGAGAAAAATGATTATTTGGGGAAATATATGATTGAAAATAAGTGTGCAAGAAAAGTGATTCTCAAAAAATCACTTTCAAACAAGGTCTTTATATTAAATAATGCTATCCAATCCTCCAAAGCAAACATGCCACAAGGGATCACAGTAAACGCATGGGGTTATTGGGCTTCTACCTAAATTGAGATTTTACCTAAACATAAGTGATCTATGCACTCACACCTTGAGAGTCTAAGCTCTTCATCCTTCTACACTCCCAAAACAGTGGTTCAGATATTCCAAGTCCTCAGATGCAGAAGTTACTGCATCTAAGAACTTGGACCTTTGATAATGCATAAAGAACTACACGATGTGTCAAATTCAACATAAAATAAAAATTCTCATCCCTACCCACTGATAATCGCTAATCCTGAATCCTGATAGACCCACCCCTTCCTCCACTGTCCATTTTGAAGCTACCTTTTCTCATCCACCTCTGCCATCCAAACAACAACTAGCCAGAAGTCCCAATATTTGCAAAAGAAATGTCTCACCCTATGCCACCTCTACATCTGTCAATTACTAGGTCATGCTACTTGTTTCATGGTTATTCTTTCAGTTAATATGGGGCTTTTAACTTTTGTTTGGATAATCCAAATAGGATTAGTATAGAGTTATTCAGACCTGTAACCCAAATTATACTCGTGGATGATAATTCTAACCCCATTTAATGTAGAAATACATTCTCGCAGCCCGTACAGGGTTGCGGAGTAGACAGCATGGATCCAATCATTCAATAAAATCGGTTCAGATCATCTGCTAGGATGAATGGGATTGATTTCACCTCTCGCTTGCCCACCACAGCCATCGACATGTGCCCCATGCCTGCCATTGACAGAATTTATGTTGCATATTGATAGAGGTTGACCTCCTTGCTTGTCTGGTATACACTATGAGTCCCTTTTTTCCTTTGCCGACAAAGACAAAATGTAGGATTGGTGTCAATGGTTCATCATGGAAGAGATTACTCACTAACCAAGGAGCACTTACTAATGCTAACTGAGTATAATCATAGTTTGAAAAAACGTAAACGGGTACCGAGGCGTTTTTTTGTAATGAGGCGAGGCGTAAGCCTCAAAACGTTTTGAGGCGTAAGCCTCACCACAAACAAAACATGTGCAATCTGCCGAACAAAATAGGTGCAATCTGGTGACGATGCACTGAACAAGAAAAAAACCAAGTAAAGTCTAGTGAAAAAAATTTAAATTGTAAGTCACTAGAAGAAGGCAGAAGCAAAGGAGAAAAGAGACATAGAAGCAAGACTTGAGGACCTCTTTTAAGCGAAGGATTGAAGATAAGTTTTCTGGGTGTCGTTTAGTTCTGGGAAGATTTCTGACTGCTGTGTAGTTCTCGCCATCTAGGAAGATTTCTGTTTGCCGCCGTGTAGAAGGATTTCTGGCTGCCTTTTGGTATTCTAGATATTTTAATATTTTGTTTGGCCCAAAATATCTTTTTAAATGGGCCCTTCTCTTTTTTAAAGAGGACCTTTTTTAATTCATTTTCAAAAACCTGAAAAAAAATACTTCAAATGAGGCGCAAATGAGGCGCACGCCTCAATTTTTTTGCCTCAGATGTAGAGGCGTACGCCTCATTTTTTGTGCCTCACAGATTGAGCCTCGAGGCGCAGAAGCTGCGCCTCACAGTGAGGCGGGTCTCAAGGCGGGCTTCAGCAGGGTTTTTTCATACCATGAGTATAATAGAAAGGAACTTTACATCCATCCCAAACATAATTTTGTAATTAGAGGACCCTGGGCAATCAAAAAGCTAAAACTAATATCTAAAACCTAGAAGGATTTGAGAAAAGATTCAAAAGGTAGTCACAACATAGAGGATAGATGCTTTAGGAAATTAGAAATCTACAAACGAGAAAAAGACCAGGATGCACATGCAGACAAGACTATCAGCTTAAGCTATGATTGTGTAAATAGATGGTGTTTTTAAGAGTTCAATTCACAAATCAACCACACATGCTTGGCAAATGATATTTAGTTTCTCATGAGAACATTCCAAAATTCCTCCCTGCAATCATAATTCACTTGAATGTAATATACGTGTAATATACGCAAAGAAAGTAAGGAAGATCTTAAAAAAATTGAATCAGGAGTCAAGATTTCATTCTTTTGGTGTAAACTTAACAACTATACTTTCAGAGTTTCAGCATAAACATTATCATCCCCATGTTCACAAGAACAAAACTTTCATAAAAAGGATACAGAACAACTATTACTGTACCACTGACAAAGATACTAACAATATCCAAAACTCAAGCTCCAATTGGGAGTTCGAAACTCACCTCATCCAGCAATTAAATGTCAAACCGAATTAGAATCGACCCACTTCCAGTAATGGGTTTTACAATGAACTGCGCTATCCGCTATATTCCTCCCCTCAAAATCTCCGTATTCCTCCACCTCCTCGGTACAGAATTCGCCTTCTGGCAACCACTCCACCTCAGCAACCACGGTATGCAATACATAACAAGCTGGCAATCCCGGATACGATGCAGAAGCCCTCTCTTCCACCCTCTTTACATAAGAATTCGGCACAATTTTCACTATGCCATTAATATCATAATTATTATTATCAAAACTCTGAAAATCCTCATTTTTAATTATGGATCCCAGCTCTTCCTTAACTGCTCTAAAGACGGCAGCCTCTACGGATTCTCCGGGCTTCATTTTCTCCGACAAGGGACGGCACCGGGTACGAACGTCACCGTTGGACAACTCCTGGTGTGATTCAACAAGGACTTTTCCGTCATTTCGAATAATACGCACGATCACAACCTCAACGGTGCGGACGGGAGGGGTAGAATCGGCGAGCAAGGTTTCACCTTCCGAGATTTCGAGCCATAAGTTATGAACATTCTTCGTTCCCGGCTTGACCCCCCAAGAGGCGAAGGAATCGGAGGGAAGCCGCGGCTTCAGCCAATCGGATAAAGACTGAGGGGTGGCAAAGAGACGGTTTCTGGGGCTTGTAGGGTTTCGTAAGGGGGACGACATGGTGGGAAATTTGAGGAATCTTCGGAGGTTCACTGGGAAAGAGATTTTGTTGTTTGGGAGAAAGTAAACGGAGGTGGGTTTAGGAGAAGAAGAGAAGAGAATAAATAGAGAGAAGACAGTGAAAATAACGTCAGGGAGCGACTTCGTTTTATTAAGAAGATGGTGGTGGTAAGACGACGGTGAAGCTGGTAGCTGTGGCGGCGGGGACATGTCAATCTGACGATAGAGGCGAACTTAGGAGGTCCATGATTTTTGTTTGTTTTAAGGTTTAGTTTGGGTAGAAAGAATAATTAAGAGGTGGAAATGAGAGATCGGTTTAGCCGTTTAGGTTCAGGGATGAGGGATTTTGGCCTTCTGCTATTGGCTATGAAATTTTATACATTTTCTAGGTGGAATATTCGTTTATTTTTTATTTTAGTTTTGCTTTTCATCTTTTCGAAAATCTTCAGCATATTTAATCGGACGGGGCGAGGTTTGTCTCAATTTTCTTTAGAACCGAATCGAGAACAAATGATTATTAGTAATCGAATTATTGATTCTATATGTAATTATGAAACCAAATCGGCTGGTTCCACTAAGATTTATTTTGTTATTAAACCAAAGTTCTCAAATTATCAATACAAATTATATTCAAAATTCTAACACCAAAAGTAAACAAATTTAAAAAGAATGATACTATTTGTAATCGCAGACTGTCGTATTCGTCCTACATGACATACATATGTCGATTAGTGATTTGATGTACGAGTTAATAAAACGGTAATGAGTGACTGTAAAATAGTCTCATTCAAATGCAAATGATAAAGTCATATGCACATAATGACAAGTGATTCAATTATAAATTGATATAAATAAGTAATTGACAAAAGAGTAATACATGTATGAATCTCAAAATGTGTGGGTATAAAAGGTGACTTGAATGTTTACAAATAAACATAATTAATTAAAAATCAATTGGGTTATAACGATTTTTGATTCTTTGTTAGGTACTAAAATTAGAATTGAACCAAAATTGGCTGGTTCTTGGTTCTAGAAATCAAAATTGTCACGATTTGTCTCAAATCATCTTCAAGACTTGAAACGTGACATGTGTCATTAGTATATGTTAGCAAAGCGTCGGATCCATTACAAGGCTAACTTTGACTTGCTTTTACTGTATAATAAATAAATCGGTTTTGCTATCGGTACATCAAGGTGTACATAGACGTGTACATCACACTCACATGGGGGTAGTACCCGCTCGAATAAAAAAATATTTTATACACGTGAGTCACACCCCCATGTGAGTGTGATGTACATCATTATGTACAATTCTTGATGTACGAGTAGCATTTTTGTAAATCAATTTGGGTGATGGTTTAGGTGGGGTAATTGGGGTGGATTGGATTGGAAAATGGGGGTGGTTGGAGAAGGATCTATTTGTAATTTTTGAAAAGATTTGGGACTCATTCTGCAATTTTCCCTTTATTTTTTATTTAGTTTTATAAAGATGTGGTAAATTCATCATTTTACGTGGCCAATGTGATCGAGGACGAGTTTTAATACATTTTCAAAATGTTGAAGATGTCCGATGTCAAAAAATGGTTGTTTGTGGATTAGTAACATTTTGCAAAAGTTGAGAATGAAAAGAGACAGAACCAAAGCTCATAATAACTTATCCCCCTTTTGAGGAAATGTTTTTTTTTTTTTGATTTTTTCATTTCGACAATTAAAATTAGTGATATGTTGATTCGATGCTTTTGTCATTCAGTGGCCGGACTGAGTCTCATAATTGATAATCATACTTAGCCCATGTTTGACAATCATTAAATTAGAACTTTTTTTCCCAAACTTATTTTCACAAAATAAAAATTTTGTATATAAATCGATTTTTTTTTTTCTACTTTTTAACTACACACTCTCAAAAAATTCAATATTCCAAAACTTATTTATCTGTAAAAAAAAAAATTCATTTTAATGATTGTCAAATAAGGACTTAACATCGTTGAAAACAACAAACATGTTATTATAGTATATTTGGTATATACTGTCAACAAAATCTTTAAGATTTTTATTTTCTAATATTAATATATTACCGTCTTATTTGTTTACTTTACTAAAGATTGTACTAATTTTCATAAGGAAAATTTCATTAGTAAGAGATTAAGTATTACTTATTTCAAAATTAAGAAACAAAGTTTATGAAATAAATAATTAAAAATTTATTTTATTAATTAAAATATATTAAGATCACAAATCTATACAATTTGATCACAATTATTGAATTAATTGGTCACAAATTATTTCTTGATCACTGAACAAATTATTTATGAGTTGCAGTTAAAAAATTTTATAGATCACAAATTCTTTATGGTTCACAGATCAAAAAATTTATAGGTCACAAATTATTTTCGATCAAAAATAAATTTTTTTATAGATCACAATTTATTTATCGATCACAAAATTACAAATTTTATAAGTTATAACTTATTTAACGGTCACATATTATCAAATGAATTTGTCATAAGTAATTTATCGATCACAACATAATAAATTGTAAGTCACAATCATATTTTATCGATTAAATATTATTTATTAATCACAAATTAACTAATTTATTGACTATAATCTACCAAATAATTGATCACAAATTATTTATTGATTACATATTAACCAATTCATTGGTTAGAATCAACAAATAATTGATCACAAACACTCCCCATCCCCACCCCCACTTCCTCCTCTTCCACCACCACCACACGTGTCAACAAAAACCATCACCACCACCACTTGTATCAACAAAATCACCACCAATGCCGCCATTGATCCAACAACGCCACCATCAGATCCACTGTCGATCCAATAAAACCCACCTCCATCGTCAATCCGTCATCACCACTAGATCTACTACCATTGCCACCAACAAAAACCACCGCTACTACCATTCGGTGTGCGTGGGACCTCTATCACTACAGTACCGCCACCAACCATTAACCAAGTTATCGATCACAACCACCACTACTACCATATATGACCATCGCCGCCACAACCATAGCCATCTTCACTGCCAACACAAATACCAAACGCACCACCACCAACAACATCAACATCACCACCACTCACCATTGCAGCCAACATCATAACCGCCGCCACCATCACAAAGAAATCAAATCCAAATAGAGGGATACAGAATACGAAAGATATACCCAGATACATATACATGAGAGGACATGGAAGATAGTGGAGTTGTCAAATTAGACATAGGTGACGGTGACAATGACGACCGCTACATGCACAATCTACATCACCGTTGTGCAGCGGTATTGCTGCAAGGCGCGATTTGCAGCGCGCATATGTGATGTCGTTGTGCACCGGTCTTTGCTATTAGAGAGACGGTCGCAAGATATAGGGCTCTCAGGTAGCGACGATCCATTTTTTAAGAAGAGTGTATAAAGTCGGGAGAGAGAGAATTGAATGGGGCAAGATAGGAGAGAAAGGGTGAGATATAGAGAGAAAGGAAAGGAAGTAATGAAGATAAATTTATGGGATGTTCTTTTCATGTTTCAGTTTTGTGTTTTTAGTTTTGAATTTATTTTGGGTTTTGTGTTTTGAGTGTCCATTTTAAGATTGTTGAAAACGAGTTCTTTTTACCATTTTAAAAAATTGTTTTGAAAAATAAAAAATCCCAAAATGCATTTACTTTTTCCCCTGAATTTTTCTCACTCGTCTCTCTTTTTCTATATTCTTGCCTCCTCTCTGTAACCTGCCGGAACTCCATCCTTCGGCTACCGTCTTTATCGCGGACCACCACATGTCGATTGTCTACCTCCGGGCGACTTAGAAACAGCCCTCAATTTAGTCCAAACAACAATTAATCGAAATAAAGGTCACGATCCAGTTTCGCGCATTCCAAAGAAATCTGTGATTTCGACAATGTCCGTTTAACCCATGGTCGCAGACTATATAGGTCTCCTTCCTCTCCCTCTGGCGCACTTAACCCAACCATGGGTCAAGTCTAATTTCAACCACAGTTCGCTGATTTTATGGGTGAACTTATGGTTGAAAATTGAAAATTTATGATGGTGGTGGTTGTGGTGGGCGATGATAGTGGTGGTTGATGTTGATGATGGTGGTGGCATCGTGTGGTGGCGGTTTTTGTGGTGGTGGCTGTGGTGTTGGTTTTGACGACGATGTTGTTGGTTGGGGGTGATGTTGCAGCTGTGGTGGTGGTTGGGGTGATGTTGGGGCTGGGGCGGTTGGTGGTGTTTTGCAGGCAGCTATGGTGGTGGTTGGGGGTGATAGTAATTGAAAACAACGAAAACGCGTTTTGAAAATTTTGACTGAGTTATAACTGAAACACTCAAAACGAAAAATTTGTCGTTTTGAGTTTTCTTTGTGCAGCTATGGTGGTGGTTGGGGGTGATAGTAATTGAAAACAACGAAAATGTGTTTTGAAAATTTTGACTGAGTTATAACTGAAAACACTCAAAACGAAAAATTTGTCGTTTTGAGTTTTCTTTGTAAATTTTAAACTTATTTTCAAGAACGTATTTTCGAAAATAGGAAAGAACGCGTTTTCACTATTTTGAAAAATCGAAAACAGAAAACGACTTGAAAATGACAAAGATAATGTGCCCTTAGGGTTTAGGAATGAGGTGAGACTGGATGTAGGGTATGTTAATTAATTTAATTTTATCATATACTTATTAATGTTTAAAATTGTAATTATATATGATTTTTGAAAAAAAAAAAATTGTAATAGTTATGAAATGATATCTTTAAAACACTAAGGCACCGTTTGGTAACCATTATTCTGGGAAAAAATGTATTCTTTGTGTCAAATCACACTTTTTTTGTGGTTGAAAATGAAGGAAAAATTATTGATGTGATGGAAAATATTATTTTATTGATGAATGTGTGGTTGAAAATTAGTAGAAGAATGAGAATGAAAAAAGAATGGTTACCAAACGGTGCCTAAGTCTATGTAATTTCAACTTTTCATAATTTGAACAAATTTAAAAAGAAAGAGAAAAGAAGAATACATGGGCTGTACTTGGTCTGTTTTGGGCCCTTGCGAAATCCTATCCGATAAGGTGAACTGGATAAACATTTGTCTGAAAATTGACATATATTTATAATCAGTATCAAAACATTTGGTAAACGAAAATGATTTATTTTGGGTCAGCTTAAAATTATTAAAATAGGTATTTCCTATTATGTGTTATTCTCATCAAATGTTCTGTATAATCTATTCCTACTTTTATAACACATATATTTAAGAATATCTATTCTCTATAATTATTTTAAAAGGAACTTTTTAACAATTGCTAAACTTTGAAATTTATAAAATAAAATCACGGCCTATTTAATAAAAAATTCGAATAAAGTTAACATGAAGAATGGAGGAGTTTATCGTAGAATACCGAATGACTAGCACGGAAAATAAATTAATTTATTTGGTATTTTAACATTAGGTAATTGGAGAAGTTAAATCCAGAACTTGAAAAGCAACTATTTTATTGCTTGTTAAAATATGAGATTAGATGATACAAATTCTTCGAGAAGAGTATGACAATGTGACAGGGTTAGAAAGGCCCTCCTTGTCATTAATATAGTCCATATCCTTGCTTAAAAAGCAGTTGGGATGAGGTCGGGTAGGTACCCATGTGGAGTGTATATCTCGTTTAATTTGTAAAATTTTAATTATTATATTTCAAAAATCAATTATTTAGTAAGTTTTGATTAAAAAAAAAAAAATTTACGAAGTACGTGGTTGAAAATTTGATAATTATTATAAATTATATATAAAAAATATAATTGAAAATAAATTTAAGAAAAAATGAGTTTTAGAAAAATAATGATCAAATAAGAAGAAGGTCCCATAAATTAACAATTATTGATCAATAATTTAAAAGGATGCACAATTTTTAAAGGGTTATGCTACATGTACATTATGGTATAAATAATGATATCCATAATGTACATGTGGCGCCCCCCTATTGGGGGGAACATCTGGCCCACAGGCACTCCTCCCAATAGAAGGGCGCCACATATATATTATGGACACCATTATGTGTACCATAATGTTCCATAATGTACATGTAACATTATTCATTTTTAAATTCTAGAGAATTGCTTAGCGTACAAGGAAAATGGCAGCCAGTTCCATTACATGGAGGACGTGGCATAATTTCATTGGACAATGGCAAACAAAATAAAAAAATTAAGAATAAAGTTTTTTGTACATCAATGGGATGACATGAAGTTTAACACTCCATGTATTTTCAAATACAAATGGTGAAATGGGTGAGAAAGTATTTTATTTTAAAACTGTCCACTCATGCCACAACATGTGGCAAATGAAGTGTACACATATGTAGCTTGATTGAAAAATAAACCACATGCAGCACCGATGTACAATATTCGCTGTACACGTAGAAATTCTATTGGTCTGTACTGTTTCTAGATGTTGGGCCACGTGACGATCGGAATTCTTGTACCTTTTTTTGTCACTATTTATGAGCTGTCTAAATAATAAATACTGAAGTCTAGAAGAAAGCACGACAAATAAGGTACCTAACTTTTTTTTTTTTTTTGATAACAGATACCTAACTTTTGCTCCTCTTGAATTTTAGTAGTTAGTAGTTCAAATGCACAATAGTTAATATTAGGCAACAGCAAGAACTGTTAAGACTTAGGTTAGGTGAATTTTATTGGGAGATTAGTCCAATGCTTTATATATTGCTTATATTTCGCTATTTAATCAAAGTGAAATTATTCTTTAAAAATTAACATTTCGTACTAGACGATGACTCGTATTAAGACTTGACGTTTCATTTTAAAATGTTAACTCAGAAAAGTAATCCAAAAATTTATATGTAGCCCTCGTTTGTTGTTAAGTCAAAGTCAATAATTTATTTTAATTACATATTTTATAGAATACACTATTTTTTAATCACATATTTCATCAATTTTATCAAATTCTAATAAAAATTCTATTTTAACCCATATCAAATAGGGGCATATTATATTAATCTATATTTCGATATTAATCAATGTGAAATTTATTTCTTAATGAACATTAAGCAAGATCATGTCAGATCAGTCAATCTAAACACATCGTAAATGCATTAAACGTATACCAAGATTTCTTTGATCTCTATGACATTTTTTTTAATTAATAACTGGTTTCATAATTAGTAGAGATTTGCTTCTTTCATAGTTATTCATAAATCTTAAATAATATCTGATATCCCTTTTAAGAGGGTGTTTGGTGTGAATTAAAATTAGAGTTTTAGTATGTTGTGATAGGAGTTTTTGAAATATGTGGTTGAAAAGTTGTGTGATCCATGAAAGATGTGATTAATATTGATTATTTGACTTTGACTTGGATTAAAATTAGATTTCGAACCAAACAAGCGCTAAAATAGTAAAATCTATTATGGTATGTTTTAACGTGGATTAGATAATACTATAAGGAAGAAGAATAAATCAACATTTGATCATTTTGTCATATATATGACTAACATGCTCTTAATTATAACTTATAAAGCACAAATTCCTGGTCTAGACAAGTGCATTCAATCATCTATGCACTCATCACATAATCTTCACCAAAAAAGTAAACCATTCTTTCTGATCTCCACGGATCTTCTTCAAACCCTAATTCTTGTTTTTTATTATGCAAAAGCTTGGCTCTGCACATCGGGCATGTTTGATGGCCTTGATCAATCCAACAGTCCAGGCACTTACTGTGAAACACATGCAGGCAATTCATAAGTTCCCTCACCTTGTCACAATCCTCAATATTATTCAAACACACTGCACAAAAGGGATCAAGATCTCTCTTTCCGGTCCCGATCCGCGATATAAAACTTCTGTATTCTTCCATCTTGAGTTGCTTCTTGATCGATGTGTTTGTAATGTAAAGAGGGAGTGATACCAGTGAAGAAGATGGACGATGTTCAGTGGAAGGGTCAGTGTTTTTGCTGATATTTTGTATATAGAATGGAGAAAATAGGCGTTTAATGGTCTGTTTGATATGGCCAAATATGCAATCTTGGAGGGTTTTTAGTGTATAGAAAGAAAATTCCATGGTGGGACGTTAAAAAAAAAAAGCGGCTTCAGCGTGGGGGAGAATCGAAGATTGGCAAATTGATCCGAGTGGAAAACTACCTTTTTTTCTGGGAAAATTATAAGCAGTTAGGTTTGGCAAAGAGGTATTAAATTTTTGGCTCCTAATCCACCTACCGTCGAGAACACTTTATAGGAACCCAAAAAAAGGCAAGAGAGTAGAAGACAGATCAATTATAGGTGGATATTATTAACAATATAACTGGAGTCTTGCGATGTAACGTGAGAGTAAGTCCATGTTTGGGTCACAGTTTTTTTAAATTTATTTTTTTCGAAAATCATTTTCAATTATATATTGTTTCGATAAAATAATTTTGCATGTAAACTCATAAATTCTTTCTAATTAACCCATGTTTCTTGTAGTTTACTCAAGGGTCCAACTTCCGAGCTCATCTATGTCCAATTATCCAAAGTTTGAGGTCGAGCTAAATGTTTAGGTCAAGCCGTTTGAGGTCAATAGTATGATTTCCTTATCCCTATTTCAAACCTTCTAGACTTTGATTGCTACTCTCCATAGTCTTTATCTACATCCAAAAATCCAATTCAAACTCAAACAAAGATAAGGATGATAGGTGGTTTAATCCAGTGTTCTAAAATGCGTAATGCGTAGCGAAGCGTCGAGGCCGAGAATCAAGAATCACAAGTTTAGGCGTGTCAATGCGAAGAATAAACGGCATAATGCGTTTCATATTTTAAGGCATTAAATATATTTTTATATATAAAAAAAAAAAATTACCAAAAAAAAAAAAAAAAAAAAAAAATTTGTTCTAAAATGCGCGCTTAGGCGTGCCTAGGCGCGCTAATGCGGGCTAATGCGCGCTAATGCGCGCCTAGGCGCGCGAATTTTCGAACAAAAATCGTCAAAAACGCATTTTCCGCGCATTGCACCAATTCGACGCGTTTGGTCCCCGCTTCGCGCCTAGGCGCGCCTAGGCGGCGCATTTTGGCGCCTTTTAGAACACTGGTTTAATCATTTTAAAACTCAACCACCAACATCTATAAATACAGTATCAAACCTTTTACATAGTCTTCAGCATATAGCATTTCGCATGAATTCTTTCTTTAATTTAAACATCATAGGGACGAGAAGGACACACCTGCTTCAGGTATTGCAAGGTTTTAGTTTATTTATTGTTTATCTAGAAGAGTTCACAGTATAGAAGCCATGGCCATCCACTTTGCGGATTATTTTATTTGATTTGATTTTTGGATCTTTGACCTAAATCCATTTTGAAAGAGTACAATTTCTTTTGCCTTATCATATAAAATATTCACTTACGGTTCAAACAAAACTACACGTCCATGCACGATAATTGACTCGTCGAATTCATCAGCATTTAATTAACTTGTCTGATTTTAGTATGCCAATTTTGTCCACTCGACAATTCATGAAAATTCCAAGACTTTTGAATCACAAATTTAAACCAACGTCTGATTGTGTTAAAAATCGATTTTTTAATAAATTTTGATAAAAGAAATCTCATGAAAATGTATGATTGAAATTAATCATTGACTTTGACTTATATTTATTAATTCTTTTTAGCTAAACAAACATGGAGTAAATGACGAAAGGTCAATTATTTATATTGCCCTAAAAGAGGTGAAAATTTTGACTTTAGTGTGACACTCCAGGCTTCTTGCTTGCGTGCCGCGTCCAATTGGAGTATAGCGTTCAAAGAAGCAAAATTCTCTTTGCTAAGTGCCTCACTGACCCTTTTGTGGATTGGAGAAGAGAAGAGTGGGTGAAATTATCTCTGCCAAATAGTCTTGCCTTTCTAGATAGTCGTCTCTCTAAGTGTCCAATTGGACTTTCAAACGTTTTATAAATTTGATGGGATGTGATGGAACGGGATGAAAACTGCAGGATCGAAGTGACTCCAAGAGAACATCTTAAAAATTAGTTTTATTAAAGGGTGGTTATTATATTCCCATCAATTTTATTTTTTTTTAATAAATACACCATATTTTAGTTATATTAAGGTAATAACTTTATTCATTAACAAAATTATATCCTTCATTTTTTTCTTCATCACATTCTTATTTTTAACATTTCATTGATCGTAAAATTTTGTCCTTGATTATGATTTTTATTCAAATGTAAAATGACATAAAAAATTAGTCCACTCATTTGACATAAGCCCACTCATTTGACTGGTCACGATCTAAATTTAGTCCCTCTTTGTTATCGATTAAAATCAAATTTTTAGTATGTTTTGATAAAAAATAATGAAATGTGTAGTTGAAAAAAGTTGGGACCCACAAAATATGTAATTAAAATTAATCGTTTACTTTAACTTAAATTAATATCTTTATTTTAATTCTTACCAAAGAGACTAAGTCAAAGAACTCGATTTCAAATGAAGTCACAATCCCTTATACCAATCCCTTATCCCGAACATACATTTGAATGTCACAATTAATGTGAGTGAGTCACAAAAATGATTCGTCACAATTTCAAAACATTCAGAATTGTTAGTTACAAGTAACCACATAACCAAATCCTCTTTTGGCATGATTTCACTAGAGTTTGACAAAATATAACAAAAAATAGTGGTCATAATTATTATTAACGATGCCAACTCGAATTTCAGATCTTCAAATGCACTTTTGCACGCCAAATATAGAAAAACAATGATCATGGGCACCAAATTTGGAGGTCACAATTCGAATATTACATATTGACCTTCAAGCAATTTAAAATGGGGAAGTCACGGCAGTCAAACAAAATCGATGAATACTGTAAATCTTGATTCTTGGTCCGGTAAGTTATTTTGCTCGAAGCTTCTCTTGTGAGCGATTTATTCAATGTATAAGATGGAGTGCCCCCATTATGTTTGGTCACGGCTTCTTCGTCGGTTAAGAATGTTTTATAGTCTTTCATGACTTCCCTTTCAACAATGTAAGTATACTATGTATACTCGACTTGGTAGTCACAACTCTATGAAGACAAATAGATACAAATGGCCAAAGGAGTATACGATTGATTTAAATAGTAGGCCTCTTGATTATTAAAAATAAAGTTTAATTTATTTCATTAGGAAGACAATGAAGAATCATTCATCTCGAGGGATACATGCCATGCCCTTTCCAAGTTTGCTATAATCAAACATTGTTATTTCTAGGGCCGTCCTTGGGTCGATTCGGTTCGGTTCCAAAACTTTCGAATATTTAATAAATGAAACCGTCGGGGTCCAAATATAATTTTGGAACTATTCGGGTTTCGTTTCGGTTCGGTTCGATTCATACCATAATTAATTTTTTTAATATTTACAGCAATATTACATAAATACAACTAATGATATTTCATTCGTAACTTTTACAAATTAAAATTATTAAATAATCAAATTACAAATTTTTTTTTTTGAGATTATAAGATGGTGGGACACTTGAAATGTGTGGTTAAAAATAAATTAAAATTGTGGGTCGAATAATAAAAAATGAAGTTTAAACAACTTATAATCTCAAAAAACCTTCGTCAAATAAAGACTATATCTTCTTGGTCTTTGGTCATGATTCAATCTCCAGATAATGAGAGAGCAACAAGCTTAACTTGAACGTCATATAAACGGACAATTATAACTCGCTTCTACATGTCTCTTTACTTCTATCTTATATGAATTAAAAATCTAAATTTAAATATACTAATAAATACACCACACGTTTTATAGTCTTTCATGACTTAAAATGCACCTTCGAACAAGTCAATACTGAAAATCTAAATACACCATACATTCTTCTACAACTTGGCTTGTGATTCCTCTCCATTCTAACGGACAATCTTAAAACTTGATATCAATGGCACATCCTATGGGTTTGGGGACAGAGAGAATTAAGGATGAAGACAACAAATATTAGAAAAAATAAAAAAGTAATAGGAAATAACCTCAATTACGTAAGTTTGTGTGGGGGGTGGGGGGGATTCTAGAAGGTGCTTTCCGGGCATGTGCCTTGATTTGAGGCCTGAAATCGGATGTGGTCTGTGAGGCAAATGAAGTGGTGGCGCCCTCTAGGCATGTGGACACAGTGACCGTGAGTCTTTGACAAACTGTCCCAGTCCTGGTTCGCGACTCTGATTGGTGGTTACATAAATCTATATTTATGTCGATTTTGAGATTCGATTTACAATTTAATTCATAAATTCAGTTTATTTTCTACGATACTGAATTGGGATAGATGTTAAAGATTTGAAAGTCCCTGTGTTGTTCTTTGATTTTTTTAAACTCGATCTAATATTCACAGAATACATCAGTTTTTAAAACTTTAGGCTATTATATTTTTTATATTGCAGGATGTAGTGTTATTATCTTTATTTTTTATTTTTTTTGTCTATAACATCATAGGATCTTTAAATTTAAAAAATAAAATAAAGTACACTCAATATAAATATAACAAAGTTGAGTCGTGTACAATAAATATTATTCAAATATCATGTCATGAGAGTCGAATATTCCTTTTATTTAAATTAATATTAAAATTTTAAACAAAGTTCATACCTTTGAATATCCTTGAAACGAATATACTTTATATTTTTTGGTATACGGGAAAAATAAAATTCTCACTAGTTCCTACAAAACCGACTCTTACATTTTGGTGGATTATTTAGAAAATTAATATCTTTTACATGCATCTCTCTAATATTGACAAGATGATCCGCACAACTATTTTCTTGTCTTAAGAGTTTGATTGATAAAGATTTTTTGAAAAATATTTATTCGGTGAATGTATGGTAAAAAAGTATAGTAAAATTATAGAGAAACTTGAAAAATGATTTATTTTTCTTGATTGTCTCTAATATTCCACAAATTTCTGCAGATTGTGAACATGATTTAACCATAAGAAAAACACTAATTTATTAATCATTTTATTTATTTTTTAATTTAATTGCGTCTCTTCTATTAAAAATGCTTGTTGAATGTCCTTGACATGCTTCCGAACGCTTCTGCATAATTGTGAACATAAATCATTGACCTGTCGTTTGAAATTCTCCAAATTTATTTACTACTTATAATTAATTTTAAATAAGTTTATGTTGAAGTACATATCAAGTATGGTTAGTACAATTTATGTTTGAAGGTGTACAACATTTCTTTCACAATCTTGCTCATGAATTTACCTTCTAATTCGTATATTAATGGGATATTGCTAACGTTAATTAAAACTTCGTATATATTTACTTTTGCGATTTTTTTCCCTCTATTTTCATCCAATTTCTTTAAATAAGCTCTATTTATATTTGTTATTTTTATAAACTAATAACTTTGATTACTTTTTGTACTTTCTATGGTAATTAATCTGAGGATAAAATAATGAAAAACCAATTTTTTTCTTTTTTGGGTTCTCCATTCATGTTTCATAAACACTTTTATACATTTCTTTTAAACTCGAATGACAGATCAATTGAATAGAAAGAGGCGTCGTCTCCAAATCCATCACATCGTGCGTATAAAATGTTTATAATTAGAATAAAAATGAAATTGCAATTAATTATATTGAGTGTTTGGTGTAGATTAAAATTAAATTTTTAATAGATTGTAATATAAGTTTTGAAATGTGTGGGATTTATAAAAGATATGATTAATGTTGATTGTTTGACTTAGATTTAGATTAAAATTTAATTTTTAATCCAAAACAATCGGCACTCGGGCATAAATAAAGAAAGACCAAAACCAAGTCAATTCCAACCCACATTCTTTTCTCCCCTCAGCAATTTATATGCAATCCCTTTTCTCCAACCACCCAAAATCTTTTCAGTTCAACATGTTGTTGGAAACAAAACTAGTTTCCAATGGAATCAAATACTCGACTCTTGCAACTGGTTATGTCCGGCCGGCGCCGGAGCGGCCAAACTGTCGGAGGTTACCGACTGTGAAAAAGTTCCGGTGATTGATTTGGGTTGTGAAGATGAAACCTTTATAATCCAACATATAGGAGATGCCTGTCGTGATTATGGCTTTTTTCAGGTATATAAGCAAGACCTGATGCACGTATAGTTACCATTAACAATTATTTTTGTAATTCCTTTTCTTTTTTCATCTGTATTATCAGGTGATAAATCATGGAGTATCAGAAGAAATAATGGAGAAAATGCTGAAGGTGTCTGATGAATTTTTCACTTTACCATTGGAAGAAAAAATGAAATTATATTCAGAAGACCCTTTTAAGACTGAGATTTTCCACAAGTTCTAATGTGAAGAAGGAGAGAGTCCATAACTGAAGAGATTATCTTAGACTCCACTGTTATCCTTTGGAGAAATATTCATCCGAATGGCCTTCAAATCCCTCAACTTTCAAGTAAGAATGTTATTTATTTATTTTATGGATTTTCTAAGAAAAAATCATGATTATATTTCTAAACCCTATTAAAATTTCAATATTTGAAAAAAAAAATAGTGTATAGGTACCAATGACTAATAAAAACTCCCTCGGGTTATAAATTGACCTTAATTTTCACGAGATGCATGCAACTGTTTCATGCAATGAAAAATACGTCATCGCGTGTTATTGACTGATGTATTGTATGATATTCGTTCTATTCTTAAAATAATAATTTAAAGTTCATGTGCAGTGTGTCAAAGTATAGAAATAAATAATATAATTTCAACTAGACATATTCATTATTTTTATATAGAAAAAAGCAAAGTGTACAACATTTGCTGACAATACTAGAATGTGCTGTGAAAAATAGTTTTTTAAAATGAATGAATATGATGATGTCAAATAAGATGTTATCAACCAATGTTGTTAGTCAAAATTGTACATGTAGCATAATTCTTTTATATATTTGTGTGTGTGTATTGGTGAAAGGAGTCGAAATTGTGTTCACTTTTGCACATTTTGAAGACAAATCTTATGAACCACTCTACAAATTATGCCATTCGTGACTAGAATTGAAGATGGAATAAATTGGCAATTTTATTAATATTTTGATAAACCATTTTAGGAAGCAAATTGTGTCATAGTACGGAAATTTTGTGTTGCAATTACAAATAAGGAAATGTCACATGTTGAGATATATTAATATGATTTCTCTTTAAATAATATTATGTGGACGTTCACGCCAATTTAGATCAATCTTGCTACTTGTACACCTTCTTTTATACATTGATTTATTGAATTTACACACATTTCATCACAACATTATAAAACTGTCACATCATCCATCTGCCAACCAAGTGATAAAGGAAGATGTGCAAATGACTTTATCCAATTTAAATTGTTGGCCTGACATTTTATCGTTGGTGATCGGTTATATTTTTTTATTTTAATCAATGATATGGATGAGGGGGACACCGCAACGAACCAATTATGCTCTTTTACTTTGACTTTGACAACAAAATGTGAACTATGCACCTGAAAAAGACATGTTGGGGTAAAGTTTTAAGAGGCCCATTGCATAAACATTGAAAAGTTGTAGTATTTGTGTTGTTAGAAAAATGGTTGCAACTTTTCTACATTTGGATTGGATAATCTAATTGTTAAGAGAAGCCAATTTTCTTCAATTTCTTGATTAATTCATTACTTAATATAGTTTGATAGGTCTATAAGATGAATCCAATTTCTCAGTGAAATCATTTTCAAAATAATGTCTTGTTATATGTGCTAAAAAGAATACAATCACACCATGTAATGGAAATTTTACATGTACTCTAAAACAATATTTCTATTAAAAAAACTGAAATATTATAACTTTACTTTAACACGATAACGTATACACTAACATGTAATTTGTAAGAAATGTTATTTTTAAATGGAAACTTGAAATATTATTTTTAAATGAAAATGTGTAACATCAAAAAAAATTATAAAATAAGGTAGATTTAAAATATTGATTTTTAATGAAAAATAAATTTAAAAAATTATAAATGGAGATATTTTTGAGTTTTTTTTTGATAAATGAAGGGTGTTTGTGAAGTTATCCAATATTTCACACAAATGCCCAATAGGCCCAACAGTTTCCCCTCACCTTCCGCCCAAAAATAAAAGGGAAAATTTCATAAATAAGATGTTTAGTTTACACCAATTCAAAAATCATGTTTATAGTTTGAAAATTCAAAAATCAGGTTTTTTTTAATTATAATTCTAATATAATAAACCCACCCCACATGCACCACCCCTACAATTTCGGGGACTATTCTGACGACCATTCCGACCACCACTCTTCTCCGACGATCATTCTGGCTACTGCGTCGATTCCAACGAACATTCCATCGACTATTCTGACAATTATTCCGATCACAGATTTATAATTTAATTAGTTACGTATTATTTTTCAGTCACAAATAATAATTTTTATGCGTCACAAATTATTTTGTGGTCATAGTTCAAAAATTTTATAGGCCACATTTAATTCGTTGGTCACAGATCAAAATTTATAGGTCACACGGTCACAGATTTCCAAATTAATTGGTCACAGATTTTTTACAGTCACAGATTATATAATTTTTTGATCACAGATAAAAAATGGTTAATTTCATTGGTCACATATTTTCAAATTTGTTGTTCACAGATTATTTTTCAGTCACACATTGTCAAATTTTTAGGTCGCAGTTAAAAACTTGGTCACAGATAACCAAATACTTGGTTACATACCACTAGCACTACTTCAGCCACCATCACCACACAAAACACCGCCATCACCCACAGCCACCAAACAAAGCACCGCTACCACCCCCAACCCACCAACCCACCGCACTCTCCAGACTGGTCAAAACCCACACACTCACGCCGCCAATACCACCGCAGCACAAAGACACACCCACCACCACTGCAGCATTCAGTCATAGACTATCAACACCACCACCAACTAGATCTGAACCCAGCACACACAACATCTGTAGTCAAACACCACATCCACTCCGCCGGTTGCCGTTCACAGCACACACACCCACTGAACGGCAGCCGGCAGTCGCAAACGGCACACACCCTTCGAACGCCAGTCCGGCACAAACCCGCGAACGGTGCCACCAGATCGAACATCACAGTACACCAGATCTCGCAACGCCTCTCATCGAACAGCAGAGTGAAGGAGAAACACTGGGATGCAAGGCTTTTCCCATTGATGGCTTCCGGTAGTGTATCCAGCGACAGCTTCCCGTTCACCGCAAAGTGCACCACTTCCACAGCACCAGCACCAGCTGTAGCAAGCGACGCAGAGGAGGGCTGCTGCTTGTCACGACCCTCTCGTCTTATAGCAAACATGATGGAATTATCTAGAACAACGGGATCTTGAAGCTAATCCGAAATGTTCTAGACTATGATGGCTCATGAAACTAATTAGAAGGTAATGAAAAATTCTAGATAATTGGCAAGTCTTGTACTTGTGGATTATTCTAGATAATCCTAGTTAATTCTTTGTACATATTTTATTATGGATACCTGTAAAAAATTCTAGAGATGGAACGTAAACCGTTGGATCAAATTGATCCTAGCCATCCATTAAGAATGGTTTTGCCTATAAATAGTTTGGTATGTTCATTCATTTGGAGATAGAGAGAGTGAAGTTGTAAAGTTCTAAGCATTGTAAAGTTTCTCTGTTCAATACAAAACTTTCTTCATAAACATTTGTGTTCTTCCTTTAAATTCTTAAGTATTCTACTCGGTACCGTTCTAAGACCTCAATGCTAGAGTGGGAGGCTGATTTGGTGTAAAAACCGCAGGGGCAGAAGTTAGAGACACTAAGTGCTGCACGGTGTTTGGAGAAAACAACAAGTCCGTGATAGTTGGTATCACAGCCTGGGTTCGGCTCACTTACTACAAAGATGGAACATGAAGATAGGGGGTGAGATAGAACCTCTTATTATCGGTAAGAAGGCTAAGCATGGTCGGAGTAGAAGTTACCCACCGGCTCCCCCTGTTTGAAACCTCGAAGAAGTTTTCGTTAATATGAGGAAATGCATTGAGACGGTGGAAAATTCATTCTCGACCTTAGAGTCCTACACCTTGGAACAATTTGATGCCATCAAAGAGGACCAAGGTTCTCTAAGGAATGAATTAACGAGGTTGGAGATCAAGGTGATAGATGCCATCATGGCGATCCAAAACCAAGTGGACAAGCTTTGCGATGATTTGCAAATGGGCCTTGATGCTTGCAAAAAGGCCTCAAGTAGTGCGGGAACAAGCACAGTTGTGGCGGCTCCAAGGGTCGACTACCCTAAGCCAAGAGAGTTTGATGGCAAGCGGGACGCGAAGGAACTTGATGACTTCCTATGGCTGTTGGAGGTATACTTCGAGGGCATGAACATTCTTGATGAGCCAATTAAGGTACGTACCTCAACTATATATCTTACGGACACCGAGGCTCTATGGTGGCGACGTAAGCACACTGACATAGAAAAGGATGCTTGTAGGATAGATAGTTGGGATGATTTAAAAAAGAATTAAAGCACCAATTCTATACAGAGAATGTAGTCTATGAGGCCCATAAAAAGCTTCGGGAGTTGAAACATAAGGGCACTATTCGGGAGTACGTCAAAGAATTTACGACCCTTGTGCTTTAAATCCCAAGCATGTCGGATGAAGATCTATTGTTTCACTTTACCGATGGCTTACAAAATTGGGCTAAACAAGAGTTACAATGTCGGGATGTGAAGACAGTAGATGATGCGATTGTGGTGGCCGAATCTTTAACCGAGTTCCAAAGGAGCACGAATTCTTCGAAATATTCTAAAAGCTCGAAAGGTAACCCGGCTAAAGGCGGGGGAGAGAATAAAGATAACACTAAGAAGCAGGGCAATACTCATAAATCATCGACTTCTCGGGGTAATTATGAGGAAAGGAAGAATGCTCCATCGGGGCCTCATGGTGGGTGCTTTGTGTGCAAGGGGCCTCATCCCATGCGGGAGTGCCCTAAGCTTGGTACATTAGCAGCTATATCGATGGAACTAGATGCAACCTCTAGCCAAGATCAAAGGGCGGAACATTTCAGTTCATTCAGCTACTTAGTGCCCTCAATGCTAAGGTTACCCAGGCTTCCCATAATGAAAAAGGATTGATGTATGTGGAAGCCTAAGTGAATGGTAGACCCGTTATAGCGATGGTTGATACAGGAGCCACCAACAACTTTATTATGGAGGATGAGGCTAGACGATTGGGCCTTAAAGAAGAATAAAACGTGGGATTGGTCCGAGAAATGTCAAATGGCCTTTGATGATTTGAAGACGGCCGTGATGGAGGAATCGGTCTTGGCATTGCCGAATTTCACCAAGACCTTTGAAGTTCAAACGGATGCCCCGGACTTTGCTATCGGGGAAGTTCTAATGCAATAAGGGCATCCTATTGCTTTTGAAAGCCGCAAGCTCAATGACACCGAGCATCGTTACATGGTGCAAGAAAAGGAGATGACAGCTATTGTTCATTGCCTACGGGTATGGCATCATTACTTGTTGGGCTCTAAGTCTGTCATCAAAATAGACAACGTTGCTACCAGCTATTTCCAAACATAAAAGAAATTGACTCCCAAGCAAGCACGTTGGCAAGATTTCTTAGCGGAGTTCGACTATGTGTTGGAGTACAAGCTCGGCAAGGGCAATGTTGTTGCCGATGCTCTGAGTAGGAAGGTGGTGCTTGCAGCTATAAGTCAGGCCAAACAGACGTTACTTGATTTAATCAGGAAAGGCATGGATCATGATCATTTGGCTAAGGAGTTGGTAGAAGTTGCCCAAAAAGGAAGGACTTGGAGATTTTGGGTAGAGGACGACCTACTCTACACCACAGGACAGCGTGTTTATGTTCCTAAGTGGAACTACTTACGGTGGGACATTATCAAGGAATGCCATGATACCAAGTGGGCCGGATACCCCAACCAAAAATGCACATTGGCATTGCTTGAGAAAGCTTACTATTAGCCGCAAATGAAGGATATGGTGGAGCTCTATGTGAAGACTTATCTTGTTTTCCAATAAGACAAGGTAGAGATCAAATGACCAGCGGGTTTGTTGTAGCCTTTACCCGTCCCAGAGCGTCTATGGGATTCCATCACCATGGACTTCATTAGCGCCTTGCCTAAATTCGAAGGGTTCTGGTTAATCGTGGTGGTGGTTGATCAATTTTCGAAGTATGGGACATTCCTTTCGGCCACTAAGGATTGCACGGTGGAAGAAGCAGCAAGGTTATTCTTCAAGAACGCGGTAAAATATTGGAGATTACCACGAAGCATAATAAGTAATCATGACCCCCGTTTCACGAATGGCTATGGATAGAGTTGTTCAAACTCCTGGGATCGGACTTACACTTCTGTACAAGCTTTCACCCACAGACGGATGGGCAAACTGAAAGGGTGAATGCTTTGTTGGAGTGCTATCTTTGGCACTTTGTAAGTGCCAATCAAAAAGATTGGGCCAAGCTTCTAGACATTGCTCAATTTCATACAACTTACAAAGGAGTGAGGCTACGGGGCGGAGTCCATTTGAGTTGGTAACCGGGCAACAACCACTAACGCCCCACACTTTGTCCACTTCCATTGAAGGAGGGAAAAGTCCTAGAGCCTATTAAATGGCTAAATCTTGGGAGGAGCATGTCGACTTAGCCTATTCCTCCTTGGACAAGGCATGGAGACGCATGAAAAAGTGGGCAGACAAGAAAAGAAGACAGTTGGAGTTCAAGGTTGGTGACCAAGTCCTCGTGAAAATATTGCCTCAATAGTTCAAAGTATACCGAAGTGTTCACAAAGGCTTGGTGCGGAGGTATGAAAGGCTGTTCCCAGTAGTTGCAAAGGTTGGCAAGGTCTCCTATCGCCTTGACCTACCTAGCACTTTGAAGATTCATCTGGTCTTTCATGTAAGTATGTTGAAGCCATTCCATGAAGACATGAAAGACCCTAGCCGGAGTGAGTCACAAGGTGTACCCTCGATTGTGACTAAGTCCTTTGGCAAAGAGGTTGCTGAGGTTTTGGCAGACCGCGTGGTTCGAAGGCGTGGAGTACCTCCTTGCAAACAATGACAGAATTATCTAGAACAATGGGGTTATGAAGCTGATCCAGAATGTTCTAGACTATGATGGTTCATGAAACTAACTAGAAGGTAATGGAGAATTCTAGATAATTGGCAAGTCTTATACTTGTGGATTATTCTAGATTCTAGATAATCCTTGTTAATTCATTGTACATATTTTATATGGATACTTGTAGAAAATTCTAGAGATGGAATGTAGACCATTTGATCAAATTGATCCTAACCATCCATTAAGAATGGCTTTGCCTGCAAATAGTTTGGTAGGTTCATTCATTTTAAGATAGAGAGAGTGAAATTGTAAAGTTCTAAGCATGGTAAAACTTCTTTGTTTAATACAAAGCTTTCTTTATAAACACTTGTGTTCCTCCTTTAAATTCTTAAGTGTTCTACTCGGTGCCGTTCTAAGACCTCTACGCTAGAGTGGGAGACTGACTTAGTGTAAAAACCGCAAGGGTAGAAGTTGGAGACACTAAGTGTCGCACGGTTCTTGGAGAAAATAACAAGTTTGTGACATGCTGCTAGTGTAACAGGCGACGCAAAGGAGGGCTGCTGCTGGTGCTGTAGCAGGCGACGCAGAAGAGGATGAGGGAGAAGAGATGAGCGTCGATCGTCGGTGCAGCCTTCCATTTGTTGTCGATCGATCCACCGGAGGTAGAGGAGTGAAAGAATGAAAAGAGATTTGAGGAAAGAAGAGAGAGGCGAGAGTAGGATAAATGAATTTATAAAATTTTTTAAATCAATACCTGCATTTTGATTAAAAAATATTCTCACCTGATTTTTGTACTCTAATCTTTAAATACCTGATTTTTTATAATATCCCAAAATAAAACTAGGGCTTTCTCTCATCAATTTCGAAGCCCAATAGGCCCAATAATATGCACCCAACCTTTGGGACCAGAAATAAAAAATAGTCTCTCCAAATTTCAAACAGCAAAAGAACTAATGAAATTCTCAGTCGTTTCTAGGACTTAGACTAACTCAAAAATCAAGATACTAAAATAACCTTTTGAATCACTTAGTCATCCTTCGTAGGGCTTTTTGGAGCCAAAAAAAACATGTTGTCCAAGAACACCGCCAGCAGGTCCAGCAGTTGTAGAGCTTTTATCACCAGTTGTCCAAGATGGATCTTCATTCTTGACAGCTTCTGAAACTCTCTGGGTGATGGAGTTATATCCCCTGAAAATGGAAGAATGTTCGATAATTGAATAAGCTGCAAATGAAATCATGAGGAATTTTCTTAACCAAAGAAATTTCAACATAAAAGTTACTAACTTATCTCATAACGAAGACATATCAAGCCTTGCAGCTTCATCGGTGGCTATCCGCAAGGAATGTAAGTCCAAAGACATCAAAAACACATAAACCAATTTACCAAATGGAGGCTAAAATGCTTACCTCTTAAGCCCACTGAAAATAATTCTGACTTGAAGATGATGCGGATGTCATGCACTATGAAATGATTTCTTATCTTAAAAATGACATACATCACTTATAATTGAACAATACAACACTGCCTGTGAATGCTTTTAAATCCCAATGTTATTTATAACCGATACATTTTTTTTCACTATACCAATGTTTTAATAGTAAACACTAACTCAAGTAGTATCTACAAAAATAACAGTGACTGGATAAGGAGCTTCATATATACAATAAACAAAATATTGTTTCACATAAATTTGGGATGAGTTATATAAAATCTTTTTTTCGCAACTCCATTCAATCAAAACTCTTCATAATATCAAAAAACTCAAAAGCCTTATCTACCTTTGTCACTTTGCACAATCCCCTCATAATTATATTTAAACTACATGTATCTGGGCAGAACCCCCGTAATCCCAAAATTTGATCTCTAAGAAACTAACTGCCTCATCAACCCGATTTCCTTTACATAACATGCTCAACAAATTGTCGCATACAGAAGAACTTACGACTTCCTTCTTCTCAATATACAACTCAGCTTGTGAAATCAAAATTTCTTTGGCAGACCTAAATCTGTCGGCATTTACAAAGGATGAAATTGTATAATCTAAAACTGAGCTATTGGGGAAAATCCATCTATTTTCATGTATTCATATGCTAAATTAGCCAAATCAAGTAGGCGAACTTGGCAGAATGACCTCAGAAGAAACTAAAAAGTAGGAATCGAATGAATGAGATTTAAATTAAGCCTTGTATATTGAAAGAAGCCAAATACCAACCTGGGTTATTTAGTCTGCTATTTACATGTTGAATAATGCTGAAAGCTATAAAAGGGTACAATATTTTGCGGAAATAATGAGAACTAAAAACAGTGAGAAACTGCAAGTCATAGAGAGTAGATACAAACTAAACTTTAAAAGTCAAATCGCTACTCCTGAATCCTGATAGACTCAGCCCTTCTTCCACTGTCCATTTTGGAGCTACCTTTTCTCCTCCACTTCTGTCATCCAAACAACAACTAGCCGGAAGTCCCAATATTTGCAAAAGAAATGACTCACCCTATGCCACCTCTACATCTGTCAATTACTAGGTCCTTCTACTTGTTTCAAGGTTATTCTTTCAGTTAACATGGGGTTTCAACTTTTGTTAGGATAATCCAAAGGAATTGTATGGAGTTGTTCAAACCTATAACCTAAATTATACTATTGTGGATGATCATTCTATCCCTATTTAAGGTAGAAATACATTCTAGCTGATCGTACAGGATCACGGAGTAGACAGCATGGATCCAATCATTCAACAAAATCGATTTAGATCATCTGCTTGGATGAATGAGATTGATTTCACCTCTTGCTTGCCCACCACAGCCTTCGACATGTGCCACATCCCTGCCGTAGACAAAATGTATGTTGCATATTGATAGAGGTTAACCTCTTTGCTTGTCGGTACACACGATGAATCCCCATTTTTCTTTGTCGACAAAGACAAAATGTAGGACTAGTGTCAATGGTTCATCATGGAAGAGATTACTTGATTGTCTTCCAATACTTCCCACATCTCTCAACTACAAATGCCATCTTCGCAGGATAAAAAAGAAATCTCCAATTTACTGGTGGTGCAATCTCATACCTTCAGGAGAAGTGAATAAATAAATAACATCGAGATTTAGCAAGAAAAAGATTAGAAACCGCAGATAATGGCAATGAAATAAAAGCATTGAAAAATACCTGGCTTCGGGGTCACCGACATGGATTCAGAAAAGGTGGTGGTACGGTGGAGATTGCCCGGCCACCATTGACCGACGACCGTAGGAGACAGAGATTCATCAAGGTGCTGCTGACCAGCGACTGTACGAGGTGGAGATTCATCAAGGTGCTGAGCTTGTAAAGAGAATTCCATTTTGTAGAGTTTGTTGTTTCTTAAATATGACTCTTCACAAAATTTTGAAGGAGTTTGAAAAGTCGAAGGGATGGCTTGAATAGAAAGAAAGATACACACACACACACACACACACACACTGGGGGAAGAAAAAATATTTATGTTAACAAATTCAAGCCTACGTAGACAAAACAGATTTTTTTGTACAAATTAAGAGTTCGTACAAATTAAGTTGTATTTCTTGCATAATTTTTTCATTAATATGCTATTTAAACTAAGTTTAAAAATAAAAATTAAACTAGCTTGTCATAGTTTCAGACCTTGCTTCCGGTTGATTTACCGACGAGTTCTCTGTTTCGGAAGAAGACTCTAGGAGCTACCTGCAAATGCATACTTGCAGGTTCAATTGCATGCTAAAAAACGAAGTTTTTCTCATGACTAGGTTTCTTTTGAGCTTCGACCTTTCTTAGTACTTGTATAGGAGAGATCTTTTGAGAAATGATTTTTTTAGAACTTGTGGTTAAAAATTCTCATCCCCGCCCACTGATAATTGCTACTATTGAATCCTGATGAACCTTAGCCCTTCCTCCACTGTCCATTTTGAAGCTACCGTTTCTCATACACTTCTACCGACCAAACAGGAGACGCAGAGGAGGGCTGCTGCTGGTGCCGTAGCGGGCGTCGCAGAAGAGGATGTGGGAGAAGAGAGGAGCGTCGATCGTCGGAGCAGCCTTCCATTTGTTGTCGACGGATCCACTGGAGGGAGAGGAGTGAAAGAATGAAAAGAGAGTTGAGGAAAGAAGAGAGAGGCGAGAGTAGGAGAAATGAATTTGTAGAAATGACTTAGGGTTTGGGATTGAGGTTGGGTAGGGTAGGAATAATATTTAATTTTTAAATCAATACCTGAATTTTGATTAAAAAATATTCTCACCTGATTTTTGTACTCTAATCTTTAAATAACTGGTTTTTTATAATATCCCAAAATAAAACTCGGGCTTTCTGTCATCAATATCGAAGCCCAATAGGCCCAATAATATGCACCCAACCTTTGGGACCGAAATAAAAAATAGTCTCTCCAAATTTCAAACAGCAAAAGAACTAATGAAATTCTCAGTCGTTTCTAGGAATTAGACTAACTCAAAAATCAAGATACTAAAATAACCTTTTGAGTCACTTAGTCATCCTTCGTAAGGCTTTGGAGCCAAAAAAAACATGTTGTCCAAGAACACCGCCAGCAGGTCCAGCAGTTGTAGAGCTTTTATCACCAGTTGTCCAAGATGGATCTTCATTCTTGACAGCTTCTGAAACTCTCTGGGTGATGGAGTTATATCCCCTGAAAATGGAAGAATGTTCGATAATTGAATAAGCTACAATTGAAATCATGAGGAATTTTCTTAACCAAAGAAATTTCAACATAAAAGTTACTAACTTATCTCATAACGAAGACATATCAAGCCCTGCAGCTTCATCGGTGGCTATCTGCAAGGAATGTAAGTCCAAATACATCAAAAACACATAAACCAATTTACCAAATGGAGGCTAAAATGCTTACTTCTTAAGCCCACTGAAAATAATTCTGACTTGAAGATGATGTGGATGTCATGCATTATGAAATGATTTCTTATCTTAAAAATGACATACATCACTTATAATTGAACAATACAACACTGCATGTGAATGCTTTTAAATCCCAATGTTATTTATAACCGATACATTTTTTTTCACTATACCAATGTTTTAATAGTAAACACTAACTCAAGTAGTATCTACAAAAATAACAGTGACTGGATAAGGAGCTTCATATATACAATAAACAAAATATTGTTTCACATAAATTTGGGATGAGCTATATAAAATCTTTTTTTTGCAACTCCATTCAATCAAAACTCTTCATAATATCAAAAAACTCAAAAGCCTTATCTACCTTTGTCACTTTGCACAATCCCCTCATAATTATATTTAAACTACATGTATCTGGGCAGAACCCCCGTAATCCCAAAATTTGATCTCTAAGAAACTAACTGCCTCATCAACCCGATTTCCTTTACATAACATGCTCAACAAATTGTCGCATACAGAAGAACTTACGACTTCCTTCTTCTCAATATACAACTCAGCTTGTGAAATCAAAATTTCTTTGGCAGACCTAAATCTGTCGGCATTTACAAAGGATGAAATTGTATAATCTAGAACTGAGCTATTGGTGGAAAATCCATCTATTTTCATGTATTCATATGCTAAATTAGCCAAATCAAGTAGGCGAACTTGGCAGAATGACCTCAGAAGAAACTAAAAAGTAGGAATCGAATGAATGAGATTTAAATTAAGCCTTGTATATTGAAAGAAGCTAAATGCCAACCTGGGTTATTTAGTCTGCTATTTACATGTTGAATAATGCTGAAAGCTATAAAAGGGTACAATATTTTGCGGAAATAATGAGAACTAAAAACAGTGAGAAACTGCAAGTCATAGAGAGTAGATACAAACTAAACTTTAAAAGTCAAATCGCTACTCCTGAATCCTGATAGACTCAGCCCTTCCTCCACTGTCCATTTTGAAGCTACCTTTTCTCCTCCACTTCTGTCATCCAAACAACAACTAGCCGGAAGTCCCAATATTTGCAAAAGAAATGACTCACCCTATGCCACCTCTACATCTGTCAATTACTAGGTCCTTCTACTTGTTTCAAGGTTATTCTTTCAGTCAACATGGGGTTTCAACTTTTGTTAGGATGATCCAAAGGAATTGTATGGAGTTGTTCAAACCTATAACCAAAATTATACTATTGTGGATGATCATTCTATCCCTATTTAAGGTAGAAATACATTCTAGCTGATCGTACAGGATCACGGAGTAGACAGCATGGATCCAATCATTCAACAAAATCGATTTAGATCATCTGCTTGGATGAATGAGATTGATTTCACCTCTTGCTTGCCCACCACAGCCTTCGACATGTGCCACATCCCTGCCGTAGACAAAATGTATGTTGCATATTGATAGAGGTTAACCTCTTTGCTTGTCGGTACACACGATGAATCCCCATTTTTCTTTGTCGACAAAGACAAAATGTAGGACTAGTGTCAATGGTTCATCGTGGAAGAGATTACTTGATTGTCTTCCAATACTTCCCACATCTCTCAACTACAAATGCCATCTTCGCAGGATAAAAAAGAAATCTCCAATTTACTGGTGGTGCAATCTCATACCTTCAGGAGAAGTGAATAAATAAATAAAATCGAGATTTGTCAAGAAAAAGATTCGAAACCGCAGATAATGGCAATGAAATAAAAGCATTGAAAAATACCTGGCTTCGGGGTCACCGACATGGATTCAGAAAAGGTGGTGGTGAGGTGGAGATTGCTCGGCCACCATTGACCGACGACCGTAGGAGACAGAGATTCATCAAGGTGCTGCTGACCAGCGACTGTACGAGGTGGAGATTCATCAAGGTGCTGAGCTTGTAAAGAGAATTCCATTTTGTAGAGTTTGTTGTTTCTTAAATATGACTCTTCACAAAATTTTGAAGGATTTTGAAAAGTCGAAGGGATGGCTTGAATAGAAAGAAAGATAGGGGAAGAAAAAATATTTATGTTAACAAATTCAAGCCTACGTAGACAAAACAGATTTTTTTTGTACAAATTAAGAGTTCGTACAAATTAAGTTGTATTTCTTGCATAATTTTTTCATTAATATGCTATTTAAACTAAGTTTAAAAATAAAAATTAAACTTGCTTGTCATAGTTTCAGACCTTGCTTCCGGTTGATTTACCGACGAGTTCTCTGTTTCGGAAGAAGACTCTAGGAGCTACCTGCAAATGTATACTTGCAGGTTCAATTGCATGTAAAAAAACGAAGTTTTTCTCATGACTAGGTTTCTTTTGAGCTTCGACCTTTCTTAGTACTTGTATAGGAGAGATCTTTTGAGAAATGATTTTTTTAGAACTTGTGGTTAAAAATTCTCATCCCCGCCCACTGATAATTGCTACTACTGAATCCTGACAAACCTTAGCCCTTCCTCCACTGTCCATTTTGAAGCTACCGTTTCTCATACACTTCTACCGTCCAAACAAGAGACGCAGAGGAGGGCTGTTGCTGGTGCCGTAGCGGGCGACGCAGAAGAGGATGTGGGAGAAGAGAGGAGCGTCGATCGTCGGAGCAACCTTCCATTTGTTGTCGACGGATCCACTGGAGGGATAGGAGTGAAAGAATGAAAAGAGAGTTGAGGAAAGAAGAGAGAGGCGAGAGTAGGAGAAATGAATTTGTAGAAATGACTTAGGGTTTGGGATTGAGGTTGGGTAGGGTGGGAATAATATTTAATTTTTAAATCAATACCTGAATTTTGATTAAAAAATATTCTCACCTGATTTTTGTACTCTAATCTTTAAATAACTGGTTTTTTATAATATCCCAAAATAAAACTCGGGCTTTCTGTCATCAATATCGAAGCCCAATAGGCCCCATAATATGCACCCAACCTTTGGGACCAGAAATAAAAAATAGTCTCTCCAAATTTCAAACAGCAAAAGAACTAATGAAATTCTCAGTCGTTTCTAGGAATTAGACTAACTCAAAAATCAAGATACTAAAATAACCTTTTGAATCACTTAGTCCTCCTTCGTAGGGCTTTGGAGCCAAAAAAAACATGTTGTCCAAGAACACCGCCAGCAGGTCCAGCAGTTGTAGAGCTTTTATCACCAGTTGTCCAAGATGGATCTTCATTCTTGACAGCTTCTGAAACTCTCTGGGTGATGGAGTTATATCCCCTGAAAATGGAAGAATGTTCGATAATTGAATAAGCTACAATTGAAATCATGAGGAATTTTCTTAACCAAAGAAATTTCAACATAAAAGTTACTAACTTATCTCATAACGAAGACATATCAAGCCTATGACTTTATCGGTGGCTATACGCAAGGAATGTAAGTCCAAATACATCAAAAACACATAAACCAATTTACCAAATGGAGGCTAAAATGCTTACTTCTTAAGCCCACTGAAAATAATTCTGACTTGAAGATGATGTGGATGTCATGCATTATGAAATGATTTCTTATCTTAAAAATGACATACATCACTTATAATTGAACAATACAACACTGCCTGTGAATGCTTTTAAATCCCAATGTTATTTATAACCGATACATTTTTTTTCACTATACCAATGTTTTAATAGTAAACACTAACTCAAGTAGTATCTACAAAAATAACAGTGACTGGATAAGGAGCTTCATATATACAATAAACAAAATATTGTTTCACATAAATTTGGGATGAGCTATATAAAATCTTTTTTTTGCAACTCCATTCAATCAAAACTTTTCATAATATCAAAAAACTCAAAAGCCTTATCTACCTTTGTCACTTTGCACAATCCCCTCATAATTATATTTAAACTACATGTATCTGGGCAGAACCCCCGTAATCCCAAAATTTGATCTCTAAGAAATTAACTGCCTCATCAACCCGATTTCCTTTACATAACATGCTCAACAAATTGTCGCATACAGAAGAACTTACGACTTCCTTCTTCTCAATATACAACTCAGCTTGTGAAATCAAAATTTCTTTGGCAGACCTAAATCTGTCGGCATTTACAAAGGATGAAATTGTATAATCTAAAACTGAGCTATTGGGGAAAATCCATCTATTTTCATGTATTCATATGCTAAATTAGCCAAATCAAGTAGGCGAACTTGGCAGAATGACCTCAGAAGAAACTAAAAAGTAGGAATCGAATGAATGAGATTTAAATTAAGCCTTGTATATTGAAAGAAGCTAAATGCCAACCTGGGTTATTTAGTCTGCTATTTACATGTTGAATAATGCTGAAAGCTATAAAAGGGTACAATATTTTGCGGAAATAATGAGAACTGAAAACAGTGAGAAACTGCAAGTCATAGAGAGTAGATACAAACTAAACTTTAAAAGTCAAATCGCTACTCCTGAATCCTGATAGACTCAGCCCTTCCTCCACTGTCAATTTTGAAGCTACCTTTTCTCCTCCATTTCTGTCATCCAAACAACAACTAGCCGGAAGTCCCAATATTTTCAAAAGAAATGACTCACCTTATGCCACCTCTACATCTGTCAATTACTAGGTCCTTCTACTTGTTTCAAGGTTATTCTTTCAATCAACATGGGGTTTCAACTTTTGTTA
Organism: Fraxinus americana; assembly: GCA_035079005.1. Lineage (NCBI taxonomy): Eukaryota > Viridiplantae > Streptophyta > Magnoliopsida > Lamiales > Oleaceae > Fraxinus > Fraxinus americana. Next base: position 31,712,553 of record CM068710.1, on the reverse strand, counting down.
GGATAATCCAAATGAATTGTATGGAGTTGTTCAAACCTATAACCTAAATTATACTATTGTGGATGATGATTCTATCCCTATTTAAGGTTGAAATACATTCTAGCTGATCGTACAGGATCACGGAGTAGACAGCATGGATCCAATCATTCAACAAAATCGATTTAGATCATCTGCTTGGATGAATGAGATTGATTTCACCTCTTGCTTGCCCACCACAGCCTTCGACATGTGCCACATCCCTGCCGTAGACAAAATGTATGTTGCATATTGATAGAGGTTAACCTCTTTGCTTGTCGGTACACACGATGAATCCCCATTTTTCTTTGTCGACAAAGACAAAATGTAGGACTAGTGTCAATGGTTCATCATGGAAGAGATTACTTGATTGTCTTCCAATACTTCCCACATCTCTCAACTGCAAATGCCATCTTCGCAGTATAAAAAAGAAATCTCCAATTTACTGGTGGTGCAGTCTCATACCTTCAGGATAAGTGAATAAATAAATAAAATCGAGATTTAGCAAGAAAAAGATTAGAAACCGCAGATAATGGCAATGAAATAAAAGCATTGAAAAATACCTGGCTTCGGGGTCACCGACATGGATTCAGAAAAGGTGATGGTGAGGTGGAGATTGCTCGGCCACCATTGACCGACGACCGTAGGGGACAGAGATTCATCAAGGTGCTGCTGACCAGCGACTGTACGAGGTGGAGATTCATCAAGGTGCTGAGCTTGTAAAGAGAATTCCATTTTGTAGAGTTTGTTGTTTCTTAAATATGACTCTTCACAAAATTTTGAAGGATTTTGAAAAGTCGAAGGGATGGCTTGAATAGAAAGAAAGATACACACACACACACACTTGGGGAAGAAAAAATATTTATGTTAACAAATTCAAGCCTACGTAGACAAAACAGATTTTTTTGTACAAATTAAGAGTTCGTACAAATTAAGTTGTATTTCTTGCATAATTTTTTCATTAATATGCTATTTAAACTAAGTTTAAAAATAAAAATTAAACTTGCTTGTCATAGTATCAGACCTTGCTTCCGGTTGATTTACCGACGAGTTCTCTGTTTCGGAAGAAGACTCTAGGAGCTACCTGCAAATGTATACTTGCAGGTTCAATTGCATGCTAAAAAACGAAGTTTTTCTCATGACTAGGTTTCTTTTGAGCTTCGACCTTTCTTAGTACTTGTATAGGAGAGATCTTTTGAGAAATGATTTTTTTAGAACTTGTGGTTAAAAATTCTCATCCCCGCCCACTGATAATTGCTACTACTGAATCCTGATAAACCTTAGCCCTTCCTCCACTGTCCATTTTGAAGCTACCGTTTCTCATACACTTCTACCGTCCAAACAGGAGACGCAGAGGAGGGCTGCTGCTGGTGCCGTAGCGGGCGACGTAGAAGAGGATGTGGGAGAAGAGAGGAGCGTCGATCGTCGGAGCAGCCTTCCATTTGTTGTCGACGGATCCACTGGAGGGATAGGAGTGAAAGAATGAAAAGAGAGTTGGGGAAAGAAGGGAGAGGCGAGAGTAGGAGAAATGAATTTGTAGAAATGACTTAGGGTTTGGGATTGAGGTTGGGTAGGGTGGGAATAATATTTAATTTTTAAATCAATACCTGCATTTTGATTAAAAAATATTCTCACCTGATTTTTGTACTCTAATCTTTAAATAACTGATTTTTTATAATATCCCAAAATAAAACTCGGGCTTTCTGTCATCAATATCTAAGCCCAATAGGCCCAATAATATGCACCCAACCTTTGGGACCAGAAATAAAGAATAGTCTCTGCAAATTTCAAAAAGCAAAAGAACTACTGAAATTCTCAGTCGTTTCTCGGAATTAGACTAACTCAAAAATCAAGATACTAAAATAACCTTTTGAATCACTTAGTCATCCTTCGTAGGGCTTTGGAGCCAAAAAAAATATGTTGTCCAAGAACACCGCCAGCAGGTCCAGCAGTTGTAGAGCTTTTATCACCAGTTGTCCAAGATGGATCTTCATTCTTGACAGCTTCTGAAACTCTCTGGGTGATGGAGTTATATCCCCTGAAAATGGAAGAATGTTCGATAATTGAATAAGCTGCAAATGAAATCATGAGGAATTTTCTTAACCAAAGAAATTTCAACATAAAAGTTACTAACTTATCTCATAACGAAGACATATCAAGCCCTGCAGCTTTATCGGTGGCTATCTGCAAGGAATGTAAGTCCAAATACATCAAAAACACATAAACCAATTTACCAAATGGAGGCTAAAATGCTTACTTCTTAAGCCCACTGAAAATAATTCTGACTTGAAGATGATGTGGATGTCATGCATTATGAAATGATTTCTTATCTTAAAAATGACATACATCACTTATAATTGAACAATACAACACTGCCTGTGAATGCTTTTAAATCCCAATGTTATTTATAACCGATACATTTTTTTTCACTATACCAATGTTTTAATAGTAAACACTAACTCAAGTAGTATCTACAAAAATAACAGTGACTGGATAAGGAGCTTCATATATACAATAAACAAAATATTGTTTCACATAAATTTGGGATGAGCTATATAAAATCTTTTTTTTGCAACTCCATTCAATCAAAACTCTTCATAATATCAAAAAACTCAAAAGCCTTATCTACCTTTGTCACTTTGCACAATCCCCTCATAATTATATTTAAACTACATGTATCTGGGCAGAACCCCCGTAATCCCAAAATTTGATCTCTAAGAAACTAACTGCCTCATCAACCCGATTTCCTTTACATAACATGCTCAACAAATTGTCGCATACAGAAGAACTTACGACTTCCTTCTTCTCAATATACAACTCAGCTTGTGAAATCAAAATTTCTTTGGCAGACCTAAATCTGTCGGCATTTACAAAGGATGAAATTGTATAATCTAAAACTGAGCTATTGGGGAAAATCCATCTATTTTCATGTATTCATATGCTAAATTAGCCAAATCAAGTAGGCGAACTTGGCAGAATGACCTCAGAAGAAACTAAAAAGTAGGAATCGAATGAATGAGATTTAAATTAAGCCTTGTATATTGAAAGAAGCTAAATGCCAACCTGGGTTATTTAGTCTGCTATTTACATGTTGAATAATGCTGAAAGCTATAAAAGGGTACAATATTTTGCGGAAATAATGAGAACTGAAAACAGTGAGAAACTGCAAGTCATAGAGAGTAGATACAAACTAAACTTTAAAAGTCAAATCGCTACTCCTGAATCCTGATAGACTCAGCCCTTCCTCCACTGTCCATTTTGAAGCTACCTTTTCTCCTCCACTTCTGTCATCCAAACAACAACTAGCCGGAAGTCCCAATATTTGTAAAAGAAATGACTCACCCTATGCCACCTCTACATCTGTCAATTACTAGGTCCTTCTACTTGTTTCAAGGTTATTCTTTCAGTTAACATGGGGTTTCAACTTTTGTTAGGATAATCCAAAGGAATTGTATGGAGTTGTTCAAACCTATAACCTAAATTATACTATTGTGGATGATGATTCTATCCCTATTTAAGGTAGAAATACATTCTAGCTGATCGTACAGGATCACGGAGTAGACAGCATGGATCCAATCATTCAACAAAATCGATTTAGATCATCTGCTTGGATGAATGAGTTTGATTTCACCTCTTGCTTGCCCACCACAGCCTTCGACATGTGCCACATCCCTGCCGTAGACAAAATGTATGTTGCATATTGATAGAGGTTAACCTCTTTGCTTGTCGGTACACACGATGAATCCCCATTTTTCTTTGTCGACAAAGACAAAATGTAGGACTAGTGTCAATGGTTCATCATGGAAGAGATTACTTGATTGTCTTCCAATACTTCCCACATCTCTCAACTACAAATGCCATCTTCGCAGGATAAAAAAGAAATCTCCAATTTACTGGTGGTACAATCTCATACCTTCCGGAGAAGTGAATAAATAAATAAAATCGAGATTTAGCAAGAAAAAGATTAGAAACCGCAGATAATGGCAATGAAATAAAAGCATTGAAAAATACCTGGCTTCGGGGTCACCGACATGGATTCAGAAAAGGTGGTGGTGAGGTGGAGATTGCTCGGCCACCATTGACCGACGACCGTAGGGGACAGAGATTCATCAAGGTGCTGCTGACCAGCGACTGTACGAGGTGGAGATTCATCAAGGTGCTGAGCTTGTAAAGAGAATTCCATTTTGTAGAGTTTGTTGTTTCTTAAATATGACTCTTCACAAAATTTTGAAAAGTCGAAGGGATGGCTTGAATAGAAAGAAAGATACACACACACACACACACACACTTGGGGAAGAAAAAATATTTATGTTAACAAATTCAAGCCTACGTAGACAAAACAGATTTTTTTGTACAAATTAAGAGTTCGTACAAATTAAGTTGTATTTCTTGCATAATTTTTTCATTAATATGCTATTTAAACTAAGTTTAAAAATAAAAATTAAACTTGCTTGTCATAGTATCAGACCTTGCTTCCGGTTGATTTACCGACGAGTTCTCTGTTTCGGAAGAAGACTCTATGAGCTACCTGCAAATGTATACTTGCAGGTTTAATTGCATGCTAAAAAATGAAGTTTTTCTCATGATTAGGTTTCTTTTGAGCTTCGACCTTTCTTAGTACTTTTATAGGAGAGATCTTTTGAGAAATGATTTTTTTAGAACTTGTGGTTAAAAATTCTCATCCCCGCCCACTGATAATCGCTACTCCTGAATCCTAATAGACATCGGCCCTTCGTCCACTGTCCATTTTGAAGCAACCTTTTCTCATCCACTTCTACCATCCAAACAACAACTAGCAAGAAGTCCCAATATTTGCAAAATAAATGACTCACTCTATGCTACCGCTGCATCTGTCAATTACTAGGTCCTTCTACTTGTTTCATGGTTATTCTTTCAGTTAACATGGGGTTTCAACTTTTGTTAGGATAATCCAAAAGGATTGTATAGAGTTGTTCAGACATGTGACCTAAATTATACTATTGTGGATGATAATTCTATCCCCATTTAAGTTAGAAATACATTCGAGCTGGTCGTACCAGATCGTGGAGTAGACGCATGGATCAAATCATTCAACAAAATCGATTTAGATCATCTGCTTGGATGAATGTGATTGATTTCACCTCTTACTTGCCCACCACGGCCTTCGACATGTGCCCCATGCCTGCCATTGATAAAATTTATGTTGCATATTGATAGAGGTTAACCTCTTTGCTTGTCGGTACACACGATAAATCCCTTTTTTCCTTTGTCGACAAAGAATGTAGGACTAGTGTCAATGGTTCATCATGAAAGAGATTACTTGAATGTCTTTCAATATTTCCCACATCTCTCAACTACAAATGACATCTTCTCAGGATAAAAAAGAAATTCCCAATTTATTGGTGGTGCAATCTCATACCTTCAGGAGAAGTGAATAAACAAATAAAATCGAGATTTGGCAAGAAAAAGATTAGAAACCGTAGATAATGGCAATGAAATAAAAGCATTGAAAAATACCCGGTGTCGAGGTCACCGACATGGCGAATGTAGCGAATGAAGGCAGAATTATGGGTGGGAAGCTAACGTGAAGAAACGGGACTGGAAGGTTAATTCAGAAAAGGTGGTGGTGAGGTGGAGATTGCTCGGCCACCGTTGATCGACGACTACAGGAGGCAGAGATTCATCAAGGCGTCGCTGACTAGGGACTACACGAGGTGGAGATTCATCAAGGTGCTGAGCTTGTAAAGAGAATTCCATTTTACAGAGTTCATTGTTTCTTAAATGTGACTCTTCACAAAATTTTGAGGGATTTTGAAGAATCGAAGGGATGCTTGGATAGAAAAAAAGGTATATATACTTGGGAAAGAAAAAATATTTATGTTAACAAATTCAAGCCTATGTAGACAAAATAGATTTTTTTGTACAAAATAAAGAGTTTGTTTGTATTTCTTGCATAAGTTTTTCATTATTATGCTATTTAAACTAAGTGTAAAAATAAAAATTAAACTTAATTGTCATAGTATCACTGCTGCCTGCAAATGTTTACTTGCAGGTTCAATTGTATGCTAAAAACGAAATTTTTCTCATGATTAGGTTTCTTTTGAGCTTCAAGCTTTCTTAGTACTTTTGTAAGAGAGATCTTTTGAGAAGTATTTTTTTTAGAACACGTGGTTAAAAATTCTCATCCACGCCCACTGATAATCGCTACTCCTGAATCCTAATAGACATCGGCCCTTCCTCCACTATCCATTTTGAAGCAACCTTTTCTCATCCACTTCTACCATCCAAACAACAACTAGCAAGAAGTCCCAATATTTGCAAAATAAATGACTCACCCTATGCTACCGCTACATCTGTCAATTACTAGGTCCTTCTACTTGTTTCATGGTTATTTTTTCAGTTAACATAGGGTTTCAACTTTTGTTTGGATAATCCAAAAGGACTGTATGGAGTTGTTTAGGCTTGTAACCCAAATTATACTATTGCAAAATAGATTGATTTCACCTCTTGCTTGCGCACCACAGCCACCGACATGTGCCCCATGCCTGCCATTGACAAAATTTATGTTGCATATTGATAGAAGTTGACCTCCTCGCTTGTCCATATACATAATGAATCTCTTTTTTCCTTTGCCGACAAAAACAAAATGTAAGAATAGTGTCAATGGTTCATCATAGAAGAGATTACTTACTAATTAATGATCACTTACTAACACTAACACTAACTGAATATAATAGAAAGGAACTTTACATCCATCTCAAACATAATTTTGTAACTAGAGGACCCTGGGCTGTCTAATAGCTAAAACTAATATCTAATTAGAGGTCAATTCACAAATCAACCACAGATGCTTGGCTAATGATATTTTGTTTCCCATGAGAACCTTCCAAAATTCCTCCCTGCAATCATAATTCACTTGAATGTAATATATGCAAAGAAAGTAAGTAAGATCTTAACAAAATTGAAGCAGGAGTCAAGATTTCATTCTTCTGGTGTTAATTTAACAACTATACTTTCAAAGTTTCAGCATAAACTTTATCATCTCGTGTTCACAAGAACAAAACTTTCATAAAAAGGATAAAGGACTATTGACCTCGAAAAATAGCTCCGACACGTGGCCAACATAATATGTCTTTAGGTCAGCTCCTTTCTACACATTGGGGCACACCGTTAGTTACCGTGGCCTTTTTTGATTGGGTTGGAGGCGGTCGCGAGCACTCCGACGGTCAAATCAGTTCTTAGATCAATCGGAATGTGGTCGCCGGCGGTTAAGCAATCGCCAAGATGTGGTTGAGAAAGAGTAGATAATAGGTGTAGACTTCTAAGAATGGAATGATACTTTACTACCTAAAGTTACCCGTTTGGCGGAAGGAAGTCACCCCTTTTATGGCGCAATGTAAGGGTATTTATAATAAGGATGGAAAGACGAGAGCCGTCAAATGAGGAAACACGTAGGACCAGATCCTCTAAGATCGTCCCATCCTATGTGTCAACTTGTCAATCCATAGGTTGGCAGGTATTAAATAATTTCTGACACAGCAACTAAGTTGACCACTTGTAGCTTGCCACATTTCCCATCAATCAGTCGGGAACGTGACTTTGGGTAGGTCTTGGTGAAGGTGTGGTGGGGTGGATTGTGATGCGTATTGAATGCGGACTGTGTGCCTTTGCATTCACCGTGAATGGTGGATGAGATCGGTTCTTCTTCGAGGTAGGGCATAGCGTTCCAATCCATCCGATATGGAATCGATTCGTCCATCACGTGGAAGTACTAGATCAGCTTGGCCAACACGTGACTGATTGTTGCATACAAAAGAACTTACAACTTCCTCTTTCTCAATATACAACTCAGCTTGTGAAATCAAAATTTCTTTAGCAGTCCTGAATCTGTCGGTATTCACAACGGATGAAATTGTATAATCTAAAATCGAGCTATTGGGGAAAAATCCATCAGTTTTCATGTATTCATATGCTAAATTAGCCAAATCATGCAGGCCAACTTGGCAGAATGACCTCAGATGTAACTAAAGAGTAGGAATCGAATGAATGTGATTTAAATGAAGCCTTGTATATTGAAAGAAGCTAAATGCCAACTTGGGATTATTTAGTCTGCTATTTACATGTTGAATAATGCTGAAAGCTATAAAAGGGTTCAATATTTTATGGAAATAATCAGAACTAAAAACAGTGAGAAACTACAAGTCATAGAGAGTAGATACAAATTAAAATTTAAAAGTCAAACCAATTCAATTACGAAGTTTCCATAGTAATACTTGCAATTTGCAACTTATCCTATATAATTCACAATGAAACAACCAATCACTCAACACAAAAACAAAAAAAAAAAACAAAAACAAAAACAAAAACAAAAAAACTATAGAAATCTCACCACTATCTTCTCATTGAGGGTGTCAGTTTCCTCAAAAGTCTCGTCTAGAGTGATCTTACTGAGCTCACTTCTCGTGGTAGTCCGGGCAAGCTGAATAACCACATACAATGGATATTGGACTATAAACTCCATAAGAGGCCAACACGGGATCCACAATCTGCAGCAAGTTCAGTCTCTTGTCAAAATTTCATGCTGAAAATCACGTTCAATATGCCAACAAAAATATGAAATACTTGCCTTAACAAAGAGGATTTCCTGAATCAAAATGCTCACGTTATCCTTTGTAATAGCATATTAATCTTGAATGGAAATGTCCTCTTCTCTTAGGGAATGCACATGGACAATTTTATCCACAACAGGAATCAAAGGGTGGAATCCAGGCGTCAGTGTCTTCCAATACTTCCTACATCTCTCAACTACAATTGTCATCTTCTCAGGAACAAGAAGAAATCCCAATTTACTGGTGATGTAACCTCATACCTTCAGGAGAAGTGAATAAACAAATAAAATCGAGATTTACCAAGAAAAAGATGAGAAACCATAAATAATAGCAATGAAATAAAAGTATTGAAAAATACATGGTGTCGGGGTTACCGACATGGCGAATGTAGTGAACGAATGTGGAAATAGGGGCCGGAAGCTAGTGTGAAGAAAGGGGACTGGAAGGTTGATTCAGAAAAGTTGGTGGTGATGTGGAGATTGCTTGGCCATAGTTGACCGACGACTGTAGGAGGCAGAGATTCATCAAGGTGCCGCTGACCAGCAACTGTACGAGGTGGAGATTCATCAAGGTGCTGAGCTTGTAAGTTGTATTTCTTGCATAATCTTTTTATTAATATGCTATTTAAACTAAGTTTAAACATAAAAAATAAAAATTAAACATGCTTGTCATAGTATCTCTTCTGTCCGCTGCAGTAGGCAGCTCTGCAAATGTATACGTGCAGGTTCAATTACATGCTGCAACTGAATTTTTTCTCATGATATTGGGTTTCGTTTGAGCTTCGAGCTTTCTTAGTACTTGTGTAGGATAGATCTTTTAAGAAGTGATTTTTTTAGAACATGTGGTTAAAGATTCTCATCCCCGCCCCACTGATAATCGCTACTCCTGAATCCTGATAGATCTTAGCCCTTCCTCCACCGTCCATTTTAAAGCTACCTTTTCTCATCCACTTCTGCCATCCAAACAACAACCAGCCAGAAGTCCCAATATTTGGGCAGCCGGAAGGTGGGACACCATGGAGAACGACCCCATGGTGCCTCTTACCATCCCTACATCCTACTCCACAAATAGTAAGTTCATTTCCCGAGTAGATTCACCTTGAGCACTTTTCTTATGGTTTTAATATCTCTGTTGTTTATAGGCTCTCTTCCGAAGTGCGAGATATCTGAAGAGGAGTGGGATATCATAAGCTAGCTCTACCGATGCCCCTTTCAGAGAGGAGCTATAACGAGCCGATCGACAAGAACACGTCTTGCATAATCTTTCATTAATATGCTATTTAAACTAAGTTTAAACATAAAAAATAAAAATTGAACTTGCTTGTCATAGCTGCCTGCAAAGAGACGGTTTCTAAGGCTTGTAGGGTTTCGTAAGGATGAGGACATGGTGGGAAATTTGAGGAATCTTCGGAGGTTCAATAGAAAAGAGATTTTGTTTTTTGGGAAAAAGTAAACGGAGGTGGGTTTAGGAGAAGAAGAGAAGAGAATAAATAAAGAGAAGACAGTGAAAATAACGTCAGGGAACGATTTCGTTTTATTAAGAAGATTGTGGTGGTAAGATGACGGTGAAGCTGGTAGTTGTGGTGGTGGTAGCTGTGGTGGCGGAGACATGTCGATCTGACGATAGAGGTGAGCTTAGGAAGTCCATGATTTTTGTTTGTTCCAAGGTTTAGTTTAGGTAGAATGAATAATAAGAGGTGGAAATGAGAGATCAGTTTAGATGAGGGATTTTGGCCTTCTGCTATTGGCCATGAAATTTTAGACATTTTCTAGGCAGAATATTTGTTTATTTTTTATTTTAGTATTGCTTTTCATCTTTTCGAATATCTTCAGCATATTTAATCGGACGCCCGTGGTTCGTCTCAATTTTCTTTAGAATCGAATCGAGAACAAGTAGTAATGAAATTATTGATTTTATTTGTAATTATGAAACCAAATCGGATGGTTCCACTAAGATTTACTGTTATTGAACCAAAGTTTTCAAAGTATTAAACAAATTATATTCAAATATCTAACACCAAAAGTAAACAAATTTAAAAAGAATGATAATATTTGTAATCGCTCAATATCGTATTCATCCTACATAACATACATGACGATTAGTGATTTAATGCATGAGTAAATAAAATGGTAGCAAGCAACTATAAAATAGCATTACTCATTTAAAAAACAAGTCTCATTCAATGCAAATCATAAAGTCATATGCACATATTGACAATTGATTTAATTATAAATTGATATAAATAAGTAATGGACAAACGAATAATACCTTTATGGATCTCAAAGTGCGTTGATATAAAAGGTGACTTGAGTGTTTATAAATAATTTATAAATATGAGCCACAGATATGTGTTTCATTCACCCAATTTACAAATAAACATAATTAATTAAAAATCAATTGGGTTAGAATTATTGTTGATTCTTTATTCTAGGTATTAAAATTAGAACTGAACCAAAACCAACTGGTTCTTGGTTCTAGAAATCAAAAGGGTAAATAGTAGAAATGGTCCCCAACGTTTACACCCTTTGCTAAAATGGTCCCTATCGTTTTAAAATTGGCATTTGTACCCTTATTTCAAACGTTTCTTGCGGAATTGGTCCTTCCATCCAACAACCGTTAAACAACCGTTAGAACCTTTTGAAAATTTGCAGAAATGGTCCCTATGGAATATAATTTAATATTTCGTTTATATATTTTGGAACGACTTGCTTCGACGAGTGGTAACTTTCGCTACGGTTGGCCGTTTCGCACGCCGTTAGGGATGGGAGAAACAACGTCATGAGCACTTTGAAATGGTATTAAAAATGTAATATTTCGACTTCGTTTGACTTCCTGTAATAATCCCGCAAAATGGAGACAAAAAATAAGAAAAATCGTTTATATATTTTGGAACGGCCTGCTTCGACGAGTGGTAACTTTCGCTACGGTTGGCCGTTTCACACGCCGTTAGGGATGAGAGAAACTAGGTAATGAACACTTCGAAATGATATTAATAATGTAATATTTCGACTTCGTTTGATTTCCCGTAATAATCCCGTAAAATGGAGACAAAAAATAAGAAAAATCGTTTATATATTTTGAAACGGCCTGCTTCGACGAGTGGTAACTTTTGCTACGGTTGGCCGTTTCACACGCCGTTAAGGATGCAAGAAACTAGGTCATGAGCACTTCGAAATAGTATTAAAAATGTAATATTTCGACTTCGTTTGACTTCCCGTAATAATCCCGCAAACTGTAATATTTCGACTTCGTTTAAAATTGGCGCTTCGAAATGGTATTAAAATTGGTATTAAAAAAATTCTAGGATTAAAATGTAATAAGAAAAATCGTTTATAAGAAAAATTGTTTGCGAGATTATTACGGGAAGTCAAACGAAGTCGAAACATTACATTTTTAATACCATTTCGAAGTGCTCATGACCTAGTTTCTCCCATCCCTAATGGCGTGTGAAACGGCCAACCGTAGCGAAAGTTATCACTCGTCGAAGCAGGCCGTTCCAAAATATAGAAACGATTTTTCTTATTTTTTGTCTCCATTTTGCAGGATTATTACGGGAAGTCAAACGAAGTCGAAACATTACATTTTTAATACCATTTCGAAGTGATCATGATCTAGTTTCTCCCATCCGTAACGGCGTGTGAAACGGCCAACCATAGCGAAAGTTACCATTCGTCGAAGCAGGCCGTTTCAAAATATATAAACGATTTTTCTTATTTTTTGTCTCCATTTTACGGGATTATTACGGGAAGTCAAACGAAGTCAAAATATTACATTTTTAATATCATTTCGAAGTGCTCATTACCTAGTTTCTCCCATCCCTAACGGCGTGTGAAACGGCCAACCGTAGCGAAAGTTACCACTCGTCGAAGCAGGCCGTTCCAAAATATATAAACGATTTTTCTTATTTTTTGTCTCCATTTTGCAGGATTATTACGAGAAGTCAAACGAAGTCGAAATATTACATTTTTAATACCATTTCGAAGTGCTCATGACGTAGTTTCTCCCATCCCTAACGGCGTGCGAAACGGCCAACCGTAGCGAAAGTTACCACTCGTCGAAGCAAGCCGTTCCAAAATATATAAACGAAATATTAAATTATATTCCATAGGGACCATTTCTGCAAATTTTCAAAAGGTTCTAACGGTTGTTTAACGGTTGTTGGATGGAAGGACCAATTCCGCAAGAAACGTTTGAAATAAGGGTACAAATGCCAATTTTAAAACGATAGGGACCATTTTAGCAAAGGGTGTAAACGTTGAGGACCATTTCTGCTAATTACCCAAATCAAAATTATCCCAATTTGTTCCAAATCATCTTGAAGACTTGAAACGTGACATGTGTCACCGTCGGATCCATCACAAGGGTAACTTTGACTTTCTTTCACCGTATGAAAAAAAAAAATAATAATAATTTGGGTGTTGGTTTAGGTGGGGTAGTTGGGGTGGATTGGGTTGGAACTCGGAAATTGGGGGTGGTTGGAGAAGAAGATCAATTTGTAATTTTTGAAAAGATTTGGGACTCATTTTGCAATTTTCCCTTTATTTTTTATTTAGTTGTTTTATTTATTTATTTATTCAAAGATGGGGTAAATTCATCATTTTACGTGGCCAAAGTGATCGAGGACGAGTTTTGCTAATTTTCAAAAGGTTGAAGATGTCCGATGTCAAAAAATGGTTTGAGTGTGGATTAGCAACATTTTGCAAAAGTTGAGAATGGGAAATTAGAGAACCCTAATAAATTCTCTTATTTTGATGGCCTCAAAATTACCATGACAGAACAAAAGCTCACAATAACTTATACTTATGCCCCCCTTTTGTAGGGAAAAAAAAATTGATTTTGTTTCATTTCATCATATCAATGACTCGACAATTAAAATTAGTGATATGATGATTAGATGCTTTTGTCGTTCAATGGCCGGACCGAGTCTCATAATTGATAATCATACTTAGCTCATGTTTTACAATCATTAAATTAGAACTTTTTTTTTTTTTTTCACAAACTCATTTTCGCATAATAAAATATCTTGTATATAAAAAATAAAAAATAAAAAACCTACTATTTAACTACATTTTCACAAAAAAAATTCACTATTCCAAAACTCATTTTCCCCTAAAAAAAAAAATATCCTCATTTTAATGGTTGTCAAACAAGGACTCGACATCGTTTGAAACAACAACATGTTATTATAGTATATTTGGTATATACTGTCAACAAAATCTATAAGATTTTATTTTCTAATATTAATATATTATCGATACATCTTATTTATTTACTTTACTACGGATTGTACTAGTTTTCATAAGGGAAATTTCACAAGTAAGAGATTAAGTATTACCTATTTCAAAATTAAGAAACAAAGTTTAAAATTTTAAAAATTAAATATGCTTATTTATAAAATAATTAATTAAAAATACATTTTATTAATTAAAATATATTAAGGTCACAATTCTATACAATTTGATCATAATTATTGAATTAATTGGTCACAAATTATTTCTCGGCACCGAACAAATTATTTCTGAGTCACTGTTAAAAAAATTTATAGGTCACAAATTATTCTCAATCATAAATTAAAAATTTTATAGGTCACAATTTATTTATCGATCATAAAATCACAAATTTTATAAGTTACAACTTATTTAACGATCACATATTATCAAATGAATTTGTCACAAATAAATTATCGATCACAACCTAATAAATTGTGAGTCACAATTATATTTTATCGATCACATATTATTTATTGATTAAAAATTAATCAATTTATTGGTCACAATATATCATTATTTAGTGGTCACATATTAACCTGTTTATTAATTAAAATTAACAAATAATTGGTCACAAACACTCCCAAACCCCACCACCTAAAAAATCCCAAATCTATCGCTGACACCACCACCACCTCATGTGTCAACAAAAACCATCACCACTACCGCCTGTAACAACTCAAAATTTAATTTTTAAACCGCTACCAAAACTATTAACCACCGCCATTGGTTTCAAAAACGCCACAGTCAGATCCACCGTTGATCCAACAAAACCTACGTACATCGTCGATATACCATCACCACTAGATCCACCACCATTGCCAGCAACAAAAATCGCCACCAAAACATGTAAACCATCGCTACTACCATTCACTGTACGTGGGACCTCTGTCACCATAGCACCGCCACCAATCATTACCCAAGTTATCAATCACAACCACCAGCATCACCGCCACCTTCACTGCCAACACAAACACCTAATGCGCCACCACCAATAATATCAATACCACCTCACTGGCACCACCAATAACACCACCAAAGCCAACATCACCACCGGCACCACAAAAAAAAAAAAGTCAGATCCAAATAGGCAGATACAGAATAAGAGAAATATAGGTAGATATAGATGCAAAGAGGACATGGATGAGAGTGGAGTTCTCGGATTAGAGAGGGGTGGCGGTGACGACGGCTACCGCTACATGCACGATCTACAGCACCGTTGTGCATCGGTATCGCTGCTACGAGTGAGATCTATAGTGCGCAGAGGTGATGTCGTTGCGCACCAACCTTCGCTGCAGAGTCAGAGAATTGAATGGGGTAGGATGAGGGAGAAAGGGTCAGATATATAGAGAAAGGAGAGGAAGATAAATTTAGGGTTTGGGAATGAGGTGGGAGTGGATGGAGGGTATGTTAATTAATTTAATTTTATTATATAATTATTAATATTTAGAATTTTAATTATATCTGATTTTTGAAAAAAAAAATTGTAACTCTTAGTTATGAAATGAGATCTTTAAAACACTATGTAATTTCAACTTTTAATAACTTGAACAAATTTAAAAAAGAAAGAGAAGAGAATAATACATGGGTTACTACTTGGTCTGTTTTGGGCCCTTGCGAAATCCTATCCGATAAGGTGAACTGGATAAACATTTGTCTGAAAATTGACGTATATTTATAATCAGTATCAAAACATTTGGTAAACGAAAATGATTTATTTTGGGTCAGCTTAAAATTATTAAAATAGGTATTGATTACAATAATTTCATTATGTGTTATTCTCATCAATCGTAATGTATAGTCTATTCCTACTTTTATAACACATATATTTAAGAATATCTATTCTCTATAATTATTTTAAAAGGAAAATTTTAACAATTGCTAAACTTTGAAATTTATAAAATAAAATCACGGCCTATTTAATAAAAAAATCGAATAAAGTTAACATGAAGAATGGAGGAGTTTATCGTAGAATACCGAATGACTAGCACGGAAAATAAATAAATTTATTTGGTATTTTAACATTAGGTAATTGGAGAAGTTAAATTCATAACTTGAAAAGCAACTATTTTATTGCTTGTCGAAATATGAGATTAGATGATATAAATTCTTCGAGATGAGTATGACAATGTGACAGGGTTAGAAAGGCCCTCCTTGTCATTAATAATGTAAAAGGATGCACAATTTTCAACTTCTAGAGAATTTCAGGGAGGACGTGGCATAATAGCTGCCAGTTCCATTACAGGGAGGACGTGACATAATTTCATTGGGCAATGGCAAACAAAATAAAAAAAAGAATTTTGCTAAAGGTACCCGGGTGTTTACGGTACCCGATCCCACCGCCCCCCTCACAATGAGGGGGGCCCAGGGTGAATTAAATAATGGGACGGGGCCCTCCACTGTGAGTGGGGGGCGTGGGGTCGGGTAATGCTACAGGTAACCCAGCAGGTTCATGTAGCATTACTCTAAAAAAAAATCAACCACAGGCAGCATTCCCTGTACAATATGCCCTGTACACGTAGAGTAATCTTAAACTCTGTTGGTCTGTATTGTTCTAGATGTGAATAATGCTATGTGTACACAAACTTTCACACAATCTTTTACACCTCCCTCACATGGAGGGGGGTCCACACATAATAAAATAATCGTGGGCCCCCCTCCATGTGAGGGGGGTGTAAAAGATTGTGTGAAAGTTTGTGGGTACATGTATCATCACCCTCTAGATGTTGGGCCACGTGACGGCCGGAATTCTTGTACCTTTTTTGTCACTATTTATGAGCTGTCTAAATAATAAATACTGAAGTCTAGAAGAAAGCACGACAAATAAAGATACCTAACTTCGCTCCTCTTGAATTTCAGTAGTTAGTCGTACAAATGTACAATAGTTAATATTAGGCAACAGCAAGAGCTGTTAAGACTTAGGTTAGGTGAATTTTATTGGGAGATTAGTCCAATGCTTTATATATTGCTTATATTTCGCTATTTAATCAAAGTGATATTATTCTTTAAAAATTAACATTTCGTAAGAGACGATGACTCGTATTAAGATTTGATGTTTTATCTTAAAATATTAACTAAGTAAAGTAATCTAAAAATCCGATATTAACCCATATCAAATAGGGGCATATTATATTAATCTATATTTCGATATTAATCAATGTGAAATTTATTTCTTAATGAACATTAAGCAGTACTGTCCAGTACCAGTCAATCTAAACACATCGTAAATGCATTAAACGTATACCAAGATTTCTTTGATCTCTATGACATTTTTTTTAATTAATAACTGGTTTCATAATTAGTAGAGATTTGCTTCTTTCATAGTTATTCATAAATCTTAAATAATATCTGATATCCCTTTTAAGAGGGTGTTTGGTGTGAATTAAAATTAGATTTTTAGTATGTTGTGATAGGAGTTTTTGAAATATGTGGTTGAAAAGTTGTGTGATCCATGAAAGATGTGATTAATATTGATTATTTGACTTTGACTTGGATTAAAATCAGATTTTAATTCGAACCAAACAAGCGCTAAAATCTATTATGGTATGTTTTAACGTGGATTAGATAATACTATAAGGAAGAAGAATAAATCAACATTTGATCATTTTGTCATATATATGACTAACATGCTCTTAATTATAACTTATAAAGCACAATTTCCTGGTCTAGACAAGTGCATTCAATCATCTATGCACTCATCACATAATCTTCACCAAACAAGTAAACCATTCTTTCTGATCTCCATGGATCTTCTTCAAACCCTAATTCTTGTTTTTTATTCTGCAAAAGCTTGGCTCTGCACATCGGGCATGTTTGATGGCCTTGATCAATCCAACAGTCCAGGCACTTACTGTGAAACACATGCAGGCAATTCATAAGTTCCCTCACCTTGTCACAATCCTCAATATTATTCAAACACACTGCACAAAAGGGATCAAGATCTCTCTTTCCGGTCCTGATCCGCGATATAAAACTGCTGTATTCTTCCATCTTGAGTTGCTTCTTGATCGATGTGTTTGTCATGTAAGGAGGGAGTGATACTAGTAAAAAAGATGGGCGATGCTCAGTGGAAGGGTCAGTGTTTTTGCTGATATTTTGTGTATAGAGTGGAGAAAATAGGCGTTTAAGGGTCTGTTTGATATGGCCAAATATGCAATCTAGGAGAGTTTTTAGTGTATAGAAAAAAAATTCCATGGTGGGACGTTGAAAAAAAAAATGCGGCTTCAGCGTGGGGGAGGATCGAAGATTGGCAAATTGATCCGAGTGGAAAAATACCTTTTTTTCTGGGAAAATTATAAGCAGTTAGGTTTGGCTTGGCTCCTAATCCACCTACCGTCGAGAACACTTTATAGGAACCCAAAAAAGGGAAAGAGAGTAGTAGTCTGTAGCCCCCTCCCCCCCCCCCCCCCCCCCCCAAAAAAAAAAAAAATTTTTGGTTATAAAAAAAAAAAAAAAAATTTGTAAAAATTTTTTTTTAAAAAAATTCATGTGTAAATTTTTTTTTTTTTTTTTACGTATTAACCCCCCCTTACCTCGATCCTGGATCCATCCCTGGTAGTAGACACATCAATTATGGGTGGATATTATTAACAATATAACTGGAGTCTTGCGATGTAACGTGAGAGTAAGTCCATGTTTGGGTCACAGTTTTTTTAAATTTATTTTTTTCAAAAATCATTTTCAATTATATATTGTTTCGATAAAATAATTTTTCACGTAAATTCATAACTTCTTTCTACCTAATTCACAAAATATATTTTGAAAATATATCTCTACCAAACGAACACTAAATCATCGTTTGACCCTTTTCTTAAAATTCATCTTCAACTATACATTTTATGAGATTCGCAAATTTTATCAATTTTTCAAACACACATTTTACCATCTTTTACCAAAGTTTGAGGTCGAGCTAAATGTTTAGTTCAAGCCGTTTGAGGTCAACAATACGATTTCCTCATCCATATTTCACACCTTCTACAAACGTTAAACCCACTTTGATTGCAACTCTCCATAGTCTTTATATACATCCAAACTACTTACCTATCATAATCCGATTCAAATTCAAAAAGGGCACTTTCAATATAACTCAAATACTTTGCGTAACAAAGATTAGAATTAAATAGTGCAAAATTGAATTTACTATTTTAAATAGTTTAATCCTTTTAGAACTCAACCACCAACATTTATAAATACAGTATCAAAGTTCATTATTCAGATACCCTTTTACATAGTCTTTAACAAATATAGCATTTCGCATGAATTCTCTCTCTAATTTAAAATATCATAGGAACGAGAAGGATACACCTCAACGTTTTTGTTTCACGTATTGCAAGGTTTCAGTTTATTTATTATTTCTCTAGAAGATTTCATAGTATAGAAGCCATGGCCATCCAATTTGCGGATTATTTTATTTGATTTGATTTTTGGATCTTTGACCTTAATCTATTTTGAAAGAGTCCAATTTCTTTAGCCTTATCATATAAACTATGCACTTACGGTTCAAACAAAACTACACGTCCATGCACGATAATTGACTCGTCGAATTCATCAGCATTTAATTAACTTGTCTGATTTTAGTATGCCAATTTTGTCCACTCGACAATTCATGAAAATTCCAAGACTTTTGAATCACAATTTTAAACCAACGTCCGATTGTTTTAAAAATCGATTTTTTAGTAAATTTTGATAAAATATGATAAATATGTATAATTTAAAAGTTGATAAAAATTGTAAATCTCATGAAAATGTATGATTGAAATTAATCATTGACTTTGACTTATATTTATTAATTCTTTTTAGCTAAACAAACATGGAGTAGACGACGAAAGGTCAATTATTTATACTGCTCTAAAAGAGGTGAAATTTTTGACTTTAGTGTGATACTCCAGGCTTCTTGCGTGCCACGTCCAATTGGAGTATAGCGTTCAAAGAATCAAAATTCTCTTCGCTAAGTGTTGGGAATTTACTTAATCATACACAGCGGAAATAAAACAATTCTCAATTCCCAAACGAGAATCTGCAATGTGTTTAGATAGAAATTGTGATTAGAATTATACCTTTGATGAATTCCACAAACTCTTTTGCTTTTTCTTGAATTCCAATGATCACGATTTGCAATCCAAGCTGTCCAATTGTCCAGCCTCCAATGATGATCCACACAGAGAACAAGAATGATGGCTAGAGTTTTCTTTTCTTGTGCTAACAAGAATAATGAAAATTTCATATTGTTTTCAAACCCTAGTAGTCTATTAATATAAGTCCAAATTGGCTCGACCCATCTATTAAACTTAACCCGGTCCAATATTTAATTAATCAAATTAATTAAATCTGGTCCATGAATTAATTAATTCAATTAATTAATTCGGGCATATTAATAAACAACCCAATTAATTAATTATTCAATATATATCTATTAATTAATTGGTAAATCTCATTCTTCTGATTTTCTTTTGTGTGTGACTCATTAGGTTCCCGATCACGATATCTAACGACGTGAATTATTATTTTGATCTAATCAAAATCGATAAATTAAAACTCCCTTTTTAATTTATCACTAATTCACTTTCTTTGTCCCAGATTGACATTTAGCAATGTATCAGGGCAATACATGTGACGGAAAATATCACGTAGCATGACAAAATCAAACTTGTTCGTTTACCGTGAAACTACAAGGTGTCGTTTTCTTTGTATTTCAGTTTTGTGTTTTGAGTTTTGAATTCATTTTGTGTTTTGTGTTTTGAGTGTCTGTTTTTAGGGGTGGGCGCGTTTCGGTTTGGGTTGGTTTCGACCCCAACCCGAAACCAAAACCAAATTAGTCGGTTTGGAAAAATTTCAACCCAAACCAACCCACTCTAGCTCTTAAACCGAACCAACCCAAACCAAATCGGTTCGGTTTGGTTTGGTTCGGTTAGTCGGTTTAGACTTTTAAATAATATTGCACCATAAAAAATGAAAAGTCATGCAAAAAATAATGTATGTCATTCAATTTAACTACTCACATTGACGCAACCAAGAACCAACACATAATCATAACAAAACCGAATCTTCATGAAGCTTTTTTTTCCATCCCAATAGTTCAACTTCATCAATCTGGATATGTGGAAGATATCCATAAGAATAAAAGAGATGCCAAATTACGTTTACTGCACTTAATTAAATATGAACTGCTAAACATATCACAATTATTTCTTTCTTCCATCTCAATAGAAGGCAGGATATGATCAGAATTGAAAATAACCAGAACTAAGCATAATCCAAAACCAAGACTAAGAAAATAACCAGAACTAAGCATAATCCAAATTCAAGAGTAAGAAAATAAAATTTATGTGACAAGAAAGAAACTCAAGCACAATGTCTAGATTTTAGGAAAATAAATATCCAGGAAAGTAAAATCCAAATTCCAAAAGTTTTGATTTTGACTTTTCTTTTTTCAAAAAAAAAAAAAAATAGAAACATGTATAAGTGAGTTGGGTCGGTTAACCAGTGGTTTAAGGCTTTAAACCATGACCAAACCGAACCACCGTGGTTTTGTTTAAAATAAAACCAAACCAAACCAATAACTATGTCAAACCGACCCAAACCGACCCGAGTCGGTTTGGTTCGGTCGGTTTGGTCGATTTTTCGATTTTTTTGCCCACCCCTATCTGTTTTGAAATTTCTGAAAATGCGTTCTTTTTGTCATTCTGAAAAACTGTTTTTGAAAAAATAAAAATAGAAAACGCGTTTACTTTAAAATTTTGAGAATTTTTTTAATAATATCTTATTTAAGAAATTTGATTATTCAATAAGTTTTAATAGTTTAATGTTAATATAGTATTAAATAATATATAAATTTTGAAATTGGTGAATCTTGAAATAATTTTTTTCAAATATAAAAAACATAACCTATATTAAATTTGACAAATCCTTATTTTTGTTCTTGTACATAACTTGTGACAATAATTAAGTAGCATCAAGTCACAATCAAATATAATCAAGTTGCAAAAAATGGAATCACTAATCTCATATTGACATGTTAATAAATATTTTGAAATCAATTTTATCAAGTTCATGTTATTATAAACAATTATTAGTATAAGCAAGTCACTTCAGCCTGACATGAGTTATCAATTATTATAACCAACAAGTCCCTTCTCCTTGCCAGAAAATTGTCACCGAGGGAGGGTAAAGACATTTATGCAAAAGGAGGTCAAAAAATTTATTTAAGGTACATGTTAAAGTGATATTATGAACAACATAAATGCACATAATCACTGGCACAGGAGTTCGTTCCAATTTTTCTTCCAAATCAAATTTCAAGCAAAAGAAGCAAATTACATCATCTGGTAAGGGTTCCGACAAAAATAGATGGTTCTCCAAAGAAGAACCAAACATTGTTGGCAAAACCCAATACAAAAATGTAAACATGTGTTTGTTCCTTCTTTCTTTTTCCCACAAAAGTAAAAGAAAAAATATGGTACATACACAAAAAGCCAAATAAAACAATTCGTGTCCATTCTCATCAGCACAAGTGGTACAAACTATATATATATCATTAGCATTACAAAGAATTCATTCATAGCGCACACTAAAATTGACGAACCACAACTCACAAGATTCCAAATTATTCCAAAGTATCACCACTACACTTCTTCACCTCCACCACTAGTAAATATGGTGTCACAGCAAATATATCTGCAGTTATTCCAAGTTTTCCCTTTCTTCCACTTTCTTGCCCTTACAATTGGACAACTTCGTTGCAATCACATGGAATGATATTTAACATACTGGACAATAACAATTGGAGAAATAAGTGATTTCTCCTGTTGATAATGAAAAATTTAAAACAACAATCATCCAATAATTATCACCATGTGCTGATAACAATGTATTGCAAAAACATGAGCTCAAATCTTTTCCCCAATAAAAAAAGGGTAATAAGTTCAAACTTCAACTCTAAAGCTTCAAACCTAAAAAGTGATAAATCCTAAGATCACAGCTAATAGATCCCACACAGAAAAAAATCAGCGAGTACTATATTAAAATACAAAATAAAAAGATAATGAATGAATGCATGATAACAGATATTCAAACTGTACCTCGCCCAAATATTTCTGAACAAATTCTGAGCCAACTACTCTAATAAAGGCTGCAGTCGTATGGTGAGCAACAACCTTAGCAAGCATTGTTTTCCCAGTGTCAGGAGGACCATACATTAGCTATTTCCACCAGACCTGAGCAATAACAACAACTAAGTCAAAGAAACAAGGTTAAAAAAGTGATGATCCCTTCATAATAACTCAAACTATGGTAGTCTAATTCAGTGGCAATAATATCTCAACCAAAACTGCACTTTATCCCCTAAAGAATACTCTAATATTAGCCTCATGACCACCATAATGAAGCTCTGTAAACATTTCCATGCTCCAAGTTTGCACATCAATAGCAAGACAATTTCCAATCTATAACCTTGAAATCTAACTCCACCTAATTATCTAACTTGTAATGATGCCAAAAAATCTCCTTATAACCACTTCTTTACTACTTAATTTAATAGCTTACCTTCAAGAATATAAAAGGTAGAAAGAATGGATAAAAATGGCTAATAAGCATTTCAAATCATTGATATACCACGTCACAAAAACAAGGCTGCAGAAAGGATATGGTAATACTCTTTGACAAACACTAGACAAAGAATATTTTTACCTATTTCTAGTCAGGAATGTTCTTCAACGCTTCAAGCTAAATCTATCTATCTCAGTTTAGTTTTTGCTTTTCACTACAAATATATTTCTATGCACGTGCGCTCACATGACAAAAAGGAGAGGATAAACAGATTGATGATAACTACATTCGACTACTAGTTAGGCTCACTCCACCACAGATTGATGATAACTACAGATTTTGTTTTTTCAGATTTTAACTTCTACACTGCAACAAACTCCAACCCAACTTTCTTTTGCCTTCTTAATCATTTCAAATTGACAGGGTGAGAATTTGGTAAATCACAATTTTGATTTACAATAAGAAGGACAAAATCGGCTAGAAATAGCTTTAGGAATGATCATAAATGGAAAAGCCCCAATTTTCTTGCAAATAATTCAAGAAATCCTCAAATCCTTATCTTACATTACATAAATGGACCGAATTTGCCACACAACTCATGGACTGCTATCACAAGCTCACTCGATCCTGGACAAAATTGCAGGTGACCCGTAGTGGTAATGGATGTGCCTGGTTGAGAGGAGTGAAGTGGTGGTGGTCCAAGATCGAAACGCTGGCCGACGACGGTGGAAATATGGCGAAAACCGTGATTGGTAACGAGATTTTAGGTGGTGATTGGGGCTGTTTTCGACAACTCTGTGGCCAGGTGATGACAAGAGGTTGAAGAGGGAGGTGGGGGGTTCGAATGGTAGTGAGTTCTGGTGGTCTAGGTGGCGGATGGTGGTTGATTGTTGAGGAAGAAGCGGCGATTCCATGGTTCTCTCACGCACAGTGGTGGAAATAGAGATAAGGGCCGTTTTCCGCGTTTTTGTGTTTTGAAGGGGTTTGGATTGAAAACAGTGAAAACACCCAAAACCCCGTTTTGTGTTTTTAAGCTAATTTTTTTTCTTGTTTTCGAAAACGGATTTTCAAAAATGGAAAAGAGAACGCGTTTTCGCTGTTTTGGAAAATCGAAAACAGAAAATAGCTTGAAAACGGCAAAGAGAACAGGCCCTAATCATTTCGTCAATATGATCCGATAAATTATGAGATATGGATATGTGTCAATCTCAAGTATCGATCATATCTTTTATCCCACTGTTAAGTCAATGTACGTCGAAAACTCTTTTCCGACTTATGAGTTCACCTTGGCCAAGAATTTCATTATCAACTTAACTGGATAAAATGTAGATCATAATCTCTTACTAACTAAAAGTGACGAATGTTGTATTAGCAACCCTGGTAGAGTAACATCAAACACCACCAAAGTATGACTGTCCTCATATAAGGTACCAAGATGACCTCAAGTTAAAGGACCAATTCCACTACCGAACGTTAGAGATTAACCACTAATACTCAGATAGTTATCCATGTGAAATCTCTCAGCAGGTCTCCAATGTTTTGTTCTATAACAAAACATTCACGTGTTCATTCAAGTGTCACCACACTTTAGCTTGTGAGATCAGCTACTTACTTTACAAGTAAGAATGCCCCACGCGATAGTCTATCTGTAATAACGATATTCGTATCTCGTTATTACTCGACCACGAACGATTTAAGATTCAATCATATGTAATTTATATCTCACGATCATAACTCCTTGTGATTAACAAATCACCAAGACTTGAATCTACGGATTCTATTTTTTAATTTATTGAAATATTAATTCAATTAAATAATATATATTTCCATACATATGCATTGATTATATATATATTTAAAGTATTTATGTCCAAAGTTGATTTGACCTAGGGCATAACACCTACACTAAGTGCCTCACCGACCCTTTTGTGGATTGGAGAAGAGAAGAGTCGGTAAAATTCTCTCTGCCAAATAGTCTTGCCTTTCTAGATAGTCGTCGCTCTATTTTGTCGAGGACTTTCAAACGTTTTATAAATTTGATGGGATGTGATGGAACGGGATGAAAACTGCGGGATCGAAGTGACTCCAAGAGAACATCTTAAAAATTAGTTTTATTAAATGGCCATCAATTTTTTTTTTTCTTAATAAATACACCGTATTTTAGTATATTAAGGTAATAACTTTATTCATTAACAAAATTATATCCTTAATTTTTTTTCTTCATCACATTCTTATTTTTAACATTACATTGATCATAAAATTTTGTCCTTAATTATGATTTTTATTCAAACGTATTGTTAATGTGCTTTAAAATAAGGGTCAAATATTTAATCATATTTTTACATTATTCTTTGTTTTGTTTATTCAAAAATACAATGAGCAAATGAATCCTTTTACACTATCTTAAAGAAATTTTTGGAGAGAAACCATAATCAAGAACAAATTATATTAATTTGAGAATAAGAATGCAATGAAAAAAAATCTAAAATATAAATTTGATAATATATAAAAGTTATAAACCTTTTGTGCAATGAAACTATAATCTATTTATTTAAAATTTTGGTGGGAATACATTTAACATTTATTAAACAATTTAAACTCGGTTTGGATGCATAGACGAAAGGAATGAATAACTTTGAAAATAAACTAATTGATGTCTCCATCAACTTGTAGTGACATTACAAGCTTCGGAATCTGAAAGCTATAAAAAGACATGAGTACCCACTCATTTGACTCATAACGATCTAAATTAAGCCCCTGTTTGATAAGAATTAAAATTAGATTTTTAATAAATTTTGATGAAATGTGTAGTTAAAAAAAGTTGGGGCCACTAAATATATGGTTAAAATTAATCGTTTACTCTGATTTAATTCTTATCAAATAGAGTTTAAGTCAAAGAAGTCGAATTCAAATGAAGTCACAATCCCTTATCCCATACCATACATTTGAATGTCACAATTAATTTAAGTCACAAAAATGATCATGAAGTACATGCTTTTCGGAATATTGTCACATTTTCAAAACATTCAGAATTGTTAGTTACAAGTAACCACATAACCAATCCTTTTTTGGTCATGATGTCACAAGGGTTTGACAAAATATAACAAAAAATATAGTGGTCATAATTATTAATAACGATGCCAACTCGAATTTCAGATCTTCAAATGCACGTTTGCATGCCAAATATAGACAAAACGATGATCATGGGCACCAAAGTTGGAGGTCGATCACAACTATTAATAACGATCCCATCGAATATTACATATTGACCTTCGAGTAATTTAAAATGGGGATACATTGAGAAGTCACAGTAGTCAAACAACATCGATGAATACTATAAATCTTGATTCTTGGTCCGCTAAGTTATTCTGCTCGAAGCTTCTCTTGTGAGCGATTTATTCAATGAATAAGATGGAGTGCCCCCATTATGCTTGGTCGCGGGTTGAGAATGTTTTATGGTCTTTCATGACTTATAATACCCTTTCAACAATGTAAGTAGACTATGTATACTTGACTTGGTAGTCACAACTCTATGAAGACAAATAGATACAAATGGCCAAAGAAGTATACGTGATTGATTTATATAATGGGCCTCTTGATTATTAAAAATAAAGTTTAATTTATATCATTAAGAAGACAATGAAGAATAATTCATATTGAGGGGTACATGCCCTCTCCGAATTTTGCTATGATCAAACATCGTTATCTTCTTGATCAACAAAATTTTTTGAGATTATAAGATGGTGGGACATTTGAAGTGTGTGGTTAAAAATGAATTAAAATTGTGGAACCAATAATTAAAAATGAAATTTAATCAGCTTATGATCTCAAAAAACCTTCGTCAAATAAAGACTATATCATCCAAATCTTTGGTCAAGATTCAATCTCTAGGTAATGAGAGAGCAGCAAGCTTAACTTGAACAACATGTAAACGGACAATTATAACTCAATTCTATGTCTCTTTACTTCTATTAGATATGAATTAAAAATCTAAATTTAAATATACTAATAAACACACCATACGTTTTATAGTCTTTCATGACTTGAAAAATGCACCTTCGAACTTGGCATGTGATTCGTCTCTATTCTAACGAACAATCTTAAAACTATCCCATGTGATATCAATGACAAAGGTGCTTTCCGGGCATGTGCCTTGATTTGAGGCCTGAAATCGGATGTGGTCTATGGGGGAAATCAAGTGGTGGCGCCCTCTACGGCATGTGGACACCATGAGTCTTTGACAAGTATCTCAATTCTGGTCCGCGACTTTGATTAGTGGTTACATAAGAATCTATATTTATGTCGATTTTGAGATTCGATTTACAATTTAATTCTTAAATTCAGTTTATTTTCTACGATACTAAATTGGGATAGATGTTAAAGATTTGGAAGTCTATATGTTATTCTTTGATTTTTTAAACTCGATTTAATTTTCATAGAATACATCAGTTTTTAAAAATTTTGGCTATTATATTTTTTATATTGCAGGATGTAGTGTTATTATCTTTATTTTTTTGTCTGTAACATCGTAGTATGTTTAAATTTAAAATAAATAAATAAATAAAGTAGTAAATACAACAAAGTTGAGTAGTTGACAATAAATATTAAGGAAAATTGCAGTCACGGTACCAAACCTTTATTCATTAGCAAATTTTGTCCAAAACTTTCATTTGTGTCACTCACGGTATCAAACATTTCAAATTGTAGCAGCCGAAAATCCATCCATTTGGCCATTAGTTAACCAATAGTAAAAATTGACCAAATGTAATAAGGGGAAAATAGTAAGATTACAATTTTAATAGGGTAATTGGCGCAAAACGTCCCTACCTATGACGGGTTGTGTGGAAAACGTCCCTACGTTAGATTTTTTAGTGCAGAACGTCCATACCTATGCATTTTCTTGCGCAAAACGTCATTTTCCCTAATTTTTAACTTAAAATGACATATATACCCTCCAATTGAAATAAAACAAAAAGGAAAAGAAAAAAAATAAAGAATAAATTACAATTTGCTCCTAAACTTTTTTAAAATGCAAATCAATCCAAAACTTATGAAAATATTAAAAATAACCAAAAACAAAATTAGTCCAAAAAACTAATTTAATTTCACCCAACATCACAAACCTTAATTCTCTCCCTCCATTCTCTCTCTAGAACCCGTCTCCTCCCTCCAACCTCCGTCCATTCTCTCTCTACACTGCCCGCCATCATCGTCGACGACTTTGCCTGCCACAACCACTCACGGCCAACATTTTCTCCCTCTCTTCATCTTCTATCCTCCCTCGCATCATAGCCACTAGTGGCCATATATATCACAGAGACGAGTGAGAAAATACAAAGGTACAAAGGTACTGAGACTGTCTTTCTTCATCTACTGCTAATATTTTACACAATGAAAAGGCAATAAAATAAGCCCCATTCACTGGGACTGGAAGTCATCAAACCCAATCAGAATATGCATCAGAAGCGTACCCCCACTCGATGGTAGACTGGCGGCGAATTTTTTATGAAGACCCCAACTAAATCTCACAAATCAAAATTCAAAAATCAATTATCCATCACATATTTACAATTTACAAATCACATATTCACAAATCACAAATTGATAAAAATCAGAAATTGGCTGGAGCAACTGGGAGATGGAGTAAAATCAAAACTGTTATTGAATTGACCTTAACACTCTGGCGAACGGCGGTGAAGGACTAGAAGCAAATAGCAACAGAACAGCGGAGGCAGCGCATGAGCAGACAGCACCGCAACAGCGCTCACGGCTTGCGATTGAATCGTTTGCTATTTTGCCGTTTACAGCCGCTGCAGAGGGAGTCGGGTTAGGAACGGTCAGCAGGGATGGACCAAATTGCTGGGTTTTGCTTCAAATTTTGGAATTGGGAACAGCCGAGCAAGGAGATTTCTCTCGTGATTGGATTGAGTTGGAAGTGTGACGATTTCTTGCTTTGGATTTCAGTTTGGTAATGGCCAATTGGGGGTTCTATGAATTGGAATTTGGACGAGTTCAAGGTTCCTTGAATTGCAATCTGGAAGGATTATTTGGATACATGCTATGAGTGGTTGTGGCGGGCGAAGTATGATGACGGGCGGTGTAAAGAGAATGGATGGAGGTTGGAGGGAGGAGACCGGTTCTAGAGAGAGAATTAAGGTTTGTGATGTTGGGTGAAATTAAATTAGTTTTTTGGACTGATTTGCATTTTAAAAAAGTTTAGGAGCAAATTGTAATTTATTCTTTATTTTTTTTCTTTTTCTTTTTGTTTTATTTCAATTGGAGGGTATATAGGTCATTTTAAGTTAAAAATTAGGGAAAATGACGTTTTGCGCAAGAAAATGCATAGGTAGGGACGTTCTGCACCAAAAAATCAAACGTGTGGACGTTTTCCACACAACACGTTATAGGTGGGGACGTTTTGCGCCAATTACCCATTTTAATATAAAATAATTAGAATAATTAGAAAAAAGAAAGAAAGAAAAGATAAAATAATCATTGAATTTTTTCTCCTCAAATTGCTATAGGTTGTGATGATGTTTTTTCACTTTTTTTTTTTTTGGAAGAGAATTAAGAAAATTGCGGTTTATAATTTTTCGTAAAATTCATTCACAAAAAGATGGAGGAATAAGGTTGAAAATTCTACAGGTGGTTGTGGTGGTGCCAATTTCTTCAGTTGTTATGGTCCCTTGATTTTCTGGACTGCAAGTTTCTTCATGTTCTTTGGAAGAATTTTAGTTTCATATTCTTGAATCCATGGTTCAGGGTTATTGGCAAGGAAATTCATCCAACATAAAAGAAGAAGAAGAATTTTTTTTTTTCTAATTATTCTATGTTAAAATTGTAAACTTACTATTTACCCTTATTACATTTGGTCAATTTTTACTATTCTGGTCAATTAACGTCATCCATTTGGACTCCATCTACTATATTTTGAAAGGTTTGGTATCGTGGGTGAAATAAATGAAAGGTTTGGACAAAATTTACTACTAAATGAAAGATTTAGTACCGTAGCTGCAATTTTCCATAAATATTATTCAAATATCATGTCGTGAGAGTGGAATATGTTGGAATATTCTCCAGCCGTTCTCTCCAGTTCACTCCGGCCATTCTCTCCAGTTCACCAGACGTTCCCAGCAAACCAGTTCAACAACAGCTCCTTCTAGTTCCTTCTTATGTTTGTTATCTTGTTAATTTGTTAAATAATTTGTTAGCTATTTTCTTAGATTGCATTGTAATTTCCTCAAGTTTTGAATGAATGAATTGTTCATCATTTTCCCTGCATCCAGCAGGCCTATTCCTTTTATTTCTCTGTCAATTTTCGTTCCTTTAATTTCAGTTTCAAATCTCATTTCCTTCCTTGATTTTATCATAATATTCCTTTTATTTAAATTAATATCAAAATTTTAAACAAAGTTCGTACCTTTGAATATTCTTGAAAAGAATATACTTTATTTTTTGGTATACGGAGAAAACAAAAATAATTCTCACTAGTTAGTAGTTACTAAGAAACCGACTCTTACATTTTGGTGGATTATTTAGAAAAATAATATTTTTTTTACTTGCATCTCTCTAATATTGACAAGATGATCTGCACAACTATGTTCTTGTCTTAGAGTTTGAATGATAAAGATTTTTTGAGAAGATTCTTTGAAAAATATTTATTCGGTGGTAAAAAAAGTATAGTAAAATTATGGAAAAACGTGAGAAATGATTTATTTTTTTTCGAGAATGTGATTGAAATGAGTGTGGCAGAAAAACGATTCTCAATGAATAAAAAATGAACAAGAGTTTAATGCATTCAATACCATGAAATTTAGTCCCAAAAACTTGTTTGATTTTAACTTAGAATGAAATCTGATTTTTTATTCGAAACAAACAGGGCATAAATAAAGAAAGACCAAAACCAAGTCAATTCCAACCCACATTCTTTTCTCCCCTCAGCAATTTATATGCAATCCCTTATCTCCAACCACCCAAAATCTTTTCAGTTCAACATGTTGTTGGAAACAAAACTAGTTTCCAATGGAATCAAATACTCGACTCTTCCAACGGGTTATGTCCGGCCGGCGCCGGAGCGGCCAAAACTGTCGGAGGTTACCGACTGTGAAAAAGTTCCGGTGATTGATTTGGGTTGTGAAGATGAAACCCTTATAATCCGACAAATAGGAGATGCCTGTCGTGATTATGGTTTTTTTCAGGTATATAAGCAAGACCTGATGCACGTATAATTACCATTAACAATTATTTTTGTAATTGCTTTTCATTTTTCATCTGTATTATCAGGTGATAAATCATGGAGTATCAGAAGAAATAATGGAGAAAATGCTGATGGTGGCTGATGAATTTTTCACTTTACCATTGGTGGAAAAAATGAAATTATATTCAGAAGACCCTTTTAAGACTGTG
Source organism: Fraxinus americana (assembly GCA_035079005.1). NCBI lineage: Eukaryota > Viridiplantae > Streptophyta > Magnoliopsida > Lamiales > Oleaceae > Fraxinus > Fraxinus americana. The sequence continues at coordinate 31,680,734 of CM068710.1, read as the reverse complement.
AGATTGTCTACGAGTTCTAATGTGAAGAAGGAGACTGTCCATAACTGGAGAGATTATCTTAGACTCCATTGTTATCCTTTGGAGAAATATTCATCCGAATGGCCTTCAAATCTCTCAACTTTCAAGTAAGAATGTTATTTATTTATTTATTTTTATGGGTTTTTCTAAGAAAAATTCATGATTATATTTCCAAACCCTATTAAAATTTCAATATTTTTTTTTAAAAAAAAATTATTGCATAGGTTGATTAATACCAATGTCTAAGAAAAACTCCCTTGGGTTCTAAATTGACCTTAATTTTCACGTGATGCATGCATCTGTTTCATGCAATAAAAAGTACATCATCACGTGTTATTGACTGATGTACTGTATGATATTCATGTTGTTCTTAAAATAATATTTTAGAACTCATATGCAGAGTGTCAAGGTATAGAAATAAATAATATTTTGAACCTAGGAAATATAATTTAAACTAGACATATTCTTTTGTGTGTATATTGGTGAAATGAGTCGAAATTGTGTTCACTTTTGCACATTTTGAAGACAAACCTTATGACGAATTATGCCATTTGTGACTATAGATTTGAAAATGGAATAAATTGGCAATTTTATTAATATTTTGATAAACCATTTTTAGGAAGCAAACTGAGACATAGGACGGGAATTTTGTGCTGCAATTAAAAATAAAGAAATGTCACATGTTGGACATAGTGTTAAGGAAACTTTACCTTAATTATAGGCTCATTTAGCTGTCCTTAATTCCAGCAATTCAATTGTACAGATTGATCTAGTTTCCTTTATTTGATTTATAAATATCTCAATTATGAATAAAAATAGAAGATCACTCACGACATTGTGAGTGTGGCTTTTGCAAATCCTCTCATGGTATCAGAGCCAGCTCGAACTAGCCTCCATTGATCCCTCTGCTTCAATGGCCTCTGAAAACGCCTCACCCACCATTCTCCCTTTCAATACCATGATTCACATGGTAACAATCAAATTATCATCCTCCAATTATCTCCTATGGAAAAGCCAGCTTCTTCCTTTACTTGAAAGCCAAGAACTACTTGGCCATGTTGATGGTACTTTTCAGCCACCTCCACTTTTTTACCCTGAAGGCTCTAAGACGCCAAACATCAAACACCTGGTGTGGAAGAACACAGATCAGCTCTTATTGAGTCTCCTGCTCTCCTTTCTCACTGAAGAAGCCATGGCAGAGGTTGTAGGCCTCTCCACCTCCCGTGAGGTCTGGCTAGCACTCGAAAACACCTTCAATCATCGATCAAAAGCTAGAGAAATTCGTCTCAAGGACGACCTTCGACTGATGAAACGTGGGACTCGCTCGGCAACAGAATATGCTCGAGCATTCAAAGCCCTTTGCGATCAACTCCATGCTATCGGAAGACCCGTCGATGACACTGACAAAGCTTATTGGTTCCTTCGAGGACTAGGTTCGGATTTTACAAGTTTCTCCATCGCTCAAATGGCTCAAACGCCTCTGCCCTTCTTCACTGATTTGGTCTCCAAGGCTGAAAGTTTCGAGATTTTCTAGCAGTCTCTTGACTCATATGGTTCCCCAACTGCCACTTTTGCAGCCACAAATCGAGGCCCCAATCGCCCAAATCCGAGGCAGCCAAACCGTAACCAACAGGGGAGTAATTTCTCTTTAAACCGCGACAATGGCCGTTCCAATTTTGGGCAGGGACGCCGTCCACCTCGCTGCCAGATCTGTTGGCAAGAAGGCCACTATGCTGATAAGTGCGACCAGAGGTACATATCGAGAAGAAATGGTGTGGGCACCACAGCCCATCTAGCTAAGGCTTTTAACGCCTCTTCCTCTCTTAATGGGCCTGAGCCCAATGATTGGTATCTGAACACAGGAGCTTCAGCCCACATGACTCCAAACCTTTCCCACTTGGATCAAGCAAGTAACTATACGGGTAAGGATCAAGTAATTGTAGGGAATGGTGCTTCCCTACCCATCACTCACACCGGTACCATCTCTCCTACCCCAACACTTGATTTATTGGATGTTTTAGTCGTTCCTCGTTTAACCAAAAATCTCATGTCAATTAGTAAATTAACCTCTGATTTTCCTCTATCTGTTACATTTACTAATAATTGTTTTACTGTCCAGAATCATCAAACGGGAAGGGTGGTGGCAACCGGTAAAAGAGAAGGTGGCCTATATGTGCTGGAGCGCGGAAACTCCGCTTTTATTTCTGTTCTTAAGAATAAAGCTCTTCATGCTTCTTATGATTTATGGCATGCTCGCCTTGGACATGTTAATCACTCTATTATTTCTTTTTTGAATAAAAAAGGTCACCTCTATCTTACGTCTTTATTGCCATCTCCTGCATTGTGTAGTACATGTCAAATTGCCAAAAATCATCGCTTACCTTATACACGTAATGAAAATAGATCGCCTCATGTGTTGGGGCTTATTCATTGTGACATTTGGGGCCCTTCACCCGTCAAATCCAATTCGGGTTTTCTATATTATGTCCTATTTATTGATGATCACTCTCGCTTCACTTGGCTTTACCCTTTAAAATTAAAATCTGATTTTTACGATACCTTCATTCACTTTCAAAAGTTGGTAGAAAATCAACATTCTACACGTATCAAAATTTTTCAAAGTGATGGTGGTGCAGAATTTACAAGCAATCGCTTCAAAGCACATCTTAGCACCTCAGGTATTCACCACCAACTATCTTGCCCATACACACCTGCTCAAAATGGTCGTGCTGAAAGAAAACATCGCCACGTGACTGAGACTGGTTTGGCCCTTCTCTTTCACTCTCATCTTTCCCCTCGCTTCTGGGTTGACGCCTTCAGCACTGCAGCTTACATTATCAACCGTTTGCCCACACCACTTCTTGACGGTAAGTCCCCCTTCGAGCTTCTTTATGGTTCCTCGCCAAATTATGAAAATTTTCATCCATTTGGTTGTCGTGTCTATCCTTATTTGCGTGATTATATGCCTAACAAATTTTCTCCTCGCAGCATTCCCTGTATTTTTCTAGGTTACAGTCCTTCACATAAAGGGTTTCGTTGTCTTGACCCCACTACCTCTAGGCTATATATCACCCGTCATGCTCAATTTGATGAAAATCATTTTCCCTCTCATCTCCACTCACAAGCTCAACCTATATCATCTCTCCAAATTTCCAATTTTCTTGAACCCCGTCCCACCAACCCACCTCCCTCTTTCCCTATGCACCATTCTCCACAAATTACACCATCCGGTTCCAACCCGTGTGTTATTTGTACTAACTCAGTGGATGAGTCCTTGCAGGTTCCTCATTCTCTTGCAGGTCTCCCTTCACCGTTGTTGGATCCCAGACTGCCTCCTGTTGAGGCTGCCATTGATTGTTCAGCTCCTGCTCTCCCATCCACTCCAACATCATCATTGGGTTCTCATCCCATGATAACACGAGCTAAGGCCGGCATCTTTCGAACTCGTCATCTGGCGGATCTCAGTATCTTGGCACCCTCTGGACTTCTTTCTGCCCTACTTACTTCTACTGAGCCCAAAGGATTTAAATCTGCTGCTAAGAATCCTGCCTGGCTTGCTGCTATGGATGAAGAAGTTCGTGCTTTACAACACAATCACACCTGGATCTTGGTTCCTCGACCTGTCAACACCAACATTGTAGGTTCCAAATGGGTGTTTCGAACCAAATATCTACCTGATGGCTCCATTGAGCGTCTCAAAGCTCGTCTTGTTGCCAAAGGTTATACTCAGGTACCTGGACTTGACTACACTGACACATTTAGTCCAGTTATCAAGGCTACTACCGTTCGTGTTGTACTTTCCCTTGCTGTTACCAACAGATGGCCTCTTCGTCAACTAGACGTCAAGAATGCTTTTCTCAATGGAAACCTCACTGAAAATGTCTATATGGAGCAACCTCCTGGGTATGTTGATCCACGGTACCCCGATCATGTTTGTCAATTGAAGAAAGCTCTTTATGGCCTCAAGCAAGCTCCTCGCGCCTGGTTTCAGCGTTTCAGTTCCTTTCTTGTTGCACTTGGTTTTGCTTGCAGCCGTGCTGACACTTCTCTCTTTGTCTTCCACCAGCAGTCTGACACTATTTATTTGCTTCTTTATGTTGATGATATTATCATTACTGGCAACAATTCTTCTCTTCTTGCCAGCTTCACTCGCAAGCTCAATTCTGAGTTTGCTACCAAAGATTTGGGTTACCTCAGTTATTTTCTTGGCCTGGAAGCAACCTCCACTCCTGATGGTCTTTTTATCAGTCAACTGAAATATGCACGGGACATTCTTACTAGGGCACAATTGCTTGATAGTAAGCCGGTTCACACTCCCATGGTTGTCTCTCAGCATCTGACAGGCGACGGTTCTCCTTTCTCGGATCCCACTCTTTATAGATCACTTGTTGGTGCCCTCCAATACTTGACCATCACTCGCCCAGATATTGCTCATGCTGTGAATTCTGTCAGCCAATTTCTGCATGCTCCTACTACTGATCATTTTCTGGCTGTCAAACGCATCCTTCGCTATGTCAAGGGCACCCTTTATTTTGGTCTCACCTTTCGCCCTTCTACTGGTTCCAGTGCTCTAGTTGCTTACTACGATGCTTGCGGGCGGGATGTCCTGACACTCGTCGCTCCACCTCTGGTTACTCCATCTATCTAGGCAACAATTTGGTTTCTTGGAGTGCCAAGAAGCAACCTACTGTCTCCCGTTCCAGTTGTGAGTCTGAATATCGTGCTCTTGCAACCGCTGCAGCTGAACTTCTCTGGCTTATGCATCTTCTTCAGGATCTCCACGTCCCCCTCTCCAAGAAACCAGTCTTGTTATGTGACAACAAAAGTGCCATTTTCTTGAGCTCTAACCCCGTTTCTCACAAACGGGCCAAGCATGTTGAGCTAGATTATCATTTTCTTCGAGAGCTTGTGGTGGCTGGCAAACTTCAAACGCAGTACGTTCCTTCCCACCTGCAGGTTGCTGATCTCTTCACTAAGAGTGTTCCTCGACCCCTCTTCGAATTTCTCCGCACCAAGCTTCACGTCTGTTCCAATCCGACGCTCAGCTTGCGGGGGGGTGTTAAGGAAACTTTACCTTAATTATAGGCTCATTTAGCTGTCCTTAATTCCAGCAATTCAATTGTACAGATTGATCTAGTTTCCTTTATTTGATTTGTAAATATCTCAATTATGAATATAAATAGAAGATCACTCACGGCATTGTGAGTGTGGCTTTTGCAAATCCTCTCACATAGGACATTCGGACCAGTATTCTCGTTTTATGTACAATGAATATTGATGAATACAGATCATCTCTTTCTCCTTGGTGGGGGTGGGGGTGGGGGTGGGGGCGGATTAGCAATGGTAGCTGGTAGGTGTCTCAAAGTACTAATGACTTGTTTCATTTCTTATTTTATGTCAATATGTTTAGTATAATAAACTGAATAATTGTGGAAAAATATTTTACTTATAGTTACTAAAGTTAAATTATAGTACACGATAAAATGACGTAACATTATAAAAGTCTCTAGTGAACAAAAATTGGTTGGTAAAAATCATATTGAATTACCCTACTTCCTAAAGAATTTATATCAATTCTCAAATTTTTATTTAGTAAAAATCATATTGAATTACTCTAAGTTTATATTAGTTATCAAATTTTAATTTAAAATAATCAACAAACTTTACTTACTAACCCTACTTTGAAATATTATACAAGTTTGACGACTTACACAAAACTATGCATCACTAACCAGTACAGAAAATAATAATATACAGTAGAACCTCTTGATAAAAAAGAAAAGTTTAAAAAAATGGCTCTTGGGAGGTAGTATGGAAAGTAATAGTTAGCCCATGTTTGAGTCACATTATTTTTTTCATTCTCATTCTTCTATTCAATTTCAACCACACATTTTTCAATAAAATAATATTTTAAATCACATCAATAATTTTTCCTTTTTTTTCAACCACATATTCTCTATTACATAAAAAAAATGCAATCTTGGATTGATAATGTGCACCAAACAGGGGCTTAAAATATATTTAGTAGGGTCGGCAAAATTTCCCGACCCGACCCGAAACGGGCACAAAAAACCCGCCCTGAACGGGTTGGCAGGGTGGGGTGCCCCGTCTCAGGTCGTGGGCCGGAGATGCCCCGCCCCGAACCAGCCCCGTAAAGAATAAAAAAAAATTGTTTTGGACATTTTTTGTTTCGAGTGCTTGCTTTAAATATTGATATAATTAATTTGATCATTATTTGTTTTGAATTTTAAAATTTAAAATTTGTATTTTAAGTTTAAAAAAGGGGTGCAGGAAACCCGCCCGCGGCCCGCCCCGTCCCGTCCCGTCCCGTCCCGTTCCGTTGTCATCTCTAAATTATTTAGCCCCGTTTGATATTGATTAAAATTAGATTTTAATTCGATTCAAAGTCAAACAATCAATATTAACCATATATTTCATTGGTTCCATAACTTTTCAGCTACACATTTAATCAACTTTTATCAAAATTTACTAAAAACTTAGTTTTGATCTCCACCAAAAAAGGACTTATTGCCATGAAAAAAAGTGTCGACGATTATAAAGTGCCACAACGTAGGTCCGACTTCACGATGTTCCATGCCGTTAATTTGCAATGACGTCAGATAGGTGATGTCATCATCTTTAAACTTTTGCCCTGCTTTTGACACGTACGCTCAGTGAAATCACTCAAAGCGTGTTGACATCATCACATAATTAGAGCTAATTATTAAATTAACTTTTGATTCATTTATAGTTTACTTTGCATTAATTTATTTCTGAAATTCATTTTCAATCACTTACACAATAAAATATTTTACACGTAAATTCAAAAAATTTCATTACTTTTTAATCACACAATCTCTAAAAAATATTATTCCAATAATTCTGATTTTTAAAATTTTAAGACCATGGACTAAAATTGATATTATTTCAAAAGAATATGGTGTGTGCTTATGAGGATCTGAATCAGCACTTCTAGATTTTTTAATGTTTGTTGTTTCAACTGTTAAAAGCGTGTTGACATTGGTCGAATTTATGTGATGTGTCGGATTAAATAAATAGATTCTTATATAAAATGTCAAAAATGTTGAACTCCAATTTTTATTTATTAATTTTTAATATATCACAAATTAAATTTATTTAATTTAATTATATGAATGTTAATATTTTCATATTTTCATGATCCAATGTTGAATCGTGGGAATTGGAAGGGAAATTGTAAGCAAATACTGTATCCAAATTCGATACCTTGGGCTGAGATTGCAGCAGGCCATATCAGAAAGTTTGTGCCTTGAAAAAGATTGCATAGAGAACATTTTGGGCGAACAAGGACAACACATGTCTATTAACTACTATGGGAAAAAATCATATTTAAGGTGTATTCTTTACCTCAATTCAAAAATAAGGTAAATAGTTTAAAAATTCAAAAATCAGGTATTTATTTAATTAATTAAAAATATTTATTAAATAAAAATAATAAAGTCACATTTTGTGATTAATAGTCACATATTCATAATTTCAAATTACAGATTTATTTACTGGTCACATATCGTCAAATTTTTTGATCCCAAATTATTTCGAGGTCACATATCAAAAAATTTGTACGTCACACATTATTTCGAAGTCACAGATTTTTAAATTAGTTGGTCACATATTATTTCGAGGTCACAGATTATTAAATTTTTAGGTCACATTTGAGTAATTGGTCACAGATTAACAAAAATTTGGTCACAGATTGACAAACATTTGGTCACATACTACCGTCGCTTGGTCACAGGTCACAGATCGACCAAATGCTTGGTCACAAATCGCAGCCACCACACCCACAGAACACTTGCAACAGTAGATCTGCCACCAACGACCGCAAACATAAACAGCCAACCACCAATCCGCCACCCCCACCACCAATGAAAGCCGCCACCCCAACAGCGCCACTACCACCATCCCTGTCCCATCAACAACACAAACATCACCGTCACTGCCCAATTAGAAACACCACCAAAATTTGCTAACACCACCAACCCGAAATCAAAATCTATGGCCGACAGAGATCCGCCCGCCACAGCCACACCCACAGCACACACCTTCGCCACTGCCTGCACTCCGCCACTGAAAAAAGCACCCGTCGCTCTAAACATCTTCGAGCAACACCACAGCAAACACCCACAACCAGAAATCGCAGTGTCGTCACCACCGATCGCTCTAAAGATCTTTGAGCAACACCGCAGCACACCCACCCACCACCAGAAACAGCATCTGCTTCGCCTGTAGAGGATCTGCAGCGGTGGTGTCTCGCCGGCAAAGCTGCAATGACGTTGCAATCGGACCGACTGCAGAGGACGTTCGATTAGTAGCGGTAGTCCACCACCGCTGATTCTGTTGTCGGTCATGATTATGAGGTGTTGCTTGATAGAAGAAACCCCTCTAACGACGGCGATAGTGGAGGCTGGGAGGGGAAGAGGAGGGGAGGGGAAGAGAGGCGAGATAGAGGGAGGATAGAGAGAGAAAAGATATGGCTAGGGTTTGCGATGGATTGGGTGTTTGATTAATTGTAATATTAATATTAATATTAAAATATAAAATTATTACCAGAATTTTGATTAATTAAAGTTTGTACCTGATCTATGAACACTAATCTTCAAATACCGGTTATTGTGTAATTTTCCCAACTACTATCCACCATGTCCAGAGCCCGAACTCACTTATGGGCTTCCGGCCCATGCAGACCCAAATTCACTCACTATTCTTCTTCAGGACACACAAGTTTCAGGCCTGCAAGTTCTCAAGGATGGCAAATGGCTTACAGTCAAACCCCTCCCAAATGCTCTTGTTATCAACATTGGTGATCAATTACAGGTACGTCGCAAATTAGTCGAGGCTCGGCTTTTATTTTTTTTGAGTCAAATTGAGAAACTTTAAGTTTAGCGTCGACTAAGTGAACCCATCAAATTCATATTCATATTCATATCTAAAAGGTGCAAAGTGTTAAGGGATAGAATCCCACATATAATAAAGATGTAAACATAAACCAACTTATAAAGAATTGAGTTACTCCTCTTAATAAGATTGACCTTTTAAGATGAAATCTCAATTCTTAACATGGTACAGAGCCCATTAATCTCTAACGAGCAATTCGATCCGGTTAAGACTCCAAAAGTGAGCATACGGATTTCAAGATTGGTCCACTCAAACGAGTCACCATCTTGTTGGGGCATGTTAAGGGATAGAATCTCACATCGAATAAAAATGTAAATATAACCAACTTATAAAAGATTGAGTTACTCCTCTTAATAAAGTTGACATTTTAAGATAGAACCTCAATTCTTAACACAATGTGACAACTCTAGTGTTGACATATGCATATGCAGGCAGTGAGTAATGGGAAATACAAAAGTGTTTGGCATAGAGCTGTAGTAAATTCTGATAAAGCAAGAATTTCAGTAGCTTCATTCCTGTGTCCATCCAATGATGCTGTAATCAATGCACCAAAGGAACTCACCATTGATGGATCTCCACCCATTTATAGAGACTATACATATGCAGAGTATTACAAGAAATTCTGGGGCAGGAACCTGGATCAAGAACACTGTTTGGAACTTTTCAAGAATTAAAAAATTAAGGGTGCTTTTTCCCTTAATATTCATTTCATTTCAACAATTGCATATTTTATGTGTTAATGTATGATTCCGTTGTTCGTCGGTGTACTAAAATCTATTTGAACTTTGTCAGAGACAAGTAATTAAATAAATCAATTTGTATCCTTTCTACAAGCTTCGTCTTCTAGATGATGTTATTATCTTTGATGCACTAAAATTTGGATTCAACTTTCAATGCGAACCATTTCAAAAAATTGTATACATGTTTTAATATATAAATATACAAATAAATAAGTTCCTAAGCACCGATTGTTAACTTATGTGAAGTAACGGTAACATGACATGACAACTAATTGGTGAATAATTCATGGTAAGTCCCAGAAATTAAAAGATTAATCAATTAATTGATGTGAAATGTTATTGGTGCTCAACATATGTTGAGTTATAATTGTCCGTTTATATGATCTATGAATAACCTAAATAAAAAAAGGAATCGAAGAATTCGCTTCAAAACTAAAGTTTGAATTCGGATCTTGGATGAGTCGAAGAGCTGAAATTGACTCCGCATTCTGTGGCTGAAATTCGCCCAGCAAAGTCTTTGTGCAAGCTGCTATGACGATTTGTTGGTCGCTAAAGGTCTTTAGTGACGAAAAATAGACCAACTTTCGTGGTCGCCGGATCCCCTTTCTATTGTAGTGAAAATTGAACATGTAAGGCTCTTTGGTGGAAAAAAATAATCATGTTAAGAGAGCATATTGAAGATACAATTTCTATAAATAAAGATACGACTTTTTTCATTACTTAGCCCTTGTTTGGTGTTGATTAAAATCATATTTTTTTAAAAGTCGATGAAATATGTGTTGAAAAATTGTGGGTCGTATTAAATGTGTGGTTCAAATTTATTGTTAACTTTGATTTGAAATTTTAATCAACTTTTAATCCGCACCATATAGGGGATTAAATTCTTAGATGAGTTGATTCGATGAGTAGTGTCATTAGCAAAGTTCATGAATGAGAATGTTTGATTCATCGCTAGTCTTCTCCTCCAGTGAATTTGTCATGATTGGAGCGATACACACTGCCAAAAATTGTTGAAAAATTGCTACGAAGCAGTTCCAGGGAATGGAATAGTGATTGTTGTCGAATGCATTCTTCCAGAAGCCCCGTACAATGAATTGAAAACTAAAACTGTTAACCATGTTGATGTCATTTTGTTAGCCATAATCATTCCAAATGATTTGCAAGAAGAGAGAATTCATTCAATTAATCACAAGAAAAACACCAATATACGCAATAACTCGAAATCATTAACAAGTTAAACATAGATTCTGAAATTCATGATTAAAATACTATATACAATAACGTTTCTTCATTTGGAAGTATGGATAAGTACTGTTACTGAACACGTACTAGGACAAATTACAGAAAGATATTGCTCCATGGTAATCTCAATTTTTCCATGCAAAATCATCTTTGAGTATATGTTCCCAATCTGAAGTGGAATTATCATACCATCCTGATGAAAATTGATTTCTCAGCATGTCATTAGTTAATGAATGTACCATTGGATCGTTTCTGACAGAGCGACGGAACTCTTTCACAGATTCGTATCCAGACACGTCAACAAAAGAGCCGAATTTTCCTTCACTGAGACTGCTGGTTCGTTGCGGGAAATGAGTTTTCACGTCCACATTTAAGTTTTCACATTCTGATTGGTCTTTTGTGCATGGCCCAAGGTTTTTCTTACCCGTATACTCAAAATCATCCATCTTGGGCTGTTGTTCACCTTCTATATTTATTAGTTTTGAGTTGTCATTCCTTGATTTCAAGATACGGAATCTGTCCATGATGGATGCCTCAACCTCATCACCGTGGCTATGGGCAGGGTTTTTAGAACCCGCATACTCAAAATCATCCGTTTCTTGCAGTTCTTCCTTTTCTGTATTTACTGAGTTTTTGCCGTCATTCCGAGACTTCAAGATATGGAATCTTTCCATCACCAATGCAACATCATCGGCATCGCCACTTGTGCTAGGAACAGAAGCATTCCGGACCCCAGGTTTGGGAATTGCACCATCTTGATCCACAGGTGGGCGATTGGAATCTGTGCTTGGATTGGGTGAAATCTGAAAATTCAACTTCTTCTCAACAACCGCGCAATTTCCTGAGAACATTTACAGCTTCCAATTAATGGATGGCAAGATAATAACATAAGTTCCACCAAAAAGTAAAGCTAACCTTCTTCCTTTCTGGATTTGAACTTTCCCATTTCAATCTTCATTCGATCAAAGCGAGCTTTATAGCTGATGGAACATAATTTAGCCTCTGCCTCAAGCCACAAGTTTTTAAAGAGAAGTGCTTGTGAGTCCATTTCTTCATCATAGAGGAAATTCTCATCGAGGACCTTCTTTATAGCCTACAAGCCAACAATACCGAGTATACTTGTATTACACGCATATAATTTAAATTTTGTACTTCTCCAACACAATGATCCTTCCAAACTACAATGAGAAGCTAAGTGCATGTTTGACATACAACATTAGACCCCACAAGTAAAATGGACAAGATTTTAGCTTCTTTTTCCTTCATAATACCTTACCAAACATGTTATAATAGCATACCTGGGCCATATTATGGTCTGTTGGTAAGTCCGCATCACCCCTTAAGGGTGAAACAAGTGATGAACTCTCAGCTTTCTTACCAGGAAAAAGGTTACCTCTCTTCTCTTCATGCATTCGCTGATAATCAAGTCGCTCGTGAAAGATTAGAGCTTCATTTGTAACTTGAGGCTTGCCTACAACAGTAGTCTGATAAAAGCATTTATTTAGCTTATTATTAAAGAAAGATAATGATTATACAGGAAATTCTAAAGATTCCAGACATGGGATATGCTATATTTTATACATTCAGAGATAATAGAAACTAAAAGTTCAGATAGACAGATCAAGTCCACTATAAACAAGAATTGACAAAAAAGGACGAGCATGATTATTTATTTCTATGCAATATCCTAACAAGTTAACTTTGTCTCCAATTTTGGGAAGAATTATAAACAGTTTATTTATAAATGGATAGAAATGAGAGGTGGATAATACTTGTGGTCCATTCGAATGTGTGGTTGAAAATGAAATTTGACCATTTATAAATGGTCTATAAATTTTGCCAAATGGAAGCTTAATAGTAGGCTAATTTGAGTCTGAATATCACATAAATGACATACCATATCATGAGTATCCACAATTTTACCCAAAATGTCTCCAGCGGAAACAACTGGTTCCTTGTTCAAAGTTCTATGAACAATTTTCTTAGTCATACACGCCTCAAGATTGCTGATCACGTGCTTAAGAGCATCACAGTTATGTTCTTCCAGAGCAAATGTATCATTTGTAGAATTCATCGCAAGAAACTCCGAAAGGGCATGAATTGCATTTATCATTGGTTGAACATCCAAATTTGGATTGGTCTCTACTTTATCATCCTCGAAGGCATCTTCCTCTGAAGAAGGTGAACATAAAACATTTTCCGCAGCGTGAAATGCAACATTGCCACCTTCAGAAGCATCATTAAAGGTCATCACATAATTAGCAGCACTAGCCTGTAAACCGAGCTTCATATATGGGATATCATTCACTTCAGCATTGGAATGCTTTGCATTGGATATTTTCTGGCCGTACACACTCATTGAGTCATTAGGGACAAATTCTTTCTTAGGCTTGTGAAGGGGATTAGATATCCCAACTCCTTTACTGCTATTCAGAGATGAAATCTCAAATCCATCTTTTAAAGCATCGGTTGAACTCTGTTCTATAGTCGGACAATTAGCATCCCAGCTTCTCTCAGAAGAAAGTGGCATAATATTTCCTGCACATCGATTTTCATCATGGTTTGTGCCTCCGAATGCCTTTTGAGAGGAGGCTCTCTTGGAATCGTTTAATGAGAGGAAAAGCTTATGTGCTTCATGATCAAAATCATAACATTCTTCCAATTTCTTCTTAGAACAAGGTGACTCGCCAACTTCAAGGTCATCAAACGGCGAAAAGTGAGAAACAGGTGCTCCTTTCCAACAGGGTGAGTCAACTGCAGGAGCATAATTATCTATGCTATCTGAAGAATTCTCAGTAGACTTCACAACTTGAACACCATTTGCAGCCAAAGAGAAGCCATCTGAGACATTTATACCGGGCAGATGAGATCCACATCCTGCTTCAGTTTTATGACCAAAGATTTCCTTAGAATGCACTTGGCTTGATGATTCCTTCACTGTAGGCTGTACAAAAAATACGTTATCGTTACCTTTTTTGTGAGACGTGAATTGGCCAGTGTCGAAGGAACCTTCAATTGGTCTTAGGCACGGATCATTCTGTTTGGCACTATTACTGACATCAAATTCACCCTGGTGGACACCTGAATTATTGTCTACGTCCACTGTTTTAGGAGCGGCGTTTTGTGCAAATGAACCGTTTCCGGCAGGTGGAGGCCTGATGACCACAGCTGGGGAAGATCTTGTTATCGACATAGAACCACTAAAGGATGATTCAAGGGGTTGCAAACATTTTTCATATGGACCTTTCAGCTTTTGATGGTGTGATAAGTTCCTAGATTGTTCAAGAGACAGCTCTAGAGGGCGAGATTTTGGATATGCTGAACCAGACATCAATGTAGGCATTCTAGAAGATTCATAAGAAAGGAAGCTATGATTTTGCCCCAAGCATGATTTGTCATCCATATGTCCAATATAGCTTTCTCTTCCGGAAACATGATTGAGTTTTCCATATGATATACCAAAATCTTCTTTACAGCTGTTCCCATATCCAATACTATGAACTCCTCCTGCACATAGCAGAACGTGTGTGTAACAGAGAGAGAGAGAGATCCTTAAAAAGAGGAAATTTTGGGTGATTCTAAAGAAAGATTGACATGAGAGAGAGAGAGAGAGATCCTTAATCAGCATTTTTAGTTGTAGAAAACAGGGGCTAAATGTACGACAAACCAAAATCATCAAAAGCCCATAAGCAGTCAGAGATAAAGCTTCATTATTCATGCCTGCCTTAGGGATTGTTTGAGCCCCATTTTTGTCACAAAATGTATTTTTGGATAGTGTATTGATGGTAAATGTGTGTTAAAAAATAAGGAAAGTTTTGGGTTTGCGTGTAATATTATTTTATTGAAGAATGTGTGGTTGAAATAAATCAAAACACTATTCAAAAATGCATTTTTTTTTTGTCAAAAAATGGGGCTCAAACAAGGGCTTAGTCAATCCTACAAATGAATTGTTAGGGTTCTTTTTCATTTATCTACTCACTTGTGCTATGATAGTGTGATTCAACTATTAGGAATCAATTTTTTTCTCTTCTCATTTTGCTTCCCCTATATCTTCTTTGATACTGAAACTGGCTAATCTTTACAGTGAGTTGATGTGGTGGGCTTCTTTTAAACAAATTTGGAGTTTTAGATTATATGATTAAAATATAATCACGTGCTACTTCTGTTTTACAGACTATTTTGTACTCTGTATCTCTTTTATGTTTCTTTAGGTCCTCCATATAGAAAAGTGCACATATTCCACACACTGCTACAGCTGGAACAGTGCCCTCCAGCCCCTCCATGATCACAGCCAACACCATCCCTGCAAACCATTAGTAGGACGGATTGCACAATATAATAAATTAGATTTTAGCTTATTCTCTTCCTTAATAATGTACACTACTATCTAATCATCTCTACTAAACATGCCATTACTGTTTGTTGAAAAGAGAAATAATCTGTAGTTCATACAAAACATTAACTTTCTAAGGGTAATTGAAGGAACGAAGACCATAAATAATTGTTCAAATAAGAATAGCAAAAGTTAATATGCAAGATCGATAACTAAAATACAAACTCATGTCATCACAAATAATCACATTCTAGAAATAATAAAAAGCATACCTGGGCTAATATAACTTTTAGGAACAAGTGAATCACCAATATTCGCCTTCTTGGAAGAAAAACTCCTATCAAGTTCTACCTGTTTGGCCTGTTTCCCATCATCAAATGCCCAAGCATCATCCCACTGTGAAGCGTATTCCAAGCCGGACAAGGCCTGGATGTAATCGACTTGAGGGGATAAATCCGGTCCAGAAGTGGCCCTCGGATCATAAAAAGGCCCATAGTCAACAACGGATGGACTATCTTTGCCAACTATAGGAGACACATAAGGGGAATAATAAGGCTTGACTTCACCAGCATATGAAAGCACATCAGCTGAAGTTTTAGCATTAGTGCTCAAAGCAGACCAATTGGCACCAGGAGTGCTAATGGGCGCAGACCAATCAGTACTGGGTGGGCTAATAGGCCCAGGACTGGAATATGCGAAAGGGAAGCTAGTAACTATTGTGGAATCAATATTTAATTCAGGTCCAGGGGCCGAAGGGAGTGGATATTGCCATGTTTGGCCATCTCGTGCAGTAGCATATGATGAATCCGAGAAATGCAAATTTGGGATAGAATTGAGTTTAGGGTTTGATCTTTCAACAGTAAAAGGCGGGGCTAAAGCTGATAAATTTGAGGTTGATGACGATGAGTTTCCTCGCACTCCACTGCCCAAAGACCCTAAACCCATCATTTCTTGGTGGGTAACAAACAATTACATAAACTGATCAATCAAAACCCAGTAAAAGTTTACATCAGATTATGATTAATCAAAGTCATAATCAAGAAACAAAGAATTATTCCAGTAATTTAATAAATTAAGAGTATAAATTACACCCATAATTAAGAAAGTCAATTCAAGAAAAACGAATCAAGAATCTTAGATAAACAATGACTAAAGAACTTACTACTACTAATCTTGAAATAACTAGATAGTGCATAAGATTGATAACAAAAACAGTTCGTATAAAATTAAAACTGACCAGGATAAAGGGAAATTTAACGAAAATCATACCTGCGAAGAAGGGTAGAGAGCTTTGAATCTCTCTATGACTAGCACTATTCTTTTCCTTCTAAGCGGAGTGTTGCGAGACGGAGAGGTCTGCGGTCTTCTTTTGTTGCTTTCACCATATTTAATTTAGTATTTACATAGACATCCTTGTTGGTTTTCATAATTTCTTTTTCAGTCCAATTAATAATTTTGTTAGCCCAAAGACCCCAAATACTGCATATTATTTCTTCAAATTCCATTTTACATTCTTTTCTTGATAGTTTTTAGTATAGTACATTTCACTTCATCCAATGATCAATAATTGTTGTAAATTTCATGTTAAGTTAGAAAAACGTATTTCTTTTTAATGTTAATCACGTGACCTTGTTATTGATTGTGAATCTTTTAATTAATCAAATAAATTTCTAATAAATTTCATATCGAAGATTTAACTGACCTATTTTTCTAAGGATCTATTTGAATGTGTCGTGATTTAAACGATGCATGCAATGCAAAGATAAATATACTCTGAAAAAGAAAACGAATCGTAAACTTGAATATTATTTATGATTGATAGTGTCTCAACATGCTTTCTACCATTGAATTATCAAAAAAAATAATAATAATTTAAGTAAAATTCGATAAATTAATAATAAGGGCTCAATTTGTCAATGATAAAAAACTATCAAAATTTGTATATACCTACCCAATACGGAAGATAAATTTTTAACCGTTTAAACTCTTAAATAAGTTAGTATCAAGCAGATAGAGATTTTATGATAATTTTTTATGCAATGCTTTTGACAATTTTTAACTAGGTCTAGAATTCGACTCTTGTCGTCTACCATTTGAGCAAATTATGTAGGTGTCATGTTTTGAACTTTGAAGACGTACTTATATAACTTCAATAAATCTTTAAAAGATAAATCTTTTAAAAGAGATAGTTTGACAAACCATTGACACAATAAACGATAACGACTAGCTTATTACCTTCGACATTGGCAAAAGCCTTCTTGACTTTCTTCTCACAGCCATGAGAGTAGAGAGGAACCATCATTTCCACATATTGTGCCTCCAAATTTTGCAGATTTTCCATGCCCCACAAGCCTCAAACTTTTGCACCAACAGAAGATATGACTATATACAGAATCCATATGGGCTCTTTTAACTTTTCCTGTTTATGTATATTTATTTGCATTGTGGATTATATATTAATCTTAACTGTTCATAACAGCTTTCTTAATTATAAGTTAATTATAGAGGCTTCTGTTTAAGAGATTCTTTGGATTTAGAAAGTTTAATGAGTAGGTTTGAGTGTAAAGATGTGCCATCATTTTCTTTGCTAATCTTGCATGGGAATTAAATAATTGGATAGTTCATGTCACTAAGATTTTCTCCCATGTGGGATGTCTTGCTTCATCAAAAAGTTCTGTAACTACATTCTGTATTATCTAATTAGCTGTTTACATTAAGAGCTTGTTTGTCTTCCATTATTAGGAGAAAATTAGTGTAATGAATAGTATTTTTTAGAGAATGTCTGGTTGAAAATTATAGTAATTTTATTGGTTTGTGTATAGAATGTTTTATTGGGTGAATGTGTGGTGGATAATCTTATTGTAGTAAACAATTTTTTGAAATAATGGTAGACAAACATGGGCTAAAAGAGGTCAAAAAATTTGCAATCTTGGACTGATGTAGCACTTAATTACTAATTAAATTATGGGCCTGTTTGGACCGGATTAAAATCTGATTTTAATCTAAGTCAAAGTCAAATAATCAATATTAACTACGTCTTTCGTGGGTCCCACATCTTTTCAACCACACATTTCAAAAAGTTCTATCACAATCTACTAAAAATCTAATTTTAATTCCCACCAAACACCCTCTATATGTATGTAGGCTTCTAATGAATGAAAGCTGTCATTTTTATTTTTATTTTATTTCATTAAAGAAAAAAGAATAGGGACAAAAACTGACTACTAAGGCCCCGTTCGGGAGGGCTTAAAATCCAATTAAAATTGAAAATATGGCCGTTATTGGGTTCCATCTGTCTAATAAAAGTCAACAATAACGGCTATATTTTCAATTTTAATCTGATTTTAATCCCTCCCAAACAAGCTCTAAACAAACATCAATGGCCTCAAATAAAACGTTCACTGCCAACCAAGTGAACGGGCCCATTCCAACGTTCAGTTAATAGATATGGACTTGGTTGGAGCCTACCACGTCAAACACGTGACCTAGATGGAGTAACAAAAATTGATTAAAGGTGTAATTAAAAAATTAATAAAATTTATGAAAACGTTGACTTTAATTTAAATTTTTATTAATTTTTTTTTTACTTAAATCCCCCTGAAAATCAGAAAAATATCCAAGACATAACTCCACTATTTAGGGCTTGTGTGGGAGGGATTAAAATCAGATTAAAATTGAAAATATAGCCGTTATTGTTGACTTTTATTAGACGAGTGGGGCCCAATAACGGCCATATTTTCAATTTTAATTGGCTTTTAATCCCTCCCGAACGGGGCCTTATTCTTTTCAAAAATTGGTCGGGGGTAAAAGAACTAAATAAAAATGAAAATTACTAAATATTCAGTTTTACAAATAATTGGATTTCATACAATTCCCTAATTCCATCGAGGAATATACGTATTAAGTACAGAAAAGAATCAAAAGAAACGAGCTTACAATCTCACCAAATTACAGAAGGGGGATTGCTAATTCTGTCACTCTTTCTATTGCAGTCTAGAACAAAAATGCTAAACAAAACACGGTGGCACGTATAAACTGAAGTTGTTGCAGCAAGGCTCCTTGTGCATATGTTTTATACACAATATTGGACGGACTGTCTCCAGTACGTTGTCCATAAAAGCGACCGTCGACCCTTATTCGGTTACTTCGATTATCTTCAATAAATATCATGTCTGACTCTAGAAGTGACAAACAAATTATCATAATATCGTTCGAGAACAAGGCATTTTTACTGGCGAAAACACAGAAGTAAGTCGGGCATGATCAGAAAGCGAATAATCTTCGGGCCAAGTTCCTTTCTCTACTTCGGTGGGAAATAGAACTGCATTCTCGACATTGAAGCCTATAGTTTGCTCTGTTACATTGACATCGTCTCCAACCTCATTGCTCACTTCTTCTCTTTGATCTGACCATGTCATATTCCACATTCGCTGCTGCAATGCCCCATGTATAAAGAAGAAAAGGTAAAAAGAAAACATAGCACAAAGATAGACACACTACTGAAAAATCACCAAAATGTGTAAATTCTGCTATGCTAAGCTTTATATAAAGATGTTAAAGCCTTCAAAATGAAGTTTGCCTAGCTCGTTTACAGTGCACCAACTCGGAAAACAAATTCACTTTTAAGTGCAGATTTAGAAAAGCAAATAAGATGCATAAGCAGAATCATAATTTGCAAAAATGGAGACAATACCTTAAATTTGTTGTAATCAAGAACACCATTTCCGTCAATGTCCGCTTGCATCCACAAGTCGTTTTTCTCTTCAACACTCAGTCCATAGCAGTGGCCGATCAAATTAAGCTGTGGGAACACCAAACAATAGTAGCTGTGAGAATGTCTAGCTCAACCCATGTGCAAGTACGTAAAACTGAGGTATCATGAACCTGTCGCAATGCTTCACAGAAACCAGAGAAGGTAATGTAATCTCCATCGCTATCAGCCTTCAGAAAGGCAAATGCATCGTCCTCTGTCAAAGAGGCTCGCCGAAGTTGATACTGAAAATGAAAGGATGCAAGTATTAAATATAACAATTACTTACTGAATATTATATAATCAATTCATCATTAAGAAAATGAAATAATCAAAAGCCAGTGAGAACAGAAGTACAGGGGAAGGTGGATTGGACTACGTTTCTTAGACTTGATGCAACTGCTTCAAATAAACTCCTATATTAGGCCTTATAATATGATCCATACATAAAATTGCATAAAAAGTCAATATTCTTAGTTATAGAGTTCTACCCCACTTCTGGTCAGAAATCAATGATTATAATCAATCCAACAGATATCTTCTCTCTGAGTTGAGGCACTCAGTCACTCACTCTCTCCCCCTCCATTCTATCAACAGCATCGTAGAAACCGATTCCATCCTCATCTTTCACTCCCGTATTGTCTCCTCCATTCAGATCCAATCCAACCTATACCCCTTTGCCACCCCTTGGAAATTCTACACAAAATGGACAACCTTCAAAGTTCATCTTTTTACGTGATAATGTGACAAAATGAAAGACCATCATATCATAACATTTGAGCAAAAAGAGGAATGGACGTCGCAACGGTAGGCTATATTGCAGATCCTATAACCAAATGTTGACCGTTTAAAATTTGATGTTGCTAGAGAGAAATATTGTGCTTGGCTAAGTTAACTAAAAGTAAAATTTACTTTTTACGTAACTTTTGTTCGAAACATGTTCAGGTATTTTACATTTTTCTTATTTACAGAAGTTGTGAAATGAACATTTAACTTACTGTTAAGATAAGTAACTTACTTATTTCCAACATTAACCTATAAAATTATTAGTTCAACTTACTTTTTTACTTATAAGCAAACAATATAATCTTAGCAGAATATACTAAAAACCATTAATCCAAACCAATACACGATTTTATACAATGCAGTACTATGGTGCACTATCAGTCAATAATGATATATAGATGTACCTCAAATTGGTAAAATAGGCACACAGCATTACCATTCAACAAGGTATGCTAGTTAATTTTGATTAAAAGAATCTAATATCAGATTAATCTGGCTATTTCAAACCAGTCCATGATTTTACATAATGCAGTATTACGGTGCACTCTAAGTCAATAATGATAGATAGATGAACCTCAAAGTGGTAAAATAGGCACACGGCACTACCATTCAACAAGGAATATTAGTAAATTTTCATAGAAACAATCTAAAATCAGATTTATGTGCTAATTTTTCAACGTGGAAAGTTATCTAAATACCACTGAACAAATTGATAATATTGCATAAGCATATAAATAAAATTTCAGCTAAATGGTAAGGAAAAAATTAAAACACACATCTGACCTTGAACAATGCAAACACTGCTTCGCTCCAACTTGTTTTTAATAATTTCCGATATCTATTAGGATTAAGGAGCCATATAAAATCTACACCACAGACGTTCCCACGATGATTCTGATGGCTTACCCACTGCATAAAAGCATAAGCATCAGAAACTGGAAATTTCCCAAGTCACAAGTGGCTGAGCTAATGAACTGCAATGGAGAGGAAAACTACCTTGTGGGCATCTGCATCCGTGTATTGATGAGCAGTATCATATGACGATACAAATCCCTGAGATCTAAGAAATTTGTAAACATGGCCCCTCTTGCTTCCATTCCAGTCACTGCAAAAGTTAAATACACATTTTGTACTCATTAGAAACCTCTCAGCGCATCTTTTGCTATGTAGTACAAGACCATTTGGACACTACTAATTAACATCATTTTTAACTTCTTTTTCTTATTTAATATTGTCATCCAATCTACCTTACAAAAAATGCTATCAATGGATAAAGCAAAATAATACACACTCACCCACAGAGTACAATAGGCATTGGACTGAGCTTGTTTTCTTTTTGATATGATCCAATATATTCCAATATTTTGTATACCTATCAAAGGATGTCATAAAAAAAAAAAAAAAATAGGATTACAAAATAATGTCAATCGGACGAATGGCGCTCTGAAAAGGTTTCAACATACCTGTCGCAATCTTTCCAAGCACAAACTTGAATTATGCGGAAACAATAAGTGAGTGTTCACTATAAGAACTTCACAGCAAATATTCCTATTTTGACATTGTGAGAAGGGTGCAATAAGTTCAACGTGTAATAGCTGAGCCACACGATCACCAAAATCATTGAAAAGCAAATCTTGATGGCTGATGACCCTAAAGTAGTCCTTATGTACAGCAGTCAGGAGACCTATAAACGTTTGAAAAAATTACTTTTAATTGGAATTACAAACAAAACCATTTTGCATAAAATTAATATGTAAAAGTAAATTTGAAAACGAATCCTCCTTTCTCAATAGCAGAGAATCAAGTCTAATGAACAGCTTTAAAAAAACTGTGCCAACTGTCACCAATAATTTCATCATATTCATCTTATCTGTAATTTTGTATTTTGTTCTTTTTTTCCTTCTATCCTTACACAAGGTTCACAACACATCAGTAGTTCAGCCAACTTACCATCAAACATTTTGGACATTCCATGCCAAACAAAAACTCCAAAAATTCTCGAAATATGATAAATATAAAAATATCTCAGACATTCTATCAGGCAATACAGCATGTTCTGGAGGCAGCCAGATTTCACAGAAGAACGTAAATGCAATAAAGGTAAAGAGAAGGGTATATATTCTCAGGTAATACAGCATGCTCTCGAGGCGGTCAGATTTGACAGAAGAACACAAACTCAATAAAGGTCAAGAGAAGGGAATATTCTCATATACCATTGTATTTCAAAATTGAAAATAGGCATTGAATTACATAAATTGAAATTATAAGAACCACAAGGATACCATCGCCGCGATTATTTGTCCGTGCAAGCTTGAAATTGATATATCCAGCATCACCAAGCCTCTGATCATAAATATTAACAAGCTCTTCATTCCCAGTCCAGAATTCCTGTAACACCACCACAAACAAACAACGTAAATGTAATAAAAAATCAAATCTTCATTCGCAAAAAGTGGAAAAAATGGAACACAAAAGAAGAAAACAAAACCTGAAGGCATATAATGGAAGATCTTTCAAACAACAACCAATCCAAAATCCTATGATTCCTCTGTAACCAATAATCTTTCACATCACTTTCCCTGCAACTCTGGTCCTGCCCTTTCCCCAAATGTACATTAAACAACAATCCATTAAAATCAACAATTTTCAAACAAAAATTATATAAATGAACATGTTAAAATAGGGCTCACCTCGGGATTGAGTCTTTTGTAAATGGGGGCAAGGATGTTGAAGGTGGTGCAAGAAATACAAGTCGGGTCGGTTATGGGTGCGGGTATTGTATAAGGTCTTGAAACCCTCCTTTTGCTTATCTTTCTGTTCTTCCTACCCATTCCTTCAAATATATTTGTATATATGTACGTCCGATTCTTGAAATTCTTCGCGCGTTTCTTTATGGATGAAACGATGAATGGAAGGGGATGGTTCAAGAAAGAAACTTGACAGACAAAATCGTTTATTTTATGGGAAAAACAAACATCCGATTGTTGTTTTGTTGGCTAAAATTGTTCGTTTGACTCGTAAGAGGACGATGAAGACAAAGAACGATATTAATGTTCAATGTGATATGTATAGGTACACGAAAGACAATCATGTAAATTCTCTCGACTTTAAACATACAGTAAAATCTCTTGATTTTAGACACATCAATAACTTTACTGCACCGATTTCTTCACATGGGGACAATATCAGCCACAATCTACATACAACTTATTTGTACTAGTATTCGATGAAAATTAGTGGGTTATGTTTATCGGCATCTATATATGCTATTGGCTTGTGTTCTTATATAGAATATAATAGAACTAGAGATGGCTAAGGAATAAAGATCTTAATAATAACAAATTTACATGTTTGGTTGCAATTAAATAATTGAATAGCTTAATTATAGAATTTTGTTAGTGTGATTAAGTTAAATCTCTATACAAGATGTATTCTTAATTGTAATGAGCACGGCAAGAAAACCAGAAGTTAATGAATTGTTATTTCTTTCGAGTCAATTCATGTTTTATTCTCGTGGGTATTTATAATTGATATTTGAGCAAGCATTATATCTTGAAACTTTTTAGTCTTGGTTGGATTTAAACAAAAGAATTTTTCTGCGTCACTCGTAACAAATATCTCTTGTAGTTTCATAAACTCATTGAACACTTTCATTTGAGGGTGAGTTCCATTCAAGTGGTTGCTACGATTGATGCTACCAAAATAAAATACTTTTAAGTTTTAAATATCTTTTAAACCTAGTCATATGATCTAGACGTCTTCCAAAATTTTTTTTTGTTATATAGCTAACCGCATTAATGACTTATTATATGGTAAATTGTACAGATTAAGGAAAGTTTTAAAGAAAGAATCTCTTTTAGGCCCTATTTGTCATTCTTTAAAAAATTAAATTGTTTGTTACGGTATCATTTCTCCACCATACATTCATACAATAAATTATTGAGATAATTGCAGTAAAAACTCCAAACATTTGAAACATTAGCAAAATTTTCTCAAACCTTTAATTTTTTTGCAGCCGTCACTCATAACATTTGCAACCATTTGATCTGAGATCCTTTTGGATGGTTTCTATCCATTTTTCCGACTCAAAAATTAAATTTGATCATATTTTTAATCAATTAAAATGGGGTAAAATGGTAAATATCTATTAAAATAATTAAATAAAAGGATAATTGAATAAAAAATTTTAAAAAGGAAAAGAAAAGAAAGAATCCCTTCTTTACCCAACCCCTACCCCACCCCATCCCATCCCATCCCATCCCATCCACCGCAAAAAATCACATCATTAACAAAGATTTTCATTCCACCGTTCTCAATTCCAGACTAAGAAATGGCAATGGCTGGCGCCACCGTAAACCCACTTCCTCAATTGTGTCCTTCATCCTCTTCTTCACCAAAATCTCCCCTTTTACAAAGATAAATTGTCCCATCAATTTCCCGAGGAAGTTGGTTTTTTAAAAAAGCAAGAAATCAATATTTTCTTGTCGCTGCACCAGCAATCACAATAACAATAGTAACAACACCAACACTAGGAGCGATTACAGTTCTTATTCTTCTACTTGTTCTTCATCATCTGCTGAATGGGATTGGAATAGGTGGAATCGACATTTTTTCTGAGATTGAGCAGGCAGAGAGTAAGGGAAAATAAAAGGTTACCTTTTTGGAAGGGCCTCAATGGTGGTGGAGGTGATAGTTGCTATTGGATTGTTGTGCATCGATTTCAATTTTGAGAATAGAAATGAAGGGGGATAAGGGTGTATCTTATTGTAATCGAGTGGCGGCGGCGGACGGTGGCAGTGGATTTTGGTAGGGGTGGGGCTTGTTGATGAAGAAGGTACTTTTTTCATTTTTCATTTTTTTAGTTTTTGATCTAAGGTTTTTTTATTTTATGGAAAAAAATATATTAAATTACTGTCTTGCTCTTTTAAAATTGATTAAAATGTGATCAAAATCAATTTTTTAGGTCAATTGAAGGAAATCATCCAAAAGACCTCACATACAATGGTTGGAAATGTTATGGGTGACAATTGCAACAAATCAAATGTTTGAGAAAAGTCTGTTAATATTTCAAAGATTTGAGACTTTTGCTGCAATTATCCCTAAATTATTCTACACACAACCAAATAAAATATCCTTACTTTTTAATTATACATTATCCAAAAAATACTATTTCATAACTCATTATTTCCAAATAAATTCTATCAATGAGGCACTTATTGGGTCAATAGGGGTGCAAGACTATTAAACTTTTCTTTTACATTTTTGTTTATTAAAAGTATTTTTCAATCACAATTCTTCATAAAAAAATATTTTCTATATTTCTTCGTAATTTTTCCCATTTTTAATCACATATTAAAAAAAACTTCTACACAAGCACTAAAGTACGTGATTATATTTCAAGAGTGATTCACAAAATTTAACTCCATGGCATTTTATAAATTTTCACTTCTTTTCTTAACACTAGTCTATGGCCCGTGCAATGTGGTTACGAAGGTAATGTTAGCGTTACAAAAAAAATCTCTCCCCTTTTTTTGATAGTTTTTTCTTAACCATTGTATGCATAATAAAGCTTTTTTTTCATACTTAATAGTCAATGATTTGGACAAGCTGTACTAAAATTATGCAATAAAAAAAATAAGAGCTTAAGCTTCAAGTATATGTCATTTTAGAAATAAAATCACTTAATAAGAATGAAGGAAATATAATATTGAATAGAGCTGTCCGTGGGTCGGTTCGGTTTGGTTCTGAAGAGACCCGAACCGACCCAAAACTTTCGGGTATTTAATAAATGGACCCGTTGGGTCCAAATATAATTATGGAACCGTTCGGGTTCGATCCGTTCGGTTCGATTCGGGTCGGTTCGGTTCCGTACCATAATTAAATTTTTTAATATTTACAACAACACTACATAAATACAACTAATGACATTTCATTCGTAACTTTTACAAATTAACGTAGCCCAATTCAAAAACATATAAATAACTAGCCGTCCAATAAGATTAATTCAATGCATACAAATACCAAAAAGTAGATATTAATATTACAGGAACACTACTAAAGTATATTCATTTGTTTCAAATTAAAATGGGCTAATGAGTTTTAAAAATGATTTGGGCTTTAAAATTAAAATTATGAAATAATCTGATTTATTTAATTAATTTGCTAATATGTTTAGAAAAAAAAAATAATTTAATTAATTCAATATAAAAAATAAAAAAAAAAATTTAGTTTCGGTTCTTATTCGGTTCTTGGTCTAGACCCGAGACCTGACCCAAACCCATCGGTTCTCGATTCGGGTACTCGTTTGGGTATTTAATTTATGAAAAACCGTTCGGTTCGATTCGGGTTCGGTTCGGTCCGGTCCGGTTCGGTTCGGTTCGGGACTTTTGGACACCCCTAATATTGAATCTCAGAATACAAAAGAAGAGCGAAATCCTAGCCAAAAATTTGTGTGTGATTTCACAAAAGATGTCTGGTGAGGAAGCTTGAATCTTGAAAGATCTGCAAGTTCGATAATGTTATAGTGCTATCACTATGAGAAGCTCTTTTCCATAAATAAGAAATAGAAATTAGACCTTGATCTAGATTAAGTAAAGAGAGCAATAGTAATACCTTTTGAAAACTGATAATCATGTGACGAGGTCTCTTGCTCCCATTGTTTCTAGACTTGAATCTGCAAAACATAGTTTTATCAAACAATGAGTTTCCACTCAAGCCTGGCTTTACCTATTTAATGTAGCCGGTTCAAATTCCAAAAGGTTCGAATGAAGAGAATTCAGGGAAAAATAAGCAAATTCCAAACTAAACATTACAAATTATAAATTAATGCATTTTATGTTAAATAGAAGCACTACAAATTGTATGTTAACACCGTTTGGAATTACCCAAGGACCTTCCAACAATTATAATAAACTACGTAACATGTGAAATATAAGGAATCCCAACTCATTGCTTTTGCTACTCCCTTACCCGTGGACACATTATCACAAGTGTAGTCTGAGCTTGTATTTGAATATAACCGGCCTACACCAGCAAGAGACTCAAGAAAAAGAAGATTTGATGCTACATAAATGAAGGGTGTAAATTAGTAAGCAGATAGATATTAGTGATGAAAAGAACAGTAAGAAATTATCCCATAATATGATTTGATATAATGAGTCAAGGTGAAATTGTTGGATATGCACCTTTATTCCATGATTTAGAATTCCTTTGCAGGCCTTGACCATCGCCTCTAGGAAAGAAGGGACCCAACTCAGTGAAGGCACTTCTATCTATTGATGAGCAATTCGGGGCTGAATACATAAGATAAACCATAGATTTAGAAGGCAATTCTGTGATTTACCTTGAGGTTAGGAATAAAGTCCTCTATGATAAGTTTGAAATTGAAACGCTTACTAACGCTTTGGCATTCAAGCTTATGGTTTCTAATATTTGGCTAAAGCTATGGTCTTATGTAACCACAAAGGAAATAAAGAAAACATTTTTCAACTGGCTCCTTGTTGATCATTAGCTATTCAGATGTGTTCAATATTATGCAAATGACAGGATAAGAAGTGCATTCAATACAAATCACATCTTTTCCAAAGGGAATTCTAGCATGATGTAGGAAACTTAATCGGAAGGCGTAAACGTGTACCACATTGCAATCATTTCAGTTGTAACATAACTACATTAGCAGTCTAAAAGCTAGATACACACAGAACCACATTACAATCATTTCAGCTGTAACATTACTACATTAGTAGATAGAGCAGACCGAACCATTCATCCATATCTATGGGGGAGTTTTTCAGCAGTCCATTTGAGTAAATAAATGCATAATTTAATTATAGATCTTCAAATACGTCTTAACCTAAGCCAACCAAAACAGTAAACCTGGCTTTAGCTTGCAACGTTTGTGGTATGAAACGGGACCACAACCATCTACTCCTGAAAATTGACAGCAGAAACTATGAAGTTGTATTTTAATTTTAAATAAATTAGAAGTGGAAGACATAAAGATAGCTATTGATGCGAACAGGGAACATGTTGTTGATCAAAGGCCACGGTGCACAGAAATGGATCGGTGATAAATATTTACCTCCCAGCTTTCTCAGAAGTAGCATATTGATCCAACCTACAAGCATCAACTTTTTTCAACAAGCTCGTCATAATGTCTTTGAAGCTCTGCTAAGGAGCCTAACTGTAAAGTCATTATCAGCACATCCTCAAAAGGTTAAAAAAATGATAGAAAAAGAGACCTTGACCAAGATATTGCATCAAATAGATATGAGATACCATTTACCTAATTGCAAGCAAGCACCGCATTGCAGAATATTCAAGGCGTCCAAATACCTCCCGGCTGCAGTATATCTGTCATGAATTTAAAATAGGAAAAAAGAATTACCAACAAAATGATAGAAACCAAAGAAAATTTGGCCGAATTAACCATATACAAACTAAGAGTGATGATATTTATTGTATGTACCTAGCACTAAAAGATTTGTACATCTGTTGAACCCCAAAGTAATTGCCTTCATCTATGGCTTTCTTAATCTTCTCAATGGTCTGCAATTAACAGTAGAAGGAATCCCAAAAAAAGAGGAATTCAATCTCACATTCCAAACAGATTAACAGAAACAACAATTCATATTGAATCAGGGAACTTGAACAGAAACAAGAAAATAATAACCAGATAATTGAAAACAAATTATTGGAAAAAAGGGTAATTATAGTTAGAACAATACATCTTCAGCCAAGACAGTAAAACCCGTTTAGCTCTCTCCCGGAACATGGTTCTTTGCCAATTTTTTATTCCCTTCCACCTTGGGCCCGTCGATTCCACCTCCATCTCGTCTCTTCGATGTTGTATTTCAGAAGTCTCTTTGGAGGAAATATCTAAATGTAGAAGACAGGAGAGAGCACCTTAACTGCAACGAAGCTATAATTAAATAAAATGAGTATGTAAATAAAGTTCCCCGAATCAACCACTCCTAATTTTCCCTCCAAGCCTGAACTTTCCACCCACAACATGATCCATGGCAATTGATTCAATTAAATATTTCACAAATTCTAACAATACCTCCACATAACACGCAGGTAAAAAAATCAAATTCCACAGGTACTTCAAATAAGAAGACCCAGAATACCACTGATTAATAATAGATAGTCACGCCAATCCCTTAGAAAGTATAAGCAAATAAAAAATTTACCACACTGACAACACAAGATTTGAAGCTGAAACGATGAGAAATCGACAGCAGAAGAAATTATTTACAATTTGGAAGAGGAAATGAATCTAACAAGAGCAAACAAATAAACCTAAACTAAAATACTATGTGTTGGGGAATTAACAGCCTATATGCGGAATCAATGCATAGCATAAACGAGTTCTAAAGCTCATCCTAACAATGACAGAAATCAATACCTATACTAAACCTCTAAATTAAACTAATCACAGGAGTTCATCAGGTTCATAAATCAACATTAATATGTAATCAACATATACATCAGTGACATTTACATATATCAGAAAATCAGCAGGATACTATCAAAGTTCAACATTAAGGACATGATCAGTTTACAATATGCACAGCAATATCAAGATTAGCATGTCAACCATAAAACCGAAAATGTAGACAATAGACTATAGGAACTGAATCAATATATAGAACATAAAATGGAGAGAATTAAAGGCCAGAAATAACAGGGCATCACTTCCCTTTTACCGTTTGTTCTCCTCTTCTCACGGCCGAATGTCACAGTTCTTCCTGCCCCTTTTGTTGGCTGAAATGTTAGGCTCAGGAACACCCTTCCATGCCATGCAAATCACCTTCCAGAGAGAGCTAGAGAACCGGCCAGACTGCTTCCTCACTTGGCATGGATCATCGACCGAAGGTCTACCAAGAACCGCCAAGAATCACGCCCAAAATCAGACCTAAGCCTCAGAGAAACGCACCACCACTTAGCCACTATTTCAGGCCTAAGTATAACAAGGGTTTCTTCAATCAAATAGACAAAAGGATCGATTTATGGGGCCTTAGGAAGAAAAAGCAGAGAGAACGGGAGCAAAACGGGAAGAAGGCAGAAGAAAACTTAGGTTGTGTATCAAAGAAGCAACCCCCTTTTATTTCAAAAGTCAATGCCCAATAAAAAATCTCACAGGAATAAATCTTCACCATTGGTTTAATCAAGGGCTGTAAATAGTTCCAAACAAAAGGCTCACAATCCGGGTCCAAACATTTGGCCCAACAAGTGATATGGGAACCACTTAAGCCCACATTCTTCACCTTGGTTCTCATAACACACTTACTCTCTCGGTTGCGAATTTGCACATGGAAGGAATGTTCATCATCATCGCCCACTACCTGCAAGAAAAATTAACCAGTATCAATATGCATCAAAGATAAGCATAATTTAAATTTACCTGCAGGCAGAATTTTTGATCCCACATCAAAGGGACTCCAATCAATATGAATCTTAACAAGTTTGACTTCACCTAGAGACAGCTTCTCCCTAATGATATGATACCTCACCTCTATATGTATAGATCTCTCATGACAAACAAGGTTCTTACTAAGTGACAACGCACTTTGACTATCTATAAACATTATAGGTGTATCATACATGAAGTCCAAATCTTTTAAGATTCCCTTAAGCCAGATACATTCCTTAACCGCCTCGGTTATGGCAACATGTTCTGCTTCTGTACTAGACAAAATCACTAAAGGCCGCAGCTGAGATCTCCAAGTTATGCAGTTATCATCTAGGGTAAAGGAAGCATCAACATAGCCTTTGAGAGTTAACTTCTCAAATCTTTTCTCATCAAACCCTATCTCCAGTACATAGGTATCAAACCTCTCGTACCATTGTCTTGGGCTCTGTTTCAGCCCGTACAAAAATTCATCTAACTTGCACACATAATCAGATTCCCCTCTAGCTACAAACCCTTGTGGTTGGCTCATGAAGATATCCTCTTCCAACTCACCATGTAAAAATGCAGATTTTACATCGAATTGTTCAAGTTCCCATTTGAATTGAACAACAGGAGCCAACGTCAGTCCGATCGTCTTGTACTTAACCACGGGTGAAAATATCTCATTATAGTCCACACCCCCACTTTGAGTATAACCCCCAGCCACTAATCTAGCCTCGAACCTCACAGGATTATTAGTGCTTAAACCTTCTTCTAACCAGGTTTTGTTATCACTCAAAGATTTCTTTTGCTGCATAGCTTTTATCCAATTCTTAGCATATTTTCCATTAATAGCTTTTTCATAATTGGTAGGTTCTATCTGTTCAAGGGCTTCACCTGAAACTAACGCAAACTCAATCAAGCTTAGGGATCCATATCTAGGGTTAGGCCTAATCTGCATCATCGCCCTATCCCTAATCAGCTGATAATCTTCATTAGGTGGCTGATCATTAAAATGTTCAACTTCAACTTCAATTGGTTCAATGTTCTCTTGAAGTTCAGTCACCTCTTCAGTTTCAATTCCAGTTTCAGGTTCTTGATGTGTAGGGTCATTATCATCGTTCCCAGGTGTAGGTGAATCAAGCTCAGTAAGCTTCACCTCCATCTGAACACTCCTCTCAGTTTCAGATTTGTTAGCTCCTTCCGTTTTCTGTTTTAGACATGGCATTTCAGATTCATTAAAGACCACATTCCTGCTGTTAATAATCTTAATGCCTTGAACCCTTAAAACCCATAACCTATAGCCCTTCACACCCTCAGGATACCCTAACATCACACACTTGACCGCCCTCGGCTCAAGTTTCCCTTCAGATTGATGTGCAAATGCCGCACAACCAAACACTCTCAAGTGTTCCAGATTTGGAGGCTCCCCCGTCCACAACTCCTGTGGGGTCTTAAACCCTATACTGCTGGACGGTGACCTATTAATCAGATAAGCTGCAGTACTAGCAGCTTCAGCCCAAAACCCTTTGGCTAGGCCCGAGCTAATCAACATACACCTAACTTTGTTCATTATGGTCCTATTCATTCTCTCAGCGACCCCATTCTGTTCAGGTGTGTGTTTAACTGTTCTGTGTCTTGTTATCCCTTTCTGCTTACAGAAATTGTCCAATTCGAAATTACAGAATTCAAGCCCATTATCAGTTCTTAAAGTTTTAAGTCTCTTTTCTAACTGATTCTCAACAGACTTCAACCAAATTCTAAATTTCCCAAAAGTTTCCGACTTAGCCTTCAAAGGATAAATCCAAACTTTCCTTGAGTAATCATCCACTAAGGACAAGAAGTACTTACTTCCACCAAATGTGGAATGCTTCTCCGGACCCCATAAATCAGCATGAATACAGTCCAATGGACTGCTGGTCCTATGAGAGCTAGCTTCAAAGCTTACCTTATGTGACTTACCCAAAACACAAGTTTCACAGAAATCCACAGTCTCAATATCATCTTTCCCAAGTAATTTCTGATTACTTAAAGATTTTAGCCCCTCAAACCCAATGTGACCCATTCGGTTATGCCAAAGTTCGGTTTTGTCTTTACTGACAGCAAGAAGACTCGAATCAGGTGTAGTCTCAGTTCTACCCTCCAGATAGTACAGCCCATTCCTCTTGGGTCCTTTCATAACTATCAGAGACCCCTTAAAGATTTTCAAAACACTATTCCCGGATTTAAAAGTAAATCCCTCATCTTCAAGAGTACCTAAGGAAATGAGGTTCCTCTTCAAATTAGGCACGTATCTAACCTCCCTGAGTTGCCTGACAACCCCATCGTACATCCTGATGGCTATGTCACCAACTCCAACTACATCCTGAGAATTGTTATCTCCCATGTAGACCTTCCTAGGCTCAACTTCTCTATAGTTATAAAACCAAGACCTTTCAGGGCACATGTGAAAGGTGCACCCTGTGTCTAGGATCCAATTTTTATCAAATTCCCCCTCCGACACACTTAAGGATTGTAGACTATCAAATTCAGAAACAACAGCAGCGTTGTTCTGATCAGTGTTATTCAAGTCATTCTGTTTCTTCTTCCAATCAAAGCAATCTTTCTTGAAATGTCCCAACTTTCCACAGTTGTAGCATTTCAGACCGCTTTTGTCTTTAGATTTTGATCTAATCTTAGACTTTTCTCTCCCCTTTTTGTTCCGGAAGTTAGATTCTGTCTTATCATTTCTTCCCCTAACAAATAAGGCTTCCTCTCTCACATTTGTTCTGTTCTCTCGTTTTAGTTCTAGTTCCCTCGATCTCAACGCATCTATCACAATAGCCTGCGTAAGAGTATCCCTGCCATATTTAATTGCATTTCTGATTTCTTTATATGATTCGGGCAATGAATTTAACAATATGACCGCTAAATCCTCATCATCGAACTTCTTATCATTATGAGCTAAACTTTTCACAATTATGCTATATTCGTTTAAATTCCCTTCTATATCCTTCCCCGGGTCCATCTTAAAACTAAACAGCTTTTCTAACAGATAGATCTTGTTAGGTAAAGTCTTAGTCAAGAATAAGGCATCTAAGGCAGTCCATAACGTCCTAGCATCTTTAGCATGATCAACTTGTCTAACAGTGTTATCAGATAAATGCAAGATTATGGAACTGTATGCAATTTCATTCATATCTTCGATTTCAATTGGTTTAGCCTTTAACTCGTCAGAATAAGTAGAAGGATCATCAAGAGCTTTAGCAACTCTCTGTTGGACCAAAATGGCCCTCATTTTCTGTTTCCAAATTGAGTAGTCCCCCTTTCCATCGAATTACAATAATTCGACCCTCGAACCCATTCCGGGTTCTGTAAAAGAGTGGCCCGTACTCATGGACACAACAGAAAAGGTTTTGAAAAAATCTTTTCCAGATGATCAACACACAGTATGAATGCAGAGTTAAAACCAATTTTCAGAAATGAAGCATAGCAATGAAACAATCCAATCACGAAACCTCTATGTGATGTGTGTGCCGGTGTGATTCAAACTTAGGCAATGCACAGGTATATAATGCAGATAAACGTGCTTTTCAGGTTACAAATTAATCACAGGAATTCAATCAACAGAATTCACAAATAGGCAACCAAGCAATCGTGCATAAACCAAGGTAGATTACCAAACCTAACTCAAAGATTAGTTTGGAACGATCTTACCAAACCACTGTTGAAAAACAGTAACAATATACCACCAACCCTCGAAGTCGATCAAGCCAGCCAGTTTCCAAAATCACCCAATCCAGCCACCAACATACACAACAGAAAGTTTCAAATCATCAGTATCGAATTAGAAACCCTAGAATGGGAAAAACAATCAATTGACCCAAATAGCACATTCACAATGCCTAAATCAATGAAGGATAAAAAAGCACTAGACCGAAGCTAGGCTCTGATACCAGATGTTGGGGAATTAACAGCCTATATGCGGAATCAATGCATAGCATAAACGAGTTCTAAAGCTCATCCTAACAATGACAGAAATCAATACCCATACTAAACCTCTAAATTAAACTAATCACAGGAGTTCATCAGGTTCATAAATCAACATTAATATGTAATCAACATATACATCAGTGACATTTACATATATCGTAAAAATCGGCAGGATACTATCAAAGTTCAACATTAAGGACATGATCAGTTTACAATATGCACAGCAATATCAAGATTAGCATGTCAACCATAAAACCGAAAATGTAGACAATAGACTATAGGAACTGAATCAATATATAGAACATAAAATGGAGAGAATTAAAGGCCAGAAATAACAGGGCATCACTTCCCTTTTACCGTTTGTTCTCCTCTTCTCACGGCCGAATGTCACAGTTCTTCCCGCCTTTTGTTGGCTGAAATGTTAGGCTCGGGAACACCCTTCCATGCCATGCAAATCACCTTCGAGAGAGAGCTAGAGAACCGGCGTATTGCTTCCTCACTTGGCATGGATCATCGACCGAAGGTCTACCAAGAACCGCCAAGAATCACGCCCAAAATCAGACCTAAGCCTCAGAGAAACGCACCACCACTTAGCCACTATTTCAGGCCTAAGTATAACAAGGGTTTCTTCAATCAAATAGACAAAAGGATCGATTTATGGGGCCTTAGGAAGAAAAAGCAGAGAAAACGGGAGCAAAACGAGAAGAAGGCAGAAGAAAACTTAGGTTGTGTATCAAAGAAGCAACCCCCTTTTATTTCAAAAGTCAATGCCCAATAAAAAATCTCACAGGAATAAATCTTCACCATTGGTTTAATCAAGGGCTGTAAATAGTTCCAAACAAAAGGCTCACAATCCGGGTCCAAACATTTGGCCCAACACGTGATATGGGAACCACTTAAGCCCACACTATGAAATTGACATACCTCAGTTATGATTTGAAGCCGAAATAATAAGAAATCGATACCTGAAAAATTAAGGTGAAATATCTTCAGGCATTACATTATCTTCTGCTGAAGTTCATTCGTCATTAATGAAAGAAGCGAAAATGAAACTATATATTTGAGTTCTCAAGGAAAATTCTAGTAATAAAACCTTCAAACTTCACCTCAAACAATCAATAATTAATTACAATTTAATAGCATCCAAAGGGTTATCATCAAATAGGTAATCCAAAAATGAAGAAATAAACCACAATACACTTTTCAACAGAAAACGCAGGGACTCCAAGGCATAAACAAGAAAGGGCTAATAAGAACTCATAATTTCTCAACATGAACACTGGAAATACAAAAATAACCATAATATCTGATCAATTTCTAGTGGGTTCTTGAGATAATGGAACGTGGAATCGACATACCTCAGTTCGCCGGTCTCCTATTTGGACGCGATTTCCCAATCTTTTCCACAGCGAAGAAGACAGCGGCAGATTTTTGGAAAAGAAAGGGAAGATTGTAGACCGAAAATTGAAGGGTTTACTTTGTCAAACCACCGCCATCCCGTCGGCCTCTACACTATGACTGCAGTCGAAGTCTTTTGTCTCCATGGGTGCGTGTGTGTGTAAGGAGAAGGGATTAGGGTTTGGTTTGGTGTGGAGCACGTAGTGAAACCGATTAATGAAGGAGAAGGGATTAGCGTTTGGTTTGGTGTGGAGCACGGATGAAGTGAGGCAGAGCAAAAGCCATTAGTGAAACCGGTTAATGAACAGTACACCAATGTGAAAACGAGGGTACGAAAATGAACAGTGATTCGCCTATCCACTTACGTGTTCGGTAGGAATTAAAATCAGATTAAAATTGAAAAACTAGCCGTTATTGTTGACTTTTATTAGATGAGTGAGACCCAATAACGACTATATTTTCAATTTTAATTGGATTTTAAGCTTCAAAAACTAGTCGTGATAGTGATAGTGATAGTGAATTAACGGTTTTACTTTCAATTTTAGCACGGTTAGAACATCTTTAATAGTGCTCTTTATTTTGAAGAGCATCTTTTAGTATAAAAAAGCATCTTAAGAAATTTTAAACATTGTACAATATATTCATTCGTTTTGTCTTTTTCCATAGGCGATTATTGTTCATCATTTTCCCCTTTTTAAGACTTCCCACGTTTAAATTTTGTAAAAATCAAAGAAAGAATATAAAATTGTTCAATAATAAGAGGGTGTTTGGCTCCTTTTTTTTTTTTTTTTCAAAATTTTCTCTTTTTTAATTATAACATCACATTCCTTAAGTAAAATAATATTACACACAAATATAAAAAATTTCATTACTTTTCAACAACACATTCTTCCATCAATCACTATTCCAAAATTTATAATTTACCCAAAATGGGTGCCAAACACATATTAAATGAAGCATCGTACAAGAGTGAATTGACTTTCTACATTTGGAAAAGTCAAATCAACTGTTTATTTTAATTTTTGAAGATAAAAAATGTATTTGTTTGAAAGATTTGACTATCTCAAATTAACA
Organism: Fraxinus americana; assembly: GCA_035079005.1. Lineage (NCBI taxonomy): Eukaryota > Viridiplantae > Streptophyta > Magnoliopsida > Lamiales > Oleaceae > Fraxinus > Fraxinus americana. Next base: position 31,643,094 of record CM068710.1, on the reverse strand, counting down.
AAGGGGAATTTTCATAAACGTCACTAAATTTGAAAATTCAAAAAAAATTGTCATTCACTTTTTGTGAGCAAAAATGTCACTTTTTTGTGCAAAATGTCCAAATTACCCTCAATAACACCTTTTTAGGAGCATTTAATGTTTGATTTGAATGTAATTAATGTTATGATGTGATGATTTAATTTAAATATTATAACAATTTTTATATGTATATTATATTGAGTAATATTGATTTTGTAAAAAAAAAAGATAAAAAAATTTGAAATATTAACATAACCACACATCTTCTTCCCATTAACAAACCTTAAATTCTTCTACATCTTCTTCATTCCTTGATAAAAAAACATTACTATTGAATTCATCATCTATTTTGAGAGTTTAGCAATTACGAATTGTTTATAATTTTATCTTATAAATTACTATTTTTTATATTTTAAATACAATATGGTGAAATGCAATGGGAAATTTTTTTGAAACTACTATTCATTGATTTGTTTGATTTTTGAAATATTTTTGAAGGATAAAAATACCAATATCCTGTACAAAAATGAAGGATTCCATATTTAATGAAGTATTGAGTTATTTATTAATGGAAAAATATTTTCATATTGTAGTTGAGAATTGATTATCACCATTAATGTTTTCAATAATTTCTTCAAAGGTACCAAATACATGTTTTCAAGTTTCCCGACAGTTTCTGCAGTTCATCTGTCGAATGGCTTTGTTGAAACAGTCGATTTAGACATGTAAACTGTCGAACCCGACATTTATGAACTGTCGGGATAGACAATTTAACCGTTGAATTCGACACTTGGAAACTGTTGACACATCCTTGATTTCACCTTCTGCTACTTCATGTATTTCAATATTCGAACGTTCCACAGTCATATTATTAAATGTAGACATATTTATTGTGCGAAATTCTTACTGTTGCAATCCCAACATTTCATGTATGAGTAATCATTTGAGATTCATCTTATTGGCAATTCAGATGAACTCGTATTTGGGACAGAAAACCAGCATTGAAAAAGTCATTACTCACTTATTTCCGTTGTCTCATCATGGTTGTTGTATGAAACATATAAAAAAGAACTTAATACAGCGGTACAACAACGCGAGTTCAATATTTCTATTCAAACAAAAATCAGAACACACTGAACAATATATTACAACTGCAAGAAAACAAATGAAAAAATTGTGGTGCACAATATTTCGTACATGTTAATGCGAAACACACATATTACGCTCGGATGGACCAACGTTCGACATGTGGAACTGAATTGTGTCGAGAAAAACTGAGAAGAACTTTCGGGTCTTGACAGTTTATCTTTCGAGATTCTCCCACCTGTCGAGAATTATTGCAGTGAACTGTCAGGAACTACAGTTCACGACGATGACATTTCGTTACTGAATTTAACTGTCGGAAAATCTACTTTTGACCTCAAAGTAAGTAGGTATTATTAAATGGTTACTTACTCCTTATTGAAGCAGAGAGAATCATTAAAACCACAGATATGTAAAGTATGTACGCAAGATTTCCACCGGAATGCATAATTACTCATATGGACTAGCAAGTGAAAGCAATATTATTTCTAGTTTGACCCCCATAAAAATTTAACACTAGTTATCGCGTCTTTTGTTATGAGACGGATCGAACCACGTAAATGATAATATGCATGTCAAATATTTTCTTTCCACAAGTCAGTCAGGGTAATGTTGGAAGCTTGACCATTAAAAGCACATATATGTCGAGCATGTAGTAAAGATTTCCACCCTAATGCACAAGAGACACAACATGACATTGCATGCGCATGACAATATTGTCACATGACATCGAAAGACAGACAATTTCTAATTATATTATAGAATTTTGTAAAACAACTTATACAAGCAACTTAAACACAGCATTACTAATTACTTCTACATAGTACACATGCATGACTTAATTGTAACACACACAACTGATACCTACAATTTTGATCTCAATTTCAACTCAAATAATATTTTTCTCATTTAACAGTTTGTGTTGAAGCTTTTGGAATTTAAAACATCTCAAACAGAACTTACTTAAATAAAGAACATATATTCATCTCCCACTTAGGCTAATAGTGAACCGCCCCATTAGAGTAGAAAAGCCACTAAAATCTGGATTCAACATATGACAAAATTTCACTACTTAAGCTAATTGTGCCACATTTTGGAGTTTAGCACATGGCCTCATAGGGAAAGCCATTTGCATTGCAATTGTTTTAATAAAGTGAATCCACTAACATTAACTAGGCGGCATCGAATAAAACATATCAATTATATGTGGCAACCATAGATTTTATAACCGGAGGAGACTCGGCCTATTACTCACAGTAGGTCTCAAAATGTCACAATAGGAGACACGTCATATTTGTATATTCTCATTAAAACCCCTTAACACCGATACAGACATACGTAGAGGGAATACAATAACATCAGGATGTAAGATCACCTATACTTGGATTTTAAAATAAGAGATCATACAAATTATAACTTCATTTTTATACATTCGATTAAGAGTCTATTTGATACATGAATCTAGATTCATTCCATTAGTTATAAACTTCGTCCTCTTTACCCAAGACAAGCTAAATTCATAGCAAAAATATCTGAAAATGATCGTATTCATTATTTCACACAGAAGCCATCTGTCGAGAATGACTGTGATTAAATGTCGGGAACGGCAATTAGCGTATCCAGATGTTATCCAAATGCCGAGAATAACTGCAGCTAAATGTTGGGAACGACAGTTCACCTAACCATATTTCACCCATCTGCCGAGATTTACTGAGTTGAACTGTCGGGAACTGTCGTTCTTGATTATGTGGAAATCTTACATCAACACCAGGTCATTTAAAATACACTAGGAAATGTATAGGAAATGAAATTCTCCACATCACAGCACCCAAACACTTCTAACATTCACCTAGTACACAAATTTCTTCAAAGTATTTATCAACAGTAGGTTCATTTCTAGTAGAAACGAGAGTGACAATATGTAATTAAAAATTAGAAAAGCAAAAACTAAAGCAAGGAATCATCCATTGGCAACCATGTTTTGCCCAGCCTTGTTTTCCAATGCAAATTCGAGCCAACCCGTCAAAGAGTCTTGGCAACTCTTCATCTTCCTCATTTGGCGTACGATGAAGGGATAACAGAGGAAGAAAAACCCATGAAGGGAAAAATATGAATTTTTAGTAAAATTTTACAAATAAAAATGTCATAAACCCATAAAAAGAACATAAATTTTACCTTGAATGTGCTCTCCTCTGTTGATTTCTTCTTCAAGAATTTAGTGAGAGAATGTTCATATAAGTTGCATAAAATGAAATAAGAATGGTTTTGCTTTTAAGCCATAGCTTTTGGGACATGAGTAGGCACTAAAATGGTATTTGAAAATCAAGAAATAAGCTTAAAATGACTGATCGGAGGTTTTATTTGGTCGGTCGGCGAGATGTTGGCCGGAGAAGTAGAGTAAAGAGTGCTTGTAGATTATTTGGGGAAATGGTTTGAAGCCTGACGTAGAGTAAAAAGTCTTTTTCATTGACTTATGTTTTTCTTCCATTCCCATTTTCATTTCTTTTGCCTTTTTTAAAATGACAGCTCCTTCCCTGACATTTACACAGTTTTTGTACAATTTTTCATCTAGTCAAATCTCATTTAATGAAGGACATGTCAGGTATTTAAATTATCTAGAGGGACAAAAATGTCCGAAAATGACAATTTTGCAAAGACTTCAAAAAAGTGACATTTTTGTAAATGCAAAGTCAAAAAATGACATCTAGTACAATTTCCTCATTATATAATAAATAGCCTATTGAAGATGTTCTTCATCCTTGGACGATTGTCTCAAAAGAACACTTTCAGTTGACACGGAATGGTAAATTTACTCTCGAATTAAATCGGCAAAGGAACCTAAATAGAAAGGGAATGAAAAATAGGGAAAAAAGAGGGGGTCCAAGCCTGCTGCCTGCATCTTCATAAGACTATAACACAATATTAAAAGAGAAAATTACCTATAACCCTACAATTAAAGATTAGCTTTCATAAATAAGGGGGTTAAGTTTAAAATTCAGATTTCAGGTGATAAATAAGATAATTAATTGTAATTAATAAAAAAATAATTAAACTTAATCTACATATTCATCCCCCCAACCACACCACACCACACCACACTCTACCCCTACCGTATGCCTACCCTGATTCATCCCAAACCCAATTCATTTTCAAACCCCAAAATTTCTCGACATCTTCCTTCTTCTCTCTCTCTTTGCCACCGACAATACCCACCCACCCTCACTCTGTACCCTCTCTTCTAACGTCGCTATATATGGCGATCCTGCTCTGCCACGTGCAACGGCACAGCAAGGCACCGCTGCTGCTGCCAGCAGTGGCGCCTGGCTTTTCCGCCGTCGCTACTGCGGTGGGGCTTGCAAAAATACAAGCGAACCAGGTGGTGGTGCTTGCAACAGCGGTAATCAACTCTCAGAGGCCGTCGTGCAATCTGGTGGTGATTTCAGGCAGCGTTGTTCAATCGGTGCCTCGATTTTAGAATTTGAATCTCCCACATTCTCTTCGTCTTCCCACCCTCACCGGCGGTGCGCGTCCGACACCATTTCCTTAATTCTTTCCCTATATTCTTCTTTCTTCTCCGGTCTGCAGTGTCGCGGCGGAAAGTAACTCGCCTACAGCACCGCGCCTACAGCAGACGGTTTAGGTTGGCTAACCAGCGAATTAAGATTTGCCTATTGATTGCTTGGTGGTGGCGGTGTTTGGGATTTTTTGTTGGGTGGTGGTTGTGGTATGGTGTGGTGGAGATTGAGGTTCTCTGTTTTATGTTCTATCTTCTTTGTGATTGTTGTTGGGTGGTTGTGATTGTGGTCTCTGTTATATGTGGATTTGATGTGGTGGCGGCAATGATTCCTGTGTTGGTGAGGTTGTGGTGACTCACAATTTGTTCAGCGGTGTGTAGTGGTGGTGGATCTGGTGTGACGTAGTGGTGATGGTGTTTTTCTGTGTGATTTGTTTGCAATGGTAGTGGTTCTGATGGTGATGGTGGTGCTACAGGTATTAACCACAATCAACCACAACCCACTTGATTTTGGCCTCAACGAAAATTTATTTGAATTTGGTGGCACGGGATGAGATTTCGACCAAATATGTGTTGGTTGTGACCGTTTGTGACCGGTTAATTGTGACTCGTTGTGACCAATTGTGACCGATTATGACAGTTTGTGGCCGATTGTGATCAATCCATGGGTTGGGGGTGTGATTTTCAATTTTCTGAAAATTTTGAAATCGCCGGAACGGTCGCCGAAGTGATCACCGGAGTAGTGCCCGAACCGGTGCCCGAGATGGAGGGAGGTGGTGTAGTGAGGAGATGGGGTGGGTGAGGTGTCATGGGGTGGTGTAAATAATTAATATATATTATATTATAATTTAATATTTAATAAATTTATTTAGCACCTGATTTTTGAAATATTTTAAGAAGTTTGTTATTTATGAAATGTGAACTTTAAAAATAAGAACTATGTATTGTTCCCATATTAAAAACAACAAATAAATATAAGAAAGACAATAAAAACAAAGAATAGGGTAAGATTTCCCTTATTGACGGTGTTATTGGGGGCCTCGACTTATTTTTTTATATAAGTAATATTTCTAAGAAATATTATAAAAATTTATACGGAGAAACAACTCAGGAAATGAGAATCCCACCCTCACCTCGCACCCTCACCTTGCCTACATATAGTCGAACTTGCTGTCTTGCTCCATTACCATCCCTATCTCGTGAGTTGCATTGATACCAGAATTTTCATAATTTGCAATCAAGATACGAGGCCTAGATATTGGTAACGATAGGTGTGGTGGCATGAGGAAAAATACTTATTTTTATTTTCGTTTTCCATTTATCCATAGTTTTCCTTATACTAGTTATAGCCCGTGCAATGAACGGACTGTGATATTTTTGAAGGTTATGTTAGTGTCGAATATTAATGGGAAGTTAAACTATTCTGAAAAGTTAGTAAGTTTTCACATAAATCTTATAGAAATTGACATAATAATTAGTCAAACTTAATAAAGACAATATTGAAGGAAGATCAAGATTAAAATGAAAGAAAACATGTGACCTTATTGTAACACAATGAACAAAACACACGCTGAAAAACATTAGCAAATGATCAGTTTTTAAAGTAAGTACATGATGCACAAAATGACTGCGAGCATATAGTCTGTAACTCTCAGTACAACTCTTGTGCTGTACAATGAAACCGTTCCCAATTTCTAGGTATTTGGTACCACCATAAAGAAGGGTTCGACCAAAGTAATGGGAACAAGTTCCCAGGGAGAACATGTAGAATACAGATGAAAGTTGGAGCTGTGTTATAATGAATTCCCAGACAGACACGTGGAAATCATGCTCAACTATATTTTCAACAATCATTGGCAAGAAATTGAAAAGGCCAAGTTCGATGACAAATCCTTGGCTCAAGACAGATAGAAGTACTGCATTTTGATCCGCCTTACCTGATTTCATTGAACTCTCAAACCCCCAGGGGCCAGATAGAATTGCCCCCACCAAAAGGCATAGAAAGCGAAAACAACTACACATGCATTGAAGAAGAATCCTACTGAAGTGTAGAAGAAAGAAAGCATCCTGAAGAAGTCCCGTCTATTACCTAACATGTACGATACATAGAAAGGGATAAACAATCATCATTCATCAATGCATTGAAAGAACCTTATAGAAGTGAGGAAACGGGTAAACATCCTTATGAAGTCCAGCCTACTATCCAACTTGTAGACATCTCGGCTGAGGAGTTGCACTCCACTCCCACTTGCAATCTTGGCCTCAAAACATAGAGATCTGATTTAAGCCAACATCTCTACCCTTGCCTAATTGAATGTACTTGTGATGGGTGATATTTCCACCCCAAAGTGTGCAATTAAATCTAGCAAAGATATCCTCATTGATGTTAAGCACTCTAGAACCCTTGCTTATTCCACCCCGAGTCAGAAACCAAAACCTGTGAAGCACATCTGGATGACCATAATGCATTCGGATTTTCAAAGGGTGAGCCATAATACGCTGCCCCAAGGTCACAAAACTTGTCTCCTGGGCACTGAGCAGGTGATGAGACTGGACCTGTAAATATGTGCTCCCAGAGTCCCAATATAGTCAGTCGGTTTCTTGATGCCATGGTTGTGCTGGAATTCCTCCAAAAAGTTTCGCATCTTTAGCGCCTCCTCAAAATAGTTGTCTTGGTTCATATCAATGGTCTGGATTGCATCTCCTCGAGTGAAGATGATGGCATGATTTTGATTTTCTGGTTTCCCCTCTTCAAGCTTCAGGGGATCACCGGGTAACTTGATCCTATAGATTTCCACTTCTCTTTGCAGCTTTTTATCATATTTCACCAGAATAATACTGTTTTTCAGTCTTCTCTTTGGACACCGCATCAATGTAAGCAACACGGAGAGCTTCATTGTCTTTCAACAGATTCAAGATTTCCTCAGCACGCTGATCCTTTTCGACCTTCTGAGTGCCATATAATCGATAAGCAACTACGTAAGTGAATTTAATCAGAAAGCAAATTTCATCGACTGAAGTTTTTGAAGGGGATGACATTATTGAGCGCAATCTATCTTTATTATCATTGAGGCTCATGAAATGAAGTTGCTGAGATCCTTCCATGATGTCTATCTCGTGTGTTGAATGTAGAAAAGTCAGCATGTCAAGACTCCGATTGTAGTACATCATTCCCGCAGTCGTGTGGGCCAGTGTCTGGCCTCTGTAAGATGCCCATAGCCGAATATCTCTCAACCTAGTTGTCCACAATTCTCTTTCACTTACCATCCCTTCCCGGTGCATTCTTATATCAACTTAAGCAAGTAGTAGCTCAATCTCTGCAATCTTTCCCTTAAAAACTGTTCTTACTGCAACGGTAAAATTAGGAGAGTTGACCCCATAAGACTTATCAACTATGAAGTATAATGAAGAAATAAAACAGAATTGAGGATTTTTAGGATACACAGAGTACTACCATTTGAGAAATTTTTAAGCTTCACAATTTCGTCAGCCATATCAACTATGCTGGAACATTGGACCTGGATGTGAAAGGCAAAGCAGTATCTACAACAACCTCAACTGCAGTACAAGAAAAATCCCAACTGATCAATCTTTACACGAAGTTTAGAATTCTTCAGCTAATAAATGAACGAAAAGTAGATTTTTCCAGTAATCCGATGGGAACTTACCATTGAATACAAATGCTATTTGATTTTGTACCCTGATGTAAATCCATCCAGTGCTCCAGAAAGTGTCATCACCAGAGAAACCCCAATTAACATTAAAAACTCGATACTTTATCACTTCATATCAATTTCAAAATGAATTAATTTCGAACTTCCACTTGCAAAGAAATTATTTAGTTTAACCAAACATGCACTATAAGAAAGCTGAAGATGAGGTCTCAATATGAGCACCATAAATGTAAAAGACATACCTCACCTCGACCTGTACAATAGCCATGCAATGAGAGAAAAAGAATGGGACATCCGAACCAATTTGATCTGTCCATTGTTGGAGTTCTTTTTCGTTGGCAACACAGCCGCTAAACTGATTTGCTGCCCATAAAGTTGTGGCGGCATTACTACTACCACGAACAAGTCCTGCCCCAGTTGGCACCTTCTTGTCAAGATGAATCTGCCCATAGAAATTTGTCGAGAAAAGAATCAAACTTGTACTCCAACTAAGATGTGGAAAACATTAATATTTATCTCTAAAAATCAAAGACGTTACCCAAAAGTGACTGTTAAATTTACGCACGTGGTATGGAACAAGTAATAATGCTAAGTATGGAGATTTGAATAAGCCTGTCACATTTGTTCATATGGGGATTTTTTTGTGCTAGAGAACAACATTCTTGTCAAAGATTGAGATTCATGTTTCGTTTTCCAAGAATCAGGCTCAGTTCTAAGAACACTCTTGTCTGACATCACAACGTGATTCTCATTTTGGGCAGTAAATTTTCTCTCATTAATAAAGGTTCTCAGCCAATATTCCAGCAATGTTCTCATTAGCAGGAAATATTTCACATTCGTTACCAACAATTTTTTTTCAGCAGGATGATGTAATTTGTTTATGATTTTCCTTTCTAATACCACTACATTATCATAGACTACAGCACAAGATTTTCCCTTGTCATCTATTTGTCCATTTGGAAAACCATGTACCTCATTAACAGCATTCTTATCAACCCTCTTGGGTGATTTTGCAAATTCATTGTGAAAACAAAATCTCCCATCATTATCGTCAATGCTTCTATCGGAGCTATCATGTATTTTACAAAACTTTCCAATCACCTATTGGGCCAGAGGAAAACCATTGTAACGACATAACTTTTTGTCACCGTCTCCCAAGAATTCTGGATCATCCACTCTTTCACTAAATTTTCCAATCACCGGTGGATGTTTCAGATTTTTAAAATATTCCAATCAAGATATATTGGCATCTTTTTCTTGCTCCTCGCTCCCATCTGATAAAGAACCTCCAAACCTCGTCTCCAACTCCCTAGACAGTAAATCCAGTTTCTGCATGACTCTACTGTGCCTACCCTCCACAGCCTTATGATTAGAGATTTGCCACAACAATTCCAACTGATTAAAGTACTTCAAAGTAAATCAATTTAATGGATGGAATGACCCCAAAACCCAACCCACATTCCTTCGCGACAAAATCCCATATATTTTTCCTCGAGAAGGCATCATATCCGCCTATTTTCCTCACTACCCAAAAAAGTTTAAACAAGTCCACCACTCTTCCATCACTACACAACGCCGAAATAGGCCAAATGGATTTGCTTGCAGACTTTTCCCTTAAAAAAGCTACAAATGCTTCATCAAAAAGACCTTTAGCCTCTCCTTATCGTAGCGTGAAAAGAGCATTCCTCAGTCGGAAAATCAAGTCTGCAAGAAGTCTCAACATCCTCTTCAACACTTTTCAAAATTTGAATCATCTCTTAAATTGGACCATCCCTTCATTAAATTCAATTTTTGTTATCCCCTTCTCTATAATAACTTCTTAGCCATTTTTCTTTGAAGGCTAATATATAACCCATAAATAAATAACGTACAATTATACACATTTTGATACAGCCATTTCAGAATCACACGCATGATATCATGAAGTTCAAATTTCCTCACATTCAACCATTCTATCCATAATTCTTGGGTGTAAAGTTGAAACTTTTTTTTTTTTTTCCAAAAATCATATAATTTATCCATTCGTACCTCCAAGGGAAAGGCTCTCTTTATTTATCTCCCTTTCCCCTTTTGCAAGGTGAAAAGAGTATTTGATTTGCAAAACTACTTCCTAATTCCCCTTGCTAAAGTTATAGAAAAATATTTAGTGATTTGCAAAATTTAGTGAAGCTAGAAAATCTGAAAGTACATATACCTTTCAAATCCACCTTTGTTTCCTCCATAGCGGAAACAATATAAAATCTCTACTTTTTATCGCTTCATAGAAGAATCCCGAAGGTGTGCTACTTTCACCTTAACTGCATAAGATAGGGCCAAGAGGCAGAGCATGTGATTCCTAGAAGAGTAGTGAAGATATAACCCTTTAGAACAAGCTCGATATATAGAATAGGATAATATAAGAAGTGATCTATGGGTGACTAATTTGAGTTCTTCAATAAACAAGAGATTATCTTCCTAACAAAGAGAAAATAGAAACATATATTTTTTTTTGTTCCCTTCCCGTGGCAAGTGATTTATAGAGCTTTTCTTCTCATTTCATTGCTAGGAAAAAAAATATCCCCAAATTTCAGAAAAAATTACAACTTGTTAGGAAAGCTCATTAAAAAAAAAAAAAAAGATTGAATTGAAATGAAAATCATATATATATATATGCATAACAGAATTGGAGAAAAAGTGAAAACTATAGATAAACATGGGTATTTTCAATTTCGATAGCTTATAAACAATTGATCTAAGAGAGAACCTAAAGATGTATACATAAGTAAATATTCCAAATCAAAGAATGGAAGCAATTGAGGCAAAATACAATTAAAATGGATAACGAAGATTGAATAAAAGAAATGGAAGGTAAGAGTTAGTTGAAACATACAAAATATTTTAAGATAAATCATCAAGAATTGACAGGTCAAAAATTCATTTCCAAAGAGGAAATTAACCATAGTGAATAGAAATATTAAATTAACATACTGTCCGATTTCTATGCAAGTGTTCTTGTTCTTCATTATGACTTTGTGAGTATATAAATAGTCTTCTTTATAGAAGGGATCAATGGATTGTGTCGACTTCTTTTTCGGGATATGAAATCATATACAAGAGATGAACGCGTCAAAAGGATAATTATATTTGTAGAAGTGTACGGGAGACTCTTAACAGTTAATAGCGTTGAATAAATTACAGACTCCATAATATACAGAATTGTAATGCTTATTTAAGAAAAATACAAAATATAACCCATCATATTGGTAAAGAACTATAATTGTACAATTTATTTAAAAATAAGTTTATATGTTCTCAGAAGAAAACAGTACAATGTACATAAAAATCAAAATCAAAATTAGTGAAAGAACGAACCATTGTCGAACGAACAAGTTAACATGTATAACATCAAATGCATCTCCATTTCTATGCCCCAAGTCTTTGTCATTTTAGATTGTTGTTAGCTGGAATCTATTTACTATATTAAAAAAGGATAGTTTCCCGCCGCTATACTGCAACAGTGTTCCCGCCACTCTACGAGCTTAGACACACTCAGGCGCTTGAGGAAATTCAGGACAAATTTTTTTATCAATTTTATTTGTGCAACAGTGTTCCCGCCCATAATTCTGGCCTCCATCCCACCCAAGATAAAAAAAAAAAAAAAAATTTGCAGCTTTTTTGAATTGAATACCGCCCACAATTTTGAATTCAATCCCGCCCCAACCAAAAGGCTTACTCCTTGCTTCATAAGCTGGAAAAATGCCCGACCTCTCGAAAAAAAGAAAAGCCTCCTCCTCAACGACTCTAACCTCTCTGTCTCCAAACTCCCCAAGTCAGCATGTTATCCCTCATTGGATACTTCCAAAATTCGAGCTTGATGAACGAAGTGCAGGTGGTCAGGTAAGCTTGATTTCTACAAAATAGACGTTATAGTTTTGAATTTTGATGGTAAACTTCTCCTTCCTTCCTTTCCATTTGCAATTTTGTTATAGTTTTCTGTTTTTTTTAGGTCATAGAGATTCCTCCTTCCTTCCTTTCCATTTCTCACGCAACCTGAATTGCAACCTCAATTTTTTTTTATATTTTTCGGTTAATCAACATTACAGGAGTAAAAAACTCCAAGAACGTGGCGGTTGAGAGAGGGGTGTAAAGGGCATTTGTTGGTCTTCTTGAATGGTAGAAAAACTGGGTGCAGAAGACCGCACGCGGAGGCTGGCGTCTCGCAAAGACACGCTTCATCCGTAGATTTGTAAAGGTTGGTGAAAGAATTGATCGAAAATATTGGGTTTCTTTCTTTATTAGTACTGGTTTAGAAGTCTATCTGAAAAATCAATGTAAATATGAATGTTTTAAATTCAGTTTAATGAAATTCGATGTTCAGGATCTTGACCTTTATTGGGGATCTTGACTTTTATTAGTGCATTTCATGAATATCTTCTTGCTTTTTATGAATTTATGAATATGCAAGCAATTTGATGAATTTTCTATCATTTTCGCCTCTTTTGAAAGGTGTATTTTTGTGGGTTTCTGCCTTGGCCATGTTTAATTTTAGGTAGGCGAATGTTGTATTTTTGGCGTGCTTCGCAAGCTTTAAGAACCGGATCCTCCGCGTGCGGAAGGTGGAGTGCCTCACTGCTGGGAGGAATGGTTCCTCCGCGTGTGCGGAGGTGGCTTGCCTCCGCACGCGGAGGACGCCCAATTCTTCCACCCTCCCCGACCAAATTACCCTAAGAAATCGCAATGTCTTTTTCTTTGAACAATGAGTTGCTCATCTCTTTTTCTCTCAAAACTCCACTCTTTCCCCTCCGACGCCGTCAACCACTCTATCAATCTCCGGCCCAATAGTTATTTTGTGACGAGGGCATCCCTCAACTTGGACGTGCATTCCGATTCGAAACCTTTACTTAATGAGAACCCAAAGAAGAGTTCACAAGTAATCGCCGACGAGAAAAATTTGTGGTGGGCTCCTATACAAGTGGCGCCTGTGGTGTTGGCCAAAGGTGGAAAGGGCCGTAAAGTGTACGATGTTGATGGGCAAGAATATCCGGACTTGACTTCGGTATTTCCGTCAATGCCCTCCGCCATACGGACCCCGACGGGTGCGGGCGCTGCAGCAGCAAGCCTCAGCCTTCCTTCACTCGATGGTCGCGCCGATGATGTTTTCTAGCCTTCGTAAACCATTGGAGCTTCGACTCGGCGACCAATATGAATGAGCCGCACGCCGGACATCTCCTCAAGCCGCTTCAAAGCTTGCATATTCACCGCCAATCATTGCCACAAAATCTCAAGTCGAGCCACATCGAAGCCGCTAGGCACACCCGAAGGGCAATTTATCCAAACATGCCGTCAAAGCATCACAAAGCCACCCGTACGGCGTCGTTGGTACAAAGTCCAAGTTTTCCAGACCAATTTACAAAAACGCCCTCCGTTTTCCTATCCACCTTTGACGGAGATTTTGATCTAAAGGAATTCATTTCTCTTTGATTCTTCGTAGATTTTCCCGACGTGAACTCACATTAACTGTCATTGACCGGTGTCGTAGAGTCAAACCCATAGGTTTTCCAGCGATCGGAATATGCTTTCTTCAGAGTAGTGGTGCTTGAAACACAAATCGAAGAACTTGAAGACGACTGATTATCGGAATCCGAGTCGATTCCGGCCGACAGAGACCAGCAGGAAGAGAAAAAAGCCATAAAGCCAACACTTTTGATTGGCTTGACTTCCATTCCTCTGCACGTGGAGGCACCAAACGGAGGACAGCCAGTTATTGTTTTAAATTTAATTAGCCAGTGTTATAATATTGATTTTTGTCTTAATCTTGGGGATTAGTTGATAAAATTAAGACAATAATTAAAGTTTGTTTTTTCCCCAAATTTTGTGCCAGTTATTGTTTTAAATTTAATTAGCCAGTGTTATAATATTGATTTTTGTCTTAATCTTGAAGATTATTTGATAAAATTAAGACAATAATTAAAGTTTGTTTTTCCCCCCAAATTTTGTGTGGAGGATGGTTCCTCCGCTTTAATATTGGATTGGAAAATATTTTCTTTTATGAGTGGCAAATTTTGTATTGGTGGTCAGTCACAAATTTTGTGAGTCGAAATCAGTATTGAATTGTCGTTTTACTTTTTAATGATTAAACGATTCAGTCATGACCAACTTTATATTGCAGTTACAAATCGTTCGGGATTGAAAATTCGCGATTGAGATGGAGTACTATCCAATTCAACAACAAATTTTGTTTTTAAAGAAGTTTTTCAAAATTTGAATTACTTATGTGGTGTATATATATTTATTTAAAATTACCAATTGACTCGCAAGTTAATTTTAAATTAATTCTATGAAGTGTTTTGCATCTAATTGGATTGAAAAATCAATTAGCATATGTTTCTCATATTAGAATTGTTTATCACTTAAAGAGTGTTTGGTAGAGATTAAAATCGGATTAAAATTGAAAAACTAGCCGTTATTGTTGACTTTTATTAGACGGGTGGGACCCAATAACGGCTATATTTTCAATTTTAATTGGATTTTTAGTGTTATCAAACAAGCCCTTAATATAAATTAATATAAATTTGTGCATCGCATCGTGCATCGCACGGGGGAAAGACTAGTTTGAATAAAAATCATATGATTCAAAGAAACCTTAAGCATTATTGGCTAAGAAGAATACAAATTAACATGAACTAAAATTATACACAACAACCTTATATGAATAGTAGAAGATGGATAGGGATGAATTTGGATTTAAAAAAAGCTTCAGAAGTGAATAGTAATCGGCGGATTAGGGATAACTCAAAGGTCAATTTATCTTTAATTTAGCTTAAACTTATATTTGGATCATTGGATGGAGACACTACACAAGGGCTAAACACACATGGAAATAAAAAGACTGAGAGTGAATGTCATGGAAAAAAAACAAGAATTTGGCAGTAACATATATTCTGGACCATTAAGAGCTAGTATTGAACTAAAATTCATACGCAGTCGTGTGATGTGTCTCGTGAAATTATGTCGTGCAAAAAACATTGCAATGTTAATTGACAAGACGACGAAAAATATGTTATAAATTACTAGTGATGACTTAACGTGAGTAAAAGTGTAAAGAATATAGTTCCTGTCTAAATTCTTTATATTTGTGAATAGAGAAAAAGATGTAATGTTCATACTTATTACGACAATTACATTATTTTTGCAATTCTTAGTTCATGTGTTTAGAAAACTACGCCCATCTTATCTTAAACCAGGTGACACTTTCTTCCCATGTATTTATTGACGCACGTACAAAAACATACGTAGCTCTTTATTTTATTTCTTTCCAAGCACATGCTGAAAATACCTATTTATCTGGACAGAAATGCCATGTCAAGAACAAAGATATCCGGAAGTTCCGTGACGGTATCTATGTCAGTGAGAAGGCAACCGTCGTTGAGGAAGAATGAGTAGTTAGGTTGTAGATTGTTGGTTTTGTTCTGGACCGGTGGTCTTCCCTTTATCATTAAGTTTATGCGGAGATTCCATACAGACTTTTTTGGGACTTCTGAGTTTACAATTTTTTTTTATGATATTTCCAGTTGAAAAACTTGAAAGTGATTTGGCGAGGTTATGGATATAATTCTCCAATTTAAATCACATTACGTTTTTATCAAGTTTGATTGTGTCTATTCTTGCAAGTGACTTTTTCTTGTGGGCATCCATTCTTGTTGTAGTTTGAGTGTATCTCTCTCTCTTAGAGACAAATGCAGTTGTATTATCATACACGTCTTACTTCTTTTTATATATATTATGGACCGACCTCGCCTTCCTGTTGGACCACTGGATTAGTAGATTGGGTATTGAAAAATTTCGCTCATTGTGGCATTCTTGTTCCTGGAATGCAACTGGTCCGAAGTTCTTAAGTGCCAATTGTAGGTGTCCAAGTATTCTTAGTAAAGGTATTTATGCAGTCGGGACTTGTGATTTCTAAAGCAGTGTGTAGAGGTCGAAACCTGAAATTATGGTAAGATCTTTGTTGTGTCCAAACAAATTATTTGTTAGGTGCACTTTTGGTCTTACTATGATCATACTATGATTGTCTCATACTATGATCATCTACATTGTTGGGATGAGATCAAACAGATTAGCTCACAAATCAACAATAATATGTATACCAAAAGAAACCAAAAATGAACTGTAATGGATTAACACAATAAACTGTAAATAACTCGAGCACAAAGATGAACTGAAAACGTATCTTTATTTGAAGGAAGCCCACAGGCTGCACATCAAAGAATATGTGCTTCAATCACAGAATAAATCACCGTTCATGTACAAATCAAACCCCAAAGTAAGATTACAAAAGGATAGACACTCAGACAAACCCTTTATCGCACAAATGAGATCTCCCGTTTGAATACAACACGGTTCACACAAGAACTAAACACTCAACTCAATGAAATCACACAAGATTACAATACTGAGTGAAGAAAATCAGAAATTAAAAGAGTATTTTGATTTCTAAGAAACAAAGGAGAGAACTCTCAAGAACGGCACAGAAAATACGAGCAGAATGGAAGAATCTCGAAGCCAAGTGTGTTGCTCAAACCCTAGAAGCCCCCTTTAAATGAGTCACTCAACAGTCACCAATCTAATGGTGTTGAAGGCGACACGTGGTGACATCTGAGGCGTCCAAGAAATCAGGTTAGTGAAAAACACAACTTTAAACCATTATTCAAAACACGTTTCTTACACCAGGTAAACAAAACAGAAATGAGCTGGGCCAACAAATTCAGCCCAACGTGTATTAGCATCATTGTGCCATTTTCCCTTCATACTCCACCTTGGTACAATGTCGGAGACCATGGATATTCCGAACGGAGCGAAGATCAAGGTGAAAGTAAAAATGATTGAAGTGGAAGGTCCTCGGGGCAAGTTGACCCGGAATTTCAAGCATTTGAATCTGGATTTCCAGTTGATTACCGACGAGGCCACTGGAAAGAGGCAATTGAAGGTCGATGCCTGGTTCGGATCCAGGAAGACCGCCGCCGCCATCCGCACGGTGCTCAGCCACGTCGATAACCTGATCACTGGTGTTACTAAAGGCTATCGCTACAAGATGCGGTTTGTGTATGCTCACTTTCCGATCAATGCTTCGATCACTAATGGAAACAAGTCCATTGAGATCCGTAGCTTCCTTGGAGAGAAAAAGGTCCAAACTTTAGCATTTTACACGCATCATATTAATGTCCATGCATTCATTAGGATAAATATGAGAAAGCGCCTTAATAAAATATTTAGCAGCAGAATAATGTATAACTCGTTTGACATAATGTTGTTAATTGGCTGCATCCTCTTATGTAATGTAATCTCTTTAATTTAATAATTATGCATTGTGCTTTGCATTTACTGGAACTTGTTTTCTCAATTAGAGGAAATGAGAAGTATCTTCTAGAAAGGGAATGCATCTCTCTATTTGATTTTATTTCACAAAATATACTGCATTTTTTATGCTTTAGGAAATATATGTTTGCCTGATTAAGATTATGACATATTGAAACCTCCAATGATATTTACTAGCATCAATAAGAATGAAATTAAAATGAACCGTTTTCTATGTTGATATTATAGGGATAGTAGGATATTTGTTTGCTGTATATTTCGGCATTGATTCTACAGTAATGGCTGCTGAATTGTAGTCTCATAGATCTGGCAACTTCTTTATGCTACGAGTTCCATAGGCTTGCACGTACTTAAGCTTGTTTGTCACCAAAATCAAATTTTGAATTAGGAGTTGTGGATTAAACTATTCTTTCTGCTTATTAGATCAGGTGAGGAAAGTTGGGAACTTCTACAATCAGCTGAGAGCTCCTCAAGATTTTAATGTATCATTATTGATCACAATGTCATAGTTAAAGTCATCTAAAACCCCCAAGGAAATCAGATTTCTTTGTAAATCATGCACATATCTAGTCTTTTCAAGAATCAACTTATTATTTCCTATTAAGTTCAAAGTGATAGTTTCTATACCTTTTACTTGACATGTTAGGCGACTACCCATTAAAACATTACCACCAGTTACATTTTCAAAATCAATGAACAATTTCTTATTAGGACACATATGATAGGTGCAACCAGAGTCAAGAATCCACTCTTGGCAAGGTGGACAGCTAACAGCCACATAATCTTCATCAATATTAGAGTCATTATAAACCAAAGCAGCCCACCATCATTTTTATACTTATTTGTAGAGTCCTAAAGCCTTTTAGGACAATCTTTAATAAAATGATCTTCTTCTAGACAATAGAAACATTTTTTCCCTTTTGTCTTCATTTTATTTTTGTCCTTAAAGTTGCCATATTTTTAATGTCCAGGTTTCTTATTAAAATTACCATTCTTGGGATTAAACTTGGACTTCATCATCAGGTTAATGCAACTAACAAACTTTTTCTTATTAGATTTTAACTCTAACTCTTTAGACCCTAAAGCATTAATGATCACTTTAGTGGTTAGAGTGTCCCTCCCATATTCAATTGCATGTTTAATATCTTTATATTTATCACCAATTGAATTCAATAAAACCACATCCAATTGCCCACTTGAGAGTTTCTTGGCACAGTTGACAAAGTCACGGGATAGTCTACTAAACCTATCAATGTTGGTTTCAAGGTCAAGTGAAGGGTCCAATTTAAAACCAAAAAAATGTTTTAAAAGATACATCTTATTAGGCATGGTTTTATTCAAGTAAGTGGTTTCCAATTTTTTCCAAAGTTCAGTAGTAGTCTTAGTCTCACCAATTTCTCTAATCACATTGTCAGACAAATGCAAGAAAACGGTACTCCATGCAGTTTCATCTTGTTCAATCATTTTACTAGTTTCAAGATCAGTAAGTCATTACTCATCAATAGCCTTATCACATTTTTGTCGAAGTAAAAAAAAAAAATTCATTTTCTAGCGCCAGAGACTAAAGTCTCATTTACTATTAGAAACTTCAATTTCAAACTTTGAAGAAGTCCTTTTGGAAAAAAAAATATGAATGAAATGGATGTATGCAGATCAATCAGACACCAAACAGTGACTTGCAATGCAGAATCAGAAAAGTATCACCACTCAAGGGACACAACAGAGTATATAGATTGCAAGTACAGAGAGCAGACACTTCAGAATTATATCACAATGTACACAATTTATCCAAAACAATACAATCACAAATTGTATCAAAGGCAAAAAATTATATACACTAATTAATCAAGCTTGTATAATACTGTAGAATGATTTTCAAAAATCAAGATTATCAAGAATCTTGACTGTGATCCAAGTAACCCTCAGATTCTAGACAACTCTTGGTTTCTGGACAAAGGAATTACAAGGAGTCAATAGTTCAAGTTTTCAAAACACAAGTCAGAATATCTACACAATGCAGAACACACAAACATGGTAGAAAAACTAACTAAATACAGTAACCAAAACAGGACAATATCCACACAAGGCAGTAAACCCAATCAAGTCAGAACACCCAAAACACAAATTTACAGCTTGATTTACACGTGAATAATTCAAGAAATGGAAAGATCTCACCAAAACCCCTTATTAAGGTTTCAAGAAAACACGAAGAGCAGCTCAGGTAAAAGTCACAGTGTCAAGATTGGGTGCACACAGTATCAAGAACTCCCTCCCAACGCTCTGATACCACTGTTTGGAGGAGATCAAACAGATTAATTCACAAATCAACAATAATATGTATACCAAAAGAAACCAAAAATGAATTGTAAGGGACTAACACAATAAACTGTAAATAACTCGAGCACAAAGATGAACTGAAAACGTATCTTTATTCGAAGGAAGCCCACAGGCTGTACATCAAAGAGTCTGTGCTTCAATCACAGAATAAACCACTGTTCATGTACAAATCAAACCCCAAAGTAAGATTACAAAAGGATAGACACTCAGACAAACCCTTTATTACACAAATGAGATCTCCCTTTTGAATACAACACGGTTTACACAAGAACCAAACACTCAACTTAATGAAAGCACACAAGATTACAATACTGAGTGAAGAAAATCAAAAATCAAAAAGAAACAAAGGAGAGAACTCTCAAGAACGGCGCAGAGAATACGAGCAGAATGGAAGAATCTCGAAGTCAAGTGTGTTGCTCAAACCCTAGAAGTCCCCTTTAAATGAGTCACTCAACAGTCACCAATCCAATGGTGTTGAAGGCGACACATGGTGACATCTGAGGCGTCCAAGAAATCAGGTAAGTGAAAAATACAACTTTAAACCATTCTTCAAAACACGTTTCTTGCACCAGGTAAACAAACTAGAAATGAGTTGGGCCAACAAATTCAGCCCAATGGGTATTAGCATCATTGTGCCATTTTCCCTTCATACATGATTGCAGAATAGCCAAATAGTTGGGACTCTGAATGTCGCAACCCTTTGAGGCACATAAGCTTGGATGTTTATATATCAGTCCCTCTCAGTTGTCCCAAAGAAGGCATTAACTTCATTGAACCCTACTGACCCCCCCTCACTAACCACCACCCCAACTCCCGGTACTTGTGCCTGTCTTTGTAGGGCAGATGCTGATAATTCTTTAGCAAGTGGGTAGGCTAGATATGTTTATAATGTAGCTAAACCACATACGAATCTAATCTTAAAATTTCTGGCGATTGGATTTAACTGGACCGTTGAAAATCTGACCTTCGCATGATCATAGTCCTTAAATTGCTAGATTCCACATTCTTCTCTATTGTGCCAATTTTCCCTCATGGGTTTCGACTGGTTCTTAGGTATTGCTGCAATTTCAAGTGAAAAGGGTTTTACTCAAATATCTGATCCAGATGTTGGAAATGATCTTAAATATCAAGCCGGAAGAGCAATCTATGCTTTGCCTATTCGCATTTTCAACCCTGCCAGTCTAAATCCAGCCTCATTTGAAACTACCGCCTCCTTCCAATTTTGGTATCCTGCAAACGCTTCCGTTTCAAATCCCTTGAGAAATCCTTTGAGGGCCTCTAATTTGAGCGTCCCGAATTGAGACAGTGGCCTAACCTTTATTATAGTTTCCAATGAGTTTACAGTGGGACGGCCTGGTGCATGGCTTGGTATGCGCAATGACGTATGTGATGAGGATATAAATATGCGGGTGTCGAATTCGATGATCATCAAAACCCCGAGTTTGGGGACCCGAATGACAACCATGTCAAAATCAATTTGTGATGTAGGACAATTAGTTTTGGAGTTTGAAGAAGTGCTGGACAGGAAATTAACGAAGAAAGATCGCGCCAGGGGCAATTCGGTCATTTGTCGCGACGGTGTCGAAATGGGCTGAAATTTGGCAGGTTGATTGGAAACGACCTGAAAAATTGGGGTCGACCCGAGATCTCGGGATTTTAGCCAAATTCCTTTGTTTAGGTCTTCAAATAATTAATTTGCATATTTCCCGTTTTAAATTATCGCTATTTTTTGAATGTTTTAATATTCTATGTTTTTAGAGTTTCTTGTAACGCCTATTTAAAGGCTTTTCAACGTTTTTCGACTCATTATTGAATGATATAAAATTTCGTTTCTTTGGTGGATTCCAAATTTGGTTCTTTAGATTTACGTTTGTAAAATCTTCGCCTTCCGTTCTGCGTCAAGTGGTATCAGAGCATGGATTTACCTTGTTTTTCAATGCCCAACAACAATGAATGAGGAAGAGTTAATCCTCACGACGCTGGTCGCAGGGATACAGATGCAGATATGTGGGCAGCGATTGACGAACAGAGGCAAGCGATAGCGAGATTGGAGGCTATGGTTCAGCGTCTGTTGGAGCGTCCTCCTGTCCCTATTGATGGTGGCGCCCTCAACCGTCTTGCGGTAGAACGCCCTCCTAGGGTCTTCAGAAACAGTCCATATGCTGATATTAGCGATGATGATTCAGAAGAGGAGTTCGCAGGCGTTCCAGAAAATCAGCAAAAGGGTCACAATCAGCCCGATTACAGGATCCTCGCTGACATACCATTGTTCCATGGTAAGTTACAGAATGAGGAGTTTTTGGATTGGATCTCTGAGGTTGAACGATTCTTCGATTTCACAGAGGTCACGGAGGAACGTTAGGTCAAACTGGTTTCATATAAATTGAGGAGCGGGGTTGCTATTTGGTGGGATCGGTTGCAGATGGATAGGCGGCGCCAAGGCAAGACTTCCGTCCAATCTTGGAGGCTGATGTAACAACTCATGATGAACAGATTCTTGCCGCCTGATTACGAACAATTCATATTCCAAAGCTTCCAGAATTGTGTCCAGGGGAACAAATCTGTTGCAGACTATATAAAGGAATGGTCCAGGCTTTCAGTTCGGAATAATCTGAGTGAGTCAGAGGTGCAATAGGTTTCCAGGTATTTGGGAGGATTAAAGCCGTCCATTAGAGATAGAATTGGGTTTACAGGTGGTTTGGACAGTTGATGAGGCACACAATATGGCCCTGAAGGCAGAATCTACTCGTTTTTCCAACTACAAGAAGGATACGGGGTGAGTCATCTTATACAACCGCGAACGGGGCAGGTTCATATCACCTGATGGCCAGATTCCATCCAAATCAGCTACGGACTAGATTCAACGAAGTACGGCCTCTACTAATAATCAGGCTAGAATTCGCCCGACAGCAGTTGCAAAAGAAGTCCCACGAACACCAAATCCGTATGCTAAACCAGGTGATTTTAAATGTTACAGATGTGGCCAATCGGGCATCACTCAAATGATTGTCCATCCAGAAGATCAGTGAATTTTGTGGGTACTGGAAAGGATGGTGAAGATGAGCAGTATGTGGACGAAGGGGCTGAAGTGGAGGAACTGTTGGATGGGGCAGAAATTGCAGAAGAGCAGGGATAGTTTGTAAACTGTGTGGTTCAGCGTGTCATGTGCTCAACAAAGGTGGAGGATTCCTCGCAGAAAAATAATATTTTAAAAGCTTGTTGCAGTGTGCAAGGTAAGGTCTGTGATTTGATTGTTAATACTGGAAGTTGTGAAAATTTTGTGTCCAAAAGACTGGTGGAGCATCTGAAGTTGCGGGTTGAAAAACACCCGAAACCTTATGTAATTGGGTGGATCCAGAAAGGGCCTAAGGTGAACTTGACAGAAGTGTGCAAAGTTCCTATTTCAATTGGACAACATTACCGAGATGAGATGGTTTGTGATGTAGTCGACATGGATGCTAGTCATGTGTTGTTGGGGCGTCCATGGCAGTTTGATGTGGATGTGACCTATAGGGGACGAGATAATGTATATGTTTTCAATTGGGAAGATAGAAAAATCGCAATGGCTCCAAAGCGGAGTTCGGTTGGTGTCTCAACTAAGGCTACATCGGGAGTTCAATCATTACTCTCCTTAGTTACTTCTCTAACAGATTTCTAGTGATAGAAGAGAAGGAGGAGCAGAGGAAGGTGGTACCTGAGAAGGTGCAGTCCCTTTTTGGCCGAATTCAGTGAGTTGGTATCCGATGATTTACCAAATGACCTTCCACCATATTGATTTGATTACGGGATCGATTTTACCGAATCTGCCACACTACCGAATGAGTTCGAAGGAAAATCAGATTTTGCAGGAAAAGGTAGAAGAATTGATGAAGAAGGGGTTTATTCGCGAGAGCATGAGTCCATGCGCTGTCCCCGCATTGCTGGTTCCAAAGAAAGATTGAAGTTGGAAGATGTGTGTTGATAGTCGCACCATAAACAGGATAACAGTCAGGTACAGCTTTCTAATTCCACGGTTGGATGACATGCTGGATATGTTAGAGGGTTCGAAGTTGTTTTCAAAAATTGATCTGCACAGTAGGTACCATCAGATTCGGGTGAAACCAGGTGATAAATGGAAAAGGCTTTCAAGACGAAGGATGGACTCTATGAGTGGTTGGTGATGCCATTCGGACTATCAAACGCACCGAGCACATTTATGCGGCTTATGAATCAGGTATTGCGACCTTTCATTGGAAGGTATGTAGTCATTTATCTTGACGATATATTGATTTACAGTCGGAGTGAGAGTGAGCATATGGATCATCTTCGGGCTGTGTTGGAGGTGTTGTCCAAAAATAAACTATTTATTAACTTTAAGAAGTGCAGTTGGCTGACTGAAAAATTGTTATTCTTGGGGTACATAGTCAGTTCAGAAGGAATATTGGTGGATGAAGAGAAAGTGAAAGCCATTCGTGAGTGGCCAACATCGAAGACAGTAGGAGAAGTGAGGAGTTTCCATGGGTTGGCGACGTTCTACCGTCGATTTATTAGAGATTTCAGCAGCATTGTAGCACCTATAACCGAGTGTCTGAATAAAGGAAAATTCAATTGGGGTGAAGCAGCTGACATGGCTTTTGTAGTGATCAAGGAAAAGTTGTGCACTACTCCCGTCCTTGCCTAGCCCAGCTTTGAGAAATTATTTGAGGTAGAATGTGATGCCAGTGGAATTGGGGTTGGAGCAGTTCTTTCCCAAGAGAAGAAACGAGTGGTATTCTTTAGCGAAAAACTCAGTGATTCGCGGCGGAAGTGGAGCACCTATGATCAGGAATTTTACGCCATTGTTCGTGCTCTAAAACATTAGGAGCATTATCTGATTTAGCGGGAATTCAAATTATATACTGATCATTAGGCGTTGAAGTACCTAAACAGTCAGAGGAGTTTAAGTAATATCCATGCCCGATGGTCAGCCTACTTGCAAAAATTTCCTTTCGTTCTGAAGCATAAGTCTGAGGTTCTGAATAAAGTAGCCGATGCATTAAGTCGACGTGCAAGTTTGCTAGTGACTATGCAACAAGAGATTGTTGGGTTCGAGTTTTTGAAAGAATTGTATACTGTTGATGAAGACTTCGCTAAGGTGTGGGAGAAATGTGTCCTGCAGCAAACAGAGGGGGAGTTCCATATTGTTGATGGCTACCTGTTTCATGGTAATCAGCTATATGTTCCTCGGAGTTCCTTGAGGGAGGAACTGATAAGAGAACTACATGGTAGGGGTTTGAGTGGACACTTGGGACGTGATAAAACTATCAGTGGAGTAGCCGAGAGGTATTACTAGCCTCAGCTGAAACGCGACGTGGGAAATCTGGTCCGTTTATTATGTTTGTCAGACTTCAAAGGGTCAAGCTCAGAATACTGGTTTATACATGCCTCTACCTGTGCCAAATGCAATATGTGAAGATTTATAGATGGACTTTGTTTTGGGGCTGCCTCGAACTCAGCGTGGAGTAGATTCTGTATTTGTCGTAGTTGACAGGTTTTCTAAAATGGGGCATTTTATCCCATGCCAGAAAACATATGATGCTTTTTATATAGCCCAGTTATTCTTTTGTGAGGTGGTTCGTTTACATGGAGTTCCCCAGTCCATCACTTCTGATAGGGACTCGAAATTCCTTAGTCATTTTTGGGTTACACTGTGGCGGCGGATGGATACTACTCTGAAATTCAGTAGCACAGTACATCCACAAACTGATGGACAGAATGAGAATCTGAACAGGACGTTGGGGAATTTAATATGCATCATTTGTGGTGATAAACGAAAACAGTGGAATGTGGCCCTGGCGCAAGCCGAATTCGAGTATAATAATGTGGTTCACACTGCTACGGGTAGATCCCCTTTCTCTTTGGTGTATTTGAAGCCTCCTAGACATGCATTGGACTTGGCTCACCTTCCTAAGGTTGCTGGTTCCAATGTGGCTGCTAAAAATATGGCTGAACAGGCTCGTAATGTTCAGGCAGAAGTGAAGGCTAGGTTGGAGGGGAAGAATGCAAAATATAAGGCTGCTGCAGATGTCAAGAGGCGTGAGAAATTGTTTGCTGAAAGTGATTAGGTGATGGTATTTCTACGCAAGGAGTGATTTTCTCTTGGTTCCTATAACAAGTTGAAGCCGAGAAAATATGGTCCCTACAAGGTAGTCAAGAAGATCAATGACAATGCCTATGTGGTCGACTTGCCTGCTGATATGAACATCTCTCGCACCTTCAATGTGGCTGATCTGTATGAGTTTTGCGATGATGTTCCACTCTATCCAGCATATAACTCGGGGTCGAGTTCTTCACAGGTGGGGGAGACTGATGTAGGATAACTAGCTTTGGAGTTTGAAGAAGTGCTGGACAGGAAATTGACGAAGAAAGATCGCGCCAGGCGTAGTTTGGTCATTTGTTGTGACGGTGTCAGAATGGGCTGAAATTTGGCAGGTTGATTGGAAACGGCTTGAAACATTGGACTCGGCCCGAGATCTCGAGATTTTAGCCAAATTCCTTCGTTTAAGCCTTCAAATAATTAATTTGCATATTTCCCGTTTTAAATTATTGCTATTTTTGGAATGTTTTAATATTCTATGTTTTTAGAGTTTCTTGTAATGCCTATTTAAAGGTTTTTCAACGTTTTTCAACTCATTATTGAATGATATAAAATTTCGTTTCTTTGGTGGATTCCAAATTTGGTTCTTTAGATTTACGTTTGTAAATCTTCGTCTTCCGTTCTGCGTCAATTTGGGAAGCATAGTTTCTACCACGGCCATTGATGCGTCCCGTGGGAATTTATCTCAAAGATGGCTTAATACACAGAGCTTGGATATCGTATGATGGAAAGAAGAAATATATAGACATCTACCTCGGACAAGATAGCAAAGAACATCCTTCTAAACCTATGTATTCTGGTAATCTTGATCTCTTACCTTATTTGAATGAATATATGTTCATTGGATTCTCAGCTTCCACTGGAAATCACATACAAATTCACAATATTTTGTACTGGAATTTCACTCCTGTAAGTCAAGCCAATCTTTGAGTTCCTTCACTAGAAACGTGTGAAAGTAAAATCACAGTTCAAAACAACGAAAATCGTGAAGCTTCTCACAAGAAAACCCCTACTAGTTTCTTGCAGTTACACTGTAAACGCGCGAAACACTTTGTTTATCTATTTTTATTAATCTGTACTTGAACGAGGAAGCGAAATCAGAAGAATAAAGATGAAATTATGGTGCTTATTGAAAAAAAAAGCAACATCCAAGGCCGCCAAACAAGCCCCGAAAATTCACAATATTAGAAATTTCTTCTGCTACAAGATGTTTTGGTTACATATTCTTGGCAGTGATAATAGGAGTATTACATTCAAAGCCACCTTGTCAAACGGCTGCAGCACAGCGGTGAAGAGATTCTCCGGCCAGTCTTTCACTTCATGTGGACTGGATAAACGAAGTATGCATAAGGAAATTAAAACCATTAGTAAAAATCGCCACCCGGATTTGATTCCGATCAGATCGAGGTGCTTTGATCATCAAGAAACTATAGTTGTGTATGATTATATTTCCAATGACAGTCTTGATAAGTGGTTGTTCGGTGTTGGAGTTTTGCCGTGGACTTTTTGGTTCCGGGTGGTTAAGACGTGGCTGAGTCAGTGAGTTATCTTCATTCCATGGAATTGGCTCACAAGAATGTTAAAACAAGTAGCGTCTTTCTTGACGTTAGTTTCAGAGCAATGCTTGGTGATTTCCGGTTTATTTTATCGTCATTGAGTCAACTCGGTTTGAGGCATTAGTGAGTTAGAAAGTAGACATTTTCGAGTTCGAGGTAAGTTTTATCGGGTAGGTGCAGGAGTTCGAAATCGGGTGAGATGGACTTGTTAGACTTGGCATGGGCCTTGCACAAGGCTGACGAGAAAGTAAATTTGGGAACAAATTACAAAAAACAGGTGTTTAAAGAATGATTTTCAAAAATCAGATTTAATGTTTAATTATTCAAAAATCAGGTAATAATTTTATATTTTCATTAATATTAAACATAATATTATTAACCCTAATTTTATCAATTCATTCTCCCAATTCCTTCTCCCACTCTCGTCTCCTCCCTTCTCTCCATCCCCCTCTCCCCCACAAACTCTCATTTGATAACCACAGCCCGATGCCAGTGCAACCCTCCCACCACCACCTTGTTCAGCTACTCGGGACTGTCCTTCCACATCCCGGCACCGTCGCTGCTGTTGATCCCTATGCTGCTAAAACAAAGTTGGGTCTTTCAAGAACTGCAAATGGGTCTTCGTTGTCAACCAAGGACAGGCACACTAAAGTCAATGGCCGGGGCCGCAGCGTGAGAATACTGGCTTTGTGTGCCGCCCGTGTGTTCCAGTTGACATAGGAACTTGGCCACCGCTCTGACAGGGAGACTATCGAATGGCTTCTCTGCCAAGCCGAACCTGCTATCATTGCCGCAACTGGCACGGGAACCGTCCCTGCTGACAACATTTCCACTGCCCGCACCATTCCCCTCTCCCCGTTCTCCTTTTTGACTTTTTTTTTTCAGTGGAGGTGGTTGTGGCAGTGGCGGAGGTGGTGGTGGTAGCGGCGGAGGTGGAGGTGTGGGCTGTGGGTGTGTTTCTGTTGGAGATGTTTGGCATTTGTGACCTATAAAATAGGTAATATGCAAGTGATTGATGGTGGAGGTGGTTGTCAGTGGCTTTGTTGGTGCTGTTGTGTTGGTGGCGGCGTGGTGAGGGTGGTCGAAAGTGGCCATAGTGGTAGTGGCGGTAGTATGTGACCAAAAGTTTGGTAATCTGTGACAAAATGTTTGATAATTTGTGACCAATTACACAACTATGACCTAAAAGTTTAATAATATGTGACTCAAAAATAATTTGTGACCAGCTAATTTAAAAATCTGTGACCTCGAAATAATATGTGACGTACAAAATTTTTGATCTGTGATTTCGAAATAATCTGTGATCAATTAATTTTAAAATATGTGATATGTAACCTATAATTATGTATATGTAACCATTAATTATATAACTGTGATTTTATTATATTTAATTAATAAATATTTTTAATTATTTAACTAAAACCTGATTTTTGCATTAATCAAACTTAAAACCTGATTGTTGAATTGTGTATAATTAATTCCTGACTTTTGAACTCTTCCCTAAATTTGGTGGATAGGAATATGGGTTTGGTCATGAACCCGGATCAGGCTATTTGGGTTATGGAAGTCGGATTGTTGTGTGCATTGAATGACAAAATTTGGTAAATAATTAATGTTGACGTGCATTATACAGCCACCCATTCAATAATTTTGGTCCTAACATGTGATGTCAGATTAGATTGTGTTGGAATTTTGTATTGGAAATTGGTTGTGACCAATTGAAATGATTTAAGTGGAAATTCCTTATTTGGTGAATGAGAAATTAAGTCAAACTTAAACCACTTAATACTTGAAATTATTGGAATTGTGTAGAATATTGTGGAATTTAAGTGTCAAACTCATCTTAAGGAAAAAGTGTCAAACACTTGCCTCGACCGATCGCATCACTTGCATTTCATCTTTCTCATTTCTGATTTTATTTATGCTTGATTTCAGAATATGGTTAATTTATTTATGTGTTTTATTGAAAGGTTTGAATTGAAGAACAACATGCGTTTACTCATATTGGGAAGTGAAGAATTCATATTATTATATTCGAAGTCGGTAAATCGCTATTTTATCTTCTCAAATCAGATTTCGGTAAGTCGAATGATCTTTCGATTTTGCGCATATTAACGACATGCTCTTAATGAATATAATATACACATTATCGGTGTAATATCTCCTACATTCTTAAGATGAATTTTGGGTTTAATTGTGCATGTTAGATAGACAACTTACGTGGGTTTTGTAGCATATAAAATATGTTTTATATGCATGCGTGACTTCGGTTTTGAAAGTGGGAAATCTATGTTTCAAATTCATTCTATTGAATTTACTGTTGAAAGTTACCATAGTCATGATTATGGACATTAATCTGTGTGGTGTGAATTACATTTTAATGGCATTGGTGGCTGCAGAATGCTGACATAATTAATGTATATATTGCTGTAATAATTATGTCATGTTCAACGGAATTTTGGAAAAAAAAAAAGGAAAAAAAAAGGGGGGGGGGGAATATGCCTAGACTATTTCCAAAGGACATGACTGTCGGTTAACATGCATGAAGTGGTTCTTCATTATTTTAACCGTTGTCTCCATTATAATTCTGCACATGTGTTATTGCTATGTGCTTATTAATGTACCAATTATATTTAGTATTTGCATGCCTGGAACAAATGCATAAAGTGAAATGGTGCATGATTTTGGCCTAAAAGACAATCTGTTTAGTGTTTAATTGTCAAAAATGTGTATTGCTCTGCCAAATTTGTAAACATTGGCCGTTAACCTCTTCAATCCGAATTTTCTATTTGTGTTCGGTGTGCATTTTATATTCTGGAATATGTTCTCTAAAATTAAGGACATTGGTTCTATATCCGGGTTGAATTTATGAAGAATTAAACTGCCAGAATACTTGTTATGAATTTGAGTGTGATACAAATTTTGGCTGGGTGTAGACGTGCAGTATATAATATGGAATCCATGCACGTTAGTTTGGATGCATTGATTCCTTTGCATCATTTGGAGATATATTTGGATCTTATTGAAATCAGACAACG
This sequence comes from Fraxinus americana, assembly GCA_035079005.1. Taxonomy (NCBI): domain Eukaryota; kingdom Viridiplantae; phylum Streptophyta; class Magnoliopsida; order Lamiales; family Oleaceae; genus Fraxinus; species Fraxinus americana. The sequence continues at coordinate 31,612,405 of CM068710.1, read as the reverse complement.
AACGAAAAAAAAAATGCCAATTATTTGTTTTCATTAAAATTGATGATGATCAATAATTTATATGCATGGAGGATATCTATGTTCCTTGGGTTGGAGAATATTTAATATATATTACTCGCACTTGCTCACTTGAGGATGCATGCTTTCATGTTGGAAATTGTACTAACTTTGGTTGTTGATGATAGCCTCAAATAATTTGATGAAATTAATTGAGTTGACTTATGCAAATCATGGTTGCATTCTAGCATGACAATATATGCTCTTGTCACAATGGGTATTAAGCCGCCTAATCACGTGGTGGAAAATTTATGGAATAATTTAGGATCATTTCATATGAGAAATCAAGACTCTTGAAAATAATTATTTTCCGAAGGAAATATCTCTTCATAGAGATTGATTCGAAGAGGTGTGTCCTCTTGTTTCGAAGAGGTGTGTCATCTCGTTTCGAAGAGGTGTGTCCTCTCGTTGGGTTGTGTCTTTTGAGAACACAACTATCGAATCGATGGATGATTCGTTCATTAAATTTGAACATGGTGAATAAGTATTATTTTACATGAAATAATACTATCTTATGAAATGTCACAAATGTGATATGTTGCATATGTTGGAGAAGTTGCAATTCTTGTGAATCAAGATGCTTAGTCTTCTTCATTGTTGAAATTTGATTTCAATCGTGGAACCAATTAAATTGGTATATGTTTGAGAGCATTGTTGGTCTATGTGATGACCTTAATTTAATTTGGATGATCAAATTAAAAGAAAGAAAGTTGGATTGAAGTATAATTTATAAATTGTGGGTTGACGGCCACTATTTTGAAAGTACTTAAACTTTCACGAAGTATTCGATATGGACATTATCTATTCGATAATGAGTTGAACTACGAAAGAGTTGATGAACTCTAAGTTCAAGTGTAACCCAAAAATGTGGGGGTTAACATCAATGCTTACGAACTTATATGAAAAGTTCAAGATTTGTGGATGCAACATTACTAGTTGCACATGCATTCCTAATTGAGGACTTGTGGGGGTAACTTATGTTTAAAAGTTACAATTTTCTATACTTTATAATCATAGAAATATGTCTATGAATGTGGAAAAGGTAGAAAATCCTTATATTAATTATAAGGATGATATACACTAAGTTTAAAGTGGATGAAATGGGCTAAAATCCAATTACGGCGTTTGTTTGGATATGCAAGATCAATTAGAATATTTGAAAAATATTCAAAAAAGTTGAAATGCATTGTAGTATTTCAATAATGATATTGAATACCCATGTTTTTGAAATCCACTAGTAAAAGTGATTGACTAGTGTAGTGAGTGATAGAAATCCTTTAACATTGTTGTTTGAAATTTATAAAGCTTTAGATAAAGCTAGTTAGAAGCATGTAGCTTCATGAGAGGATTTCTTGGTGGTGACATGTTGTATCTATTAAATCAATTAATTGTTGGCTAGCTATATTTGATGAGATACTAAGTCACATGTAATGGTAAGTCTAGACGTAGACATAATACCGTTAAGCAGTCGATCTCAATGGTGTAAATTCGTGGTACCTTTAGAGATTTACCGAGAGATCAAGAATACTGCATATCGAGGGGAATGAGATTAAAGCCTACGACGTAAGAGTCTTTGTAATGGTAACCCTACCTTGTTGACTGGAGATCCCAAGATCTTGGTTCAAAGGGACAACTAAGTTATGAAGATCCCATGAAGCACTTAGAAAATTATTCCTACTCATTCCTATGATAATTAAAGTGCTTTCTGCTGAATGATTGAAGGTTAAGATACTCTTTTAATGATTCATATAGCTTGATTCGGTCAAGTAGAGTATGGCAGAATACTCTTAATAGGAGATCACCTATGTAAGTGTGAAGTGGGGCCGCTTCAATGAGAATTGTTCGAGACTAAAATTCTCTAAACACTTATGAAACCAAGAGTGATCCATGGCCAAAATGGACACAACCGTGAGAACCATGAACGGTTTAGGGAAGACATTGTGTGAGTACTGTTATCTCGGCTTACACCAACGACTGAATGGTTCAAGACATCACGTTCACCAATTAGCCAGTAAGTCCGATAGTATTTCACTAAGGGAGGTTCAAGGCCAGAAGCTACCTTCTCTGATGCAGTGTTTTTTCCGCCCTCTCTCTACTAGTGTCTGCATAGTCATTTGCATTAATTTTCATTCATGTGGGGGATTGTTGAAATTTTGTATTGGAAATTGGTTGTAACCAATTGAAATGATTTAAGTGAAAATTCCTTGTTTGGTGAATGATAAATTAAGTCAAACTTAAACCACTTAATACTTGAAATTATTGGAATTGTGTAGAATATTGTGGAATATTCTAGAGAATGTAGATGGAAAGATGTGTTTTTTCATATGGATCATGACTGTTGGAGAGCATGACTTTTGGTATGAGTAACTTCCAATAATTATGATTATTCAAGAGATGTGTCTCTTGGTATGGATGTTCCAACTACTATATATATGGATTCCCTATGTGTTTGGATTAACTACACAACAAACAATTCATTTGATAGTTTCATATCATGGTTACTTTAGTTTTGCATAAAACACTTTATAGAAGTGATTTTCTCTTGCATCAAAATCATGGTTATGGTAGAGAGGGAACTCCGTTCGAGTTCGTTGGTCTAAGTCATTTGGAGTGCTCCTATGGCTTGACGTGGTCGTTGTATCTTGGGAGATGATTGCCGAGAAACCGTTAGCACCGATGCGGGGCAAATTCATCTTAAGGAAAAAGTGTCAAACACTTGCATCGACCGATCGCATCACTTGCATTTCATCTTTCTCATTTCTGATTTTATTTATGCTTGATTTCAGAATATGGTTAATTTATTTATGTGTTTTATTGAAGGGTTTGAATTGAAGAACAACATGCGTTCACTCATATTGGGAAGTGAAGAATTCATATTATTATATTCGAAGTCAGTAAATCGCTATTTTATCTTCTCAAATCAGATTTCGGTAAGTCGAACGATGTTTCGATTTCACGCATATTAACGGCATGCTCTTGATGAATATAATATGCACATTATCGGTGTAATATCTCCTACAGATTGTAGTATTAACACTGCTATGTTTGATAGCCCACCTTTTCAATGGAAAATGGAAAAAAAAAATTCATTTTCACCCTTAACTCTTGTTTGATAGACAAAATTTGGCATGGAAATTTTTTTCCCACCCACCAAGCGCCTCTTTTCCAGCTTTCCAATGAATTCTTTTTCCCAACTTTTTGGTGGAAAAATGGAATTCCAGCTTCTAGCCGATTTTTTTTTTTTTTGGTAATGGAAATAAATTTCATAACGAATTGTAAAAAAAAAAAAAAATCACTTTAATGGACAATTTTCATGTAAACCGAAGTCAAACGAACACTAAACTTTGATGAAAAAATAGTTTTCGAGCAATTTTTTTTTTTTTTGGGCAATGGTAACAAATTTCATAACCAATTGTAAAAAAAAAAAATTCACTTTAATGGACAATTTCCATGTAAAATAAAGCCAAACGTGAACAAAAAGATCCAAAATTTCAAAATTTTCCCGGGTGAAAAATTATACTAATCAAACACACTTAATTAACAATTCCCTGCAAAACAAGTTCTAGACAATTACTTTCCCTGAAATTCGTTTTCTTTCTACCCATTTTCCACCCTTACAATCAAACGGACTCTAAAAGAATTTTGGGAAACAAAATATGAGTTATGAAAACATAATAAGGGCAAAAATATTTTATTAGAAAATAAGGGTTGCCAACTCACGAACATCGTTTTTATTTTTTTTTCACCTTTGTTTCTATCGTTATGCCATGTTTGATAAGTAATATTAATTACTTATTAAATACAATCACGATATATGTACATCTTTTTACATCATTTTTTACATTGTGCCACGTAGTGACACATGATTGGACAGTTTTTTACAAAAAAAAAAACATATGTTTCTGCCCAACACTTTTTGAATTCTCACACAATGTATAACAATATGTAATTCATGGAATGCACGCCATTGTTTACATTATTATTTACATTGTGTCACGTGATAGCACACAATTTTAAAAAAAAAAATCTTCTTCCCACAATTTTTGAAAACATGAATGATGTCAAAAACAATGTAAATCAAAGAATGTACACTTAGTATTATTCTATAATAGAGCATGTCCCACGGACTTGCCAAATCTGCAAAGTGGCAGTCAGCCTAGGCATGCCTTTTAGAACACTGCAGGTAGCCTAGGCGGGCCTAGGTGTGAAGCAATGCCAAAACGCCAAGCCTGATGGGTTAGCATCTTATTTGACGGTCAACGACAGTTGTTGACCTCTAGGCGTGCTTTTTTTTTTTTTTTACAATTCTTTTGAAGTTAAAAATTATTAAATGCTAATTTCTTCAGTTTGCCCTAATTTAAAATTAGATGACACGAATGATGAATTAGATGAAAAAGATGTTATTGAATTAGAGTCCGATAAAGAGTTAGATAAAATTTAAGTTCCTATGCTAGTTATATTATTTTGTATTTAAATTGGAAACTTATATTTTTGTTGGAAACTTTGAAAAAATGTATAAAGTTCCTATAAATATGTTTTAAATGTTTAGTAAGTATTATTTTTAATTGATTAAAAATTAAAATAAGAAAATGTTTTTTTACGCTTTTTTACGCATATGCCTCGCCTAAGCTCCCCTAGCCCTGAGTTTGACCTCCACGCATCGCCACACATTACGCCTTTTAGAACACTGATTACCTGTCAATAACTACAAGAAGGATTATCGATACATTAAGTCATGTATTTTAATAGTTTCGATCATTGTTCATGATTGGACATATATATGTACAATATTAGATTGTATTAAGCCATGTTTGACAATTTTTATTTGGAAAAAATAGAATTTTTAATAGTGATTTTTAATAGAATGTGTGATTAAAAAGTAAGGAAAAATTTTGAATTTACGTACAAAATATTTTATTGTGCGAATGTGTTGTTAAAAATGAGTACGTAGAAAAAAGGAGTATGAAATTAATGAAACAAAAGCTAAATTTATCAAAATTAGGGTTAGACACCTTATTTTTTCAAGTAGTGAGTTTTATCACAAGTTTCAAAAGCAAAATTCTAAAATTTTAACTTATCTAATTATGTAAATTTGAATCATCTAGTGATGAAAATATTTCAAGTGAACGTTAAATTGCATGCAATTGTTAAGGAGCATACCCCAAAATTTTTCTCAATTTTCTTGTTAGGTTATACAACGAAAAGCTATATGCTTACACTATATTTTATTAAAATAGCACCACATTTAATTGCACAAAAAATCTCTAATCTTTACTCATGTCATCAATTTTTTCATATTATCTTTAAACATTTCATTAATTCAAACAATTGTCCAAAAAATTCCACTAAGATAACTTAAAAGAACTCATTTTCCTCTTGTAATTTTAAAGAAACTAAAATGTAAAAAATGACAAATACGAAGTCACAAATAAAAATTTATCTATCATTTTAAAATATGCTAACAAATTTTTTGGACAAAAAAATGTCATTAGAGAACATTTGCTAGTTGTTGAAATATTACTGATAAGGATGAAATGATAAAAGTTTAAAGATGCAAATGGCAAAATGGTTCGTCGGCTCGGACATCCCGTGGCTCGGCTTGGAACCAGCAAGCCCGGGCTCGGATCGAGCCCCATTTTTGGGACAAAAGCTCGAGCTCAAGCTGGCATGTGTAGCTCGACGAGCCACACGGGCCGTTTTCGGTCTGGACGAGCCGAGCCCGTTTTAATAATAATAATAATAATAATAATAATAATAATAATAATAATAATAATAATAATAATAATAATAATAATAAGTGCAAATTACCCAATTCTCTACTTTTGGAGATCTAAATTCTAAAATCAGATTTCATGTTTTAATTTTCAAAAATCAGATATTTTATATATAGATACAGATTTTTTATATTTAATTAAATATTAACAATAATATTATAAAAATTAATTTATATACACCCACTTCACCCCTAAAATTAATTATCAAATCCTAACACACCCTCGTCTCTCTCATCCCCGTCTCTCTCAAACTCGATTTGAAACCGACGACGACGCTACCGCCGCCTCGGCCTCGATGGGTGCAGCAACCCAATCGAATATGTTGCCACGAAAGACCAAAAGAACAAAAATGAAGCACTATTCTCACTAAATCTCTACTCCTGACTTATGATAATTAGCATAGCAATGTAATGAGAGCTTTTCTTTTGCGGATAAGCTACAATTACTTTGGCATATTCAGTCACTATGATAGCCAAATACGAGAAAGAATCAGAAGCATTCTGTTTTGTCTTCTAAATGTTAAAACCAATCAACAACGTAAATGGGTATTTAGGGGGAAATTTTGCAGATACATCTGTATAGAAAAAAAATTTGGATACGACAGCCACACAAGTATGGTATTTAGGGGGAAATTTTGCAGATACATCACCGACAGAGCTCTGTTGCCTCTCGAATCTGCAGCGCGTCCTATATTTTTTTGTGAGTTTTTCATTTTTCATTCATCTATTATGCGGTGGGTGTGGTGGTCGACAGTGGTGATGGTGGTTATTGTGGCGGGTGCTTTGTGTGTGAGATGGTATATGGGATGTAATCAGGTTGTGGTTGTTGCAGATCAGATTCGAAGAAGTGAATTGGTGGTTGGGGTTGTTGGTGGCAGCTGCGGTCACAGTGGTGGAGTGGAACGAACCATGTAGTGGCTGTGGTGGTGGTGGTGGATCTTGCTGATGGTGGTGTTTTGTGCGGCGACAATTTAACTATGGTGGCGGATCGGTGGTTTTTTGGGGTGATTTTGGAGACGATGGTGTTCCTACTGGTTGTCGTGGTGGTTGTCGTGGAGGCGGTGGTAGAGGCCGGGGCGATAGTGCAGAGGTGGTGGTGGTGGATCCGGCGGATCTGGTGATTTTGGTTTTCTATGACTAAAAATATAATCTGTGACCTTAGAATTCGGTAACCTGTGACTATAAATAATCCGTGACAAACAATTTTGTTATCTGTGACCTAAAAATTATATAATTTGTGATCGTGAAAAAATCTGCACCAACTAATTTGAAAATCTGTGACCGTGTAACATATAAATTTTGATCTGTGACCAATTAATTTTGAAATCTGTGACTAACTAATTAATTGTGACTTACAAAATTTTTGAACTATGACCGTAAATTAATCTGTGACGTATAAAAATTATTATTTGTGACTGAAAAACAATATGTGACTAACTATGTGAATCCGTGACCATATTATATAAATCTGTGACGGTCACCAAAATAGTCGTCGAAATCGGATCACTCACCGGAATGATCATCAGAATAGTCGCCGAAATCGGAGTAGTCGTCAGAACGGTCACTTGAGTAGTCGTCGGAATCGGAGTAGTCGCCGGAACGATCGAAAGACGATTGTAGGAGTGGCAGCGTGGTGGAGATGGGATGAGTTATATATATATATATAAATAAATAAATATAAATATATATGTATGTATATGTCAAAATATCTGATTTTAAAAATTTCAAAGTTATTTTCTTATTTTTGAAATTGTATGTAGGGTAAATCTTATATATGAATTTTTCCCATATATATATATATATATATATAACTCACCCCATCTCCACTACCCTGCCGCTCCGACAATCGTCCAGCGATCGTTCCGATGACTACTTCGATTTCGACGACTATGATTACATCCCCTATACCATCTCACACACAAAGCACCCGCCACAACAACCACCATCACCACTGTCGACCACCATACCCACTGCATAATAGATGAATAAAAAACGAAAAACTCCCAAAAAATCTAGGAGGCGCTGCAGATTCGAGAGGCAACAGAGCTCTGCCGGTGATGTATCTGCAAAATTTCTCCCTAAATACCCATTTACGTTGTTGATTGGTTTTAACATTTAGAAGACAAAACAATGCTTCTGATTCTTTCTTGTATTTGGCTATCATAGTGACGGAATATGCCAAAGTAATTGTGGCTTATCCCCAAAAGAAAAGCTCTCATTACCTTGCTATGCTAATTATCAGAAGTCAGGAGTAGAGATTTAGTGAGAATAGTGCTTCATATTTGTTCTTTTGGTCTTTCATGGCAACAGATTCGATTGGGTTGCTGCACCGATCGAGGCGGAGGCGGCGGTAGCATCGTTGCCGATTTCAAATGGGGTTTGAGAGAGATGGGGGTGAGTTAGGGTTTGATAATTAATTTTAGGGGTGAGGTGGGTGTATATAAATTAATTTTTATAATATTATTATTAATATTTAATTAAATATAAAAAATATGTATCTATATATAAAATATCTAATTTTTGAAAATTAAAACATGAAATCTGATTTTAGCAATTGGATCTCCAAAAGTAAGGAATCGGGTAATTTGCACATTAAAAATCAGGTTTTGGCTTTATTTAATCAAAAATCAGGTATTAATTTCACAATTAATATTAATAACAATATTATAAAATTAAATTAATCTATATATCCCCACCTACCCCCACCAAATTTCAATCCCAATTCCCATACCCTACTCTCCCTTTCACTCCCTCCCTCCCGTCTCCACCATTCTCTTCCCCTTCCACAGCAGCGTCAAAGCTGCTGTCGGCATTGCGCTCCACCTTTCTCCTCTCCTTCCTCCCGTCTCCACCCTTCTCTTGCTAGCTTCGCGCTCCACATTTCTCATCCCTCCCTTCTCCACCCTTCTCCTTCTCCTCTATAGCAGCATCGTGCGACGCTGCTGCGATGCAGTGTCGCGATCGAGTTGTTGCAGGTGGAGGTGGCGACCGCCAAGGTTTCTGAGACATTTTCTTTCGGTGGTGGGAGGAAGAGAAAATTATAGTGAAGCAGTTGGGTGGGTGTGTGGCTCGGCGGTGGGTTTGTGGCGGATCGGAGTTGAGGGAATCGGAGAGGCGGCGGATCTGTGGGTGTGGGGTGGATCTGTGTGTGTGGCTGTTGTTGGTGGTTGGTTGTTGTTGTTTGCTGTTGTTGGTGGTGGATCTGTTGTTGGTGGCGGATCTATTGTTGGCGACAGATCTGTGTGTTGGCGAATCTGTTGGTAGTGGTTTGGGCTGATCTGTAGTAGTTTGGGTGGTGGTTGTTGTTGGTGTTATTATTGGTGGATGGTTGTGGAGGTGGAGGTGGTGACAGGGATGAAGAGTGTCTGTGACCAACTAGTTGGTCGATTTGTGACCAATATTGGTGGTATATTGGGATCGGAGGACGGGTGTTTGGGTGTATATGACCAACTATATGGTTCTCTGTGGCTACCTTAAAATTCGAGTGTCTATGACCAACTAGTTGGTCGATCTGTAACCAATTATTGGTGGTGGATTAGGATTGGGGAATAGGTGTTTGGGTGTATGTGACCAACTATATGGTTATTTGTGGCATCTATTAAACCGTGACCTTAAAACTTGATAATCTATGATTGAAAATATGATATGTGACCAACAAATTTGGAAATATGTGATCTCTGTGATCTATAATTTTTTTAACTTGTGACCAATTAAAAATCTGTGACCTATACTTTTTCTAATCAATGACCAATGAAATTAATTGTGACCTATAAATTTTTTGATTTGTGAGCTTGAAATAACTTGTGACAAATTAATTTGATAAGTTGTGACCGAAAATTAATTTTTAACTAATTAATAAGATATCTGTGACCAAATTGTATATAACTACGACCTTAACAATTGTCGGAATCGGAGCAGTCGCTTAAATTAAGCGGCAGCGAAACGGTCACCGGAGCACTCGTCGGTCGCCGGAGTAGAGTGGCCACTAAAATTGTCGCCTGAGCAGTAGGGGTGGGGTTAATCATATTATATTATAATTAAATATTTAATAAATTAATCAAAACCTGATTTTTGCAATTTTGAAACTTAGCACCTTATTTTTGATTTTGACAAAGATAAAACCTGATCCATGAATTTTCCCCATATATATATATAGGGTAATTATAAAAAACCAGGTGTTTAAAAAATGATTTTCAAAAATCAGGTTTAAAGCTTAATTATTCAAAAAATCAGGTAATAATTTTATATTTTAATTAATATTAAACATAATATTATTTACCCTAATTTTATCAATTCATTCTCCCATCTCCCCCTCTTGTCTCTCTACCTGTGACCCTCTCCCCCTCTTTCCCTCGTCTCTCCCTCTCTTGTCTCCTCCCTTCTCCCCTTCGCCTATCTCCCTGTGAACGGCAGCGTCGCGACACCTCCATCTTTGCCGGCACGATACCTCCCATCTTTGCTAGATCCATCCTTCTCCTTTTTTTAGTGGTGGTGATTGACGGTTCGGTGGTAGAGGTGCGGAGTGCTGTGGTGGTGGTGGTAGTGTGTTGGCTGTGTTGGGTAGCGAATTTGGTGGTTGCGGTGAGGTATGGTCGTGGCGGATCTGGTGGTCGCAGTGAAGGTGGCGGGATCTGGTTTGGATCTTATTTGTTGTTTGGAAATGGTAGTTGTGATGGTGGCTGACGACGATGGTGAAGGCGGTGCCGACGCTGTGAGGTGGTGGCTGTTTGTGGAGTGTTGGTTGTTGATTGAAGGTGGAGGTGGTGTGTGGTGTTGGTGCAGGCGTTTATGGTGGGGGCAATGTGTGCGATAGTCATGGAGTTGTTTCCGGTGGCGATGGTGGTGCGTTTCTGTTGTTGGCGACGATGGTGCATTTCTATGGTGGCTGTGGTGGTGGCGGCAGCGATGGCCGGGTGAGGGTGGTCGCAAGTTGCCGTAGTGGCCGTGGCGATAGTGGTGGCGGTGGTACGTGACCACTATTTGGTATATGTGACTAATTATTTGGTCATCTGTGACCAAGTATGGGTGGTGGATCAGATCGGGGTGAGGTGTTTCAATGTATGTGACCAACTATTTGGTTCAATTTGAAAATATGCGACCGATGGATAAAATGTAAGCTACATTTTTTTAGATCTGTGACCAATAAAATAAATCATGACGTATAAAAATTTTGATTTGTGACCTCGAAATAATTTGTGACCAATTAATTTGATAAAATGTGACCAGTAAATAATTTGTGACTCATAAAAATGCATCTGTGACCATGAATTGTATAATTGTGATTTTAATATATTTAATTAATAAAATATATTGAATTAATTAATAAATACCTGATTTTTACATTTTTAAACTTAAGACCTGAAAATTGATTTAGTGATAGTTAATACCTAATTTATGAACTATTCCTATATATATATAGGGAGAGAGTCCAAAAGATACACGGGTCTCCCTATTTTGAAGTTAAGATGACCAACGCAAGCCCAACACAAATCATATCTATATATTCTATACTTGGGGAAGAAAAAATATTTATGTTAACAAATTCAAGCCTATTTAGACAAAAATAGATTTTTAAGTAAATTTTGATAAAACAAAATTATATTCACACCATAATTTTTATTTTTTGCACCACAATTTAATTGCACTTAAAATTCTTAATTTTTGCTCATTAAAACACTTATATCCCTAATGATTTGTTATGTCATTCTTATCCTCAAACTTTTCATTAATTAACACATTATATTTGATAACAGTTTTATGTTTAAAAGCTCGTTCAAATAGCATAAAAAAACTTGCTTTCCCATCAATTTTCAAAAAAATAATAAATAAAAAGTGGGGAAAAATTCATTTCAAAGCATGAAAATAAAATATTTTGAAATATATCATCATCAAGGACGAGACGTATTAATTAATGAAAGATTGGAGGAAAAAAAGTTATAAAATGTGTGGTACAAAATTAAATAAAATTGTGAATATCATAAGATGCATGGTTAAAAATGGGTTTGAGGAAAAATGAGCTTTTAATAATGAAAATCAAACATGGACGAGAAAAAAAAAATGTAAGTGATACTAATCGCGTCTAAATAGATATTGTTGATGAATATATTAACTTATTGATTCAGAACAATCCGTCGTGCCACGAGGTGCGACTATCAATACTTAGAGCAAATAAATTTTATCATTCGAAGTAAGTTTATCTACTCATACTGAAAACTCTATTGTGAAATGAATACATCCAAAACTATTCTACCTCACATAAAGTTTCATGAAAATGTGATCTTTTAGTTAATAATAGAAAAGAAGATTGAGTACGCTTATTTTAGGTAGGTAGGTTCATATCCATTGAATTGTTAGAAAAATATGATGTATTCTTGGGAACTTTTTCCTTCAGTCTTTCGTACAAGAAACCTAATTAATATATGCACGAATTAAACTATTTTATCTAAAAAACAATAAAATTAGCTGTTAATTGAAGCAAATTTATTTATTTACATTGTTTCTTCCACGCACTTCCTCACATGCAAATATGCATTCATCTTTTTATTGATCTCGAAGATCAATTACTATAGAACTAGTTAAAGGCATTTTAACCAGAAATTTGGACTAAAGGAGAAGTTAAATACAAGGTAAATGAGCAATTCGATTCAACTTGGATTGAATCCCCATTGCCCTCTTGTTCACAACAAAAGTGACAAATAAACTGAAGAGCCCGACCCGACTCCATGGCACTTTTCTCTTTACTAGTTTTCTGCCCGTGCAATGTACGGGCGGAGTTATTGGAGTTATTTTTAAAGTAATGTTAGCGTATTGACATATTGCATCGTGAATGTCGAAATATTGCATTGAAAATGAAGAAATTGATATCATGACCATGAAAGAATTTTCAATTATGTACGAAAGAAACTATAAATTGATAATGAAATTTAAAAAAATCTGCATGATGCAAAGAGTCACAGGTGACGAATGTTAAACCCCTCACATTCAAAACCCATTATTATTTGCTTCTCAGGATAAGGCTCCAGAAATTCGGCAGGAAGTTGACATTAACTGGCAATAGGGATTGGAACTGGAGACAATTGTTCTACATTGTTGCGAGGTTTGTCAGCTACAAAATCCAGTGAAGCAACCTTTCAAAACTAAAAGGTGCTACAAAAAGTGATATTCCCCATCAACCCTTAATGCGGTACAGCTTGCCAAAGTGATTGCTCCACAATATTGAAGTCTGAAAAAACACAGTTGTAGTAGTGGACCTTGGAAGTAACTGTGGGTAATTCATCTCTAAGATATTTGAACCACTTCTCAGCAGCTTCCAAGGGTACAAGATCTAAGATGTAAAGATGAGTGTTAAGGTCATTGCCCATTTTTTGCTAACAATTTACGTCTAAAAATCCAATTGTACGTCAAAGAACATCCACAATAAACAAAGAATAAAATATAATCAATAGATGCACTATTCTGAACAAAATAGACATAATTGGGGAACAAAAATTACTCACCGATTACTTGTCGAATTAATAAGATATCATCTCCACCAAAAACATTTTATTAGGTTCCGTTTCGTTTTCAAAATATTGACACAATAAAACCCCAAAGAATCATACAAAAAAATGGAAAAAAAAAAACACGTAAGACTAAAAAAAATTCTCTCCTTTTAATCCTGCACGCACTTGTCCTCACAGTCAGTGAGACTCATGTTTTAGTTGTTACCGAATCGGTAAAACCAATATTACATCATACATCAATTCAGAAGTGAGCACCAACGAAGGTGAGTTAAGACATACCATCAGGAGACCATCAATGAAGTTGCTGGAGATTATATCAAGAGGATGTGTGTTATAATCTGCTGGAATGCAGACTGCAGCAAGATTTATAGTCTACATCACACGAAATATATAAGATTCACATCCCAGTCAGCCTAATCGACAATTAATGAAAGATACGAAGCTCAATAAACACGCTAATACAGCTTAAAACGAACATAATAGGACAAACAACACTACCCGAAAATATTATCAAAAATGCGATGTCTCTAGTATAGAAAAGGACCAGAGCTACTTCGAAGGAGTAAGGAGATAACACAAACCTTGTTTTCCTCAATATCATCCTCAAGCATTCTCCATGAAACTCCATCAGCAAGAGAAGCCTCCACTTTGGCTCGAAAAGTGATGCCTCCATATATTTCATATCTTGGTGGATCTTAGCATTCTTATCCTGAAAATAATGCCTGGGACATACTTGAGCCAAACTGAAAACCCCTGAAATTGAAACAATAAAAGATGCTAAGGAACAAAAATTATGCTGAAAAAGGGATTTCTATAATTTATTTCTACAGAAGAGCGGCATAATTTGGTAAAAAACATTACACAGAACTTAAAACAATACAAACCACGAATACACTTTTGCAATTGTAAACAAGTTAGAGTGTGCATGAAATCATAGGATTTATCAAAATAGATTCAAGATCAATTTTTTCCTTTGAAAGACTTCGTGAGCACATGTTTGTTTCATATATTGTGGTGTCAAAAATATCTTAACGTTGAAAGCTCATATTTACTCAAGAAGAAAGACATGACAAATTATACATGAAACATTCCAAAAAATATATACAAGACAATAGACATTTAACCGATTCATGCAGAACAAATTAGCATACCATGATATGCTTTAATCCAGCTCCCATCTTTGCAGCTTTATTAGGATGGTAAATCAACACATTATCCACCATGTATGATTGATCATCCCCTGATATAGGATCACCATCGTTGTACCTTCACACAAAATTTACTTAGTTAGATCACATATTCATATTTTTCCAATTTGCCCTAAGAAGAAATCAAAATCCCAAAATCTTAGTAAACAAATTAATCAAAGGCGTTCCGCTATAGTAATTCGTCGCTTTTTTCCCCTTCTTTTAAACCTCTTCAAGAGAATAAAATGATGGAAGAAACTTTTATTCATAATTAGACTTAAATCAAGAATGGGAACAAATATGATTTGCTTTAAAAAGATATATAAGATATGAATATCGACTTCTCAGATAGAAGAGCTAAGAATGGTAGACTAAAACAAATACTTGGGAAAAATGGGTAAAAGATTCGCAAAGAAGTAGTTCTTAGTTGAATAGAGAATATAACAATTGGTAAGTATGTTTAAATTAGAGAACAATTCTTATGATTAGTATTATAAAGAATACTTACAAGTTTGATTATCCAGAAGTGTAAGAATTAATGAGGATGCACGAAGTATTCGTTGAAGCAAATATCTACGGGAATCTTTCTCCTATACAAATTCATCCTGGTTGCAGATACTGATTCAATTGGGTAACCTCGAATGAAGCATTCTATGTATTTGAGCAAAAATACTCCACAGTTTGGTCTATGGGAAAAATAGTTGAAATGTAAATTTTATTAGTATGTTGAATGTACAATTATGTTAAACAGAGAATGAAATGGTATAGTACATAATGAATAATTGAAATACTTACCCATTATTTATGGAAGGTTGATATGATATGATCTCTAACCCCATTATTCTGTCTGTATTTTTCTTCAGATAGAGTCTGTAGAATGCAAATTTCGGAGTCATTAATAAGTGCATAGTTATAATGGTTGCTGCCTTTGCATGTGCTTTAATTTGCTCTGGTGTATGAACGTTTTCCCTGCAGTCGTATATGTACACCTTCCATTCGTGAATGTTCACACAATATAGGTACCATGTGTTCCCTAGATACGAACATGGAATTAACAGGCACTTGCATTTTATCTATGGACGACCACTTATTGGCAAATTACCATTTATGTAGTCCTGTAGAATGGGTAAATTTGCTGTATCTTTTATGATATCCGTGTCCATAAACTCTATTTGTGCCATCATATAACGAGTACACTCGTTTTCATAGTTGAAATCTAGGATCGCATATTCTTCTGAAACAATTGTAGGACTGTTGTTCATGCATTGCCTCAACAGTTTTAACTCCAAATCGATACTCTAATAAAAGAAATAGATGTGAATGACGTGTATTACATATGGAATTAAATTTATGATAGTTATGAGTTTTACTAACCGCAGTAGTTATAGGTTGGGTTATGTCCATCATAGTTTCTATTACATCCCTTGTGTACATATTTTTAGATCCATCATCCCAAGATGCGCTGGAAAAAAATTATTATTAAATTTGGGATGAATGAAATGAATTAAATAATGTGTAAAAGAATAAAGTAGAATTAGAATGGTTACCTTGGAGGACTTTGTGTTATCCAATTTCTAAGTGTTAAGTATCTGTCCATAGAATAGTCTTCCAAAGAATAATTCAGTGATGGAATTGAAGATTGTACCTTTTTCCCTTTTTTTATTTGTTGTCTTGCCTGCTGCGTAGTATCTTCAATTGGTTGAGATGTTGATGTATGTTGTACAACATGACTCGTATGGACAGAAGCATCTAGATGAAGAGAACCTATAATGGCTTCCATATTTGATTCCCAATTAGATAATCTGTTGAGTACACTGTTGTGTTGTTCATCAATGTAAAACCGTAGGGAGCTCACACTATTATCTACATAAGCCTGCATGCTAGAATGTATGTTTTGATAGTGGTTTTCTTGCCATTGTTGTTGTTGTTCGAAAAATTGGGTTTGGTTGTTAAGAGGAGTTTGGGAAGTTGAAGTATGTCCATGATGCATTCTACACTCCATGTTTTCGTTGTAGTCCTGTTGTGATTTTTGTTGTCGCTCAAATAATTCATCTTGATGTTGAAGAATTGATCTATACTGGTGTTCGTATACTTGATTGTTCAATTATGGTTGTCTTCAAGTCGTTGCGCAAACCAGATACATCTGATATGATGGATGTTTTCAAATCTCCGCAAATACCGTATACATCTGATACAATGTGCTGCTTATATGTATTCATCATGTACTCCATTTCTTCTCTAGTTATGTAATTGGAGTTAATAGGAGTAGAACTTGTGGCAGATGGAACTGAAGTATTATGAAAAGTAGGTATAGTATGAGGATGCGGGATTTGTTGTGGTACATTGTCCAATTCTCTGTTAACAATGCCGTCAAATATGTTATGTTGGTTATCTTATGGAAAAGAGAGAGTTGTGTACCATATTGTTTGTACCTCTTGTTCTGTAGGTTGTAATACTGCGAGTACTTGGATCTGTAATTTTAATAAAATATTGGAATGAGTTTAGATTTTTTGTTAGGAAAGTAAAAAAAAAATTGTTCTATTTATATTGTTATGTAATAAGTAATGTAATAGAATAAATGGAATACTTGTTGTGTAGCCAAGAATTGTTTAACTGTATTTTCTATCAATATTTTATTTGGTACCCATTTGTGCATTCTTGGTATTTGGTATCTTTTCTTTTTACGTTGGCCAAATTTTCGTCCGACTTGTGGGAATGCTTCGTATATCAAGTACTGTTATGATTAGGAACGTACATTAGACATATAAGATCTATACAAAAAAATTATATTAAATATAGATTAGTAGAAATTAGAGATAAAAATAAAAATACCTAAAATGAAAGTGGATATCCGTGTAATGAACATTTAGATTCCATTTGCTCATTCTGTAGCATTCTTTGTACTCTTTCCAAATGAGATGCTCGTAATGAGTTTAGTAGAACAATATATGCTTTATGACCCCATGGATATGCAAGGAAGGTATCAACGTTTTCAACCATGGATAAAGTTTTTTGGTCAATATACCTGCCTGTAGGTTTTTAAATACACTCTACGAACATTACAAGGCCAAATTTGAATTTATCATCTTCGTTTTCACAAAGGCGGAATGCTTCAGATAGCATTGTCATTTTGATTCTGCTAATACCATTGAAGTGCTGATTTTTAAGTCGATTATTAGTAAATTCAAATTGTAGATGTATTTCATGGCAAAGTGATCCTGTTATGAGGCAAAATTCATGCATACTAAAGCGGGTGAGATGGTCATCTAATTTTACCCAAATTTCATTATTCTTACCACAATTCACAATACGCATTATAAACTCATGAACCAGTTTACCACTAAAATGTTGTTCTTCTTCAGATTTATGGAAAACACTGGATATAAATGCATGGAAGTTACTACCCATCAAATGTGCTTGATGTTCTGTATTGATGGGCTCAACAAAAATTTTTAGATACTGATGATTAGGATATTGAGTTATGCCAGCAGAATACCATTGGTTTGGATGAAGTACGTATTCCAAAGACATATGTATAGAAGTAAGGAGAGCACTATATAAATATATTAAATGTATGATTACTAAAATTGTACTGAATTATCATGGTATATGAAATAATAAGCAGACTTCATATGAAAACTACATGGTCTATGTGAATGTGCTTCTGCGTAACTTTCAAATATTTGGCAACATAAAATTAATAAACAGGAGATGAACACACCTTTTCTCCAGCAGAAGGTTCAAAACTGAGGGCTCACTGAATTATATTTGTAGAGAGAGAGAGAGTATTTATTCAAATTATAGAAGGGTTTTTACGGAGATGAAAGCTGAAAGGGAATAAAAGTGAATGAAGTGGTTGGGTTTGGTGGTTGTTGTATATTTGATTGAATTTATGAGTGGAAGCGTTTGTAAGTTGATATGTTGGGGTTAGTGGAATGGTAGGTGAGAAGTGGGTAGGTGGAAAGTAAGGGTATTATTATTAATATTATTATATGAATATTATTGTTTTTATTTTTATTGTGAAGATTATGTAATGTAAAATTTGTTATATTTAGAAAGTAAGTTTGTTTTTAATTTTAAATGGGAAAAAAAAATTGAATGTTGGGAATATTATGTATAATTTAAAATATGGTATAAAGGTTATGTAATGTAAAATTTGTTACGAAATGTTTACTTAGAAAGTAAGTTTGTTCTTAATTTTAAATAGGGAAAAAAGATTTGAATGTTGGGAATATTATGTAATTTTAAATATGTTAAATAATATATACTTAGTAGTAACTGTATGGAGAATATATTTTTCCGTAATTGGAAATGGAGAATAAAAATATGTGTCAAAACTAACAATGAATGTATTGAAAATAATTTGTGTTGTTTAAATTAAAATTGGTTGTCCTTTATAATCTTGTTGCGGCATATACGATGAATAAAAAGTATAATCTAGTAGTTTAGATAATGTAATAAATATTTTGTATTCATTTATTTAATTAATAGTTTAGTTAATTCAATTCGCATTCACCTTTAACCCTAAGTTTTTACATTTTATCGTGTTGATGTGCAAGCTCCAAAGTGTTGGTATGTTTCTGAAATGTAAAATGGTCATAGTTCGTTAGAGAATAAATAGAAATTTGGTAATTTCCTTTTGCATGAATTTTAATAAAATTATGTGCCTCGTTATTACAAAGCATAATACATTTTACTTTTAAAATTGTAACTAAAATGAATATAATTCGAAGGAAGTATAGTTTTGAATTTTGCTGAATGTTAAAAAGAAGGAAAGGAGAAAGAAAGAAAATAAAATAATTAATTAATTAATTAAAGGTCAATTCCACGGTGCTCCCCGTGCACTCACGGGGAGTTCCCTTCTCCCCGTGCGAGCATGGGGAGTTCCCTGCTCCCAGTGCACCCACGAGAAGTTCCCTTCTCCCCGTGCGGGAACTCCCTGTGCGCACACGGGGAGTTAGCTGCTCCCCCGTGTGCGCACAGAGAGTTTGCCTCTCTCCGTGCACGCACAGGGGGTTTGTCTTATTGAAGTATCCGTATGTAAGAAAGCTAAGGAAGAAATCCGCAATGTAAAAGCTAAGGAAGAAGTTCGCAATCAGATCAGGTGTGACAATGAAACCACATTTACCGGTGCTAAAAGAGCAGTTGTAGAAGCGGCATCAATACGTATGATGCACGGTAAAACCAGGGTAATTTAAAATATTTTGTAATTCAAATTTTCATCTTTTTGTTTCACGTAAATTTATATATAATAAATATAATTTTAAATCACTTTTGAATGGAATTCTATATGTAAAAATTATGCATGCAACACAGGTTACGGCGTAATGAGAAATCTAGATTGGTAAATCTTTGAAATGTATAAGGAGGTAGAATGGAACAGATACATTTTTTTATGTATGGTGTAAAGCATTCATATTTTTAAAACCAATATCAAATTAGTTCAAGTGTACAAAGTTAAAATTTAAAGATACGAAATTAATAGATTGTAAAGGCACGGAACGACAAACGTTTATATGCAACGGCAATCCGTATACAAAGAGGACAACATTTCTTATAATTTTCACGCAAAAACAAAAACCCCATAACAACTTCTTCACCTGATAGTCTCAAAGGTAAGAACTTATTGGTAACTGATAAAGTTCTGCATGAGAGTTCTATACACAGACATATTAGGTGAGGTTGTTTTTACTGCGTATTCCTGCAAAAGAAAAGTAGACTTCGTTCATTTTTTTTTTGAGCATGAGGAGATTGGGTTGTCACTGATTTCAGAACCTTTGTGAGCCTTCTTCTGTAACTTCGAATCTGCTTCAACAATATCATCTGATCGAAAGAGAGACCCTTTTGGATTTGTTGTAGTTACTGCTCGGGTATTTTTGAATGTTTCAGTAGTTAAGGTATGTGTCTTTTCTTTGCCGTGTGTGTGTTTGTTGTCTACATTTTCTTCTCATTCAGCTGTAGTGTTCACAGTAAGTATGTTAGCCAAAGGATTTGTTTTACTGATTGCAATTGAAGGTTGATTGTCAATCATTGTCCCTGAAGAGTCGAACGCAAAGATAATTTCGAAATGGCATTCAGAAGGGTTTTGCCGCTTTTGTGTCACTTTCAGATAAAATAGCTAATCTGTTTCACTTTCAGTTTCCATAAAAGTGTTGATGTCTACATTTG
The DNA here is from genome assembly GCA_035079005.1 of Fraxinus americana. Classification (NCBI taxonomy): domain Eukaryota; kingdom Viridiplantae; phylum Streptophyta; class Magnoliopsida; order Lamiales; family Oleaceae; genus Fraxinus; species Fraxinus americana. The sequence continues at coordinate 31,591,718 of CM068710.1, read as the reverse complement.
GTTCCTGCAATAGGACAAATATGTTTGAATAGCAAATATTGAAGCCAGGGGAAAATAATAGTTAGGCACAGTAGAACTTGGATTTTACCTTTTCGAAATGGGTCATTATGGCATTCCCAGTAGTTTGTAATAAAGTTTCTGTGGCCTTTCCTATGATGCTTGCATTTAACGATGCAGATTTGTCTTGTAAGTGTACAAAAGCATTTGCTCTGAGAATGAATTTTGTATATAATTATGTAATTTTTGGACTACATTGTAGGATTAGGTAAAACTTCAATATATGTTGAATAGTGTAAATTACCTTGGGATACCTTTTGCATGTTCATATATACATAATCGGCATTTGTGAACTTCTCTGAGGTCTGCGTTGGATAATTTGTTGCAGTTGTCGCAGGACATGTACCAAAATTTTTGATTTTTTGAATTGATCTTCCAACGTGCTTTTACCCAAAAGAATTTTTTCTGTAAAAAACAAAAAATTAATTTCCCAGTATAGGTTTAAAAAATAGTAATGTGTTCTTTAAAAATATAGAAATAAGACATTTATGTTAATTATATATACTGAGTGAAGTGGCTGAGAAAGTGCTCCTGGACAAATTTCTAGTAACTCGGCGATTGGTGCGAATTTGTCGTCGGTTGGTGGTAATACATTCGGTGGACTCATAGCAAGAGAAGGCTTATGTTGTGGAAGTTTGTCAAGTGTTTCTTTATTAGCTTCCACCTTGTAGAAAATAAATATAAATTTACGTGTAAAAACTATGACTAATTTTTTGTATTTCTGATAGTTATTTTAAGTACCAATCTTTGTAATTTGCAATAGCCAGTAGGTCAGAGTTGATGAAGAAGGTGTTGTTGGCTTTGGTCGATAAAGTAATACCTACAGAAGGAAGAAAAAAGTAATCAGTATATCATTGTGTAATTTTGTAAACGGTGTAAATGAATTTGGACGAGGAAAATGGAAGATAAATATTTATACCGTTGTACGAAGAAACCTTTAGGTTAGTAGCCCATATGACTGGTCTGTTGGCCAGGTTTGTTGTGATGGTAAGGCATTCGTGTTCGACGAAACTATCCTATAGGGTTGACGTCACTGTTTGGAATTCTTTATCGATCAACATGACATCTTGAAGAATGGCCTCTGTGCCAAAATGGGTTTGGATAATCCTTTTTTGTTAAACATCTATTGCTGCACCTAGAACACCTGGGAAAAAAATGTTATGGTTTCATTTATTTTGTATGAAATCATATATATAGCTGTAGAGTATTTGATAGAATTTATACTGATGTTGATGTCTTTATCCATGTGGTGTTCTAGTTCATGAAATGAAGTAGGTTGATATTGTGAGACGAAGTTCAAATTGTTTTCATGCAGTTCTTCGATCTTCGTTCTTCCTGTTATCGTCTAGATTTTTTTATTAGAAGATGAGCTTTTAAAATGACTTTTGTTCTCCTTTACTGTTGCATTTGAAATCATGTATGTTTTCCCTAATTCAAGTTGGTCATTAAGCGCAGTAATGTTTGTATCATACAATGTTGTTGTAATCTCATTACTCTGTTGAACAGAAAACTTGTAAGTGTTTATAAAGTATATATGCGTAGTGAAAGTGAAAAATTATTTAGCTTACTACCTATGTACCTCTAAATCCATGAGGAGAAGAGTTTGGTATTTGGTAGCGGAATGACGAGCCGTCTTTGGTGATTGCTTTCCGGTGATGACTACCTTTGCGGACCATTTAGTCTCTGAAATTGCAATTTGTGAGATAAGTTTATAGTGTGCAGGCATGTTTGAGAGAAGTAATATGGGTTTTGTTTGATATTTCAATTTTGAAGTATAAAGTGGGGGTATTTATAGAAGACCTAAGAAATTAATAGATATTTTGATTTGAATAAATAATTTATTACTTTGGGTGTACGAGTTTAAAAGTCTTGGAAACGATAAAGTTAAGAATTTCAAGTTTCAATGTAGCGATGTGTCAGAGAAATATCTATTTTGAGAAGATGAGTTGTAATTGCTCATTTGTGTATCCTTTTAAAGGAAAGGTGAAAACATATGTCGTTAAATATTTACTAAAATAAGAATTATACTTTTGGAATAATAAAATGCTGTGAAATCTATTATATATTTGTCGGTAGGAATAGAATTTTGTTTTCTTCATGCCTATTTGTATTTTTATATAAAATTTCAAATATTACAATTGTAAATAAGTGTTACTCGAACAGTTTAGCATCAATGATGAATACTCGATAAAGATATATTTTATTTGTAAATGTACATTGGGTAGGGTATGTTGTGTTGCAAGTGATAATAGGGTTGACAAAAAAAAATGGGGGTTTTTTTTTTTTTTTTGTTGGATGAATTTTTAAATTGATGATGTATAATATAGATGTTAATTCAAACTTGAGAACTATCAATATCTAAAATGTTGTTCATAAACATTATGAAAGTAGCAAGGAACTACTTTCAGTTGTATGGAAATAGCTAATGTAATCTAATATGGAAGAAATACATTTTGGAATATCTGTATCATATTGTTATGACGTTTTATTATTTGTTTGAGAACTTGAAGAAAAATTGAACAATGTAATAATACGATTATGAAGTCGATTACAAAGGAATTACATTGTACATGACACAATAGCGAAGTGAAAATTTGTAAGATGTAAAAAATTAAAATCTAGATCTTTTGAATGTATCTCTAGTTCCATTTTGGGAAGACGATGGAACGAGATTATATTAATGAGCGCCGTAAAGTGACTAAGAAGAGTAATATGTGCCTTACACAAACGTTGAACTAATGTTGAATAAATATTCGATTCTTCAATTTACAATATGGAGTGACTGATGAAACTGACAAGGAAAAGAAATTATCATTAGAAAGAGACATATGCGAACATATAAAAAAGAGTACATTATTCAATTTTTTGTTGTAATATATAGTAGCTAACATAATTGTTCTTCAAATTAAATTCACGTCTGAACTGAAGTGATTAGAAGAACGAAATTTTTTATCTTCACGAATCACAAAGTTCTTAGTATATAAAAGATAAATGGAAAAACATAAAATTATGTTATCTTATACGCTTTTTAATTTTTTAGTTGCATGAGTGCATTTTATACTTTACTCCTATGTAAAAAAAAGTTTATCATAAAACCTAATCTGCTAAAGTTCTATAAATATGGTAAATTAAAATGGCAAAATGGGGGAAAAAAAATCTTTACATTCCGAAATAAAAAAATAGTATAAAGGAAACTACTACGTAGTGGAAAAGATATATCATGAAAAGCTTATTTGACAATATTATTATAAGTTCGGCATTAGACGCGACAATCTCTATTAATAACTTCTGTCAAAAAAATTATATTTATAACATTATAAAAGCATTTATAATAATTATTAATACAATTGAAAATTTGAAATAATATTGATAATAATATTCCATTTATTCACTGGACGTGGGAAATCTCACTATTCAAAGAAGTTTACCTCTGAAATAAACATGATATTCTGATATTTCTCTTGCTTGCCTTGTCAGATAAAGAAAGAGTAAAATAATCTTGACGAATCCTGTACGTTGAGGACAAATCACTATCACTATCACTATCACTACTCTATTAAAAGAGTGGATTTGCAAATCACTATTCATTTTCGCACCCTCGTTTTCACATTGGTGTACTGTTCATTAACCGGTTTCACTAATGGCTTTTGCTCTGCCTCACTTCATTCGTGCTCCATACCAAACCAAACCCTAATCCCTTCTCCTTCATTAACCGATTTCACTACGTGCTCCACACCAAACGAAACCCTAATCCCTTCTCCTTACACACACACATGCACCCATGGAGACAAAAGACTTCGACTGCAGTCATAGTGTAGAGGCCGACGGGATGGCGGTGGTTTGACAAAGTAAACCCTTCAATTTTCGGTCTACAATCTTCCCTTTTTTTTCCAGAAATCTGCCGCTGTCTTCTTCGCTGTGGAAAAGATTGAGAAATCGCGTCCAAATAGGAGACCGGCGAACTGAGGTATGTCGATTCCACGTTCCATTATCTCAAGAACCCACCAGAAATTGATCAGATATTATGGTTATTTTTGTATTTCCAGTGTTCATGTTGAGAAATTATGAGTTCTTATTAGCCCTTTCTTGTTTATGCTTTGGAGTCCCTGCATTTTCTGTTGAAAAGTGTATTGTGGTTTATTTCTTCATTTTTGGATTACCTATTTGATGATAACCCTTTGGATGCTATTAAATTGTAATTAATCATTGATTGTTTGAGGTGAAGTTTGAAGGTTTTGTTACTAGAATTTTCCTTGAGAACTCAAATATATAGTTTCATTTTCGCTTCTTTCATTAATGACGAATGAACTTCAGTAGAAGATAATGTAATGCCTGAAGATATTTCACCTTAATATTTTTTCAGGTACCGATTTCTTATTATTTCGGCTTCAAATCATAATTGAGGTATGTCAATTTCATAGTATTTTAGTTTAGGTTTATTTGTTTGTTCTTGTTAGATTCATTTCCTCTTCCAAATTGTAAATAATTTCTTTTGCTGTCGATTTCTCATCGTTTCAGCTTCAAATCTTCTGTTGTCAGTGTGGTAAATTTTTTATTTGCTTATACTTTCTAAGGGATTGGTGTGACTATCTGTTATTAATCAGTGGTATTCTGGGTCTTCTTATTTGAAGTACCTGTGGAATTTGATTTTTTTACCTGCGTGTTATGTGGAGGTATTGTTAGAATTTGTGAAATATTTAATTGAATCAATTGCCATGGATCATGTTGTGGGTGGAAAGTTCAGGCTTGGAGGGAAAATTAGGAGTGGTTGATTCGGGGAACTTTATTTACATACTCATTTTATTTAATTATAGCTTCGTTGCAGTTAAGGTGCTCTCTCCTGTCTTCTACATTTAGATATTTCCTCCAAAGAGACTTCTGAAATACAACAGCGAAGAGACGAGATGGAGGTGGAATCGATGGGTCTAAGGTGGAAGGGAATAAAAAATTGGCAAAGACCCATGTTCCGGGAGAGAGCTAAACGGGGTTTTACTCTCTTGGCTGAAGATGTATTGTTCTAACTATAATTACCCTTTTTTCCAATAATTTGTTTTCAATTATCTGGTTATTATTTTCTTGTTTCTGTTCAAGTTCCCCGATTCAATATGAATTGTTGTTTCTGTTAATCTGTTTGGAATGTGAGATTGAATTCCTCTTTTTCTGGGATTCCATTAAGAAAGCCGTAGATGAAGGCAATTACTTTGTGGCTCAACAGATGTACAAATCTTTTAGTGCTAGGTACATACAATAAATATCATCACTCTTAGTTTGTATATGGTTAATTCGGCCAAATTTGCTTTGATTTCTATCATTTTGTTGGTAATTCTTTTTTCCTATTTTAAATTCATGACAGATATACTGCAGCCGGGAGGTATTTGGACGCCTTGAATATTCTGCAATCCGGTGCTTGCTTGCAATTAGGCAAATGGTATCTCATATCTGTTTGATGCAATATCTTGGGCAAGGTCTCTTTTTCTATCATTTTTTTAACCTTTTGAGGATGTGCTAATAATGACTTTGTAGTTAGGCTCCTTAGCAGAGCTTCAATGACATTATGACGAGCTTGTTGAAAAAAGTTGATGCTTGTAGGTTGGATCGATATGCTACTTCTGAGAAAGCTGGGAGGTAAATATTTATCACCGATCCATTTCTGTGCACCGTGGCCTTTGATCAACAACATGTTCCCTGTTCGCATCAATAGCTATCTTTATGTCTTCCACTTCTAATTTATTTAAAATTAAAATACAACTTCATAGTTTCTGCTGTCAATTTTCAGGAGTAGATGGTTGTGGTCCCGTTTCATACCACAAACTTCATATACTGGTTTGCAAGCTAAAGCCAGGTTTACTGTTTTGGTTGGCTTAGGTTAAGACATGTTTGAAGATCTATAATTAAATTATGCATTTATTTACTCAAATGGACTGCTGAAAAACTCCCCCATAGATATGGATGAATGGTTCGGTCTGCTCTATCTACTAATGTAGTAATGTTACAGCTGAAATGATTGTAATGTGGTTCTGTGTGTATCTAGCTTTTAGACTGCTAATGTAGTTATGTTACAACTGAAATGATTGCAATGTGGTACACGTTTACGCCTTCCGATTAAGTTTCCTACATCAGGCTAGAATTCCCTTTGGAAAAGATGTGATTTGTATTGAATGCACTTCTTATCCTATCATTTGCATAATATTGAACAAATCTGAATAGCTAATGATCAACAAGGAGCCAGTTGAAAAATGTTTTCTTTATTTCCTTTGTCGTTACATAAGACCATAGCTTTAGCCAAATATTAGAAACCATAAGCTTGAATGCCAACGCGTTAGTAAGCGTTTCAATTTCAAACTTATCATAGAAGACTTTATTCCTATCCTCAAGGTAAATCACATAATTGCCTTCTAAATCTATGGTTTATCTTATGTATTCAGCCCCGAATTGCTCATCAATAGATAGAAGTGCCTTCACTGAGTTGGGTCCCTTCTTTCCTAGATGCGATGGTCAAGGCCTGCAAAGGAATTCTAAATCATGGAATAAAGGTGCATATCCAACAATTTCACCTTGCCTCAATATGTCAAATCATATTATGGGATAATTTCTTACTGTTCTTTTCATCACTAATATCTATCTGCTTACTAATTTACACCCTTCATTTATGTAGCATCAAATCTTCTTTTTCTTGAGTCTCTTGCTGGTGTAGGCTGGTTATAATCAAATACAAGCTCAGACTACACTTGTGATAATGTGTCCACGGGTAAGGGAGTAGCAAAAGCAATGAGTTGGGATTCCTTATATTTCACATGTTGCGTAGTTTATTATAATTGTTGGAAGGTCCTTGGGTAATTCCAAACGGTGTTAACATACAATTTGTAGTGCTTCTGTTTAACATAAAATGCATTAGTTTAGAATTTGTAATGTTTATTTTGGAATTTGCTTATTTTTACCCGAATTCGCTTCATTCGAACCTTTTGGAATTCGAACCGGCTACATTAAATAGGTAAAGCCAGGCTTGAGTGGAAACCCATTGTTTGATAAAACTATGTTTTGCAGATTCAAGTCTAGAAACAATGGAGCAAGAGACCTTGTCACATGATTATCAGTTTTCAAAAGGTATTTACTATTGCTCTCTTTACTTAATCTAGATCAAGGTCTAATTTCTATTCTTATTTATGGAAAAGAGCTTCTCATAGTGATAGCACTATAACATTATCGAACTTGCAGATCTTTCAAGATTCAAGCTTCCTCACCAGACATCTTTTGTGAAATCACACACAAATTTTTGGCTTGGATTTCGCTCTTCTTTTGTATTCTGAGATTCAATATTATATTTCCTTCATTCTTGTTAAGTGATTTTATTTCTAAAATGACATATACTTGAAGCTTAAGCTCTTATTTTTTTATTGCATAATTTTAGTACAGCTTGTCCAAATCCTTGACTATTAAGTATGAAAAAAAAAAGCGTTATTATGCATACAATGGTTTAGAAAAAACTACCAAAAAAAGGAGAGATATATCTTTTTCCAACGCTAACATTACCTTCGTAATCACATTGTCTGTGCATTGCACGGGCTATAGACTAGTATAAATAAAAGTATAAAAATTTCTGTCTGGAAAATATAAAAGAGTATAATATAAGCAATTAATTAAAAAGAAGCAATTTCTTGATTAAAAAAAGAAGTGAAAATATACAGGCAGAAATATTGAATAATGGTAGATGCTATCATTTGTGAGTGCAATAATAATTTTCCAATGCATAAAGAGAATAAACTTAAAAGTTCTACTTTTAAAGAATATGCTTCGAGAGGAATAATAATTTCAATTTTGATGTAGTGAAGGAAAATTTGTTTAATGGCTAATGAATGTAGCACGACAAAAATTAGATTGGTACATAATGTAGTTAGAATACAAATTAGAATTATATCATTTATTCCTTTAAAAGAAAAGCATAATAACAATTATATATGAAAAAAGAAAAGAAGAAGAGGAAGAAAAAAAAACTAACATGTGCATGTTATTGAAGCTCTAAAATTAAAAGATTAGTGTACTCATTTAATATAAAGTAGAGAAAATTATAAAATGCAAAATATAAAGTCAGTGAAATAAAATATAATCGCTACAAATGACTAATGTAACACTACATAAAGTAACACGAGTATGAAAATATTTAAGAACAATTAGAATTTTACTTGATAAACTTGTAGTACTTTAATGGTGTCTTCTATTGATGTATAGTGAAAGAACCTCCTTATACACTATATTTTTGGTACATGTCATGCGTAATGTTTCAGCAATTGATGGGTTAAGTAGAACTTTTAAAGACTTGCTTGTTCTAGCTCTTGATAATGCTACGTAAAGCTGACCATGACAAAATACTGGTTCTGGAATATATAAACCAACAAAATCAAGTGTTTGTCCTTGTGCTTTATTTATCGTCATTACAAAACAAGAACGTATTGAAAATTGAGTTCTTTTAAATGGAATTAAAGTATGATCACTTTGAAGTGGTATGAAAGGAATTCTTGGTAAAAAAACATACTTTCCATAATATTCACCAGATGTAATTTCAGTAAGAATTACATTTTTTTTCGAGTTTTCGACAGGTAGGTCTTGTTCCATTGCATAATCCTTCAGAAGGATTAATGTTTCGTAACAAGATAACAGGGCAATTCACTTTAAGATTTAATTCATGTGGTGGAATACCATTTAATGTTAAACTGTTCAGAAAATCTTCTTGCAAATTGTGTTCTGATTGATCTATTGCTTCATCAAAGCTATAGTATGTAAATGTTTGACCAAGGATTTGTTGTAATAAGATTTTGTTAATATGATCAACACAATCATTTCGAGGTGTAAGAATAACTCGATTTGCCATCGTATGTAAATTGTCAGTATATGTTTCGATATTTGGGAAGACGTGTTGGATTAAAACTTTTAAAGATGTAATTTCATTCTCGAATGGTATAATTATATCGGTTGGAAGTTGAATGCAATTACAAGAATGTTGTTGATCTGTTCCATTCCCAATTCTTAATAAGTAATCACAAAAGGTAGGATTAAATTTTGCTCTCATATTTTCAACTAACGGTAGATGTGTCAATAAAGGCCATACGTAAGAAACGAATAAGCTAACGTTAATTATGTCTTCTTTTTTCCCTTTTGATACTACCAGTAAAACTTGTCGAAAATCTCCTCCAAGAACCATCACTTTACCACCGAAAATCAAATTAGAATCATTAATATCTTTTAACATTTTATCTACAGCTTCAACGGCACATCAATTGACCATTGGGGCTTCATCCCTAATAATTAACTTGCACATTTTCAACAAAATTCCTAAAGCAGATTGTTTGCTAACAGAACAACTCACTTCACCTGTTATTTTCAAAGAAATTTTAAACCTTGAATGAACAGTTCGACCTCCTGGTAAAAGAGATGCAGATGCTCCAGAAGATGCAGTTGCTAAAGCAATTAAATTCTGAGATCGAACTGTACGGAGCAATGCTTTATATAAATATGTTTTACATGTCCCACATGGACCATCAATGAAGAAAACACCACCTAATCCTAATGTTATTTTTTCCATGATCATATTATATGCAATCTATTGTGCATTATTTAAATTTGTTTCATAAATATAGCTTTCATCGTCAATATTCAAATTTGTTGTCTCATCTTCAATCATTATTTTCAATCTATCATTTTCGTTTATATTTATGTTGAATGGTACCATTTCGTAATTGTTTATATTTTTACCTACATATTCTAAAATACAATTAATATTCTCTAAAACCTGTAATTCAGCACTATGGGAAGAAATATTTTCATGTATGTAATCATCAATCATATAAGATTTAAATTTATTCCACAATAATTTTGAATCATTAGGATTGCAGAGAATAGAAAGTGTAGCAAAAAGGCATCTTAAAGAAGCAGACATTTCATACATAATAGCTTCAGATAAACATTATTCACAATGATTATCTCCACCTAACAACCCACATAAAAGTGCTGCTTCTCGATATGTAACAACAGTAACTCCATGTGAAGTTCGTAAATCTTGAAATGATGTAGAATCTCGAATATGATTTAGAAGAACACGAAGATAATAGCGCTCTCCTTCAGATGGATTTACGGTAACAATTCGTCCTATAACAATTTGTTTTTTCCTGTGACTCCAAATTTTCTTATTTGCATTCCAGACGAAATGTGTTGGAAAATCTCGATATAAAAGCTTAAGTGCAAATTCATCTACTTCATACATTCGAAAGAATTCGGTCAACATTTTTTTTTTTTTTTTTTGTATTTTCATTTTCAACAACAGTACATAAATTATTTTCATTATCATATGTCATTTGTTGATGATTTTCGATATGAAATTGTAAAGAATAAGCAGTAGGACAAATTTCTGATAGATTAAAGGAAAAAATCCTCCACGTAGCTTCAGGTGGAGATATCCATCTAGTAGATTGATAAGCAGAAATTTCATCAACATTTTTCTCTGTGTCAGGTGTAAGAACTGAAAAATTAATACGGTCATGTCCTTTGTAAACATATTTGTATAAATATTTCACAGTTTTAATAGAAAAACATACTTCAACATTAATATGACAATCAAATTTCGCGCTTAAATATGGATTGTATGGTACAACCCATCGATTATCTAACATTTGGCCTCTAACTCTAGCAAAAAAATTGGTATTACGACGTTTATATAGAGGATATGAATTTTGACCAAATATAGTATTATTACAGAAATATCTGGGATACTTATTTTTACAACATTTATTTGCCTCCATACATACGTTTTTTTTTTTATTTAAGCTCCCACAAGGATCATGCATATTATGTCTAACAATAACAGAATGAAGATGGGGATATTTATTTTTGTTAGAAATTTCACAAGACACTATTTCATCAACGTGTTGAGCACACGTGATTTTATTTCCAGTGCTAAATATTAATAACATATGTGCATGTGGAAGTCCTCTTTTTTGAAATTCAATAATGTATATATGTGCAATAACTGGGCCTAAAATATTTTTTTGGTATAAATCTTGTTTTAATTCTTCTAATTTTGCTCTAAATACACGTACAATTAAATCTGGTCGATTTTGAACTTCATCATTCATTTGTAATTCTTGCTTAATCTCTGGCCAATTTGGATTATATGTTATAGTAAAAAATATATCAGGTTTTTCATAACGTTGTACAATAGTCATTCCATCCATATATCTTCGTAATATATCACGAGGACCACATGTAAAGGATTTTGGCAAAACAAATTTTCTTCCAACTTTACACCCTCTTGTTTCTCCATTTTGAACACTGTCTACAATACCTTGGTACAATTCCGCACGAATTTGTTTTTGGTTATTACGAAAGTAGTCTAACCTTGCAATTTCAATTTTAACGTACATATCTACTGCATATTGTTGAAATAATCTACCAGCATGAAGTAGTAAAGACTTGTCAGAAGTCCTGATTTGTAATTTATATGAATAATACTCTCGACAAGATACATGTGTACGTGTCTTTGCATGACCAAGTACTACGAAATCGAAAGAGAAACCAAATTCAATATTCATTCATTGATAAAGTAACAGAATACCAAAAAATATAAACATGTAGCAGTAAAAATATTGGTACTAACCTTCATTTTCTTTTTGAATAAATTCAACTGCAGAAGTATTCGTGTTAGGGAAAACATCCGGTGTAGATAGATGTTCAGATTGGAAGTTTGTACTTTTGTATTTTTCAATACCTTCATGCCAACCGGATTCTCCATACGGAAAAAGTAACGGATATTGTAACGGATCATAACATTCATAATAATAATGAAATTTATGTGAATCATTAGAATGGCCGTATATGATAATATCACGAGCACGAATATTAGCATTTTCATCATTTTCGACCCATGTGGCGGCTACTTGAGACGTTGTAGGTATATTAAAAACTCTTTGATCGAGTCCTAGATCACATCGTATTTGTATTTGATGGTCATGCAAGTTACTCATATCACTTAAAGATCTAAAAAAATTATTATACGGATTTATTTTCAAGATTTGAAGCAAAAATATTAAAGTAGATTCAACAAAATTTGATGAAATTTTCATTCGATTTTGTAATTCATTTTCTGTATCAAAAAAATATAATTTCATATAAGAAGACGAATTATTATTTGGCATAAGTTCGCTTATATAGTGATATACTTGTCCTTGAACTCTAAATGTGTAAATACCTTTGTAAGTTTTCAACAATTCTTTATCGTATTTTACACCAAATGAAGTAAAAGCAAGATGATTATTATATCCCCGTACAATTTTTTTGAATTCTTTACAATGAATTTCTGTAGAAGTAAACAAATTATATAGTTCAAATGGTGAGTCACATATAAAAAGTTTAATTTTTCCATCAGAACAACAGAAATCTTTACTTTCTTTGTAAAATTTACGCGCATTACAATGTTCACAACAAATGGGTGTTGGTAGTACATATGCAACATGTGGAATGTTTAATCCCTCAAGAGTATCTTCGAATTCATATTCAGAATTTAAATTATTAAATGTTTCTTGGTTGAAAGTTGAAACGTCGTTAGAATTGTTGTGCAATATGGATTCATGTTGTTCGATGACAGGAGGAAAATTATTTTCAGATAACATAGGGTCATTTAACATAGGGTCATGTCTCCTTTTATGAGAATTACTACAAGTATTTCTACATCTACGTCGTCTATCTCTCTCTCTCTCTCTCTCTTTGAATTCGTTGTAGACGAATGGAGGATCTGTGTGACTCGTCTTCAATTTCTAACATAGTATTAATGTTAGGAACAATATGATTTTCATGAGTAGAGGTTTCCAAAATATCCATCGCGCCAGCAATGAGAATTCTTTAATATTTCAACACCAATGGAAGAAGTATAAACTAACAGAATATATAAGAATATTATATTAGTTAATTGTAATGAACCATTCATACACGAAGACTAAAATGTAGGAACATAACTAATATTATAATTAGAAGGAACTGTTGAAAATTATATAGAAGTGTTAAAGGAAAGGTGAGATTATAAATATTGGGGAAAAAAAATAAGAAACACAGAGTACTAAATGGTACAGGGAAAAAACATTAACTATTAGATTCACATGATATATTATACTACAAATACGGCAAAGGGTTGAGACGCAAATCATAAGAAATTAATATATGGGGAAATGGGAAAAGAAAAAAAAACTGAAGAAGTAAAAAAACTTAGCATGTAACAGTTATGAGATAGACATACCTTAGATAATTAATATACGTTATCGAGCATGTAATATTTCCTTGTTGTTAATAGGTTAACTGAAAAGACGAAAAAAAAAACATAAGATATTCTAAGTTAGCACTAAATCAAAGAAGAAGGTCAATAAAATTACCTGTAACTAACACAAAAACAAACCGTTGATAGCGCAGATAGCATAGAGATGGAAGGCAATGGTACATACAGTTGGGGAGAAAAAAAAAATTGTTAGCCCAAGAATAAGTAACCAAGAGGGGGGTGAATTGGTTATTAAAACTTTTTCGTTAATCACTCAAGATTTTAATAAGTGAGCACGCAAATGATAGAGAATAGTCTAAACACAAGTAAACACGTAAATGGAACAATGTAAATTTGCGCGAAGTAAATGCGTTAAGTAAAAGGGATAGAGAATGCAAACGATATGTTATGGACGTTCGATCCAATCCAATGATCTACGTCCCCCATTACCAAGCTCTCCGTCATGAGTAAGACCAAATGCACTATAATGGTAACTTACAACAAGGAGTATCAATCCTTAAGTGACTTACAATAAGGAGCACTTATCCTTAGGTGACTTACAACAAGGAGCACCTATCCTTACAATCGAGTTTTCACAAGGCTCTTGAAACCGTCAAGAAATAAGTGATAATTTTACAATAAAGAAACTCTCTTAACAAATGATATAATCAAGTTAAGTATTAGAGAGTTAGGTAAACACTTCAATAGATAGCAAATAATAAAGCTCAAGTGTTAATGTTGTAAACTTTGATGAATGATGGATGATGAAATAATTTGTATCTTTGTATCAAAATTTCCAACCAACGATCTCTCTTAACAAATAATACAAGTTAAGTATGAAGAGAGATTTTACACTTTAATAAAAGTGTTGGCAAAGAAAACTTCTACAAAAAATGAAGAATAGATGAGATTGTGAGAAGTTTCTTTGCAAAAAGAATTCTTGATGAAATAGATGAAACTAGTTTTGATTAATCAAGAAATTCTTTGTATCAAAGTTTTTAAGCCAATGATCTCTCTTAACAAATAATACAATTTAAATATGAAGAGAGATTTACACTTTAAATCAAAGTGTTGGCAAAAAAAACTTTTATCAAGAATGAAGAATAGATGAAGTTTGTAAAGAGTTCTTTGCAAAAAAGATTTCTTGATAAAATGAATGAACTATGTTGAATCAATCAAGAAACTCTTTTGTAATAAATGAAATAGAATTTATACTCAAGTAAACTCAATGATTTCTCAATAAAAAAGCTCTCAAAAATCTCTTCTAAGTTGGTGAAATTGAATGGAAAAGAGATAGGTATTTATAGAGCAAGAAAAACAAGCTGCAGGAACTTTCGGTTGAGTAAACAGTAACTTTCGGTCGACCGAAATGGTAATATAGTCGTTGGAAATCAAACCGTTGGGATTTCGGCTGACACTTCGGTCGACCGGTGATACTTTCGGTGGACCGGTAGGTCGACCGAAAGTTGCAGACAGGCCGGACAGCTTTCAGTATTTTGATTATATCTTTCTCTCCAGATGTCCGATTAAGGTGATTCAAAATGGGTTGGAAAGCTAACTCAAAGGGCTACAACTTTGCTTTAGAAATCATCTTCAAATTAGATCATCTTCCATGTCAAAAATCTGTCCCAATATGAGATTGAAAATCGAAGTATAACTTTTTGATTGAAAGTTGAAGTGTGATCTTTTGAGGGACGTTTGAAAATGATTTTCAAGGTTTTTGTCATATTACAAATGTTCATTCTTCAAAATCATTTTCATGTCAAAACAATTTATGCAAGTGATGAATTTATGAGAAATATTTGAGCTTTATGCACTTGCTAAACATTGACGAGTTATACCTTTGCATATATAAATGAGGTTCGATAAATAACTCTATCTTCAATGTTCTTGATCTCTTCGAGCCTCTCTTTGACTTGTATCTTGATTTGCAATTCTTTTAAGTTCCAATTTAATTGTCGCATGAAAATCAACATTGTCTCGAATGATTTGTCTTGAATGCTCGTTTAACCTTCACTTGTACTTCATTTGAGTGTGAATAATAATCTTTATAACTTTGAAGGCTTAAACACTCAATTCAATTTGTTAGTAAACAAGATAGACTTGTTTGTTATAATCAAAACATTAAGGTCGTGATCAACCATAGGTCAACAAATTTGACCTCGTTACCTTTAAAAATTACAATTTATAGAAGATGGAGGAAAGATATGCGTACACGTGAAGTAATTAAAGAGATAAGATGAACAGTAACCGACACGAAGTGGATGCAAAGAAATGGTGATAAGATGAACGGCAATGCCAAATGAATGAACATTCTAATTCATACGTGTGCACATTAAATCAAGTGGGCCTATATTTGGCTGATGTTGAATTTGAAGTCAAATAAAAACAAAAGTGAACAGGTACCGACACAAAGGTCATACGATGAACAGTCACCGACATGTCAAAGACAATTGATATTTGTGAACAATTAAATGAAGTGGGCCCCATTGAGTTTGAAGTCAAAAAATAAAAACCAAGCAAGACAGTCAAAGGAAGGTAATGCACTGTTACGTAACCGTTACGTAACCACTTACAAACCAGTTCAAGTGTGAAAGATAGGGCACGGATTGAACAGTAAAACTTGCATCTTCTTTTTTAAAGGAAAGGTGATTGTAGTATCAAATCTGTCATCTTCTCAATTGGCCTCCTCGTCCAGTCTTCTTTTCTTCAATTGGAGACAGAGAATCCCACCCATGACCAAAAGTAACATCCAAGAAATACAGCAAAAAAACTAGGACAATACAACACAATAGCATAGGAATTGGTCCAAATAACCACAAAAATAAAGGAAAAGAAAGATAAAATGCCCTAAGCCCTAATGACCATAAATAACTCCCCCAATTTACCGTCCTCCCTACATACTCAGTGTTAACAAGATAATTTGTGGCCATTTTCTTGAAAGGGACATTGACGAGTATAATTGCATGACTGTAGTACCTTATTGATTGTACATTAAACAAGAATGCCACCAAGAAGCAAACCAATATAGAGAAAACTTTTATGGAAAAACCCAACTCACTTTTGTCTCCAAAAACGAGCCTTGTTGAACGGTTCTCGCCGCCACCGACACCAATCATCAACACGGCGATGAGGGAACTCAGCATAATAGCCGTCGATGCTAAAAGGGTCGATGCCATTATCTTGTTTCTTAGCGTTTGTACAGCCAACACTCCGTTCTTGGATGTGTCCTGTCATTAATTTACATCCTCGACAACGTCACAACATGTTTGATAAATTGAACTAAATATAACTATACAAAGTTTTAACTTTCTTTTCCTCTTCCTCTCTCTCTTACCGAATATCAATTAGTGTATGTTAAAGTATACCATAGTCAGCATATTGGATAGAAATAGATAGTTTTGTAAATAAAGTATAATTTTCACTACCACACATCAAACATAACCAAACAATATAATGATTAAGATTTTATTTCATTTTTAATACTATAAAATACAGTCTAATCAACCTTACCAAATAAGTTATTACTGTTTAGATTTACCTCACCAAATAAGTTATTACTGTTTAGATTTACCTTACCAAATAAGTTATTACTGTTTAGATTTACATAGTGTAACAAAGAAATTTGATCACTTGCTATCCAATCTTTCGTATAAAAAATTGATTTGAGTGAATGAATAAGTAAAGACAAACCTCCATCATGGCACGAACCCACAGGCGGCGATTGATTGCATTGATGCCGATTACAGTTCGGTTTGGGTGCTTCAAGATTTGATGGAGAAGCCAAATGTGATAAGTAACCATTAGTACAAGGCCTAATGGTACAAATACATAATCAACAATTTGTTTCTTCATCTGATAATTGATTAAATCACAATCAGATATGAACCCAAGTGAAGAAATGCAATTTGATATGCTCTGTCTGCCGAATCTGTAACTTATCTACCCCTTTCTCTCTATATATATATATATTTATACACATGAGAGAGTGAGAGAGTCCAACAGAGACACGGGTCTGCTTATTTTGAAGTTAAAATGAGGTCAGAGCTGACCGAAACTAGCCCAACACAAATTGACACAAGATCGAGACTCGTGAAGAGTCGAACTCTCTGTCACACGTTTGACAATCATACTTTATAAACTCTTCTTCTTTATATACTCGTTTTCAACCACACGTTTTCACAATAAAATATTTTTTTACGTAAATTCAAAATTATTCCATACTTTTTAACCACACATTTTTCAAAAATTTACCATTTAAAAACTTACTTTTTCCAAATAAATTTTGTCAAACAAGAGCTTAATTGTCACATTAAGAACGCAAGTATTGTGTCAGGTGGCCAACCGGCTAGCTAGAAAAAGTCCGACCGGGCTCAAGCGTCTAAACATGAGTGCTTTTTAATGCCCACAATTAATCCTAAAGCACACATACTTGTGATTGTATCTAGAGTTGACAAGAAGGTTCACTTAACCCACTAAAATAGTGAAGTCACATGTACATGCAACAAACCTTTAATCTCTTTGGCTCAGTTTGTAATGAAGGCATTTCAACCATATGTTCCTTTAAAACCCGACCATAAGGTGGAAAAAAAGTTCTACGTGTGGGTTTGCTACATGATCCACCACTTGCAGCCTGTGTCAATGAGTCGAGGTGCTACATGGTTTTAAGTTTCATTGCAGATTCTGATGTTCATATTGATAGCATTTATTCACTGCTCAAATAAACACCTAGATACTTTTAAACAGGATCAAATGTGCTCTAATGATGGTGAAATGTAGCTTCCAACAGGGTGTTAACTATAAACCATGTTAGGATTATAAAAAGTACCGAGTCTTTACACACTTATCGTGTAAGCTTAATTATGTTCAATCCGGCAAACTAATCATACCCCTAAAGGTAAAATACATATCATACAGACAGTTAATAACCAAGGTAGATGTTATTTGTCCCATTCATACATGGAAAAGCAGGTCTACAGTGAAAATAATAGTTGTAATTCAACAAAATTGGACAGTAAAACAGACATTTTAACTTGTTTTTCCTTTCGTTAAATAGTGTGTACAAAAAATATTGGCACTGTGTACTAGCTGAAGCAAGTCATTTGATTTCCTGAATTCAAATTAACTCGTAATAGAAATGGTATGGGTGGCTGAAACTGGCTGAACCATATAACTGTTCAACCGCACTTGATCAATCTTCATCAAATAATAGAGCGTTCATGTGAGTCACAACTCACTCAATCCCTGCACCCAAACAAAACATTATATTACTATTGACAAGACAAATTTCAACGGTAAGTGAAACGGAAAAAGGGAAAAATAAGTTTACTAACTGCATGTTTAGTACAAAGTACTCTCCTGGACTCGATAATTTATGAACAAAATTTTAACTTCTTTTGATCTTTAATGGTGTCCAGTAGTATTCAATCATCCATACTATTAAGTGAAAAATGAGTCAAGTAAATTGGGGTTTTGTGACGTCACCAATGGCTGTCCCGGCCAGGCCAGGCCTTGTTGCTGGTCCACATTATTTAGCTCATATTACTGGAAGTTTTCGTGTTGTTCGGGCTTCTTTGATTCAATGGTTTTTTCTCCTTTTCATGATATTTTTCTGACTCCAGGAGTTGGTGAATTGGGGTAATTGCATTTTATTCTGATTTTTCGATTATATTTGTATATTTTATACATTAGCAAGACAGTTTACGAATGACTCGTATTATTTATATTCTTGGAATGCTTACATATGATTCAGATTCTTTTTCTCTATCTAAATTATGTTTATTCATAATTGTAATTTCTGTCTTAGCATTGCCATTATAAATATGAATTGCCACACAATATGAAATGAACATTAATAGGACATGAATTAGCATGCCCAACTCCTTAGTTGACATCAACAATAATTGTTCTTGTAAAACGGTGCAGCTATGTTTTAGATTTGCAAAATGTATATGGAATCTCAAGCAAAAGAACCAATGCAATTGTCAGTTCTTTCTAGGAATTAGACTAGCTCAAAAATCAAGATACTATAAGGACCTTTTGAATCATTTAGTTATCCTTCTTAGGGCTTTGGAGCGAGAAAAGGCACCAGCGGGTTCAGCAGTCGTGGAACTTTCATCACCAGTTGTCTAAGATGGTTCTTCATTCTTGTCAGCTTCTGAAACCCTTCGAGTAGTAGAAACATATCCCCTTCAATTACTGCAAAATGAAATCATGAGGAATTTTCTTAACCAAAGAAATTTCAGCATAAAAGTCACTCACTTATCTCATAACGAAGACATTTCAAGCCCCAATCTTTTGCAACTTCATTGATGGCTATCTGCAAGGAATGCAATTCCAAAGACATCAAAAACATATAAATAAGAGAAAAGTGTAATGGAACAAAGCTCAATTACGCAAACATGCCATTAATACTAAGTAAAACTATTAAAGGAACTGAAACAGACATCTGATTCTAATCAACAGTAGCAGAGGACAACCACTTGAGAAACAGTTCTTTACAATACAAATTGGAAACATGACACAATATGCATGCACTCGTTTCTGATTCACAATCGATTATTTGTATAAAAAGCAAAAAAGCAGAAAGCAGTCACCACATAAACCAATTTACCAAATGGAGGCTAAATTACTTACCTACTAAGCCCATTGAAAATAATTCTAACTTGAAGAGGATGTGGATGTTATGCATTATGAAATGATTTCTTATCTTAAAAATGACATACATCCCTTATAATTGAACAATACAACACTGCCTGTGAATGCTTTTAAATCCCAATTTTATTTATAACCAATACATTTTCTTTCACTATACTAGTTGTTTAATAAGTAAACACTAACTCAAGCAGTATCTACACAAATAATAGTGACTAGATAAGTAGCTTCATATACACAACAAACTAAATATTGTTCCAGATAAATTTGGAATGAGTTATATAAATTCTTTTTTTAGCAACTCCAATCAATCAATATTACATATATATCAATTTTTTTTTTTTTTTTTTTTGCACAATAAAAAAATACTTCTAATGGCAGTAAGGAGAACTTGCATCCATTACATGAATGCCTCAACATAGGTTGTAGGACAAAATTCAAAGAGCACATCATACAAACTAAAATTTAAAAGTCAAACCGATTCAATTAAGAAAAGTAGAGTTTCCATAGTAATAATTGCAATTTGCAACTTATCCTATATAATTCACAATGAAACAACCAATCACTAAACACAAAAAAAAATAAACTATAGAAATCTCACCACTATCTTCTCATTGAGAGTGTCACGTTCCTCGAAAGTCTTATATAGAGTGATCTTACGAAGCTCACGTCGCATAGTAGTCTGGGCAAGCTGAATAACCTCACACAATGGATTCTCAACTCTATAAGAGACCAACATGGGGTCCACAATCTGCAGCAAGTTCAATCCCTCGTCAAAATTTCATGCTGAAAATCACGTTCAATTATAAATATGCCGCAAAAATATGAAATACGTGCCTTAACATAGAGTACTCCGTCAATCCAAATGACGGCAGAATCCTTCGTAAAAGCAAAATGCCATGGAATGGGAATGGCCTCTTCTCTAAGGGCATGCACATAGGCAATTCTATCCACAACAGGAATCAACAAGTGGAATCCAGAAGTCAACGTCTTCCTATACTTCCCCAATCTCTCAACTACAAAGGCCATCTTCTCAGGAACAAAAAGAATTCCCCAATTTACTGGAGGTGCAACCTCATACCTTCATGGGAAATCACATATCATTTAACAGAGATTGGTTTAAAATCGTATCTCAATACTAAAATGCATAGCAACAGCGAAAAATTCATAAAGCAAACTAATAAGTTATAAATGGATGGTAACAAGTGAAAAAGATTTTGATTAAAACGGACAAGGACGGAGCCCAATGAGGTCCAGTGTGGGCACAGGCCCACACTAAACTT
This sequence comes from Fraxinus americana, assembly GCA_035079005.1. NCBI lineage: Eukaryota > Viridiplantae > Streptophyta > Magnoliopsida > Lamiales > Oleaceae > Fraxinus > Fraxinus americana. Next base: position 31,570,433 of record CM068710.1, on the reverse strand, counting down.
CTGGGCCTAACCCCATGGCCCAATTTTCTTTTCTTATTAATATGCCAACTTCCAGCCCAAGAGTAAAGCCCAAAACCAATACCAATACACACTACCCTAATGTAAACGGCCCAATGTAGCCAATGAGGCAATCATTGCAATGAACCCGGAAAATGGAAATTTTGAGCATGGCAATTTAGGGAGACAAGAATTCGTCAGTGCAGACGTGGCATCCGGTAACATGTGGACAAAGCCAGTGGCAAGAATGACACTAGCAGCAAAGGCTTTTGAAGAAACAAAGAGGTTAGAGTCTGTTTGGAGGAACCGGTGCTTCTTGCCTACCAATGGAATGGCAACACCACACACTCCAGCAATGAGAATGACAGCAATTGCCACCATTTTAAGGATGAGAGCAAAGGAGTCATTGCGACATCCCCCAGAATCTTCATCACCACCACCGCAGGTGGAGTTTGACATGGATTGAGAAAGATTCTGAAGAAAGGAGTCTGTATGAACTCGGAAACAAAGCAAATTCCAGAAAATTAGAGCTTCTAAATTTGCTGATTGCTTGAAGGATAATTCAAGAAAATGTGCACTAAACAGACTAATTTTTCCCCTAAAGGCAGAAAAAAATTCAAGATTTCGGTAGATTACGAAGGAATACAAGAAACGCAGCTCATTTCTGTGAATTAAACAGAAATCAGAAAAACCACAAAAGCTAAGTCCTCCAATTAGATATCAAAAACGCAGCAACAATTTTTAGTTTCTCTAAACTATACTGGCAAACAAGTATACTTTTCCTCATAATAATGCAAGAATAAGAACTTTTGAAGAGGCAAATTGTGCCCACACTGAACCAGCTCCGCCCCTGAAAACAGATATATAGATGCATTTAAGCTTGCATATTATTTTATACTGATAAAATCAATAACCGAATGGGCAATTGAAAATATTAACGAAGTGAATAAACAAATTATACTGGATAAAATCGAGATTTAGCAAGAAAAAGATGAGAAACCATAGATAATGGCAATGAAATAAAAGCATTGAAAAATACCTGGTGTTGGGGTAACCGGCATGACGAATGTGGCGGACGAAGGTGGAAATAGGGGCGAGAAGCTGACGTGAAGAAACGCGACTGGAAGGTTGATTCAGAAGAGGTGGTGGTGCGGTGGAGATTGCTCGGACACCGCTGATGGACGACTGCACGAGGAGGAGATTCATCAAGGTCCTGAGCTTGTTAAGAGAATTCAATTTCACAGAGTTCATTGTTATTTTGAGGGATTTAGAAAAAACAAAGTAAAATTGAGGGTTTTAGAAAAAGGATAATCGGCTAGTCGCTGCCTAACCGCCGGCTTGGATAGAAAGAAACCGACCACGCTTTCTCTAAAACCCTCAATTTCATATTTGGAAATTTTTCAACAATTTCATATTGGAAATTTTTCAAATATAAAATTGAGGATTTTAGAAAAAAGGTAGTCGGCTAGTCGCTGCCTAACTGTAACGTATCCACTCCTCTCTCTCTCTATGAACCCTAGTGAAGAATTGCAATTTGATATGCTCTGTCTGCCGAATCTGTAACGGCCGCCCCAAAATTTTTCTGAACCGAATACTTTAAAAAAAAAAAACTAGGCCCATTATTTGGCCCAAAAATGTGATAGAAGTTAAGCCCAGCCTCTGAAACTCAGAACGCAGCCTCTGCAAGCCAAAAGGAACACCGAATACGTCCTGGTTCGCACGCCTATGCTGCAGGCTGCATCCACTCCGTCTCCGTCGTCGGTCGCCGGCCCCTGCTACATCCATCCACACACGTCCAGTGTGGTTGTTGACTGTTTGTTTTGTTGCTTTAGTTATTTAGCTGTGGTTGTTGACTGTACGTAGGTTGAATTAATTTGTTGAGATATGCTACAATTATCGGGGCGGGTTGACAAGGTGGGCCCCCCACTATTGTGAGGGGCCGGTGAGAGGGGTTGTCAAACCCCCCCCCCCCCCCGGTACAAACATCAATTCCCTAATTTGTTAGCCTCCTCAAATCAAATGAAAAACGTGATTTAATCCATCGGGGAAAAGGAAATATAAATTACCATGTTTATAACTACTAATTTTAACTTGCACTGGAAATACCAAGTTTAATCCATCTAGTGGAAGATGCAACACCATAAAACTAATTTACAAATTACAATGTTTATAAAAGAAATGGGAAAATAAAACAAATTTAACTTGGACCGGAAATTGTCTTGCTATAAATTCCATATTACTTTTTGTTTATTTACATTCCAAATTTCTATTCCTATTTTTCAAGTCAATCATGGAAAGATTTTATAAAAGAAAAACTCCTGAGGTTGCGAAAAATGTTAATGAAGAGACGTCAAACGGAGACGATTTTGATGTTGCACAACTTCCCACCGATCCTAGATTAAGGACTTCAATCTTGAATTACGATTCTGCCATGAACATTGTGAATGATAGATTGCGCAATCGAATTGGAGATGAGTGGATGAATGATAGCCTTATTGTTTATGTGGAGAAAGATATATTCTTAAATATTGATAATGAAGCGATTGTACAAAGATATCAAAGTATGAAAATTCGTAAAGAACAATTGTAAGGTATTTCATTTTAGTATAATGTTTGTTATAATATTTCATTTTACGTTTGACCAAAATATTTTTTTCACTTAAATTCAAAATTATTCCCTACTTTTTAACCTCACATTCTTAAAAAATTTACCATTTAAAAACTCACTTTTTCCAAATAAATTGTGTCAAACAAGAGCTTAATTGTGACATTAAGAACGTAAGTATTGTGTCAGGTGGCCAACCGGCTAGCTAGAAAAAGTCCGACCGGGTTCAAGCGTCTAAACATGAGTGCTTTTTAATGCCCACAATTAATCCTAAAGCACACGTACTTGTGATTGTATCTAAAGTTGACAAGAAGGTTCACTTAACCCACTAAAATAGTGAAGTCACATGTACATACAACAACCCTTTAATCTCTTTGGCTCAGTTTGTATGGCACGCATTTCAACCATATGTTCCTTTAAAACCCGACCATAAGGTGGAAAAAAAGTTCTACGTGTGGGTTTGCTACATGATCCACCACTTGCAGCCCGTGTCAATGAGTCGAGGTGCTACATGGTTTTAAGTTTCATTGCAGATTCTGATGTTCATATTGATAGCATTTATTCACTGCTCAAATAAACACCTAGATACTTTTAAACAGGATCAAATGTGCTCTAATGATGGTGAAATATAGCTTCCAACAGGGTGTTAACTATAAACCATGTTAGGATTATAAAAAGTACCGAGTCTTTACACACTTATCGTGTAAGCTTAATTATGTTCAATCCAGCAAACTAATCATACCCCTAAAGGTAAAATACATATCATACAGACAATTAATAACCAAGGTAGATGTTATTTGTCCCATTCATACATGGAAAAGCAGGTCTACAGTGAAAATAATAGTTGTAATTCAACAAAACTGGACAGTAAAACAGACATTTTAACTTGTTTTTCCTTTCGTTAAATAGCTTGTACAAAAAATATTGGCACTGTGTACTAGCTGAAGCAAGTCATTTGATTTCCTGAATTCAAATTAACTCATAATAGAAATGGTATGGGTGGCTGAAGCTGGCTAAACCATATAACTGTTCAACCGCACTTGATCAATCTTCATCAAATAATAGAGCGTTCATGTGAGTCACAACTCACTCAATCCCTGCACCCAAACAAAACATTATATTACTATTGACAAGACAAATTTCAACGGTAAGTGAAACGGAAAAAGGGAAAAATTAAGTGTACTAACTGCATGTTTAGTACAAAATACTCTACTGGACTCGATAATTCATGAACAAAATTTTAACTTCTTTTGATCTTTAATGGTGTCCAGTAGTATTCAATCATCCATACTATAAGTGAAAAACGAGTCAAGTAAATGCAATCCAAAATGTTGGAAGAGAGTGAAATAAATCAAAATAATATATGCGCCCAAGGGATAAGTAGTATTGAGGCCAACAAATCAGTAAAACAACATGGAACACAATCATGGCAAGTATGGAGTACTAACCTTCTTATGCCCCGGTTTCTCAATCATCAACATAAATTGAATTATTCACCATCGTCAATGCTCCAAGAGTTTGATCTTCTCAAGACAGTTTTGCATGTGTAGCTGGCAGTCGAGTGTGAGGCGGTCGCCAGCCAACAATTTATACTGTTCAAATTTCAATTCATCACACTTCAAAGCTGCATTTTTGCATGCCTTGATACTTCCTAGCAGAGTAGAAAATAGGTTAAAATGCTGACTTCAATTGTTAGGAGTATGCCAAATGTAGTCTAATAAGAGAAAATTCCTGACTACCACTTTCAGGAAACAGTTTTGAGATATCTACTGAGAAAACTTCAATTTTTTTGGTAGAAAAATAATTGCTAAAAAACTTGAATTTTATTCCAAGCGAGTAATGATGTAAAAATTAGGTAATCAAAATCACATAAAATGCAACTATATTGTCAGAAAACCGAGTAATCTAATTACATGAAAAAACAAATAATTCAGCAACTTATGCATGACTACCGGAATGGAAACGCTGGTTGAAAAAGCAATTCATCAAACATTGAAGCCTATTGAAACAACTGGAATTACTATAAAAACTTAACATAATGCCTGAGACTTTAAAGTTATCTTTCATGGCCAAAGTGTACTTTTATCGTTCATCTTTAATACAGTCAACAAACCAAAATGAGACACCTGAATTTGAGCATGACTGGCTAAGCTTGAAAAGTTTGCTTATAAGTTAGTTTTCAAATAAGTAACTGATTTGTTAATCAAATTTGAAAATAAGTAAGTTACTTTCAACGTAAGGCAAGAAGTACTTTCAAAATAAGAAAAATAGACTAATACAAACGTGTTTTCAAGTAAAAAATTACTCGAAAGTAACTTGCATAATGCTCAAAGTTTAGATTTTTCAGCTGCATAATGTATCGCTTAGGTCAAGTAGATGCTCATCTGATCGTTAGTAGATAATATGATATTAACCTACCAATTTAACAGGGCAAAAGTAGTTTTTTTAACCGAAAAAGCACATCAATGAAGTCAAAGTGCACGACCACAATCTTCGACAAAGTAAATAAACATAAACAAAATTGTAGAAGCGTGGCTCACCACTCAAATCTAGTAGGTTGAAAATCACAGGACAATTTCCTACACTTCTAACCATGGTGATTGCAGCCCAAACTCTTTGGCACTCATCTCTTGAAACTCTAATGATGCAAACTTTTGTAATTGGATTCACATACTTCACTGCAGATAACATAAATGCAAACATGAAGTTGATATACAAGAAATTCATGGTAATTATAAGCTCAAGTACTAGATGAAAATGTAAAATCTTCCCAAACTCACCTTGAAATGAATTGAGAGATGAGGCTAGTCCACATTCCCCAAAGCTTATGAGAATGCTGTCTTTGACAGCTTTTGATATATTGAATAGGGTAATTATAACAGGTTCATCCATACCAAGATCTTTACTTGGATCAAGGAACACCTCCATCACCATGTACCGATTCTTAAAGCCTACCATGATGGATTACCTTCACACATAATTATACATGTTATTCTTCCATAGAAGTAAAAGTCTGCAGGTTTAGAATTGGCATTGGTCACAAATGATTCAGCTAAGCTAATGCAACTCATATCTGTCCACAATGACCTCTAAAAATATCTACAATTATTTTATATCCATTGTAGAGACTAAACAAATAAGAGCATTGCCTTTATTATTGCTTGAGCTTTTGGGATGAGGTGGTTCAAGGTAGTATTTATAAAAATTGTGCACCTCTAGACATTTCATAAAATGTGAATCCGGCCTGCGTGTGTTGAAGGCCAAAATATTAATGTGTCCTAACGATGTGGTTCAACATTCAAAAATTTAAAACCAGAGTTTATGATAATTGAATCACTAATTTGATGGTTCATAAAAAAATTATGGTCAAAGAAAATCAATAAACAGTTGGAATCGCTTATCATGTTTGCAAATAAAGTAATAACCATAGCACTTTATTCAACAAAGGATGAAGGACTTTTTTTTTTTTTTCTGATAACCGTGGATGTCCGGGCCAGCTTGCGCGCACCTCGACTAATTCCACGGGGTCCTGAAATTTACGGCTGGGTACTCACCTCAGTGGCCTGAGGAGACTCGAGCTGGTGACCATTGGGGAGCAAACCCAAGGCCTGACCAATTGAGCCACCCCTTAGGGTTAAAGGATGAAGAACTTATATACAAGGAACAAACAAAGTAAACCAAAATTCCAAAAATAAAAATCATAAAACCAAATATAAGAAGAAATATGTAACGCCCCAAAATTTCAAACATCTTGAGGTGTTACCAACAATAATTTTTATGTACTTAAAATGCGGAACTACAAAATTCATTCTTTTTCTAAATAAACAAAACATTCATAATTTAGTTTCAAATCATAAATCACGTCTTTAAAAACAATTTAAACATTCTCAACTACTGTTATTGGACAAAGCAAACTAATAAATTTTAAGATAAAAAGCAGTAAAACTTAATATTGTTCTCGTAGGTGGAAATCCATTGGCAGTCCGCTGCACCATCCCGCCACAGATCCAATCGACCCGAACTATCCCGTAAGAATTGTAAGAGTGAGTATTTTGAAAACACCCAATAAAATACGTACAGTTTCCATACACAATTATATGCAATAAAATAATACTTCATACCACTCTTCTCTTATGGAGTATCTCAGTGATCAAGCGAAACACTCATCTTAGGTCATCTTAAATCCCGTAGGATTTTCTATTCTCTTTCTAAAAAACCCGAAGGCCCATTGACAATTCATGCATAAATTACTGAACATAAAAATATAAGGAAATAAACAACATTGCACAAAAGTATCTTATCTTGATTGCTGAAACGAGCTTTTGATATAAAATATACTTAGAATTTACAGTTGTTTTCTATATGAAAACTGCTGTGTAAAAATTCTGTGTGGTGAATTGTGAAATATGGGCACACTATTTATAGGGAAAAACAGTAGTTGAGTCATAATATAACTGTGATGAAAATCATGTTTATCTAACCTAATAAGAATGACTTTTTATTAAACCAATCATAATGGTATAAACTAATATTATTTTAAAAATATCTATATACACACACGTGAACATCTATTGGAAAAAATGAAAGGCAAAGTTTGGATAGGATTTAACATTTTCAATTTAATGATAAACGTGATTATCTAATAAAATACTATATTCTATCATTAATTATCTTAAAAGATTCAATTTCATAAAATAAAATAATACATATAAATCATGTTTCTTTGAATTGAAATATCTTGGGCTTAACTTATCAGAACTTACATTTTCTCGAGCCCAATCTACGTTATTTAATGCGAGCTACAAAATGAGCCCAATGTTGATATACTTTTGATCATTCTATAAAAAGTTAAATATTTGACCCATTTAAAACATAAGAACTTAAAACTTTATTTTAGTCCCTCAACTTTCAAAATATAACATATAGAACAAATAATTTTATTCTAAAATTTTCGGGGTGTTACAAAATATATCTTGGTATTCCTTGTACCTTATTAAGCCATGTTCGACAACCATTATTTCAAAACTCTTTTATCTACATACTCATTTTCAACCACACATTCACACAATAAAATATTCTACACGTAAACCCAAAATCTTTCCATACTTTTTAACCACGCGTTCTCCTCAAAATCACTATTCAAAATATTGTTTTTTGAAAATAATGACAACCAAACAGGGGCTAATAATGTACTAAAAATGAGTTTTGCTGGTTGGGATGAAAAAAGCAAATCTGATTTTTGGCTCGAATGGAGGGGAGATTCTCTGGAATTATGAGAGCAATTAGGTTTTAGAGATTGCTGATTTAGGACGGTAGAAACACCTTACAATGCTTGATGATTTAGCAAAGGATTAATTGCTAGAGAATCCGTGATTAAGAGTCGGTGATGAGGTTGGATGTACTAAGTTTTCCTGTTCATGTGCAATGCACCAATGGATAAGTTCATTCAGATTAAGAGTCACTGAATCTGGTTGGATGTACTAAGTTTTTCTGTTCATGTGCAATGCACCAATGGATTGTTTTATTCATCTCTAAAGGAGAAGATGAATAACACTACTCTTATGCTATTCATCTCTAATGGATAGCATTACTCTAAGGGCCTGCTTAGGGTTTTTAGGTACTCGTTATGGGATCTTTTAAAGTACAGGTTTTGGACGTTTATGAAGGGTTTGGTTTTGGGAGACTTTTAATAGCATTTTTTTAAAACGTTCTAACTCATGCTTGAGAGTATATTATTCCACGGTTCTGAAAGTTTTTAGTAGAATAAAATTGCATATATGCCTATATAAGAAAAATTAGATATATGTCCATGTTAATGATAATTTCAATAAATTCCATCGTTAGAAAGAGGAGACAAACTTAGTTATTTAAATTATGCTGCAGACAATATGATGTACCTGACTCATTCTAGAAAATCAAATTCAACTAAAATAGCAACAATTATTTAAAACTGTAAAGAATTCCTATGCAAAACAACTCACAACTAATATCATATGCATAAAATTAGTGCTTTGATGTTTCCAAATAGTTCCAAACTAATTAATTGTTTGAATGGAATTAGGAGTTAGGTCTACAAGAATTTGAATTTGAAAAAATTGTTATAAGTTTGAATACAAATTTTATTCCTTTTGCTGACCGCTTAACAGTTCCTGCTTCTAAATTTTATTTTAAATCCCATATTAAAATTATGGACTTTGCTCCTGTTTCAGGTGAATCTATTTCTGTTCCAACTCAGCATAATATTTTCCTCGCTTCAATTTCAGGTGAATCATCAAACATTGTAGGATTCACACACACCTTCGGCACAAAAAAGTCGAACATGTCACCTACACTCCATCACACAAACATACTGTCATTAGATGCAAAAAATAAATTTTGATGAGGGAGCACGGTCAACATTCTCAATAAGGCATTTTGTCAAAGACTTGAACTACAACATTCTCAATAAGTCATTTTGACAAATGCACGGCCAACTTGCAAATTTACCCAAAAAGAAACACAGATACATCCCATATATACACAAATTGACGCATAAAAAGAGAGCCCAAGTCAGATTTTTTTCAACTGAAGTTCTAAAATATATCAGATGGCTTACTTGAAACTACACAATTCCAATTTAAGCATAGAAGGAAAAACTGGGAGAAATAAACTATATATTAATAGAATCTGTACCTTAAGTTGATACGAAATTGGAAAAATGTTGAAGACGAGGATGGACGGGGAAGAACCCAGAAAATTTGAAGAACAGAGAACACGACGTCTAGAAGGAACGAGAACCCAAAAAAGTTGAAGAACGGAGAACATGAACGGGGAATGATTTATTTGGATAGAAGTGCTACATGTACATAAATCTATATATAATGGTGTCCATAATTAGGATTCAATCATTAATTCAAATCTCACACTTTCACATCAACAACAGGATTTTGTCCACATCACATTATGGATACTATTATGTACTATATATTATGTACATGTAGACTTTTCCTTATTTGTATAGTAATTTTTTGTCCTAAGTTAGGCTAGGTTTTGGAAATAATATTTTATAGAGGAAAAAATTTTGAAGAACGGCCAAAAAACCACCAATTTAATGGGTTGAGAAATACGCTTCAAATTACACATTGGTTTTCAGAGATCAAAAAACTAACAAACACTGATTTTTCCAACCTCTTATTTACGTTGCGGCGCTGCCACCTAAAAATGATCAAAGTCGGTAAAAAAAACCTCCCATCAAACCCTACCCTAAGTTAAAAGATTTGATATTTAGTGTTATTATCTTACATTATACAACTCTACATTTATTTGACACGATTGGTTGAAGGGAAATATCCAAAGAGAAAATGGATTGTGGGAGTATGTGACTCGAACTATTGATTAGTGTGTTTAGATATATGTCTACTACATTGAATATCTTTATGTTGGAAAAAATGAGGAAATTACTGACTTTGGCATAAATTTTGAGTGGGACTCGTTAGCTTATTTTGGAGGATCGACATTGATTTGTGTTCTCATCCGCGAAAATATCGGAATCATTTATTTACTTGCCAAAAATGAAGCTCGGGTGAATGAGAAATTAGAGTTCAAAGTGGACCATTTGAATATGGTTTATGTTGGAGGGAAAAACCAAATTTGAGTTTATCCTACATAGGAAGTTTATGAAAGCAAGAACCACTTTATATATGGCTACACTTTGAAAGTGTGTAATCATGTGTAGCATAAAAGCTCTCTCCACGTGTGCGTGCATGGGGTTGTAAATCACAGACCGCTTCAGACCTTGAACTTGTGTGCGGACGCGACCTACGTATACGAATGTCGGACCGAATGGACCAAAATTGACTGCTTAGGATGGCCTGCGTTTTGTCAATTTTTTTACTTTCAATAACTGACTTTTGGTTTCTGAAACTCCAATGACTATTGTTATTAAGTTTGAAACTGTTGAAACTCCAATGGTTATTGTCATTGTGTTAATGGACAGATTTAACTCGTAATTATTTGGGTTAAGTCTATATAAAACATTGGTTTTCCACTGTTCTGACATGAAGAAACAATCTGCATTATAATTCCAAAACACACGAAATTGTCATTTGTCTGCATACATAATTTACTGTCTGTCAGGTCTTGGTGGTGATATTGTTCAGATACTAAGTCAGTTCGACGGAGTAGAATCTGCAGTGCTCGGACTCTACTGATTTACCCTGTATCCTAGAAAACAAACGCTCAAATTAAAACTCAAGCACCTACGGTGAGGGGACGAATCTGTTTTAAGGAAATTGTGTTCACATAGGCATCGGTTTTAAAGTTCAATTGAATTTTTTATTCTCTATTATTTAGATTATTTGTTCTATTTTATCGTGTTAAATATAACTTATCTTGTTTGTTGTGATTAGCAAATTAATTAATCTTCTATATCTTAGTTATTATTCGGTAAGTTATTGTGTAAACGGTAGACTGCATATACGGTATGTTAATTTCATATACGGTATATTAGTTGCATTTATGATATGTTGAGTTGCATATCTGGTAAGTTGCATATACGGTATGTTGGTTGCATATCCGGTAAGTTGCGTATCCGGTATGTGTTATAAATCCGGTATTAAAATGTGATCATTTAGTTAATAAAACCCATTAGGAATCTGTAGAATCTATTATGACACATCAGTTGCCAGAATGATTGAATAATGGAATAGCACTTTTTTTGAATTTGAAGGAAACTTAGGAAAGTGCTACAGGAAGGAGGCACCAATAGCCTACAGCTTTTGTCCTCGGCGTATATTTAGATTTCAAGGATAATTGGTAAACATATATTCAATCATCCAAGATTAAACACAAAGAAAATTAGCCGCTTGCCCAAACAAAAAGCTGAAAGCTCTAATATTGAAAGTTCTAACTAACCTAGAGCTCTGTTAACCTGGTCCAATTTTGCAGTTTCGGATGCAATGATAACTAATTCTTCCTTCCGTTTGCAATATTAATGTTTGCCTGTCTTTCTCCTATTATATCAAACGCCACATCATACTCACGAAGGGACAAGAATGGCAACAAAGGAATTCTAGTGGATTTCCAATGATTACACTAAAATCATGTAGGAATAAATACATTCTTGACAAGTTTAAGATAAATTGCCAGCATGGTGAGCATTGGAAATTCTGAATTTCAGAAGCAGATAATAAAAACAAAGCATTCAAACTTATTCAATTCATTGAATTGGAATTATTTTCTTTTAGATGCATTGCCTTCATCCAACGGTTTAGGAGCAAAAAGAAGCCATAAAATCATGTATGGAAATTGTGTTCACATAGGTCTCGAATTTAAAGTTCAATTGAATTTTTTATTCTCTGCTATTTAGATTATTTGTTCTATTTTATCGTGTTTTATATAACTTATCTTGTTTGTTGTGATTAGCAAATTAATTAATCTTCTATATCTTAGTTATTATTCGGTAAGTTATTGTCTAAACGGTAGACTGCATATACGATATGTTAGTTGCATATACGGTATGTTAGTTGCATATTTGGTATGTTGCATATTCGATATGTATTATAAATCCGGTATTGAACTGTGATCTTTTAGTTAATAAAACTCATTAGGAATCTGTAGAATCTATCATGACACATCAGTTGCCAGAATGATTGAATAATAGAATAGCACTTTTTTTGAATTTGAAGGAAACTTAGGAAAGTGCTACAGGAAGGAGGCACCAATAGCCTACTGCTTTTGTTCTCAGCGTATATTTAGATTTCAAGGATAATCGGTAAACATATATTCAATCATCCAAGATTAAATACAAAGAAAATTAGCTGCTTGCCCAAACTGGAAGCTGAAAGCTCTAATTTGGATATTGAAAGTTCTAACTAACCTAGAGCTTTGTTAACCTGGTCCAATTTTGCAGCTTCAGATGCAAGGATGACTGCATTCTTCCTTCCGTCTGCAATATTAATGTTTGCCTGCCTTTCTCCTGTTATATCAAACACCACATCAGACTCACGAATGGACAAGAATGGCAACAAAGGAATTCTGGTGGATTTCCAATGATTACACTAAAATCATGTAGGAATAAACACATTCTTGACAAGCTTAAGATAAATTGCCGGCCTGGTGAGCAGTAGAAATTTTGAATTTGAAAAGCAGATAATAAAAACAAAGCATTCAAACTTATTCAATTCATTGAATTTGAATTACTTTCTTTTAGATGCATTGCTTTCATTCAACAGTTTAGGTGCAAAAAGAAGCCATAACACCTCTATATGGATAACAAGGTGATTCCATAAGGTATTGTACGAGCAAACATATTGTGAAAAAATAAGCACATTATCCTTGTTTTTGTAATGGGAAGGAGTATAAACAACCTTTTCTCATGTGAGAAAATAACAAACATTTATCCCAGCGAAGGATCACGAGAAGTGAAGTGGAGCTTGTCCTTCATTAGGTCCTTTCAGTACTTGTTACTGGAGTATGTCAGACGCTTGCCAAGAACAGGAAAGGCAACGCCACGTGTGATCAAGATGCCATATGTGAAAGCGATCAACCTCACTTGATAGCTTGAATCATCACAAAAAACTTCGACTGAAAGATGGCATTATTCCTTGAAAATTTATGTAATCTTCCAATTGGCAATCCTTCATATGGTACAACGAATTATATGACCCCCCCCCCCCCCCAACCAAACAATAGTTACCAAATTTAAGACTGCACAAAAGGATAAATATGAATTACTAAATAGAAGCGATAGAAGGAAAACCAATCACCTTCAGACTCCAAAATCTGGGCTCTCATTTTCCGCTCTGCTTCTGCCTGCATCTCCCTTGCTGCCCTCACACGTGACTTATCTGACGACGACGAAACCTCAATGATAAGTGAAATCACCTTCTCGCTGCGAAGGAGTACAGAGCCAAGTGTACGACGATCTTCTTTATATCGCTGTGAGCTCGGTGGTGTCTCCAACGCCGTCCATGTGTAAGAGCGAGTGAGAAGAGAGAAGATGGCGAAAGAGAGGAGGGGAAATACAAGCAAATGACCCAAATTCAAAGTTAAAATTCCAAACTAACCCCAAACTAACCCATTTCACTATTCAAATATATAAACTACCTAAAATACCCTTAATATAAAAAGTTTCAAAATAAGTTATTTTAGTCCTCATAACTTTAATTCTAATTTTGGATTCGACAAAATTGTTTGCCCCTTGCAATAAAAATTAACTTTTCTTCACCATCAACTCTTTCCACCTATCTTGAGCCGAAAAAATTTGATATTGATTAATAATTTTATTTTTGAATTTTTGCATTTTAGGTCCACAATAAAATTGGTATCAGAGCCCTATATCTTGAGGATTTAAAGACATTAGAGAATGGAAGATAATAACGAAATTTACATAGGATGGTATGTTAATAATTCTACTGAATATTTAGATACTGATAGTTACATTCAACATCTTATTAATAAATCAAGAAATTTGATTGATAAAATAAAAGACTCCGATAGTCTTAAAATAAAGAAAAAATTTGAAAAGAAAATTACTTTTCTTTTAATAGATTTTGATGAAGTTTTAGACGAAGACATAGGATACCTTGTTAAAATGCCTATTCTTATAGAAATGAAAACTTTAAAAAGAATACAAAGGGTTCTTAATAATGAAATTATGAGAATTGAAGAATTAGATACCTAAAGATCATGGAAATAGAAAATTCAGAAAATATAGAAAACCGAAGTATACGAAGGAATAGAGGGATATGCCTTAAAAGGAAAATTTGATTGGGAAAAATCTTAAAAAATTAATAGAGCGTTAATTAAGTCTAAAACCACCAGGAGAAAATAAATTATTCAAAATTTTAGGATCACCTCTTTAGAAGAAAAAAGTTAGTCATTAATGAATATCATGAAATAGAAAAAGCCATAGATATTAAACATACACAAGGAAAAATAAAATTAAATCTTATAACAAAAAGAAATATTAATGAATTCCTAGGAAAAATTAAAACAAGAAAAAACGAGATAAAATATCTTATGTTTACCTTCTTTAATACAAATAATAATAAAATCATGTTTTAAAGAAGGAATTAATAGTCCTATAATACTTAATCTACAAGATGAAAGATGTATAACTCAGAAAATGGAAATTTGGGAATAGTAAAAGGAAATTTAGCCTATAAAAAATTAAAATTTACTTGTTATCCAAGATATTGTGTACATATAAATGATAAAAATTTAGATGATTGTCTTAGTCTACATTTTAAAATGACTAATAAAATATTAAAAGACGATAATAAAGTTTTTACTATATTATATCAAGGATTGTATTGTTATACAAATAGTAATTATGGAAATATATATAAAGAAAACCTTTATAGAAATTGACGAAGAATTCCAGTGATATAGGTGAAGCAATCTTACAAAGAGAACTAGAAATAGAAGATATAGAAAATTTTGAGATAGGACATTATGATGCTATAAGTATTGATCAACCTATAATACCAAAACAAATAACATATAAATAAAATAAAATAATTATTGTAAATAATAAAGTAAGACATAGTATTTCTAAAATATTACAAAGTAAAATTAATAGTGTTTATGGAATTAAAGGAAAGTTTTTAATGGAAATAAATGGATAAATGAAATTAAAATACTTATTGATACCGGAGCAAGTCGAATCATATTTGCTCTCTTATTGATGAAGGAATTAAAAAGAAAAAAGTTGAACCTTATAGTTATAGAGATTTTGAAGGAAAAATAAACTCTTGTGATATCATAGGACAAATTCAAATTAAATTAGGAAATTTATTATTAAGCATAGAATGCTATATTGATAATAATATGAATTTTGATGAACATCCAATATTATTAGGAAATTCATTTTTAAATAGTCTTGATAATTATAAAATAGACAAGGAAGGAATTCTTATTACACATCAAGGAATAACTACATATTGCCCTAAAGAAAAATGAGTAGAGAAATAAAATTCCCAATAAGTGTATATATACAAATAACTGTATTTGAATCAAAAATAACTACTTGTGCTCTAATTGATACAGAGTCGAGATAACCTGTCTTTAAAGAATTTTTATTACCAAAGTGGATAGAAAATAAACAACAATTAACTTTACAAGGAATAACTGGAGTAAGAGAATCTTTAAAATATAAAAATGAAAATATAGAAGTTATAATAGGATCTAAAATAGTAACCATAAGAAATGTTTACCAATATAATATTAATGATTGTGATATTATTCTTGGAAATGACTTTCTACAACAGTTTAGTCAATATAGTCAAAATATTTATACTATTCAATTAAAAACACCATGTGGACATTTACTAAAAATTGCTAGAGAATTTAAACCATTCGTAGAGTTCAACAAATTTCTAAGCGTGGTGAAAAAAATAGAATTTATACCAAAATTACTCAATTATTCAATCAAAACAATTACTCTTGATCAAATAAAAGATCTTTTAGCTAAAAATTATAATGAAAACCCACTTGAAAAATGGGAAAAATCAAAAACAACAGCCTAAAATAGAACTATTAGAACCAACAATCATTATTAGAGTCAAACCTATGCTCTATAATCAAGAAGATAAGGAAGAATTTCAAATACAAATTCAAGAACTTCTTAATCAAAAAACTTATAAGGAAAAGTAATAGCCCTCATAGTAGCCCACTTTTATGGTTAGAAATCATTCGGAGATAAAAAGAGGAAAAACCTAGGATGGTAGTAAATTATAAAGAACTTAATAAAAATACTAAGTTTGATGGATATTATTTACCAAATAAAGAAGTATTAATAAATATAGCTAAAAATAAAAAATATTATTCAAAATTTGATTGTAAATGCTGGATTTTGGCAAATTAAACTAGAAGAAAATAGTATACCATTAACAAAGATTTAGTACTCCTCAAGGACATTATGAATGGTTAGTTATGCCATTTGGATTAAAAAATGCACCACAAATTTATCAAAGAAGACTGGATGAAGTCTTTAAAACTTATAATTTTCTTATTGTTTATGTTGATGATATACTTGTTTGTTCTTAAACATATGAAGATCATCTTAAACATCTTAGAATTTTTGCTACACTTTGCTCAAAAGAAGGTATAATACTTAGTCGTAAAAAAGCGAAGTAGCAAAACATGAAATTGAATTCTTAGGAATGATAATAAATAGTGATGGAATAAAATTGCAACCTCATATTTCGTAAAAATAATTTTATTTCCTGATAAATTAGAAAATAAGCAACAAATTCAAAAGTTTTTTGGGTTGTCTTAATTATGTCAAGGATTTATAGAAAAACTTGCAGAAAAAGAAATAAACTAAAACTATTAAGAAAATCAAATAAATTAGGTTGGAATGAAGAACATACTCTTTGTGTTAAAAATTTAAAAGAAAATTGTAAAAATTTACCTAAACTTAGACTTCCTGATGAAAAAGATAAATTAATAGTTCAAACCGATGCTTCTGATTTATATTGGAATGCT
The DNA here is from genome assembly GCA_035079005.1 of Fraxinus americana. Classification (NCBI taxonomy): domain Eukaryota; kingdom Viridiplantae; phylum Streptophyta; class Magnoliopsida; order Lamiales; family Oleaceae; genus Fraxinus; species Fraxinus americana. The sequence goes on along the minus strand of CM068710.1, from coordinate 31,553,362 downwards.
TTATTAAAAACTGATTTAAATGAAATTTGCAGGTATACTAGTGGAACATTTAATAATGTCAAGTAAATTATTCCACCAATGAGAAAGAATTATCGCGTAGTTAAAGGAATAAACAAATTTAAAATGTTTTTGTTACCCAAGGAATTTATTGTTCAAACCGATAATACACAACTAAACGGACTAGTAAATAATAAATTACCAAATTCACCCCAACATAGAAGGTTACATAGATGGCAAGTGTTACTATCTTTTATAATTTTAAATTTGAATATATTAAAGGAAAAGATAATTTATTTGCCGATTTCTTGAGCAGGAATCATGAATATGGAAAAGATTGAAGCATTTACAAAGGAATTACAAGATCTTCTAATGATTTTAATGCAACATTATCTTGCTGCTTCAAGAAGATCATCTTGATATTCGACAAACTTTGTGTGATTTATCAAGCAAAGTTGTTGAAAGTGGGAAAAAGATTGAAAAATTGAATGATAACAAAGAAAAAATAGTTGAAAAATTGTCGTAATGTTTAGACTTTTTTTGCAAATTGCATGTGAGTATCCTCCTTTAAAAGGTGAATACAAATAAAGGCTAGTCACATCCCATTTCGGGAGATTAATACATCCACATCGAGTGGAGAATCAAAATTTAAGAGAAATGACTCTCTTACCTCGCAAGAGGAAAAAGTCATAAAAAGGGTCCACAACAACTACCTCACAAGATGGACAAATTGTTGGAAAAATTTACAAGTGGAAAAGGAGCCACTGAGTCTAGTACTCAAACATCCTTATCAAAAGGCCCATTGGAAATGTACTTATCATATCGCTGAATTCCAAGAAGAGAAAAAATCACGATTGGTGACCTTAAATCACCAAAGGGAATAATTGCTACTCATCACATCGAGCTAATCTACATCCAATGGAAAAGGAGTATTATGAATTCTCTAATGGATATATAATTTCGAGAAGGAAGTTCTCTATATTTGATAGCCTTCCAACGGCGATTTATCCAAGGATCGCAGTTCAAGGAGCAGATCCTAATATTGTTCGAAAATTAGCAGCATTTGGATTTTTAGATCGACTCTTCCCAGGGATAGATCTAAAAGAAATCGAACAGTTCGACAAAGAATTTGTTAATTGTGTTAAAAAATTCAGAGATAAACAACCAATTGAACTGAGATTTTACACAATTAGTCCTAATATAAAGAAATCCAGAGTGTTATGGAGAACATCATCTCATCACAATTCGGATAAATAATGGAAATCCACTTAAGGAGATTCAGATTTTCAAAGAATCGCCCACTATCAATAGAAAATGGATGATTTATAGAAGAGCTCTCAATAAAATCACTGCTCAACAATGCGCTTCTTATGGAGAAAGATACATGGTCTATGGTATGAGTAATAATTGGATCCTTATCTCAGAGAGGAGATAAAGAATCAAAAATTCTTGAAGAAAAAATCACGTGGAATTATGAACGATCAATTTTCCGGAAGTGAAGAATGCATTAAAGAAGCCTCACGACTTATGGGACACGTCCACAAGTAAAGGACGATCAAGAAAAACGCGATGATAAAGACCATGTGAACTTTGAAGATAAGAAGACAAATTGTCAAGTTCGAATCAAAAGAAATTGCCGTATTAATCGGAATAAAGACAACCAACAACCACTTTTAATATTTTCAACCACATTTGAAATTATTGTACTTCTTACTTTTGTGTTGTAAAAATCGATTGGCGAAGCTTCTCGGTGAAGTGCGAGCCTTTCTATAAATTGAGACCCTTCTCATTAGAAAGGATCATCGAAATTAGCCATCTCAAATCTCATCCCGAACTACCATCTAAAATCTTCAACAATGATCTTTGTAATCATTCTCTTTAGAAGTAGAAACCACTCTTCGAGTATCAATCTCTCAGAAAAATCTTTGTATAATAGCTTTCAAGCTATCTTCAGATCAATAAAATCTTTGAGTTTGAAATAAATCTTTTATTACGCTTTGAGTGTTGTTCTACACAGGAGTCTGTTTTGAGAGTTTTAAGTGCTTTCGTGTCCATTTTGTCGCGATGCTTTCTACTTTGGCCAACTCTTGTAAGGTGACCAGGAACATATAACATTCTTGCTATTTGGCGGTAAGCGTGGTAAGGCCTCTTATTTTAAGCTACAAGAAAATTTATTGTCTCGAAAAGTTGCATGAAAATTATTATATAAGAATTTTTATGAGATTGTTTACTTAAGAACTTTTATCATGGAAAGTTACGAGTTTTATTATAGATCCGTACCTTTTAGATATACTAATAGTATTGATTATAGTCACATGATAGAAATTCCAAAACTTATGATAGTTATACTAGAGGAATAAATTTCATAAAAAGAGATAGTAGATATTATGAAAAATGCCTTACAATTGTATCATTTGGATTAAAAGAAAAATTGCCTAAAGAAATAATAAAAATGATTATATTTTTCTCGTTAGATAGTGAAAATAGTGAAAGAACTTTTGAAACTACAGAGCATGTAAGTTATAATGAAGTTTCTCAATTATATGATTTTGATCTTAGTTTTGACGATATAGAATAAAAATATGCCTGGAATAACTAGAAAATTTTGTGATAATAAAATAAAAATTTTAGAAGAACAGGATAATAACCGACAATAATCGTAGAGAAATAGAAAGGGAAATTTCTAATTGGAATAAAATTAAAAGGGAATTATTAAGAAATGAAATTACAAGAGAATTAAGAAGAGAAGAACAATTTAGAAGAGAAATAAGACAAATGATAAATAATATAATAATTAATTCTTAAATATACTGTGACTAATATGAGTTTACCAACAAAAATAAGATTTGATAAACAAGAAATAGAAAATATTAGATTACCAATAGGAAGCTATCAAACTAAAAAATGGAATACAACTCTGCTTTCAACCTTTAAGCTCATGGGGAAACATGATGAATGGTTAAATATTACTACAAATTTGACTAATGCATTTTTATGGCAACAACTAGGACAATTAAAATCTAAAGACGTAGAAGCTATAGACTAAATAAATAATATAGATCCAAAAGATGAAATAGCTAAAGAAAGGTTAGAAGTTTTAAGCAAAAATATGTCTAAACAATTTAATAAAATAAAAGAACAAATTAATAATTTAGAAATACTTGATGAAGCTAAACTTGAAGAAATTCAAAATCGAATATCAAAAATTGCACGTAAAAAAATAGTATTAATAAAATAGCAACTTTAGAAGAAAAAGTAGACATTATTAATTATAAACTTGATATTTTATTAAATAAATTAGGATTTGAAATTGAAAAACCATCTTATAAAAAACCTAAAATATGAGTATGAATGATAAAATTAATTTAATTGAGAAAAATATAAAAACAATTGATGAAAAAATAACTAGAATTGAAATAGTCTACGAAGAAGAGAAAGAAAGACTACAAAACAACTTTTTAAGAATAGAAAATCTTTTAAATAGAATAATAGAAAATCTAAATAAAGAAAAACCATTTAAACCAGATTATACTAAAGAACTTAAAGAAGTTAGAAAGAAAATTGAAAAATATGAAGAATTAATACAACTTAATGGAGGATTAAAAGAAGATATAGAAAAATTATTGATTGATCTTAGAAAGCAAGAAGAAAATCTTATAGAAAAAGAAGAAGGAAAATTAATTATAGAAGAACAATGAACGAAGAAATGGAAAATTTAATATTTGACTTAGAAGACTTAAAAATTTGTGAAGAAATAACTAAAAATCATATGGTTGGAAAACAGGAGGACCACGAGCAAAACAAGAAGAATATGGAGAAACTAGCACAAATGACATGAAGCTATAAATAGACCCTAGAAGATATGTTAATACAAAAGTAGATTTTAGAACTACCAAAGAAAGAATGTATAGAGATCAATTTAAACCAATTTTAAGAGAATCAAACCCAATGAAAATTGCAGGATCCTATTTAAATTTAGATTGTGAATTAGATGTTAGAAGAGCTATAAGTGAATGGAGTACCAATATGATAGCACACTTTAATTATAATCGCAGTAATACAGATAATAAAAATAGAACTGAATATTTATTAGCAACATTTAAAGGAAATGTATTTAATTGGTATAGAGGATTAGAAGAAACAACAAAAGGTATTTGGAAAGATAGTATTGAAGCAGGATTTGGAATTAGTATAATAGAAGGAATAAATAGAGTTGCTACAAGAATTTATAGAGAATTTGCTGGAGAAGATTGGGTAAATGAAAGTACTAAAGCTAGATTAGAAGAAATAGAAGATGCTAAAAATAGAATGGAACATTTACAAATTTGTAATATGTGTTATCTCAATGAATATTGTTGCGAATATAGTAAATATTATTATATGATGTTTGGAAGTGGAGCTGATAATAATTATTATAAGGAAGTTTTTATTAGAAAATTACCACCACCATGGAATAGTTATTTTCAAAATAAGATTAAAGAAAAACAATTAGGAAGAAATGAAGAAGGATATACATTAGGATTTATTATAAGAACTATAAAAGATTTAAATAAGTACTATGTGTAGTAATCAAATGATTTATAAACAATCGGGATTTATACAAGATAGAATTTGTTGTAGAGATACCAAGTACCAGGAAATTGGTGATGTTATGATTATAAAAGAAAAAGAAAAATAAAACCCAAGAAATATAAAAAATATAATAAATTTAAAAAGAAATATTTTAAACCAAAAAGAAAATATTTTAGAAGAAAATATAAACCTTATAATAAAAAACCATTAGATAAAAAACGATGTAAATGTTGGAATTGCAATGAAGAAGGTCATATTAGCACTGAATGCCCAAAAAAGAAAGTTAGAATATTAATTACGGACTTTGAACAAATTAGAGATGAATGTGAAGAAGTTGATATTGAAGAAATAGAAGTAAATGAAGAAATATTTGAAGAAAAATCAGATTTAGAAGAAACGTCTAGTGACGATGAATAAAAACAAGAATAAAACTAATTTCGAAAAAATTATAAGGATTGAGGACTTGATCTGCAATAAATGACCCATTTCATTAAGGGTAAAACTGACTTTTTAACAAAAAACTTAAAAAGCCACTATTCATAGGTCATTTTGCAAAATGTCCCAAGAGAGGAGAAGGAAATGATGTTTAGGGTTTTGGATGAAATTAGGGAGGAAATAGGAGGAAATAACCTTCCCATTGTTGTCTAATTCCAAAATGACCTTTGACTAAAAAATAGAATTAAAAAAAAAAAAAAGGGTCAAAACATGGGTTAACCTTTAAAAAACCCAAAATACCCTCATTTTCCACAAAAGGCAAGCTCTCACCGACATCTCACTCTCTGACCGACCCCACCTGAAAATCACAAAACCGACCACCTGAAAATAGGCGGAGACGTCACCGGCGAGTTGAAAGGTTGGTGGTTGTCATTAAATGGATTTTTCATAATTTATTTCCAATTTTTAGGTCGAATTTCATGTATTTGAGTTAGTTTAGTTAGTATTGTGTGATTATTGGAGCTTAAATCGCCGGAAATGGCCATTGTTGGAGCTTAAACTCGCCGGAAATGGCCATTCGAGAACTGGCCGAGCCGTGCGCCGTGTTCCAGAAGAAGAACGACTGGCGACGACGGCCTGACCGATCGTTCGCAATCGGGTGCGTTATCTGGACCAGACAGCTTCTTTGGGTCATTGTTGGGTCCGATTAGCCGACCCATAGCCCGGTGTTCGTTTGTTAACTCGCTATCTGAGCCATAGCGGTTTCGTAATTGTTGTCTAGCCGACAAATCGAATCTGGCCGAGCATCATTGGGCTAACTTAATCGCCAATATTTATTTATGTTTTTTATAAAATTTAATAAAATAAATAAATATTTATATAATTAAATATTTTACATTTCATTAAAATTAATATATTTACATAAATGATTTATGTAATTGAATATTAAATAAATATTTATATAATTAAATATTGTACTTAATTTAAGAAATCGAACATTAAATAAATATTTATAGAATTAAATATTTTACATAATCGAAAAAAATTTGTAGAATTAAATAATTAATTTTAATTTGATAATTACTAATATTATTAAATAAATCATTTTAATTATTAAAATTTATATTTTAACATATTAGTAATTTCTTATTTTTTCCGTTACATTTTATTAATAATTAAAATAATCGAATATGAAATAAAAATTTATAAAATTAATTAATTAATTTTAATTTGATAATTCCTAACATCATTAAATAAATCGTTTTAATTATTAAATTTTATATTTAACATATAAGTAATTTCTTATTTTTTCCGTTACATTTTATTAATAATTGAAAAAATCGAATACGATATAAAAATTTATAGAATTAAATAATTAATTTTAATTTGAAAATTACTAATATTATTAAATAAATCATTTTAATTATTAAAATTTATATTTTAACATATTAGTAATTTCTTATTTTTTCCGTTACATTTTATTAATAATTAAAAAAATCGAATATGAAATAAAAATTTATAAAATTAAATAATTAATTTTAATTTGATAATTCCTAACATCATTAAATAAATCGTTTTAATTATTAAATTTTATATTTAACATATAAGTAATTTCTTATTTTTTCCGTTACATTTTATTAATAATTGAAAAAATCGAATACGATATAAAAATTTATAGAATTAAATAATTAATTTTAATTTGATAATTCCTAATATCATTAAATAAATAATTTTAATTATTAAATTTTATATTTTAATATATTAGTAATTTCTTATTTTTTATCCGTTACATTTTATTAATAATTGAAAAAATCGAATATGGAATAAAAATTTATAGAATTAAATAATTAATTTTAATTTGATAATTCCTAATATCATTAAATAAATCATTTTAATTATGAAATTTTATATTTTAAGATATTAGTAATTTCTTATTTTTTATCCGTTACATTTTATTAATAATTGAAAAAATCGAATATGAAATAAAAATTTATAGAATTAAATAATTAATTTTAATTTGATAATTCCTAATATCATTAAATAAATCGTTTTAATTATGAAATTTTATATTTAACATATAAGTAATTTCTTATTTTTTATCCGTTACATTTTATTAATAATTGAAAAAATCGAATATGAAATAAAAATTTATAGAATTAAATAATTAATTTTAATTTGATAATTCCTAATATCATTAAATAAATCATTTTAATTATTAAATTTTATATTTTAATATATTAGTAATTTCTTATTTTTTATCCGTTACATTTTATTAATAATTGAAAAAATTGAATATGAAATAAAAATTTATAGAATTAAATAATTAATTTTAATTTGATAATTCCTAATATCATTAAATAAATCATTTTAATTATTAAATTTTATATTTTAATATATTAGTAATTTCTTATTTTTTATCCGTTACATTTTATTAATAATTGAAAAAATCGAATAGGAAATAAAAATTTATAGAATTAAATAATTAATTGTAATTTGATAATTCCTAATATCATTAAATAAATCATTTTAATTATGAAATTTTATATTTTAACATATAAGTAATTTCTTATTTTTTATCCGTTACATTTTATTAATAATTGAAAAAAATCGAATATGAAATAAAAATTTATAGAATTAAATAATTAATTTTAATTTGATAATTCCTAATATCATTAAATAAATCATTTTAATTATGAAATTTTATATTTTAACATATAAGTAATTTCTTATTTTTTATCCGATTACATTTTATGAATAATTGAAAATCGAATATGAAATAAAAATTTATAGAATTAAATAATTAATTTTAATTTGATAATTCCTAATATCATTAAGTAAATCATTTTAATTATTAAATTTTGTATTTTAACATATTAGCAACTTCTAATTTTTTCCGTTAAATTTGATTAATAATTGTAGTAATTGAAAAACATTTATATAATTAAATAATAAAATTGAATTTGATAATTACTGATAGAATTAGCAAATTCTTGTTTCCTTTTATTTTTTAATTTAATTATTTGTTTTGTGTACTTGTTACAATTCGGTTAATTTAATTTTCTGAGATTATACTAGATGATCTTCATTATCTTATGTTCGAAGTGCGAGATGTGTAATGAGTTTTCTTTTTTTCGATGGAGTATCATTTAGAGCGGACATTGAGACAGATGCGGGCAAGGCTACCTGAATCCTCGGGTGATTACTGCACTGTGTTGGAGTTGTTGGATGAGCAACATGCAGATATGTTTCGATGTTCATTTCTTTGGCCCCAGTACGAGTTGAGAGATGTACAGTTCTCGGGGCAGATCCTCGATGCCCTCTTGTGTCTGTTGCTTAGTCCAGTCAATGACGATGCTCTCCACTTCGATCTCGGGGGCAAGGTCGCCAGTTCCTCCATGTTTGATTTTGCTATCATCACTGGACTGGAGATTACGGGCAATGATGCAGCTCATGCCGATACTGAGAGAGGCAGACTGCACGACACTTACTTTAGGGGGACGGGGTCGATCTGCTATCGGATATGATGGACGCAATCACGGTGTGACCATATGTTGGAGCGACCGAAGCTCGGCTTGGTCTACATTCTTGAGAGCGTGTTGCGATGTCACCATCGGAGGAATGGAATCGACCTATTACATTTGGCTGGATCGTCGACGATCTTGATGTGTTCAACACATATCCATGGGGCCTGAGATGTTTTGAGGACACGGTGCACGTCTTCACCGAGAACACACTCGAAGCCGTTTTAAGGGGACCATGCGTAAATACGATGCGTACGGATTGCCCCTTATTTGTGCGGGTAAATGTTTAACATTATTTATTATAAAAAAATTGTTATTATATAAATATAATAATTGTACGTATTGCGATTTGGGCGTATGAGACTGTCCCCCTCCTAGGTACCGGTTTGCGAGACGAGGGAGACACGATGCCCTCGGATGCATCATTGGGCGAGTATCCCGAGCGAGAGGGATGTCCGACTAGCAAGAAGCTATCGGCTCTTTTCGACGACCCTCGTGTTAGATAATATGATGACGTGATCGAATCGGTTAGATAAATAGCTCTAAAATACGATGACTTGATCATTAACTAGTCGAAATGTTGGTATGCCAGCTTCAAGTCATAACGGAGTTGATGCCATCGATGGAGGAGGAGGGTCGTGGATATGTGCGTGAATCTGGCCGCTCCGCATGACGAAGTGAATCGGGATGAGGTACGTAAATTGAGTATAATTTTTTTATTAAACCATTAGCCAATTTTCATTAAATATAACTATTTTTAATGTTTGAATTTGTGTAGGAGCGCGATCCAATAGATCGCGGCTCACCTCACCGAGGGCATCACCGTCGCCTCCTCTAAGGGCATCACCGTCTCCTCCGAGGGCATCACCGCGCCTCGACCAGGGGCATCACCGTCACCTCGGAGAGAATCACCGCCTCGCCCGGGGCCTCACCGCAACCGCCGTCACAATTGAGGGCCTCACCGCCTCGATGTCGTCACCGCCGGCATGGGCATCACCGCCTCCGATCAGTCACATTTTCCACCGTCCATGGGACCGCATGACCGCCCGACAGTATTTATAGTGGGTCGATGGACGAGATGCGCCGAGAGTTGGCGGAGCATTGGGAGAGATGGCACGTGAGTTTAGGGGACGAGATTGGAGAGATGGCACGCGTGAGTTCGGGGGGACAGATTGGAGAGATGGCACGTGAGTTTAGGGGACGGGTCGATGATTTAGCTAATGACGTTGGAGTTCTCCGTCGCCGAGTGGGAGATGTTCGGGGATGAGATTGCAGCCCTCCGAGGTGAAATAAGAGGTATTGGAAGGGGTGATGGTAGGGGGTGACGGAGGAGGGTGACGGTGAGGATGACGGTGGGGGTGACGGTGGGGGTCATTTCGGCGGATGATGCTACGTTGGCTTCATTTCTTTTATCCGGAGGAGCGGAGGGCAGAGGCGGTGGCCCCGAGAGGATGTGGCCGGATGCGGGTAGGACGGAGGGTGTCCTCGGAGGAGGTCGTGGTGGTGGAGAGCCGGAGGGTGGTAGGACGGGGGGGTGGCCCCAGGGAGGTGCAGGAGGTGTCCCGGATGAGGTCGTGATGGTAGACGACGAGCATACACTTGCTGGGAAGAGGCATGCTGTTGACACCCCGGAGGGGGTGGTCGGCAAGAGGGTCAGGTTGCCTTCCCAGTACGTCGTTTCTCCCTCCACAAACTGAGTGAAAGGAGGAGGACGTTCATCGATGGAACGTACCCCAATCTGTTTCGGGAGGTGGACGCAGCCAAGTGGAAAGCGTTCGAGACGGAGTGGAGGATAATGAAGCCGGGGTAAGTATTTTAAAATTTCTATCAATAAAGAATGCTATGCTAACTCATGTATCTTTTTTAACATTTGTCTTATTTTTTTCAGACATAGCCGCATCGTCGGGGGGAGGACGATCAAAGATGCTTATAAATGGTTTCACGACATCACCACTTCGGGAACGTGGCTCGCCGACGATGTAAGTAAAATAATCATATTGTCGTTTATGTTGTAAACATTATTTTTAATTTTATGAAATTAAATAACCCCCCATGATGCAGCATATCGATCTGGCCATGGAGTTGTTACGAGATCGAGCTCGACGATATCTGCGATCATTCGACATGCCCGGTCGACTCATACTGAGCATTGAGTTTTTTGGTACCGTTACCATTGAGCATCGCCGTCGCAACACATTGGTAGTGAGTACGTGCTTCCCGAATATATGGTCGAATGGGTCGTTGGGATGCTACCAACTCTCGGGGAAAGGCATGGGAGGCTTGCACACATATATATGTTCCAAATGATCCGTGAATCATCATACCATTGCCGTGGAGATTGTTTTTGCCGACTCCACGATGTATGTACGACTCCGACCATTCATGTCTGACACAGAGCCAGCTGGAGCAGTTCTTGGAGCCGATTGCAGTGATCGTTCCGTTGATGGCTGCCCGAGCGAGTGTTATTGTTAATAACAGGCTAGCCATCGTACGAGATCAGACGACGGCGAGACAATCGCGATCGTAAGTATTTTGTTTTTAAATTCGAAACTTAGTTTTTATCTAACACGTTTTTGAACTAACACATTTATTATTCAATTTATAGGGGCGATTGCGGCATTTTTGCAATAAAGTACATCGAATTTTTGAGTGTTGGACATAAGGTTGATGGAATCAACCAGTCATGGATACAAATTTGGAGGAATAAATTGGCGGCTGATTTGTACGAATTCGAGTGTGACCCGTAAACGTTGTATATTTATTTTTTGATTCATTTATTTGTACTTGTAAATATCATTTATTTATACTTGTAAATATCATTTATTTATACTTCTAAGTGGGCAAGTGATTAATTGTGTTCGTTTATTTGTGTATGATTCATATAATTTATCGAATTAGCAAATACAAGTTGCGCAACAATCAGTATCCAAATATTGTTTGTTATGACAATACCATTACATACTACACTAATTGTCATGCGGGGGAATCGACATGAAAGTTTCTGCGAGTGTGGCCGATCGCTTTACATCGCTACGCAACGACGCGGTCGAGAAACTCTCCAAAGAGGGTATTCTAGAAGTTCGTGGACGCCCGGGGCCACGCGGATTCAATTATTGGTGGGGACAAACTATTAAGCGGGAGAATATTGTCGGGGAACTTCCCACTTAGATTCGTTCTGCAGGGAAATACAGGTCTCGAAGATACGCAGCTCTCCAAAGATTCGAAGTATAATAAGGAGAACATAATGTTCTCGTTGCAAAGTGCCTCTGTTTAAAGCTACGCGCGATCGCATGCTCGCATGGAAAACTCTCCAATCGAAATCGAGCAGGTACATGTGTTGTCGGTCAGCCCACAATGTATGCCACATGACGTGCACGATACGGAGAAACGGGACTCGTCTAGCGGTTCCCACAATCAACCTCCTCGCATCCTCTCGCCTTGAACGAGCTTTCTCCTCTTGAGCCGGGGCTAGCCGGCTCGAGCGATTCTGCGATTCCGTACGTCGTGCTCATGAAACCACTGCTGCAGCTTGGTATGGATGTTCTCAATCATTGCAAGAATTGGCAACTCTCGATCCTTCTTGAACAGTGCATTCAGAGATTCCACATTGTTCGACGTCATCAAGTTGTACCGACGTCCGGGAAAGCGTGATCGCGCCCAATGTTCTATCCCCATTTTTGTAAGATAATCCCATGTCAGAACGACTTATTTCCTATCTCAACCATAAACTTATTACATTCCTCAACACTGTAAGCTTCGGCCGCCTTCCTGAACAATGAAACAATGCCTTGGCCCCGGTATCTAGTCTTCAGATTACCCTGTATGTGCCACATGCAGTAGCCATGATGTGCCTCGGGGAAAACTTCGGCGATAGCATTTATTAGAGATCGACCTAGATCGACGAAGGCAAGATCCTCGACTTCGTTGATCACTTCCCTGAGCTTCGTAAAGAACCAACGCATTGACAGATCATTCTCACTGTCGACTACGCCGAATGCAAGTGGGTAAATCTGGATGTTGGGATCTTGACATGTAGCAATAATCAGTTTTCCACCATATCTCGATTTCAGAGTTGTACCGTCGACTAAAATTACGGGTCGCATCGCATTTTTAAATCCTCTAGTGCATTGTCCAAGTGCCATGAAAAAATACTTAAAGCAATTCTCGCCCTCCGTCTCAATGGAAAAATTAGGCAAGTGATTAGTTGTCGCCAAATTATGGCAGTACCTGGCCAATTTAGCATAACTCTCTTCGGGCGAGCCCATTAGATCCTCAAACGCGCATTCTTTGGCCTTCCAAGCCGTATGGTAGCTCATGACCACTCCGTACTCTCGTCGAACATCATTAATGATGTCCGATGGTCTGTAGATCGTCCGTGGGTCCTGATACCTGTGCATTATCTGTCGACCAATAAACCATGACCGAGCTTGTCTGTGATTGTTTTGACGAATCCCCAATTCGCAAGTATGTTCCCGTGTATACTTGCGAACTACAAATGACTCATTCGTATCCATCTTAGTCGCTCGCAAAGACCAACGGCAAGCGTCATCGATGCAAGCAATTGTCAACAAGGATTTGGTTGATTTCTTTACCCTGAACTCAAAATTGAATTTCAATGCTAGCTTGTGCAAAGCGTCCCGCAAATCTTTTTTCGTTTCAAACAGTTGCTCAATGTACAAATCTTCATCATCGGGAACCACGCGTGAAGAATTAGACGAAGGTCCGCTTGTTCCAGCCCCTGAGCTCCCACCCAGCTCATGTCTCTGACGAGATAAAGCAATTAAATCCTCATTTGTAAATTCATTTACATTATCGCGTGTCGAGCTACCGATTGAATTATGTGCGTCGCGGTGATGTCACGATGGGGAACAATTGTCTCGGGAATATTAGCGTCATCCTCGCGAGCTATCTCCACTATATCCCAAAAATCATTTGCATTATTCTCGGCTCCATCCGAATGTTCATTTCTACCTTCCGCGTCGTCCTTCATCACTAAACTCACGTAAATTGGTGTCACTTGCGTTTTGTTCAACTCAAACAGATAATTCACTTCAATATCGGATGTAACCTTTAAAGGTGGAATTGAATATGGCAAATTCTCCGAATTGATATCTCAATACCATATTGTATCGAGATTCATCGACGTTCAACTTGTTACGTATATCACGGTACAACTCCTTGTACGATGTAGTCTCGTTATATGTGTTGCCATACTACCTTTTATATTGTTCGTCCATTTCCATTCCCATCGATTATTTTCATCCAATTCAAAATCACCAAAATGACAAACCAGGAGTATAATCATATCCGTGCATAGAAACAAAGAAAATTAAACGGAATATTCAAAAAAAATCGACTTACAGTCAGGAACAAAAATTATTACAAAAAAAAAGAGTCTAAAAATCAACTAACAGCATAAAATTAAGCTATTAACAGACCAAAAATAGCACATTGTTAATTGACCTATTTTTAGAAATTGTTAATGCCTATTTTTTGGCTGTTATAAGCTAAAATAGGTACATTAACTCTAATGACCTATTTTAGAACATTAAGTCATAATTTAAATAAAAAAGGTCATAGTTAACGACCTAAAATAAAATTTGTTAGAGTGATATGTACCTATTTTAGTCATAGCGTTAAATTAACAGCCTAGTTTAGCTTGTTAACAGCCTAAAAAATATAGCGATTAAAAAAAACGCCTTTTTTGGGCTGTGTACTTTTTTTGGGCATTGCGGCCTTTTTTTTTACGTGCTGCTTTTAATTGTCTATACTAAAAATAGGCTGTTATGACCAAAAAAAGTACGCTTTTAATGACCCAAAATAGTCTGTTAACACCTATTTTTAGCTGTTAACAGCCAAAAATAAATTTGTCATATTATTTTGTTTTTTTGCCAAAAATAGAACATCTTGTTAACGATCGAAAGTTGTCGGAGCTTATTTTTCGTTACACTAACAAATAAAGTTTGTTAGATTGTCGTCTGTTGCCAGCCATTATCTTCATGACGACAATTTAACCAACTTACACGAAATTTGTAAATAGAATCGAAAAACATTATGCGGATGAATTTTGTTCTTTTATCTTTGAAAAAAATTATACATTTGCTAAAATAGTTAGATCTGTCTAACACCTATATCGATCTTAATTTATCGAGTAAAAACGTATGCACATTTAACGAAAACAAAGTTAAACATATGTAAATATACTTACCGAATCGAAGTAATGGACCAAAAACAATTTTTTCTTCAGCTATCGATATTTTTGAGATTTTCAGAGTCAAGAAGACAAGAGAGTTTTTATCTGTTTGAGCAGATTTTGTAATTTTGAATAGGGAACGTTTGATTCTTATTTGTTAACTAAAAGGGTAATATTGTCTTTTTAACACAAACAAGTTTTGTAATTGTTTTTGTCATTTAAGGGTGTTTTGGTCTTTTTATAACAAATGGGTCATTTTGGTATTATTGTCTATTGGAAAAGTCAAAGTGGAATTAGGGTCCTTTGACTGGGTCATTTTAACAAGTACCCCTGAAATTAGGTGGGGATGGAGTCACGTGAGGATGACTCTTATTATTATGGATCGTTTGATAGGTAAATATGGAAAAAAAAAATTCAATTCTATTTTGAGAAATGCTATTCATCCCCACTGTGGATGCATCTCCGTCTATGTGGCATTAATGTGGTATTAAATGATAGGTGAAATTAAATAAATCATTTAATTTCACCTATCATTTAACCAATCATTTACATCCACATAGACTGGGGATGCATCCCCACTGGGGATGAATATCATTGTTCTTCTATATTAGTTGGAAAATAAAAACTCACCAAACCCATAAGAATTCGTTTTCCATGAAAACAAAGAAAATATAGTTTAAAGTGGTTGTACCTTAAAATTCGATTTCAATTTCCACGTTGCAATCAAACGGCTAAAGTAGATTTCGCTTTCATCGGATGTGACATTTTTCGTGTAATTCGTTGTAATCAAATGGGGTCTTATATTTAATAGTTGAATTATACCTGATTTATGTATAAATAAACTTTATGTCTGATTTTGAACTACAATCTTTAAAAATCTGTCCTTCTGTAATTTTTATTTAATTTTAACCACATATTTTATGGATTCCATACTTTTCAACAACACATATAGGGCGTATTCGATTGTGCTTAAAATTCAATTAAAATTGAAAATATAGCTGTTATTGGGTCCCACTCGTCTAATAAAAGTCAACAATAACAACTAATTTTTCAATTTTAATCCGATTTTAATCTCTACCGAACACGCACTTAATCAATTTATATAAATTTTTGCTGAAAATCTTAGGCTGTGTTTAATAGCCTTAACTTTCCTTGGAAGTTGGAAAAACTTTTCCTTTTTTCACAAAATGTAATGTTTGATGGGATAGATTTTCCAGCCCAAACATTTTCTTAGCAAGGCCTTCACGCGCCTGAATACAATGATTTGTGGGAATTCCATGTGCTACTATAATTTTTTATTTTATTTTATTATTTTTTTTTTTAATAGAAACAAATTTCGTAAACAAGTGTAAAAAAAGTTTCACTTTCATAGACAATTTTGATGCAAATGAAGGCCAAACGAGCAATAAACTTTGAGAAAAAAATGATTTTTTAGGAAGCATTTTTTTTTTCCTTTTTTTTTTTTTTTACACTTTTTGGCAATGGAAACAAATTCTATAACCAAATATGAAAAAAAATATTTCTTTGATGGATAATTTTGATGCAAACGAAGGTCAAGCGAACACAAAATTTAAAAAATTTTCCGAGTGAAAAATTATACTAATCAAACACACTTAATTAACAATTCCCTGTAATTCTTTTTCTACGCAATTACTTTCCCTGAAATTCATTTTCTTTCCACATATTTTTCACCCTTACAATCGGATGGACCCTTATTTTATTCCCGACCAAATAGAGGCTTAATATGGAATTCTAAAGTTAATTATGATTTAATATTTTTCGATATTAAAACAGACTTGTGTAAAACAATCTTCTCCATTTTATGATGTTAGTTATTATTTACAAATACAATATTAATTTGGTTTGAAATAATAATAAAGTACAGACAAAATAAGAGTCGAAGCATCACAAATAAACCAAATCACATAACCAAAAGGTAAATCCCAAATATATTTTGTCTCTACTTCATTGCGAGTATATATATTGAAAATAAATTTTGTAAAAAGAATTAATTATTTTGTGAAAATGTAGTTGAAATGTACGAAAAAGTTATGGAAAACCCTAAAAAATAATTATTTTTTATAATACGTGGTTTAAAACAAATGGAAAAAAGCGTTTTCAAAAAATAATTATCACATAAGCACTTAATAATAAGATTTTAATATTTTTCAATACCATGCTCTAGTTTAGCGTAGTTTAAAAAGTTGATAAAAATTTAAGACATATTTAATAATTAATTTTAATCAAACATTTCACATGGCTCAAAACAATTATTAGCTTTTCAATCACACATTTAATTAATTTTTATCAAAATCTACTTAAATCTAATTTTAGCTACACCAATCAAGAGCTATACTACGGGCGTGTTCGATAGAGATTAAAATCGGATTAAAATTGAAAAACTAGTCGTTATTGTTGACTTTTATTAGACGAGTGAGACCCAATAATGGTTATATTTTCAATTTTAATTGGTTTTTAATTTTTACCAAACGGGCTCTACATTTATATTCCTAGTCATTGTTAACAAAACAATCACTTTAAAGTTAATTTATATTAAATTAACTTTAAAATTATATTTTCTCAAAATTATTTTTAATCATACATTTTATTGAACGAACAATTTTTCTCACTTTATAACAGAAGTTCTTCGAAACAATTTTTTTTTTTTTCACTTGAAAAAAAATCTGTATCACACAAGCTTTTAATTTTACTCGCAAGTTGTTGTCTCCTGTAAAAAAAACCCCGTCTATTTATGTCGTTAATTATTGTAGAAATAATAAATAATTCTGTTCTTAATAATGAAATAGAGACAAAATAGAGGTGGGAACACATGAGAAAGTGCAAGTCTCCGAGTCACTCGGATTCAACTCACACCGACCGCTTTTTAAGCTTAAATAAAGACAAATTCATCTGCATTTCACCGAAATTTACTTTAAATTAAGTTAATGAAAAAATAAAATTTTAACGTATAGTACAAGACAATCGGATCACCTCATCTTTTTCTATCTATAAATATCCCAGTCTTCGCCCCAGTTTTCTACATTTTATTCACTAGAAGTCTAGACAGAGAAAGTGCTTGTGTTGTGTGAGAGAGCTGGTCTCGGTTTTCTGGGATACTGTAAGTTTTTTTTTTCTCGCGCCTCCCGTTTTCTCGTTCCTGTTTACAATTTTTCCCCTTTGATTTATAATTGATTATTGATGTGTGTGTCGTTTCTCCGACATGTTTTGATGGTTGAATAGTTTAATTAAGGAAGAAGAATTATTTTTTCTTTTTTTTTTTTTTGGTTTTTTTTTTTAATTTAAATATGAAGGCTGGGCTGTTAGGGTTTGATTTATTTTAGTACTTTATATATGGAATTTTAGTAGATAAGCACTAGTATTTTAATCAATGATAAAGCTAAAGCTACAGATATGGTTTAAAGATCTCAGCTTTAACAAAATCTGCAGATCTGTTTTCAGTCTTCCTGTTGACTGTGTTGATGGTGGTTTGTTTTATGTAACCCAAAAAAAATATTGAAGAAAACTAGGAAATTGATCCGTTACTATGGACGAAGAGTCTAGTACAAGAGAGAAATTAAATTTGGAATTTAGGTTAAAAAATAGTGAATTTTTCTGTTTATCGATATTTTGGGATGAAACCATCTTTCTTTTTTCTCCAACTCATTTCCTGATCATAAGGCGTGCACAAATTATGTCAGGTACAAATGTTTGAAGTAATTTTGGATTTTAAAATCGTATAGTTTTGTTAGTTGCTAAGCTTTTATTTCTTCAAAAGACATAAAAGTTACTATCAATTAATTATTTTTCCTATTTTAAATACTGTCGAAATAAATACTTACTTATTTCCAACCTTGACCTTGTAAATAAACTTATCTAGGTCAACTTTTTAACCTTAGCCTAGCAGGCTCAGATTCTCCATTGAATTTGACAGTTCTCGTCTTGTTGGGTCTGCAGAACGTCCAGGTCGTGGTACCCGGAGTCTGGAATTCTTTTAAGGATCAAAATTTCTGATCAATATAAGCAATGGAGGTATTTGGAAAATCTATGGTAGCCGTGCCTACAAATGTTATTTATCTGTCGAGTATTCTTGGCCAAGATGGGCCTAACATTGTTCACAAGTGTGATTGGAAATGTGAGAATGAACTTGTGTGTGGAAACATGTACCGCTGCAGACTAACCGGACTGACGCACATTTGTGACAAAAACTGTAACCAAAGAATTTTGTATGATAACCATAGCTCTCTTTGCAGAGTGAGCAAGCAGATTTTCCCATTAACACCGACTGAGCAACAGGCTGTGAGAGGTATTCGAAGGAAGCTTGAAGTCGAGAGTTCCCCTTCTGAGAGTTGTTCTTTTAAGCGCAGAAGGGATGCACAAAATTGTCCCTCGCCATTTGAGAGATCGTTCTCTTCTGTTAATCCCATTTGCAGTCAAATTGGAGATGGCATGGATATGAACTAGATATTATATGCTAGATGCCCTTCCTTTTCAACTTTTTTCGCTCTTTGAATTTTTACTTTTTTCAAAACGAGTATGGAGTAATTGAACTTGATGAGTACTTCATGGCGGACTGGATTGTCCTGCCTCTATGTAGGAACACTTTATATTCAGCTTTACTTTATTGAGTTCTAGCTCTTCAATAACATAACTCTTTCTAGGAAACGTGGAATGCTATATCCCGTGACTTATTTTGAGGCTCGTGTTGCACCATACGGCACCTTGTATCTTGAAATATAACTACAGGGTTATATTATAGTGCTATCCGCTTTATTAGATTGTGCAGTTCTAACTATGTATGCTCTGTACCTCGGGTGTTTGGTCACTTTTGATCTTTTGATTATTTGTTGCGTTTAGTTCAGTTTATTAGGAATCTTATATTATGGCGTTACAGAATCTTTCTTTATGTCGTCGTTAATTGATTCAGTGATTTGGCTTGATTAGTACATAAATGTTAAATGTATATTGATCTTTATTCAGGAAGCATTGAATTTCTTCCGTGGATTGTAATTAATTAGTCGATTGAAGCATTTACACTTTGTTATTTGTGGAAAAATATCCTTGTATTTCATTGGTCAACTTCTAATTTGTGACCCAGGTTGAGCAGAGCAGAGAAGCTTCTTAATTATTCTTGCACAATCTATTTTTCTGTTTTCATGTTCTCTACATGGGATCCTAAAGTTAATATTGTTTTTGCAGGGGTTGAAGCATGTTGTACAGGACAGTTTAAATATAGCTCATCATGTTTTTTAGTAGTGATATTTAATTGATGGAATGTAGAAGTTTCTAATTATATGTCTTTCCTTTGTTATGCAGGAGGAAAGTTTACTCTTTTGAGTTGCAACAAAAAAACGTGCCGAAGTATGCTGGTGAATCAATAATATCAATTAATGCAAGACTCAAAAGGTTTTAGTGACAATTGGAGTTGCCATCCCTGTAGGCTTCACTTCACTGTTCAGATCATCAGTGTTGGCTGATATCAATCAATGCAAGACTCAAAGGATTTTAGTGACAATTGGAGTTGCCATCCCTGTAGGCTTCACTTCACTGTTCAGATCATCAGTGTTGGCTGAAGAATTTCTGTTATTAGTTGAAGACATTGGCTGAAGAATTTCTGGAAGCATTCTCATTAGCTCTGAAAAATCCCACAAAGGCAGGCTTTCATTGTAGCAAATAACTTGACTGGAAAGTTTTGTGTTTGTTATGCTCATCTCCTTACACAAGCCTTTCTTTCTTTAAAACATAAGATTGTCATATATTGAGTTTTTCCTATTTGAGAACTACTTGTACATAATGAGTTACATAATGGTTTACATATAGATTAGGTGTCAAAAAGAGAGTGAGGAAGTGTTTTTTTTTTTTGGTTGATGACTCGTTCATATTTTGCCACATCACTTGTATGCAAACCATTATGTATATATAGCACAACCGATCTGGGAATATGGAGACTGGAGTCACAGTCACCTCTTACCGCTACTCCTCGTTGACTTTGTTCTTCTATTCAGCCTACCTTTTGAAGCTTGCTTTGGATATGGAACATTAAGTGTGAGGTACTTTCTTATGCACGAGTAATCTTGGAGGATGCTGTCGTATAGATGAATTTGTTTTTACAGCGTGTTGACAAAAAGATTGAAGTTACTTTGTAATATTGTCCTGTTGTGATCGATGGTAACACTGAATTTTTGCTGGCATTGGTCATTTGTGAATGGAAAGATTATGGTATTCGTGAATTTATACAACTCTTTCATATCCATTTGTTTGATCTTATTATACTGAAATTGTCTCTGTCAAGGGCTTACAACTAAGAGGTCAAAACACGTGCCGAAGTTAATATCCCATAATTATGTTATTGAATGTGTTAGTCGAGAACCATGATTCATCAAGTTGGCAAGTTGCATTAAAATGACACTAATAGCAGAGAGATAATTGGTGGTTGAGAGTAATGTAGTTGTTGGAATCCTGGCGACTTTCACCTATCTGGAAAGAGTTGGTATACAGAAATTCAAAATCCTAAGAAAAAACCGAGTTTCTTTATTCGTCCTCTTCTTGTTATTCAACAAGGTTTCAAAGTCTTGATATCATGCATGATGCAACTAGAATCTTTCTTTATGTATGATGACTATTTCTATCTCCGTGACCTTAGTTAAATTTAAGCACGCTATACTTAGGCCTTGTTTGATAGCCTAAAAAATGGGTGGAAAAAGAAAATGTTTTTCAACTTTAGCCAATTAAGGGTGTTTGATAGCACAAATTTGCCTGACTTTTGTTTTTCCCACCTTTTTCTAGGTACAATCCTTTGATGCACATTTGCTTGATTTTGTTTTCCCACCTATTAGGTGGGAAAGCAATTTTCACCTTCTTTTTTTTAATTTAGGAATGACAACAAATTCTATCATCCATTGTAAAAAGAATTTTCACTTTTGTTGACAAATTCTATGCAAAACAAAGTCAATCGAATGTTATTCGGTATGATAATTTTTTCTAATTTAATTTTTTTTTTTTTACTTTTTGGTAATTGGAACAAATTATAGACTCAATGGTAGAAAAAATTATCATTTTAATGGACAATTTTCATAAAAAACAAAGCCAAACGTACACCAAACTTTCAACATTTTCCAGGTGAAAAATTATACCAATCATACATAATTAATTACAATTCCCAGTAAAACAAATTGTAGGCAATTCAATTCCCTATAAAATATTTTCTTTCCACACATTTTCCACTTTTGCAATCAAACGGACCCTTAGTTAAATTGGGAGAACCACTTAACCAGTTAGAAGTGGACTCGAATAATTGTCACAAGGATTTTCGATCAACGGTTAAATTTAAAGCATGTTATACTTTGTTAAATTGGGAGAACAAATTGTTTGACAAGGGGATTTTCAATCCTTTGCTCCAACTAGAAAGGCTACCTCGACCACTTGTCTGATTTCACTGTTTTCCTGCAATCGTTGCCATTGGATGAACAGGACTCGCCCTTCATGTGGGTTCTCTCAAATTAAATAGATAATGTTAATAATATTTCTCTTTTCAATGGCATTGGAGTGAATAGGACAGTGGACAACTATCTCTTAGTAGTTTAAATTCCTGTCCAATCCAATGTAACGAGCATGCGATTGGAGTATGAGCTTTTTAAAGAAACTGATACTTTGCTCCATACTTGAGCGAGTAAATAATGGATTTCAATACATCTTCTTGTTGAAGAATGAAGACAATTGGTTCCCAGTTTTTTAATATTAGCACAATAAACCTTTTTCAGGAATCTGCAGTAGCCTTTTCAATTGGTATTCTTTATGCATTCCTAGATTATTGTTCAGTGTTAAAGCAAAGAATTGCTTCATATCTAGGCGATCCAAGATAAAAGAAATCCTAAACCCAAAACTATAATCTTGTGGCTGATGAATTTTGCAAAGCAACGAATGGATTCAACATTTTGAAATTCTTTCATTGAATTTTTCCAGGGTACAAATATGTTGCAGAAAGGTAGGGCTAATTTCCCTCTACTTTACCCCCCACCATACCACGCCCTACCCACCCCTACTTAATTCTCTTTAGATCAAGAAATTGCTACCAATAGGATACTTTAGATATGCTGATCATAGGATATTGGAGACTTTACATTTCATTGATCGTCTTTTCCTTGTTTTCTTACTCTTTTGCTAGCACATTTACCATTATCAACAACTGTCCTTACACAATATGGCCTGGTACACTAGCCGGTGGAGGACCTCAACTTCCATCAACCGGGTTTCAACTGGACTCGGGCCAAAGTATTGCAATCCCAAGTGTTCCAGGATGGTCTGGTCGCATATGGGGTCGGACGGGTTGCGCATTTGATACATCGGGTGTTGGCTCATGTCAAACAGGGGATTGTGGGGGAAGGCTGGAATGCGATGGCATGGGTGCCACACCTCCGGCGTCACTCTTTGAAATAACCTTTGGAGCTGAAGACGAGAAAGATTTCTACGACGTCAGTCTTGTCGATGGATACAATCTGCCACTGGTTGCGGCACCACGAGGAGTTCCCAGTGGATGCAATGCCACAGGCTGTGTTTCGAATGTCAACATGGGTAAGATCTGACCACTTCATCATAAAAACCATAACCTGTTATTATTATTATACTTGTTATTATTGGATATGGAACAGGTTGTCCGAAAGAACTTCAGGTGATCGGTAATGGTGAAGGTGAAGGTGGAAGCGAAGTTGTTGGCTGCAAGAGCGCGTGCGAGGCATTTGGACAAGACCAGTATTGTTGCAGTGGAGAATTTGCGAATCCTTCGACTTGCCGGCCGTCATTCTACTCAAATATCTTCAAGAGAGCATGTCCAAGAGCTTATAGCTATGCATTTGATGATGGAACCAGTACTTTCACTTGCAAGGCTAATGAATACGACATCATATTTTGTCCCGACAGCGGGTAATTATATCCTAAATTCTTCTCCTTGTTTCTGTGTTTGTGTTTGTTAAGGATTAAACCTGAATACTAGTTACGAAATTATTAATAAGCAAAACAAAATTAGAAACACAAGGCACACACAAAGTTGTATGACCCTATGACCATCCTCAACCTTCCTACGAAGGTCGATTCGCAGTTGAAGGGACAATAGAACAATATGATTGGGTTCCACGCATTTTTATTTATTTGTTTCGGTTATTAAATGGGGATAATGCTAATTTGCAATGCAAGATGAAAAGACCGAACGGTGCTTTAACAGCTTCGCCAATGAAAGAAAGAAGAAATTGTAAGTGTTATGCCCTAGGTCCAATCAACTTTGGACATAAACACTTTGAATATATATAATCAATGCATATGTATGGCAATATCTATTATTTAATTGAATTAATATTCTAATAAGTTAAATAATAGAATCCGTAGATTCAAGTCTTGGTGATTTGTTAATCACAAGGAGTTGTGATTGTGAGATACAAATTACATATGACTGAATCTTAAATCGTCCGTGGTCGAGGTAATAACGAGATACGGATATCGTTATTACGGATAGACTATCGCGTGTGGCATTCTTACTTGTAAAGTAAGTAGCTGATCTCACAAGCTAAAGTGTGGTGACACTTGAATGAACACGTGGATGTTTTGTTATAGAACAAAACATTGGAGACCATTGAGAGATTCCACATGTTTAACTATCTACGTTTTAGTGGTTAATCTCTAATGTTCGGTTTGGGATTGGTCCTTTGACTTGAGGTAATCATAGTACCTTATATGAGGGCGATCATACTTTGGTGATGTTGGATGTTGCTCTGTCAAGAGTCGCTAATACAAAGATCGTTCGGGTATGTCAAGAATCATATGAAGGTTGTGAATGATCAATAGAGGATTCGTCACTCTTAGATAGTAAGAGATTATGATCTACATTTTATCCAGTTAAGTTGATAATGAAATCCTTGGCCAAGGTGAACTCATAAGTCGGAAAAGAGTTTTCGACGTACATTGACTTAACAGTATGATAAAAGATATGATCGATAATTGAGATTGACACATATCCATATCTCATAATTGATC
Source organism: Fraxinus americana (assembly GCA_035079005.1). Classification (NCBI taxonomy): domain Eukaryota; kingdom Viridiplantae; phylum Streptophyta; class Magnoliopsida; order Lamiales; family Oleaceae; genus Fraxinus; species Fraxinus americana. The sequence goes on along the minus strand of CM068710.1, from coordinate 31,528,624 downwards.
GGATCATATTGACGAAAGGATTATAGTTTCACGGTAAACGAACAAGTTTGGTTTTGTCATGCTACGTGATATTTCCCGTCACATGTATTGCCACGATACATTGCTAGATGTCAATGCGGGACAACGAAAATGAATTAGTGATAAATTAAAAGGGGCGTTTTAATTTATTGATTTTGATTAGATCAAAATAATAATTCACGTCGTTCGGCATCGTGATCGGGAACCTAATGGGTCACACACAAAAGAGAATCAGAAGAATGAGATTTACCAATTAATTAATTGACAAGTGTTGGATAATTAATTAATTGGGTTGTTTATTAATAGGCCCGAATTAATTAATTGGATTAATTAATTCATGGACCAGATTTAATTAATTTGATTAATTAAATCTTGGACCGGGTTAAGTTTAATAGATGGGCCGAGCCCATCTGGACTTATATTAATAAGCTGTTAGGGTTTGAAAAACTGTAGAGAATTTCATTATTCTTGCTAGCACAAGAAAAGAAAACCCTAGCCGTCATTCTTATTCTCTGTGTGGATCACCATTGGAGGCTGGACAATTGGACAGTTTGGATTGCAGATCGTGATCATGGAATTCAAGAAAAAGCAAAAGAGTTTGTGGAATTCATCAAAGGTATCATTCTCATCACAGTTTCTATCTAAACACATTGCAGATCCTCGTTTGGGAATTGAAAATTGTTTAATTTCCGCTGTGCATGTTAAGTAAATTCCCAACAGAAATAGGGAGATTGCAAGGATGGTTTCATCTGCAACAATTCTCACACCCTTCAAAATCTCAATATTTATTCTCATTTTCACTTTGTATTTCTAGACATCTGATACATTTTCAGCCTTGTTCTTTCAAAAATGGTACATGGAGAGAGAAACTGCCTGTGCATTCAAGAACAGGCTGTAAATATATCAGAAGTCACAGCCAATTGTCCAGAATATTATGCTAATTCTGCAGAAAGAATATAAGTGTGATTGCATTTCTTGAGTACTGCTTATTTGGATTTCCTCTTTCTTTGTCGATGCTTACGGGTTTTGCTAGACCAATATGGATTCGATAAGGATCAAAGAAGAAAAAGTAAGTTACTCTATAGGGATAGGATAAAGGAAGAAAAAGCAAGTTAATAACGTGGACAAGATCGAATTCGAACATATTAGCCTATTGGATAATATTAAAAAAAAATTAAAATGTTGTCTGTTATATCTGTACAGTGTTGTCAATAAATGTATTTTAACAAATATTTGAAAAGAAAATGGTGTCTTATTACTTTATTGTAGGAAACAAACACAGTATCATTCATTTTCAATCATTTGACAATTTAACACTACGGGTCCGTTTGATTGCAAATGTGGAAAATGGGTGGAAAGAAAATGAATTCCAAAGAATTGAATTGCCTAGAAATTGTTTTACTAGGAATTGTAATTAATTGTATTTGATTGGTATAATTTTCAACCTGGAAAATGTTGAAAGTTTGGTGTCCGTTTGATTTTGTTTTTAATGAAAATTATCCATTGAAGTGATAATTACTTCTACCATTAGGTCTAGAATTTGTTCCAATTGTTAAAAAATTACAAAAAAAATACAAATTTTTTTTTACTATACCAAATATCATTCGTTTAGCTTTATTTTATATGAAAATTGTCAATAAATGTGATAAATTTTTTTACCATTGTATCTAGAATTTTTTCCAATTGCAAATAAAAAAAAACCTAGAAAACCATTTTCCCACCAAAGTGGTGGGAAAATGATTTCAAGGAAAAGCTAGAAAATGTGAGTGTGCGAGGAAAAGTGGAAAATCTTTTGCCTAGAAAAAAAACCTATCAAACAAAGGAAAAGTGGGAAAATGGAAAACAAATTCCATTTTTCATGGAATTGGCTCCCTATCAAACACACCCTACTTGTATACAAGTAGTATTTGGTATAGGGATGACAAAAAAATTCGACAAACCGGATACCCATGGGATCCCGCCCGAACGGGACGGGGATTACTCCCTTAATCGGGTATTCAGATCGGGAACGGGGGCTGGCAACTTTTCTCGAGACGGGTATGGGTAACAGGTGCCTCATCCCGCCCCACCCTATTTATTATTAATTTTTTTAGAGTTCAATACTTTAAATGGAAAATTTTATGAAATTTCATTAATTCTAATAGAAAATGACAACTAAAATTATTTAAAAAATATGACAAACAATAAAAGTCTTAGTTTACCAAATATATTTGAATAATTTAACTTTTAAAAATAAATAAAACATATATTATTGTCTCACTCTGACGAATGTGGACATTAAACTAAATTATCAAAAACTTAAAAAAAAAAAAAGTAATAATAACTTAAACGTGGTAATAAACGGGACTATGGCCACACCATAAATGGATAACAGGGCGGGAAATTGCCTGGTTGAAATTCGCGCCCCGCCCCGTCCCGTCCCGTCCCGTCCCATTATGATGCCATCCCTAATTTGGTCAAACTGAAAGTTGTTTGTAGTGGTGGTGAGCCAAACATTACTGAATTTTCATGCCTTTTGAGGATGTCTGCTAATCCTTAAGTGAGGAGTAAAGTTACTTTTAAGAAGGTTTAACTACCAAAAGTGTGGGAATAATTTATTTCAATTCTATATTTAAGTAAAAGAAAGTTACTATTTTTGGAAACTAAATTATCTTAATATCAAAACAAGAAATGTTTACCAAGTATATGGCTCGAAGTCCTCTAGGTGAAAATGAGAGATATATATATCTTGTATGAAATGAGAGAGTTGATTATCAATCAACTGTGGGAATAGTGAAACAAGTGGTCCTCCTGCGTGAAAATTCATGTATGAACGCAGAGAGTTGGTTATCAAGCAATGGGGAGAATAGTGAAACATTTGGCAATGCAAATTTCAATTATTTTGGCTTCCAAATCTTGAAATTTTTTTTTTTTTGAAAGGGATAGAAAATTGACCTTAGGCCTACTATATCAACTCCGTGTCTGTTAGTGGGGATCAACTCGGTCCTATTTTTCTAACTTGACATGGGTCGATTTGACATGGATTCTTGCTTGATATTAATTGGGTTGAGTTGTCATATTACAAACATTTGAGATGAGTTTAACAAGATACTCTAAACTTAGTTACGATATTTGATTATGTCAAATTTAAATACATACCCCGTAAGGGTAAGTAACTCGAACTTGAGAAATGAATGATTATAATATTAGCAATGAATATAGGACATTCAAATTTGCTGTAATCCAAAAATGTATATGGGCTTGAGGATTTGTTCGAGGAAGATATTAGCTAGTTGGAAACAATATTTTATTGAAATAATTGGTGTGAAAAGAGAATCAACCTATAAAAAGTTGGCATAATTCCAAATTTCTTTCTTATAGAGGAAACTAGATTGCAAATTTTAATGCTTGAAAATTGGTATCACAATGTCAAGACAAATTGACTTTCTCAAATTCACTTGTCTTGCTTTACACGTAAGTTTCAAAGCTAGTTTGTGCATGACGCGGCACACAATATTTGCCACTCGATGGCATCAATGGCCAACTAGTTTGGTCATATTAGATTAACATTAATTTTGTCTACGTATGTACGCTATTGTCTGTTCCTTATATCAAAATAATTGACCATTTCGTGGGGGCGGGGTCTCATCAAACAAAAATTTATTGGAACAATTTGCATTCTATATTTAGAGGTGTTAAATGGATCTATTTGAATCACTCGACTTGTCTAGCATTGGGTTCGGCTCAATAGACCACCCAAGCTGACTTGTTCTATCAAAGTTGTGGCTCAACTCACCCTATAAACTTGCACATTAATGGGACAAGCATCTTGGGCTCATTTATTAATTTATTTTTTTATTTTTCTTTACTGAAATTGCTGTTTCGCTACTTTTAATGAGTTGTGGCTCGTACAATTCCTTAAATCCTTGTTTGATCTTTATTAATTTCAAAATACATTTTTCTTTTTTTCATTTTCAATCACACATTCTTCGATAAAATAATATTACACGCAAATTCATTTCTTTTTTAACCATACATTCTCCATCAAATCACTATTCCAAAATGCATTTTAACAAAAGAATGAGACTCAAACAGATCTCAAGTGTTTTATGAACTTAAAAGAATGTTTGACCAACTTAAAAGTTAACCCTATAAAAATACAAAACCTTTCTTTTCCTTTATCAAATCTACCTCCCATAGATGATTTTGGATCAGATCTAGTCCATGGTTGATTTATATGATTTTGTTTTCCAAATTACTGAATTGTGAAAGAAGTGATCATGAGAAAGAATAAAGTATAAACAGGCATAAAACGAAAGAAGAAAAATATAATTAACATCATCAATAATCAAACCATACACAAATCTCCCATCAAGATAACTTTGGAGAAGTTGAGAGCATTATGTACAAAAATCCAATGGATTATTTGAAACACCCTTGAATCATAAATGAAAACAAAAATAAATAAGACTACAAGTGCTTTTTTTCATAATTGATTAATGGTGCAAGATCATTGAGAACTGGAGACAGAATTAATGGTGGCTTGATGAAGAAGTTTTTGTGCAGCAGAAAGCTGCTCCATTAATGACATTAATCGGGCTCGGTAAGAGCGAGCCTGATCTACAGCCTCCGCCTCAAACTCGCCGAGTTGGGAGCAAAGACGCTCCTCTGCTTCCTCCGCCACCCTCAGCCGCTCCCACGTTCTTTGCAATTCTTGTTTCATATTCTCTTCTCTTTCCAGGCTCCTTTTTAATTCCTTTTCCAACTCCTCGTTTCTCTTGTGCAACACCTCGAGCTCTGCCAATGCCGGCAGCTCACCGCGGTGCTGCGGTTTCGTTTGTGCGGGAGAGACGGCGATGGCAGGAGCCATTTTTGTACCAAATTGATGAGGAAAAAAATTCAGAGCGAAATTAATTGGATTTAGCCTTTAGTGTTCAAACTAATGAAGTATTATGGTTTTGGATGTCATATGTTACAAGGGATATTATAGACTATAATGGGTATGTCCAGGTTCAATGTACCTGATTGGTTTTCAGGATGAAAAAGTCTTTTGTGTTGCATCGTAGGTTTGTAATAAAAAATTTAGGAATCCAGATTTAAGTCCAAAGCTGTGTATTTTGTCATGCTTAGCTCAATCAAAGTTTAACAGCGTATAGAATTTAGTTCCCCCAAACCCACGGCAAACCTAGTCCAGAGTATTAAAGCGCCGAGTCAACGATGAGAAAAATATTATGTCAGCCTACACGACCAATCTTGATAATCAAATTATTGGTAATATTTATTATTAAAATAAGATGATTTAACATAATATTAGATAACGTAAGACAAAAGATTTAAGCATTATTGTATTTCAACTATGAAAGTTATGGGATGTAAATATTTGATAATGGGCATATTTACATCTTCTCATTGAAAATACAACATAAATAATTATATAAAAATATATAAATTCCTTTTTTTGGTGACGACAATTCAAACTCATATAGATAGGAGTGAGCATTTTTAATCGGAACAAAAGATTCCAATCCGATTCCCAAATATAAAAAAAAATCACAATTGAGAATCTTCGAGTTACGAACGATTCTTGGTTCTTGAACTGGAATCATAAGTACCATGCTCAGGAACCAAAATTTTCATTTTTATTCTTTTACAATTTATTCATCTTGATCCAAAATAACAAGTTTGCAAAATTCAGCAAGTAGCAAGGCTCAAATAGTATCTTATTCGATGAAATTCATTCGTTTGAACAATTGAATCACTCCTTACCACAATTTTCGATATGCCTGTCCCACAAATCCTTATTGAGGCGTCACAATTGGAATTGAATTCTACTATGTTAAATATGCTATTTGGTGGCGTATTTGCAATTGATTAATAAAGTATCGAAATATGTATTTGGTGTTATATTATATTTTTTAGATATTGGGAAGATAGTTTGTATTGTATTATATTGCTCACTATTTTTATGAAAAATGATATGGGTTGAACGAACCCGAACCGACTATTCAAGTTTGATTATTTTAGTAATTATGTGAACCCGAATGATTTCATAGATGAAATATTCGAAGTGTAATCGGGGCAGATCCATGATTAATTTTTTTTTTTTTTTTTTTATGACGCGAGCGAATAGGTAAAAAAAAATTACACATAATCTTTCTTTTCACCTAGTGGGTTGGTGCTTGCATGACCCTAAATCTGCCACTGAGTGTAATAGATGATTTCGAGTATTGAAATATTCGGACCGTCCCACCCAAAGCCAAGCATTCAAAAACTTATATATCATTTTATCTATGTATAAAAGTTTTTTGATAAATTTATTGGACAGTATTAACTAATACTAAAATACGAGTATATATAAGCATATTATTGAATCCTATGAACATCAGCTGTGTAATCAACATAAATGCAAGGAAACTAGACATCACTATATGTGCTTTTTCAAAATCTGGTATACATAATTTTCAATTACTCTACGAAGGAAAACTTCAACTTCCCATATCTATCTAGTTCTTGACGTAGAAAGCCTATTGATTTGAAATTTTCTTAAAGCATTTTTAAGAAATTCTTTAAAAGTAAAATCAAAAATGCTTTTTTATTTTGAAGAGTCAACTCTTAAAATTATGTTACGAGTGAGTCTTCAAATTAACATTTTAAAATAGAGAATGAGTTATGAATTTACTCTTATAATTAAAAATATTTTAATTTTCAATGCTCAATACAAAGAAAGCTCCCTGAATTAATTTAATTAACGTACTAATTGCTTTAAACACAGAAGTTAATATAATTATTTTAATCCTTATTATACTTAGGCGAATAATAAATGTAAATATTTATTTTCCTTCCGTAGTTGTATAATCTAATTGAATATTTTGTGGAGGGTGACAGTACATTAATGTAATTGCAAGATTCAAAATTAATGATATAGATGATGTCACACGATAGATCATAAAAAATAATGTCAAAGATAATATACATATAACATGATCCACAAACCCTGACCTTTAGGGGCGCCATGCGAACCTGTACGACCATCAAATTCCTTAATATACTCTCTCTTTCAAGTATGAAGATTATGCAGGCCTAAAATCTTTTGTCGATTTCGTCACCATAAATTCTATAAGAATTATTCTTGGTGTATAAAGAGTTTCTCACAGAACCCCCACATAACACTCACAAACGAGGGTGGGGAATTTTATTTTTTTTACTTTTTTTATTAAGGTGTGTCCCACGTGGGCCCCTCTTTTGTGAGTGTTCTGGGGGGGTTCTGTGTGAGAACCCATGTACACCAAGAATAATTCATTCTATAATGCAAGTTGCCCCCAGGGCACATTTCCAAATGGTAAAAGAGGAAGGTGAAAAAACTCCAACTTTGCTTGAGGCTGTCGCGTCAAGGGTTCGAATCCTGAAATATGGATTTGACCATTGGGTAAATGCAAGTATACAAGCAGCATTCCACCATGTATCCTTGGAGACATAACCTGCGATTTATTTCCTTCACCAAGACCTAGGACAAGACAGGTGGGGGGCAACCAATGATGCGGTTTATCCTTTTTTATAATGCAAGTTCAGAAGAATATTCTATTTAATATTCGATTGTGGTCATTTCCACTTTCTATAGTTGCATTTCTTGAAGTTCTCATATAAAATTAAATTGGTTTTTTACTTTTATGGCAGGTAGAAAAAGTTAATTTAGACAATCTATAAAACTGTCCACCTTTTTACATTTCTGTCGTTTCATTATTATTTTTTTCGAACAAGATTCATGTGGGCAAATAAAAGGGAATTAGCCTCAATTCTCAACACTGGCATCAAAAACAGGTCTGGTTGTTCTGAGTAGAGGATCATGAAGAAGATACGTTTGTCATTAATGACGAGAAGTTTAATGAGACAATCAACCTTGACTTGTGACAAGTACACGTCAGAATGCTTTGATTGAGTGTGGATTACATAAAGCTTTGAAGAGGAAATCAACCCCAAGTCTTATGAAGGCACTAAAAAATTCAGTATGAGCGACGAGGATTGGGAAGATATGGATACGAAAGCCGCAAATATGAAACGTCTCTGTTTGGAGAAAAACGCTCTTACAAATATTCATGGAACTGTTGCAGTGAAACTTTGGAAAACATTGGAGTAGTCGTATCTGACAAGGAAAGTTTCAAATCGATTGTATGTAAAGGAACATTTTCATTATTTGCGAATCTTAGCCCATTCGAGTGTTCTCAATGTGATAGTTTCTCAACTGGAGCTATGGAGTTAAAATTCATGATTAGTCGGGATAATTTACGATCAAACTGATTTCGAAATAAAAAAAGTTGGATGGAAATAATGTTTCGTTAAAAAACTCATTATTTATTGCCGAATAAGCAGAAGAAGAATAACTCCTAGAAAAAGGAAGTAACTTGTTGGAACTATGGACAAACTGGTCACATGAGAAAATATTGTCTTGAAAGCGAGAAACTAAGCTAATTGCTCGAAATCTGACAATTCATCTCTATTTTTAGGAGACGATGAAGAAATCACTTGGTGAAATATATATACGTATTCGTGACATGCGCTATTTGTCATGATAGACGATGTGTTACCACTAATGTGTCTACAGTTTTGTGCACGTGCACTGATTTGGCATGATGGTCAAAGTGTGTTAAATCTTATCGTTTAATTATAACATTGTGATCAAGAACTACAAAAGCGGTGATATAAATTTTGGCTATTTTTTTGATAAGGTGGAGACTGAGGAATATTTTGCCTCGAAAGTTCCACTAAGAGAAAGGATCTCCATTGCAAATAAGGAAAAAATAAAATAAAATTCATCAATCTACACATTTAACAATCTAAATTCTTTGAGATGCAACAACATTTAAAAAAAAAAAAAACATTTAACACGAGTTAGTACGTATCCATGATAGAGGATCGATCATAAATTCTTCAACTCCTTGTCTTTCACTCTTATATGCTATTCCAATGGCAATGTGTAGAGAAAGAAATCGAGAGTTAATTATTAGCGAAAATATACGCAACCACACGAGAGCAAAACAAAAGGATGAAAGAAATATCAGGTAGAAATTGCTGCTACAAATCCTAATGATCGTTTTCTTTGTGTATTTGGTGAGTAAGTCTTTTTTGGGGTTAAGCCAGTTTGGGACCGATTAAATTTGAATTAAAAGCAAAAAAATGACCATTGGATACAAGGAATATCATCTGTTTATTCCATAACATCTGACTCCTTTTAGACAATTTACTATACCAATTATTCATTGTTGGGGACAATTGCCAATTTCGCCTTCAATTTATTTTCTTCCCTCATCTGTCGATTCACACACATTTGCGTAAAGGGGTGAAATGGACTTTCGAATATTTGAAAGTCATGTACTTTCATCAAATTGACACAACAACAGTTTTATCTCAAACACGTGTGTGGCCAGAGAGTTGACGACAAAATCAATTTTTTTCCAAAAAATTTCTTCCAGACAGTCGCTAAAACTAAAATTGAGTCGATGTAAAAAAAAAAAAAAGAATGAACAAGTTCATCCAGTGGGTTTGAGTCACTTGGATTTGCATTGGGTCAATTTGTTTTTCTTTGGGTAAATGCCTTGTTAGGGTAATATAAGGGCTATTGATTTATTGCTTGAATCAACAGTTCACGGATCAATTTTTATAACTATTATAATTAGTTAATAATTATACAATTAAACAATTGTGGAATTTCTAAAAACTAAGACAATGGACAATTGAAGATACAAGACCCTTAAAGTAAATTGACCCAAAAATCATCCACACTAAAATTAGGGGGCAAGAAATGGCTCAAAAAAATGGAAAGAAACTTCAAAAAAAGAACGCGCCACGCCCCCATTTAGTGGTCGAAAAGGAATTACCTCTCCAGCATTAAAAAAAAAAAACCAAAAAAATTTCCAATTTTGACTCCATTTCTTTCATCGAATTCTCCGCTTGTCCCTTTTGTAATCTAACAGTTCCGTTTCTGGAACTCGAGAGGTATACTTTGCGTTGGATTGTGTTTTGCTTCCATTCAAATAAACAATTTTTCATTTCCACCGTTACTCCGTGTTTTTTGAATTCTTCGATTATGTATTTCCATTAAATCTCGATTATATAGACATGCTAATGATCACTGTTTATATGCACAAGAGAACTGTCTGTTTATTCCTGTATTAAATATGAATTTTATTTCAATTTTTTTGGTATATAATTAAGTGCTTGTGTTTATTCAAAAATTGTTTGATTGCTCAATTTGTAACCTATCAGGCAATATAATGACCAAGTGCTGAATAGGACTGGAGTCAGCATTGTTTTGGAGAAATGACCTATTGCGGTGTTGCTGACCACAAAATGTTGTATATAGTTTCATCAATTTATTAGGAACAGTATATTAGCATTTGATAGAGGACAGAATGTTTGGAAGAAATAGAAAGGAAATCGTTTTATTGAAGGCTTGAAATCGTTTGTAACATTACTTGGCTGTAATTTTCGATTTAACATATTGGCAATTTGGCATATTGCTTTGAAAAGCGGAGACACGGTGTTACCAATTACAGAGTTAAAATACTTGAATAGAAAAGAATAAGGAATCAGAAAAGTTATCATGTGTATGGAGGAAAGTAGCTGAAAATATACTAAAACATGAACCGAGAATCTATATTTATATTATGCATCATGTTGGGATAAATTACATAATTAGTTTGTTTATTGAGTCTTCTTACTTAAGCTCTGGACCTCTGGTGGTTAGACATTTTGCTATTTAACTTCTTGAAACATGCCATCTTTCTTGTACACATCAGTTATGGGTAGTTGCAATTTTTAATAACACGAGGAATTCCTTGTTATGATCAGGTTGACTATTCCGCGAAACATATAAATAGTTCCTGGGACAATCCCGAGAGCAGTTTTTTAAGGTGTGATGCCGAGGGAACTACCAGCAGAAGGATAGATACTGATGAAAAATTTTGTTACTTAGTAGAGACACAGATCAAGGAGAGCTTCTGTCAAGTTGAAGACGGCTTGACGGCTTTGTTAGCAAATTGTTTGGAATCAGACTCAAAGAATGCAGTGAGCATATTGTCTGGGTACATTGATCACTTTCAGAGTGTTGAATGAGAGGATATTGGGTGTGGGTGGCGAAATATTCAGGTGCTTAGTTCTCATCTGCTTAAACTGAGACAAGAAGCAAGGGAGGTTCTGTATGGTGGTTTTGGGTTTATACCCGATATTTCTTCCTTACAAAGATGGCTTGAAATTGCTTGGGAAAGAGGTTTTGATACACATGGCTCAAATGACTTTGATCGTAAAATTTATGGAAAAAAGAAATTGGATTGGAACCACAGAGTGTGCTGCACTTTTCCGCTCATTTGGTCTTTGTGCCAGGATAGTAGATTTTTGTGGCAAAGATATAATCTTGGATAAAATTGTGGGCAATGTTGGGAACAAACAAAAAGTTCTACATCGGTTGGGAGAAGAAAAGAAATCCACCATATAACCCAAGTGGGCTACTCCACCCATTACCAATTGGTTTTGGGATGGAACCTCACTTGGGTCTGGTGGTGTGGGCTTGGCCTTGGTTAATTGCTCATAATAATCCCTAACAGTGGTATCAGAGTCCAGGGTCGGAGGAATGCAGTAGAAAGCGTGGTGGCGTCCGGCTAAAAATCATTCGCGTTTGAGGTGCCTTGTGTCGAAAGTTTTCTTGACATTGGTGGTCAGGCAGCGAGTCCCATTTGGTTGAGGGCGACGGTAATAATGGCGGTACAAGATGATCGGCGAATGAATTATCGTTTGAGGGGAGGCCACAATGATGTGGTCCTTCGTTTGAGGGGAGGATTGTTGGGAGCAAACAAGAAGTCCCATTTCGGTTGGCAGAAGAAAAGAAATCCACCATATAACCCAAGTGGGCTACTCCACCCATTACCAATTGGTCCATTACCAATTGGTTTTGGGATGAAACCTCACTTGGGCCTGATGGTGTGGGCTTGGGCCTTGGGTAATTGCTCCTAATAATCCCAAACAGGCAAAAGGAAGGCTATGCAAGTTTATGGACCAATAGATAAATTTCTGTCGAAGGGGGATTCCAAAATTCCAGATGCAGTTTCGTCTGGTGATAGGAGTCGTAAACATTCTAGCATTCCCGTTGGCAAATATAAAGGGTGATCAGGTTCTTATTGACTGGGTTTGGAATTACGTTTCTGGCTACAATCCCATCCAATATGGCAATCAGTGTGCTGTCTTCAGTGGGAAACCATAAGTGAATTTCAATTAGTTTTAGGAGTCTTCTTGGATTGTTGGCTGCATATTGGCTGTGAAAATGCATACACTATTTCTATTTGTAAATTCGCCCTAAGTAATGTTTATGAATTTTTTTGCGCAGGCCCTCGTACTTTCAACATGATGGCCATTCAAGAACCATCATTGGCATCCAAGTTCTACATCAGATAAACCGTAAAACGCACTAAAACTTACTAATCTTGGACCCTGCCAGTGTAAGTATACACAATTGCACTCTTATGAAAGTTTAGCTTGCATACTGTTTCTCATAAAATATCACAATCGGCTAATAGTTGTTCATGTGAATATAATGTCAAGATTCCTTGCATTTTACTGGGCTTCAGATTGACATTCTATTATTTGATAGTTTTCCTGTTGGCCAGGGCCCTGGATGAAGTAGGCGTGATAAATTGGCTATTGCGACTTTTATATAATTTATTCATTTCATTACTGGTGCACATGTCATCAGTGAAAAATGTTCCTAGTTGTAGTTGCACTATGATTTGTGATTTTGTGTGCTTTTTAGCCTTCAGAGTTCTGAACACTCGCAGGTTGAAATACACCTGGTTAAATAACAGTAGCAATTGCCTTTTTATGCAGTTGATATGTTGAAACCACAGCTACTCATATGGTTATATTGCTAAATTTTGAAATGCTCCTAATCAGAACATTTTCAAATGTAGAATGTCATCAATTATGGTTGTTTGGGTTTCCAAGGCAGCCTCATAAGATCTTCTTTATAACAATTCCGTTTCTAGATGCAAATGACCCAGTTTGTGAAAATAGAATTTATTCAGCAAGTATATAGATCACTTACTAGAAATTCTAGGGTGCTGGCAATTTCACTTTCTGAAATATTTTAATGATCCTCTTCCCAGAAAACAAGAGCTTTGGAAAAATCACTTAAAGACAACGGTGGATGGCAAAGCTAACTAAAAGAGGTGTCCATACACTAAAGAAAGATGAATATCAGGTTTCATGCATTTTGTCAATCTTGATTTTTCCTCACTCTGTTTTGATAAGACGGTAATGATGGTTTCTGTTTCAGTTGTGTTTTGATAAGTCTGCAGGCTTCGCCTTTTTGTTTGTTTATCCTCAAAGTTCGTCCACACGGACCTCAGACCCCTCAAACCAGGCCGAGCCTTTTCAGTGCTGAGCTGGACGGGTCGACACATTGTCGAACCACCAAAGAAATGTTTCCCACGCCACCAGACCCATTTCCAGCTGGCTATCATGTTGATTGTAACACAATCACAGCGGATAGAAGATGCATTGGACTATAATTGACATTATGGCCTCATCCTCATGTCTCGGGGTCGATCAAACTGAGTGTTGTTTGACCATACCCACCCTCGTTTTCCCATTAATTCGGCCCGTTTCCTTTTTCATTTTCTTATATTATATTTTTGGGTTAAAGGGAACTGTATGCATCAAAATTTCAACTTATAACTGCGATTTCTTTATGAAATTTACATTTCTGATAGTGTGTGGTTTTCTTGAAAAACTTTGGCACCCGTTCAAGTGGATAATTTCTTGTCAAGACAAGTATTCTATGCAGTTATCATTAGTACTGTATCCCTGTTTGGTGCCCATTGTTTTGAAACTTTTTTTTTGCTATGATCATTTTTAACTACACATTCATACAATAAAGTATTATTCGTGTAAATTCAAAATTTTTTCTACTTTTTAATCACATTCTCCTAAAAATACTATTCAATTTTTTAATAATGGGCATCAAACAGGGGGGTCAAGTTTGTTGAGATGTTTCATGGTGGGTAATAATCAAACAAATAATAATGAATAATTGTGTCGTACGCTATTATTATTGTAATATTGACAGCCGTTTCTTTAATTATTTTTCCTGACCATTAACATGAGAAATTGTCATTATAATTATAATAAAGGGTGTGTAAAATTTACGTTTAAATGATTTTGTAGAAATATATTAATGGACTAGCTGTACATTTTGTATGTTGAAGTTGAAGATTAATTATTTAACAAACATGATTTCTCCTACCAATATACACCCAGGCCATACTGAGCACTGCTTCTGACTGATAAAAATCACTCCAGTTGAATCTTGTGGCAATTTTTTTGCTCTCCGCAGTTGAAGAATTGGAGATGAGGCTTCCTCTACTTCACACTTTAAACAACGGACTAACATTTCTTTGGTAATTTGCAGATTTGCAGGCAAATCTGTTTTCTTATTTTCCCACCCGATTGTTAACATATAAACTAGTGATACTTTTCTATTATCATACATAACCTTGTACATAAAGAAAGAGCTTGTTTGTGGGGGTGGATAGCGTTTCAAATGGAGAATTTAGGCCAAAATTGGGATAAAAAAGAAGAGGAGGAAGAAGAAATTGAGGTTGTTTTATTAAGAAGATCAAGTGCTTGCAACAATGGGCATGTGAATCAGTCATCAGACGCTGCAAATAGACCCGATAATGAATCAGTTTTTGGTAATGGGCAAAGTAAAGAGGAGCTTAATGGGATTCTTGAAAATGAAGCAGAAGCAAAAGATGGGTTGAAATCAGAATATTCCATTTACTATGATAAAGATGAAGGTTCATAACGTGCTTTAGGATTCTGAATCTTTGTTGTTTTTAATTTGATAGCTTTTGGTTTTCTTTATCTTAGATTTGTTTAATTTATAATGCGCTACTGTTTACTCGAGTTGATTGGGTTTTGTACTTTCTTGGAAAATTGTATGTGTTCAGTCATGAGTATGGTAGTTGATACCAAATGAAAATTTGTAAAAGAGTTGAACAGAAGCACCAACAATAAGGAATTGTGTGCCCATTTTAGCAGAATCATAGTTAGTGAAAGAGGATAACAGTTTGCTAATAAGGAAGTGTGTGGGTTTGGCCGTTTGGGGTATTCAAGTCCAGTTTAAACTAAAATTGGTGAGCTGATCTGGGACGTGCAATAGTTTCAGTTTTTCATTTAATTAACATAACTGAATTTAACTGAATAAAACAGATTTTCGACCAGCAAAAGAGGGACATTGCTGATTGCCCTTCGTAAATGTTCTAGTCTAGGCCGATATGTTTTTGTAATTGTTTTACAATTTGTTAAGTTTGACCTGCTGTAAATACATTGTGCTTGATGAGCCTCTTCCACATTTACTCTATGTCTAGCTAATTGCCAAATCTTGTCAGCAGGTTATTCCTTCCTCCAATACTCGCCCAGTTTCATTACCTTATGCAACGGACTTCTAGTAAAAGATCAACTTGTCTGACATTTCCCCTTGAGTTATTTCTGATTTCATTTTCTTTATTTGAATTTGGCAGGATTTGTGACTACTATAATTGTAATTACTTTGGCCTAATTTATATTCCATTTAGCTTTTAAGTTTCTATTCTTTTTCATTAAATTGTATTGTATTCTAGATTTATACTTGCATTTTTACATTTAGACATATAGTGCAAGTTACGATGAGGGGTCCATTTAACATTTAATTTCAGGTCTTGAACTTCATTCTGGAGAACAACTAGTCGAGAAAAATCCTGCAGACAGATCAGACGTCTCATCACAGAAATTTTATTTTCAGAAGAATTCTGTTTCTAAAGTAAAGGATCGATATGAAGGAGATCAAGAGGATGACAACTTGTCAATTTCAAGTTCTTGGCCAACTGAAATATTATATCAAGAACGTGGCACAACTTATGAGTCTTCGAAAGAGAGAAAATGTACTGACAATGACCTGATAAATGCAGATGATCTGGAAGATACGGATTTAGATGTTGATAGAGTACTACGAGAGCAGACAACACATGATTTATATTGTCCTAATTGCAATTCATGTATCACACGAAGGGTTATTCTTCGCAAAAGAAAATGTATAGTTCGACTTCCTGATGAAGAGGGTAAACGTAGCAAACTAGGAACTGCAGCCAACTCCAAGTCGGATACTCGCTCTGCACAGGCAACCGGTAATCAAGGTCATCCAACAGATGGTATTGGTGTGGATGGTCGTCCAATACCAATAGCAGATGACCATGTTCAAGACAGAGGGCCTGATTTATTCAGATGCTTATCATGCTTTAGCTTCTTCATTCCAATAGGTAGGAATACATTCATGGGGCTCAAAATTTAAAAAGTGTCAAATTTATGTGTAGGCACGCCAAGACACTTGCCTGAATTGCTTAAATATATGCTGTGGGGTGGTACAATCTAATAAGCATCAAAACACGTACTTCCATATAGTTATGATAGTTCGCTGAGAGGCAGCGAGATGGCTGCGTTCATTGTTCCTACGTAGATTTGCTTTCTGAACCGATATCCGAAGGCCAAACCTACTTGGGCCATTGTCTCTCTAGAAACTTTCGATCCATCTGTTGAACCACCTCATCTAAAAAAATTTAAGTAAGGAGAGTGGAGACGCAAAATTTTTGCAAATGGATGACGGTGCAACTTGAGTTAAAGACATTTTGTCTGCTCTAATAGCATGTTGAGCTACCTCATATGAAAACTTGCGCGGTTAGAGAAGAAACAAATTTATTTAAGTTTTATTTAATGGTACCGTGACGATGGTAATATGATACAGTGAAGCCTAAGTCATTTCACTCCGCACATGATAGGTACATTTTGCTAATAACGACCTGCTACTGAAAAACTATTTGCATATCCAGTTTCTATTTTAATATCTTCAAGAACTTAACCTTTCTTCTGGACATTCAGGGAATGGGTTTAAGCTGTTCCGGATATTTGGAGAGAATGGTGCCAAAGAGAATGTGCAGGATGAGCAAATACGAAGTATGGAAAAAAATTGGTTGGCTTCCATATTTGCATCAAATAAGAAGGAAACATCAGTTGAACAAGGTATTGTTTTTCCATTACCAAATCAATTTTCTTACGTACGAGGCTTGGTACCTTTGCGCATGTAGGAAATTTATAGAATGATGCCTTGTATAAGTTTTGAAAAAACAATTATTTTTGCTTATTACATGTTTCCCCTTTTATGTTAAAATTCCAGAATGATAGGAGGAGAAACCATGTTAAATATAAGAACTTTCTAGGACAAGTCAAAGAAGATGTCAATTAAGAAGGAACTCCTGTGCATAGTTTGACGCAAGAGCAGTTTTCCTTGAACAGGAAATCTATAAAACTAGAATAATATATTGTTAGAACTTTGCTAGGAGACTAACGTGGTTCTATAAAGATGCAAAACGAAGTATGGTTGTTGTTTGAGAGAGAAATTCTGGAGTTGTCAAACTCAAAATAGCGAACTATCAATTAATTGAATAGTTATACTACTCGAGAATGAAGGGGGCTTTAGCTAACATGCTTTATGTGCTGATAAAAGTAAAACATTGAGAAGGGAAGGATTGAAGTTTTTCCTCCAGTCCTCTGGCAGCTGTAGAAATCACATCCTCAGAACTAAGCGTGTTTAACTTGGTCTAAAGAAAATGTAATAGTACTTTTTTATAAAAGTGAAATACTTCAGGAAAACTAAGCTTTGAACTAAAGTTACTTTTACCCTCTTTTTTAGCTCTACATCTTTTACTTATAAAAGAAAGTAGGATGAATTACATGTAACTGTTTATTTAAAATTCACAGCTGCTTTCCCCTGCAGGAAGTAGCCTTCGTGATGATGATCGAAAAAGTGATATTGGACTCTTCCCATCACCCGACCTCGATTATCAGAGTGGTAAGCTGTCATTGATGCAAAAAGGTTCTTCAAGATCTCATGTTTCTGAAGGAAGTGTAACCGCCAATGGGATCAGTGAGTCTGTGGAAGGCAGAGAAACAATTCTACCTTCTTCAAGACAAGAGCGTGCATCTGGAAATGGGATAGTTGATGCAGAAGGCAAATCAGATAATGCAACAACTAAGAAGAAAGGTATGGAAAGCATTGAACTTTTGCTGTTATAGTCAGAATAAGACCTCATTAAATGTTGAGGTATTCAAAATTTCAAAATTTCTGAAGGACTCGTAAGTACTAACTGGACCAGTGAGTCTCTGGAAAGTAGAGATAAGATTCTACCTTCTTCAAGACAAGAGCCTGCATTTGGAAAAGTGACAATTGGTGTAGAAAATAAATCAGATAATCCGACAATAAAGAATAAAGGTTCAGAATGAAATAGAACTTCTGCTTTTTTAGTCAGAACATGACCTCATAAAGAGCCGAAGATTCAATTTGGCACTGCCTTGAGAAAATTAGCAACATGCTTTTCCTACTGATAATTTTTCTTTCTTCAGCACATCTGCCTTTTTATTTTATAAATGATCTTCTGTTACAACAGATTCTACAGTTGTATCAGTAATGAAGCCTTCTAGCAATGCTCAAGTTACTACTGAAGAATCTGCAGAGTATGCGACCTCTATGTCTCGACAAGGTGGATTGAAGTTGCTGATTTCTTCAAATGAGGAATCCATGAATTCTAGGGAATCAGACCACGGCCAAGTACCTGATCACACAATACAAAAAATAAAGGCAGGTAAAAGTTGACTTCATAAGGTACAGTTGTACACATAAGTAGAACACTGGGCAGGAAAACATTGTCCAGCATGTTAAATTTCAACATGGCGTGTGATTTAACCCTTTATGATTCTTTTGTATGGATAAACAATAAAAAAAATACTAATCTAATATTTGAATTTGATATCGTGCCCGTTGGAAATTTAAAAGACAGCTTGTTTGCTCTTTTAAGATTCAGTAGGAATTTACAGCATTTCTATGGTAAAATTGTTGATTGTTTCGTCTTTCTCTACCACTGCTCTTTTCAATAGTGTGCTGATGGAATAAAAAACTAGAATTAGTTTCAACTTTAGTAATTCATGCATGTTAAATGGTGGAACTACAGATGAGGAGGCCATCACTAGGTTGCCAACACCATTTTCAGCACTCAAAGAATCGGATGCAAATGTAAAAGTTAGCATTTCATTGGATTTTGCTCCTGAATATGAGCAACATATTGGGGCCACAGTTCTTACTGAATCTGTAGTTGAAAGCAAAAATGCAAATTTCGATAGTAACATTGATGGTATGTAACTCTTAAATATTTGATTTGCAATTCTCAATCCTGTCTATACTTAATTCATTAGATTATGGTTTAGGTTTTTGGACATGGATTTTTCATGATATAATAACTTTGCCCTTAAATTAGCGGGTGGCATCCATCCTGCAGAAGTTTCTCGACATATTATCACTGAAACCAAATGGGAAGTCCACACTGGGGAGCCACTGAAAGTTGACTGTATTTCATCGGGAAAAGATGTCTCATTTGCTCAAGGTAGACCAGTTAACATTATTGAAGATTATAATCAGGTGGCTGCAGATAATGGTTCGGGTATGAATTAATTAAAAAATTACTTATTCATGATTAAAGAAAAGAATGTTCACAGCCCTACGATATTAACTAAACTGTAAGATTTGATGCAGACAAGGATGCAATAATAAATGTAGACACAGGACCAATTGAAACAACAGCTTCTCAAAGGGCACAAGATATACTTCTTGCTGCAGAAGCAGGATCTGCACTGCATTCGTCAACTCAAACTCGTGTTACTGAACACATAGAAAGTGAACCAAGAAAGGCTTATGAAATCGAAGTAATTAAAAGCATAGTGTATGGTGGGTTAGCCGAGTCAATTTCTAGCCTGAGTGTTGTATCCTCAGCAGCCGGTGGGAATGCTGCTACATGTAAGCGGATTTTAATTTCTAGAGGACATATCAAATGTTTGCCAACATTTCAACTACTTTCCCATCTCCTATGATTCATTTCAATTTCATATCAAATGTTTGCCAACATGAACTAAATCTCTGTTTTGATTTTTGAGTTGTGGGTAAGACGAAACATTATATTGAACAAGATTTTAGCTTAAATTTTTTCCTCAATATTGTCTAGTACTAATTAATCCTCCCTGCCATAAGTATCCAACTGATTCTAACTTGTTTATCATGCAATAACAAAACCTTTCTATCAGACGAGTATAGCACATCACGCGCCTTAGTGCGAAGCTAATATTTCTTGCTTACCAAATTGTTACATAGTTTTGCTAAAGCTTCAGAACAAGGACACTTTCTTTGTTTTTTTGATGCTAAATCTTCTGATTTATGTTAGAAGAATTCATTTTTTACACTTATGTTTTCTGTTGAGTCCTGATCTGTGACTAAATTTATTCGTTTCATGACAGTGAATATTTTAGCTCTGGGGATGGCTAATGTGATTGGTGGACTTTTCATCATTGCTCACAATGTAAGTAGTTTTATTGTTTTAATTAATCAGGATTTGTTAGATATTTCACAGCTTTATTTAGGAAGATCAGCAGAGGGACAAATCTTTGATGTCTTCACTAGGAATATCAATAGCCAGAACTGATTTTAGGCTATAATTAGTTGAATTAAAAGCTAAAATCCTACCATTGCGTAGCAAGTCAAGTACATGAACATTAAAACACGTTTTTACCCGGTAAAGCTAAAATTTGCAGCTTTGGCAACTAAAGAGTAATTGCACAGAGCAAGTATTGAATGAATTAACCGAGCAAGGAGATCGTCATAAAGAACTCTTGGAATGGAGACAGAATTTCGTAATTCATGCAACTGTTGCCATACTATCATACATAATATTTGGCTTAGTGCCTCCTGTGGTGTATGGTTTCTCATTTCGCAAGAACAATAACAAGGAACTCAAGCTTGTGGTCGTTGCAGTAGCTTCTTTGCTATGCATTGCTGTGCTAGCTACTGGAAAAGCCTACACCCAGAGACCCCCAAAATCTTACTTGAAAACTGTCTTAAAGTATGTTGTTTTGGGGTTTGTGGTCTTGGGTTTTTCGTATACTGCTGGTTTATTAATCAAGAGACTGCTGGAGAAACTTGGGCTTTTCCTCTTCGAGTCGAGTTCAGTTGCCAACCTGCTATTGCCTGAGATGATGACAACTAAGTCGGAATGGGCTTCTTATTGACTACCTAGGGATGCACGATTAACTTGGAATGCTTCCTTATCAGTAAACTGGGAAAACAGTGCACAGTGTACTCTTCGAGGCGTCTTGAGTACAAGACAACATGACATACTACAATACACAGAAATGCTGTCTGTCTCAGCAGTGTCTCAACTCTAGCAAGTAAAATGTATACTAATGAACGACTTGGGTTATTGGAACTTGCGCGCTCCCACTTTCCTGCAGTTGCAAATAATTGATCGTGAAATATATTGTTACAAAATAGGAAAGAATAACTTTTAGGAGATTCACATAGAGGTGTCAAGACGGACGGGCCGGCCATGACCCGTAAAAACCGGCCCGTGAAAACCGGGACCGCGGGCCGACCCGTGACCCGTGCGGGCGGTTCACGGGCCAAGGAGGTGTAACCCGCGGGCTTCGCTTAACCGCGGCCCGTAAAAAAAAATTGAAAAAAAAAATAAAACAAAAATTAAAAAAAAGGGGGGAGATTATTTTTACAATTATTTTTACAATACCCTCTCATTAGTTATTATACATTTATACTTCATAGTTCATACTTGTTACTACCTTACTACAATAACAATTATTCAATTGCAAATATCATCATCATCTTGATTATATTTCTTTCTTCTCGATTCTCACTAGTCACTACTAAATTTTTTAATCCTACTATATTATAGATTCTCGCGATTCTTTTTCTCAAAATCCTATTTTCAATAATAGTTGCTCTCCAATAAATTTAGAAGATAATGTTGTAGAAGTTTGCAAAGTTATAAATAATTCATGTAACATTAAATTTGAATTCTATGTAAAAAATTTTTGATATAATTATGAATTTATCATTTTGTTTAATTCTTAGTTTACATTTAATAAAAAAATATATTTTTTGTTATAAATATGAAAATTTCTATATCTTTATAATTTTATTTATACAATCATACGGGCCAAAATCGGAACGAACCGCGACCCGCGCGACCCGTGACCCGCATGGGCTCGACCCGGATGGGTCAGCGGGCGGGCCTGGGTTGTAGTCCAAAATTGTGGGCCGACCCGTAACCGGCCCGGAACCCGCAGCGGGCGGGCTTTTTTTCACGCGGGCCGTTACCGGGCTCACATGTTGGCGGGCCGACCCGGCCCGGACCACCCGGATTGACACCTCTAGATTCACAGTTTAGGTATGACATGCAAATTGCAATCAAATAAAGAAAATAATTTGTCAAGACTCAGAAGTATCAAATCTTATATTAACAATATATATATATATATATATATATATACACACACGCACTTGGGGAAGAAAAAATATTTATGTTAACAGATTCAAGTCTATTTAGACAAAAATAGATTTTTAGTAAATTTTGATAAAATGTAATTAAATTTTGTTCATTATAACACTTATATCCCTAATAATTTTTCATGTTATTCTTATCCTCAAACTTTTTATTAATTAACACATGTTATATTTGATAACAATTTTATGTCTAAACGTTCGTTGAAATTGCATAAAAAAACTTGCTTTCCCATCAATTTTCAAAAATAATAATAAATAAAAAGTGGGGAAAAATTCATTTCAAAGCATGAAAATAAAATATTTTTGAAATATATCATCATCAAGGACGAGATGTATTAATTAATGAAAGATTGGAGGAAAAAAGTTATAAAATGTGTGGTACAAAATTAAATAAAATTGTGAATATCATAAGATGCATGGTTAAAAATACCTTTGAAGAAAAATGAGCTTTTAATAATGAAAATCAAACATGGACGAGAAAAAAATATATAAGTGATACCAAACGTGACTAAATAGATATTGTTGATAAATATATTAACTTATTGATTCAGAACAATTTGTCGTGCCATGAGGTGCGACTATCAATGCAAATAAATTTTATCATTCGAAGTAAGTTTATCTACTTGTACTGAAGACTCTATTGTGAAATGAATACATCCAAAACTATTCTACCTCACATAAAGTTTCATTAAAATGTGATCTTTTAGTTAATAATAGAAAAGAAGATTGAGTGTGCTTATTTTAGGTAGGTAGGTTCATATCCATTGAATTGTTAGAAAAATATGATGTATTCATGGGAACTTTTTCCTTCAGTCTTTCGAACAAGAAACCTAATTAATATATGCACGAATTAAACTATTTTATCTATAAAAAAAGCTGTTAATTGAAGCAAATTTATTTATTTACATTGTTTCTTCCACGCACTTCCTTACATGCAAATATGCATTCATCTTTTTATTGATCTCGAAGATCAATTACTATAAAACTAGTTAAAGGCATTTTAACCAGAAATCTGGACTAAAGAAGAAGTTAAATACAAGGTAAAAGAACAATTCGATTCAACTTGGATTGAATTCACATTGCCCTCTCATTCACAACAAAAGTGGCAAATAAGCACAAGAGTCCGACTCGACTCCATGGCACTTTTCTCTTTATTGTAGTATCAAATCTGTCATCTTCTCAATTGGCCTCCTCGTCCGTCTTCTTTTCTTCAATTGGAGACAGAGAATCCCACCCATGACCAAAAGTAACATCCAAGAAATACAGCAAAAAAACTAGGATAATACAACACAATAACATAGGAATTGGTCCAAATAACCACAAAAATAAAGGAAAAGAAAAATAAAATGCCCTCAGCCCTAATGACCAGAAATAACTCCCCCGATTTACCGTCCTCCCTACATACTCAGTGTTATCAAGAAAATTTGTGGCCATTTTCTTGAAAGGGACATTGATCAGTATACTTGCATGGCTGTAGTACCTTACTGATTGTACATTAAACAAGAATGCCACCAAGAAGCAAACCAATATAGAGAAAACTTTTATGGAAAAACCCAACTCACTTTTGTCTCCAAAAACAAGCCCTATTGAACGGTTGTCGCGGCCACCGACACCAGTCATCAACACGGCAATGAGGGAACTCAGCATAATAGCCGTCGATGCTAAAAGGGTCGATGCCATTATGTTGTTTCTTAGCGTTTGTACAGCCAACACTCCATTCTTGGATGTGTCCTGTCATTAATTTACATCCTCGACAACGTCACAACATGTTTGATAAATTGAACTGAATATAACTATACATGTTTTAACTTTCTTTTCCTCTTCCTCTCTCTCTCTTACCGAATATCAATTAGTGCGTGTTAAAATATACCATAGTCAGCGTATTGGATAGAAATAGATAGTTTTGTAAATAAAGTGTAATTTTTACTACCACACATCAAACATAACCGAACAATATAATGATTTAAGAATTTATTTCATTTTTAATATTATAAAATACAGTCTAATCAACCTTACCAAACAAATTATTACTGTTTAGATTTACAATTGTGTAACAAAGAAATTTGATCACTTGCTATCCAATCTTTCGTATAAAAAATTGATTTGAGTGAATGAATAAGTATAGACAAACCTCCATCATGGCACGAACCCACAGGCGGCGATTGATTGCATTGATGCCGATTACAGTTCGGTTTGGGTGCTTCAAGATTTGATGGAGAAGCCAAATGTGATAAGTAACCATTAGTACAAAGCCTAATGGTACAAATACATAATCAACAATTTGTTTCTCCATCTGATAATTGATCAAATCACAATCAGATATGAACCCTAGTGAAGAAATGCAATTTGATGTGCTCTGTCTGCCGAATCTGTAACGTATCTACCCTTCTCTCTCTCTCTCTCTCCCTATATATATATATATTTACACATGAGAGAGTGACCGAGGGAGAGAGTCCAACAGAGACACGGGTCTGCTTATTTTGAAGTTAAGATGAGGTCAGAGCTGACCTAAACAAGCCCAACACAAATGGACACAATATCGAGACTCGCGGAGAGTCGAACTCTCTTGTCACATGTTTGACAATCATGCTTTATAAATCTTCTTTTTTATATATTCATTTTCAACCACATGTGAAAACAGTAAAATATTTTTTTTACGTAAATTCAAAATTATTCTATACTTTTTAATCACACACTCCTCAAAAATTTACCATTTAAAAACCCACTTTTTCCAAATAAATTCTGTCAAACAAGAGCTTAATTGTGACGTTAAGAACGTAAGTATTGTGTCAAGTGGCCCAACCGACTAGCTAGAAACAGTCAGACCGGGCTCAAGCGTCTAAACATGAGTGCTTTTTAATGCCATCGATTAATCCTAAAGCACACATTACTTGCGATTGTATCTAGTTGACAGGAAGGATCACTTAACCCAGTAAATTAGTGAAGTCACATGTAGATGCAACAACCCTTTAGTCTCTTTGGCTCAGTTTGTATGGCACGCATTTCAACCATATGTTCCTCTAAAATTTATTTATTTACATTGTTTCTTCCACGCACTTCCTTACATGGAAATATGCATTCATCTTTTTATCGATCTTCGAAGATCAATTACTATAGAACTAGTTAAAGGCATTTTAACCAAAAATCTAGACTAAAGGAGAAGTTAAATACAAGGTAAATGAACAATTCGATTAAGCTTGGATTGAATCCACATTGCCCTCCCATTCACAACAAAAGTGACAAATAAACAGCAGCCCGACCCGCCTCCATGGCACTTTTCTCTTTATTGTAGTATCAAATCTGTCATCTTCTCAATTGGCCTCCTCATTCGTCTTCTTTTCTTCAAGAGGAGACAAAGAATCCCACCCATGACCAAAAGTAAAATCCAAGAAATACAACAAAAAAACTAGGACAATACAACACAATAACATAGGAATTGGTCCAAATAACCACAAAAATAAAGGAAAAGAAAGATAAAATGCCCTCAGCCCTAATGACCAGAAATAACTCCCCCGTTTTACCGTCCTCCTTACATATTCAGTGTTAACAAGATAATTTGTGCCATTTTCTTGAAAAGGACATTGACGAGTATACTTGCATGGCTGTAATACCTTACTGATTGTACATTACACAAGAACGCCACCAAGAAGCAAACCAACATAGAGAAAACTTTTATGGAAAAACCCAACTCACTTTTGTCTCCAAAAACGAGCCTTGTTAAAATGGTGCAACTATGTTTTAGATTTGCAAAATGTATATGAAATCTCAAGCAAAAGAACCAATGCAATTGTCAATTCTTTATAGGAATTAGACTAGCTCAAAAATCAAGATACTAGAAGGACCTTTTGAACCATTTAGTTATCCTTCTTAGGGCTTTGGAGCGAGAAAAGGCACCAGCAGGTTCAGCAGTCGTGGAACTTTCATCACCAGTTGTCTAAGATGGTTCTTCATTCTTGTCAGCTTCTGAAACCCTCCGCGTGGTGGAAATATGTCCCCTTCAATTATTAAATATGCTGCAAAATGAAATCATGAGGAACTTTCTTAACCAAAGAAATTTCAGTATAAAAGTCACTCACTTATCGCATAACGAAGACATTTCACGCCCCAATCTTTTGCAGCTTCATTAATGGCTATCTGCAAGGAATGCAATTCCAAAGACATCAAAAACATATAAATAAGAGAAAGTGTAATGGAATAAAGCTCAATTATGCAAACATGCCATTAATACTAAGTAAAACTATTAAAGGAACTGAGACAGACATCTGATTCTAATCAACAGTAGCGGAGGACAACCACTTGAGAAACAGTTTTTTACAATACAAATTGGAAACAAGGCACAATATTCATGCACTCGTTTCTGATTCACAATCGATTATTTGTATAAAAAGCAAAAGCAGTCACCACATAAACCAATTTACCAAATGGAGGCTAAACTACTTACCTACTAAGCCCACTGAAAATAATTCTGACTTGAAGAGGATGTGGATGTTATGCATTATGAAATGATTTCTTATCTTAAAAATGACATACATCCCTTATAATTGAACAATACAACACTACTTGTGAATGCTTTTAAATCCCAATTTTATTTATAACCAATACATTTTCTTTCACTATACCAGTTGTTTAATAAGTAAACATAACTCAAGCAGTATCTACACAAATAACGGTGACTAGATAAGTAGCTTCATATACACAACAAACTAAATATTGTTCTAGATAACTTTGGGATGAGTTATATAAAATCTTTTTTCAGCAACTCCATTCAATCAATATTACATGTATATGAATTTTTTTATTTTTTTTTTGCACAATAAAAAAATACTTCTGATGGCAGCAAGGAGAACTTGCACCCGTTACATGAAAGCCTCAACATAGGTTGTAGGACAAAATTCAAAGAGCACATCATACAAACTAAAATTTAAAAGTCAAACCGATTCAATTAAGAACAGTAGAGTTTCCATAGTAATAATTGCAATTTGCAACGTATCCTATATAATTCAAAATGAAACAAACAATCGCTAAACACAAAAAATAAAAATAAACGAGAGAAATCTCACCACTATCTTCTCATTAAGAGTGTCACGTTCCTCGAAAGTCTTGTCTAGAGTGATCTTACAAAGCTCACGTCGCATAGTACTATGGGCAAGCTGAATAACTGCATACAATGGATTCTTAATGCTATAAGAGGCCAACATGGGGTCCACAATCTACAGCAAGTTCAGTCCCTCGTCAAAATTTCATGCTGAAAATCACGTTCAATTATAAATATGTCAGCAAAAATATGAAATACGTGCCTTAACATAGAGTACTCCGTCATTACTCCGTCAATCCAAATGCTAACATTATCCTTCGTAATCGCAGAATGTTCTGGAATGGGAATGGCCTCTTCTCTAAGGGAATACACATAGGCAATTCTATCCACAATCGGAATCAACAGGTGGAATCCAGGAGTCAACGTCTTCCTATACTTCCCAAATCTCTCAACTACAAAGGCCATCTTCTCAGGAACAATACGAATTCCCCAATTTACTGGTGGTGCAACCTCATACCTTTATTGGAAATCTCATATCATTTAACAGAGATTGGTTTAAAATCGTATCTCAATACTAAAGTGCATAGCAATAGCGAAAAATTCATGAAGCAAACGAAGAAGTTATAAATGAATGGTAACAAGTGAAAACGATTTTGATTAAAACAGACAGGGACGGAGCCCAATGAGGTCCAGTGTGGGCACAGGCCCACACTGAACTTCTGGGTCTAACCCCATGACCCATTTTTTTTTCTTATTAATATGCCAACTTCCAACCCTAGAGTAAAGCCCAAAACAATACCAATACACACTACCCTAATGTAAATGGCCCAAGACCACTATCCAGCCCAATCCATTTAACAATCTTTTCAATGACATTATTTTGATAAAAGTGGTACAGAAACTCCTTGACCTCAAAGCCACAACACAAGCTAAGCTCCTCTTTTACACCCCCTTCCTCTTCCCCAAACACCTTTGCATCCCCCTCTTTTTCTCTACTGGAACAATCCCTAATTCGGACACCATGTCCGATGAATCAAACTCAACATTAGGACTCTCATTCTCCTGTTTCCTCTCATAGTACTGAGTCCCCAGAGGAACCGGCGCTTCTTGCCACCCAATGGAATGACAACACCACACACTCCAGCAATGAGAATGACAGCAATTGCCACCATTTTAAGGATGAGAGCAAAGGAGTCATTGCGACATCCCTCAGAATCTTCATCACCACCACCGCAGGTGGAGTTTGACATGGATTGAGAAAGATTCTGAAGAAAGGAGTCTGTATGAACTCGGAAACAAAGCAAATTCCAGAAAATTAGAGCTTCTAAATTTGCTGATTGCTTGAAGGATAATTCAAGAAAATGTGCACTAAACAGACTATTTTTTCCCCTAAAAGCAGAAAAAAATTCAAGATTTCGGTAGATTACGAAGGAATACAAGAAACGCAGCTCATTTCTGTGAATTAAACAGAAATCAGAAAAACCACAAAAGCTGTGTCCTCCAATTAGATAGCAAAAATACAGCAACAATTTTTAGTTTCTCTAAACTATACTGGCAAACAAGTATACTTTTCCTCATAATAATGCAAGAAAAAGAACCTTTGAAGAGGCAAATTGTGCCCACACTGAACCAGCTCCGCCACTGAACAGTTATATAGATGCGTTTAAGCTTGCACATTATACTTATAAAATCAATAACCGAATGGGGCAATTGAAAATATTAACGAAGTGAATAAACAAATTATACTGGATAAAATCGAGATTTAGCAAGAAAAAGATGAGAAATCATAGATAATGGCAATGAAATAAAAGCATTGAAAAATACCTGGTGCTGGGGTCACCTGCATGGCGAATGTGGCGGACGAAGGTGGAAATAGGGGCGGGAAGATGACGTGAAGAAACGTGGCTGGAAGGTTTATTCAGAAGAGGTGGACGTGCGGTGGAGATTGCTCGGCCACCGCTGATCGGCGACTGCACGAGGAGGAGATTCATCAAGGTCCTGAGCTTGTTAAGAGAATTCAATTTCACAGAGTTCATTGTTATTTTGAGGGATTTAGAAAAAAGAAACTAAAATTGAGGGTTTTAGAAAAAGGGTAGTCGGCTAGTCGCTACCTAACTGCTGGCAGAAAGAAATATATGGGCTTGTGTGGGAGGGATTAAAATCAGATTAAAATTGAAAATATAGCCGTTATTGTTGACTTTTATTAGACGAGTGGGACCCAATAACGGCCATATTTTCAATTTTAATTGGCTTTTAATCCATCCCGAACGGATATAGTTTTCAAAACTGGACCGGGCCGGCCGGTTTGACCGGAGAACTCGTGAACGGGTCGGGTTTTTGTTGGTGAAAACCGCACAAATCTAAAACCGGGAAAAACCGCCCAACCAGCGCCAAAACCGGGAACCCGTTGACCCTATCCCTCTTGTTCCGATTTTTTCCGGTCAGAATACATACAAAAAAGACAAGCTTGTCGGTGAAGAAGAAGCCAAATTTCAGTGGATGAAGACTTGGTCTGATCAGAGGAAAAATGACAAATAAATGTATGTAACTTTGCATGTATATGTAATATATGTGTAGAGGAGAGAAATAGAAAACCTTAGAAGATAGCAGCTTTCAATTTGGATTTACGGTTTTGGCAATGAAGAAGATGGCAGGTCGGCAGCTTTTAAAAATGCATCAAGTTGGAATAGTGCTTCTAGATAGTAGGATTTGTATTGATAAGGGAATAATATAGGCTCCGTTTGAGAGTCATTCTTTTTTCAAATAATACATTTTTTCTTTTACATCAAGTGAGATCCATGGTTGGAAAGAGACACAAAAAAAGTGTGATTTGACACAAAAAATGCATTTTTTTGTAGAAAAATGATTACCAAACGGAGGCGTAATATTATTTATTGGTATTTAAAAAAAATAAAGATAGTTTAACTAAATGGTTTAATATTAGAGTTAATACTAATTATGTATGACAAACAAATACTTTTTTTTTTTTTATCAAAATTTAAAATTATTTATCAAATTATTATTTTAAATAATTATATTTACTTCCGGTTCGACCTCGGTCTAACCCGATTCGACCTTTTGACCCTTGACCCTCTACCTTTTCTGAGTCAATGACCGGTTCGGTTTTAAAAAAATTGATTTAACATATAAATCAGTCTTCCCACAAGCATTATCAAACATCTGGAATAATATGTGCATGCCTTATTACATGAAACCAGTTGACACGTTCTAAGGAACAAAACTTCTTTTCGATTGAAACCAAAGTGATGCCATGATTGGACAGAGTACTGGACATGACTAGATGAACAGGATTTTAAGTACTCGCACAAAAACGGGGTGATTAGTTTTAGGTACAACTGTTACAAACTAATAAAATTCTGATTCCTACATTGTAAGGTCACCGTTGGAAAAACCATCAATTGCCTACGCATACAAGGTCAAAATGCCAACGCAATAAATTCTGCTTAAAGTTGTTACATCCTCATCGCGTTACCACAGCCTCGATAAATAATAGTCTGTACCCTGTCATGAACTATTGCAACTAAGATCCCTGATTTAATTCTTGCCTGCTTCGACCTCTCTTAATTTTTGCTTTAACACGAGATTTTGTCACTAGGGTCTGCACTGTGTTAGCAAAATTTCCAACAGCCATGATAATCAGAAGAATCCCACAGGTGATCACCTGAAATTAGTGCATTATAACTCCTACTTAACTACGATATAAAATGTATATTGAACAAAAATGAAATAAAACCAAAAGTTGCAGACGACTTGCAAGGTGCAAATAAACATAGATAATCATACAAAGATATTCACAAGATTGTGCATTTAAATAATTTTATCTACCTGCCACTCAGAGAAGAATCCAGCAAATGCAGTTTTAAGCAACAAGACTCCAACATATGCTTCAAAACCCTGAAAACAAAGAGCAAGATGTAACTTAGACCCCTTTCTGAGTTTAAAGGTGCGCATGGAATATAGAGATGAAACATTTGTATCCATCAAGAAGATTCAGGGTCTTGAAAGGCTATAGCATTCTGCAAGCTGACCTCTAGATAGCATAATTTCCAATGGTTCTAACATCTAAAGCAAATTTCAAGCTTTGTGGAAACAAATAGTCGAGCAACTCGAATACCTGCAACATGAAGAGGATAGGGCACAACAATAGTAACTGACCCTCCACTCCAGCAGTTTCTCCCCAGACAACATCCATTCTCCTGGCCTACAAGCAAAAACAATACCTCAAAAATGTCTCAAATAAAATAATGTAAAAAACCTTGAAAGAAAGTGATGGAAGAGAAACTTCCATGTCAGCCAGAGTTTTGGGTTAAAAGCCAGAATTTGTTTGCAAGCAATAGATTTACCACAGCTTCAACTATTATGGTAGGATGAAGAGGCCTGGACCTCTTTTAGATGCAGATTACAATAAATTCTGAAATTAAAACTAGTTTTAGCTCAAAGATAAGCCAAAATGCTCGCCACTCTCCTCATTTGATAGCATAAACAATTATGCAAAAGTATAAATTGATCGAATGCACTTATTTTACTTGTTTACACGTCTTAAAACCTTATGCATGGAAAGCCGTAACTTCATCGGATTAATATAATTTTGAAACACAAGCTGTCGGGAGAGAAGAAAAGGCACATAAGAACTTGTCAGAAAAACATGATTTCAAGACTGCACCTTGCCTAGAGCAATACGTGTATATAGTCTTTGCCGTTGGTATCTATTCTGGAGAATCATTGCAACTCCTTGCATAATTGCCCATTTCAGAAACAGTTGTACACCTCTCTGCAATGAATAATTTGATTTCCAATTATCTAACAAAAACAGAAGAAAAGAAAAGAAACAGGACGAAACTAAGCAAGGAAGACATATATAGAAACTTTGGAGCTGTCACGTAGGTGTGCACGCTGTGCAGCAACACGAAAAAGCAAAAACACCTGTTTCTTGGCACAATCAGATCCCCTCTCTATCTCCCAGGTAAGACTTATAAGGGCCATAGCCATAGCACAATAATGGTGTTTGATCCACCTGTAGAAGTAAAATCATGATGCCTTTGATATATTCCATGGCTTGTGCATGCGACAGAGGTGAATTTTAATGTACACGAGAGAAATTTGAAAGAAAGCATGTATGCAAGCTGGCACACCATTGAGATTCTCTTCCATCTTTAGTTGGCAATTACAGAGAAAGCACGAAAAAATTGAACATGAAAGATCTAACATTTACTGAGTATTAAAAAAAACCTAAGCCTCCGTTTGGAAAGAATTTATAAACGGTTTAATTTATAAATAGATAGAAATGAATAGTACTCGTGGATCCATTGGAATGTGGTTGAAAATAAAATTTGACAAATTTATATTTATAAATTTTCCAAACGGAGGCTAAATATAATAATTAAAGAGCTTGAGAAATAATGGCTGAATAATGTTGATATCGAATATTCATGTCAATTATGCACAGTAGCTCCATAATTTTCACAATCTCCCAACTTTTTATACCTTTTTTTCTTTTAAGTTTTTGAACGTGGCAGTGTTGTTTCAACGACAGTGCAATCTATACACGAGGGTACAAAATACTTCTTCAAGATATTTATACCTCTCCCAAAACAATATGTGCTTGATTACCATATTCATAAAGAAAGTCAGCCTAAAAAGCAGACTGACCAGTTATACCTCTCCAAATTGTAGCTTTTTCCTAAAATGAGATAACTAAACAGGCATAAAGTAACCCATCTGACCAACTTCGACACTTTTTAGTTTTGACTGCTACAAACTATCAGCTCAAAAGAAATCTTTCACTAACCATAGCATTGCTCCAAATATAAATTAGAAAGATCAAGAACAATTTGTCAAATAAAAAAAATTGATGAACATTTTCCCCCACCTAGCTTCTCATTTATCAAAATACCACGACTAGTATCTCCCGGAAGAAGTTATATTCTGACAGATAGCATGTTTGGCCAAGCTTATAAGGTGCAACAGTCATTGCACTCTGGGTGCAACAAGATTAAAAATAAACTTGAGTTAGACTAGATTTTATTAGTTTTTGTCAATTAGGGCATCGATTTTCACTAGCTCAGTTCTTTGTTCTATAAAAGGGGACATAGGTTTTTTCATTTTATTCATGACATTATTATTGATTATTGAAATGGAATTACATAATTTCTTCCTCTGTTCTCTAAATTTTTTTATCCTCTCCTTTTCTCTTTCTGTGTGAATTCTACATCCACTCCTGTGGCACTGGCAACAAACAAATTAAGCCCTTGTTTGAGCACCATTCTCTAAAAAAATATTTTCTCCAAACTCAATTTGAACTATACATTTTCCTAATAAAATAGTTTTACACTTAAACCCAAAACTTTTCCCCCACTTTTAAATTACACATTTTCCAAAAAAATTAAAAATCGCTATTACAAAATTCATACTATACAATTACCATGGACGTATGTCACTTCCATTAACTCTCAGGATGTTTTCTCTCAATGCCAAACCTGTGTAGAGATATAGCAACCATGCCTGGAGTAAAGAAATTAAGAAGGAAAGCAAAAACTTCTCAGCATACTATAAAAGGCATGACTAACAACAAAAATAAAAACTGAGAAAAAAAAAGACACACTGTACAACCTGATAAAGTTGTACTGGCAATGCAGGCAGACATCCATCCCAAATCCATGACCTTAACATCAGCAACAGCAGTGGGAAAAAAAGGAACAAAAATGACGTTCTATCCTGCCATGAGAGATATTAGACATGAGCAATAGTTAGCAAGCATCTTACATGCACAAATGCTTCGTCATCAAAGAGTTAAGAGAACCATTAGACAAGTGAATGTTTTACACCCCCATCAAGAGACATTTTTCTACAAGAAAGTACCCAAATCAATCAAAATTATAATAGGCCTTTTTTACATCCATATTGTGACCAGCCAGGCAGGCAGGCAGCCACAAGTCATAACACACTGTTCTCCCTCTTCTCAGTAGAAAAGCGTAAGCATCAGATAGGTTGGAGTTTTTACCATCTTGGGACTCCATGGACCAAGATCTGATTTTATTATAGGGTCAATACAGAAGTATATGTTCTACCCATGAAGGAAAAGGATGGCTCATGAAGATTTTGTGTTGACTACAGGGATAAAAATGGAAAATAAATTCAAATATTTCCTAGAGAAACCAGGAATGCATCTTGAGTATAAGATACAACATCTTTTAGGAACAGTTTGAGACAAACTCGGTATGAAATAGACAGTTTGCCTTGGTGCAATTTAGATTATCAAACAACAAATAGAGTTTTAGTATACTCCATATATCTTCTTTTGGGATAACATGATAAGCCCCTTGATGACTCTAAGTGGCCTTTCTGCTAGGATGTGACATACCTACAGTGACAATTGATTACCATTGCACTCATTATAAACATGGGGACTAAGTATTTTAGTTTGTTATTGGATCAATACTTTGCCATCATAAAATTATATCCCCAAAATCCAGAATTTAATTGAAAATTTACCTACTAATATATACCTTCAGCAATAACAGTCACTTAAATTAACATAATAGATACAGTTTTCAAGCAAAATATGAACTGTTAAGACATTTTTGGTTGAAATCATACTCTGAACTTATTATATTCCTCCTTCACTTTCATCTGCACATCTTTTCTAGTTGCCCGAACATTAATAGGCCCCAAAAACATCCTCAAAAAGCTTCCTGCATATATAAAAAAAAAAACTCATTCATTCTCACGTCTATATCAAATCCCGCAGACAAGAACTAAAGAAAATTAAAAAAAAACACACACACACACACACACCATGAGATTTGCTCGGAAGAAATGCCGCTGCATCTCCTTCACTCAAAATGTTTTTCGCTTTAATCAGCTCCACATCCAACTAAAAACCAAACACAAGATCAGAAATACACACACACTGCACATGCATGTATAATATTACTCTACTATTTACTTTATCGTCGTGTTTGGAGTTCCAGAGGGACTGGGTGTAGGAGTCGAGCGAGGCAACGCGCTGACGGAGCTCATCTTCTTCGTGGGAAGTGCGTGAGATTAACGCCGCCGCCGTGTCCTGCAATTCCCTGGCTTGCTCCACCAGTCTCGAAATATCGTCTCCGTCCACTCGATCGTCCGGCGAATCTCCCATGGATGCAACAGTAGACGCGAAAATTATTGGAACTTGATTAGATTTAGACGCTACAACAAGAATTTAATGACTGTTTTTGCAGAAGAAGGGGTGGAGTAAAATTGGAATCAGAGAATCTAGAAGAGATGAATGGTGTTGAATTCTTTATGCTTAATTTTTTAAGAGCAATTTGCACAATTGGTCTCCAATCTATTGCTGGAGTAGCAAAATGGTCCTTAATTTTTACAAAGAATATTTTATCATCGATGAGTTTGGGTGACAACATAATTTACTTCAAAATCTAAAATAATCACAAATCAAGGAGCAAAACGAAATCTTACAAAGTTAGATGAGAACGAACAATTTTTACTTGTTTTTAAACATTGAGGACTAACTTACTATTAAAGGAATAGTTTGAAGACCAGTAGTGCAATGATGGCTAGTCATTTCTCTCTTTCTATCTGCCAATTTCATAATAGTTACTAGTTAGGTTTGTAATCATCTATACAAAGAGCATGTATGACTTAAAAATTGTATTTATAGGTAAGTAATTGAATATTAAAAATAAAATAAAATTTGAGAAAACTTCAATTGGGGTCCTTGTATCATGTAAAATCTCCAAATAGATGCTAAACCTTCTACCTGTCTGTAACAAATGGATCCATAACCTTTCATTTTCTAGCTGTATTTTCTGAATGCAGTCAACTGATGTATAAATCGTTCAATAACGATGTAATGGTGAGTGCAAGGGAAAAAAAATGACAAGAAGAAGTTAACATAATTGAATTTTGCCCGGCCAACAGTATTCATTGGTTAGTGGTCCATGCGATTCACATCTTTTGAAAATTAGCATGCACCGTGTTTTCTTATTGGCCAGTTTGAATCGATCCACCTATTTTGACACATCTATATATGATGAAGAAGTCGACCTTCCATCTTTGTATCAAAGTTTATTGCAAAAGATTTTCGAGGACGACTAGTCTAGTTGAAAAATTTATTTTTTTCTAAAAGTAGCATTCAACTTCTTGATTCAGAATAAGAAATTTTGCTTCTATTGTTAAACAAAAAAACATGAATGAATTTTGTCCACACAATTTGTGGGCTCGAAGCTCATAAGAAAGCCCCTTATTTGGCACATTGACTTGTTTGTTGGCAATATGATTATGCTGGTTCAAATTCATGTTGACATAATAGTTCGCCAATCTACCATGAGATATTATAATCTCTACGAATTGTCCCGATCTCACAAGTGAATCGAAAGTTGGATCTCTGTCCCATCTATCCTCCTGATGAGAGGTTTGGTTTCAAACCTCGGTTTGAATCTAAGTCAAATAGCAATATTGGCAAATAGCATTTGAAGCCATTGCTTGTTATTAGAATTAATGGTCCATCAATGTAAAGAGGAGGATTGAATCAAGATACAAACTTGTAATATAGAGGCACTAATTGACAAATCCTTAAAACTATTAAATGTGATGCATAGGCGCGAGTCAATGATTTGCACGTAACAATAGTTTTGTTTTATTTCCCTGAAATGTGTCAATATTTATTAAGCAGTTGAGGTATCAAAATGTGTTAGACCATCCACATATAGAGCCTTGCACGTGAAAGCACGGCCTGGCCTCTAACTTTCCGTGGCATGGGTCGGCCGGTACACTCGAACTCATATTTTCCGAACTTTGTGCTAGTGTAAAAAGTAATTCTGTTTTATTCCATAAATGTTTAGTATCATTCAGGTCGACAATAAATAGAAAGAAGAAAGAACTTCAACTAGAAATGGCTTCAATGATAAATTGCTTTAGTCACTCAATTCTGATGTGTTTCATGCAACCATTTCCCTGGATTCTTCCACGGTTGACACCACAGGTTTTTCTCCGGGTTTAGCACTAAACATGGCCCTTTCTCCTCTATGTACCACACACAGTTAAGACCGCATCTTTCGGTTTCCATTTTGTGATCGTAAACAGCATAGTTTCCTGAACCGAATTGAGTGGTGAAAGTGCAGAAAAACTTGGTATTACCCAAAATGTTGGGCACAAAACTGAATTCAAAAGAGCGGTCGTAGGCCAGATTGCGTATTCCAAGATCATTATCTCCAGAATAACAATGAATCGTAAGAGTACCTTTCTCCACTCTACCTATAATAGTCACATGCGACTCTGGGTACGCTTCTAATAGGGTGACGAAGAGCAAGTTCATTGACAGCATAACAAGTTTAATATCGAATGAACCCATCATTTTTTCCCCTATTTCTTGTTGATTTGCGATGAATTTGATGAGGCACGACCCTCTTGCTCTTGCAATTTATAGGGGACACGGTTGTGGGTGGGGGCAGGGACAGGGAGGTGTCACTCATCAAATTTATTACTGCATTTACCATTTTAATAACAGCATGACAAACTAAAGCTGGCAAAAAACATTCAAAGGATAAAAATAAATGTCTTTTGTGTGCACATATGATCATCTCTAATCAAAATCTAGATTACTTGAAGTCATAGTCTAAACAGGGCATATATTTCTGATAATCTTTAATCAAATTCTAGATGACTTGAAGCTATAGCCAAAAAAGTGCTTATGATTCTGATTGTCTCTAATCAAATTCTAGATTACTTGAAGCCATAGCCTAAACAATGCTTATGATTCTGATATTCTCTAATCAAATTCTAGATTACTTGAAGCCATAGCCTAAATAATGCTTATGATTCAGACAATCTGCAATCAAATTCTACATTACTTGAAGCCATAGCCTAAATAGTGCTTATGATTATGATAGTCTTCTAATCAAATTCTGGATTACTTGAAGCCATAGCCTAAATGGTGCTTATGATCCTGATAATCTCTAATCAAAATCTTAGTATACCTGAAGCTTGTTCGTGTAATTCCGCAAATATACGGATCGTGACAAGTAATAAAGTGGATGTTTGAGTTTGAATATCGTTCTCACGGAGACTAATATTTACTATCAATTTTTATTCCAATTCCAGCTTCAATCTAAATTGATGTGGTAAAAACTTAACAAATCAAGTATTTATGTTTTAACTAAATTATACTAACCTAAATTGAATTAACCTAATTTGTGGAGAACTATTGGGATTAAGTTTAAGAATTTCGATTTCATTTAGGCTATTTAATATTCAACCAATCCAAGTTCATTTAGCCCATTTTCCATATCTATTAACATCGAATTAACCAATTTTATGTAGTAGTCACTCTCGAGTAAAACTAACTATTTTCATATGCTCGAATTTACCACGAATTTACCATATCTCTGTGTAAATTCATACAAATGTAAAAGCATTTAATTTTAGGAATTTGATAATGATTGAATAACCTATAAAAGTATCTCTCAATCTCTTATAATACCTATGTCATTTATTGCACGAGTTAGAATCTTACATTACCTCTCGATTTTCGTACTATCCCTAAATCAATCAATTGGTGATCAATCAATTGACGCATTAAACACACATTAAATAATTAACACATTATCAAGTTGCATGAAATTTTTGGAATTAATAAATATTAAACCTAAGCTACTTTTTTCATCATAACAGCCAATTATTTAGCCAATCATACTTGAGAAAATAATTAATAAAAAGATGAAAAACACCATTGATTCAATACAAAGAATAAAGAAAAGAATTTTAGCAATTGTTGTTCCTGGAATCCAATTCCCAACGATGGAGTGGATCGTCAATTTCCTCCACGGCAGTGATGACGTATGGAGTGTTCCGGTTGTTCCAATCAACAAATGTTACCAGCGAAGTGAGGTCGGGGCTTTCTCCCCCGTCATATATCCGGTGTGAGAATCGGTAGGTGCTCAAGAAAAGTAAGAAGAAATTATATTGAGGGTTCAACCCGTTCAGGTTCTAAGAAGAAACTACATTTCTCACCTTGGAGGTATTTATAGGCACATGTTGTTGTGCGTGCATTCGACGGTTGCTGGTGCCACGTGCCCCACGTAAACCTATCCACTTTCTCCACGTTCTTGAGTTGTGACCCCCACTCGTCAAGCGGTTGATTATGCACATGTTCGCCGTTGGTGGGTTTTCGTCCAACTCATTGCCATTTATTTGGCTAAATATGATTTTGGTCGCATGGTGGTAGGCGGCCCTGTGGAACATAGAGGGCCTCATGGGGGTCGACGGCCTCCTAGTGGTAGACGGCCTATGTGAGCTTAGTGGGCCTCAAGGGGTCGACGTCCTGGGGAAGGTGCATATTAAGTAGCCGACCATCGTAAAGAATTGTCAACACCGTCTTATATCAGTTGCCAAGAAACGACATATTGAAGTAAGAATTCAATTCTTTAAAATGGCAAGATGTGACCAGAGATTCAAAAATAGTCGTTACAATTTACCATTTTGCAAATCGAGTGACATATACGACACCACTCTTCTACTGAAAATAGCCCTCTTTATGTATCATGTACCTTGCCTGCTTTGGTTAGTTTGGTAGCAAGTGCTCTGGTAGAAGTTGGTCAATGAAACAATTTTGGGGTTGTTTGACAAAGCTTTTGATAACATTTTAGCAAATTTTGATAAAAATTGATGAAACGTCCCAAAATAAAAGTTAAAAGTTATGGGTTCCAAAAAAATATGATATTAAAATTAAATATTGACTTTAACCTACTTTTTAGCAAAAGCCAACACAAAAACTTTAGTTAAAAAAGTATATAAATTTAAACTTTGGTGCAAGGGCAAGTAAAAAGTAGAAATGGCCATGTACTATTAGTTATCTAAATGATTTTAAGGGATTGCATAGCAATAGTTTTGTTTTATTCCCCTAAAATGTGTCACTGTGTGTTGCGCAATTGCTGTGTCAAAATGTGTCGGACCACCCACATTTACATAGCCTTACGCGTGAAAAGAACGACCTGCCCTCTAACCTTCCATGGCATGGGCCGGTTGGCCTCTACATTTGAACTCATGTTTTTCGAACTTTGTGCAAGAGACAAAAGTGATTCTCTTTTATTCCATAAATATTTACTATTATTCAGGCCAAAAACAATTAGAAGAAGAAGAAGAAAGCACTTGAACTGGTAATGCCTTCAACGATATGTTGTATTTAGCTACTCAATCCTTATGTGTTTTCTGCAACCGTTTGCTTGCATTCCTCCATGGTTGACACCACAGGTTTAGCGAGGGGTTTAGCACTAAACATGGCCCGTTCTCATTTATGTACCACACACATTTAAGACCGCATCTTTTAGATTCCATTAGGCGATCGTAGACAGCATAGTTTCCTGAACCAAATTGAGTGGTGAAGTCACAGTAAAACTTGGTATTACCCCAAAAGCTTGGCACGAAATTGATATCAAAAGACTGGTCGTAGGCCAGATAGTGGATTCCGAGATCATTGTCTTTGGAATAACAATGAATTTTAAGAGTGCCTTTCTCCACATTACTTATAATAGTCACATGTGCCTTTGCTTCTGATAGGGTGATGAAGAGCAAGTTCAGTGACAGTATAACAAGTTTAATATCAAATGAACTCATCTTTTTTCCCCAACCTCTTGATGATTTGCAACGGCCCTCTTGCTCTTTCAATTTATAGTGGACGCGATTGTTGGCTAGGGAAGGGGTGGGGCGAGGGTAGGTATGACTCATGAAACTTCTCGCTGCGATGACCATTTTAACAATAGGATTGCACAAATTAAACATGGCAAATAGCATTCAAAGGCATTTATGAGAATAGATTTTTTGTCATGATTCGGATAATCTCTAATCAATTCTAGATATCGAACTTTATCCTTGCTTCACTAAGTGCAATCAAAGCATTTAGTTCAACCTTCCTGTTGACAATTCAATCATAATTAATAAAAAGACTACCTCAGATAAGGGTTCTTACCAAAACCATCAACCGAATTTCAATTTGCAACTTGCTAGTGCTGATTCACTACTTCAATTCTACAATTGAAAGCATCAAAGTTTATTTTGTTTTGAAGTGGCGATTGAACTTTGCATTTTTGTTTTAAGTTTGATCACTCAATTATAATCCGCAAGTTTTATAGTATATGAGATCTTCCACACCATCTGTACCATAAAAAAAACTAATAGA
The DNA here is from genome assembly GCA_035079005.1 of Fraxinus americana. Lineage (NCBI taxonomy): Eukaryota > Viridiplantae > Streptophyta > Magnoliopsida > Lamiales > Oleaceae > Fraxinus > Fraxinus americana. The sequence continues at coordinate 31,486,927 of CM068710.1, read as the reverse complement.
TATTGAGTTTGCTCACTACTTTGAAATCAAATAAAGTTGGTAGACTAACCTAATATTTCGTTGTAAGTCGAGTGACTAACAATATACTTCGCCGTAATTTCTATGATCCAGATTCACAACTAGGACTCTTAAAATTGTAGAATATTATGGAACTATAGGAAATATAGGAGCATTGTGGAGATAAAAATTCAAAAACATTTGAAAATAATCTATGAAGGAATATTGAAATGAAAATTTGATTATAATTCAAAAACATTCCGCCTTCTCTCGGTCGTTTCGGGACGAAAGAAAATTTGATTATAATTTATAGAAAGCTTGTAACATGAAATTGAAATGCATTGAATGTAAATTGATCATTGATTGCTTGACAGCAGGAAATTACAATGACTAGTGTAGGGGGCGAACACTAGAAAGCTTGAGATTGTTTGAAAGACTAATACCCCCCTATAATAGCATTCTGAACAAAAACCTAAGTGATAAAAGTAAATGTTTAAATTTCGAGGAATCATACTAAACTTTTCCAACATCACATCTACTTTACAGTTAAAATAAAATATTTACAATGTGCAGTCGAAGTTGGGCAAACTGCGGCTGCGATTGGGTCAAGGGGCTAGTTGAAGCTGCGGTCCTTGACACCGCGTAGCAGTAGTTTTGTTTTACCCCTAAAATGTGTCATACGTTGTGCAGTTCATGTATCTATATGTGTTAGACCATTCAGATAGACTAATGTTATTCAATACCACGGTGTTAAGCACCATTTATGTGGTAATTACATGGAATTAAATGATTGATTGACCTAAATGCAATATCACATGATTCATTCAATTTAATCTATCGAGTGTGACCAACTAAACCGATACTCTAGCACAGCTGGTGCTAGATAACATTATTCATTCACATATACATAGCCTTGCATGGGAAAGCATAGCCTAGCTTCTAACTTTTTGTGGCTTGGGCCAACCGGCCTTTACGCTCGAACTCATATATTTCGAACTTTGTGCTAGAGTCAAAAGCAATTATTTTTATTCTATAAATGTTTACTATTATTCAGGCCAACAACAGTTAGAAGAAGAAGAAAGCACTTCAATTGGAAATGCCTTCAATGATATATATATTATTTTTTTAACCAAAACAGACATTTATTCATAAAAAACCCTCACTTAAGGCGGAGGAAAACCCTAGTTACAACCCATCAACCAAGAAACTATGCCTTCAATGATATGTTGTATTTAGCTACTCAATTTTGATGTGCTTCGTGCAACCATTTGCTTGGATTCTTCCACGGTTGGCACCACAGGTTGTGCTTCGGGTTTAGCACTAAACATGGCCCGTTCTCCTTTATGTACCACACACAGTACAAACCGCATCTTTGAGATTCCATTAGATTATCGTAAACAGCATAATTTCCTGAACCGAATTGAGTGTTGAAGTCACAGACAAACTTGGTACTACCCCAAATGTTGGGCACAAAACTGAATTGAAAAGACTGGTTGTAGGCGAGATCACGGATTCCGAGATCATTGCCTCCGGAGTAACAATGAATCGTAAGAGTACCTCTCTCCACGTTACCTATAATAGTCACATGTGCCTTTGGGCGCGCTTCCAATAGGGTGACGAAGAGCAAGTTCAGAGACAGTATAACAAGTTTAATATCAAATGAACTCATCTTTTTTTTCCCGACCTCTTGTTAATTTGCTATGAATTTGACGAGTTACAGCCCTCATTCTCTTGAAATTTATAGGGGACGCAGATGTAGGTTGGGGAGGAGAGTGGAGCAGGAGGAGGTGTCACTCACCAAACTTCTCAGTGCACTTATCACTTTTTCCTTTTGGAAGATACATGAGCAAAACAATCTAAACTACAGTAGGCAAATAGCATTCAATGCATTTATAAAAATATGTCTTTTGTGTGCTCAGATGATAGTCTCTAGTCAAAATCTAGATCACTTGAAGCCATAACCTAAACAATGCTTATGATTCTGATAATCTGTAATCAAAATTCTAGATTACTTGAATCCAAAACCTAAACAGTGCTTATGATTCTGATAATCTCTAATCAAGTTCTAGATTGTGAACTTCATTCTTGCTTCACTCAGTTTCATCAAAGAATTTAGTTCAGTCTTTGCTGTGGGAAATTCAATGACAATTAATAAAAAAGGCAACCTCGGATAAGAGTTCTTACCAAAGTCATTAAGCGAATTTCAGTTTGCAACTTGCAAGTGCTGACTAACTACTTCAATTGTACAATTAAGACCATTGAACATTATTGCCACAAGTTTTTATAGTAGATGAGATCTTCCGCACGATCCATCCCGTTAAAAATATCCTAATAGATTCCGAGCGACTTAACTAACACAAAACATAAATTTTTACTCACTACTTCGAAACCCAAATAAATTTGGTTGATTAACATAAATGATAAGTGTATTTTATACACTTATTTGGACATAAAATATAGACATTTAATAGTTTTTTGAGCAATTATGGTCTAATTTATTGTATACTTTGTTTATTGGATAAAATTCGATGATTGAAAGTGGAATTGAAAGAAGAAGCGAAAAAGGCGAAATCCAATGTTTGAGGACCAAATTGCAAATATTCAATAATTGATTTGGACGACAAGACGATACTTTAAAGATTGCTAAAAGACAATTGGATTGAATTAGAAGTCAAAAAGGAATGAAATATGATCAAAATATTATCACAAATCAATTTTCAATCACACATGTTATATTCAAGATTTTTAGTCAAAGATTAACACCCATTTTTGGAATAGTAAATGTCCAAATTGAAAAAATTCTACCTCTAGAAAAGTTGTATATCTTCGAATTATCTTTCCAACAAACTTTTAATCACCTCAACCAGATACTGATAGATAAGGTTATGACCAAAATACTGACCGCTGTGCAAAGACAAAAACATGCGTTCGCAAAGACAACTTTCCTTATTCGATTGGAACTTTTTTGAAAACCAATGTGGACATGATCTACAAATACCTAACAACATAATACATTAGTGGCACCTCTCCTACATCATCCATATACATATTACATCCATAATTCCATCAATTCATACGCCAAAAGAGATGTAAATTCATAATATTGTGAGATACAATGAATGGGCAAGTGCAAAAACTAAATTAATTGAAAAATTCATTCGAGAATTGAAGAAACAATTGAAGATTCATTAAGATTTCATTGAAGAAATTTAAGAACATCAAAATTATTCTTCGTTATTCATCAAATTTAAAATCCGGGTGATATTCTATAAAATTAATATGTTTTCTTGTACTTTCCATATGCTAGGCTAAATTTATAGTTGTTAGGATGTAGACAAACTCTTGTTATGAAGTATTTATATAGAATAAGTATTTTGACATCCAATATGTGTGAATTTATGGATGATTGTTATTGAGTTTTAATGTCTTTTCAATTTCTTGATCACCAATTGTCTTGATTGTGAATTTTATTGATTTCGAGAGAAATAATAGAATAGATAGCACTTATAATAATCACTACAAAGTTCGATAGAAGATAGAGATATATCACTATGCTTTGCATGATTTTTATAGATGTTTTAGTGTTTTTAGTACGTGTTTTCATATTTGCATATTTCATAAAGATATAAGAAAGTCACTAAAGGGATATATTTAATTGACATCGAGAGATGTTTTTAATTAACTTAGAAACACTGTAATATGAATAAGTACATATTTTCATGATATTTAATTGTATTAAAAATAGATTAACAAGAGGGATTTGAAATCTTAGCATCCATCCCACATATTTGACAAAAACCTTCATAATTAGCTTAGTCAATATAATTAGATCATTTAGTATATATACTCAAACCAATTTGACTATTCAATTAAAGTTGAATTAATTGACACTAGATTAAGTACATAGTTATCGTGGGTTCAATACTCTATTCACTATTTTATTACTTGTTCACGATCTGTTTCACTTGCGGTAAATCAAATGATAAATAAACTGTGAGCCGAGTGACTAACAATGTGTTTTAACCCAATTTCTACGATCAAGTTTCACGAGGACTCTTGAATGTTTCACATAACAATTCAACCTCTATCCCCCAAACTTTTAACTTACGTGTTGTCCGTTATGGGGATCCTAAACCTATCTTACATTTTCACGGATTTTTGTCGCATCCTCAGAATTCGAACACATTACCTCTCCTTAAGAGAGACTTAAGTGGCATTCTTTATTGTTTGAGTTTAACATTCCTTGCTTAGTTTCCATATCATGGTCAAGGCTATCAATTGATTCATTTCTCTTTCCTGCTCTTCCCCTATAGTAACTTCGAAAAGACACAATCTGTCTTGGGGTGTTAAGCTTCCTCTGGCTCCAAGTCTAGAGGCTTCAAATCAACGTTGAAACGTAGGGAAAGTGGCAGCAGTAAGCCAACTACATTATCTCATTGGCGAAGAAAGAGTAAATGACGTCACTTAAGTTTCTTTTAAGGGGAGGTCATGTGTTCAAATTTTTGAGGATGCGACAGAAATTCGTGAGAGATGAAATGGGCTTAGACTCTTCCATAGCGGACAGTATGTAAGTTAGGTTTGGATGTAGAGGTTGGGTCGTTATATTGCCATCACCTGAGAAATACAGTTACAAGATGACTACAAAAGAACAATCGAAAATACATATCTTTTTAGATAAATAAACAACTAAAAAAGTACAGTGGATCACTATGAATATGAAAATAAAGAGTTTGGTCTTGGATCATCAAGCATCGTTGTTGCAGAAACTAATTAATATAAAAATCTTTTGCCACTCTGTTTTGCAGTTGAGCATTGTGTTCGTGTTGATAGATTTCTTTTTCACACATTTGAGAACGCTATTCAATTCGGGATATACATGAACCAGATTTTGAGGTTCATGGTCGTTTGTTTGAACTTGAAACATAGAAATTAGAAGTTGCATCTCCTGTCTAGATGCATAAAAGAACATCTCATGGATCGTGCTATGACAGTCGACAAGTACTCTGTTGCTAATCCCAATGAGGGTTATCTCATTCTCGACACCTACAAGATCACTGCTCATGTAATTTTTAGTAAATCAATATAGGTTACATTGTATTTTGAGTAAGACTTGATTTGTTATTGAAACAGAAGTTATCACCATGCAATCGTTTGGCTTCTGGTACTTCCGTGTTTATTGCGAATTAGAGTGATTACATGGCTTGTTTTTGGGCACCAGATCATTGACCTGCGGTTACGGTGGAAATCGAGTCCTGGAGGAAATCTGGTGTTGCTGCTAAGGATTGGTCAAAGGTCGCCAAGAAATGACAGATTGAAGTAAGAATTCAATTCTTCAAAATTGGCAAGATGCAACTAGAGATTCAAAAATAGCCGTTACAATTTACACTTTTGCGAATCGAGTGACACATACGAGACCACCCTTCCACCAAAAATAGCCCTCCTTACATATCATGTGCCTTGCCTGCTTTGGTACAGCAAAAGCAAGCTCTCAAGTATAAGTTTGTCTATAAAACTATTTTTGGGTTGTTTGACATAGCTTTTGATAAAGTTTTAGCAAATTTTGATAAAAGTTGATGAAATATTTCAAAATAAAAGTTGCGGGTCTCAAGAAATATATCTTTAAAATTAATTGTTAGATTGTGACTCTACTCTTTAACACCATGGATACCACTCTAGTTTTAGATAATTGAAAAGGCTAAAAACAGAATCAGAAAAACTATTATTTTGCTATTTCCCAAAATCTGTTGTTAGATGCTCCAAATTCATCTATAATAAGTTTTCTAAAGTTATTAAACACCTAAATCAACTTAGCAAAAGCCAACATGAAAAATTTAGTTTAAAAAAGTATATAAATTTAAACTTTGGTATAAGGGCAAGTAAAAAGTAGAAATGGCCAAGCGCAATTAGCTATCTAATTCGAGATCGCGTAGCAATAGTTTTGTTTTATTACCCTAAAATGTGTCGTTGTATGTTGTGCAAGCACGACTTGACCTCTAACTTGAACTCGTGTTTTTTGAAGTTTGTGCTAGTCAAAAGTAATTTTCTTTTATTCGATAAATGTTTAGTATTATTCAGCCCAGCAACAGTTAGAAAAAGAAGAAGAAAGCACTTCAACTGGAAATGCCATCAATGATATGTTGAATTTATCTACTCAATTCTAATGTGTTTCCTGCAACCATTTGCTTGGATTCTTCCATGGTTGACACCACAGGTTGTGCCTGGGGTTTAGCATTAAACATGGCCCGTTCTCCTTTATGTACCACACACATTTAAGACCGCATCTTTCAGATTCCATTATGTGATCATAAACAGCATAGTTTCCTGAACCAAATTGAGTGGTGAAGTCACAGTTAAACTTGGTATTACCCCAAAAGCTTGGCACGAAATTGATATAAAAAGATTGGTTGTAGGCCAGATAGCGAATTCCAAGATCATTGTCTATGGAATAACAATGAATTTTAAGAGTACCTCTCTCCACGTTACTTATAATAGTCACATGCGCCTTTGGACGTGCTTCCAACAGGGTGGCAAAAAGCAAGTTCAGTGATAGTATAACAAGTTTAATATCGAATAAACTCATCTTTTTCCCCAACCTCTTGTTGATTTGCAATGAATTTGATGAGGCACAGCCCTCTTGCTCTTTCAATTTATAGTGGACGCGATGGTGGGCGGGGAAGGGGTGGGACGAGGGTAGGGTAGGTATCACTCACTAAACTTCTCACTGCATTGACCATTTTAATAACAGGACTGCACAAATTAAATGAGGCAAATAGCATTCAAATGCATTTATGAGAATTTTTTTTTTTTTTTTTTTTGTTATGATTCGAAAAATCTCTAATCAAATTCTTGATATCGAACTTTATCCTTGCTTCACTTAGTGTTATCAAAGCATATAGTTCAACTTTCCAGTTGACAATCCAATGACAATTAATAAAAAGACTACCTCGGAAAAGGGTTCTTACCAACAGCATTAACTGAATTTCAATTAGCAACTTGCTAGTGCCGATTAACTACTTCTATTCTACAATGAAAACATCGAACTTTAGTTTGTTTTGAAGTGGCGATTGAACTTTGCCTTTTTTCTTGTTTAAGTTTGATCACTCAATTACAATCCACAAGTTTTTATAGTAAATGAGATCTTGTGCACGATCCATACCGTTAAAAAAAACTCATAGATATTAAGTGACTTAAACAACACGTAAATTTTACTCACTACTTTGAAACCAAATAAAGTTGGTTGACTAACATAATATCTCGTTGTAAGTTGAGTGACTAACAATGTATTTACCCCAATTTCTATGACCCAGATTCAAAATAAGGACTCTTGAAAATTGTAGAATGTTATGGAACTATAGCAAATATAGGAGCATTGTGGACATATAAATTTAAAAACATTTATGAAGGAAAATTAAAGGTCATAAATATTGAATAATGATATTTGTATATAAGTAGTTATATAATGATTTACATACACATAAGGTGTTAAAAAAGAGTAGGAAAATTTTTATTTTTTTTATTTAGTCGAAGAAATTTTATCGAATTATATATATTTCATCAAATCGTGTGTATATAAATCATTATGTAAATATATTATGTACATGTAGTACAACTGATAAATATCTAGAATATTTTAGGTGAAAGCATTATAACCTCCGTCTCCATCGTAGGATAAAGTTAATCTCCACCCTCCAATTTAAGGAGGTGGAAGAATAAATAGAAAAATAGCTTCTTCATTTGCATGCAACCTAGGAAAGAGTCTAAAGTTAGGAAAGATTGGGCACTTTGTAACCTTTGTTATAGAGTTCTAACAAACAAAAGTTTTTATGCTTAGGACATTTCAACTATAAGAGTGATTATTTGAGGAAAAATATGACATTGAGGTTCCCAAAACAACTTACGAAATTAGTGGAAAAATATATGGCTAGCTCGTTCAAGTTCAACAAAAGCGAAAGATTGTTGATCAAGTCTAACCGATGCAAATATATATAATCACATAGATATAGATATTTATACATAGGATACCTCATTGTAACAGTAGTAGAAGAAGAGAGTTTGAAACTATCAATTGTGTTGCCCATAAGCCATTGGAGAGGTTTCACCCAAATCAGTTGGAAAACAATTTAATAATTCTTTATTATTTTTCAATTTTTATCTTTATTTTCATGGGACATTAATCACATAAATCATCGTTTATAAATATTATTTACTCAATCTTATATCATACCCGCCACATGTCGACAGAAATAGAGTAGGTGAACGGACTCGGTACGAATCCGAGCAAGAAGTAGACCGTCCATGCATATAAGACAATTGCATTAAAATATTTCTAAAAAAAATCACTCCCTTTTTTATGCTTTTGAAATTAGTACTTGAATTATAACTTTAAAAGTAATTGTTTTTTCTCTTAAACTTTTATTTTATATATCTTTCAAAAGTTGCATGGGCGTTGTTGAACAAAATTAATGTAGCTTTTGTTTGTAATTTGATTGTGCATTTAGAATAGATTAAGTAAATTCCCAATTGTCCCAGTGGCCCTAATGAATTGTGTGGGAATACTATGGTGGTAGAGTTTGACTATGAGGGGAAAAAATGAAAATGAATTAACAAATAATTAGGGTCCGTTTGATTGCAAGAATGAAATTTGGGTGGAAAGAAAACGAATTTCAGGGAATTGAATTGTCTAGAACTTGTTTTACTAAAAATTGTCAATTAATTGTGTTTGATTGGTATAATTTTTCTCTTGGAAAATATTGAAATTATGGGTTTTTACACTAGTGATTCTCAATTCAAATATGCTGCAAAAAATAGAACAGTAGGGAGGTAGTGAAATGGAAAGGGTACCTAGAAACTTCATCCCAAAGAGGGGCTTTAAGAATGGAATCACGAAATGCACGGTCCATATTGGATCTTATCTTTAACAAAGCCAAAGTTTCCTCACGAGGCCACCGATTAACAGGTGAATTTCGGTCAAAATCTTCACCACCGTCGCCACTGACACCCTCATTTCTATGTTCCACAGTCGCCCCAAGAGCGGATGCTCCACCACTTATACAACTTTCATCAACACCGTCGACACCAAAATTTCCTCAGAAAATTGAACTATCCGACATGACTTCACTTCACTTGGTAAACCCGAGTCTTCAAAGGAAAATAAGGTAAAAAAATAGCCTTTTCCACCTTTTGAAAATGTTGAGAGGTGAAAGAGAAAGGGAAAGTGTGGGTTTTTCTCCCTTGTCAAGAAAACAAAAAACCAACTGGAGGATAAGAAAATGAATTCCTTATTTGGGTGGAATAGAGGGTCACATGAGGGAAAGTTAGAAAATCAATTGCCAAGAAAATATTTTCTATCAAACAGGCTAAAAAGTGGAAAATGGTAGAATAATTTCCATCTTCCTCGGAAAATTTGGCCTATCAAACATGCCCTCAAAGTTAGGCCAAATCCTGATAATTGAATTTGATTTAAAAATGATTTTATGATTTTTTATTTTCGAGTAATATATTATTTATGTGAATATGATGCCTTCTATGAGTAATACATCTTAAGTGAAGTCAAGTTCTAAACTTTCAAATAGTTTACTAAACAAACAATTGTGCAGTTGTTTGTTTAACGTTTAAATAATTTTTTCTACTTTTCACTAGTCGGTCTGCTCACTAAAATAATTTATGGAAAGAAATATAAAAGAGATCCTTTTGTAGGAAAAAGTCCTTCAAATTTGAATAAAGTTGAGAAAATTTCTCATGAACACCTTTAAAAAGAGCACAGAAAACAAAAGAAATAGTTAATAGATTCAAAAATAAAGAAATAAAAAATATATATGACTCTTTATGTTGGTTGAAAAAGATGAAAAATCCATCTTTCATTAGGCACAAAATTTAACTGAGCTCTCAAAAGTCACAAGAAAAACAACATAGTTTAGGAGATAAGCTTGAACGGAAACACTATTTTTTTATCAAAGCGGCATATGCGAACTCTATTTTGAGGAGTACTTCTATCAATCTACCTCTATATATATATATATATATATATATATATCCACGCGATAACTGACCCCTAATAACCAGTTGCCTCCACTTCAGGCCCTATGTCGACACCCTTTCCCTACAACATTTTTGTTTGTGAACTAGGGGGCTCGTGGAAGGTGTTAGGCCACGTGGTAGAGCGGTCAACAAGGAGTCAAGAGGAGGGCCAATAGGTCAAAAGTCCAAGTAAGAAAATGGGCTGAGGTCCTTAACCCAGCAACAGATGCTTTCGCATTAATAAGCCTCGGCCTGAAGCACTTCCTGAAAGACAAGGCACTATCCAATCCGAGGTTCTTTCAGGTTCGTCCGAAGCTCATGAAATCGATGCTGCCTCACACCAAATTCAAAGATCTTTTTTAATTGATTGATGTGACGTCTGCAGTAAAGTGTCTGTAATTTTAATCATTGTCAGCCTATTACGAGAACGGCTGACCTTTAATCAAAACATTAAATGTAATGAGTGGACAGTGATGTGAAGCTTCGGCTTAGGGGATGTCTTCACGTGGACTTAATCCAACGATCACCACGTCGGCTATAACAGTATAAATATCCACTCTCTGTATAGAAAGAGAGGACGGTGAATTGATGCAAAGAATATACAAACACATACTCATACAAATACTTGAGACTTTAATGAAAACAAGGGAACTCATCTACTCATTATATCTATCCTTCCAGACATTTCATTATCATTTTGTTAAATAGGAGATCATTGATAGTATGATAGTCCTGAAATATATCGCCGGACCTTAACATTTTTTATCTCTCGTCGGAAAGTGCCTCCCACGTTTACTGCAGTTGGATTACCGTTCTTATTCCAGTAAAAACGTGCTGGATCCATACTCGCCGTGATGAGAGTGGGCCCGACATCTGTCGAGTTCATTTTTTGGGGTCAACATTAGGCAATACAATTTCCAATCATTTTGTGTGTACGAAAATACTAATGACAAACTCTATGCTTTCGATTTATAAACTAATTACCCACAATTTATTAAATCGTGCATTGAACAACAAACTAAAAGGTGTTTGCCATTAAAATTTTATTTTTAGTAAACCAAAACAGGCAAATATCCAAAGAAACAGAAGCAATCTGATATAGCTTACGTTGTATTTTGAGTATGACTTGGTTTGTTATTGAAACATAGGTAACCTCGCCCATGGGACGAATTTTCACCATGTGGATCGTGCGGCTTCTGGGACTTTCGCATTTACTGCGAATGAAGGGGCTGTGCACCAGATCATTGGCGTGCACTTATGGAGGCAATTGAGTTCGAGTGGAAATCTAGTATTGCTGCTAAGGATTGGTCAAACGTCGCAAAGAAAGGACAGATTGAAGTAAGAATTAATTTTTTGAAAAAATGGCAAGATGCAAACAAAGATTCAAAGATAGCCGTTACATTTTACACTAATGAGAATCAAGTAACACATAATACACCACTCTTCTATTGAAAAAATAGTAAACATGTGCCTCGTAATCTCAAAAAAGCTTTGTAAAAAAGGGGCTAAATCTTGGTAGCGTTTTCTGCTTGCTACTAGAATCTATGGTAGTTTGATAGGTATAGGATAATTTATACTTATCCATCGCAACATTTTCTTGGAATGTATGTGGAGACAAATACAAATTACGACTAAATATTTTGAATTTGTTCGGCCTACAGGTAATAAAGCTCGAATTGAAGAAATTGTTCGATACAATAACATCCTTTCACGATGAAATGTTCTATCTTCATGAAAGGTTGGGTTACCATACTAGTTCCATTTCTTGTAATTTTCTTCAAGCTTGTATACACTTCAACGGAGATTTTTTCGTTTCCTGTTTGGCTTTCACAGGGAGGTTGAAAAGCAAGCTCTCGACAACTTATTCCAAGATGGCCACCTTTACTTTTCCTATCTACCTAGGTTTGCTTGTCTGTGGCTGCCCTCCAATTATGGCATTTGAAGTCATTCTCTGAAAGGAAGAAGCTCATCTTTTCGAGTAGATTGCAAGTTAGAGCGAATCAATTTTTACTGCTTACTGAAAACTCACTTCTAATAAGTGGTCTCAAATTATGTTGATTCTGTATTTGATTTCATAATTTTCGGATTTACTGTTTGTAACAGAGCAAAGACTACCATCAGATTATTTAAACTGCTAATTTTCTCTAAGGATCTAATTAATCTGTCTGAATTATAAAATGACAAATCGGAGAAATTTGAGAGGGAACAGCTCTTTATACATTCTTCGGAATAAAATGAATGCACTTTGAATCCTTTCCTCACAGATGAACAGATTAAGAAACATATAATCATCTTAGTTCCCAGCTAGAACCATTCTTGGATCTTTCTTTCTTTATACCTGTTTTCAAGTTCAATCCTTCAATTTTTCATGTAGTATGCTTCGATCTTCCTATTTACGGGTGCTTGGTAATTCTTCCTTTAGCTGAAAAATACAGTGTATCATATATATTCCCATAAGACGGAAAAACTAAAATCCAAGAGGCAAATAATAACGAGATCACTACTTACTATTCAGCTCATGTATAGTATATCTTGATGTATTCATTCTTCCATTGTTTACTCGAATTGAAGTATGAAAAAAAAAAAAGACCACCTCAGTCCTTGCAGAATATGAGATTGAACAACCTTTTCCAGAAACTAAAACCCGGTGTATCAATCAAGTGTACAGGATCCTTGAATTTCGCCTTCTCACTGAGTTCTTCAAATGAGTTTACGAGATTCTGAAGCCTAGCAACAAACTCTATCAACAAAGAAGTAAATGTTGCCAGTGATAATGCACTTGCACTTTCATATGTCCGTAGTTCACGTTCATTGAGAATGTTATCACCTATCAATGAGAGTCGTGAAGGCCACATTGTCTGATGTTTGAGCACATTTTCTCCAGAACCACACTGGGGAACAAGGAGATTACTGCTCATGTTCGGGTCCTGAGGATCAAAGTCTCTCAATGTCTGAGTTGATTTCAGGTTAAGAGTTGCTTCAATTGGAGAATTTACGACAAAAGGTTGCTGTTCATCATCCATTAGTTCTTGAATGTGTTCGGGATCCTCCAATTTATCGGGTCGATTTCCACTTTCCCATCTCTCTGGACTGACCAAAAGATAAGATTTTTGGTCAATCATCATTTGCAGATCTTCTGCAGCTTTATGAACCTCCTGAAGCAGGTCTCCAGGGCCTAGTTTTTCCATCCTTTCTACTTTCTCTCCTAGTAGATGTAACACTTTAGCTCCTTCGTTCCCTACCCTACGAATCTCATTCTTAAAAACCTGCCTTAATTCAGATGATGCCTGCAAGTGAACCTTTTGCCTGTTTGGTATAATGAGTAGGACTAGAGAATATAATAAACACGATTTCAACTTATGATGTTTCAGGAAGTAAGACCTATTTCAGAATAAAAGCAACAACATTGTCCAACTACAACTAAACATGATCATCTGAAATTACATACTACAAACTTCATTAGAATTAGGTGCAATAAAGGCTCAATTCAGTTTGGCTTAAAAATATATTGAGCATCTGAAAATTTAGTTGTCTCGTCTCTCACCATAAAGACAAATAGGAAGACAGACAAAAATAAAAATTTAAATGTGGTAACAAAATCCAAATATGAATGAAGATGGTACAATTACCTGTATCTCTGAAAGTATACTCCCATGCATTGCCATAACCATGAATGTACAATGCCTAAGAGCACCACTAGCTTTAACATATGCACTCCAAGGATAATTGAACATTTTGTAAGGGCCATGAGGTGGCTCCCATTCTGCAAAACCAAGCTAGAAAGGAAAAAGAAAACATTAACGTTTAACCAATTTTCGAAAGGGAAATTTTTTCAGTAAGAAATTTAAATACTTGGAAACGTGTAAGCATAGCATACCAGAGAATCCTCTTGGCTTGTAGATTCCAATACGGCTCTATATCCACTATATAGAGGATCATCCGAAGCTTGATAGAGAAGAATTTTTGACGGTATCCTAGTATATTCAATAGATTGCAAATACATATTGACACAACCTAAACAAAGGATTACAGTTACGAGACAAGATTAAAACTAAAAGCCATTAAGGTGTAGTGAAAATCAAAATCAAAATCCTAACCTTCCAAAGAATTTGCAACTCCCTTAAAATTTTTCACCACCAATTTGTGCAAATCCTCACCAGCCCATATAGGGTAAACACATATATTTACAAGTAAACAAACACCAGCTCCAACTGCAATTAACAGCAATCTAGAAACGGCTGTTTGAACAAAATTTGAACTTCCCGAAACCAATACAATACAGAAGGTCAACAAGAAAACCCGGAATCCATATTCATAAGACTTCATTGGAGGGTACAACTTCAAATAAGTTGCACAAAATCCTAAAAAGCAGAAACATTTAAAGCTCAATCAATTGAAATTTTTATTTATCAACCAAAAAATAAAATGGCACTTAATGGTTTCTTGCTGACACTAACACATCTTATAGAATTCTTCAGTAGGGAAAAAAAAAACCTGCAATAAAGATGCTGATAACAATTACAACTTCTTGCAATTGTCCAACCAACTCTGACAATTCAGCAATGCCCAAAGCTAGTGCTCCAGCGGATAACGTCCCAAGTGCTCGATTAAATCCTTTATTTAGCGTAGCCCCTACATATATGCGCACCATCAAATACAACATACATGTTCACCGAACAAACCATGAGATCAAATAAGGAAAAGAAAAAGTAAATTCATTATGCTTTTTTACCTATGCTGAATTCAAAGACTACAACAACAGTGAGGATAGCCCATATAGAGTATTGACCAATATAATTCAATGGTTCTCTGAAGAAAATGAGAAGTGAAACAAAGGAGAGGGTAAGACCCATTTTAGCTGCAAACACCACTTTTCTTGGATCAGACCGACCCATTTCATATGCCTTGAGAGCATTTTGTTGAAACCCACTACAAGATTTGGCAAATCTATCACAGATAGAATGAAAAAACCTTTGCAAACAACCTTCATGGCCACCAAATCGCCTGTTGTCTGAATATCCTTTAGTGGGTAACAATGTTTCTTTGCTACATTCTGCAAAGCTTTCTGCCATTTCTTTGATATCGATTAAGGTGATGTCAAAAAATATAAATAAACAGAGAGAGTTTAATGATTGGAGCGTGTTGTAGTCCGAGTTAAATTGTTTGTTGAAGTTCTGAAAGGTCAATATTTTTATCTGGATCTTGACGGTTTTGGTGGTTGTAATTTTGGAGTGGGTCATGGGTCCCTTGTGGTGAAAGGATTGTAGTGAATCATTATCGTAAATGAAATGAATGGCGTCGCATGTAATGATTAACTTGCAGTAAAAGTCCTCAACTTTTGAAATATTAGCAGATGTTTCTCAAACGGTTGATTTGTTACAACTGTGAACCTAACGTTTTCCAAATGTTGCAGGTGAAGCTCTTTTAGACAGTATTCATCCATAATTCTGTCAATTGATCAAAAACTTAACTTTGACCACATTTTTTAATATTTTAAAAATGGACAAAAGAGTAACTTTCTATTTATCACATTAAATAATTAAATAAAAAAATACACACACACACAATCATATTCTTCATTCTTGGAATTTACTTCTTTTTTATTCAGAGTTCCCGCTTCTTATTTAACGCCTGTCTGATATTGCTTTTTTCCCAAATTTTAATTGAATATTTTACCGTTGCAAGCCGCAGAAGTTGACTTCTTCCTCACATTGTGGGCCCCAAGTTGCAATGTAACGGTCATATAATCAATTTTCTAGCCCAAAAAAATCAGCTCCAGGCAGGCTCTTAGTTCAAACTAGTGAGATTTTGGAGCCAAGAAAAACACATTCTTGAAATGAAGACTCTACAAATTTTTGCCGTTTATTCTTGGAAGGATTCTTGTTATTATTGGTTCAAATTCATTGCAGTGCTTGCTGCAACTCTTCTTGAAAATGACAAGCATGCATTGCTGGATTTTGTTGAAAAGCTTCCTCATATGAGGACTTTGAACTAGAATGAGCAGTTTCCAGTGTGCAAGAATTGGACTAGAGTTGTATGTAGTGAAGGTGGCTCAAGGGTAATTTCACTAAGATTACCTGGGATTGGTTTTCATGGACCTATACCAGAGAATAGATTGAGCCGCCTCTCAGCATTGCAGATCTTAAGCCTTAGATCCAATCGTATTAATGGGAGTTTTCCTTTGGATTTTGGTAACCTTAAAAACCTTTCTTATATTTATCTTTAGTACAATAATTTTAAGAGTCATTTGCCTTTGGATTTCTCTGCGTAGAGGAACTTGATTGTTGCTAATTTGTCTAATAATGAAGGTCAAAAGGTTTGAAACAAGGGGATTGGAGGTGGAGCCATGGAGGTGGTCGGTGTGAATTTTGGGTTTGAGGTGGGGATGGGTAAGGATTGAAAGGAAGAAGACGATTGTGTGTGTATGTGTATGTGTTTTAATTTCTTATTTTTTATCTAATTATTTAATTACATAAATGAAAAGTTACTCTTTTACCCATTTTCAAAATATTAAAAATGTGATCAAAGTTAAACTTTTGGTCTACTGACAGAATTACAGATAGAAACTGTCCAAAAGGGCTTCACCTGCAGCATTTGAAAATGATAGAGGTGACTATTGCACAAATCAAATATTTGGAAAAAGTGTTAATATTTCAAAGATTTGGGACTTTTGCTACAATTATCCCTTATCTTTTACGCACTTGTTTTATTATGAGTTTAAAAGGTAATTATTCATATTGAACTATTTTATTTGAAAATGATTATTATACAAATGTTGCTTAAATAAATATCTTTGTTGATAAGCTATTGCTGTTCACAATTAGCATATTATCATTACAAGAAAAATATATTCATAAAAATAATTCAAATTTCAAATTTACTTTTACGAAGTCATTTCCATAATGGCACTAGAAATTATTAAATTAACGCATGTTTTATGTAGATTAAAAATAATTTTTTAGTAACTTTGACTTGTATTTTAATCAAATTTTGATGAATGATTAAAAAATATTTTGTGAATATATATTTAAAATTAATTATTAACTTTGACTTGTATTTTAATCAATTTTTTTAATTAAATCAAACATGGGCTAAAAGAGAAAAACATGAATTTTGAAGAAAAGCCAGTTCACTCTTGAAAATGGGCAGCTAATCTCCAATTAAATTTATAAAAATTTGCGTTACCATTCCCAGAGTCCGAAATCACAAAATATCCAACGAATCGCAGGGGCATATCGCTCTTGAATTTCCATTCGTGGAAGTTACCCATTTTTTCAACTTGGAAAATTCTCAGACCGTGCAATAAAAGAGTATGTTCTTATTCGTGTTTACGTCAGAAAGAGATGCACTGACCAAGACTTTCTTCACACTGGGCCTGCATTACTGCCCAGGATTGAAGCCTATTTCTTCTGTCATCATCTTGATTAAATGGATGAAAACTAGAAAAGGGGACTAGAGGAAAATGCAAATCCACGTAAAATGATGTCAGGACAAAATCTTAAGATTCATACATTCAACTGGCGTCATAATAGCTAGAATTACTGGTTCAAACAAAATAAAGTAAATAAATTCAGTTTCAAAAAGCAGAGCAGATTTCTGACATCCACAGTTGCTAAAACTCACTATTTCTTCTCTTCCTTCTCAGCCTCGGCAGCCCTCTTGGCCCTGACACCAACATGGCGCTTATTTGTTCGTTCAATACGAAGCTTGTCATATGCCTTGAACGACTTCATTTCGTCTGTAACCTTCACAAGTTCAACAGCTGGCTTCTCACGGACAATTGGTAAGTAAGGACCTTGTACTTGTGTGGCGGTTGCCAACTCCTCAGGAGCAGAATCACCAGCCTGCAGCGAGGAAAAGCAATCTTGAACTGTCCTATATTAAAAGGGAAGAGTAATTTTTTGTTCCAAAAGGTACGTGTACCTTGAATTTGCGAGTGCGTCTTGGGAAGACAACTAATTTGGCTTTGTATGTCTTCAGCCTCTGAACATTAGTTTGGAAACCCTCCAAGGAACTGTTCCTGCGGCGATGATCAACTGCAATGCCAATGGTTGGTGCATATTTCTTTGGGATTCCTGCAGCCTGTTTGTTACATACGGAAATATATTAATACACCACAAGTAGCATTCAAAATACCTCACACAAAGCAACAGAAAAATGATGACAAATGCTGCTAGGAACTCGGACTATGCAGAGACGCAGATATCTCCAAGTTCATTACTACATTGATAAGGTAAAAATGCAGAAAGGGAAGTCCATAGTGCAATCTCTTTAATTCTAATTCATCTAATAAATAATACGTCAATAATTTACATAATAAAAAATTTCAACATTCTGGAGAAAATTCATTGCGCTGCGAGACATTACATCAGGACTTAAAATCTGCATGACCATTGCAACAGCCAAAACCAAGCACAAGCAGAGGTAGAAAAAAAATTGAGGTATTTCCTGAAGTCAGACTTGCATTATGGTTAAAACAACTCACCTTGAGTTCTTCAAGAGAAAATCCCCTTCCAGCTCTGACTTTCATATTGTACTTCAGGGTCTGACCATGAACAATAGGACGAAGAGGTCCAGCTGTAGGCCTAGGGAAGATCTTCACAGCCTTCTTTTGTCTAGCTGAAAAACATATCAATCAAACAAGAACCAATCAAGCCATCAATCAAATATTTAGAACACGCAATTAACAACCATCACACAAGTGAACTGTGTTTTGATAATGGCACAAAAATTATTGTCACTGACCAATTCTTCTCCTGGTCTTGCGAGCAGGCTGGTTGAACCATGTCTTTACATAGTTCTGCCAATGCTTTCTGAAGTGCCCGTTAGGAATGACATTGTTGTGCTTGACCATGATTTACCTATTGTAAACCAGATAAGAGTAATAATTAGACTACTAAAACAGCCATTCTGCTATAATAGACTCGATACAACCATGATCCATCAAAGAAATTTTAAATCAACTGATATATGTATCTACATTAATGCAAGATAAAAGACTATAGATTTTGTTTTCTGCACTCAGAAAACTGCAATGAAAGCCAAAAAAATGCAAACTGACAATTAATTTAAATTTCATGATTGAAGTATATATGTTCAGGATAACCCATAAAAACAATCTTTTTGATACCCTAACACAGTCAAATATAAAAAAATAGTAAAAATATATGCTACACGTAGACAAAATTACAACCATTTGTATTTAAACTGCAACATTGAACAGATGCATTAAGAATTTACAAGAATATCCCAGATATCAGCAACGATATGAATAATAGCAAAGCCTCTAAAGATCACAAGCACTAATAATTTTATTCCAAATTTAGGTAGATTGAATCTCTTCGCATATAAATTTACTAACAGCCATTTAACTTGTTTGAGCAATCAAATTTATATTTTGACGGATACTTTTTATCAATGAAATGACACGATGAATTAACTGCCATTATTAAGGGGGCAGTATTCGAATTAAAAGGAGAAACAAGCAAAAATAACAAAATCTAACTATCATGTAACCAAATATATTTCGTAATTCAATAAAGTTCGATTTCCCTGGCGCAAAGAACAGAAAATCATAAAGGCTAACACAGAATATACAACCCGCGAAATTGAATAAGATCAGATCAAGTTTTTTTTCCCAGGGCACCCAGACTACAAAATGAAAAACCTAAAAGCATACAGCACATTTTCACTTCATTTTCCTACATTCATTTCCCAGTAAACAAAACAAAGCGTTTCAATCGGTGTTCATACGAACGCGTTAAACATGGAGTTTGATTTGAATAATTTTCATATCAACAATAAAGGCTGATATACATACACATACAGCAGAATTCAACAGCAGCGAAGAACAATTAGATTTTACACTTACAGCGGCTGTTAGTATGGGGTGGAAAGGCTTTGCTGCAAAATCTGAAATTAGGGCGTTTCTGCAATTTATATGTAAGAACGAAGAAACCCTATATTTTAATATGGACCCATATTGAGTGTATTGGGCCGAGCGGGTATACTGAAAAGTGACAGGCTTGGGCCAAGGGGAGTGGGTATATACTTATTGTGGTAATTACACAAAACCATACTCTAAGTACTTGTTTGATATGAATTTTTGGGGGGAAGAATTGATTTTTGAATAGTGATATGATGGGAAATGTGTGGTTGAAAAAGAAAAAAAATTATTAATGTGATGGAAAATATTATTTTATTGAAGAATGTGTAGTTGAAAATGAGAATTGATTTACTGTAGAATTTGAGAATCAAAAACAAACAGGCCCTAAGTATTAAACCTTCCAAAATCAGATTGGAAGTTTAATATTTTCAAAATCAGATATTTTTATTAATTAATATATTATTACTAAATAAAATATATGATTAAATTAAATTAATTTATAAATCAAACCTAACTCCCTCCACCCACCTATCGTTTCCCCAAACTCGTCTCTCTCTAACTCTCCTCTCGTCGGCCGAACTCTCCTCTCGTTGCCAAAACCTGTCTCTCTCTTAACACTCCTCTCGCCGCAGTCGCCACACCACGACCTTCGCCACCTCCGCGCAACGCCCGCTGCAGCCACCGGAAGAATCACAGTCGCTCGCCACCGGAAGACATCACTGTGATGCCACTACCCGCGACGCTCTTTCTCTTTGTCCTCTCCCTGTGAGTCGGCGTCGCTGCATTTTGTCAACGGAGCTCTTCGTTACTAGAAGGCTCCACCGAGCACTGAGATGCCGCTACCCATGGCGTTAGGAGCCTACTGCGCTACAAAAAGTATTGCAAATTTGGTGGCTAAGTACATGCCCGAAATGCCAATATTGTCCATTGTGGTTCTTGAAATCAAAATCAAGACTGATTCCTTTTATTGGTCTTGTAGTGATGAGTCCCCTGCTAGGCACAGCCTTATTTACAGTGGGTTGGTTCATGTTCTGTGTGCAGGATCTGCAAGGGCTTCTCATGAAGAATCAACTGAGGAACCACTGGAATTCGACCTTGAACATGCTAAATCGAAAGGACTTTGCAAGGTGGGGGATGTTGTCGTAGCCTTGCACCAAATTGGAACTGCATCCATCATCAAGATTGTGACCGTGAAGTGATGATGGTTTTTGATGTCTATGTTTGGTTTTGCAAAGGGTGACGGTGATATTGTTGGTGCTGGAGATTGTCATGGTTTTTGGTTTGCCGTCGATTGGTGAGGCTGTGTTGGCGACATTAGTGATGGTGGTTGTGGTGAGTTGTCGGCAGTAGTGGCAGCAGCGGAGTAGGGTTAGGGCATGTGACACGGTGGTGGTGGTGCTATATAGTCCATCTGACCAATTCTGTGACCAGAGCCATGTGCTGTGACCTATGCTGTGACTATCAACAAAAATCTGAGCGTTTAAAAATAACATGGGACTATGAACAAAATCGTGACATGTACTGTGACCATTTGAAAATAACATGAGACTATGAACAAAATCGTGAGCCGTGTGCAATATATTCTATGACCTGTGCTGTGACCATTTGAAAATAATCCGTGACTATTAACAAAAATATGAGACATGAGCCTTATCGTGTTATCAATCATTATAAACAAACAACCATGCGTTGTAACTTGTGACATGGGCTGTGACTTATGACTTGTGACTTGTGACCTGAGCTGTGGGCTGTGACTTGTGATTTGTGACTTGTGACTTGTGACTTGGGTTGTGACCGTAAAAAAAGACATGTCAACCGTACAAAAAAATATAGCGGAGTTGTCGCGCGGAATATTCGCCGGAGTTGGAACAACTGCCGAAATCGGAATAGTCGTCGGGAAAAATCGACGCCGGAACGATCGTCGGAATAGTCGCCAGAACGGTTGGTAGAATCGGAGTAGTAGCCGGAACGATCGTCGGAAAGTTCGTCAGAGTAGGGCGGTAATCGAAATAGTCGCCGGAGCGGTAGGGGTGGTGAAGGTGGGATGAGTTAATTATATTATATTAGAATTAAATATTTAATAATAAATTAATTTAATAATTTATTATTTCATAAATAAAAATTTAAATTTTTTTAATAAAAATCTGATTTTAAAAATTTCAAACTTGTTTTCTTATTTTTGAAATAGACTAAACTTATTCTCTTGAATAGGTAATCTTCTCATACTTATTTCTAAATATAATAGAAAATTTCATATTTAACCCTTGTTTGAGCCCTTTTTTAACCTCATTTCAATCACATATTTTTCAATAAAATATTAATATACCTGTCAAGAATATAGAATAAGATTACAGAGATCGTCAAAGATTGCGATTATAATATTTACTTTCCTTAGTAGTAGATTACGTAATATTTCCTTTTATGTTTATTTCCTTTTACAATTATTTCTAACCCTATAAATAGGGTCTTCTAGTTTGTAATAGAAACAAGTTTATTATAATACAACTTATAATATTCTTCACATGGTATCAGAGTTGTTACGATCCTAAACACTTTAATTGTGAATTTCGTTCCCGGCGAGCGGCCTTGAGCCGCTCATCCGGCTATCAATTTTGTTTTCTTCTTTTGATTTTCTTTTCAATTTGTTTGGGTTGCTGAGTCAAAAACATCAGATGTTCGAAAATTTGCGCCTGTCAAAGATGACTTAGAGAGGTCTACTATTTCTTCATTGTCTGAAAGTAAGGCCCATTTTACGGTGGACGGACCTGTTTTAGCTGTGAGAGATTTACTACCCCGAGGCTTAATCAACTCTGGAAATTTGTGCTTCCTTAATGCGACATTACAGACATTTTTGTCCTGTTCTCCATTTGTTCAACTTCTACAGCAAGATCACCACATTCATCAGCCAACTTCTCAAGTCCAGAAATTGATTGCAAATCGTAAGCTGTCGAAGTGTTTAACTCTCGTCATCTTGCATTCCAATGGAATTATAACGAGATACAAAGTAACTCGTGTCATCATCAGCATCTGTAAGGGCAGATTCCTCAACAATTTCATCATCAGCAAAGATGGCAGAAAATGCACTTTACCAATTTCGCCGGAATCGGAGTTCAATTTCAAGTGTTGGACTGGAGATATACGCCATATCCACGCGGCTTTTAGGGGCTATGCGGACTGTTCTTGGACGAAAGTGATGCAGCCGAAGATGGATTGCTCTCAGTTGTTGGTGGGGAGCAGCCGTATCGCCCAGATTCGAGATTTTGGATCTGATTCTTTCGATTTGATGGGAAAACGAACTGCTGCTGTTAATTTTGGATCTATTTTTGAATGGAGTTCAAGATTCAAAATTTATTTACTCCACCATTTGATTTCCATTTATTCTGGGGATTGGTACTTCAGAGATTTGTGCATCTCTAATTTTGCAGTCTTGTTGTGAGAGGTGGCGGCTATCGGTACAGAGGTTGGCTGCTGGTGAGATGTAGTGGCGGTGCTTGGATTAGGGTTTGAAGAATCGGTGAAGATGGTGGTGGTTTATGTGACTGTGCGTAATTGATTTGGGTTAATTAATTGGTTGGGTTTTGATTGGGCTGAATTTGAGTTAGTTGGGCCATTGATTTGGGTTGTGTGGAATTGATTCGGGTTAATTAAATGAATCATAACTTTTTGGGCTGTTGGTTTCGTGACTAAGTTGCTGGGCCTAAATCTAATTTAATTAATTGGGCTAATTGGGTATTTTGTGATAATGGGTCTGTGCATTGGTTTGTTAATTAAAGTGGGCTGTGGTGTTTTAATTGTTTTTTGAAGTGGGCCTATTGATGTGAGCCACTGAAGTAATTGGGCAGTTTTTTATTTTATTAATTGGGCCTGCTGGAATTATTGAGCAAGTTAGTGGGCTGTTGGATTGGACCAATTATTTAATTGATCTGATTTAATTGTGGTTTGTTTTTTTCATGGGCTGTTGGAGGTTGAGTTGAAGTCCTCAATCTCGCTCTTCAATCATGAGGTCCCTGTGTGACTTTGGGTTCAGTTGGAATTCGTTTATTTGGATTGGATTCAGTGGATTGTTGGCACTATTTCAATCTTTTGGCTAAAGTTTGGAGTTTCTTCAGCTTTTGGTGTATGTCCAGTTCATCTGGAATTTCGTCCAGGTTATCTGAAATTTGGTTCAGTTCATCTGAAATTTGGTCCAGGTTATCTGGAATTTGGTTCAGTTCATCTGAAATTTGGTCCAGGTTATCTGGAAATTTGGTCCAGTTTATCTGGAATTTGGTTTAGTGTTGGTTCGGAGTATCCGAAATTTGAGTTTCTCATCTCGTAGTTTTTTGGCCGGTATTTTGGCATGTGTCGGCGCACGTCGTGAATTTCTTTTGGAAATTCTTCTTGGGGAGTATGCGTTCTCGTCGTCTTCTCGTAGTTCTCTGTTGTTCTTTGTATCTCGTCGTCAGTAATTTTCGTCGTTGGTTGCTTTGATTTGGATTTCTTCTTCGTGGACAAGTATCGTCGTCGTCGTCAGTTCATGATTGCAAATTGACACTTTTACCAGCATCAATTTGAGGGGGGATGTCAAGAATATAGAATAAGATTACAGAGATCGTCAAAGATTGCGATTATAATATTTACTTTCCTTGGTAGTAGATTACGTAATATTTCCTTTTATGTTTATTTCCTTTTACAGTTATTTCTAACCCTATAAATAGGGTCTTCTAGTTTGTAATAGAAACAAGTTTATTATAATACAACTTATAATATTCTTCACAATACCCAAATTCAAAAAATATTCTTATTTTTTAACTACACATTTTCCATCAATGGACTATTCAAAAATACATTTTTTGACAAAAATGGAGCTCGGACAAATATTTAAGAGATTAATTATCATTCATTTCAAAACTAAGAAACAAAGTTTAAAACTTTAAAAATCAGATATTAATTAAATTTTGCTTATGAAATAATTAATTAAAAATATATTTTATGAAATAAGTATATTAAAGTTTCAATTCTATACAATTTGGTCACAAATCGGAAAATTTATAGATCACTTTACCTAATTTGATAAGAATGCTTAAATAATTAAAATTTGTGCAAAAACTAAAGCAGAGAATTTCAGTAAACTTTTTAAGAGATAGATATATTCGTTAAAAGAATTTCAAAAAATAATATTAAGATAACAAACGAGAAAAATAATATTTGAGAATCTGAACGGAACTAAGCATACAAACTTATGTTTAAGACGTTGAACTAAATACAACTAGAAAAGATTAAAGAAGAAAAATGTGCGATAAATTTGCCAGTTTTCATTTTCTAGCACTACTGTTTGGAAAAAGAAAAGAATGTATTGATTACGTGTAGGTGGATTCACTGATTGAAGTTCAACCAAGTGGACAGGTTATACTGTAAAATACTTGCCAGCAAAAGAATGAGCTTCTCGAGTCATTTCCATTTCCATTAGTAGCTCATTGCCTTGAAGATCTTGTTTCAAAACTTTTCTCCTTTCTCACACAACCCGTTGCCATTCGATAACGTTCAAGAATCTCACAGATGCATAAAGAAGCAACAAGATAATTTCCAGCAGATTTTCCAATGATTCCACAGTGAGAATGTCTGAGTTATTGATGGAGACAAATGTACATTCTCGGGTTTCCAGCATCTTCAAGCCCCAGCTACGCAACTCCGTATGGTCATGATCCACAAAAAAAGTTGGGGGAACTTCTGTTGAGAGAATGTTATGGACAACTCAATTTTCTGGTTTTGAAGGAACAGCAGTTGCGAGTTTTCTATTACTGAATTTCGAGATATTCTTCCCGATTCTTCCCAACTTGGTTAACTTCTCTTTCCTCCCCGAAATGTCAGCCCTAATAACTTTGTCTCTTTCCTCATCTGAAAGCAAGGCAAGCCTAGCAAACTTTTTAGGTGCTACTTGCCCAAGCCTCTCATTTATGTCCTTGAAAGCAGGAACGAGCCCACGTCTAATAAAGCACCCTTCCATGAGTTGCATTGAGTTTGTCTCTGGAAGCACAGGGTTATCTTTCAACTCGAGGTCCAGACAGAATGGGGAATCCTTCAACCACATTCTCAAGGAATGAGCTTTCGCTACAAGGACTCCACTCCGAGTTTTACAGGGAAGAAATGGAGACCCAATTTCCCAAAGGTATGCCTTCAATGTGCTGTTTAAAGAAACCTTATTGTAGTCTGATGTCCCTGTAATCAGTACTACAGACTTCGGGGATTCAGGAAACCCCTCCAAGGATGCATCCTGCAGCTACTAAAGTGTCATCTCAGAGAGAAAAATATAATAATAAAAATAACAAATGTACCGGAAAATGGTGCTCTTAATAAATAGTTGAAGCCAGATATAGAAAGCAAACCACAAAGTCAATAAAATGAATTGACATTGAACATGAATACATGGACTATCAACTTCAGACAATGGGTAAAACTATGAATATCGTTCTAGCCCCTTTGGGTTGTAGTTTTGGGAGGTTTGACAAGTCATCTGAGTCAATGTTACTGATTTGGAGATTATGGAAATCCTCCAACAACGTATGGTGATTATAGTGTCACATCAGATGCAAAACAAGAAATGACAAAAAATACAAACCAAAGGGGTTTATATGGAACCAAAGATAATGAAACAGAAGATAACAAGCCCGTTACTAAACAGGGATAGATGGACTATAAACTGAAGTATGACTATGATCCACCTCAAAAAACGTGAAGCAACAAGGACTGCTGATTGAGGCAATCAGTAAAGTTTAAAAGTACTTGTAACTTCCTAGGCGCTACAGATATAACAAAATATATCTAAAATATACAGCCAGGTAATGAAACTCCCAGGTTTCATGTGTGCACTGTTACTTCATAAATAAGCAAAATCGTGATTATTACTTCCTTCTTTTTAGTTTAATGGGAGCAAACTCCTGAATTAAGCAAATTAGTTCACAGTGTTACGTAAAAAATTAGTAGGGAAGAGTTTGCTCAAAATTAGGAGCATCGAGTTCTTGATTTGCCATAATTGTTTCTCCACTTGAAATAATCATTCAAAATCACAAATCTAAGAGAGATCGGAAAGAAGATTTGCCTGCATGAGGTCAAGCCATAGAGTTAGACCAACAAGAGCAGCACCGGGAGATAACTTTCTAAAGTCAGCTCCCCATTCCTTGTCAGCCACTCTGCACAATAAAGAAACATGATCAAAAGTAAATCAGATAAATAGAAACATGGAAGCTAGTTCAGATAGCTCCCGCAATGTGAAAGATTTTCTTGAAAGTATATGATGCACTTTTGGGTATTTGAAAACATATTAAATCCATGGTACATACTCATTTTTCGTCTATTGGATTATTCAATGAGATCAAAAAGAGATAAAAAAATGTCAAATGAACGGAAAGTGTTATAGTGCCCATCTATATGAACGAAGAAGTCATTCAAGATTGTTATTATAAGTTAAATAGGCACTAAGCTCACAAGTAGTACAATGAAATTATTGAGAACAAAGCTTATTTTGTTGTTACTGTTGTTGCATGAGATTATAAGCATTCCAGGGTGGCTTGTTCATTATCTTGCATACTTGATATATTAATTTTAGTATGAGCTAATAAGGACATCACATAATTTAATAGCACGACGTTCTCTTGCAATATGGCATTGCTTTTCTTAAACTATATACCGTACATCATGAAGGGATATGCTCAAATCCTCCAACTAGGGCCCAGAATTTGTAATTGGTCCCCTAAAATAATGTGAACTGACTCATGTTTCATTTTCCAATTCCAAAAATAAAATGAAAAGGCATATTTTGCATTCTTCAGGAGCACTCTTTGAACAAACTCCATATTTAAACTTGATTGGCAGTAAATAAATTGTTGGATAAAGTCATTTTCTTCATCACCGAGGAACTCATTTATTGTTTGGAGGTTGGCAAATTAGCCAATGTCAGCCGAATTTTGCAAAGGAAGAAGAAAATTATTTAAGCCACTTTCTTTGACAAAACACCAAAGAATTGCCACCTTTGCCATACATGCATGAATTTGCATTAAATGATAATAGTAGAGAAATTGGAAGAAATTTTCAGCAGCTTTGGTTGACACTTTGGAGTGAATTTGATGAAGTAAGATGGTGATATTTCCTTATAAATAGAAGGCTAGGAGTGAAGAAATATATCAAGCCGTGTAGAGAGAAAATATTGTGAGTAGAGGGATAAAATTATAGAGAGAAAAATTATTGTTTTCTCCTAGTATTTCCTACTTGTTTTCTCCTATTACAAGAGAAATTTATTGTTGTTATCTCCTTGTATTTAGAGAGTATTGTTGTATTTCTCCTACTATAGTGAAATCCTCCTATACTTGCACGTTGACGTAGCCTAAATTGGGTGAACCACGTAAATATTTGTGTCCAATTTTTAGCCGTATTTTCTCAATTCCATATTTCGTTGCAAGCCAAACTTGACCCATGTTATCCTAACATAAATAGTACGATTCAGATATTTAAAGAATAGAGTTTTCTACCTGAACACGTCATGGTGATAAATGTTTCTTTTAATTGCTAGTTGGAAAATCCACGAGGCAGTAGCGCGGTGTTCAAAAGCCCACAATAAATCCTCTAGAGCATTGACAAAGTTAAAAGCAGCATTGTCTTCTATGGGTTCTAGTTTCTTAAGATAACAGTCTATCTCTGACAACAGCAACTCTGAATTCTCTGTCAGAAGCCTGTGAATGTAAAATCACTTTAATATTCGCAATCAGAGAAGAGGTTTAAACAGAACTTCCCACACCTGCACCCCTAAAATGAAAACAAAAGAAAAAGGACAAAATAGGAATGAAACCATGCCTGAGAGGAATATCAAAACCAGCATCTCTAATAGCAGTTAAGAGTGTAGTGGCTTCACTAGTAGAGTGGCACAAACTTGCAGTGCGAATGAAACAAGTCCATATCCTGTGGTCTGGATCTATACCTTCTGTTTTCATCTCCGCGAGTTTCTGAATGCCAATGTTGAAATCACCATTTTTGAGATAAGCATTAATGACAGAACTGTAATGTAGAGTACTAAGTTCTGCCCCATTTGATTTTAAATTATTAAGCACTTCTTCTGCCTCTATGGGATGCCCTGAGCTGCCGTAAGAGGTCATGAGCAGATGCATTGTAGCAATGGTGGGCTCAACTCCTGATTCCTTCATAGTGACTAGTAGCTTTTCAGCTTTAGAGTGGTTTCCAGAGCTTCTATACATTTTCATCATTAAATGATAAAAAGAACGATCGAGTTTGATTCCTTCTGTTCTTAGACCATCAAAAAGTTGTTCTGCTTCTTCTAGCTTCAGCTGTTTACAAAATGCTGCTATCAGGCTTTTGTAGGTGTTTAAGTGAGGTTCTAGACCAAGCCGTCTCGTTTCATGCATCAATGAAAGAGCTTCTTCAGGCCTACAATCTCTACAGTACATCAGTATTAAAGTATTGTAAGTTTCCTCATCCGGTTTAAGTCCAGATTCTTGTATCCACTGGTAAACTTCAACTGTCTTCTTATAATCTTTGATATTTGTATACAGATTAAGCATTGAATTCCATATTGAAAGATCAGGTGTGAATCCTGCTTCCTGCATCTCAATGACCATGGCCTCAACATCCCTTACTTGTTTTCCCCTGGACAGCAACCCAATCATAACTCTATAGAGATGCATGGTAGGAAGATACCCTGCAGCCTTCATTCCATGGTATATTTTCTTCACTTCAAATATGTTACCAGATTGTGCAAAAGCATCCAGCATCAAAACGATAGAACTCTTGCTAATTTTAAAACCCATATCTTGAAGATCCTGAATCGCAACATAAAGCTCATTTAATCTTCCATCAGCAATAAGTGCTTGCAAGAGACCGTTAATTGTATCCACTGTTGGGGAAGGACCATCTCTCATCATTGTATTAAAAGCAGCTCTTGCTTTCTCATAGCAACCGCTTGCAGCGTAAGCTTTTATCAAAGCATTCCAAACTTTACGGTCCACTACACTACATTTCTGTCTCAACCTTCCCACAACACTCTCTGCTTTCTCCAGTTGCTTCAGTTTTCCATAAGTCTCAATGAGGTCAGTACAAATTGAGATATTGCAAACAGGAATTCCCTTTATTTCAGCACGATCAACCAAGTGCTGTGCCGTCTCTGGAAAATCCATTCTGCAATATATAGTAGCCATTATTTGGTATATGTTCTTGGAAGGTTCAACCCCACAGAAGTTCATGTCAGAAAATATTTGAGAAGCTTCAGAAATGCGTTCCTCTTTGCAGCACTGGATCAGGGACTCGTACATGGCAAAACTCCCGTCAGAAAAACATAAGTTATTATTTTTGGAGTACTCATCTAAAGCAGCATCCAATTGGTGAGCTTTGCAGAGAATAACAATTAAGGCCTCAGTTATAAACTTCCGGGATCCAGAGGTTTGCTCCTTTATAAAGTTTAACAACTCTGTTGCTTCAGAGTATCGTCCAGATGAACTGTACGAACTCAAAATTGAAAATAAGACATTTCGGTCAAAACTGTAACCCTGCTTAACTGCTATTCTCAACATTTTAGCTGCATGGTCATAGCATTCTCCCTTAGTGAGTAAAGATGAAATCATTTCTGGGCCCAAGCCATGCAATTCTTCCAGATCCTGGGACACTTTCTGGATAATTTCTTCTTTGTTTTCTTTGGCAAGCACCCGGAGCAGTGCCTCGTATAGAAGAAGATCTGGGGCAAAACCATTGCGAACCATTTCAAGGTACAACAATATTGCTTTTTTGGCATCGTTTGATCTTAAATGGATATCCAGCATGATTGAGTACGCTAAATTGTCTGGTTTAATTCCACACTGCAGCATGCAATCAAACATCTCTTCTGCTTCCACTCGTTTTCCAGCCTTTGCATAGCCACAGATCAAAGCACTGTAAGTACGCAATGTAGGTTTAACACTAGTATTTAGCATCTCTGACATCACATTTGCAGCTTCTGTCATCTTATTTGCTTTCCCAAGAGAATCAATAAGAACAGTATACGTCACTACATCAGGATTTCGGCCAGAGAATTTCATGTCTCTGTAAATTTGCAATGCAAGCTCATACTTACCCTGCTTCCCATACATATGAATGATAGTATTATAAGTCATCTCATCTTTACCAAATCCCATCTTCGCCATCTCTTCACAAACTTCCTTCACCTTCTCTAAATTCCCTTCTCTTGCAAATGCATAGAGTACCGAATTGTATGTAACTGCATCGGGGAAAAAACCCTTTGATCCCAACTCTTTAAAGAGCCGTTCTGCCTCACCAGCCAATCCACATCTTCCAAACACAGAAATCATGGCATTATAAGTCCATAAATCAGGTTGACATTTGTGCGCTTCCATGTCATCAAAAACCTTTGTAGCCTCCTCCAAATTGGACTCGCGTGAACAAGCACTGATAAGAGTGTTATAAGTAATTATATCAGGTCGAATCCCTGACCTTCTCACTTCACTTAAGAGTTCAATCCCCAAGTTTGGTGTCATAGGCCCTGATTTCAAACGTGCATTTATCAGAGTATTAAAACTCACAAGGTCTGGCTCACAGCCACGTTCTCTCATCAAATTAAGCAAGTCCTGAACCTTGGCAAACCGACCATTCCGAGCATAAACCCCCATCATCGCATTGTAAACTTGGACTGTATTACCTACCGAAGGCTGCACCCGAGCAAAAATCTCCACAGCCAACGCTTCCTGGTTGGCCTTTCCGAGCAGGGAAAGTATTGTGGCAAGCATTCGAGCATTGGGAGAATACCAATGCCGAAGATTTAACCACTCAAAAACCTCCAACGCTCTTTGCCAACTAGACTGACCAACCCATTTCACCAGAAAGCAAAAATCAGTAGGGGTCATTTGCACCATCTTCTTGTCCAAAACATCGGCTACAAACTCCTCAGACTTCAATTCTAAAATCCTATCGGTCAAAAATTGTACTCTCTTTTGCCAATCTTTTGCCCTCCTCAATGCCAATTTATTCATTTTCTTTACCGTATTCCTACTAATCCTCCTATCCAAAACATCAACATATTCGTCATTCATTCTATTCACGGTAAATAACTCCTCTTCACTTTCTATTCCAATTTTATCTTTACCCTCAGAATCTTGTACATTTCCAACATCGATCAGTGGGGGAGGGTTAACAATGAATGAGGAATCGTGTAAATACTTATGGGTATCTGTGAATTTTGAGTTGGGCCATCTCACAGATGGTGAGGCTCTACTATAGCTAAATTTTTTTGCAGTTTCTGGTTCACTGCTAGTGTACGTACAACCAGAAGTTGAGCAGCAAGGAACAGAAGGGTTCTTGTGTACCTTCGATTTTCTGCTTATGGGTAATGACGGTGGAGTGACGTTTAGAAATCCAGTGAAATTCATGCCCTCTGAAATTGATTTTACTTCTGGGTTCTTTCATAAGTTGCCAAGACGTCGATTTGGCATGGGAAAAAAATGGAACTTTGGCATGTCTGAAGAGATTTATTTCGTATATAAGATAAGTGTATAGATTTACGTGAAAAACATGTACAGTACATTCAAGATTAGAAGAGGCTATAATTTCTAGAAGATAAGACGAATGTACAGCAGATATTTTCTTTTGGCGGTTTGTTCATTTATCTGGCTTCAAACAGAAAAGGGAGGAAGGGGGAAGATGCTGAATAGAGAGGACACCGCTTGGAAAAATTGGTGAAAACTGGTATTTTGCGCAAAAGTTATGCGTATGGGTCTCTTTTTGAAATTTCATCACATCTACCATGACAAATCTATTAAAATTAAATATTTAGTAAATTTGATAAAAAAAAAATTAATGAAATGTATAGTTGACAAATTGTTGATCTTATAAAATCTATTATTAAAATTAATTATCGACTTTGATTCAGATTAAGGGCTCATTTGAGCCTCATTTATGGCCAAAAATACATTTTGGAATAGTACATTAATGTAGAGTATGTAGTTAAAAAATAAGAAAAAGTTTTTAATTTATGTGCAATATTATTTTATTGAAAAATGTGTGGTTGCAAAGAATAAAAAAAATACTTTGAAAATAATTGGGATTAAACAATGACAAAAATTTAAGGACTGTTCTCTTCGTGTTTCAGTTTTCTATTTTGAGTTTTGAAATCATTTTGAGTTTTGTGTTTTGAGTGTCCATTTTGAAATTGTTGAAAATGTGTTCTTTTTGTCATTTTGAATAATTATTTTCAAAAACCCAAAAATGAAAAACATGTTCTTTTTCAAACTCATTTTCTTCCCCTCTCTCTCTCTCTCTCTCTCTCTCTCTCCTGGCGTCCATCTGTCTTCGTCCATCTCTCTTCCTCCCATCCAAAATTGAAGGTAACGCGAGCAAGGGGGGCACCGCTGCCTGGATCGTGAATGATTTCAGTCACCACCCCCTTCAGGTAGCCATTGCGTTCGCCGAAGTCGAGGGAACAGAATCTGGTCGAACCTTTCCGGTGGTGGGTATAACACTTGAAAACGGATCTTGCTAGCTGTGTCCGAATCACACAACTCATTTGCTTGGGTGTGGGCGTGTCGTGTGTAGAGGTGAGGGAAGGGGACGGTTGGGAAATGGAGGTGAGGGGAAGGTGGCGGTAGATTCGAAAATTGGAGCAGTTTCTGAATTAATTGGTGCAATTGACATGTAACCCATGATCCTATGTGGCTGCTGAAGACACTCTTGGGGCCAATTTGATGATTAAATGTTGTGGGGATGAGGAATTGAAGCAGACAGATTCGGAAAAAATGTTGGTCCGTGGGTGGTTGGTTGGGCAATGATTTTTGGGTGTGACGATGGCAGTGGAGGTGGAGGTTGTTCCGGCGATGGTGGTGGTGGTTAGGGTGATGTTGAGGCGGCGATGGCGACGGCAACGGTTGGTGGTGTTTTGCAAGCAGCAACAGTGGTGGTTGGGGGTGAAAATAATTGAAAACTATAAAGGAAAGTCCCTCATCTCAGGCCCAATCTTCTTCACAGATTGATGGAACGTAATTTCTGGAAAATTCTCTACCTTAACAGCCTTGCAATCACAGCCTAATTTGTGTATCAGTCAAGGCCCTCTTTCAGCATTTCTTCCTAGAATAGTTTTTACATTCTTGTATAAATATCTATGTAATGCCTTGCTATAGCCGTGTGTAAAAACTTCTCTGTTTGAGCAGAAATATAGAATTTAGAAATTCTCAAATTCCATTATGGTATCAGAGCCGCACTCCTCTCACGAGAGCTCGATCCCCACATCTGCAAACACCCACCACCCCATCTCCGCTCCACCAACCCCAACTGATATTCCTCTTATTGCTCTTAACATTTCTGCTCAAATAAATGAAAAACTCACACCATCAACCTTCCCGCAATGGCGTGCCCAATTTGAAGCCCTCTTAATCGGCTATAATCTGCTTGATTATGTTACAGGAGACAATCCTACTCCTCCAAGTGATTCCTCCACTACCAATCCACAGAAAGCCCACTGGATAAGACAAGATAAACTCATCCTTAGTGCCATTTTGGCATCTACCACCCCCACAATCACCCCATTCATTTCCGCAGCCAAAACATCCCAACAGGCATGGCAAAAATTGCACACCATGTATGCTAGCAAATCTCGTACTCGAGCTATGCAATTGAAGGAGGAGCTCATAATGATCAAGAAAGGGACTCGCACAATTCAAGACTACCCGCACACCGTCAAAGCCCTTGCCGACGAAATCTCTCTCATCGATCATCCTATTGCCGATGATGATCTCACCTTGTACATTCTCAATGGATCAAGCAACGATTTTCGTGAAATCGCAAGACCCATACGAGCTCGGGAAAAGCCACTCGCGTTCGAGGAACTACACGATCCGCTTGTAGGGCACGATGCCTACCTCCGCCGCCTTTGAAACCACCACCCAAAGAACTAGTTGCGGCGGCCAACTACTCCAATCGACGTTTGCTTTCTCATCCTGAGGCCAATACTCTGCTGTGAACTCCA
Organism: Fraxinus americana; assembly: GCA_035079005.1. Taxonomy (NCBI): domain Eukaryota; kingdom Viridiplantae; phylum Streptophyta; class Magnoliopsida; order Lamiales; family Oleaceae; genus Fraxinus; species Fraxinus americana. The sequence continues at coordinate 31,452,041 of CM068710.1, read as the reverse complement.
AAATTGTCCGCCGAAATGGAGGTCCCTCACGCCAAGATTATAATCGTGGCTTTTCGCCCATTTGGAGGCCCAACCAATCGTGGCTCTTATCGCCCATTTGAGGCCCAACCAATCGTGCTCTTATCGCCCATTTGGAGGCCCAACCAATCGTGGCTCTTATCGCCCATCAGAGGCCCATATAATTTTAAGAAGCCCAACGGGCAACGCAAATACACCCCAAAGTGCCAACTCTACGATGAACCGTCACATTGCAAAAAATTGTCCACGAATGCGCTTTGCTGAGCCCACTGCCAATAGTGTCACTGCTTCGTCCACTTGATTCCGGAGCTTCACACAACATTACTGGTGACTTGGCGAATCTATCTATTCACTCTGAGTATGATGGCACTGATGAAGTTGTCATAGGTGATTTCGTACAGTTTGCATGTTTCACATGTTGGCTCATTGGTTCTCAAATCACCCACCCGCACTTTTCATTTAAATGACACTCTTTGTGTTCCTAATATTCGCAAAAATCTCATTTCTGTCCATCACTTCACCTCACAAAATAATGTTTATATTGTATTTCATCCCCGTTTTTTCTTGTTAAGGACACGATCACGGGGCGTTCTACTCAAAGGTGCATGTGAAAATGGTGTTTACACTCTACCGGAATCACCGGTGCAATCTTCTCCAAAATGGTTGCCAATGTGCATGAACGACTTCAATAAACGGGTGGCACAAGCTGCTCTTGGACATCCCTCTCAAAAAATTGTTCATCACCTTGTTAAGAATTTTTTCACTTCCAATAATACAAGAAGAACATGGTTATCATCTTTGTACCTCTTGTTCAATCAATAAAGCGCACAAACAACCATTTCGAACCAACAGCTTTCAAAGCTATGCACCCTCGATTTAATTTACACTGATGTTTGGGGCCCCTCAAATACAATTGGTGTGGATGGATCAAGATATTATTTGATTTTGGTTGATCATTTTACAAAGTATATTTGGTTTTATCCCATGGAAACCAAATCCGGAGTAAGCATGATATTTCCTCAATTTAAACGTCTTGTTGAAAATCGATTTCAATTCAAAATCAAAAGTGTCTACTCGGACAATGGTGGTGAATTTGTTGCCTTAAAAAATTATTTCTCCATACATGGCATAAGTCATTACACCACCGCTCCTCACACACCACAACAAAATGGTGTCTCAGAGCGACGTCATCGTCATTTGGTAGAAACGGGTCTTACCCTTTTACATGATGCTTCCTTACCTCTCTCATACTGGCCTCATGCCTTTTCAACGGCCACCCGTTAAGACTCTAAAATGAGCACGTGGATTTCAAGATTGGTCTGCTCAAATGAGCCACCATCTTGCGGGGGCGTGTTAAGGGATATAATCCCACATCGAATAAAAGATGTTGACACAGACCAATTAATAAAGATTTTGGGCTACTCCTCTTAATAAGGTTGACCTTTTAAGATGACAGCTCAATCTTGCGGGGGCGTATAAAGGAAAGTCCCTCATCTCAGGCCCAATCTTCTTCACAGATTGATGGAACGTAATTTCTGGAAAATTCTCTACCTTAACAGCCTTGCAATCACAGCCTAATTTGTGTATCAGTCAAGGCCCTCTTTCAGCATTTCTTCCTATAATAGTTTTTACATTCTTGTATAAATATCTATGTAATGCCTTGCTATAGCCGTGTGTAAAAACTTCTCTGTTTGAGCAGAAATATAGAATTTAGAAATTCTCAAATTCCATTAAAAACAACGAAAACAAGTTTGGAAAATTTTGGCCAAATTATAACTGAAAACACCCAAAACGACAAATTTGTCGTTTTGTGTTTTCTTCATAAATTTTTAACTTGTTTTGCAAAACGTATTTTTGGTGTTTTGGAAAATCGAAAACAGAAAACGGCTTGAAAACGACAAAGAGAACGGGGCCTTAGATTTTAATTTCTATCCAACAAGGGCTAAATAACCTACTCAAATATACTTTATACACACATAACTTACAATTACTATCAAGTTATTATTAGCACAAGTATGAAGATAAAATCATCAATATAATTCTAAAAAGGGGTTATGCTACATGTACCGAATTTTTATACCAAATCTTTTACATCCCACTCACATTAGGAGGTGGGGACCACAAGCCAAAATTTTTAAATACACATGGGGCCCGAACGCATTGTGAGAGGGGAGACACCATTCGGTATATTTAGACTAATTCATCCTGAAAGTGATAAAAGAGTGTACATTTTATCTACGATCGAAAGCAATTGAGTCACTAATGCTTTCATATGGAGAATTTATAAACGATTTAATTAATAGATAGATAAAAATGAATGCACAAATAATTGAATAGTACGATAATCTATAAAAATACATTGTTTAAAATGAAAGTTGACCATTTATAAATAATATAAATTAGCTAATCGGAATTGAATCTCTAAACTTATAAATAATTTAAAATTGCATGACTTTATCACGTTTTGTTATATATCTTTCTCTGAATTTACAAAAATTGTCTAGTTAGTCATGCAGTAACTCTCTTTCACGTAATTACTATGTTAATGTGATACCGTAAAAACGAAAAATGGTAAAATGAGGAGTATACCGTTTTTTATAATTAAAAAAAATGTTAAAATGCATTATCTAACACTTTTATAGTGTGATTTAATGATTAATTGACATGCCAAGATATTTTTTTGTTTCATGACTACTACTTAAATAATTGTCATCAATTTAGAAGACTAAATTAAACTCGGAAAATTATAAAATACACTCTCTATAAAATATTAGTATGTTTTGCAAATTGCAAATCATTTTTTGCAAAATTATGCCCCCGTTTAGCTCCCATTATTTGATTTTCGCAAAATACAGCAAAAACTCCATTCGATTTTTTCCAACATTTATTAAAATGAATCTATTTTTTTTTATTGAGGAATCCCCGTGCCATTTTGTATTTGAACAAATTTTAAAGTATTTATACGTAATTTGTTTAGCATCTCTTTTTAGCCTTTATTTGACAACAATTATTTTCAAACTCTTTTTTCTACATACTCATTTTTAACCATACATTCACACGATAAAATATTTTATACGTAAATCCAAAAATTTTCATTATTTTCAACCTTACATTCTTCTAACAATCACTATTCAAAGAGCATTTACCATTTTCAATTATACATATGAAGGTTACGTCGATATTAAAGTGAATTATTTGTTTAAGTTGAACAAAACGCAAATGAAACTGATTTGCGTCACTTTAGTGAGGAATGACAACGTGTAAGGTAGAAATTTGTTAATGAAAATATTAAAAGGAAAAAAAAATAAGAATTTTGTCAACACGTTAAAAAATAATATATATTGTTTACTTAATTTAAAATTTTCCTGTTTTAATTTTTGTATAAAAAATGAAATAAATAATTTTAAATTGATAATTATGAAAATGAAATACTATTTTTTAACGTGTTAGCAAATTCTTATTTTTTTCCTTTTAATATTTTCATTAATATAAAATTCTTTAATTAATTTGTAAACTAATATTTCATTTTTCAAATATAATTAAATAAATATATATTGTTAACTTAATTTAAAATTTTCCTTTTGTTTTAATTTTTGTATAAAAATGAAATAAATAATTTTAAATTGATAATTACAAAAATGAAATATTATTTTTTAACATGTTAGCAAATTCTTTTTTTTCCTTTCAATATTTTAATTAATTTAAAATTCTTTAATTAAATATGATTTGTAAACTAATCTTTCATTTTTCAAATGTAATTAAATAAATATAGATTGTTTATGTAATTTAAAAAAAAAATTCCTTTTGCTTCAATTTTGATATAAAAAGTGAAATAAATAATTTTAAATTGATAATTACGAAAATGAAATATTATTTTTTAACGTGTTAACAAATTCTTTTTTTCTTCCTTTTAATATTTTCATTAATATAAAATTCTTTAATTAAATATAATTTGTAAACTAATCTTTCATTTTTCAAATGTAATTAAATAAATAAATATTTTTTACTTAATTTAAAAAAAAATTCCTTTTGTTTCAATTTTGATATAAAAAGTGAAATATATATTTTTAAATTGACAATTACGAAAATGAAATGTTATTTTTTAACGTATTAGCAAATTCTTTTTTTTCCTTTTAATATTTTAATTAATTTAAAATTATTTAATTAAATATAATTTGTAAACTAATCTTTCATTTTTCAAATGTAATTAAATAAATATAGATTGTTTACTTAATTTTTTAAAAAAAATCATTTTGTTTCAATTTTGATATAAAAAATGAAATAAATAATTTTAAATTGATAATTACGAAAATGAAATATTATTTGTTGACCCCAAAAAATGTTGCCAACAGATGCCGGGCCCACTCGTGTACACATAAGTTTAATCCAACATGTTAATGTCGATCGACGGTCAGGATGGTTCCAGAATCAGAACGTGGGAGGAGCTCAACGACACGAGACGTCTTCGTTCGGTTATTCGGTAGGATAAACAAAACACGATTGTATAAGAAACCAATCGAAAAATAACAAGATTTGTAGTTGAAATATGCTAATAAACGAGAGAATAATATTGCTCCAAGTATTTAGAATTTCATTTTTCTTCTTGTGTTACATGGTGGGGGTATTTATAGTATTACAAATGAAATGGTGACATTTGGATCAATTTACACGTGGCCTCATCTCCTCGACCAAGACATCAAGTCCTAACTATCAAGTTGACTCTTCCAACCTTACAAAACATTAAATGCTCTTACAATGATAAGACAAAACACAGACACACTTATTACAAAGGTCCCATCAATCATTCCAAATAAGATCTTTATGTAGAAGATCTCTTGGGAGAAGTGAATATGGAAAATGCTCTTTTATGGTTAGGAGGCTACTGTTTCGATGATGTGGGCTTCGGCCACTTACACAGAGCATCAGCTTCTTCTTGAGCCTCGGTTTCTTCTTGAGCCTCAGCTTCTTCATGAGCCTTGATTTCATCATAAACCTCGGCTTCTTCTTGAGCCTCGCTTCTTCTGGAGCCTCGGCCAATGAGCCCCGGTTATATGTTGGGCCTCGGCCAATGAGCCCCGGACTTGTTTTGGGCCTCAGCCATGCTAGTAGCAAGTCATAACATTATTTTTTAAAGTGTTAACAAATTCTTATTTTTTCCCTTTGATATTTTAATTAATTTAAAATTCTTTAATTAAATATAATTTGTAAACTAATCTTTCATTTTTTATATCAAAATTAAAACAAAAGAAATTTTTTAAATTAAGTAAACAATTACATTTTGAAAAATGAAAGATTAGTTTACAAATTATTTTGAAATAAAGAATTTTAAACTAATTAAAATATTAAAGAGAAAAAAATAAGAATTTGTTAACACGTTAAAAAATAATATTTCATTTTCATAATTATCAATTTAAAATCATTTATTTCACTTTTTATATCAAAATTGAAACAAAAGGAATTTTTTAAAAAAATTAAGTAAACAATCTATATTTATTTAAATACATTGGAAAAATGAAAAAATAGTTTACAAATTATATTTAATTAAAGAATTTTAAATTAATTAAAATATTGAAAGGAAAAAAATAAGAATTTGCTAACACGTTAAAAAAATAAAATTTCATTTTCGTAATTATCAATTTAAAATTATATATTTCAATTTTTATATCAAAATTGAAACAAAAGTATTTCTTTTTTAAACTTAATTAAAAAATATTTATTTATTTAATTACATTGGAAAACGAAAAATTAGTTTACAAATTATATTTAATTAAAGAATTTTATATTAATGAAAATATTAAAAGGAAAAAAAAAAGAATTTGCTAACACATTAAAAAATAATATTTCATTTTCGTAATTATCAATTTAAAATTATTAAAAGAAAGAGAAAATTTTAAATTATGTAAACAATATATATTTATTTAATTACATTTGAAAAATGAAAGATTAGTTTACAAATTATATCTAATTAAAGAATTTTAAATTAATTAAAATATTGAAAGAAAAAAAAAGAATTTGCTAACATGTTAAAAAGTATTATTTCATTTTCGTAATTATCAGTTTAAAATTATTTATTTCATATTTATATAAAAATTAGAACAAAATGAAATTTTTAAATGAATTAAACAATATATATTTATTTAATTATATTTGAAAAATGAAAGATTAGTTTACAAATTATATTTAATTAAAGAATTTTATAGTAATGAAAATATTAAATGGAAAAAAATAAGAATTTTCTAACACATTAAAAAATAATATTTCATTTTCGTAATTATCAATTTAAAATTATTTATTTCATTTTTCATACAAAAATTAAAACGAAAGGAAATTAAAACGTAATCTCCAGTCCACTGATGAGAGCAAAATCGAACATGGAGAAACTGGCGACCTTGCCCCGAGGTTGAAGTGGTGGGCATCGTCGTCGACGGGACTACTCAATCGACACAATTGGGCATCGAGGATCTGCCCGGAGAACTGTACATCTCTCAACTTGTACAGGAGCCAAAGAAACGAACGTCGAAGCATATCTGCATGCTGCTTATCCAACAACTCCAAGACGGTTGTGTAACTGCCAAGGTTACCGTTCCAGATAGCCTTGCCCCGCATCCGTCTCAATGTCAGGTCTTAGTGATACTCCATGCTAAAAAAAAAATAAAAAAATACCCATTAAATATCTGCACTTCGAACACAAGATAATGAAATACAGCAAGTGAACCGAATTGTAACAACTACACAAAACAAATAATTAAATTAAAAAGTAAAAGGAAATAGAAATTTGCTAATTCTATTAGTAATTATCAAATTAAAATTAATTATTTAATTATATAATTTTTTTCGATTACGTAAAATATTTAAATCTATAAATATGTATTTCATATTCGATTTATTCAATTATTAATAAAATTTAAAAGAAAAAAATAAGAAGTTGCTTATATATTAAAACATAATATTAAATAATTAAAATTATTAATTTCATTATTTTAGTAATTATGAAATTAAAATTTATTATTTAATTATAAGTTTTTTTTATTACGTAAAATATTTAATTGTATAAATATTTATTTCATATTCGATTTATTCAATTATTTATAACATTTAAAGCAAAAAATAAGAAGTTGCTAATATGTTAAAAGACAATATTTAATAATTAAAATTAATTGTTTAATTATATAATTTTTTTTTCGATTGCGTAAAATATTTAATTCTATAAATATTTATTTCATATTCGATTTATTCAATTATTAATAAAATTTAAAGGAAAACAAAAGAAGTTGCTAATATGTTAAAATATAATATTTAATAATTCAAATGATTTATTTAATGAAATTAAAATTAATTATTGAATTATATAAAATTTTTTCGATAACGTAAAATATTAAATTCTATAAATATTTATTTCATCTTCGATTTATTCAATTATTAATAAAATTTAAAGGAAAAAAAAGAAGTTGCTAATATGTTAAAATATAATATTTAATAATTAAAATAATTTATTTAATGATATTAGTAATTATAAAATTTAAATCAATTAATTAATTATATAATTTTTTTCGATTACGTAAAATATTTAATCCTATAAATATTTATTTCATATTCGATTTCATAAATTAAGTAAAATATTTAATTATATAAATATTTATTTAGTATTCAATTACGTAAATCATTTATGTAATTATATTAATTTTAATGGAATGGGTAAAATATTTAATTATATAAATATAAATATATATATATACACACACACACACACTAGGTGCAAGTAACGTGCAATGCACGTTTGCCTAGTTTATATTTAATAGTTTTGTTTAAGAATTAATTTGTTATTAATAAATATGCAATTTTTTTGGTTAATTAAATAATTAATGATGTAATGTTTATGTAATTGATAAATAATTAGATGTGTGATTTTGATGTTGTGATGTAAGTTGGTGAGATCGAAGAAAATAAGTAAAATTTGACAAATTTCGAGAAATTGCTAAATTGTAAGGGATCCAAAGTTCGGGGACTAAAATGTAAATACTTAAAAGTTGTGTCGAACCTCACGATGAAGATTTGAGAGTATTCGGAGTCAATTGGATAAAAGAAGACGTCAATGGAATCAAATTTAGTCAAAAGATGATCACAAATCAATTTCCAACCGAAAAGTTATGCTCCGATGTTTTAGTCTCATATTGAGACCTATTTTTGGCATAGAAAGTGATCGAATTGGAGAATGATGTCTGAATCAAAGTTGTAGCCAGATGAGTTAGCTTTCCAACGCATTTTGAATCGCCTCAATCGGACATCGGAATACAAAGTTATGATAAAAACACTGAAAGAAGGTGTAGCTGCCTGTTTAAAACAAGAAATTCCGTTACATAGTCCGTTAAAACAACAAATTCCGTTAGTTTTTCCGTTAAAAACAAAAAATTCCGTTACATAACCACTTTTAATATATAAAAGATACTCCCTCCGTCCCAATTATATAGGCTGGGTTTCCTTTTTCTCTTGTCCCAAATATATAGGCTTGTTTCCAAATGTAGAATATTTTATTATGTTCTTTTACTAATATACCCTTATTAAATTTTCCCCACTTAATATGCAAACTTCTTGAAAATTCAAATTCTTTATGAATTCCAACAATAATTTAGTTTTACCCACTGAAAATTAAATAGGGGTAAATTAGGAAAGATCTTGGCAAAAATTAATTTTCCAATGACATTAAATAAGTTTTCTTAATCCGTGTGAAAAACTAAACAAGCCTATATAATTGGGACGGAGGGAGTATATATATCTTTCTATATATAAAAAGTGCCTAACAGTCAGCCCAGAAATTTAGTGTTCTGGGCCGGCTGTGGCTCAAGTGACAGTCGGTTCAGATCCGTGAGTGAGAGCTTTCCTTTTGATAAAATCAGGGTATTTTTGACTTTTTTCTGGTAAAGTTATATTTTGACCTTTTTTGTAATTCTATTTCCTAGTCAATGGTAGTTTGGAAATACTTTCCTCGTTCAAAGGCCATAATGGAAATATTTCCTCTCCAATTTCGAACTTCCTGGACAATATCCTCTATTGATATACTACTGATATACTACAGGGGGATTTTGGGAGTGTCAAGTCAAAATCATGGAGTTGCTGCAGATTTTGCCAGCCAGTAAATCACATTCAGTTGCAAAATTTAAGGGCTTCCCACCTTTATGTCAAATTGTTTTCAAATTCGTCAATTACAAGTCAAACTTCAAAATTGTAAATTTTTCCTATATACAACGAAACACTGTCGGAAAACATGGCTCGAAATCAGTTATGTCTTCTCTAAATTCCAGTCACAGCTCAATTTCTGAGCATTCAAATGATTTTTACAGTACTGGGAAGGAGCTTTCTCGTGATGCATACAATGAAACAATATGTGCGTTGTGCAAAGAAGGGGATATTGATAGTGCCATGGCATTGCTTTCACAAATGGAGGCTCTAGGGTACCACCCAAATTCAATATCTTACACTTGCTTGATAAAAGCTCTTGGAAGTGTTGGCAGGACTTTAGAAGCGGATGCAATTTTCAATGAAATGATACTTTCGGGTTGTAGGCCAGGAATTAAAGTGTTTAATGCATTGCTCAAAAATTGTTTGAGAAAAGGCCTCTTAGAGCTTGCGGATAAAGTCTCGAGAGTATTGGATGGTTCGGGTTTGGTAAGGGATCGCGAAACATTTGAAATCCTTATTGACTATTATGTTCACGCGGGTAGGTTGAAGGATACTTGGTTAGTTATTTCTCAGATGAAGAGGAAGGGCTACCAGCCGGATTCTTTTGTGTACAGTAAGATTATTGAACTTTACAGAGACAATGGGATGTGGAAGAAAGCAATTGCCATTGTGGGGGAGATACGGGAGATGGGGATAACAATGGATAGGAGAATATATAACAGCATCATTGATACATTTGGAAAATACGGAGAATTAGAAGAAGCATTGAAATTTTTTGAGAGAATGCAACAAGAAGGTATTGTGCCTGATATCAGGACATGGAATTCGTTGATTGGATGGAATTGCAAATTCGGGAACTTGGCTAGTGCTCTGGATTTGTTTAATAGGATGCAGGAACAAGGGATATACCCTGATCCGAAGATCTTCCTTACTATAATAACACGCTTAGGGGAGCAGGGGAAGTGGGATAGCATGAAGAATATTTTTGAGAATATGAAAGGCAGAGGACATCGGAAGAGTGGAGCAATTTATTCCGTTTTGGTTGATATTTATGGGCATTATGGGAAATTCCAAAATGCTGAAGATTGCATAAACGCATTAAAATTGGAAGGTCTAGAGCTTTCACCGAGCATATTTTGTGTTCTGGCAAATGCTTATGCTCAGCAGGTGACTTTATCCCTGTTCAATCTATGTATCTTCTGACAAAATTTGATCTTGGCTTGTATGCCTAGTGATTTTGTCATATTTACAATGCAGGGCTTGTGTGAACAAACTGTTAGGGTTCTGGAACTCATGGAAGCAGAAGGAATGGAACCAAACCTGATAATGCTAAATGTGTTGATCAATGCTTTTGGTACTGCTGGAAGGCATATGGAGGCACTATCAATTTATCATCACATAAGAGAGAGCGTAAGATTTAGCTCAATGATTTAATCATTGCTTAAATATGCATTTTTCTTTACTAATAGTGGTGTTATCACTCTTGAAGGGCATTAGTCCAGACGTAGTTACCTACAGTACACTTATGAAGGCATTTATAAGGGCTCGGAAGTTTGATCTGGTGCGTGCTATCTCTTCTTGAAGCTGACTACCATCAAATGTGCTATTTTATTCTATCTTCACTAGTCTTTTTCATATTTACTATGGATGAATTAAATCTCTAGTGTTCTCAAGGTGGCAGGCTAACTTTCAAAAATGCTAGATAGCTACTCAGTCAGTGTTGCTCTTTGATTCACAGCTTATATATTATCCTTTGTCTTCTATATAAGTTTTGTCTTTGAACCCTCCTTACTTTCATTGAACTCCCTCTGACTTCCCTGAGATACCCAACTACTTCCATCAGAACTTTACATTTGAACAACGCCCCCTTCCTCCATATGCAAAGTTTTGCTTTATTGTGAATTGCAATTCCCACCTCTTTCTGATGACATTCTTTAGTTTGTGAACCTTAATGTAATAGAAAGGAATAAATGAAAAATAGAAGAATGAGTTTTATTTGGCCAAGAATGTTATTTAATTACATCAAGTTAATATTCAATGCCCCATAAAATTTGGCTGTATCTTGCAACTTTTTTGGGGTTTGATCTGGAAGATGGTGCCGCCCAGTTATTAGTATTAAAAGCATGGACAACAAAGAAGTTCGGCGTTTAAATTTATACCGTGCTTTAATCAAAGTTTCCTCTGTTGGTTGCCTGTCAGGTCCCTAAGATATATAGTGAGATGGAATCTTTTGGATGTTCACCAGATAGAAAAGCCAGAGAAATGCTGAAATCTGCTTTGATGGTTCTTGAACAGAGACATTATTAGCATATTCACTAAGCTTTAGTTGGTTTTGGGACTCTGGTTATCTGCTTCTTATTACAAAAGACTTCCACTAGAGTCGATATGAAGAGCCCTACTGATACAGATACTCATGGTTTGTCAGGAATCCTGGACAAGATTGAGGAGCTCAAGTAAGTCATTTAGTCCTTAATTTTCATAACTACTGTTTTCTCGTGTTTTTCCTGTTTTTCTTGCCGCAAATTGTCATAGACTCATTTGTTCTAATTTTTCTCGTGATGATTTTTTTTTATCAAATATTTATTTTACAATTTGGATGTTTAGTTGGAATGATGCTTTAATTGGCTCTTTTCCTCAGATTTGCTACTTCCCTTGTGGTGTGGCTGCTTTAGGATGCCTCGAGGTTTGTGAGGAAACTTGGTCCCTAGCAGGGTCATGTGTTCAGTAAAAGCTCTAAAATGTAATTGGTCTTCTCATAACTAGTATTTGTTTAGTTAATAATCTTTATTAATTATTAACACGTTTTGGGATCAATATTACTAATATCAATTGAGAAAATTGTTTTCTAGGTTTAATTATTAGAAACGGGAGTCTAATGTATAAATACGAAGAACTTTCGACTAAAACTTTGGTCATGCATTTTCTAAAATTGAGATATGTGTGAGCAACTTGGGAGAAATGTGGTTTTCAGAATATCTGCACTTAGATTGAAAAATATGAAAATTTCCTTTTCTATTTGTTTTTTGGTAATTAAAGTATGAATCATTTTACTTTGGAGAATACATTTTGAAGGACCATTTAATGCTTAAGTGATAAACAATCATTTCATTTCTCTAAAAGATCTTCTAGTCCAGCAAAACACTTCCAGAAAAATATCAAAACGTGTTCAAAAGTAACTCTTAGAAGCAGTTTTTGACTTTTTTGGAGCCTCGTCAAATGAATCCTAAATCATTTAGAGATCAGATATCAGTAATATATGAGCAGAAGGTGCCAATTACTTCCTTTACACTATTGACAAACAAGCTACCAAAAAATTCTAAGACGAGATATGGGTGGAAGTGTCTATTTGTCCTAACTCTTCCATAATTTGGATGTAGATGAAATATAGTCAGAGTTACTGACATAATTAAAACATTGCTATAATTTGCTTCAATGCTAGTCCAGTAGAAAACTCAATACTTTCTGATTTCTCATGACTCTATTGTAAATTGTCATGGTGCTTGTTATTTTTTTTTGTATTGGAAACATTGTATCAATAATAAATGAAATTAGGTTCAAGATTATGTTCTCAAAAGTTGAACTCCCAAGATTTTTCCAGTCCAATCACTTGCTATTTCCACTCAAAATATGCAATTTGATGTAATTATCTGGCTAGAAAGGAGTTCAATTTCTGCATTCCAAGAGGCTATTACTGTGATACTGGTTCAAAAAATGATGATTTTTAAGCTCTCTCCCTTTTGCTGTATATTTCATGGACGAATCCCATGTACGTCTGTCTTAAATTCTCTTCCGTTGAAGTTGGGAATCCTTAATATGCCTATGTCATGTGGTAATGCATATAGCTTTTCAATGACTTTCACATCTATGTGAATCAAAATATTGAGAAATTCTCTAGAAGGTGATATGGCTGATTAATAGGAAGCATCCGAATGACTATTTTTTGTTGCGTAACTTTCATTACACTTTCGTTGCTCTTTACGCCACTTAATGTACCATGAAAGTAGTAGGATTGTTAGATTCGCTTACTCTTTGCACTTGTTTTAACGACACCAAGCATGAATATATTCTCATGTTTGATTTTTCTGCTTTTGCTAATCAAAATACAAGGCGAATAGATGAACTTTTACTGTTTATCCTTTATGATTTGCTAGTCTGTTTTCAGATGAGCCACTTTCCATGTTGACGAATTGTTATGGTAATGTGTAGACTATGTATTTCAAAATTTTAAAGTTGATTCTGCTTTTTATAAAAGAGCTTTCCGAGATAGTTACTTTATGTCAACTTCGTTTAAAAACTCTATTAGTCAAGGAAACACTTCTAGAAAATTATCCAAACAAATAAAAAAAAAAAATTTAGTCTCAAAAGCAGTTTTTGACAAAAGGGCCCTTAATAGAAAATGAGTTTTGCTACACAAACATAATGCTTGACATAGGGAATGAAACAACACACGCACACACATGCAATGTGTGTGTCAAGCATTATGTTCATTTAGCAATGTGAGAGGTCAATCAATCTCTATGTCAAGCATTATGTTCATTTAGCTTAATTCATAGAAAAGAGATTTTCAGAGGCGCGCTACATGTAACGTAGATTTTTTCAGACTTTTATGCATATCAACATTCATGTAGTCTAATCCACATATCCAAGGTTTTAGATGGGGGGAATGTGGATCTCAGAATAGGGACACGGTGTATTTTGATAAGATGAAGATACTATTTCTGAGGCTAAAGAGAGCCTTCTCACGAGTGATGCCAAAATCAAGGCGCCTTTCATTACACAATCTAATCTTGCGATATTTTTTGCCAAAAATGTGGCAGGTTTGGACTATTTATGACTGGTAATAACTGATTCAACATGTGTCTACTTCTTGCTATTGTCAACAAAAATATTGTCAATTTGTGATTTCTCATCTTATCCTCAATCTAGGCTCCTTGTGATCCTAAATCTTTGACATGTTAGATGTGACAACCGGCAGATTTTGTCGCGTGTTCTCTTTTTGGGAATTACTATCCAAACATGATCATTTGAGGTACCAAGGTCCCGGGAAAGACATGGCATTAGCGTTCAACTTAATCAATGTAGGACGATGTCCCATATATGTGACTCTGGTTAACCGATAACATTGACAACCTACCTGACTTTTTCTTAATTAATGCAAAAGTTATATTCTTCACAAAGTGAGAAGCCATAATCACTATGGTTCCATAAGAATAAAGTGACAAAAAGTAACCAAATTCTTTCACAAAGTATGATACTGATATAACATCCAACCATAGGTACACAATTAAGTAGTAACAGCCTTAGGTTCAGAAGTGAGTTCCGGCTAGCTACTATTATTATTCCACTGTACTACATATATATGTATATATTCTAGCTCACGAATATAGCCTCCGCGATGAACTTATTTATAATAGGATAACTCAAGGATGGGACGGTTTCTCCAAATCCTCAACCTCAAGAGGACGGAAAAAGGCCTTCTGTTCCAACACTGAATCTTCACTAACGCTTGCAGTTGCAGCAGTGCCTGCAGTTGGTTTGTGATCAGTTTCTGGGCCAAACACGCCAGTCTGCGGGTTAGGAGCCCAATATTTGTCAGATTGGGGTGCGATTATATCGTCTGGTACCACAGTAGGAAGGACATGCTCCTCTGGGTTCTTGTCATACGCCGAAACGTGCACCCCCCTCCTACAAGTTGAGGTAAAATCATCACAAGTTAATAATCACCCAGCAATAACTAATAGAAACAAGAAACAAGAATCAAAAATGAAAAAGGATTCACATTATATCATACAGGGAAAATAATCATATCATTTAAGGAGAATACTGGAACATGGCATTTGTTTAATTCTTCCTAGAAGGAAAATTTATGGTTCACTCCAAACTAAATTTGTCACCCTCCATCGATCCCTATGCATGAAATTAAATTTAGAGAACATAAAATAGATAAAAACATACCCAAAAAAAACCGAAAACCCTATAATAACAAACTCTGATAGGTTAGTGAAACTTAAGGTTTGTTTTTGTAACACATTAGAGTAGTCAGTGTCCATAGGGTTGGGATATTGGTCACATGATCAGGAAACAACAAATAATGAGATAAGGACTAGCCACCAACCAAGCTTTATTCCTTTATTAATGAACATAAGATATTAGCACATTTCCAAAGTTTGATGTTTGACACGGGAAAGAAAAGCTGTAAAGTGTAAACAAACCAAAGATACATGCAAAACAAACAATGATGATAACTTCATATCCTATCAGATGGTAGTGGGATCCTCATATTGAAAAAGAAGAGGAGATAGTGGTCATAATATTAATTATTTTATAAATGTTCAATTCAAAAAGGGGGTACCCAAAGAAAATTAATTTTGAAGTCAAACTCAATAGTATATTACTCTTATTTAATCCGGCAGCCAAGAGTCGGCAACGAATTCAGCAGTGTGTAAGAGATATAAGACCTTGAATCAAGAACTAAGATTGAAGAAATTTACAAGGTTACGACCATATCAGGTAAATTCGTTTATGGTTTAAAAGAAAGTATATTCAATCAATTTTGATTCGCATATCATATCCACTCTCGTGCAGTAAAATTAACTAACACTCAAAGATTGCAACAATTATTACATTTATATATAAATAGTTATCTCTAATTTCTTCAACTTTAGTACCTACTAACAGTATATGTATGACAGATCTATGGCAAGGAGCCAAGGACCATGAAAAAGTAGGTGCACAAGAGCCAAGGACCATGAAAAAGTAGGTGCACATGAAATATCCTTCAACAAGCTCAAGGTGTGAGAGGCATCCAATAAATCACAACCAACGTTTTTGCTTCAAAAAGACACATTCACTCAAACTCAACATGTCAAAGTGTTAGGCAGTACACATTTTTCTTAATGATTGACGTAGGCCATGAATCGTACCTAATTCACCTTTATTATCCTTATATTGCACCTAATTCATCTTTATTACCCTAAAAGTTGAGTTTCTAGACTTCTTTAACATGATCTCAACATTTCCAAGCACAAAGACGTAATCTTTAGGCATTACATCTCAAGTAACAGAGCTTGAATTTATACTACTTGGCCATTCTCGGGAAAATCCCCATTTAAGCACACAATTTAAGAATTTGTTCTGATTAGGCAAATTCCCTTTTTTCAGGCGAAGTACTAATTAAGAATGTATTCATAAATCTCAATTAGTAAATTTAAGGGGCCACTCATTTTCTACATATTGTGCAAATAAAGTACAAGGCTTGTATGGGCGTCGAGAGTAACACGTAAACAAATTTAAAAGAAAAGGGAAAAATTAAATATATGGAAAATGAGGAAGATATATTCAAATTACCTCCATAATATACCACCGTGGTTTATGCTTTTATTTATTTTTAGTTCATGCTGCTTATAGTAAGAGTAATGTTATTCATCCCCACAGTCTACATGGCGTTAATGTGACATTAAATAATAGGTGAAATTAAATAAGTCATTTAATTTCACATTTCATTTAACCTATCATTAACGTCACGTAAACTGTGTTTTCATCCTCAGTGGGAATGAATAGCATTACTCTTATAGTAATCAAGTAAGTTATTTATTTTGAAAATAAGTTTGGACATAAAAATTTAGTCACCAAAAATGCTCTTAGGTGGCAATAGCTTGTCAATATCCACTGTCACCCACCAATTACGAAACCTAGTCTTTTAATATTTCAGGTAAGAAATATCTCGAAACATCCCATAATAAGTTGAGTAGTGCTACCCATTTAGGTAACAATTTCGTCACATTAAATGAAAAATTCATTTAAATGTAAATTCACGTGACTTACTGGTAAAGTATAGTCGTAAATGATATTGCTAAATAGCATTATTCTAGTAAATTGGACTTGGCAGAAAATAGAAGAAAGAAAGAAAAACGAGAACTCAACACACTTAAAGTGTGAAAATATTATGGCAAAATTACCATTAAAATAAGCCCGGTGAACTCAAAATTCGCATGCGCGTGTCTGTGTGCAGCGCCGTAACTTTTAATTCTGAGCATCCAAAAAAATTATCAAAAAATACCGCTCCGACTTTGTACACAGAAGCACAAAGAAATTCGTGTGTAAATTGTTTCCGGGGAAAAGACATCCAGAAAAGCACTACTTTCACGGATTAATTGTTTTCTACAGAGATGCCAAATAATCGGAATAAAAACACAGTAAAATCCGTAGTTAAATTTCACCATCAAGCAACAACAACCAAAATACACACACTATATACCTGAGAGAGAGAAAAGTGGTTGGGAGTAGAGTAGAATCACGCGGAACGATCTGGCTTACAAATCGCTTTCCGAAGCTCGCCAGTTTCCGACTCTGCAAATTGGCTGCTGCCATACAAATCACAGACCCTTTTACTAACAGATTTTAGAGAGAAAATAGAAATATAGAGCTTATATCCAAATAATTGAGATAAACCCTTTTTATATTGTGGAGTTGTTTGGTGACTCTGTATAAAAATAAAAAAATCTGTCTCCTTTCCTACTGGTCCGCACCTACCCCGTACTACGGAGTACCCGGTTACGGTCCAAATTTTGGACGACTACCGTCAAAATTAACGGAACGATCAAGGAACTGTTTGGACACCTTTGAAACTTGTTTTTGTTCTAGTCCAAATAATTCATTGCTTTTAATGTTACTTTTATTTTCTACAGATTTGGAATTAGAAAGCAAATCTTACTTAATGTCTATGTATGTAATTTATTTATTTTTCAACTTTAATTAATAAAAAAATATTTATGTTTCAAACAAAGTTATTTATTAATCGAAACTTTATACGCTTAGCATCAATTATAAAACGTGGAAGAATTAGGTGTTGTGACTTTGTGACTTTAATGATGATTTTTCAAGATAATATTAAATTTTTATTCTCAATAATTGTATTATTCATCACTTTTCTCATTTAATAATTCATAAGCCGGCCTACTACATATGATAGTAAATACAAATCATACTCGAGTCAAATTTAATTTTTGAATAAAGAGTCAGTTGCTAAATTATTAATCATGGAATAGATTATGAGCTCATGTCGACATTTGATCCCCTTACACTAAAAACGTAATTTAATTTTTGCTACAGAAATTTTGAAATAGTATTTTAATGGAGATTGTGTGATCAAAAAATAAGAAAGGACTTTAAATTTGCGTGTAATAATATTTTATTGAAAAATGTGTTATTGGAAATAAAAGAGAGGAGAATGTATTTTGAAAATAAAGTGAACCGAACAATTTATGTTTGATTTAGCTAAAAATATCGATAAAAATTAAGTCAAAGTCAACATTTAATAATAACTATACAATTTATGATATTCACAATTTTAATCAAAATTTCAATCACATTTAATTTTTTTTTTTTTATCATTAAATTTCAGATTTTTAGCAAAATCAAACGGGGGGTTAATTGATGAAGGGAACCTCGTGACGGCCGTTAAGTCTTATCTTCCTTATTTTTTGGTATATTTTATTGTCATTGTGTCCCAAAATAGAAGGTATTTTCTTGGTTAGCCTGATGGTGATTCATACGGCGTGCTTCCTTGTCTCGGCAACACGCAAGAAACGCGTACTGGGCATAGATAAGTTGCGCGCGACCTCATTGAACTTATTGTGATCTTTTCCTATTACATATTGACAATAGATTAAAAATTTGCTTCAATTTTACCAACTTTTCAAACATAGATAGAACCTTTCCTATTACATATTAACAATAGATTAAAATCTTGCTTACGTACTGACTCATAGGATCTATAATTTTTTAATCACAATTTTTATTAAAATTTAATTTTTAATTACATCAAATAAGGGCTAAGTTGACGTAAGGCACCAAACTTGATCTTACGGCTTTCCAATGACAAGCATTTGGTAAACTCGAGGGATTGCTCTGGACTAAGCATACGCTTGGTCCTCATTTTTAACCACACATTCTATTATAAAATAATGTTACACGCAAATAGAAATTTTTTTCTTATTTTTTAATCAAACACTGTCCGCAAAATCAATATTCCAAAATTCATTTTCCCCAAAATTTCTATTAAAATGGAGTTCAAACAAGAGCAAAATCTAAAAAAGAAAAATTATTTAGTCTATTAAAAAATATATAATTCACCTCTGTTTGAAAATTTAGCTTTGTTGGTCGATAATCAAATATAGTGGAGTAACTACTCTCCATAATCACGCCTTTCGAATTTTTAAAATAAAAAATGCTAAATTGGATGCATAGAGAGAGAAAAATAGGAAAGATGAAAAGCAAAAAATGAACATTTGTGCTTGAGTTATTTCCATCATCACAGTGTGAAAGATTCGGATGAGCAAACAAAACAGTTTCGTAGAAGATTTTATTTTTCTCTCTACTCATTTTCGTAGTAAAAGTCAGGAAAGAAAAGTGGAATTGCTACTGTTATTTCGAATAAAGAGACAAAAAACTGCTTCCTATTCCAGTCTTCTCTATATTGAAATCAATCATTGCAATTCGAACAGAAACTAACAGTCGTAAAAGAAAGAAGAATCTTGGCATTTTTTTAGAGAGAGAGAGAGAGAGAAGAATTAATGGAGAGGAAGGTGATAATAGGGTGCTCTGTTGTTGGGTTCTTGGGGCTACTATCAGCTGCTACAGGTTTTGCTGCCGAGGCCAAGAGGATTAAGGTACGTATTCATTACACTAGACTGCCCTTCACAAATATATGAGGAAATTTCCACCTTCTTTTCTCGTCTCCCTATCTATGAATTTAAAATAATTTTTTGAAAGATTACAAAATGAATATTTTTCAAGAATATGCTGACTCCAGAGTATTCAGACCCGATGATGCAATTTTGCCAATCTAACTAAGAGGGGCTACTTTTTCTCTAAGCTTATTGTATACTGAAGATTGGATTTTCCTGTCACTTCTTAGCAAGTTAAGATGTTTCGGTTGATATTGAATTCAGTTTTTCAATATTTGAATTCTGGAGCTGCATTCCTTGAGAATATTACTTGATGCTTAACCCCATCTTGGTGGTTAAATTATCGACTAGGAGTATTTTGATGTCAAGTCTTCTGATTCTTAATCGTGTTTGTTGTAAGCTAGTGAACTGTTGAGCGTAGATTGAGTTACACATTGTTTCGCGCGGGTTTACTCGCTAACAATTAAAAAAAAAACAGATGATTGTGTAAGGGACAAATCTCTTGGAACAAAGTCCCAAAAAGAGGCGTTTATTGAATATGAAGATTACAATTTGGACACGAACAAGATGCCTCCAAGGGACGCAAGCACACAAGTACTAGGGAATTGAAGTAATTAAAATTAATTTAAGGAAAAGTAAATTACATATTCTCTATTTGAGAGTGAATTTTGTCGGGGTTGTCTTTGTTGTCTTCCTCTTTCTTTTATACGGATTGGGCAGTTTTAATCGTTTAGAAACTTCTTGTAATTACCAATTTCTTTCATCATGGTCGGCTGGCCAATAACTACCGTGTGTAACTTCTATCACTACGTCCTCTTCATAACTGCTTGCCACCAACTCTCTCAAATCGTGGGGCGTAATTGTGATGTGCTCAAATTGCCTTAGATCGTGACTTTGGATAACAACAAGCTTTAGTCATTGCTGGGACTCTGGGCGATTCGGCATTTTTGGGCGATAATTGATCTTCCGCTCTGGGTAGAGGTGTCAATCCGGGTGGTCCGGGTCGGGTCGGCCCGCCAACATGTGAGCCCGGTAACGGCCCGTGTGAAAAAAAGCCCACCCTCTGCGGGTTCCGGACTACAACCCAGGCCCGCCCGTTGACCCATCCGGGTCGAGCCCATGCGGGTCACGGGTCGTGCAGGTCGCGGTTCGTTCCGATTTGGCCCGTATGATTGTATAAATAAAATTATAAAAATATAGAATTTTTCATATTTATAGCAAAAAATATTTTTTTTTGTTAAATGTAAACTAAGAATTGAACTAAATTCATAATTATATCAAGAAATTTTTACATAGAATTCAAATTTAACGTTACATGAATTATTTATAACTTTGTAAACTTAAATTTAACTTAAACAAATAACAATTACATCAAAATGCATGCCAATTTATCCACTTCATCTTCTTCTCAATCCAAGATTTTTACAATTTTTTGCAAATTCTTGTTGTTTAGAATCTGAACAAGAAATATAATTAATAGATTCTCTAATTATACTTATTTGTGGTGTTATTAATTTCAAACCATCTTGCACAACTAAATTCTCCCCCCTTTTTGAATTTTTTTTATTTTTATTTTTTCAATTTTTTTGTTTGGCTCTCTCCTCCCTTTTTTTTAAAATTTTTGTTTTATTTTTTTTTCAATTTTTTTTACGGGCCGCGGGTTAACCGCGGCTCGTGGGGGTGCAACCCGCGAAGCCCGCGGGTTACACCTCCTTGGCCCGTGAACCGCCCGCATGGGTCATGGGTCGGCCCGCGGTCCCGGTTTTCACGGGTCATGGCCGGCCCGTTCGTCTTGACACCTCTAGCTCTGGGCTATTATAGGATACTTCATTCGCTCAACATCTGGGTATTCTGCAGGTTTGGGCAACAACGCTCCTTTGTTTTTGGGCTTTTATCATGTTTAATGATATTTCTGGTTGGGCTTTCACCATGATCTCTCTAAATGGGCTTCTTCTCTTAGGCTATTTCTTTTCTTGGGCCATTTGAATTGGGTTGTACATTTTATGCGTCAACACACATGAATGATATATTGCTGCATAAAAGGATTGCTGAACACATTCTGAATTTGATTTCCTGAGCGAAATATTAAATGGGTTCATCGAGCTTCATGCATTGGTTTCATTTTATTTTGTAGTGATTTTAATCTAATTGGAAGTCGGGATATCTGGATATAGGATGTGAGATTAAGTAAACTTATAATGGTACTTGCAATTCTTGCAATCCTATAACGTTTCAATTTGTAGAATTTTGTTGAAATCAGCAAAAATAATCATACGCGAACTTCTGAGCTTTTAAGATATAAGGGGGCGCAAAGGTAAACCATAGGTTAATCCTGACAGAATATCAGTATTGAAAGAGGACGTTTACTGTAGTCTCCCAAGATATTCTTTCTTGAACCCCATTTTACGTCAATCGTGCTTTTTCTATGCTAACCAACATTCTCTAATTAATTTACCTATTGTCCAATCCCTGGGAAAGTGTTTATGCCCACATTATAGTGACGAACCATCCAACTTTGTCCACTGTCCATTATGAATCTTGGCACCTCTAGCCTCTAGGCCACATCGTATAGACGTAGTCTTGGAAGCTCGGCTGCATAAATGTGGTATCAGGCAGATGCAATCTCATTACATCTGGGACATTCCGCCGTGTAGCAATCTTGCAGATATTGATATTGAGATGTGAATTGGAAGCACAAAAGCAATAAACCGAGGCAGCCATTCTACGAAATTCAAAAGGTGATTGAGTGAAACATTCTTCTAAGACATTCCTATCCTGTTAGTCGTTGGTTGTTACACTATTGAGGTTAAGAGTCTTATAAGAACCCAGCCCGGGACAGTTGTTTTGCTCTGTGCTAATTAACTAATGGGCAGTCTTTTATTCCACTTCTCTGGTCCTTTCTTCGGCATTCATAAGCCATGATATTCTTGATATAGCTGTTATTTGATTTTCTTAATTATTCTGCAGGGTTCTCAGGTTCAATTTCCTTCTCCTACTGAATGTGTATATCCAAGGAGTCCGGCCCTAGGCCTTGGATTAACTGCAGCTGTAGCTCTCACGATTGCTCAAATTGTCATCAATGTTGCCACTGGGTGTATTTGTTGTCGAAAAGGCCTTCATCAATCGAACTATAATAGGACACTGGCACTTATCTGCTTTGTCGTCTCCTGGTAATTCCAATCCTCTTGTATTATTCTCCATTTGAATGCCACCTATACTGTAATATACTGGGTTTCACTACATGGTGATATGGATTAAATCTTAATCTCTAACTCCGTGAGCAATAATAAACGAAAAATAAATGAGCCTCCACGAATATAAGTTAAGTTATGTGGTTAAAAGGATGAGTGAATTACTTAGGCTTCATACAATCTAAAAATTAGAAAGTAGCAGTCCACAATTATTGTGATTTTTGTACTCGTATAACCTCTAGTGGTTATAAAATGATGAAATCAGGCATATTAGATGTCGGACTTCTAAATTCAAACTCCTAAGCAGTCATTACACTCTTTCTTCAATTATACAAGCGACGGCAACGAAAACAAAGAATGAACTTTTGGTAACTTATGAAATAATATTCTAAATAGAGAAAATTCTGCCCTATATTCTAAAATCGACCTTGTTATTCTAACTTCAAGAATTTGGCGTTGCCTTTCCAGCTTAAGCTCAAAAATAGCTTTTAAGCAGCTAATTCTCCCAAACTTGTTTTCCTAAAAAGTTAATTATAAGTAACTTTTTGAACAGAAGACTTGTTTTATTAAAAATAAGTCTTTACTTCTCGTTTTAGGTATTTCTACTTTTTTGTAGGTAGCCAAACACGGTCTTACGTGAAATGTGAAAATTCTCTTCATATTATGCAGGTTCACATTCGTCATAGCATTCCTTCTGCTGTTAACTGGTGCAGCACTCAATGATCAACACGGTGAAGAGAACTTATATTTTGGCAGCAACTATTGCTATGTCATGAAGCCTGGAGTTTTTGCCGGAGCTGCTTTACTGTCCCTTGCAAGTGTATTTCTTGGGATTGTCTACTATCTCATCTTGACTTCAACAAAGGATGAAAGCAATCCATGGCATGGACCGGTTCATCCAGGTCAAGGCGAAATTGCAATGGGACAACCCCAAATTCCTCCACAAGATCCTGTTTTTGTGCATCAAGATACTTACATGAGGCGGCAGTTCACGTAGTCACTTTTTGTCAATATCTTATAATGGCAGGATTAAGCCCGCATACTATTGTTTGAGATCTTGGTGTGGTGAAATTTTACATATATATGATATGTCGTCTGATATATATATAATATTGATGATATGGCTTGTAAGTTATATTTTGCCAACATTATATTTATACAATCTTTTACCTTGCTTGATCAGTATTTCTTTTCTTTTTGGACATTTCTCCAAGATCTGGTTTGGATCTCACTTCCTTGTCTTGTAAACTTTGTTTAAAACCCGTACCTTGCTTGATCTAGTTGGGTGCACGCGCCCATGTATCTATAATTATGTATTTAATAATGTTATCGCATTGAGATTATTGTTTAGAATTGAAGTAAAAATAAAATAAAACAAGGTAATATAAAATTTGTAATAACTATATAATATAAAACACTTGTTCATAGGGGTGGGCGCGGGTCGGTTCGGTTCGGTTCGATTTTTTTCGGTTCCAGAAATTTTCGGATATTTAGTATATGGAACCGTCGGTTCCAAATATAATTTTGGAACCATTCGGTTTCGGTTCGGTTCGGTTCTATTCGGTTCCGTACTATAATTAAATTTTTTAACATTTAAAATAATACTACATAAATATACCTTAAAGTGGATACCAATATTAATAACAAAAAGTAGATACAAATACCAAGTTCAATCTTAACTTTTACAAATTAACGTAATCTAATTTAATAACATATAAATAATAAGTTGTCAAATACAAATACCAAAAAGTAAATATTACTAATAAAACTTCGATATTCATATCAATAATTCATTTGTTTCAAACCTTCAAATCTACATAAAAGTGAAATATAAATTAGAAGTCACAAATATAAAATATTTTAAAGTATTGATAATACTTACCAACTATTTAATGTAATTATTAGTTGGTTGACTTTCCATACTAACTATTAAGAAACTATATAAGAAAAAATTGAAAAAAACACAACTAACAAATATATTTAAACTCTAAATTGTTCAACTAATAAGATTTAATAAGAAAAAAATTATTAATTTGTTTAGAAAAAATAAAAGAAATTAATTTATCCAATATAAAAAAAAAAGTTCGGTTCTTATTCGGTTCTTAGTCGAGAACCGAGAACCGAACCAAACCATTCGGCTCTCGATTCGGATACCCGTTCGGGTATTTCATTTTAAAAAACCCGCTCGGTTCAGTTCGGTTCGGTTCGGTTCGGTTCGGTTCGGACATTTTGCCCAACCCTACTTGTTCAGGTGATGTAAAGCGATAAAATAATACAAAAGAACAAGAATATAAAAACAACCCGTGGCAACACACCGGATGTTACCACGCCCACCGTGAGCATTAGATCAAAACTGATAAAAACAATTGTTCAAATGCTTTTCTATCGTTCTTCTCGTTGAAAAGATCCTGATGCTTGAAGGCCGTGTAAGATTTTCTGTGCAAGAGCCTACTGTGCTCCTTGCCTACTGCGCTCCAATAATGAGAAAAAGATCTTGCACACTTTTATCAGCTAGAGTGAATTCTCCCACGCCTTTCCACTTGAGATGTAAATGGATGGCAAACTTTCACAAGTCTAGCGGCAAATAGAAGACCACATTCTAAAGTTACACAAGCCCGCATTCTTTGATTCTGGAGAACCCTCAGTTAAGATGTAATGCAACCTACAACTGTAAAACACATTTTGTCAAAAGGCACGGAAAAATGGCTGGCTGGGCGGACAATGATGAAAGCGCTGTGAAAGAGTCATGGAAAGGGCTGCAAAAGAGGCATGGAAAAATCACCAGCTGTGCAATGATGAAAGCAGTCATAAACAGTAGCCGTGGCATACCACGATCAACTTTGTTCATGATCAGAGTCTGGCTGACAACACTCACTTTTTCCCCCTGTTATTTTAAATGGGGATTAAAGAATTTCACCGCTCCCCCCAAAAGAAGGGTCAAACCCAGTAGGCAAAAGCAGACATCGATTCGTGTTGCTATTTCTAGATCTTACACCAAATTGATCCTGCTAGCAATTTACTTATTTTACTTCACATGTAAAAAATTAATAACAAAAAGCACACACATACAAGGTAAAACAGTCAATGCAAGGTAACCTCCAAGCACTATACAGTTGGCAAATATCTCTTTCAGTTTTCAATTCTCTATCTTTTGAGATTATTATTATTATTGTTCCTAAATATAACAAAATAATTGATCTATGGACGTGTCACTCAAAATCTAAGAGTTGATCAGATGAGAATGTGAAAATCTTACCATTAATGAGGATGGCACTGATCCAAATCATGATGGGAGAGATTTGAACTTCCATATCTAAGCAATAAGCTGATGCCATCTACCATCATTCCAACAATGCGCTTACTCTCCTGCAATTTCTTCCCTATTTCATACTTATGGGCTCTGCATTCCAATGAGAAAGACTATGAATTACCCTTACCCCATCTAAAAGAAATAATTTTTTTTTTTCATAATGCAATGTTAATGTGAAGAATTCACATTGACGGAAATGTTAAATATGAATAAGCAACTGACTGAAAAGAACATCTTAAATGGATTCAAGATTGCATTTTGGAAGAGATAAAATATTCAATTGCCAATAACCATTTTCCCAACACCATGATGTCTGAGAGAGCCCAGCAGATGGTCTCCGCACTGTTATGTATTGGAGGATCAAACAGGGACAACAATCCAACAAACTGCCATGGACCACCAATAACTGGTACAAGTTTTCAATTGGGACAATATCTAAATTGCAGTATTTTTCTCATTGCAAACCTTTATTGCAACTGTCAATGACCGGATCCTGTGCTCCGCAAATTTATCAATAACACCACGAACCTTTTTATACATATCTTCCTTGCAATTTGCAGAGAGCCAAAAATCTGATCAGAGGAAAACGAAAAGAAAAAGGTCAGTTTGTTTGACTAATAACATATTATACTCACAAAGCAGGAAATCAAGAAATCTAGAATTAGATTTCTTAATCAATGTTCTAAAAATTAGATATTAAACATCTGTGACTCTGCTGCAATATGATTTTGTCAGGAATTTGTACCTATGGACTTGTGTAGCTGAAAATAATGATGAAAGATAATGATCATTGGTGACTTTCGTTTTCTACTACCATCAGAATTTCATGTCAATCACCGAATGCGGTTCAAGTGAGCAAATGGCTCTGAGTATGTCTTGGGTGCTGGTTTTGCCACTTCAGGTGTCCCAAAAACATTCCAAAACCTCAGAGTTTCATCTCCTGCTGCTGATGCAACCGTGCATCCATCTGGGCTCTAAATCGGACAATCAAAAAAAAAAAAAAGATCAGGTTTAAGATGTTAAAAGATGGTAACGTTTTATTACTCTTCAAATAAAGTACAATTCGGTACCTGAACCATAAAAAGAACTCTTGATGTATGCCCAGTGAGCTCGGCTATTTTCACCATGGAGGGGTATTTCCAGAGAGTGAGCTGATTCTGAGTAAAGCCATGCGAGCTAAGCAATTCACGCTCATTTTTATTCCACAATAAAGCACAGACCTGTGAACCTGTGTCAACTGAATTCACGCACACACCAGTGTGCGTGTTCCAGAATTTTATGCACCGGTCACCTCCACCTCCACCTGAGGCCAGTAAATTACCCTGGAAAGGACACCAGGCAAGAGCTTTGACAGCAGCAGTATGTTCCTCAAGCCTATGAAGCCACTGAGTTGGAGAATTAGATGAAGCCATGGATCTGTCCCATATGTGAAGCAGATTATCATTTCCGCCACTTGCTAACTGCTGGCCGGAGGCTGACCATTTGAGCCCACAAACTTCTTGATGATGTCCTCTATAACTTTCAACGATGTGTGCCCTCACTCTAACGTCATTGTTAATGATCTGACCATCCATGCCTCCAGTAGTCAAAATGTGATTGTTCCAGTCCAGAGCACCAACTCGTGACTCATGGCCGCCTCTCAAAGTTCTTACCTGCAGCAGAAGTACATAATGAAAATAACTAAGACCTTTTAACCTAATTGTAAGTATAAAGTTGATGGTTTTAAAAAAAAAATGGTTCAATCCTAAAAAATTAGCAGAAACTACTAGTGGATAGATACACACCAGTCTATTGGCTGTCGAATCCCATAGCTGAACTTCCGAGTTGTTCAGTCCAACAGCAATGTGTTGTCCATCGGGAGCCCATTTGACACTGGTCACAGGGCCATTTTCTTCATCAATTGTGACAAGTTCTGATGTAGCAGCATTAGATGCATCCCACATGTACACGGTGTTTCCAAGAGCAATGGAGAGAATGTTGCTGCTACCCCAATCTAATAGGTTCAAATAGTAATCATCCACAATATCAGGGGCATCTAAAGTTCTCTCAGATGTCTGCATAAATATACAAATTGATTTAATTTTTTTTAGAGAACATCCATGTTAAGTATTCTCCCATCAAATTAAATAAAATTCAACAAAACAATTGAAACAACACCAACCTGGGGAATATGGCGACGTGGTTTTGAGGGTTTGGCCTGGTGAGCAGCAAATGCAAACTCATTCAGCATTGTCTCTGTGGGGGTAGTAGGTGGCTTGTTCTTGAAAGCAAGAATCCTCGTCCTATTCATATCTAAGGCTTCAGCAAGTTGTTTCCTGTACGCCTCTCTGGATGGCGAAAAGTTCTCTGCAGGATTTTCCTTACCTTTCCTCGCTTCGGTAAGCATGTAACGCGCGTAGTCAAAGTTCATAGCTGACCTATTCGGTATAAACCGATCCAACTGTGGAAACCAAAAGCATCATAATCTTGAGATACACATCCACCGCTAACATAATTTAAACAAATTTTAAAATCACTATGTAAACCCCAGAGAACGGACATGTTTTCAGATGCCGACTTCGATTTAAACTTAAATTGAAAACTTAATTAGACTATTTCAAAACCCTAATTTTATAAATCATATGCAAAACACAGATAGTAAAACAAATAAAGTCCACCTAATTTTAGAATAGAATAAAAAATCATTAAAACATAATTGCTGATAGTGTGGGAGATGGATCAGAACTGAAAAATATATACCCAATTTTAACAGTAGTGTGGACTTGGAAAAACAACCAATTTTAATTTAGTTTTTCTTTCCTTTTCTCCCAACTTCAATAAATTTCTTCTTAACATAGATATATATGGTGGAAAATCTTAAACCATACAAGAATATTAAACACCGTAAAACAACCACGTACATTCTCCCGCGACCTTCGTCTGTGAGGGGGCAGTTCCTGAAGTGGGCTTTGTGATTGAATCTTGTTCGAAGATGCAGAAGAATTAACACTTCCTGTTTCCATCACCATTAGCACAAAAAAAAAAAACCACAAACAACGGAAGATATATGTAGACGCTGAGCGTGTATATATATAATGCAATTAACAAAAGATAAAGAGAGAGGCCTACAAAAATAAACGAAAAAAGAAAAGTGAATCCTGCAAAAATCAGATTAAAAAACAACCGAAATCTGAATTAAAGCAATTAAAACAACCAAGAAATTAAATTTAGTATATTAGAAAGAAGGAGCGAAAGCAGATCCAGGGCGATTGCTGGTTCCGAGTAGGAAATAGTGTCCTATGTGATGAGAGCGAGGGATTGTTTCAGTTGAACTGATGGGACCAATATATATAATTCTTGATTCTAGGGTTTAGCTTGCGGGGATTTCTTAATCAGGGTATGGTGATTCGAACGGCCAATGGACTCGTATTGGTAGGGATGGCAAAAAAAACCGCCCCGCCCCGCCCCGACGGTGCCCCGCCCCGAATGGGGCGAAAAAAACCGCCCCGAACGGGTTGGCGGGACGGGGCGGGACAAGGAGGGCCGCCCCGTCTCGGGTCGTGGGGCGGGGCGGGACGGAGATGCCCCGCCCCGAACTCGCCCCGTGAACCGTTTAAAAAAAAGTATTCATGTATTCTCTGGTAGAATACATGATGAACAAATATTTTTTGGAAGTAGAGTTATGGATTTATGTTCTTAAATTTGATGAACAATTTTTTTTGGAAGCAGAGTTATATTTTTCCTTAACCGTATAACTGGAAATTTTTTATAGCAAAAAAAAAAATTATAAAAAAAATAAACGGGGCAGGGAAATGGTCCTACAACGCGCCCCGCCCCGCCCCGCGCCCCGCAAGCCTTGCCCGCCCCGTCTTAGACGGGGCGGGGCACGGGGTGGGGCGAAGTGGGGGAGTGGCGGGACGGGGCGGGATAGGGGTGCCCCGCCCCGAACCCGCCCCGTTGCCATCCCTACGTATTGGGGGTTAACGGCTATCTTACTAAAGAGCTGTTGAACTTTTTCGGACGAAAATAACCCTCGAGGAAATAGTTTTGCTCACCGTACTATACCTTAAGCATGGGTATTCTAGGTACTTTGCGTTCTTATGTTAGTTAGATAAATCATTCCTTTAAAGCCATCATTTATGAAACAATAAAGCTATTTGTACAAAGTTGAGTTACAAAAGTAGGGTTACAAAGTATGTTGGTAAAATCCAGACCGTTGATTTCAAATGATTTAAAAATCTGTTTTTAAAATGATTGGTGTAGATGTTATTTTGTCAACCAACTTTGTAACTCAACTTTGTACATATAACATAAATCCACGCTACAAAATTTGTTAATTGTACTACATTTGTAAATATATTTTTATCTATTACTAACTTGGTCACATATATAATGACATAAATAACCCCAAATTTACACCACATAAAAATCCTCACACATTTTACGTACACCACGAGTAACTATCACAAATAGGGAAGTGGAAAACATAATTATGCGTGCGATAGTGCAAACTCATTGCAAAAACATATTCTTTTGTTTCACATTGATATATGTTTATCCAAACTTTATAAAATGTGTGATCGAGGAGTGAATAAAAGTTGTGGGTCATAAAAATTTGTGATTAAATTAATTGTTAATTTTGATTTCAATTTTATAGCAATTTATTAAGCCCATGTTTAGCCTCAATTTTTAATTTTCTTCTTTTTAAATTCATTCTTTAACTCACGAATTTTATCAATTTTTCAATCATACATTTCATCAACTTTTATCAAAATCTACAAAAATTTTGATTTTTATCTAAACAAAACAGCTTTTCTAAACAAGCACCAAGCTTTAGGATAGAGACAAATGAGCTTGTTTGGTAGGGATTTTTTTAGGGAAGAATTGATTTTAAATAATAATATGATGAGAAATGTTTGGTTGAAAAAGAAGAAAAAATTATTGATGTGATGGAAAATATTATTTTATTGAAGA
Source organism: Fraxinus americana (assembly GCA_035079005.1). Classification (NCBI taxonomy): domain Eukaryota; kingdom Viridiplantae; phylum Streptophyta; class Magnoliopsida; order Lamiales; family Oleaceae; genus Fraxinus; species Fraxinus americana. The sequence goes on along the minus strand of CM068710.1, from coordinate 31,420,704 downwards.
ATGTGTGGTTGAAAATGAGAATTGATTTACTGTAAAAAATGAGAATCCCTACCAAACAGGCCTATTGATTCCTCTTGCGCCTTATTAATCATTTTATGATGTTGCAATAAAGTTTGGATAAACATATATCGTAATTTAGGTGTGTTTGAAGTGAGTTTTTTGGAAAGCTATTTTTTTCCACACATTTTCAAAAAATTATTTTCACATTATTATAATTTTTTAACCACACATTTTTCCAATTAAAAAAAAAAAACTCTTTAAATAAACACTTCCACACAACTTAATTAAATTTTTTGTTTACTATTAATTTGAATTCAAATTATTGATAATCTAATTAATTACAATATAAAAATTAGGGATGGACTTCCTAACCTTTCAATCCTTTCAATTAGGTGGTTTTGGGTTCTCGTCTCCAGCCTACTAAACATTTGTATGACTTCCTATGTGACCAAAACAATCAATGTAGATGTTAAAATCACACACGACTTTCATGTGACTTAAAGTTAGAGGACAAAACCATCAAATGACTTAATGTCAAGCATTAAATCACGTGATAGTCGTATCATCTACATTGACAACTTTCACAAAGTATGTTCCAATTCACATATTAATAAGTTGCAAAGGCACAACCTCACGTTACTCAGAATCCAAAATCACACCACTTGAAAGATTGAAGAACCCAACCATATTTTTTCGTAATTGAAAACAATTACATGCATGGAGCTCACTCTTTGGACATAGAGATCGGGACAAGTCAACCGAAAGTGCCCTTCTGATAAATGCCTTGGCTTAGAAACGTCCGGCATTGGTTCATGCCGGTTTCATTTGGCTTGCCCGTTTTGACATGTCTAACATTCTCCTTGAAACCTGCTAACAGATTGTCACGGGAAGGCAATATTTGTCTCTCACCAGGAATTCCATTTCTGTTCTTCCTATTTTCTCTTGTCCATACATTCCTCAGATTATTCGGAGGAGATGACCATTGACAAAATACCACATAGTTTCCTGAATCCTTTCCTCTGCTTCTCATTTTGAATCTCCTTTTGTTCTTGAGATAATTTGTTTATTTTTACTTCTACCAAATTCTTGCAAGATTTTAATGTAGAAACAGAACACGTCTTCATTAAAAAGGAAATACCTATCTGGTGTGTGTCAGTTAATTAAACGATTACTATATAACTAGGAATCTTTTCAAATTAAATTAAAGACCATACAGAATAATTCGAAAATGTCGGAACTTGTCTAGCCAGCCATCAAAAAAGGCAATACGCACTCCGGGGACTGGTGGTTCTTCCAGTGGTTCTCGGGGAAACTGGGGGCCAAACAGTGAAATTTGCCAGGCGAACTTCAAGCAGTAGGTACGTTAGTCTCTCCAGAGAAGACCTGAATATGTCATGAGAATTTTTGGGCGATTACATGAATTATACTGTTCACATTCCTCCTACGCCGGATAATCAGCCAATGGACCCTTCTGTGGCTACAAAAGCAGAAGAACAATATGTATCCAATTCTCTCTTCACTGGTGGATTCAACAGCATCACTCGTGCTCATCTCATGGATAAGGTGATTGAATCGGAGGTGAGTCATCCAAAGATGGCCGGTTCCAAGGGCTCGTCCTGTGCCATGCCAGCTTGTGATTGCAAGATTATGAAAGATGAAAGGGGTAACAACGTTATTCCTTGTGAATGCAAGTATCTCATCCAAAAGTTAAGACCATAAGGTAGATAACATGATACATTATCTAAAATCTTAAGTTGCTAGAGAGGGATTCATGTATTTTAAATAATGTTTTCTAATATCAACATTTCTTCGAATGGGGAGGTTGTGGGATTGGAGTTGAAATCAGCTGTCCAAAACTGGCTATCCAGCTTACTGTCCACTCAATGATTCTTCGACACATCACTTTAAATTAATATGTTCATTTTTTCTCTTACTGTCACTCGTGTTTAAAAATAGGTGTAAAATGATGTATCAATAAATAATTTGTGGACAATAATTTAGACAGCAAATCTCAACTCCATGATAGATATTGAAACTTTGAAAGTCAATGATTGAATGGGAGAGAATGAGAGGAAAAGAATGGTGACTAAAAAGATACAGATGAATCAAGGCTTCTTTTAGTGCTTGAAGTTTTACTGAGTTTCGTCCTTCAAATTTTTGTTTGTTCCTTTTTATGGGTGTGTTTGAGCCACATTATTTTGAAAGAATGTATTTTGAAATAGTAGATTGATGGAGAATGTGTGGTTAAAAAGGAAGGAAAATGTATTGATTTGATAGAAAATATTATTTTATTGAAGAATATGTGGTTGAAAATGAGTAGAAGAATGAGAATGAAAATTTTAATGTGGCTCAAACATGGGCTATATTGGGAAAATTACAAAGCTTGTAATCCTGCATCTAAGCCAAAATTTCAGAAGAAATTTTGATTAAAAAGAATATTTTCTCTTCCGAGTTGATAATTTTTTCCATTGTTAAATTTGTGTCAGCTGCATGGGATTGGTGGTGGCTTTGCTCTGGAGGTGGCATTGGTTTGGTTTTCGACTGGTAGTGATGGTAGAGGTGTGAGGGTGGAGTAGGGGTTGGGATGGCAACGGGACGGAGCGGGTAGGAGTCGGGGCAACCTACCCCATCCCGCCAGGTAATTTCCCGCTCCATTACACATTTAAGGCAAGGAGGGGGAGTCCCTTTTCCCTTTACTATCCTTTTAATTTTATTTTTATTTTTAGTAATTCACTTTTTTATAATTCATTTTATTGCTCCATTTATTAAAGTTGGACAATAATATATTTATTAATTTTTTAAATTTATTTACTTATTTTAAAAAGTTAAATTATTCAAATATATTTGTTAAACTAAGATTTTTATTGTTTGTCATATTTCACGTTCCCTTTTTCACTTAAACTTGAGGGTAATATTGACTTTTTCTATCACTTCGACGGCAAACTGGACTGAAACTGCTAATGAGAACTAAGGCCGCTAATTTAAGAAAGGTTGGGGATAAGAATGCCAAGAAATAAAGGTTGAAGTGCAAAAGAAGGTTAAGTTGGGGACGATGGCCATAATTTGCTCTTTTTGATAAGTATTGAGCAATAAAGAAGAAAAAAGAAACTCAAACCATGCCTAGTGCAACGTCTAATCCATCCCAATATTGGAAAAGGAACAAACTCCACGGTACACAATTCATTGACATGGGAAAATAACTTCTATTTAGAACAATTTTATGTCAAATTCACAGCATGGCACCGAGACAGAGAAGGTAATACAAGAAACCTTATTTCACGGAGGCAAATATTCATAATCGACAAGATACTTCTTAAAACCAATTGTGACAGAGGCAATCTCAATCACTTCAACCAGGACAACAACTATTACAGCACCACCCATTACCTAATGGTGATGATCTTGCACATAACGTAGACCACAGTACTTGCATACTGCCGGCTCATCCAGGTCAAGGCATATGAACTCAATTGGATGTCCAAGTGCAGGATCATTGTCTGCGCTCGAAAGAAGGAATAGGAAATATAAGAAAACACAGGTTATATAACCAAGGGATGGAAATCTCTTCACATTGTGACAATAACTTAAAAGATGTTATGCAAACTTACCTCCTTCACAAGCAACAATCCGACCTTCAACTTTGATGGGTGGAACTTCATTGATTAATTCCATTGGAGATTTTTTGCTTGTATCCTAACAAAGTGGTACAAGAAAACTATAACAGTATGCAACTGGAGTAGCAAGAGTTTCCACAAGGCAAAGCAGGAAGAGTATAATAGTTGAAGCTATAACGAAATGTCCAAAATGAATCATGAAATTTGCTGGAAACTATATGCATAAAAACCTTACAAGCACAAAAGCTGATTGAACTTAAAAGCTTGCATAATGATATTCCATAAAACTGATAAAGAAACTACTGAGCTGTCCCAAGTTATTGCTAGAACTTTGTCTCATTTCCAAATTGGTGAATCCTCACAAAATCCAAATGAAAAAAAAAAAAGAAAAGAAAAGAAAAAAAAGAAAAGCACAGAGACTTGGAATATTGTGATTCATATTCACTGAAAGGTATAAAGGCCAAACATTTCATTATAGACTAGACTAGATAACTCAGAAAGTTATCTTCCTTTATTTGCCCAAATAATGACTTGATAGTTCATCTTCATAGTTCCAACCAAGTGTTTTGGATGCTATACTTGGCCATCCACATCATATTAAGCACTGATGAAGATATGGCACTCACACAATTATTGTAGTACTCAAATACAGATTTAAAAGGGTCCCAATAGAGAAAAGTTTCCAGTAGCACATATTCATTTTGATAAGCATCTGCTCTATTTTAATAAACCAAATTCTCAACATAGTCTAATAATAAAATTAAGTTGGTTTCTTACAATTTTTTTCTCCAATAACTGGAAAGAGATACCAATCGTGTCAATGCATTACAAAATTGAAAATTCCTTTAGCTTGCTAGTTCTCGTTGTAGTGCAATGATGCTCTGATGGTGTTTACAAAACTTCTAAGATGAAGGAAAGAACAAGTGATAAAGCTAAACACAGGGATAGGCACAGGGTGATTTGGTCCAGATTTCTTGAAAATCGGATCAAATCGATTCCCATTCGGAATTATGAAAATAGAACCATTGATTCTATGGGCCAAAAAGGCAGTCTGGTCCAGTTCTACTTAATGGTATTCAGGCCAAACATATTGTTATAAATTAGACGAGATAATCAGAAAGTTATATTCCTTTATTTGCCAAAATAATGGCTAAATGGTTCATATTCGTTGCTCCAGCTAGATGTTTTAGATGCTATAGTGTTCGTCCATGAAGTAAGCTTTGATAAATAATAGGCATTCACACAATTGGCTTAGAATTCTAAAATGGGGTTAAAATGGTTCAAAAATAGAGGAAAACTTCCATTAACGCTCATGAGAATAACCCACATATCTTCACAGCGCATTTTCATAGCTCCTGCTATATTTAACATTATAAATTTTGAACAGTCTGACAATAAAATTAAGCTGGTTTCTATATTTTATTTTTTGTTCAATTCTTGGAAAGAGAGAACTTGTATCAATGCATTGTAATTCCTTTAGCATGCCAGTGTTTGGCTCTATAGTAGACCGGATAGTAGAACGGAGATGCTTCAACCCTAGGTAAAACTTCGATGGTGTTTACAGATATTCTACGAGGAAGGACAGAACAATTGATAAGCTACAGCACACCTTATTTCTCACTAGTAAAGCCGTCGGCCTACGACAGATAATAAAAGTCTACACGAGAAGTTCACTAAAGTGACATAATCAATTGCCAAAAATAATTTCACAACATCATTTAGAATTCAATATTTCTGCTTAGTGTATATGATACTCTCGTGAATAATATACAGTCATAATCATGATCAAAAGAAGAAGCTTAAAAGATGTTATCTATTTTTATAAATTCCCATCCGTACACAGTCATCTCTGGCTATTGGATACTATGGAGAAAGATGGGGGTTTGAAATAAGAAAAATAAAAATGACATTCTTTTTAGCAATTAAGATGACTTTTATTTTGATCTCTCAAATTTAAATCCTAAATTAAAACTTCTTTAGTAGACAGACATTCAAAATTCAGAACATGAGATAGAACGAAGGGGACTCATATCATGACAAATAACTTGCTTAGTCTTTATCTCTGCTCCAAAATAAAAAAGAAGTGGGCAAAAGGCTCAATTACAGTTCTTTGCGACGAATCCCGAAATATTAAAATCGCAGTAAATAACATATTGCAGAAGATCAGATACCGAAGTCAAGCTTAAAAATAAAACCGATCCTTATTATTTCGAAATTATAAACCCTAAACTTGAAAATTTAATGTGTACCTATGTACCTACATACCTAAAATTGAAATTTAATGTGTACCTATTTACCTACATACATAAATACATAGAGAGTGTACCTGCATCCATTTGGCGGTGTGGGAGGTGACAACCTCGCTGCTAACGGCGTCGCTGAGGCATCGTGAGCTGGAAGGAAGAGTGGAGGATCTTTGGATTACTAGGGATTTCATGAAGTTTGTCGCCATTGCTATGCCCTGTGTTCTCCCTGACATCGCCATTGTTCTCAGTCAGAGTCCTAGAGCGAGAAATTCTTTTTACTCCAGAAGACAGATTAAAAAGTTTACAAAGTTAAGTCGTTATTTGGAAAAGCTTAAAAAGTTATGTGAAAGTCAATAATCATTTTTATGGGTATAAATTTTCATTAAAATTTATAAAAGAAATTATAAAAAATTAGTTGAACAGTTCCCCGTGATAACCAAAAAGGTTTCAAGTCTCTGTAGGCGAATTAGGGCTGTAAGCAAAAACCGTCAAATCGAAAAATCGAATCGAAATCACAATTTTGAAACCGGCGGTTTGGTGCCACGTGGACTCGTCAACGAAATGGTTTTGAACCAAACCAAACCGGTCAAAAATGGTTTAGTTTAGGTTTGAGAATTTTAATTATGGTTTGAAACCAAACCGGACCGGCGAAAAATATATAAAATAAAAAATTGATTTTTTTGAAAATTTATCCAAAATTTTAATTTTGTAAAATTGAATAATTTTGTCATTTTGTAGCTATTTTTGTCAATTTCTAATTTCCTATTAATTATTAAGATTTACGACCCGCCCAAACCTAATTATATATAAAAAAAGGCCCAAAATTGAAAGAAGTAGCACTAAACAGCTCAACCCAAGTCCATATACTCACAAGTCACAACTCTGATCTTCCAATTTCCATTTCTCTCACTCGCAACTTGCTGGTCGCAGCCACGCTCCCCGTGGCGCCTCCAACTTCCCTCAAATCGTCAACGCCTTCGAAATCTCGAACCTCCCAGTCGCCGGTAGTGTACGTTCGTCGGTATTATTAGACTATTTCAGGTTCTTGCATATTTATTTGATAGTGAGTAAGGCTTAAAATTGAAATTTTGTCACTTTCTAGTTGAAATTTGTTTATATATTTATTGATCGTTAGTAAGGTTTAAAGTTGAAATTCGGGCTATCAGGTGCGTAAAAGACATTTGTTTACATATGAGAGAATATGTATAATTCCGTGTTAAATTGCGGAAGATGAAGGTGGGTATATATAGTGGAATGGGGGAGAAAAAATATTTGTAGCTTGTCTTTTGGAAGCCATTATTAGATGAATCTGTGTCTTAATTCTTTTTTTTTTCCAATTTGCTAATTAAATTTTTTTTTTTGTGAATGACAAAATTGATCATGAGTTCTGTGGTTTATTGAGTATGTGAATGTTTCTTCCTTTTGCTAGTTCTGTGACAAAATTTGATATTTCTTGAGTTTTGTGACAAAATTAATTCATTTATTCTTTTTGCTAGTTGAAAATGAACATTATTATGTTTTTTTGAACCTTATATTTATTTTAGTGGACTTGTATTATATCTTTATCGTAAAGTATTATCCTAAAACGTCAAAATGGCGAATAACAAACTATGTTTTAGTTTGTTGTGATTTTACTTTTATTTTGATGGTATTTAAATTTATAGTAAATATATTTAGTTTGTTTTAGATTTATTTCTAGTAAGATATAAATATATATTAAATTAATGGCATAAAAGTAGATACGAGATAGGAAAAAAAATATAAGCGAAATCGGCGGTTTAAAATCGGACCAAACCGTTAGGTTTAGGTTTGAGTTTTTCTCAAATCAATCAAAACGGTTTGATTTGAAAATTTGTCAAAAATCGCAAAAATCGGACCGCTTACACCCCTAAAGCGAATTAAGCTGAATTGTCAGAAAAATTTGCCCACTTGATTGATCGTTGACCTACACTCACATGCGCGTGAGACTTGTGTAAATAAAAAATGTCAAAAAATCTCCCCCCACCCGCCATTGTGAGTGTTATGTCAGGGAGCAGCATAGCATGATTGAATATAGACCTCTGTTCTCTAGATTGCTTTTATTAGTATCTTTGATGGCATTTCAATGTAACATTTTTTTTAAAGACATATATTACTCTATAAGGATATCTCACTTTTTTTTTTTTGCTTTCCAGTTATTTAGTGCTTATCGAGCATTATATCTCATGAATTGGATATATCGTTTCTTCATTGAGACAAATAAAGTTCACTGTATCCGTAAGCACTTTCATCATTTCTTGCTATGCTATGCTTAGGCCCTATTTGATGGACCATGTTTTCCTAGGAAAAAGGAAAATAATTTCCAACTTTGCCAAAAAGTGGTGTTTGATTGCACAAATTTTGCCAAGAAATTTTTTTCCCTCCGCCCTCCCCACGTGCCCATTTTCCTAGAATTTAGGGAAAATGCTTTCCCACCATTCCATCCGACGTCAATTTTTTTTTTTTTTTTTTTGCAATGAAAACAAATTTCATAACCAGTTGTAAAATTTTTTTCATTTTAATGGACAATTTTCATGTAAAATAAAGCCAAACGAACACTAATCTTTGATAAAAAATGATTTTTTAGGAAATATTTTTTTTTTTTTTTACTTTTTGGCAATGGAAACAAATTTTATAACCAATTGTGAAAACCATTATTACTTTAATGGACAATTTTCATATAAAACAAAGCCAAACGAATACAAAATTTAAAAATTTTTCGGGTGAAAAATTATAACAATCAAACACACTTAACTAACAATTACCTGCAAAACATTTTCTAAATAATTACTTTCCCTAAAATTCATTTTCTTTCCACCCATTTTCCACCCTTACAATCAAACGGACCCTTATTTCATCTTATTTTCCAAGGTGGTTTGACTTCATTATGTAATATAAACGCAGTTTGGTTATCTGGCTTGGTTCAGACTGCTCTTTTATGCCAACTTCTTCAGTTCTTCTATTACTACTAGTTTGACACACGTGTGATGCACGTGCCGTTGGTGAAGTTGGGTATTAAATAGTGTGTTGTTTAAGGAAAAAAATGAAAGAAAATGAGGAAGGTTTTGACATAATTTGTAAGTGTATTGTAATTATATTGAAAAAATATAGAATATATGTAAGTGGTTAGAATATGAGAAATGCTATTCATCCCCAGTGGGGATGCATCCTCAATCTATGTGGCGTTAATGTGGCATTAAATAATATGTGAAATTAAATAAGTCATTTAATTTCACATATCATTTAACCAATCATTTACATCCATATAGATTGGGGATGCATCCCCACTGGGGATGAATAATATTTTTCTTAGAATATATGGACAAACCAAATTTTCCATACCACATCATCATATTCATTAATCTGATAAGATGGAGTGCCTCAATTGAATAAAAAATTGAAGTCTAACGATGGTGACAAAAGTGAAACAATGAGTGGGTGAACTTCAATGCATTTAATGACAAAAAAATTACTAACTACAAGAGTACATAAAATCAAGTTTTTCTTCTCTTACAGAAATAACGCTTTGATGATATAATAAATTGATTTAGAGCATGAAATTAACTGGGTATCATGAGATTAGGTTAAAATACGCAATATCCATAGGTAGATATGTTATAACAGCAAAACATCTCTACTATTTCCAATTATGCACAATCAGATAACATCTAACTTTAAGTACCCTCTCACAGAAGAAAAAGAAAGGGTTAGATGCACACTCACAGATGGACTAAAGAGGCATGATTCTGGAAGTAAAAGGTATGACCATTGCGTGAAGAAATGGAGAAAAATTGAGAGAAAAAAGAAAGAGTTAGATGCACACTCTTTTTTATTCAAAAAATATGGACATTTTTTTTCTTATTTATAATTAAACATTTTCAATAAAATAATATTACACGTAAAATAAACAATCACGACTTTACGTTTTACAATTAATGTAAAATTATTTTTGACATCACCCACAACTTTTTAAATCGCTTAAAACGAATATCCGTAACTTAAAATACTGAATCAAACGTAAATAAAAGGAAGTTCGTGGATACTGTCTACATCAGTGTTGCTCAGCCAATTGAGTTTGTCCTTTTTTTCTTTTATCTTTCTTTTCATGTCAATTCTTCAATTGAATGATAAAATTTGATGACATCAGTCCAAAAAAAAAATGATATGATCATGTGCAATAGATCCAAATAGGTTGAGGATAAATAATATTTATTATAGTGATATGTTCAATAAAAATCCATTTTGACGCCATAAATTTACCCTTTTGAAATGCAGAAACTTAAGAAAAATGAAATTGGGAGAAATTTGTGTAAGTATGGGGGTTGATGATGGATTAGAAAAGAGAAATTAACTTAAAATTCTGAATCGGACGCAAAAAGAAGGGGTTTTCACAATTAATGTAAAATTATTTTTGACATAAAAAAAAATTTTTAATCGCATAAAACGAATATTCGTAAATTAAAATACTTAATGAAACGTTAAAAAAAAAAGTTTAGTCGATCCGACCTATATAACAAAAAAGAAAAAAAAAGCATTGGGCGAGTCGACCCATAAAATCATTTGGAATCAAAATCAAACGTAATTAAAAAAAAAAAAAAAAGCTTGGCCGAGTCGACCATATATTTAGGATAGCCGCACTTCAACATTTCAAAACAAAATTAAATAGCTTAAAACGCATATTTAGAACCTAAAATATTAAAGTAAACGTAAAAAAGACAAAAAAAAATAAAAATCGGCTCAGCGGCTTAGCCGAGCCGAGACTAAAAGTTTATCGGCTCGGTTTGGAAACGCAAAACAAAAAAAAAAAATCGGTTAAAACGAATATTCGTAAATTAAAATACTTAATCAAACGTTAAATAGAAAAAAGTTTAGCCGATCCGACCTATATAACAAAAAAGAAAAAAAAAGCCTTGGGCGAGTCGACCCATAAAATCATTTGAAATCAAAATCAAACGTAATTAAAAAAAAAAAGCTTGACCGAGTCGCTCATATATTTAGGATGGCCGCCCTTCAACATTTCAAAACAAAATTAAATCGCTTAGAACGCATATTTAGAACCTGAAATATTAAAGCAAACGTAAAAAAGAAAAAAAAAACCATTTCAGCGGCTTAGCCGAGTCGAGACTAAAAGTCTATCGGCTCGGTTTGGAAACGCAAAAAAAAAAAAGCCGAGCCGAGCTAAATTTTAAATCGATTAAAACGAATATTCGTAAATTAAAATATTTAATCAAACGTTAAAAAAAAAAGCTTAGTCGATCCGACCATATAACAAAAAAGAAAAAAAAAAGTCTTGGGCGAATCGACCCATAAAGTCATTTGGAATCAAAATCAAACGTAATTAAAAAAAAAAAAAGTTTGGCCGAGTCGATCATATATTTAGGATGGCCGCACTTCAACATTTCAAAACAAAATTAAATCGTTTAGAATGCATATTTAAAACCTAAAATATTAAAGCAAACGTAAAAAAGAAAAAAAAAAAAAACCGGTTCAGCGGCTTAGCCGAGCAGAGACTAAAAGTCTATCGGCTCGGTTTGAAAAAAAAAAAAAACGGCCGAGCCGAGCCGCCGGCTTATGAACAGTGCTTATGAATAGTAAAAAACCATTCACTCTTTTATTATGACTAGTGAATGCACGTGCGTTGCACGTGTAGTGGGTGATGCACTGTAACTAATAATGTTGGAATTTGGTTATGTGGTATTTCAATGAACAATTAAACCTATTTGAAGGAATGATGATTACATTTGATTATATAAAATGTGTCCACAGGTACTTACATTGTTGATAGTAATATGAAGCAAAAATGAGAGATCTTGCTTTAAAGGTGGGGGAATTAATAGAATGAAGTATCATCTTGCTGGAATTATTAAACAAATATCTCAATGTAAGAAAGTTCCTTTTCTTGTTCGGGTTAAATTTCAAGTGATCAAGGATTCGGGCTTATAGATGAGAACGATGAAGATGAAATTTAACTATTCGATCTTTTGATGTTTAGTGCACTTCTTGAATTCAATTATAACATGACATTTTTCTATTGGAGAACAACCTGACGTGAAACTTTTAAATTTTAACCATTTAAGTTTTCAAGCTAACATAGTTAATTACTTAAAATTATGGACTTATTTTACATTACGCAATTGAATTGAGCGAGATGTTGATTTGTTGATTGTATTTAATTATTTATATTAATTGGATGGATGAGTTCCTGCTATAGTTTTTGACTTTTTGTGATTTCAAAAAACTTGCTTTCATTTGATGATTTTCTATAAAATTATATTTTTTTATAAAAAGGTGGATCCCGGTTCGACCTTTTGCCCTTGACCCTTACTCTTTTCCTGGTCGATGCTCGGGTCGATTTTTAAAACATTGGTTTTTATGTATAAGATCCACACAATTCAAGTTTAGATTTGCAACCTAGATCACTAAGGGTATTGAGTACATCGTTTTACAAAGAAAGCACTTATAAATGCACAAAACCATATAGAAATTACAGAATAATTGCTAAACGACAAGCATGATATCAAGAGAGGTACTGATTTGAAACTTTGTTCATACTCCTGTATGAAAATGTTAATATGAGTTTTAAAAGTATAGTTTACACTCACAATACCTGATGATTTGTGACTAACTGACTATAACAAATTGACATTTGGCACTTGAACAACTTTTAAACAAATGCTCAGAATGCTTATTAACGTGACTTGTAGATTCTACATTATGATTGAAACATTCTTGTTCATTTTTTTGGAAAAATTATCCTACACTGAGAAAAGGGGACAACTATTTTAGGCTATTTTACAGTGATATAATCAACAGAAAAAAAAAAAAGAATTATCTAAGTGATATTAAATAATTTACCAGCATATAAATCAGGAAACTAAAATAACTCCAATTTAAAAACACAGCATATCATGTCCATAGGAAGGCAAAATGTCTGATTTTATCAATGTGAACAAGCTAGAATTATGACTCGACTTTCTACACTTTCCAAGTTGGTCATAGATATCCATCTGGATTTGAAATACATTACTAATGTAACAAAATCCCTAAGAATTGGATGAAAACACAGAGAACTGTATATTAACATTATGTTCATCATTATTGTTTTGAGTCTTTTGGCTTTAGTTAGAATTCACACAAGAGAACACACTCGTTAAATTCAACAAAAATCTGTCTCATAACTCAATATATATATAAAATAAAAAATTAGTGAATAATTTCATAGGTTATTCGAGTAGGTGCAGTTTGTACTATTTTAATAAGTGCGTATATAAGTAAACATAATATATCACTGAAAAGATTTTCACACACAATGTTCCAGACAGTCTTAATTACTTCAGTAGCTTAGGTTTGAATTTAATCAAAAATCTAGATAACTTTTCTGACTTACGGTTTCAATGAGAAATTTTTCTATGCTCTAGATACTCTTGAGTATATTCAAGCCACGCATATTGGCACTATCCCAAGTGAGGGGTTGAGGATCTCCTGCACACAAAAATAATAATATGTCAAAGTTCAGAACATGTTTTTAGATTCAGACTAAAAAGGGTTTTAAATTGTCAACAATTTGTAGATCATCCTAAATCCCATGAAATTGAATATATATGAAATTGAACATAGACTATAGACAAGAACAAAATGTAGCAGTTGAAAACCATTTAGCTCCCTAAAAGAATAGGTAAGAAGGGTGGGACCAGGTTCAGGAGTAGTACTGATAATAAATGCAGAAAATGGTAAATTTCAACCAAATGTCACTAAGGGAAAATCATTATAAACATGGAGTTAATAACACGAGAAACGAACTAAATTTTATAACATCGGTCTACGTGGACCTATCAGTAGAGAACAAGATTTGATGTCAACAAATGAATTTTTTTTTTTTGCATATTATCATCAAAATGCTTGATTTTCAAATGCTGCAGCATTTATTAACCCTCTTAATAGTGCTTTACTAAACAGAACACATGAGGCTATTATGAAGAGGATTCAATTAAGCCCTTGTTTGGGACTCCATTAAAAATGCATTTTGGTAAAAAAAAAAAAAAGTATTTTTAAATAGTGATATTTTGAAGAATGTGTTATTAAAACATAAGGAAAAGTTTTAAATTTACGTATAATATTATTTTATTGAAAAATGTGTAATTGAAAATAAGAAAGAGAAAAATATATTTTTGAAAAATGGAGGCCAAGCAGGGGCTAAGTTACGAACTCAACGAAAGTGGGTAGGGTAATTTAGCTGACAACTGGATGTAAAAAATAAATGAGATGAGGTTTTATGTCGCTGATTATCAAATAAGTACTAAAGCATGTTTGCGAAAATCATTGAAGGGTTTTTCATAGAAAGAAAAGGTAATACATATTACATACTTCTGAACAGATGATTCTCCAGGCTTCCCTTTGGCATGGACTCATACCCCAAAAGCCAGTTGTCACCCTCAGAGCAATAACCGATAACTTTTACCAGGTTCCTATGATGAAGTTGCCCCAAATAATTGAATTTTGTCTGCAAATCGTTGGCTGGTTGCTAAAACAGGCACGGCAAAATTATGATTAATTAATTTAAGCCATACCAAAACGGAGAAAATACATACCAACCACTCCTTGTGGCCTTGGAAACCCTCAGGCTTCAATCATTTCACAAACGACTTCTTGATCTTGAATTGAAAAACTTGAAGCAATTGATTGAATCTTGATGATAATATATAAATATATTTACTCCTCAGAAAGAACATCATTCGAGTTTATTTAGTCCATTCCTTGTCAAGACCAAAACGCGTAGACAAATTAGTATATTCTAGAGAAATTTTTACACTATTAGACACCAGCATAACTTCAACCACTTCAATTGATTTTTATTAATTTCTCTTTAGTGTTAATTAATTGAAGTCCTCCATTGACTTGAAACAAAATAATCAGAACTGAAATTGAAAATCAAATCATGAAAAAATGTGGGTTTGATATTTGTTATTAGTAACGATTATTGTTGTAATTTTTATTGTTTCACTCAAACTAAAAACAAGAAATAATCAACTAAAATAATTAGCTCTTCAATTTCACAATAAAAAAAAAATGCATAGTAAGATGACTGTTAAGAAATTCCCCAGCTGAATAAAATCGTAAACCCAAATAATCAAGATAGGGAAAAGAAGAAGAATTAAGGGGAGTTATAAACCAAATATACAGAACACAAAAGAGGAACAAAAATTTATGATTTTTACATCCAAAATTCGTGCTAAGAATTAAGAACCAGGTACCGTCGAGATTTCCTTTGCAACAATTTTATCTTTGGGGGCAAAGTTCAAACCCTCAATCAATTTAAGCTAATCAGATTCAGTCTTTACAAGAAGAAATAAATTTTTAACAATTATAATAAATTGATTTAAACTCACAATCTTTAACTCAAAATAAAAACAAAAACAAAATAGTGAGCCAAAGAGATGAAAATACCATATGGGCAGAGAGTGACATCAATTCTTGCAGAGGAACCCACGCAATTGCCCATGATGTGGTGCTCTAACAGAGCTAGGAAAAAAGGGGTTCTTAAATCACTCTTCAATAAAAATCCCACAAACGTAAATTATTATAAAAGCTAAAAATTGAAATGAAGAGAGGATTTGATATGAAATTGTTCTCTAAGGAAGAAAATGCAATAGTATAAAAACAAAAACGGAGTAAGGATAACACGCATTCACATGCAGAGGATATGAAGAAATGTATAAACCTGAGAATCAAAATTCAGGTGGCTGTCTGTGTCCCTAGATAGAGGAAAAAACTCTCCAATATATCCTGAACCAATTTCAAAATCTCTAGATACTTTTGAAAACCCTAATTGGAGGAAAAAAAACAAAATATAAAAACAAGCAGTAGCAAAAAGGATGAACGAGCTTGAGTTTGGAGATCCAAATGAAGATTCCAGCCTCAATTTGTAAATAAAATCCCAAAAATTAATCAAAGTTTGGACCGCCTAAATCTGAATAAAACCTAAATCGAAGCTTGGAAGTTACCTCAGATCGAGATTTATGGAGATTTCTTCGCATCTGCTGAAACTTCGAAATCTGTAGAAATTCTTGACAACATTTTTGAAGAACCATAGACGGGACTGCGCGAGATAGTGAGAACACAAGGAAGAATATTCGTTGAGATTTATGGAGATTTCTTTGCATCTGCTGAAATTTCAAAATCTACAGAAATTCTTGACAATATTTTTGAAGAACCGTAGAGGGGACTGCGCGAGATAGTGAGGACGCAGGGAAGAATATTCTGGAACACAAAACAAAATGAGGGAAAGCTTAGTTTAGACCCAGCTAACTTGCAAGTGGCTGAGGACAGCCGGCTCCAGCGAAAATGAATAAGCCGATGAAGACAAACGGCTTGTGAACAGTAAAAAAAAACTCCCTCTTTTACTTTTAGTTAGAAGAGGTAATTTTTCCAAGGAATGTTCCTTTATTGGGACACAAATATAATTGCGTGTACGTATATGACTTGTATTGCTATTGTAATCGATACATTCCATCCTCCCTCCTCCATTATTGTTAAAAACTGATAGATTGAGCACAAATTTGTTTCTAGAATTCAGCTAATGTACAAATTATTTTATTTCATTTTTTTAAGTCAGCTGGAAGAACCATGAGAAGCTCAAGCTCCCTGCTTGATGTTGGCTACTACTTTTCTTCAAGGTGGAAGTAACAGATATTAGACTTGTCTGTTTTCTTTTTCCTGTTGGGGTTTTACGACGCGGCTAGCCTGCGTCGATGAAACAACACAGTTTTCAACTGTCTACCAATCTTCAACTGCCTGACTGGCTACAAATTTGCGATACTGGTTAATTTGGCTATAGTTGCTGCTTTAAGGGTATGCTTGTGATGGGCTATTTTGTTTGATCTGTTGTTCCTAATGAAAATCTCATTTTTCTGCTACTTTGTCGATTGATTTACCAACATCTTCAGATTTCCGTAAATCCAAAGAGGCTATTTTTTTGGCAAGGTCGTCTTGGTTCACATATCTTTTACCCATCTATCTGGCATCTCGAACCACCTCGGGCCAATGAGCAAAATAACAAGCAATGAAATCAAAATACATTGTATTAACAATAAAAGAAAAAAAATTAAGTTCTCAATCTACTACAAAAGATTAGTAACATTAGTTTACTATGTATTTCGTGCAATAAGCATTTTCACCAAGGTAAATGGAATCAAGAACATTGATACAATAGTCTACAAAATCTCTTCAGTTAGAAGATGATTCGGTATTATAAATTTGAAATGCAATCTGTCTCTACAGATGATGACGATGAAACTGTCCTTTCGTGATCACAAGTTCCTGGTTCCATGATTTTCTCCACCTTAGATGTCTGCACAAGTGGGAGCTGATGTTGCAAAAATTGTTGAAAGAATTTGGGTAAAACATTGTTGTCAATCTTTAATATAACACAAAAAGAAAGATGACCGATCTTTCAACCTACGCAGTGTTCTCAAATGCACGCATGTACTTTGCAGATAACCGCTTGATGCTTTTTCGAAACGCCTCATATATGGAGTATGCGTTTGATAACGTGATTAACCTATTTTGTTGACCGCATATGCACGCTTAAACCAAAAAATGCTTATGCATTGTGTTAAAAATTATGTCAAAATTAGCCTAATAAAGTTTGGTCCATTTTTATAACTTAAAAAAAGCAAATTGAGCAAAATAAACAGCAAATTAGTCCAAATCATTCAAACATGAGAATTTATATACAACAATCTGTATAATTTAGTCGTTTAAAAAATAAAACAAATTTTACATAGAGTTGCAAACTATCTACGTCGAGTCTGAGCCTCCTTCTTTAGTCTTTCTCTAGTTTTACTAGCAAGTGATGCATAGTTTTGTATTGTTGTTGGTTGTGATTTTGAGGAGGATATTGATAATAATATCTTACCATATACAGGAGGTAGTAGAATTTTTCGAATTAAAATAAGGGAGTCTGATACTCCATTTTTTCAAAACTCGTTTTCAACCACACATTCTCCCATGAAATAATTATACATGTATATATAAAAAAAAAATCTTTCTTTTTAACCACACATTCTCCAAAAAATCTTGGTTACATAATACATTTTATCCCTAAAATAGGGGCTAAGTAATATGTATTTGTTCAAAATTCGAATAATTGTAGTATTTTATTATTTTAAACAATATGTTTTTTATTTTTAATTTTGAAAAATATGTATTTTATTTTTTTTATTAATTTAGAATATTAAAAATTTTTAAAAATGTACGATTGCTCATATGATTTGCATGGACACAAATTTTTGTAATGCTTGATATTCATTGTTAGGTATTACGCATTTTAGAACCTTGCCTAGAGAGAGTAAGGCCATTTTACTCGAAAATTGTTTACACCTTTGGTGACCGACCCTCACATTGCGCGTGGGTCCCGCTTGAATAAAATAATGTCCGACCCCCGAGATGTGTGTGTTCGGTCATCCCTTATGTTCGTGTAGCATTGTTCAATTCTATGTGTTATCTTTTGCACTATTTGTATGTTGATATTGTTGTTCAAAACAATAAAAATGAGACTTGGAATGAGAAATTGATCTAATAGCCGCATGGGTTTGTACCATGTGGCCTCATGGCCATATATCGAGACATTTTGTCTCGGTATGTTTTGTACCATGCAGCTGCATGGGTTTGTACCATGCGGCCGCAAGATACAAATTTTCGACCGTTTTTTTTTAGCCGTTTTATCCGTTGTGATTTTGAATTTGGTGCATTTTAAAGATATTTTGGCACCATTTCGTACACATTTTCTGATGGCTATATATAGATGATCATACTTCTTGTAAAGATGTTGAAAAACATAACAAGTTTTTTCTTCCACATTCATATTTCCCTCCTTGTGTTCTCAAGTTTAGGTAAAAATACTTAGTGCTTTGGTATTTCTACAACAAGGCTTGATTAATCCTCCAAATCATTTGTCGGAAGACCTTTAAGCACCAAATTTGTATCAGAGATGGGCAAATATCGTTTGAGGACAACGTTTATCGTGTTTGAGTCTTTCATGTCATTAAAGTTCTTGATTACTTGTATTGGTTACTTTCAAGTCTTTGTGTGGAAGAACAAAGTCAACAAAAGGAGAGACTACAATATGCATAAATATGAGATAAGTTTATCGTCTTCTTTTAATTATTTCCATTGTTAAATTTAAAGTTTCATCATGGTTTTGTTCATTTTGTTGCTGGTCATAATTGTTGATTTCTTCTCCATTTCCTCTCTTAGTGGAAATATTCCCAACATTGTAGAATAAAGAAACATGTTTCCACATATTAAGATCCAGGTAACTTGTACTAGCAAGAACAAAAACGAAGGTGCGGCATGCATGCACCGGCAAGGAAAATGAACTATTTTCTATCTATCCTTTTCTGCTTTATTTGATCATTCCAGGAAATGATTACAGATTACTTTGCCTGAAGAAAGATTGCACATTAGAGACGTAGAGTAGAGATCTTTAAAAAAAAAAAAAGGTAACACTAGAAATATACCAGTGTTCAGAAAATTTTCTAGTATATCATAAAGCCCTGAAGTTTCAATCAACGTCAATATTGCATATAATTAAACTAGTATTAATTAAAGATTCAAGCTCCAGATAAATAGATATATAGAGAGAGGAAAAAAAAAAAAAAGAGACGCATAATGTTCCCGTCTGTAATCATTATTTGAGCACTTATAGCCCCTATTTGAGCCACGTTAAAATTTTCATCTGCTTTCTTCTACTTATTTTCAACCACACATTTTTCAATAAAATAATATTTTCCATCACATCAATATCTTTTTCTTCTTTTTTTTTACCCACATTCTCCATCAATTTATTATTTCAAAATACATTCTTCCAAAATAAAGTGGCTCAAACACACCCATAATATTTATACTACTATCAGAATTTGGGTTTTTTTCAGTTCAATGCTAGCAACAAAGAAAGAAAAGGTGCATTTTTCTAGCCAACTACGGACCCCAGAAGAAATACATTATTCCCAGTCAAGTTGTCAATGTTCTTAGTCTGTTGCAGTAGTATCAACTATGGTAGATTTGCTACTGCTTCAAGATAAAGGGAGAATGTCCGAAGAACCTGTAGACAAAACTAGGTCTAATTAAATGTCACTTAAAATCATATATCTGGTCATAGTAGGGAACAAATTTTTAGGAGACTTCATTTATCTGAGTCAACTTGAAATCAATGGACCCAGGTGTGGCTGTTAATGACACAAAAATGTTGTGCCTGGATTCTACTTTCTCATATCTCCGTCCTTTGCATTTTCTGTAACTTAAGAGTCTCAAACATATAATCAAATTTGATTTTACTCGGGTTGATCTAGTTCAACGAAACTCCTTGTATAGGTTGGGAAAGGGCCGGGTGGATTACCTTTGGGAGCTAAGTCGAAGATCTCGGTGGTCTTGTGAGTGGTTGATAAACTGCGATTGCAGTTTTCTTTAGGAAGTCCCATAGCTGTGAGGCTTAAGAGACAAAGAAAACGGTGGATTCTTTTCTGGGAGGAAGGTGACGACCCTAAAACTTCTACCCCGAGCACACGTAATGGAACATTAGACAATCAAGTAAAATCCAATCGACGAAATAATTTGATCTATGGACAACATCATTGTGGTAAAAGTCGTAATGCGAGAGGCATCAATACCGCAAGGCGTAGAGGGAGAGGTCATAATCGTTGATACCATAAAATCCATTTTCGACTAAATGAAAAAGACATATATATGGTATTGGTTGAATATTCTGTCCTAGGACCCTGAAACCATTAAATATCCCCGTTAACTCACATGACCAATACCGGGCATCTAATGCAAATTTTGCAGTATCAGCCTCGAGTAACACACTGATGTAAGAACTCTAAAGTCCTCACGTTGTCCATAATCATCAGTTGCAACTGTAACAGTAAGGATATGATTATTGTTACTTGCCCTACAACGCTAACTTTATCCAGTTCAGTAAATTCTCTGATGTTCTGCTAGTAGTCTTGCAAAAATGACATTGAGTTGAGTAAATGAGAAGGAAAAGATGAACTTCTCTTACCTCGATTACTATGAAAGTTACGCGTTCCGCCCTAAAATCACCTAGAGAAAGGTAAATAGTGAATAATGCAAAATTAAAAATTATCGTTGATTAATATTGCAAGAAGTCACTCTAAACTTAGTTCAAATGAATTAATTCTACCCTATGTTGAATTGTCAGCTTGTATGAAATCAATAATTTAAACAACACGAAAAATTGAAGACAGAGAAAACCCTTAATTGGGTAAAAAACTCCGGGCCACTAACTTTCATTATAGATAATAAGAACTTACAGTATAATCCAGTCTAAAAAACTCACTAAACTCGTTGATCTAATTCATGCAACCTCCAAGACCCGCTAGAACGTGTTTCACTCACACATACTCCCAATTTTGTACAATTGTTTCTCATGTGGACCGCTAAGAATACCTCGTTCTTGTACTCTTCCTGTACTTCTGGTCCAACCTCTCTCAATTTTCAGCAACCTTTGAAAGTTATTGAGAAAGTACATTCCTGATTATATCTAGGAAGTGTGTGTTTTGGATTATAAGAATTTGATGTTTTTCTCAATTTGTGGTTAATTGATCTCAATAATCAAATGTTTAATCTCAATGTTTGGATATATTCTTGGATTTTAGAATGATGTTATGAGGATGAAAAATAATGATCAACCACCCACCAAAAACGTACAAGACATTGAGTATTTATAATAAGAGGTATTTTAGTAGTATATGATGGATAGAACTCTTGAAAAACGCAAACTAGGATTTCAAGTATAACACCATCGATTGAGCGTCGGGTGACAATGATTCTACTTTTTTTGCTCGAGCATCAGCCAGGCGACTGGCTACCGTAAATCCGGCGACTTTTTCTTTTTATTTTATACTTGAACCCAGAGATTCCTAATTCATCTATACAACCATACAAAAGACTCCTTGACTTTTACAACTCTTTTATAATATCTCTATTCTTTTATAATAATCTTTTTGTCTAAAGAATTGTCAATACAACATAAATCCTAACATACCGTAAACGTATGATGAACAAAAAGAGCCAGCAGAAAGCATGGAGGAATTAGAAAGTAGTGTCGTATCTTGGTCTTTGTTGTATTTTTGCTTTACTACTTTGTGAAACCTCATGTACCAGACAATACAGATAGAGGTTCCAACAAAAAATAGCTTCATGACAGTATTGTAGAAGGAATAATACCTTGTGAAGAAATCAAGGTACCTCGTAACGATCACTATATAGCATACAATTCTTGAGTCTACATTGCAACAATCGAAGTCCTTCAAATAAAGCTGAGCACTTTCTTAACAGTATCATTCATAAACGCTGAGCCGAACTCCCATCAATAAACTACAGAACAGTCATATTTCTTGAAAATAAAAACAGTATTTATGATCAGCAAATATAATTTTTTATTATCAAATCAATAAAATTTCACATTAATAAAAAACTATTGCAGAAATTGGCATACACATTTCTTATACTGGTAATATGGTTTGATATATACCAGCACAGGATTTCATGGTGCGCATTTTGAGGAGACCAATTATGCTGAGGACGTGGGTTATGTCCCCCTCTAACCTAAACACATTCATGGCTGTCCCGTCGCTCTGGTCTGTGTTCCCTTGTTTTACTATATGCTACTCTTGTAGATTTGTTTCAACTTCGTGGGCTTAGATTTTGAGGGCAGTGCTACATGTATAGATAGGGAGGGGTGGTTTGGTTTACATACGCTCACACATGGGGTGATGGGTAATTTTTTTTATTTTTAATTACAGTGGGGTCCACCACTGTGAGAGGGTATAAAACCCTTGTAAACCCTATTTCTGTACATGAGGATTTATTCTAGATTTTGTACTTGTGTCTGGTTTTCGTGGCCCATCAATTTACGTTACGTAAATGGTAAATTGTAGGACAGGTAGGAAATAAAAGAAAAAAAAAATCATTTTCCCATTTAGCCGCTGTTTGTCTTCCATCAAGGGTTCATTTGGCATGACTTTTAAAAAATCTTAAAAAGCTTTTGAGACCCAAAAATTGTTTTTGGACTCATTTGACTAATTTTATGAGAATACTCTTTTAATTGGAGATTTTAGAGGAAATTAACTCAATGTGACTTGCTTTGTAAACGTTTTAGGGAAGCAAAAGCAAAAACTATGCCAAACGGTTCCTAAATCAAAACTTTTTTTCTTAAACTCATTTTCAATCACGTGTTCACACAATAAAATATTTTTTACGTAAATCAAAAACATTTTTTTTTTAACTTTTAGCCACACATTCTTCAAAAATCATTATTTCAAAACTTATTTTCTCAAAGAAAAAATAACTAATTTTAATTAAGACAAACTGAGGCTTAGAAGTTTTAAGGAATAATAAAATATGATCATAATCTCGTCTACGACTAGGATTACTCTTTTTTTAATTTTTGTTTTATGACTAGCATCTTA
The DNA here is from genome assembly GCA_035079005.1 of Fraxinus americana. Classification (NCBI taxonomy): domain Eukaryota; kingdom Viridiplantae; phylum Streptophyta; class Magnoliopsida; order Lamiales; family Oleaceae; genus Fraxinus; species Fraxinus americana. The sequence goes on along the minus strand of CM068710.1, from coordinate 31,397,337 downwards.
TTTTTCTGACGGGATGATTATCTTTTCAAGTTGTTATCTGGCTACGAAGTGACTAGAAGTTTCATAACGAGGCATTTTTACACGTGTACCACTAAAATTTACTCCTACCTTAAAGCCAACGTTTGCCTATGTCAAGTCCAATCATGACTTGTTGCCTATTCTCACCCGCATAGCTTAACTAGCATGGTCGTCTTAATATGTCCCCTTACTATAATCGGTGCCAATGCACTCATGTATTCCCAATGCATGCGTTGATCGATGTTCCATCTCCCCCTACACTCATCATGCTTGAGTGCAACATATGATCCATTTGAAACTTGCTCGGTGAAGGGGAAGCACTCCATTTGAGTCTCGATCATTGATGGTTACTCACGTGCTCCACAATGTAGCCTCATACTTGACGCTTCTTATGGTCAATTAGATTTATTGCATGCCATGATGTCCAACATTAGTGCCTCGTCCAAATTTTACTTGAGTGCAATATTACCATATTCAAACCCGCAATGACAACATCTAGCTTTAATTGTGTGTTGTGTTGTGTCACCCACGATCACATGGAAAGCCAATGGAACCCATGGTAAGACTAGACCCCATGGCCAATGCACGTGAGTCATTGGGGGTGCTTATCAGTTATCTCAATAGCTCATTTAAGTATTGATGTATCGTTAACTTAGTTGACCCACTAGTTACAAGCAAGCTTTTGATACCGAGGTCCGTGAAGTTATAGTCTCAACATATGTTCTGATATTACCCTCAAAATATGATTGAATTTATCACGCGTGGGTCGAAATTATGACAAAGCCATTTTGCTACATTTCTCCACTTGATAATGTCATTTTCAAATCAAAAGATACCTGTTTTTTCTCATCAATGGACTCGAAGTCACTTCAGACTAGGTGACAAGGTTCATAACACATCCGAGGGAAACTCCCATATGAATGACTTCTCAAAACTCAACTACTAAATGTATGAACGTACTAGCTCCACGACTTTTAGTAAACTCAACATGTGCTGCCTTCCCAATGGTCACGTGAGTTGGCATCACGCTCATACATCGTAGTCTGCGACATCATGTTTTTTTTTTTTTGACGTAGGAACCTGCAGTCGCTACCCGCCAGCAAAGCCCCGACCACCGTGAGTGCGCACTAGATAAACCACACTCCATCTGCAGTAGCCCTCAAATCATACAGGAGAAGTAAACTGCACTAAGCAAGTCCGGTGCGACGGACTCGATCGATGAAGTGTTGGCAGGGGATTCGAACTCGCGACCTTTGGTCTCTACATTCACCTGCTCTACCAATTCGACCACCCCCGAATGGGTATTTGTTGACACCATGTTTTGAACATGTTCAAAATGGCCTCACTTTAGATTCACCTACCTGGCTGCCTATGAATTAAAAAATAAAAAAAATACAATTTTAAAGGCAAGCTTATTTGAGGTAGATTTTTTAAGAATGAATTTCGTGAAAAGTAATTTATTTGAAAAATGTTTGGTTAAAAGTAAGAAAAAATTATGGGTCCACGTGCAAAATTATTTTATTTAGATAATGTATGGTCAAAAATTAATCCGATAAAAAAATGAGTTTTAAATAATTTATATCAAATATGGACTTAAAAAAAGAGAACATGAGTAAATATAAGAAAATAGAAATTAAATTCAAAATATCTAGATCTTGTTTGGTTCTCATTATTTTCAAAATTCATTTTTCTCTTTTATTTTCAACCACATATATTTTAATAAAATAATATTACACGTAAATACAAAACTTTTTACTACTTTTAACTACACATTCTCCATCAAATCACCATTCTAAAATGCATTTAAAAAAAAAAAAAAGAGAGGAGGGGGGGATGGGGTGCTCAAACGGGCTCATAATAAGAAAATACTCGCTTCATAAGATTAAGGGATATTTTACTTTCTTTCTAACTTTTATCATATTTAGCCTCTGCTTGATATCTATTAAATCAAAACTCTTTTTTTTTTCAAATTCATTTTCAACTACATATTTACATAATAAAATATTTTACATGTAAATTAAAAACTTTATGTGAGAATATAGTGACTCGCGAGTTCACAATATGTCCCCATTTGACTCTCATTATTTGATATTATAATTTTTAGAATAATATTTTATAAAGAATGTGTGGTTAAAAAGAAATAAAAAGTTTTGGATTTATGTGTAATGTTATTTTATTGAAAAATGTATGGTTTATAAGAAGAAGAAAAAATAAATTATAATTTTAATGGGGTTAAATGAATGTTATATATCTGTCAAAATATTTGTCCATCATTATTTCAAAAACTCACTTTCAATCACACATTATTATTTTGTACGGAAATCTAAAACTTTTTTCTAATTTTTAATTACACATTCTCAAAAAATTCACAATTTCAAAACTTAGTTTTATTAAGCCCTTGTTTAATGGTCATTATTTTGAAAAATGATGTTTTGTATAATGATTTTTTGGAGAATGCGTGGTTAAAAAGTAGAAAAAAATTTGGATTTACGTGAAATATATTTTATCAAAAATGATACTAGTATAGAATAATTGCACAGACTGGTGCTCAGATGATAGCACCTGATTAGTTGTTCTCACTTTAATTTTTGTTCAATATCTAATGAAATGTTGTTTGTGGCATTCTGTTAACACATCTGTGCAATTTGTCTCTACAAATAGCATTGTTCATATTTTATTGTATGATTAAAAATTGGTATAAGAATTAGAGAGTTTTATTTTAAAGGAAGACAAACATGTGCCAAATAATGATAGATAAGCAGGGGCTAATTAGTAAATAGGTTGTGAGTCTTACTAGCATGCTTCCTACTGAATTCGAAGTGGTAAAACTTACTTGAAACTTAAAAACGAGATTGAATCACTTGCTTTTAATTTACTTGCTTTTCTCACTGTCTTGTACTCACTTCTTGATCAGAAGTCAATCACAAAGGAAGGAGTTTGTCAACCACAACCCAAATACCAATTTAGAGACGTAGATCTTACAAAATCAAGCCACACACCTTAAACTCAGCCCCTGTTTGGCCCCCATTATTTTGCATTTTTGGGGGTTGAGAATTTTTAGTATAGTGATTGATTTTAGAATGTGTGGTTAAATTTTTTTTGATTTGTGTGTAATATTATTTTATTTGATGAACGTGGGGTTGAAATGAAGAGAGAAAAATTTAATGTAATCTAATGTAATTTAATGGGGGCCAAACAAGGGCTCAAATCCACGTACTTCATTTGATTTTTTGTTGTAGTGGAAATTACGTAACAATTGTGGCTTGCGGGTGCTGGTGGGAGGTTAAATTTCAAACTTAAAAATTAGGCCCCGTTTGACACCCATTATTTTGAAGAATGAGTTTTTGAATAGTGATTGATGTAAAGAATGTGTGGTTAAAAAGTAGGAAGAATTTTTGGGTTTATGTGTAATATTATTTTATTTGAAGAATGTGTGGTTAGAAATGAGTACTGTAGAAAAATGAGAATGAGAATGAGATAAAAAATGGGTGTCAAACAGGGGCTTAATCTCCTTCCTCCCGAAATCATTACATGCAAATCAAGTCGGGTTAATCGACATGGATTACCTGTTTTAACCAACATAGGTGTATTATATTCTGGGTTTTATTTCATACTACCGTCATCACATCATCAACGAGAAGAAACACTCAATTCAATCTAAGGATTAATCTACTTTGTCAGAAGGAAAATGATAAAAAAATTGGCAAATGTGTATTTAGCAGTAGATAATTGAATGGAAATCTGACCGTGTTTTAAATTATATAATGCTATGTGATATTAACCAAGAATTATGTCAAGAAATCCTAGCACGATTGTCATTCTAGTCCCACCGTTACCCTTTCCCCGAATTTAAGGTTAACTCAAAAAGTCACGTACGCTCCAATACGCACACCTGCTCCCCCTCTCTCTTTCTAAAATAGGAGGGAAGCACTATTCATTTTCAAAGCTCCCCCGCTCTCTTTAAACCCCTGCGCGTCATTTTCAGGCTGTTCTTTTGAGTTCAAATTTTAACCCTCCTTGCACAAGTTACGTTCACCTCTTTCGGTCCGTGCAGGAGTTTCTAGGGTTTTAACGCAAGAGACAAAGTGGTGATCTTTCAATGGCGGCGGAGAAGCTACGCGATTTGAGTCAGCCAATTGATGTTGCTTTACTCGATGCCACTGTGGCCGCTTTCTATGGCACCGGATCTAAAGAAGAGGTCTCTAATGCTTTCCATCTACCTTTTCTCGTTCCTTTTTTTTTAAATCCACTGTTCACTTTTGTCTGTGTATGTGTAATTTTCATTCATAAAATTAGTAGCAAATGTGGTGCTATTCGGAGTTTTGAATGAGTATAGCATCCTTCATATAATTATCAGCATTTAAACTCAGTGAAATTAAGATATCATTTATTTCCTGAGCTGCTAAGTTGATTATGAGTTTTTTGTTCGGTTCACTTGAGGTTGAGTGAAATGGAATTTTTACAGACGTTGTAAAAAGTGAGCGGTGACTTTGGCTCCCTTTGCATGTGATTTCGACACATGTATCTGAGACAGAGATGAAAATAAGAGTCAGAAGTGTATAGAGGATATAGAATGTAAGAGAACATAAGAATAGTACTGTAAATCAAATCCTGTGCAGTTATTGGCATTACATATAGTAGCTATGAATATTATGTCCATGTTAGAACTTACTCACCTTGTTGTCTTTTTCCCTTTTTTATGACGCAGAGGACTACTGCTGACCAAATCTTGCGAGATTTGCAAAGTAATCCTGATATGTGGCTTCAAGTTGTTCACATTCTATCTAACACGCAGAACTTGAATACCAAATTTTTTGCTTTGCAGGTTTGTTGCATGAGCACTCTTGCATTTTTTTTAGCCTTTTAAACTTCATTTATGACATAAATAATTGTTGAATTGTCGTGTTCATGCACACCTCTGTTTAAATTGGGTGGGTGGGAGGGGGGGGGGGGGGTAAAAATCAATATTTTCATTCTTTGACTTTTATCTTTTTAAGTGACTTTCTACTTTCAAAAATAATCTGATTGCATGTTTTTTAATCAGCTAATCTCCTCCGCAAAACCTTCATATTGCAGCTTTGGGTTATTGTAGTCTTAGAGAAAAACATCTTTGTGCTTCACCTGCATGCAAAAGCTATTTATGATGCCAAATTTAATAGTTGGCTTAGTTCCGAAAAACCGTGCCATGTTATGAGTACAAGTTTCTCTAATTATTGTTTGGAATTGAATCTCCTCATGATCGTGCGTGAGGTGTCCTCACTTGAGAATTACTATCATAAGGCTTTCATGGATTCTCAATGGTCATTAAAGATTTTGATTGGATCCTATTACTATGGAACAATGAATCTTTGCTGCCAATGCGGGAGTTGATGATTAAATTTAACTTTAATCAATCAGATTTATGGACTTCATGAATGATTCGCCTCTGACAGATTAGCTTAGAACGATGATATTTGTCTTCATTATTTGTAAATTGCTACTTGTCTTGCCCATTGACTCAGTAGGGGACCCACGTTGTTTTGAAAAACTGAGAAAAATTGGAGTAACTTCTTTCTTACCATTAATCTTTGTGTCTTGATAATCTTTTTGGTTATTGACCTCGCAATCAAAGGACATCAATGCAAATAGCAGAAATTGTTTTATTCTTACAATATTTGTAGATACTGAGGATAGTGGTCGCTTGCTTAACCCCCATATACAGGTTCTAAAAGGTGTTATCAAGTATAGATGGCATGCTTTGCCTGTTGAACAACGGGATGGCATGAAAAACTATATTTCTGAAGTTATAGTTAAGGTATGATCCCCTCTTTTTGGCGGGGAAAATTGAATGATATGCTCTTTCTGTTGCATATTTTCTGAAGAGCGTGATTTCTGAACTTTTTCCTCTACTTGATTGTTGAGCTTAGCTTTCAAGTGACGAGATCTCTTTTCGGCGGGAGAGGCTATATGTCAACAAGCTCAATACTTCATTGGTCCAGGTAATGTAGTTCCGATTCCCAAAATATGCTCACTAATGGGGCTTTCAGTTGCATTTGCACTCACTTATTTATGCATCAAAATGAGCCTTCTTGGTTTTGGCTCTTTGTGTTATCTATTATGCTATTTGTCTACATGTACAGATTCTGAAGCACGAGTGGCCAGCCAGGTGGCAAAGTTTTGTTCCAGACTTAGTTGCAGCAGCAAAAACAAGTGAAACTATTTGTGAGAATTGCATGGCTATACTGAAAGTGAGTCAATAGTTCCATCTCTCCATGATTTTTTTAATAAAGTACGTGCAGTTGACGGTGTTGTTACTTGTCAGCTTCTAAGTGAAGAGGTCTTCGACTTTTCAAGAGGTGAAATGACTCGACAGAAGATTAAAGAGTTGAAACAATCACTAAACAGGTTACAATTTGATATATTCTCTTTGGAACTACATTTTCTGATGTATAGTTAATTGGCAGCTAAATCTTCTTTGGTAGTCTGTTGACTGACACATTTTAGGTACTCAACTTATATTAGCATCAAGATATAGGTGCCAATTCGATTTGTTTATTTCTGTATTCATGTGTGCACCTAAATTCTTGAGATTCTGCTTCTAGTTTAGCGTCGAATACTTTCATTCCTTTTTTTCTCATTATGAGAAATTTGTTCTCTCTTCACAGTGAATTCAAGCTTATTCATGAGTTATGCTTATACGTACTATCAGCATCGCAAAGAGCAGAGCTTATTAGGGCTACCCTGGCGACATTGCATGCATTCCTTTCATGGATTCCTCTGGGCTATATATTTGAATCGCCCCTGGTTGGCATCTTATTCTCTCTTCTTGTTGATTGTCTTGTGGAGTAATGGTGTTGGTGATCTTTTCAATTCACCTGTGTGCTGGGAATTTGGTGGCTTTTGACATTCTTATACATTTTAATAGTATTTCAAACCCCAAAGTTTGTTCTTTTGTATGACAGCTTGAAACACTCCTTAAATTTTTCCCCGTCCCGGCTTATCGGAATCTCACCCTTCAGTGCCTGACAGAGGTATGACTTTTTTCTACTGTCATCTGATGCAATTTTCGATGGAGCATTCCATCCTGAAATTAATGTTGGTTGTTGCATGTGTTAATGTTCACAGGTTGCTGCTCTCAGTTTTGGGGATTTCTATAACATGCAGTATGCTAAAATGTATAGCATATTCATGGTGCAATTACAGGTATGTAAAGAGAATTTCTTTACTTGCAATTTGAACTTTCACTCTTTTGAAGTGTGACGGACTTATCTCTTAGATCTGAAAAATTAGCATTTGGAGCTTGGTCTTCAATGTTTAAATGACAATATTGATGTAATTGAATAAGTTTATGCTGATTAATATGCGGTCTTTTTTGCTGATTAGAACATCCTCCCACCCAGCACTAATATTTCAGAGGCTTACTTGAATGGCAGCACTGAGGAGCAGGTCTGAATTTAGTTTTATGACAACTGCTCTACTTTGATAGCCTCTTGTATACTGATTCTACCCTTATCCTTTTTCTTCTCCAGGCATTTATTCAAAACTTGGCCATGTTTTTCACATCATTTTACAAGGTTACTCCATCCCTCTCCCTCTGCAATAGAAAGTGAACACAGACATTCAGAAAGCTCCAATGGACGAATTAATTTACTTTTCATTGAACGAAACAATACAAAAATTGCATGAAATGAATAAACAGTCATTTTTTTGTGAAAGAATTACTATAGTCAATTTGTACTGTTCAACTCCTACTATGAATGGTAAACCTACTTTAGAATCTGTTTGTTAAATGCAAATTAAGCAAATGCCATTTTTTAATACCCTCAAATTTATGAATTCCTCCTAGGCTTGTGATATTGTGGTTTCTTTTCTGGTAGGAAAGCTTGTGAATATTTTAGCTTGATTTAAGATTACAGTTGCATTACCTTGTGTGCCACTAATTAAGTGTGGACAGTAACATACCTCATTTGAACTTCTTTTGTTACTAAACAAATTGGAGCCATGAGCATGGCAATTTATATTTTTTCCTAAATCGTCCTAAATTATTATAATGATGGACGATGCAGTCTCATATTAGAGTGCTGGAATCTACGCCACAGAACATAAATGCGCTAGTAATGGGTCTTGAGTATCTCATTAATATCTCATATGTGGATGACACCGAGGTTTTTAAGGTACTGTTATCGTGCATCCACTGTGTTTTCCAACTTTATCACTATATTGGCTCTAATAACAACTAAGTTGCTGTTGATTTGATTTGTCAGGTTTGCTTGGACTATTGGAACTTGCTGGTTTTAGAGCTGTTTGAAGCACATTGTAATCTGGACAATCCTGCAGAAGCTGCAAACATGATGGGATTGCAGGTGCAATCGATTATTTTGGCCCCTTTTCATCTTTTCTGTTGTTTTAGATCTTTGAATACAATCAATCCATCATTTTTTTTGTGAGTGAGGTTGAATGTCGTAATCCTGTTTTCCTGTTGGTTATATGATGCATGTAGGTTCCAGTTTTAAAGGTGAAGACTTTGAAAGACTAGTTCTCCTAGTTGCATTGTTTAGATAGTGTTTTCTTGTTGTGTATGATGTAGTACATCACAACTACAATTGATAGTTTCACTTTATCTAGGAGTTTGTCTTTTTTAAATTATCTTTTCTAATTGTAATAAGTTTATTCTTAAATTTTATTTAGATTATAATTAGTTTATTTTCTTTTAGCATTTAGTTTCCTTTTATTAAGAGAATTATGGATAATTTGGCCTATAAATATAGGGGTATTGTACACTTTTTAATCAATCAATCATAAATCAATACAAAGCTAGATTATTCCAATATAATTCTTATTTTCAATTCTTATTACAAGAATTTCTAAACGCTTCCGCACCAAAATTGGTATCAAAGCAAGGAATTCACCTTAATCTGATGGTTGAGGAAGGTTCGAGTGGCAAACAAATCATCGACAACGAACGGAGGTTTGAAAAAATTGAGCAACGACTAGAAGGGATGGATGAAGCTCTTCGCAATATCACGCAGATGCTAACTGCAATGACTATTGAGAAGCATCATGCACCCATGGCAGAATAGACGGGTGGGCAGGAATATGTACAAAGAGATCAACTCAGATTCCGACGATGAGGAATGAGATGCTAATTTGAATGTAAGAAATCATGGAGTTTCAGCAAGAAGGGAGACGCGCCCTATTACCCAGCCCAACATTGACCCAGGTGTGGGGGAAGGACTCCGGCCCCTTGCAGATAATCGATTTCGGCAGCAGAACCCAGAAATCCATGATCGAGTTGCCTGGATCGCGAATCCAGTTGTGAATTGTGACCCTTGCGAGGCTGCCCCTCTACGGTTCTACGAGCGAAGAAACAAGAGAGATGAAGGTAACTTCTGGCGAAGGGTTCCAATTGGCGGCGACGAGGAGCTGAGTGACCGACCGCAAGCTCCGACGGAAAATCTTGAGCAAGAGGCAGAGACGCGATTTGATTTCAGGGAAGGAATCAATTTTGACCTACACAATTTTAACCGTGGTTACAATGTTGATCGTGGTTACAATGTTGACCGAGGAGTTAATTTTGATCGATGTCCTAATTTTCAGCCGAGGGATAGAGGCTTTCAACAAAGAAGGCCAAGGGGTTTCAATTATTCATCCGAAGAAGAAGATAATTTTCAACCAAGGGCTAATAATCGGAGTACAAATGTTCAAGAATTTAAGATGAAGATGGACTTGCCAAGTTTTGACGGCTGATTAAATATTAAAGATTTTTTGGATTGGATCCATATCGTCGAAATTTTTTTCGACTATTTGAATATCTCGGAACAAAGCCAAGTTAAGCTCGTGGCGTATAAATTAAAGGGTGGAGTTTCGGCATGGTGGGAACAATTTCAATTTAATCGTCAACGACAAGGAAAATGTGTGCAAACTTGGCCCAAGATGAAACGGTTATTGCAAAGACGATTTCTCCCCTCAGATTATGAGCAATTTTTGTACTAGCAATATCAGAATTGTTGACAAAACAATCGAACAGTAAACGAGTACACAGAGGAATTCTATCGTTTAAATGTTCGAGTTAATTTGTCTGAAACATAAGCTCAATTAATTACTCGATATATAAGAGGCCTAAAATTAGTCATTCAAGATCGACTAACTCTTCAAGAGGTTTGGACCATGACAGATGCAGTCAATTTAGCAATGAAAGTGGAAAATCAGATGAATAGGACCACAGCCCGTACTCAAGGCAATTTTCGACGGCCAATTCAAGAAACTTATTCTACTCCAAAGGGTGCAACGACATCAGACAGCAATAATAATAACAGTAAGGGTATAACACCAATTCAGAATTCGGCACAGAATCAAAGTGGAACTTCAGCTCCTGTTCAATCTAACATCCAAAACAGAAACCAAGCACAGCAACGAACAAATAATGACCCTTATGCGCGTCCTAATTTTGGAAAATGCTATTGGTGTAACCAACCAGGACATCTTTCAAATAGCTGTCCAAACAGGCGATCCATTAACATTGTAGAAGATAGCGAAAGTGATGAACAAAATTTTGAAGACGGTGACTATCAGGATGGTAATGTTGCAGATGCAGATACTAGGGAAGAGTTGGCGTGCATTGTCCAACACCTTTTACTTGCACCCATAAAGCCTGATAACTCACAACGACACAAAATCTTCCGGACTCGGTGCACTATTCGTAGTAAGGTATGCAACGTAATCATTGATAGCGGTAGTAGTGAGAACGTCGTTTCCAAAGCAGTGGTAAAAGCTCTAAATCTGAAGATTGAGAGACACCCTTCTCCATATAAGATTGCATGGATTAAAAAAAGCTCAGAAGTTCAAGTTCTAGAAATCTGTAAGGTTCCTTTGTCGATTGGGAAATATTACAAAGATGAGATCATGTGCGATGTGGTGGATATGGATGCTTGTCATATATTATTGGGTCGTCCATGGCACTATGACGTTGATGCCACTTATAAGGGGTGAGATGACACTTTCATATTTTGGTGGTTTGATAAGAAGATCGTTTTAGTACCACAATCTCAACATTTGGAAAGTAATCCCGATATCAAGGAAGATAAACCACTTTTTACCAACATATCAGGCCCAGAATTCTTTGACCAAGTAAAAGAGTCGAGCACTATATTAGCATTAGTAGTTAAAGGTCACTTGGAAGCAACTATACAGATTCCGGCCAAAGTTCAAAAGTTAATTGCTGATTTTGCTGATATAGCACCCGATGAGTTACCAAGCGAGTTGCCCCCTATGCGAAACATTCAACATCATATTGATTTGGCAACGGAGCTAGTTTGCTCAACTAACCACATTATCGAATGAGCCCAGTTGAACATGAAGAGTTGCAGCGACAAGTTAATGAGTTACTTGATAAATGATTGATCCATGAGAGCATGAGTCCTTGTGCAGTTCCCGCTTTACTCACTCCAAAGAAGAATGGCAGTTGGTGAATGTGTATAGACAGTCGTGCTATTAATAAAATAACAATTAAGTATTGCTTTCCCATCCCGCGTCTTAATGATATGCTCGATAGATTACAATGGGCAGTTGTATTCACCAAACTTGATTTAAGGAGTGGCTATCATCAAATCCGTATTCGAATTTGCGACGAGTGGAAGACGGCTTTCAAAACCAAGGATAGTCTCTACGAGTGGTTAGTGATGCCATTGGGCTGTCGAACGCACCAAGCACGTTCATACGATTAATGAACCAAGTTCTTCATCCTTTTGTGGGAAAATTTGCGGTGGTTTATTTTGATGATATTCTTATCTACAGCAAGAATGAAGATGAGCATTTGTCACATCTTAAAGAAGTTCTCTCCGTCCTGCGAGATAATAAATTGTATATCAATCTCAAAAAATGCATATTTATGACTGATCAACTTTTATTTCTTGGCTTTATGGTGGGAAAAGATGGTATTCAGGTTGATGAAACAAAGGTGAAAGCAATACGCGAATTGCCAGCTCCTACAACCATGAGAGAAGTTCAAAGCTTTCATGGACTAGCAACTTTTTACAGGCGTTTCATTCGAGGATTCAGTGCAATCATGGCACTTATTACCGATTGCTTGAAAAATGGTCAATTTCAACGGGGTAAAGTGCAAGAAAATAGTTTTGAGGCAATAAAAACCAAGTTATGCACTACCTAACTTCGAAAAAGTATTTGAAGTTGATTGTGATGCTTCAGTTATGGGAATTGGAGCAGTATTATCTCAAGAAGGTCGCCCAGTCGAATTTTTCAGTGAAAAGGTTAGTGAGTCTCGACAAAAGTGGACTACTTATGAGTTAGAATTTTATGCCGTTATTCGGGCTTTAAAGCATTGGGAATATTACTTGATACAATGAGATTTTGTGTTATTTACGGATCATTATGCTTTGAAATTTATCAATTCTCAAAAAACAATGAATCGAATGCACGCTCGGTGGATCACCTTTTTACAGAAATTCACTTTTGCTATAAAGCATAAATCAGGCCAATAGAATAAAGTAGCAGACGCTTTAAGTCGACGAGCATCTCTTTTAGCTACAATTAGTACAGAAGTAGTAGGGTTCGATTGCTTAAAGGAACTTTATGCAACTGATAAGGATTTTGGCGATATATGGACTCGATGCAGTAATAGAGAATTTATACCCGATTACCTACTTCAGGAAGGATTCTTATTTAAAGGAACGCAATTATGCATTCCTCGTTCTTCTTTGCGTGAGCACTTGATTCGAGAATTGTATGCAAGCGGATTAGGAGGACATGTTGGTCGAGATAAGACAATCAGCTTATTTGAAGAAAGATTTTGTTCAGCGTTGTCCAATACATCAGAAAGCTAAGGGACAAGCTCAAAGTACTGGACTCTATACCCCATTACCCGTTCCAGAAACAATATGGCAAGACCTCACTATGGATTTTGTTCTCGGTCTTCCACGAACTCAACGAGGAGTTGATTATGTTTTGATTGTAATTGATCGATCTTCGAAAATGGCTCACTTCCTTCCTTGTAAGAAAACTGCAGATGCTTCTTATGTGGCTAATTTATTTTTTCGTGAGATCGTTCGCCTACACGGCATTCCTCGTTCTATAACTTCTGATAGAGATGTCAAGTTTCTAAGTTACTTTTGGAGGACATTGTGGAGAATATTTGACACTTCTTTAAAGTTTAGTAGCGCGAGTCATTCACAAACGGATGGACAAACAGAGGTGGCTAATCGAACTCTTGGCAATATGATTCGAGCAGTCAGTGGAGATAAACCAAAGCAGTGGGATGTTGCCCTTCCACATATTGAATTTGCTTTTAATAGTATGCTTAATTGATCCACCAAGAAGACTCCATTTGAAGTCGTGTACACTAGTGTTCCAAGACATACAGTAGATTTGATTCGACTTCCGAATGTCAATTCTAATGCAGAAGAGTTTGCTGAACATATTTAAAGAATTCATCACGAAATAAAACAAAATTTAGAAGATACTAATATTCGTTACAAGATTGCTGCAGATCAACATCGACGCCTTAAGCTATTCAATGAAGGTGATTTGGTGATGATCCATCTCCCCAAAAATCGTTTTCCTGTTGGCACTTGCAATAAGCTTAAAGATAAGAAGATTGATCATTTTCACATTCTTCAAAAGATTGGCGATAATGCTTACAAAGTTGATCTTCCCGCTAATATGAACATTTCTAATACTTTCAATGTTGCTGATATCTTCGAATACTTTCCTCCAGATGAGTTTTTCTTATACCCACAGAACTCGAGGGCGAGTTTTATTCAAGTGGAGGGGATTGATGTAGTACATCACAACTACAATTGATAGTTTCACTTTATCTAGGAGTTTGTCTTTTTTAAATTATTTTTTCTAAATTCATTTTCTAATTGTAATAGGTTTATTCTTAAATTTTATTTAGATTATGATTAGTTTATTTCCTTTTAGAATTTAGTTTTCTTATTTTAATTTCTTTTTATTAATAGGATTATGGATAATTTGACTTATAAATATAGGGGTTGTACACTTTTTAATCAATCAATCATATATCAATACAAAGCAAGATTATTCCAATATAATTCTTATTACAAAAATTTCTAAACGCTTTTGCACCAGTGTGAGTCCTTGCATGACTGCCCAATGAAAAGAAAATGAAATAAGTGATATATTTAATTAGGTATCTTGAAATAGATCTTAATATTGAGAAGAGTAGAGATTCAATTACTACGATGTCATGGTTCTGATGAAGATACCATGCTGTGAGGAGCATGAGCCATATTAAGAAAGAGGGTTGTGTATATCATTGTTAGTAATAAAGAGCCAATCACGCAGTGTTATTCTCATAAATTTGCTCTTCTCCTAAAGCTATTGCTAGTGAATTTGGTCAGCTAACGATTATGGCTTCTTAGAAACTGTCTGGCACTCTCGAAGAATTGCACAACTATTCTCTTGATAGTGATCGAAGGTAAGATAGTTCTAAAGAGAATTCGCTGATGCCTGATTTTTGTATTGAATTATCAGATGTTTCCAGCTATGGTTGATTCACAAATCATGCAGAGGCGACAACTTTATGCTGTTCCAATGTCGAAGTTGAGATTGCTTACAATATGTCGCATGGCGAAGCCAGAAGAAGTTCTGATTGTTGAAGATGAAAATGGAAATATAGTTCGTGAAACTATGAAAGACAGCGATGTCCTCCTGCAATACAAGGTTCTCATTCTTATTGAAAAGAAGATCGATTGGAAAAGCTGAAAAAAGTGAAATATGTTTTTAACATCACTAATGTGTGTAAGAAGTTATTGTGATCCCTTATTACTAGCCTCTCAGAATGCATTTGAAAATTCTTTTGGTTGACATTGTCTACATGTGGAAGGGCTATTTATTGTCTGTCTTACATTACAATGCCCAATTTTTGGTGACAAGGGGACTGTAAAACCATATCCAACTGATCAATACATGTATCTTCAATGCTGGTCTCTTAAGGAAAAACATGCAAATGGGAAGCATTGTAATCATTTGACTGGGTGGGGTTCTCTTTTGGATGGTTATTCATGAAACAGATCCTCTGTCCCTCACATGCACAATTTGAGTCTTAAGCATGACATGTTAGCTGCATTTTTTTGCTGCAGTCTCAAGTTTATTCATAAGAAATAATTGCCCAGCCTTGTTAGCGTGGTTTTTAGGTAGTTTCTAGAGCTCTCTAATTATTTAAAGAACATTGGCATGCTTATCATTGCCAGAAGTTAAAATTAAAATATGCACAAGACTTGAATGAGCAGGACCTCGTGAATTACTATTATTTGGTTTTTTTTTCTATTGAGATGGAGTGTGACCTTGATAATATGAAATGCTTTGTGCTGATATAGATTCGTCTATATGCTTGCGGAGTAGCTCTATTGCTAGTTCACATCATATTTCCTCTAGTTTTGCTTTGGGATTCGTATATGATCTTGTTCGCTCTTTTGATGATTCACAATTGGCAGATAATGAAGGAAACGCTGATCTACTTGGCACATCTTGATCATGTGGATACTGAAAAGCAGGTGTGGTTACTAGCAACGTCTCTCTCTATCTGTGTGTGTGTGTGCTGTTTAATTTCTTAGCCTATGAAGTATAAACTGACCACTCAATGTGTCAACCAGTACCTAGTATATAGACGTTTGTTTTTTCTACTGTTGTGGGGTGGATTATGACAAATTTGAAACGACTTAACTCAGATGTAATGAGTTACACAGTGAAATAAATGCAAATATTCATAAATCGTTCTAAACTCTTTGCTGTTCTTCTCTGGAAAAGAAAACCATGAGCTTTGCCTAATGACCATTTGGGAGGTAATTTCACTTGTGTGACGGAAAAAATCATAAAACTCCTGCAGTTTAATTCTCTAAGATAGAGGACACATTTGAACCACTTCATTGCATTTACTTGGGAGGTGAACATATTATTAATTGTGCTATTTCCTGGTAGTATAGTTGGACTTTCCAATGATCCTTCTAATGGGGTACATGTAGTTTCAATTTCATCAAAGCTTGAGTTTACAGTTGATCTTTGTTTTGAGGAACATATACTGGCAATTTATCTAACAGCTTATGATAGGCCACTTCATATATTTGGTTAATGCTTATTGATGATGTTTCTTTGCATCAAAGGATCCTATGAGACATACGTGGTGGAATTTCATGTATTTGGTTAAATATTTAATTTTTTCATAGCAGAAGAGAGTCGGGTAATTCTATGGAATGCAAATATTTGATGATTATCCTTTTTTTCGTGCAAGAAGAGAGTCAGTTAACTCTGTCACCATGTATCCTTTTTCCAGTGCAAGAAACTTCAAAATATTTATTGGGGTCTCATATATTGTCTGGGACTGTGAGCATGCCAGTTTTACATCCTTCACATGATCCATTTTTTGGAAGGCTTAATGTTTTGTTGTCATCTCTTGCCAATCAAGTTTTCATTGTGTTTATGCTTTATTAATGGGTCTGTTATCATGCTATCTTTACACCACATTGATCACTTTTAAGGATCATTTTATTCTTATGCATTGTTAATCCTTCTTCTTTTGGAAATATTTATTATGCTCCATTTCCTATGCCCACAGCTTTGAACTAATACATGGTTGGATGCTGTGTTATCAATATAGAATTGGATCACTTTTCTAGTAGATTAGGCTTTATCACTCGTGCAACGTCTATTTCTTGGATATGGATATCGTTGCTAAATGAATCTAATGTATTGTTTTAATTGTGTATGGATACAGATGTTAGAGAAATTAAGCAAACAACTAAATGGAGAGGATTTTACCTGGAACAACCTTAACACATTGTGTTGGGCTATTGGGTCTATATCTGGGTCAATGGTTGAGGAGCAGGTAGGTCACATTTGTCTCTAAATATTTCTTTCGTCTGGCTTAAGGCATGACTGATTAGTACCCTCCTTTATCTACGTCATTCTAGTGATGGATTTTTTCCATCTTTAATCCCTAGAGTTGAAATTATTGCTAATATTGGAGTAGGCATGACTCACGAGACTTTTTCTATATTAGCTTATGGTTAAAATTAATTTATTATGTGTATATAGTCATATCCCTTGTTTTTATTGCCCCTTTCATCTTTTAATATTATCTCACATTTAAATTAAACTTTAGATGTCATAGTAGTCCATGACTTATAAATGACTTAATACTTGCTTAATTAGATACCAATCTAAGAGTCATGGCATATGTGATTTTATCTCGCATTACCTTTAAACTCTGAATTTCTTACCTTCTATCCGCTCTCATTCAACAGTTGCCTCTGACATTGGAATTGGTATTTCACAGGATACTATTGTAGCTCTCTGTGTTATTCTTCATAGGTTTCAACTCTTTAAATTGTGATTTAATTTAATCTGTCTTTCGACACTGTGATTGTTGTCACCTTTTTGTTACAGATCATGTGATGGTGGTACTTACATTTCTGGCAGGAAAACAGATTTCTGGTGATGGTGATTCGTGATTTGTTGAACCTCTGTGAAATCGCCAAAGGGAAAGATAACAAAGCTGTCATTGCTAGTAATATAATGTGAGAATCATGATATTAAGGTTTTTATTATTACCTAAATTCTCACACGAACCAATTGAATGCTGCATGAGGTTTCTTTCACAATTTAGTGGAAACTTATCCCGTTTCTAATTTCTTGGACTTCTAGGTATGTGGTTGGGCAGTACCCAAGATTTCTGAGGGCCCATTGGAAGTTCTTGAAAACAGTTGTGAATAAGTTGTTTGAGTTCATGCATGAAACACATCCAGGAGTTCAGGTTGATTCTTTATTTTTATTTTTTCAATTTCGTCTGGATGAAAAGGGTGCACTTCCGTTACACGATTTTATCACATTTTTGGAGGTTTACTACACAGATATTGTAATTTTTTTTTTTCTTTTAGGACATGGCCTGTGACACATTCTTGAAAATTGTTCAAAAGTGCAAGCGTAAATTTGTTATTGTACAGGTTAGGTTGCTTTGATCTTTCTCAAAAGTGCTGCCTTATGGTTTATGATCGATAACATCATGATAACAAAAAACATTGAGAGTTCATCTTTTAATTTCAGGTGGGGGAAAGTGAACCTTTTGTATCGGAACTCTTGACTAGCCTTGCAACAACTATTGCAGATCTTGAGCCTCATCAGATTCATTCGTTCTATGAATCTGTAAGTCTCTTTTATATTGCAAGTATTTGGTTCCATGAAAGGTTTTAACTACTTTTTTGTTGTTATAATGTTAGTCACAGCCAGAATTTTTTGTGCGGGACATTAACCGTTGCCACCTTCCCTCTTTAGGTTGGCCAAATGATTCAAGCAGAATCTGATCCACAGAAAAGGGAGGAATATTTACAAAGATTGATGCGGCTTCCTAATCAGGCAAGATCCTTGTTTATCACACTTCTTCATGTAAATGGATGCCTGCATTATTCACCTCTCTTTCTGTCCCCCTTAATTGGATCTCCATAGCTTGTGGGTAATGTTAAACATTGTCTTCTGCAGAAATGGGCTGAAATTATAGGGCATGCCCGCCAGAGTGTGGATATCTTGAAAGATTCGGATGTCATAAGGGCAGTGCTTAATATATTGCAGGTATGGTTTCTGAATTAGCCTGGGATCTTTAAATATGTATGATATATGATGACTAATAGAGAGCATAGTGATAACTTATGTCGTGCACGTATTATTCTTTTTGAGTTGATGGAAAAATAGTATTTCAAGGGAAGTACTTAATTTATTGCAGGTATGGTTGTGGAGTAAGCCTGGGATCTTAAGGGGGTGTTTGAGCCCCATTAGTTTTGAAGAATGTATTTTGAAATAGTAGATTGATGGAGAATGTGTGGTTAAAAAAGAGGAAAATATTTTTATTTGCATGTGATATTATTTTAATGAAGAATGCCTGGTTGAAAAGAAGAGAGAGAGAAATGTATTTGAGAAAAATGGGAATCAAAAATCCCCTAAATATGCATGGTATATGTTGACTAATGGAAAGCATAGTGATGATAACTTTTGTCTGATAGTTTTTGTCATGCACGTGTATTATTCTTTATAACTTGATGGAAATTTAGTATTTTCAATTATTTTGTATCACTTTTGTTCCTCTTCCGCCCTTTTTTTACTTTTCAAAATTGTAATCATGCGAGTTGTCATCCTTGTTCTCACGAACAGATTCTTATGGATTTTTTATGCTGCTTGGCAGACAAATACAAGTGCTGCCAGTTCTCTTGGAACATATTTCTTGTCGCAGATTACCCTGATTTTCTTGGACATGCTGAACGTGTACAGGTATGTCTAGATTTTGGTTCTGTATATTTGCATCATTTATTCTTTAATCTACAAAGTTTTTTCGTGGCTCTTTATTCGGTAAGTTCGGTTTTTAATTGCTGGGCTTATATTCCATGCAACAGAATGTACAGCGAGCTTATATCTACCAGCATTGCTCAAGGAGGGCCGTATGCCTCCAGAACATCAGTTGTAAAACTTCTACGGTGAGTTTTCTGATACTAAGAGCATATTTGAGCCCCATTTTTTTGTCCAAAATGCATTTTGGAATAGTATTTTGATGGAGAATATGGTTAAAAAATAAAGATAAGTTTTTGGTTTGCATTCAATATCATTTTAATGAAGAATATGTGGTTGAAAATAATATAGAGAAAAATGTATTTTGGAAATAATGTGGACCAAACTAAGGTTAAATGTCTTGTTTCTGAGGCACAAGTGATTTTCAATTCTGTGCTTTTTTCAACAGCTCAGTCAAGAGGGAGACACTTAAGCTCATAGAGACATTTTTAGACAAAGCTGAAGATCAACCACAGATTGGAAAACAATTCGTGCCTCCAATGATTGACCCAGTACTTGGTGACTATGCCCGAAACTTGCCTGATGCAAGAGAGTCAGAAGTTCTCTCTCTTTTTGCCACAATCATAAACAAGTATACATTGTTTTCTAGTTATGTTTATCTTACCTGTTGGAATTATATTTGATGTTGATTCTTTTTCAATGTTAATTAATGTCCTTCTGTGCATTGTTTGTTAATCGTGTAGATACAAGGGGACAATGATTGAGGATGTTCCTCGCATATTTGAAGCTGTTTTCCAGTGTACTCTTGAGGTTGGTGATTCTGTGTTTACTCTTGAGTCCCAAAGTGTTGTTATGTTCTAAACGGTGTATTATCCTTGTAGTGTTTTATAATGCCAGTTGCCAACTAATAGCTACTATCCCGTACATTCCTTTGTTTTCCTGATTAATCCACAGATTGAAAATTAGATGCAAAATTATTGCCTGCCACCCCAAACGCACAAACTGGTGTGCATTGAACACACACACATGCATGGACATCTATATGTACTCACTCGTGTAAGTAGATATATGCTAACTCATGCAACAAAATAATTCAAAATTGTTGCCTGTCATCCCAATTGGATAAGGTTGAAAATGAAGCATCTATGCATTGCTTTCTACATTCTTTCCCTCTCTACCTCTACACTCCATCCGTATGCAGATACACATGCTTATTTGGAATTGATTCTCTCTCCATCATTCACTGGTTTCTCTGTCCTGCTTTTTCCTCGCTCTTCTTTGGTTGCCTTGTTTTCACATTTTCTTGTTCGCCATTGTTTCCCATTCTCTCTTCCTTTTTTCTGAGCTTCTCCACTTTCTTGTTTGGCTGCCAATTCATACTTATATAAATAAGAAATTACAAAACGAATCTATGAGTTATCTGCTTGAATTTATGTATGAATCTAAAGAATGAAAATAATATTTTGAGAAACAATACAATTGTCTTGAGTTACAAAAATATATTGGTTGAAAGTTGAGGTTATCGATTCATCCTAATGAAATTTAGTAGTCTGGTTGTGTCATAATCACTTTGCTGACGTAGTTTACTCCATGCTTATGATGTATATTAATAGAATAAGCCTGATACTGAGTTGACTTCACTATTGTTTACAGATGATTACGAAGAACTTTGAAGATTATCCCGAGCACAGGCTCAAGTTCTTTTCATTACTTCGTGCTATCGCTACTTACTGTTTTCCTGCTTTGGTTCAATTGTCCAGTGAGGTTTGTTCTAAACTTTCAACGGTGATAATCTCTTTGTGATTTTATGGTGATTAGAGTTATGGAATTCAACTTAAGTTACTGCAATTCACTTCAAATATTCTTCCACGACAATTTTATAACGATGTGCTTTATTCTTGTCTGTGGTGGTCTGCATCAGCAATTAAAGCTTGTGATGGATTCCATCGTTTGGGCTTTCCGGCACACTGAGCGAAATGTTGCTGAAACTGGACTACACCTTCTATTAGAGATGCTGAAGAACTTTCAGGTGTGTGTTTCTCCGTATGTTTTGTGTTGTATAGATTATTTATGCTAAATGCAGCATCACTCTTGCTGTGGTTACCTTGCAGGCTTCTGAGTTCTGTAATCAGTTCCACCGGAGTTATTTTTTGACCATTGAGCAAGAAATTTTTGCTGTTTTGACGGACTCCTTTCACAAGCCTGGGTTTAAATTGCATGTACTGGTGCTGCAGCACTTATTTTGCCTGGTAATATGTATGCTCATGTTTCTTCTCGCCTTTGTGTTGTCTTTTGCCTATAGCATGCTAATTGCGATCGTAATGAATCTATTACAGGTGGAATCTGGTTCCTTGAGTGAGCCTCTACGTGACGTCTCAACAGATCCTTATTGTTGTCCAAATAATGGTTTTTTTGTCCGTGAATATACCATTAAACTTTTGAGTACTTCCTTCCCCAATATGACGACAACTGAGGTATAAAAGTTAAAACTTGTGAAGCATTGTTTATATATGAGTGCAATGTTCAATGGCTTTATAACTTACTGGATCTTTTCAGGTGACCCAATTTGTGAACAGACTCTTTGAGTCACGAATTGACCTTTCAACTTTCAAGAATCACATACGAGATTTTCTGGTGCAATCAAAAGAATTTTCAGCCCAGGTGAAGTGTTACTCAGTTACAGGCATTATTGCCATGGCTTATGTTTAAATCCCCCTTCTGTTTCTTCAGTAGATGTTTAGTTTTAATGGTGCGTTGATCACAGTGAATGTGTTCCATGCGTTTAACTCCTCCCCTACCCCCCACCCTTCCTGGGATCTTTCACAAGGTGGAACACAACACCCCCGCCCCACAATTTTTTTTAGGTGATAGCTAAGATATTAAGGGCAAGTGTGGACACTTCTATTCATGGTTTCAACTTGTTTTTACATTCATAAAACCCCTTAGATGAATTCTGTCTTTCAGCTGTCCTGGGTGGAGTTTTCGACTTGGATAATTTATTTTAGTTTTCCTTAAGTCCTTTAGGAGGCGAGATGTTGGGTTTTTCCTTTTGATTCCCTTTTTTCAGTCCAATCTTTGGGTTACAGTTGAGAAGTCCAGGATAAGCGTGAAAGAAAAATCTGATTAGGGTTCTGTGTGCACCTTTTTTATGTTTATAGAAGCTTTGTGCCTTGTTCCCCTTGGATGGAAATATATAGTATAAGGTTAAGAATGATTTATGATGAATTTTGAATAAGACATATTCGAAAATAATTTATATTGCTTAAAGATGTCTCTCCTGATCATGGAGAAGTTAGATTTTAAGTACTTTAACTTTAATATTATTCTGTACCATGCAATCCTCTACCGAAAACACCATTGGCGTTTTACATGAAAGGTAGCTGGTTTTTTAATCTTGCTCTATTGGCATGTTGCAAATCTTATTTCAACTATAAAACCATGGTGTAGGACAACAAAGATCTCTATGCGGAGGAGGCTGCTGCTCAGCAAGAAAGGGAGCGACAACGTATGCTTTCCATTCCAGGCCTAATTGCACCCAATGAGATACAAGATGAGATGGTGGACTTGTAAATGTCGGAAAATCTTGCTGCGTTAACCTAGTTTCATGGATTTTAACTCTAAATTGGGGTTTGTCACAGAGTTCACTCACATAAATTATATTAAGGTCTGATTTGTATTTTTCTTCCCCCAGTTCTTTTTGTCACATGCCCAGATTGTTGTCTTATTTGAAGCGGTGAGCAGTGGAGGTGCCCAGGCACAATGGATTCGCAGCTCAAGGAAACATTTGTTGGGTGTAGAGTAATTAGATTGTAATGTAGGAAATACAGCTTGTGCCATTGTAATTGAGGAATGTTTGAACTGATTGTTGAAATGGCCTCATCAGGTGTGGCTTTCAGCAATTCAAAATAGGTCTAGTGTATACAACATTGCAGGTTGTGCAGAAATCGTTTTTGTTTTGGCTTTTTATAGAACAATTATGTATCTTGGAATTTAGAGAGGTCTGTTATCTTACTGCCTTTTTTGTTGGTTTGTGGCACCTTGTATTGATGAGAAAGTGATCTGTCTCATTCATGCTGTACTTGTACCGTTTGGTGCCATCTGCTAGTGTTTTATTCTAGCTAAGAGATAAAATTTCGAGCACCGTGATCTTGGTAACAAGTTATTCGAATTTTGGTTCAATTGTTATAATTCAGTAGTTCTATCCATTTTTCATTTTTTTGCTAATTTCACTATTTCGACGTAATCTGTGACTGTGAGGTAGAGATGGCAAAAAAAACCGCCCCGCCCCTCCCCGACGGTGCCCCGCCCCGAATGGGGCGAAAAAAACCGCCCCGAGAGGGTTGGTGGGGCGGGGCGGGGCAAGGAGGGCCGCCCCGTCTCGGGTCATGGGGCGGGGCGGGACGGAGATGCCCCGCCCCGAACTCGCCCCGTGAACCGTTTAAAAAAAGTATCCATGTATTCTCTGGTAGAATACATGATGAACAAATATTTTTTGGAAGTAGAGTTATGGATTTATGTTCTTAAATTTGTTGAACAATTTTTTTTGGAAGTAGAGTTATATTTTTCCTTAACCGTATAACTGGAAATTTTTTATAGCAAAAAAAAAAATTATAAAAAAAATAAACGGGGCAGGGAAACGGTCCTGCAACGCGCCCCGCCCCGCCCCGCGCCCCGCACCGCCCCGCCCCGCCCCGTCTTAGACGGGGCGGGGCACGGGGCGGGGCGAAGCGGGGGAGTGGCGGGACGGGGCGGGATAGGGGTGCCCCGCCCCGAACCCGCCCCGTTGCCATCCCTACTGTGAGGTGAATTTGTTGGTTATGAATAAAGGTTTATTTGTGTTGTGGAATATGTTACGAGTTCTATGCCAAAAGTAAGAACCCAAAACCTGTAAATTTTCTACAAAGCAGAGAATTCTAAGTTTGCTGTTGGAAAATTTGGAAGATGGATGACTAGTTATTAAGTCAATAACAGCATCTGAGGTTTTAATGGGACAAGCGTGTTGGATGCTTGTGCCACTGCGACTTATTCTTAGATCTTAACTGTGCTACGCATTTGGGAGCGTTTGACATGATACTGGAATAAGTTGGGTTGTAGTCAATTCTTTTTTTTTTGATCGGTAAATAATTAATTATATTGATCAAAGCGAAGTTACAAATACTCCGGACAAGCCGGGGCAGTCAACAATACATAGAAACAAAGGGCCCAACCCCCTACAGTTGGGTTGTAGTCAATTCTTTACTGCTGTGAGAAAGCACGAGCAATGGCACCCCAAATACTCTGAAATGTGAGAGAGCTCGCCCTCTCTTGTGCGACATCTGGTATGGTAGGAGAAAAACAAGATTTCCTCGATGCAATTTGTGAACACGGGCTTCAGTAATACCCATTCGAACTGGCTGCACGTTCTTCGCATTCATCAGATAAGATGTTGGGCTGCACATTTCTTGACTTGTTGACTTACCTGGGCATTGCTAGGCAACATCTCTTGTTGAAAAATTATTTTGATGAAACGAACTACTAACTAAATTTATTCGAAAGAGTGCCTTTCTTAACTACAAATATCTACTGATGGGGAGAAAATAGTTGCTGCCTGGGTGACGGGAGGTTCTAATTCATCCACCTCTTGGTGTGCTCCTGGTGCAGGAATGCTGAAACTAAACATTGATCAGCGGTGCACAAGGAGGGATTTATAGGTTCGGGTGCTTAATCCGCGACCACCTAGTTTCTGTTGTTGCTGCAGGTGCCATCTTTGATTTAGAGACAGCCGAGTTGATTGCTCTTCCTGATGGTCACTGTCTGATGTGCAACTTGTCTTCGCACGTTAATATAGTCAAATGTGAGCTTCTTGTCACTTTATACTGCTAGCTAGATAATAAAGTGGTTTACAACTTAGCATGTATGGCTACCTCTTTACCCTGCGATATGCATTGGGTTGATTCTTGTTGTTTATTTCTTCTTTCGTATGGGACGGTTTATCTCAATATAATATGGTTCGAATTCAAAAAAAAAAAAACTGCAAGCATCCTCTAACCCTGCGGAGTTGAGTGAAACCCTCAAAAAGGATGTCCAAATTACTGGAAGTCATTTACTCTGCGTTGTAGCTAGAAAGTGCAATCTTTAGGGATAGCATCGAGAGCAAAACATAATAGAAGAATTATAGCTTTCATTCAGAACTCCCCAAAATGAAAATTTAGCACCTTATCAGAATTCCTAGTCCACCAATATAGACAAACAATCAAAAATAAATGAATATTGTTCAACGTGATACCAAAAACTACAAAGTTCTCTGCCATTTCTTACAACTAAACAATGTATAGAGACCAACAGTTTGTATGTTGTTTATAAAAGGTTGATTGAAGAAAAGAATTCAACTGATGTATAGATTTATAGTAAACTCACTTCGAGTCCATCCGATTGGAGCAGAGAATTTTTTAGAATTTCTTGTGCCAGCAAGGTATTGAGATAGACCAAAACAGCACGAGAAATTTCTGAAGCTCCTGCGGTGAAAAATGAAAAGGAACTTTCAAGGAAACTGGAATGAACCCCCAATCTGGTTACTGCCTGCTGGAGGATTGATGGCCACCCATAGGAGGGATATTATGATGGCAATAAGTCCTGACCATACAAATACAATTGTGGGAGTTCTCCCTCTTCTGCCCATAAGCCCTTTTGCAAAGGGGTAGAGATGTGCCAAAACCCAAAAACTGAAGAAAACTCCTCCTAAAAGACGGCTCCATTGTGGTATAACACTGTAAATTGTGCGGCTAAATCCAATTGCTATGGCTATCAAATTAACCATCATAATGGTGATAGGCGGGATCATGAGGGATGTCCATTTGACGAGATAGAGATCAGTAAATTCGTCATCGTCATCATCCCCAGCTGATTTCGATGTCAAGGTGAAAGAGATCTCGACTCCAGCAATAACTTTTAGCAGCCCCTGAAACACGGCAGCCAAGTGAGCACTAGTCCCCCCAATCAACCAGAACTGTTCGTTCCTCCACCACTCTTCTAGTTCAATGCCGGCCCACTTGACCTCAAGCACAGCGAGCATACAGAGTGTTACAGTAATGATCAAGAGGTATACTAAGAATGTGACATTGAGGGTTTGAACAATAAACTGGCCAGAGAAGAGGGAAAGTGCAGGAAGAAAGCAGTAGACAATTAGGAAAACCGAAGTGAAAGGATAAATTCCGACGTTGAGGTATGCGATTCTTTGCAAAACCTTCATTTTTGAGCTTGCCAGAAGGGCATTGTTGCGGGAGAAGAATATTTCGACTGAACCAGTAGCCCAACGAAGGACCTGATGAAGCCTATCTGTGAGATTGATAGGGGCAGTCCCACGGAAGGCATCACGCTTAGTCACACAGTAAACTGATTTCCATCCCCTGTTATGCATCCTATAACCTGTGACAACATCTTCTGTAACAGACCCATAAATCCATCCAACCCGCTGTCCCCATTCAGTCTTCTCCTCATACCAGCAGGAGATAACACTGATTGCCTCTGCAACAGTCGACGCATCAAGAAGATCTCGGGGAAAGGTGAGAGCACCTGGCGGTCGTCCATTCTTCACAGCTGGATGATCAGCCAGAGGACGACCTTGAAACTCTGCCACCGGTATTGAATCCATCAATAAATTAGAATTTCCAAACATTTTTGGAGAAAGTGAGAGGTTCATTTCTTCGTCGTCAGAATCACCCATTCTCAAGGATCGGTTCTCGTCTGGGGAACTAGCAACTGTGGCATGCTTTCTCCGCCGGCCAAAGCAGCGGCTGCACCAGCCAGGGCTGTGTTCTTTGGACCGAGGTGGATCAAAGCCATAAAGAGCAACCCGCCTAAAGAGACAACCGGTTCCAACATAAACTGGACCCTGTAGCCCATCAAGAGCACGCATGTTTCCATCGAAGAAAACAGTATTGCGATTGGCATAGCGATCGGATGGGTCAATACCTTCAAATCTTTGAGGAAACTGCACATAGCATAGACGATCACCACCTCTATCCATCATGAAACACATTCCTTCCCTCATGGCTTGGGAGTTGTAGATGTAGTGGTCACAATCAAGGTTAAGAATAAAGGGGCCATTAGACATGATTGCGGAGGCTCTAACCAGAGCATTCATGGCACCTGCTTTCTTATTGTGATCATATCCAGGGCGCTTTTCACGGGAAACATAAACAAGCATGGGGAGACGAATATCAACATCAGTCAGGTCAATCAACCCACCTTCTGCTGTTCCCTGTAGTGGTTCATCACTTGGAGGTTTCAACATCACCTGCATTATTTGAACAAGAGGTTATTAGTTATATGACCGACCACTTGTTCTTCACAGTCGGTAAGCTTTCTGGTGTTGAGCTTAAATTGCAAGTTAGAACAGGCACACAGAAATATTTGGTTATACCTGTATTATTCCCGCATGATCACCTTTAGAGTGCTCAGGTGCAGGATTCTGCCAAGTTCCAGGCCAATGGGTTCCATCTGCCATCCATGTAGCTTTCTTGACCTTGATAACCTCTACAGGTTCATCTCCTTTTGTCTGTCTCTGTTCCTTCATGGCCTTAAGTTCCTCCCTTGCATGATAAGCATCAGATCGGCGCCGTATAGAGTCTGGCAGGCTATTGATCCGAACCTTAAACTCATCATACTCGCGCTTTACTCGTCTGCGGTCCTTGACAAAGTCTTGACGCACCTTGTTCTTGTAAGGATCTTTCTTCAGATTGAAATAAGTTTCTGGATTCCTTGGTTCAATGTTGTGCTTGCGACAAAATGGGACCCATATATTTGCAAAACTTGCAGCTTCTGCCATGGCTTCGAATGTCAAAAGTGCCCCTCCATCGTCAGAAACATAACAAGCAAGCTTTTCAACTGGATAATCGGTAGATAGTATAGACAATATGGTATTAGCAGTGACAAGGGGTGGTTCTTTCTCTGGATCTGCTGTAGAGACAAAGATATCTATGCCGGGAAGATCAGACTTGCCAGTAGGATTGCTTAAACTAGGCATTTCAAATTTCTCTTTTAAGACATTAAGATCTGTAGCTCGATTAACGGGGCAGAGCTTTGGTAGTTGGTCAAGAATCCAAGAGAAAGTAAACCATAATTCACAAACCACAGACATCCCCCAGAGCCAGACAGCGTCATTGTTGGGGTGCTGGATTCTCCACGTCAAGAAAAACCCAAGAACTACCATTCGTATAACAATAAGAAGCCTGTGAGCAGAGACGAAAAAGGAAGTACAAAGTTTAAATTAGCATGTACTCAGTATATGGACCATACTACAACGCATGATATGTATGTCGTGCGCCAAATGGTCATGAAACGATAAAATGACTATTTTCCCTTGGTATTTCAAGCTATAATTATTCTAGTTAAAAGTGAAAAACACACCAGCAACATTTTTGAGAGTTCCAAATATCTGAAGATGCTCAAGTGCGTCTTAACATCCGAATTTTGAGCTAAAGACTATAAAAATTAATACAACATCAACAAAGTCTTATTCCCAATAAATATGTAGTCAAGTGAATCATTTTTCTCCACTCTGTTCAATTCATTGCTAGTTCTAATGAGATATCCAAATCAACTAGATCTTTAGCAATAACACTATTAAGTTAAGAGAATGCAATTAAAAAATGATGATCAGCTCCCATTTTAAAAAATGTATCGGATGGATGCAAACAACTCTGTCTACATTTGAGAATCAACTACCCTGGAGCTATAAGGGAAACCAAAAAGTCCGTGCTCGTTACCAGTTTTTCGATCTGAAGATTAAATAGATGATAAGACGTTTTGCATAATCATGAGACATCTGTGCAAGGACAATGGGAAAGAAAAGTACAAACCAGAATCATATCATAACGTTTGAAGAACAAAACATGATAGAGGATGTACCTGTATGGGCTAAGTATAGCAGCTGGAATCTTAAGTTTGCGAGTAAGCGGCCTCCATGGTTTGTTCACTAACTCAGTAGGTTCAACAAAGTCATCATCTTTCCCGTTCTCAAAGCCTCCCTCCTTTGGCCATATAGCGTTTCCATATCCATAGGTTCCTTTTGTTTCAAACAGCCACCGGTTGTGATCAAAATCTCCCGTCTGACTTCTCATTAGTGCTGACTTTGTTGATTTCATCAATGACAACCTCCTCTCCATTCTCGACATCCCAGATGGCGGTGGGAGTTGAGGAAGTGCTCGCACAGTTTCCATTGCTTCATCCAAATCAGTAGTCTTATACTGCTCCTTACACCCCGGGCAAATCCCATCTCCAGTTTTGATCACGTCCAAGTAACAATCTCTACATATCTTGAAATCACACTCACACGGGAGGATATCATTTCCCCTTTCATCACTCATGACATTGCCATCACATCCAGGAACTGCACAAGACGACCCTTTTGCACCAGCCATTTGTGGATGGTTTGCTTCTGATTCAATAACCTTATCCATAAGATGAGCTCGTGTAACGCTGTTAAATCCACCAGTGAAGAGTGAACTCGACACATATTGCTCTTCAACCCTTTGAGAGATGGGATCCATGGGCTGGTTATCTGGAGTTGGTGGCATGTGCACTGTATAGTTCATAAAATCAACACTTCCAAGTTCGCTATCAAGATCATCCCTTGAGTAACTGACATATCGACCAGATGAAGTCCTCCGAGCAAATGTCACATGTGGGGGCAGTGGAGGCTTACCATTATGCGAATCCAGCACATCCGATGATGCTGTTGATAGATTGGATCTGCTCGCCTTGAATGATTTTGATGCCATTTTCAAATACTAGTATTAGAATCTACACTCGATGGCCCTGCACCACATTTACAGATTAGTAGAATTCTATTTTATCTGTAGCTGTCTTCCTATGATTGACAATCTATTCAAAGCTAAATACAGCAAGAGAGAGAGAGAGAATTCTAGGCGAATCACGAGCAAATTTAGTCAAATGAAATATTAACAAGATCTAAAGAAAATATTTGGCATTGTCTGAATTGGATCCTAAAGTCAGAATAAAGGCATAGAGCTTCAATCTACTGAGCAATCCGGAAACAATATCTATAAATTACAATCAGATCTTTAATAAAGATTTAGAAAATCAAGTTTAAAAGGAAAAAGTGATACACATACACAGTAGCGAGTAAAAAGGAAAGATCAGAGCACCATTTCAAGAAAGAACAATCAGCTTCATATTCCTTCCAGTAACGAACAAAATAATTGAACTGCTTTTTATGCTTGTTAGTTATGGACAACAAGCTCCGAGTACACGTATTGATATTCATATTGAAAGTATGTATATATCAATTGAAACAATGTACTATTATACCTTAAAACTGGGGTCGAGACTCAGACAAACATATATGACATGGGTTTTCCACCGCCGGGACGGCTCCCCACTTTCTTCAAAAGAGAGCTTCTTCCTCTCCTTCTGACCCTGTGTGTTTATATTGTAGTACAATGTCATTAGTTACCACAGTTGACAGGGCAGCGTTTTACTGTCTTTAAGGATGTTGGCACACGATGACACATTTACAGTTGTTCGTGCAAAGATTTCTTTATGGTCCTCTTTAAAGTCAAATGATAGAAAAACAAATAAATGAAAATATAGTCATAATATTTGCAAAATATGAAACAATTTCTAAAATCCCATTTAGCCTGTTTGATTTAACTAGAAAAATTTGATAACAATCGCGCATTTTAGGGAACATTCAACTTTTAAATCAAGCATTTCATCATTTTTATCAAAATCTACTAAAAATTTAATTTTTAGCAAAATCAAACGAGGGCTCAACTTTAGATAAATATCATAGGTTCTCGTGTCGACAAAACAGGTCAAACATCTTATTTCTAAATTCAATATTTCATTAATAAAAATAAGTATTCTAAATTTGAAATCGATGAATATGAAAATGCAAGAATGGGAGACGGTGACGCGAAATTATTCGTAATATATTGTTTGGGAGGATACCATTTCGTAGTTTAATCACATTGTTTACAAAATTATATATAAGTTAATTTGGAAATAATTAGTCCAGTACGTCCGTCGGTGATCCGTTACCTGGAAGTTTCAATGGCATGTGACAAACAACTAATTAACAACCAATATAATATAAAACAATGATTATGATTTTCATGGTTTGCACGTCCCAGGCTCTAACCATGTGGGCCCTAAATTCCGTAATTTAAGGTTGGAGGCGTGGAATTGGAAAAACATGGCCTCATCACATGCCATATCATTTTCTCTCTCTCTCTCGAACAATTAAAATATTTCAAAAATGCCAAAGGAGAAATAATAAACGAGTTATCAAGTTCGAAGACAGCTGCATAATGGGATGATGTTCACACAATGAACTTGATTACGTGAATTGAATTTCGCATGAAAAGAAAAAATAACGTTATACATAACACTTTAGCCAAATGGTCTTACACTATATTGTTCCAAGAATTGAGATACACAATACAAGAAGAAAGAGAAGCGAAACGGAAAGACGCTGCAATAAAGAATTAAGAAAAGAGATGTGGGTTTGTACTATTGGCAAGTCTACAATCACAAGTACACAGACTTCTTGATTCTTTCACCACACGCTGTGACCTCCGTACATGAAGCTTCATGTTCACCAACTTACCGGCCATCTGTTCACACCACCAGGAATCAGAATTATTAGTTTAAAACTTGGATGCCTGCTTGGTACTCTTTCATTCAACACCATCATAATAACCAGCACTTGCGAAGAAGGAATGAAATCCTAAGCAAGCTATGAATAGAGAAGGTCCCCCCCAATCCAAACAAGAACAACACACACTATCAATGCAAACTATTCTTCTTTATCTTATTATCAGACTCTACTAGTATTCCCATTTTTTGCTATTGTTGATGTTCGCAATGCCTGCTGTGTGTCATTGAGATTTACAGGAAGAAGAATGATACCACATTAATATCAAAATTCTGAACTTCATCTCTGTTCCTCCCATTTTGTAAAAAACTCAATATATAAGTATCAAGCTTTCAGAATCACATCGATGCCTTTCTAACAGTGGACAATAATAAAAAAAGGGTAGACAAAAAAAGGTCTCCTTTTTATCATGTAAAGTGAGTGCCCATCCAACCCTCCAAAATAGGGAGAGAGAATATCCAGAAGTTCAAAAGAGGCACCCAGAAAAGGGGTCCATCTATCTTATTCTACTCTTAAGCATGGGGCAAACAGCCAAAACCAAGCCACCATTCCTTCAGACAAAATACACATATTAAAAAGTGTAGCATCCATCAATGGGACTGTGTGAAAAACCAACTCTTAGTACGTCACTTCTTGCAAAATAATTTTACAGATTGAAGCAAAAGAACACTAAATAATGATGGCAGCATATTAAGAGTAAATAAACATAAAGAGTAACACACCATTCTCCAAACCAAGTCCTCTGGCCCCATTGGTTGAGCCGGGTGAGAATACAAGAAATGTCTCGAGTGCTGCAATGTAACAATGTTTAAATTCAATTCAATTTCACATGGTTTTACCAACTTAGATCCAGCAATCGAAACAAATCAAAGTAGCTGAACACATGGTGTCCAGGGATTGGAAGTTTGTTTCATATATTATAAATGGTGTAAGAAGAAATCATTGCAGCCCTAATTCCAACACGAACGATAGGTTGAAGCATGGGGAGTGAGATTAGCTATGTTAACAAATTGGGGATGCACATACCTTGGCTAAATTCAATTGCATCTCTCTGATTTGAGCAGGACTAACACTTCGCAGAAATGTCAAGAGCCATCCTGGCTGCAATGCATCGCCAGAAGAAACAAATAAAGCTATCTGCAAGTAAAACAACACCCTCCATCATCAAACAAAAGCCTCGTGAAGAATTTTATTAATATAAAACACGTAACATATAATTTTATGACAAAGCTGCTGCTTAAAAAAATTCAATAGCTATTATTATATTTATGTTATAAAATTCATGTGGGAAATCTTCTCAAAGCCATTTCATTAATTTCTTCAATCTACTTCTCAAATCTTAGGACATCAATCCTAGTATTTCTTTCAAGTAATTTATCGGAAAATTGAAATTTCAGATTATGAATATACTATGTTGATCCTTCTTCTTTCAAGTCATCAACTCATGTTATCCATGTAGGAGATGCACTGAAAAAACAATTTGAATGGCCAAATACATGCTTACCTTCCGATAGTCAAGTATGCCCTCAAAAGGAAGCTCCAATTCATCACTAATTACAACAGGAATGCACCCACTGACAATTGCATCAAACAATCTAGCGGATGAAGGGGTGTCACCAGCTGGACTAAGGCAAAATATAGACCTGCTCACCAACAAAGCAACAAAGTAGATAAGAAACATCATTTTTATTTACTATAATGCTGAAACATCAGTAGGCATACAGTTCAAAAGTTACTTTCTCATGCCACTTTGAGCTGCTGCTTTTCCTGTCTCTCCGGCACTGCCCTCCTCTATAACCACATCCTTGGCACTGCTAAGTTCTGTCGTGAGTTTAGCACGAATTTTCCCACCCTGGAAGCATAAAATTAAATTCTAAGAAGTTTGACAGACAGGAAATGAAATATATGCATGCCCTGTCCAAATGAATTGGATAACTAGGACACTTTAATATAACATCCTTAGTGCGCCCCCAACCCACCCACCCCCTGTCACATCCTTTGTTGACCCCATCTAATTCAATATATAATGGATTTTAGTAGGAAATTAGAACCATCTAAACAGAAATAAACAATTTTCTTGATCCTGGGATGAAACCTTACAGCATTTCGTTTCAGCCTTCCACGGAAAAATAGCAGTGTGTTTCTCTTTGAATCTGAAAAGCATTTTGAGTCACACAAATCGACATTGGGAACATATGGAAGTATTAAGTCTTTTTCAAGGTAAACTTGTCCGGGCTTGTACCTTAAAAAGCCAAAAACAGTCAAATATCAGCAGCAATAAATTAATATGTTTAGTGTACTACTCACAACTGAAGTCAAACACTCACCAGTTTCCTGTTGAGTCCATATCTGGAAGGAGCCAAATCGCATTCTTCATAAATTTGCGAACAGATTTAAATGACCATGGATGGTGAACTGGAAGTATGTGATCTCTACCCTCAGACCGCTTCCATGTCGGCTGGTCTGTGACCCACTTCAGGGCTTCCTACATTCACAAATTGTTAGACATTCCACTTATATGATTACAACCTACATGGATCTGAGAATTTCAAGATGAAACAGGTTCCTTTTTTAGCAAGTAAAGTCCAAACAGAACAGTGTTGAAGTAGAGATACCCAACAATGTCAAGGACAACAGAGAGACAGTAAACAAAATCCTTTTTTCGGTCCTCATCTGAGAACCTATCATCTGGATTTAGAGTTCCAAAAGAACCCAAATTTCAGCTTTAGATTTAACATATGTGACATCATATTACACATCTAAAAATAGATACCTAGTTATACTGATAGAATGAGAAACCCCTTCATACATGCAAATATTCTACCCCCAACAGATCAACATTCACTATCCTCTCGGATCTCGTCCCGTGAAAAATATGTACTTCTAAAAATGCCAAAACATGTTAAATTTTACACGCACCAGATAAAAAGAATGCCAACAGAAGCTGGATGCATTCAAATGAACCTTACATAAAGTTCACGGGTAGCTTACCTGCTGTCACATAGTATATTTAAATCTTATTAAGAGGATGAGTATGATGAATGGCTATCACATCCAGAGCATACAGGCTACAGCAACTCTTAAAATTACCCTTCACAGTGCTTAAATTTTTACAGGAGATTAAGCAACAGACAGAATGCTATATATCAGTACATGATATCATCCAACAATTCTTGCTGAGAAGTGAAGGTTCCCCAATGGTCAACTTTCATAATTCACGGTCAATTGCAAGGGATGAAACGCCATTAAAATGCACAAACTCGCTAACTGCAAGAGCATACTGATTTCTAGATCTCTTTTATTTCAGTTAGGGCTTCCATTAGTTGTAAAATAGGTGCAAGTAATCATTCAAATGAGCAAGAGGAAAGAATAAAAAGCAAAAGTATTTGGGAACGCACTCACACCCTATAAAGGGCCTTGCATTGTTGTTTCTTCAGCAAAAAGAAGCTAATCGTCGTGAAAAATGGAATGTAGAAAAAATCAGCTTCCTCCTGCTTGTGAACTCTAACTACATTCTTCAACAACCTCTCAGATTCCGGTGCTATCAAATCGGTCCATAACCAGTAATCAATTGAATGCTACAACAGCAAATTACCAAAAAAAATTCCACATAAATTATAAATTCATACGAAATCATTAAAAAAAAATTCGGAATAATCAATAACGAATTACTTGTTCAATTAATCGATGAACAGGGCTGCCATTTGAAGTGAGATTATGGGTCTCTTTATAAGTATTTCGAAACAACCACAGCAAATCATAAGTAAATTTCGGCGGCATATTATACACATAAACCCTAATAGGTGAAGATGGGGGATAAAACGAATCATCATAAATCCTTCGAGTCTGTTTTCGTGAAATCAAAACATCTATTTTTTCAACATCCTGTTGGGTAACAGTACCAGTCACGGTATCATCCGTAACTGTAGTATGAAATTTGGAGTTGATTAGGAATTTCTCGAGGGAGGATACGAAGGAGTAATCAACATTAGGGTTTAGAGTGGCGTGGGGAACTGTAGGGGAAGGGGAGAAAACGTAGAAGAGGAGAGAGAAAGCGAGGAGTGAGAGAATGAAGATCAGAAGCGGAGATCGGTGAAATTTGGGGGTGGAGGAATGGCGTTTTCCGGCCATCTCCATTCACTGAATTACACATACGCACGATGCCATCTACTCAACACTAGTAGTACTACTGCCAAACACGTGCTTTATAAATTGTTGGATAATTGTAGCAGCAATCCCAAATTTCTTTTTTTCCAAACTTTATTCAAACATTTCATTTATGCTACGCACCATCCCGAAGCTTTAAGATAGTCACAACACAAGGACAAAACGAACAAAACGATTAATTCAATCGTTAGTTAATCTAAAAATGAAAGAACTTGTCCTCATTTGGCTCCCATTATTTTTCATTAAATTATAATTCATTTTTATTTTTCATGTTATTAATCACATATTCTTTAATAAAAAAATATGATACATAAATCCAAAAGCTCTTTTTTTAACTGCACATTTCTTTAAAAAATTATTATTCATCTCATTATAATGTGGAATAAAGGGGACCAAATGGAGGCCAATTAAAAGAGTATTTTCGTCACTTCACCTTTTCAGGTTTGCTAAACATCCAGAGTTAAATCCGTGCTCAAATCCCGGGAACACGTGTTCATACACAATTGGCTAGTTTGAAAAATAACAACAAAAATCATCCAATCAAGTTCTGACACAACGACCTTTTATTTTTCCTGGATTTGGCCATGTTCTTTCATCATTTTCCTAAAAATTTATCATCGACCACAACATGCTGACATGACACATTAATAATTATTAGTCGACAAAAAAATTGATTCAAATATTGAGCCCCCAAGTTTAGGCCACCTTTTTATATCATTAAAATGAAAAATATAATCGTTATCCATCACATCAACATATAAATTCAAATTTTCTATCTTTTGTATGGACTCCAATAACGACTATATTTTTCATTTTCATTTTACAATAAAGTGGCTCAAACAAGCCTGAAAGCCACCATTAACTTGTGCATGAATGAATCAGTGTTTAGTGAATCATTTCTCTAGATCTGACCCTGGAATAGATCCTTCAAATTGCATAAAAAAATGAGCCCATAACAGGAATGGAGTGGACTTCATTTATGCATTCAAATATTCATCTACACAAGACAGTAGAAAATCTTTCTATAGTTTTTCAAGCAATTATTTTGCAGATTAATCGACAAATAGTTTACAAAAATATCTTCATATAATGCAAATAAAAGTTTTATTCTCGTACGAAAAAATAGTAGTTCCTTCGTCTCTTGATGGTTCAAGCAACACTAAATATCAACACTACCTAAACGAGCCCGACATCAACATTGTCAAAGGCTTCATTAATTTGCGAATATCATGTGTTCGATTCAAAGGTTAATGAGATCATCTTTAGGTGGCTGTTGCTTTTTATTCGGATTCGACCCTGCTTCAGATGTGCCACCAGCTTTATTTCCAAAAATCATTTCATCAAGATCATCCATCATGTCAACGTTGTTCCCTCCCTGACTCCCAGTCCGAACACCTGCTGGTTTTCTTGTTAAAGTTTCTTCTTTTCCTACACGGGGTGAATCATCAGGCTCAACAGCTACGGGTATCATAGCAGGTTCTGGCTCCTGTTGAACAACCAATGGTTTCTTCATGTCTTCGTATTTTGACAATACCTTCAGAATTTCATCGTTCACATTTAGTGCTTCAAAGAGCATGGCCTCATTATCTCCAGCTGTTTCAATAATTTTCTGAACAGTATATTGGGACTCACGACACTGATGTAAAAGCGTGATGGTCAAGTCATCCTACTCAACAAATCGAAAGTGATCTCATGTGAGGAAATAAATAAAATACCCGTAATTTAACAACAAACAAACCATCTAGAGCCAAGGGAGTACAACCTTTAAACATTTTCTAGATGCAGCAAAACATGGAACGGTATGGTATAAATAAACATAGGGCACATATTGCAAGGATGGGTTACGATGAAGATTATCCAACTAGGTTGCATTTGGGGCACCTGATTAGACCATAGAAGAAATTTAGTAGAAATTATACTGGATAGTATTAGGTAGATGGTAGTATGGTGATTTAGGTGTATAGTATTCTTTGATTTTTCATTCAAGAGAATGCCTACCATATACCATAATTCGGATCGTGGAAATGGGTTTAGGCCAAATAAGAAAAGACATAGTAAATAACATTCTTTTAAATGAAAAAATAAATAGTATTATCCACCACAATACCATCTACCTATTAGTATCTATTATAATTTGATACTATATTCATTTGTCTAATCCGGTGCACCAAACACAAACCTAATGTGTAAAGTCAGCTAAACGATGAGATTGTAGGTTTTAAAATAATTCTGAAAATGTCGATTTGACATATGACATTCAATCGTCATTCAAAATGTTGTGAGAAATAATATTGAATAATTCTAGGTAAAGGGGTGAGAAGAAAATCATATGGGAAAAATGCTAAAGTTAGGGAAGTTCGGAGTTCCCATGAGCTCCTTAGGTAAAAAGAAACAATGGCCCTAAAAGCCCATATTTGAAAACCATTATTTTCACTCTTTTTTCTACACTCATTTTCAACCACACGTTCTCACAATAAGCCCCCGTTTTAGCCACATTAAAATTTTCATTTTCATTCTTATACTCATTTTCAACCCCGCATTTTTCAATAAAATAATATTTTTCATCAAAGTCAATAATTTTTCCTTCGTTTTCAACCACACATTCTCCATCAATCTATTATTCCAAAATACATTCTTCCAAAATAATGTGGCTCAAACACACCCTAAATATTCTACATGTAACTCTAAAATTTTTCCCTACTTTTTAACCACACATTCTCCTAGAAGACACTATTCAAAACTCTATTTTATCCAAATAATGATTGTCAAATAGGGACTAAGATTTTAAAAGCCAGTGAATTTATGCAACAAAGGCACAAAAACAAAAAATTTATGATTACCCAAAAAAGCTTTACTTTGATGCGTGTGAGATTTCATCTACATGCAAATATACAGGCACGGCACAAGCCAAAAGAAAAATAAGAAAAGAAAAAGGTTGCTTATGATGCAAAGAGCAAATGGATGAAGTTTTTTATAATGCAATATTTTCTAATATACTACCTGGTAACACACTGAATAATTTATGCAATTTTATATAATACAATATCAAAAATAAAACTAAATCTTTTTCACATCTAGCCAAACGTGCATGTGTTGAGGTAATGGCATTGTCTGAATTGGATCAATTACACTGATGATTGGCTACCAGACCGGACTTTATGCTCTAGATGGTGTTTCCTTTAAACACAGATGAGATTTGTTGATAAATATACACGGCTTTATAAGGCACCGTTTGCTCGTGGTGCTCTAAAATCTAAATGCTGTTACAACATCTAAACTGTCTAAAATGAACCGGGTGATGTTTCAATGGAACTTTTGAGCTTAGTACTGGATTTGGGAGAATGCAGGTTACTCTAACATGGTCAGATTGTGAGCACTCTGTGAAACTTTAAGCAAACAGATACAAATTACTCTCATCTGGACACTTTCTCGTGTAACTTTTGTTCGAGTGGCAATGCTACATGTTAAAATAAATTTCAAATGAAATATATAATGAAATTAAGCCCCTGTTTAAGCCACATTATCCAATAACTCATTTTTTGGAATACTCACTTACAACCACACATTCTATCAATAAAATAATTTGCACAAAAATCAAAAACTTTCTTACTTTTAACCATGCATTCTCCGGGAAAAAAACAACTATTACAAAATTCATTTTAAAATAAAAATGGGGCTCAAACAAGAGCTAAGTTGGTAAAATTACCTCAAGAGCATCTTGTTGTGGTGAAGAGGACAAGACAGTGCTAAGCAGCTCTATACTGTTTCTAGCCACATCAAATGCCTCTTTTGTTTGTTCAGCTGAAAAGGATTGCACAGGGATATCGGGATGGAACTGTTGAGCACCATTGGCATTTGATTCTGAAGCTGACACCGACCTGGGAGGAGTAAATATAGGAGCCAAACTCTCTTCATCGCGGCCAGGGAACCTTATTCCTCTTGACTTCAAACTCTAAAAATGTGGGGAAAATGGTAAGAAATCGGAACACAACTCCATGAAATATATAGCAAAGAGTCACTTAGACCAGGGTAACTCATCAGTATCCCAGAATTTGAAAATCTATTGAACAATTAGACAAACACAATTTACTTAATTAAATGTTAAATAATCCTAAAAGATGTGATTTCATTGCTCACTTTTCTATATTAATCAAGTCAAAAAGAAACTTCAGGAATACCTTGTAAGTCTCTTCATAAACAGGCAAGTAGCGCAGTTCATTCGCGGACTCTCCCCATGATTCTATCAGCATTAAAGCCTTGTTCCGATTGTTGACTACAGTCTGAGGATCATCGATCAACTTCACCATCTCATCAAGGACTCTCTCAGCCGCAAGCTCAGAGAATGCCTTGTCACAGTTCTTCACAACAGTTTCAAGCAATACCAGAGACAAGTACTGGACCCTAGGGGTCTTTAACATGATCCGTTTCTTAATTCCCCGTATCATTTCAACACTATTGACCCTGTCTTGGTTGATCATATCACAGAGTTCAAGATTCATGGCCCAATCGGGCTCATCTAGAGTTTCAGCTGTGGCTTCCTCCACGAGCTTGTCGGCCTGGTTTGGCCCTTGGAAAAGTTCCTTCATCTTGAAACTCATTGAGCTCACACCCTCGCTGATTTTTTGTCCCACCTCAGCCCCTCCAATCTTCAAGCGCTCGCCAAATGCGCTAACTTTTTCCATCAAATTGTCACTCATTTTCTCAAATACCAAGATCTATAGGCCCTCCCACGAAACCTAAAAATTTAAGAAAAATCAAAAACAAAAGTTCATCAGTTCTTTAATACACTGACGACTAGAACCGCTACAACCCACAGTTTTAAAAAAAATCAATTAAATGCTTAGAGGTAACAAATCAAAAACAAAACCCCATCAGCCATGACCATCGTACAATCCCAAATATGATCATGATAAATGTAATACTGGCTTCATCTTCTAACTGGGTCAGATTATATTGACGTAAAAGTGACTAAAATATTGCGAAAAATAGAAATAACTGTGCATAAAACAGAGATCGCATAAATATCTATATCTATAGAAATAAAAGCAAGAACAAAAAATTACAAAAACCAATTGAGCGATCTGATCAAATCAAAATCGAGAATATTGATAGAGGATAGAAAAGGGTGGAGAATATACTACCTTAGGATTGAAGGTGGAAACTGAAAAATCTTGGAGAGGAAGACTTTGCTATTCACTTTGCGTGTTTTTGACTTTTTGAGTTTTGAGACGACTAGACTAATCGCTGCAGCGCAGGCTCAAGAAAAATGAAAACAGGATTACAAGTGCACTTTTGTTGATGGAAATTGGATCTTACACGTGTCCTGGTTTGAATAATTGTTTTGTCATTTTCTTTGATTTCAAGGGTTGTGTCGTTTTGGTCTAGATTTTTTATGTTTGTATCAAATTAAACCCACCAAATTGATGTTCATTATTTCATCCAAATAAATTTTATAATAGTGAATTTTTGAAAAAAATATAATTATAAAGTAGAAAAATTTTGAATTTACGTGTAAAATATCTTATCATGAGAATGTGTTATTGAAAATGAATTTAAGAAAAATGATAATCAAATAAGGGCTAGCATCTAAGCATTTATTTGAACCTCATTATATAAAAATTCATTTTCAAAGAAATAATTTTACGTATAAATTCAAAAAATTTATATACTTTTTCAAACACACTCTTAGTTCAAAACGCGTGTGAAAGAATTGCCCCTACATTACTTGTGTACAAGTTCGGCCCTGAGACAAAATGTAATAATTAATGGAAATGTTAACGATGATTGTGACGCCACGTGTCGCTTACATCTACTAACCCACGGTTCGGTGGGCATGCATCGTCCGATACTCCTCAGCAGCCATTGAAGACCCACTTGCAAGGATTCGCTTATGATGAAGATCTTTTATGAATGATTGATGTGACTCTTATGAAAAGTTTATCTGTGTCTTGTCTTGTCAATGTAAGGGCATTTAATGTTTTGCAAAATTAGGAAGGTCAACTTGATTGTTAGGATTTGATGTTTTGGCCGAAGAGATGAGGCCACGTGTAAATTGATCCAAAGGTCACCATTCGAATTGTAACACTATAAATACCCCCACCATGTAACAAAAGAGGGACTAATGCAAAATTGGAGAGCAAACTGAATATTTTGAAGCAATCTTTCTCGTTTCAACTATATTTTTTACAACATTTCATTGCTACAGATCGTACTTTGTCGATTGGTTTCTTATACAATCGTATCATATTCGTGCTGGTGGCCTAAACGGAAACGTCTCGTACCTTCTAGCCACTCCCACGCCTTTTACCTGGAGCCATCATGACCGTCGATCGACATTAGCGTGTTGGATCAAGTTTGCGTGTGCACGAGTGGGCCCAGCATCTGTTGGCAACATTTTTTGGGGTCAACAATGATAATGAAATGAAAAAAGTTGAAGGTATAAGTGCGACAAAGAGTAAAGATTTAAATAATCGTTCTAATTAAAATGTGGTACTACAAATAGAAATCATATTACGAATATAATTACCTGTTTCCTTTTAATTTAAACATAAATATAGGTTATTTCTTTGTAAAAGGGATTTTGCACAAATGATCTCTAACATTTGCCTTCAATGTAGAGAGAAAAAAAAAAAAAAATTCAATCTGAGTTGCATCTAAAGAGCCTGTGAGTAGCCCTAGGCGTGTGTGTCTTGGAGGAGAGGGCCGACGCGACCGAGCCTCTAGGCTTCTAATTGAGTTGGTCCTTGGCCCTATTTTAACTAACGGAGCTACATGTAGTGTGAGTTCGTTTTGACACCCTTACTTGTGCGATAAAAAATATTGTAGCATTCTAAAATGAAACCTATAACTTGTTTGAGCTCCATTGTATCA
Organism: Fraxinus americana; assembly: GCA_035079005.1. NCBI lineage: Eukaryota > Viridiplantae > Streptophyta > Magnoliopsida > Lamiales > Oleaceae > Fraxinus > Fraxinus americana. The sequence goes on along the minus strand of CM068710.1, from coordinate 31,354,340 downwards.
AAACTCGATTTCAACGACATATTTGTTAGCCCAAGAATAACTAACCAAGAGGGGGGTGAATTGGTTATTGAAACTTTTTCGTTAATTACTCAAGATTCTAATATAGAGAATGCGCAAATATTATAAACACAAGTAAATGCGTAAATAGAACAATATAAATTAGTGCGAAGTAAATGCGTTAAGTAAAAGAGATAGAGAATGCAAACGATATGTTATGGAGGTTCGATCCAATCCAATGATCTACGTCCCCCGTTACCAAGCTCTCCGTCACGAGCAAGGTCAAATGCACTATAATGGTAATTACAACAAGGAGTACCAATCCTTAAGTGACTTACAACAAGGAGCACTTATCCTTAGGTGACTTACAACAAGGAGCACCTACCCTTAAGTGACTTACAACAAGGAGCACTTATCCTTAGGTGACTTACAACAAGGAGCACCCATCCTTACAATCGAGTTTTCACAAGGCTCTCGAAACCGTCAAGAAATAAGTGATAAATTACAATGAAGAAACTCTCTTAACAAATGATATAATCAAGTTAAGTATTAGAGAGTTAGGTAAACACTTCAATAGATAGCAAATAATAAAGCTCAAGTGTTGATGTTGTAAACTTTGATGAATGATGGATAATGAAATAGTTTGTATCTTTGTATCAAAGTTTCCAACCAATGATCTCTCTTAACAAATAATATAAGTTAAGTATGAAGAGAGATTTTACACTTTAATAAAAGTGTTGGCAAAGAAAACTTCTACAAAAAAATGAAGAATAGATGAGATTGTAAGAAGTTCTTTGCAAAATAGAATTCTTGATAAAATGGATAAAAACTAGTTTTGATCAATCAAGAAATTCTTTGTATCAAAATTTCCAAACCAATGATCTCTCTTAACAAATAATACAAGTTAAGTATGAAGAGAGATTTACACTTTAAATCAAAGTGTTGGTAAAGAAAACTTTTATCAAGAATGAAGAATAGATGAAGTTTGTGTAGAGTTCTTTGCTAAAAAGATTTCTTGATAAAATGAATAAAATGGGTTGGAACAATCAAGAAATTCTTTGTAACAAATGAAATAGAATTTATACTCAAGTAAACTCAATGATTTCTCAAAAAAAAAAAAAGCTCTCAAAAATCTCTTCTAAGTTGGTGAAAATGAATGGAGAAGAGATGGATATTTATAGAGCAAAGTAGGAAGGCCGCAGTAACTTTCGGTCGACCGAACAGTAACTTTCGGTCGACCGAAAGTGTCAAATTTGAAAATCAGACCGTTACTTTCGGTCGACCGAAATGTCCAGACAGGACAGCTTTCGGTATTTTGATCATATCTTTCTCTCCCGATATCCGATTAAGGTGATTCAAAATGGGTTGGAAAGCTAACTCAAAGGGCTACAACTTTTCTTCAGAAGTCATCTTCAAATTAGATCATCTTATGTGTCAAATATCTATCCCAATATGAGATTGAAAACCAGAGTATAACTTTTTGATTAAAAGTTGAAGTATGATCTTTTTAGAGACATTTGAAAATGATTTTTCATTTGATAATGAATTTATGAGAAATATTTGAGCTTATGTACTTGCTAAATATTGACGAGTTATACCTTTACATATATAAACGAGGTTCGATAAATAACTCTATCTTCAATGTTCTTGATCTCTTCGAGCCTCTCTTTGACTTGTATCTTGATTTGCAATTCTCAAATAAATTGTCTTAAATACTCGCTTAACCTTCACTTGTACTTCATTTGAGTGTGAATAATAATCTTTATAACTTTGAAGGCTTAAACACTCAATTCAATTTGTTAGTAAACAATATGGACTTGTTTGTTATAATCAAAACATTAAGGTCATGATCAACCATAGGTCAACAATTTCCCCCTTTTTGATTATGACAAACAAGATAATTTGCAATATAAATAGTGAACAAATTGATATAAAGTTTAAGTAAAAGTTCCCCCTATCAACATGCATATATCAAGTTTGAGCATGAATTTCCTTGTTTACAATTAGCAAGCATAATTATCCACATCTCTTCCCCCTTTTGACATAAGCAAAAAGGTAGTGTATAGATGAGCAAGGGTATGGTATTTAGGATCACAATTTTTCAAATCAACCATAGGCACATGTATTTCAATTGAGTCCCCCCTTTCGTTTATACATGTATTCCCCTTTCAATAATTAACTTAAGCATATATCAAAAGTATAAATTGCTCTTTTGATATTCCCCCTTTCAAACATAATCATTTAATTGATTTTCCTTCTTTTGGCATAAGTTAAAAAAAATAGCATTTAAGATCAATCATATCATGCATTTCCATATTAGAATTCATAATCATATTTCATAACATAATTCATGGAAATAATGGAATTGATCAAGTTATAATTTGTAATTCAATTCATAATTCATAGAAATATTTCACAATTCAAATTGATTTGATCATGCATTTTAAAACAAATTTAGTCATAAATTTTGAATTCATCATATCATTATATTCCCCCTAACTTTTATAAATTGATAATTAAATTTTAAATCAAAGCATGCATAATTTAAAATACGAAAGCATAAACATAAAAGCATATAATAGAGAAATCGATATTAATTAAAATTCAATCATATGAGTATTTTTCGATACGATTTACCTTATTTTTGATAGCCATGAAGCACATGTTCGCAGTCTCTTCTTGATCATTATTTCCATCTTCATCATCATCGCTATCATCCCAAGTGGCTTGAAAAGCTTTCTTCTTGAAAAATTTCTTTTTGTATGGACATTCGGTGCTCTTATGACCCGGTTTGTCACAATTGTAACAAACGATTTTCTTCCCCATTTCTTCATTCTTTTCTTCCTTCTTTTGAGATCTTCGATTGCTTCGAAAATTTCTCCATTTCTCCATAAGGATGACCAAATCGTCAAGCTCCTCATCACTCACATCGTTTCTTGTTGTGTCTTCATCAATTGTCGATTTTAGAGCAATTTGGCGTATTTCCTCTTTTGATTCATCTTTGCTCTTTCTTGTCTTTTCCTTGACCTCGTCATTGTTGAGTTCACAGGTCATCAAGGTTCCATACAATTCTTCCAAAGGATATGTATTCACATTCTTTGTGTTTTCTATAAGCATTCGTATGGGGTTCCATTCCTCCGAAAGTGACCTAAGCATTTTACTTACAAGCTCACCGTTAGTAAATTCACGATCAAAGCACTTTGAGGCTATTAGTAATGTTGGTGAAAGCGAGTAATCATGTCAACAATAGGTTCATTTTTCTTCATGAAAAAATTTTCAAAATCTTTAACTAAGATATTTATCTTAGTTTCTTTTACTTTGCTAGTTCCAACATGAGTAATCTCTAAAGCATGCCAAATTTCATGAGCCGAATCACATGTACTAATACGATTAAATTCATTTCTATCTAATGCACAATAAAGTATATTTTTGGCTCTAGCATTTAAAGATAATTTTCTCTTATCATTTTCATCATATTCCTCTCTAATTTTTGGAATAATTTGATCCGGTTTTCCATCAATTTTGATAACCTTAGTAAGCTTATATGGACCAAATTCAATAACCTCCCAAACATTATAATCTATTGATTGAATAAATATAGTCATTCTAGTCTTCCAATAGTTATAATTAGTACCATCAAATAAAGGAGGACGATTAGTAGAATACCCCTCAATATTTTGAAAAATGTGGTTAGCCATTACTCAAGATTGTTAAATCTTTTAAAATGAGCACCTTGCTCTGATACCAATTGTTAGCACAAGAATAACTAACCAAGAGGGGGGTGAATTGGTTATTGAAACTTTTTCGTTAATTACTCAAGATTCTAATATAGAGAATGCGCAAATATTATAAACACAAGTAAATGCGTAAATAGAACAATATAAATTAGTGCAAAGTAAATGCGTTAAGTAAAAGAGATAGAGAATGCAAACGATATGTTATGGAGGTTCGATCCAATCCAATGATCTACGTCCCCCGTTACCAAGCTCTCCGTCACGAGCAAGGTCAAATGCACTATAATGGTAATTACAACAAGGAGTACCAATCCTTAAGTGACTTACAACAAGGAGCACTTATCCTTAGGTGACTTACAACAAGGAGCACCTACCCTTAAGTGACTTACAACAAGGAGCACTTATCCTTAGGTGACTTACAACAAGGAGCACCCATCCTTACAATCGAGTTTTCACAAGGCTCTCGAAACCGTCAAGAAATAAGTGATAAATTACAATGAAGAAACTCTCTTAACAAATGATATAATCAAGTTAAGTATTAGAGAGTTAGGTAAACACTTCAATAGATAGCAAATAATAAAGCTCAAGTGTTGATGTTGTAAACTTTGATGAATGATGGATAATGAAATAGTTTGTATCTTTGTATCAAAGTTTCCAACCAATGATCTCTCTTAACAAATAATATAAGTTAAGTATGAAGAGAGATTTTACACTTTAATAAAAGTGTTGGCAAAGAAAACTTCTACAAAAAAATGAAGAATAGATGAGATTGTAAGAAGTTCTTTGCAAAATAGAATTCTTGATAAAATGGATAAAAACTAGTTTTGATCAATCAAGAAATTCTTTGTATCAAAATTTCCAAACCAATGATCTCTCTTAACAAATAATACAAGTTAAGTATGAAGAGAGATTTACACTTTAAATCAAAGTGTTGGTAAAGAAAACTTTTATCAAGAATGAAGAATAGATGAAGTTTGTGTAGAGTTCTTTGCTAAAAAGATTTCTTGATAAAATGAATAAAATGGGTTGGAACAATCAAGAAATTCTTTGTAACAAATGAAATAGAATTTATACTCAAGTAAACTCAATGATTTCTCAAAAAAAAAAAAAAGCTCTCAAAAATCTCTTCTAAGTTGGTGAAAATGAATGGAGAAGAGATGGATATTTATAGAGCAAAGTAGGAAGGCCGCAGTAACTTTCGGTCGACCGAACAGTAACTTTCGGTCGACCGAAAGTGTCAAATTTGAAAATCAGACCGTTACTTTCGGTCGACCGAAATGTCCAGACAGGACAGCTTTCGGTATTTTGATCATATCTTTCTCTCCCGATATCCGATTAAGGTGATTCAAAATGGGTTGGAAAGCTAACTCAAAGGGCTACAACTTTTCTTCAGAAGTCATCTTCAAATTAGATCATCTTATGTGTCAAATATCTATCCCAATATGAGATTGAAAACCAGAGTATAACTTTTTGATTAAAAGTTGAAGTATGATCTTTTTAGAGACATTTGAAAATGATTTTTCATTTGATAATGAATTTATGAGAAATATTTGAGCTTATGTACTTGCTAAATATTGACGAGTTATACCTTTACATATATAAACGAGGTTCGATAAATAACTCTATCTTCAATGTTCTTGATCTCTTCGAGCCTCTCTTTGACTTGTATCTTGATTTGCAATTCTCAAATAAATTGTCTTAAATACTCGCTTAGCCTTCACTTGTACTTCATTTGAGTGTGAATAATAATCTTTATAACTTTGAAGGCTTAAACACTCAATTCAATTTGTTAGTAAACAATATGGACTTGTTTGTTATAATCAAAACATTAAGGTCATGATCAACCATAGGTCAACAATTTCCCCCTTTTTGATTATGACAAACAAGATAATTTGCAATATAAATAGTGAACAAATTGATATAAAGTTTAAGTAAAAGTTCCCCCTATCAACATGCATATATCAAGTTTGAGCATGAATTTCCTTGTTTACAATTAGCAAGCATAATTATCCACATCTCTTCCCCCTTTTGACATAAGCAAAAAGGTAGTGTATAGATGAGCAAGGGTATGGTATTTAGGATCACAATTTTTCAAATCAACCATAGGCACATGTATTTCAATTGAGTCCCCCCTTTCGTTTATACATGTATTCCCCTTTCAATAATTAACTTAAGCATATATCAAAAGTATAAATTGCTCTTTTGATATTCCCCTTTCAAACATAATCATTTAATTGATTTTCCTTCTTTTGGCATAAGTTAAAAAAAATAGCATTTAAGATCAATCATATCATGCATTTCCATATTAGAATTCATAATCATATTTCATAACATAATTCATGGAAATAATGGAATTGATCAAGTTATAATTTGTAATTCAATTCATAATTCATAGAAATATTTCACAATTCAAATTGATTTGATCATGCATTTTAAAACAAATTTAGTCATAAATTTTGAATTCATCATATCATTATATTCCCCTAACTTTTATAAATTGATAATTAAATTTTAAATCAAAGCATGCATAATTTAAAATACGAAAGCATAAACATAAAAGCATATAATAGAGAAATCGATATTAATTAAAATTCAATCATATGAGTATTTTTCGATACGATTTACCTTATTTTGATAGCCATGAAGCACATGTTCGCAGTCTCTTCTTGATCATTATTTCCATCTTCATCATCATCGCTATCATCCCAAGTGGCTTGAAAAGCTTTCTTCTTGAAAAATTTCTTTTTGTATGGACATTCGGTGCTCTTATGACCCGGTTTGTCACAATTGTAACAAACGATTTTCTTCCCCATTTCTTCATTCTTTTCTTCCTTCTTTTGAGATCTTCGATTGCTTCGAAAATTTCTCCATTTCTCCATAAGGATGACCAAATCGTCAAGCTCCTCATCACTCACATCGTTTCTTGTTGTGTCTTCATCAATTGTCGATTTTAGAGCAATTTGGCGTATTTCCTCTTTTGATTCATCTTTGCTCTTTCTTGTCTTTTCCTTGACCTCGTCATTGTTGAGTTCACAGGTCATCAAGGTTCCATACAATTCTTCCAAAGGATATGTATTCACATTCTTTGTGTTTTCTATAAGCATTCGTATGGGGTTCCATTCCTCCGAAAGTGACCTAAGCATTTTACTTACAAGCTCACCGTTAGTAAATTCACGATCAAAGCCTTTGAGGCTATTAGTAATGTTGGTGAAGCGAGTAATCATGTCAACAATAGGTTCATTTTTCTTCATGAAAAAATTTTCAAAATCTTTAACTAAGATATTTATCTTAGTTTCTTTTACTTTGCTAGTTCCAACATGAGTAATCTCTAAAGCATGCCAAATTTCATGAGCCGAATCACATGTACTAATACGATTAAATTCATTTCTATCTAATGCACAATAAAGTATATTTTTGGCTCTAGCATTTAAAGATAATTTTCTCTTATCATTTTCATCATATTCCTCTCTAATTTTTGGAATAATTTGATCCGGTTTTCCATCAATTTTGATAACCTTAGTAAGCTTATATGGACCAAATTCAATAACCTCCCAAACATTATAATCTATTGATTGAATAAATATAGTCATTCTAGTCTTCCAATAGTTATAATTAGTACCATCAAATAAAGGAGGACGATTAGTAGAATACCCCTCAATATTTTGAAAAATGTGGTTAGCCATTACTCAAGATTGTTAAATCTTTTAAAATGAGCACCTTGCTCTGATACCAATTGTTAGCACAAGAATAACTAACCAAGAGGGGGGTGAATTGGTTATTGAAACTTTTTCGTTAATTACTCAAGATTCTAATATAGAGAATGCGCAAATATTATAAACACAAGTAAATGCGTAAATAGAACAATATAAATTAGTGCAAAGTAAATGCGTTAAGTAAAAGAGATAGAGAATGCAAACGATATGTTATGGAGGTTCGATCCAATCCAATGATCTACGTCCCCCGTTACCAAGCTCTCCGTCACGAGCAAGGTCAAATGCACTATAATGGTAATTACAACAAGGAGTACCAATCCTTAAGTGACTTACAACAAGGAGCACTTATCCTTAGGTGACTTACAACAAGGAGCACCTACCCTTAAGTGACTTACAACAAGGAGCACTTATCCTTAGGTGACTTACAACAAGGAGCACCCATCCTTACAATCGAGTTTTCACAAGGCTCTCGAAACCGTCAAGAAATAAGTGATAAATTACAATGAAGAAACTCTCTTAACAAATGATATAATCAAGTTAAGTATTAGAGAGTTAGGTAAACACTTCAATAGATAGCAAATAATAAAGCTCAAGTGTTGATGTTGTAAACTTTGATGAATGATGGATAATGAAATAGTTTGTATCTTTGTATCAAAGTTTCCAACCAATGATCTCTCTTAACAAATAATATAAGTTAAGTATGAAGAGAGATTTTACACTTTAATAAAAGTGTTGGCAAAGAAAACTTCTACAAAAAAATGAAGAATAGATGAGATTGTAAGAAGTTCTTTGCAAAATAGAATTCTTGATAAAATGGATAAAAACTAGTTTTGATCAATCAAGAAATTCTTTGTATCAAAATTTCCAAACCAATGATCTCTCTTAACAAATAATACAAGTTAAGTATGAAGAGAGATTTACACTTTAAATCAAAGTGTTGGTAAAGAAAACTTTTATCAAGAATGAAGAATAGATGAAGTTTGTGTAGAGTTCTTTGCTAAAAAGATTTCTTGATAAAATGAATAAAATAGGTTGGAACAATCAAGAAATTCTTTGTAACAAATGAAATAGAATTTATACTCAAGTAAACTCAATGATTTCTCAAAAAAAAAAGCTCTCAAAAATCTCTTCTAAGTTGGTGAAAATGAATGGAGAAGAGATGGATATTTATAGAGCAAAGTAGGAAGGCCGCAGTAACTTTCGGTCGACCGAACAGTAACTTTCGGTCGACCGAAAGTGTCAAATTTGAAAATCAGACCGTTACTTTCGGTCGACCGAAATGTCCAGACAGGACAGCTTTCGGTATTTTGATCATATCTTTCTCTCCCGATATCCGATTAAGGTGATTCAAAATGGGTTGGAAAGCTAACTCAAAGGGCTACAACTTTTCTTCAGAAGTCATCTTCAAATTAGATCATCTTATGTGTCAAATATCTATCCCAATATGAGATTGAAAACCAGAGTATAACTTTTTGATTAAAAGTTGAAGTATGATCTTTTTAGAGACATTTGAAAATGATTTTTCATTTGATAATGAATTTATGAGAAATATTTGAGCTTATGTACTTGCTAAACATTGACGAGTTATACCTTTACATATATAAACAAGATTCGATAAATAACTCTATCTTCAATGTTCTTGATCTCTTCGAGCCTCTCTTTGACTTGTATCTTGATTTGCAATTCTCAAATAAATTGTCTTAAATACTCGTTTAACCTTCACTTGTACTTCATTTGAGTGTGAATAATAATCTTTATAACTTTGAAGGCTTAAACACTCAATTCAATTTGTTAGTAAACAAGATGGACTTGTTTGTTATAATCAAAACATTAAGGTCATGATCAACCATAGGTCAACAATATTATTCCAATAAAATTATTTTACACGTAAACTTAAATTTTTTCTCTACTTTTTAATCACATATTCTCCAAAAATTTACTATTACAAAAACTATTCTCTCAAAAAATGAAGCTAAAACAAGGGCATAGTAAAAAACTAGAATGAAGATTGAAAACACCGTTTAGGAGGGAAAAAAAAAAACGTATAATCTTCAACTCCAAATCAATTATTTATATTTCTTCTCAGGTTCTCCTCCTTAAGTTTTGTTTGAATATTCACACATTTTTGGATATTTTTAAGGTTATAATGAACTAAACTCTTGTTGCTCCTGGACTACGATATACCCTATTCGTGAAAATTCAACCCTCGTTTAATTATGTAAATCAGTGTTCTAAAATGTATAATGCGTTGCGATACGTCGAGGCCGAGAATCAAGAATCACAAGTTTAGGCGTGTCAATGCGAAGAATAAGCGCCATAATGCGTTTCGTATTTTTAAGGCATTAAATATATTTTTATATCAAAAAAATAGATTTTTTACAAAAAAAAAAAAATTGGGCGGCATAATGCGCGCATTAGGCGCGCCTAGGCGCGCGCATTGTGCCGCCTTTTAGATGGAAAACGTATTTTCCCGCGCATTCCCGAATTCGACGCTTTTTGGCCGTGCGTCGCGCCTAGGCGGCGCATTTGCGCGCATTTTAGAACACTGATTTAAATAGTATATAATCGATCAAACGAATTTTCATCTACATAATTTGTTAAACTCGCAAGTACCACCCACTTATGCAACGATCATTTACATATATTTGTCGTATTATTCAATTTTTCAAGTCTCTCTTTATATACCTTATATTTTGTGGTGTCTTAAACAACGAAAAATAGAGACACAATGCATATGTAGCCAGGTGTAGAAAATATGTGGTGGGTAAGCTTTACAGTTTAAATAGTGTGTTTTTTTTTATACGATTTCTAAATTTTTTTATCAAGAAACTTTGACACAGAGATATAAAATGTTTGATAATTCGTATCTTGATATGTAAAAAGAGTCACATCGCAAATAATATGTGGCTTACTAATATCTCTCTTCCATATATAAAGTGGCTATGAAACGGAATTTGTTGTTTTACCGAAAAATCTAACAGAATTTATTGTTTTAACGGAAAATCTAACGGAAGTTATTGTTTCCGTTAAATAGCAATTAAGTCTTGACCCATTCCTTTCATATTCCTTGCTATTTGACTGGATTTGGCTCCTAAATTGCTCGATTCTTCTCCTACTCCACTTGAAGCTTGGTAAATCTCTTCTCCCTCGCTCCCTCCCTCTCCAGTTCATAATCTAAAGGATTTCGATTGATGGCCCAATATCATGTTCAACATTAAAATAAATAACCATAAAATAATATTAAAATGAAGTAATGATTGTATATACCTTCAATTGCAAGAATTCCCACTTCCAGAAGATGTTACCGTCAACAATGGTGGTTTCAATACTAATGCCCTTGGAAAAAGGATATGCAATCATTTTTGTTTTATCGGAAGTGTAACCCTAGGTCTCAATTCTTACCTTTAAGAACAATAAATTTTGGGCCGTGATTATGGTAATTTGACTTAACCATTTTAATTTACCCAACTCTTGCCTAATCAGTAATCAATAATTAGCCTTCTGATTTGTTTCCCTCATCTATTCTTACTACGGAATTGATGTCAATCAAATTATCTTAGAATAAATTTACCAAATATGTAGATACCATGAAAGATTACATGTATGAGTCAAGATTGTTAATCAAATTGTAAGCGTACAATATAATAAAATTATCATACAGCTTAATGTAAATTTAATAGAATTAAATGCATGTTAAATTTAGAATTACTAGGCACGTCAATCGTCTTGCGCGTTTAAGGTACATTAATCCAATGTGACAACATAGTTAGTCTACACAAATATAATTATATTAATTAAATAATAAATGTAACATCGATGAGATTAATATAGACAGACATAATAATTACGCGAATGAAGCACGTGATGTTACAAAATCATACGTCTACTCAAAATTGGAACATTTCAAATAAATAGGGCATTGGTAATGCCACTTCCACTACGTAGTTTTTCTAAAGTTAAGTTAACTAGAGTTATCCTCTTAATTATAAATCCATTGTCTTCTCCGTTTAAGATTTGATGAAATAAAAGTGGAATAATCCCTTAATTAAGAGACTTTCGTTGATTGGAGAGGAAGACCATCAAACCCAATTAAACATGGTGGAATGAGAGTTGCTTCCTCTCTCTCTCTCTCTCTCTGAGTGTGTGCATAGTAGCTGCTACTATGTTTGGTGAAGAAGCAGAATATGCATTTTGTTGTTCAACAGTTGAATTGATGGAACATACTGGAGAGACATCTCTTAAATTTTTCTTCAAAACTTGATTTTTATTATAATAAGTTATTTAAAAAATAATTCGATTTTTTATTAATTATGTAAACCTATTAAAAATTTATTTTGTAAGAAAATCGACCATATGTTAAAAGCGTTGTAGAGAAATTATCAAAAAAAAAAAAAATTGGAAGATTCAAGTTTATGTAAATATAGAGAAACTAAAGAAGAAAAAATATCGGCAGTTTAATGTCCTCTCTATTGAAGCAGTGCAAGATGAGGAAAATGTTGAATCGTCATCTTAAAATCAAAATTATCTCAAACAACTTTCATAAAATTATGACGATGTTTATTTATAGACCATGCTATAAGTGTAATTATTTGTCAATTACATAAACATTACATCATTGATTATTACATCTTTATTAATAAAATTAATTCTTAACTAAAAAAATTATATATAAACTAAGCAAACGTGCATTGCACGTTGCTTAAACCTAGTATTAGTAAATTCGTCAAAACTTTATATTGAACAATAAAGCAGAGTAGCAGAAATAAATTTATCTAATTACATTAGTTAATAAATATGCTTAAAGTAATAGAGTTGTAATGACCTTTTTAGAATACTTTACCGTTTGATAAATTAATTTACTTGTGATCATTTTAATAAAATAGAAAAAAAAAAAAGGGGTTTTTAAGGTTGACGCAACAAGGAGTTGTTTGATATTGCTAAAAATTAATTTAGTAGTAAATTTTGATAAAATCATGCGATCGAAAAATTGATGAAATTGTGAATTTCATAAAATGTTTATATGTGATTTAAACTAATTATTAATTTTAATTTGAATTTTTATCAAATTTTCTCTAAGTGACCCTATTGGAAGCAAAAAATTGGTGATAACATAACCTATGCATGAGTGTCGGGTGGATTGATCCGAGTATTTCAATACCCTAAACTACATACCATATATTAGGTATTCGAAATTAGAACCATTCGGGACCTTATAATTATGGAACCAGATAGAATCGTCAATTCCTATTCGAATTCGATTACTCGTAACATTTTTTATATAAATTTGATAAACATTTTTTCATATAGATCATTTCAATACATACATAGCATGTTACTACTCGACATTATTCGTGCAAGAGAAATATTCAGCTAAGAAGTTGTAAAATAGTGGAGATTAAAAATCATGAAAAAATTAATACATAAAAAATTAAATCATAGTTCGATAAGAAATTATTTTTTCTTAATAAATCATATTTGTTCCATAAGTGAGGTATACTATAATATATAAATTAATTATGGATAATGTTTAAATTTTTCCACTCTTCAAAAGAACTGACATAAAAAAATATTAATTAAATACAGAACTATATAATACTGTGAAATTAAAGCCTACACACTGAACTTACTCCGTTTGAATAAAAAAAGAAAAATTGAAAGAGAACCACGAACTCAAAATCGCAAAACATGTACACCATGACCCATGTTATAAGTATACCAAGTTCAATCGTCACGTATTATAAAAAAAAAATCCAAAAATCGGTTAAATTTGTAAACAATGCAAGAAAGTAAAAATCTCGAATTATAAAGAATGAATGCTTTGATTCATCATTTTACATCACAAACATATCTTGAACTTCTTAATCCATACAAAGTTCAAATTGAAAATATCAACATGTACCAATATCTTAAATGCAACAATCTTATGTGACGCGGGAGATAAAAAAGTTGGTCATAATTTTTTAAGTAATGTCATTCATTCCCAGTGTTGTTAAAAACACAGTTTATGTGGTTCTAAATGATAGGTTAAATGAAAGGTGAAATTAAATGACTTATTATTTAATTTCACCTACGCCACCTAAATTGTGTTTGTAACCCCAGTGAGTATAAATAACATTACTCTATTTTTTTAGGGTTAGAGTCTAGATTTTTTGATAAATTACTACAATTAGATTTGTAGGTTTTGCATTTCTTTTACTAACTTTTAAATTGTAAATAAAAAATCGGTTCTATTTGGGTACTAAAGATTATAGTTTAAGGCTGTGTCTATTTCTAATTTTTATCTGATTTGTAGCCATTATCCGACCGTTGCCATGAGTTTCAGCCGTAATAGTTGACTGCCTCTCTCTCATGTGGGGTCATCATAGATAAGGTAACAATCAATTTTTTAATTTTAATCTGAAAAAAATCAGAACTAGACATAGTCTAATAAATAAGAATTGACTCGGACCCAGTCATGTTTCGATTTCGATTCCTAATTTATTTTTTTGAAATTGGATCGAAAACTCCGATTTTGGTTCGGAGGGTTTAATTTCGATTAAAATTTACAGGCTTAACATAACATAACATAACCCCTTTTCTTTTATTCTTTATGACTCCAAAATTTATTTATTTATTTATTTATAGGGTATTATTTCTTTTTTGTTTTTTTTTTTTTCAAAATTTTAATAAATCAAGAAAAAGAATTTCAGATCATAAAAACTGAAAGTCCCACTCCTTTCCTTTTATCGTCCGTCCCTGTCGCTGCGGCACTGAATAGCAAACTTACGCCGACGCGGCTCGATCTTCGTCTTCCGATAGGTTGACTATTCTGTTTATGCAGTTTCTGCTCCAACAAATTATTACTGGTATCTAGTTCCTTTTCCAATTAGTTATACTCTGTAATAATCAGGTGTAATCCCTAGCTAACTGTGTAGTGGTATTTGACTGCAGTGCACATTGATTCTTTGGGGTTTGATATGATGGACATGACCTGGTTCAGTGCCTTGTTACTTGGGGCTGGTTGCCTTGCTTTGGGGTACTTAATAGGAGCTCGGCATTGTGCCCGTATTTTTCTTTCGCCCCGAGTATCGAAAGGCGCTGAAATAGTTGTTGACGGTAAACCAAAGAACCGTGGTAAACAACCCCTCCAGATCGAAAAACTAGCTGACATTCATGAAGATTTCAAAATGGTATTATGTCTTTTCCATTCTCCCTGTGTATGCAGATATAGTCAAGCTCTTATGCGAAGTGAGAAGAAGCTTTAAGTACATTAATACGAGGATAATTTAGCTTTATTTCTTGAATAATTGTTAACAGGTTTTGGTTGTGAGGAATGACTTAAAGATGGGGAAAGGGAAGATTGCTGCCCAATGCAGGTAACTGCCATCTTGAGCATAGCATCAGACTCAAATTGCACCTTTTGTATTCAACACCTACTGTTCATTAGCTGACAATGTTATCAATACGATTGATTTTTTTTATTGTTACTTACCAATTTCTTGGGAGTGTCAGTGGTTTGATTACTGGGAAAAAGGAAATCATTTTTCATTTTTTCTTTCAATCTCAAGTAGTCCTATTTAAATTGGGACCCAAAAAAAATGAACCAAGAATATGTAATATCTATCACATAATAAAAATAGGAGTGGTGGTTCTTAGTAGAAGATGCCAAATTCTGCAGTGGAAACAACAAAAATAAGTACAACACACGATTGAAATAAAAACTGCACTGTGAAATCTTAAATTTGACCAAAGACTGGTTGGTGGTATCACAACGACGCCTTGGTATGATGTGAAGGGCTAAGGTTGGGCCGGAGGCTAAATGACTAGGACGTTTCAATTCTCTGGCCAATAAAAGTGAGGGCTGCTTTTTGCTGGACTCTTGCATAAATGAGTTATTTATTAATTCTATATCCCAAAAGAAGAAAAAGGAATAAAACTTGTAATAAGGTGCTTCATTTTGTCGCTTTCTGACGCTGATACTGCAAAGTCTCTTGAAATAAATTTAAAGTTCAAAATATGAAAGACCAGTCTGCTTAGAGTCCATTATGGAAGAATGCATTTTATCTTATACAGATTGCATCATATATAGATTCTATAATAATCTTTAATGGGAGTTAAAACTATGTTTAAAAGTTTGATGCGTTTTTCTTTTTGGGTCTACTCTGTAATTTTGTTCTTGTATGTCATGGTTTTTCATGCTACAATTGCAGTAATTTTATGAGTTAACTATTTCAATGAAAATAATACAACCTGCTGGTAGGCTCCAATTTACAAGTTCTTCGGGACATAAATTTACTTGTTCTGACTTCTAGTCAATTTTTTATGATTGATAGTCATGCTACTTTGGGTCTCTACAAGAAACTTGCAAACCGGGCACCGAAATCTTTAAATAGGTATTCTTTAACGTAGTCACAACTCTAATTTTTTGGAACTCTGAATTGCTATTTATGTGTAATATTATTTGACTAAGTTCACTGGCTTGCTTCCATGCAGGTGGGAGATGTGTGGGCAGGTTAAGGTTGTCGTAAAAATTGAAAGTGAAGATGATATGCTTGTTTTACAAGTAAGAGCCATATGAATAGCTTCAATTTGAAATTACCATAGCAGTTTCTCAGATAACACATGTATTATGAATGTTACATATCATTGTGTAATGTATACTTATGCTATTTATTTTGTTTGACAATATTTCACAGCACTTTCCGGGAAGACATGAAGAAACTGGTTAATTATTCTGGTATACTAAGGATGCATAGACTAGATAAATACCGTCATTATTAAGAATTTTAATTGAGTTGAAATTATTCCTTTTTTACCCCTTTTTGCCACGATTTGTGAGAAAATTTTGTCATCTTAGTAAAGACAAAAATGGTGAAGGATTTAACTGGTGTAATATATCAGGTCGTCTGAGCCCTGAGGAGCTCAAGATGACGTCGAAAGAAAGGGTTGTTAAACAATGACATTGTAACGCACAGTAAATTGTTATCAAGGACTTGTGTCATTTGATGATGCTGTAACTTGATAATTTCGTGGAATTTAAAGGCAGTAACAGGCTAATCAACCATTATTAATTAATTACGGTTCTCCTTTAATGTTATTGCATGCCTAATCAAGGAATCTTTCAAAATGTTGGAAAATGTTTGTCATCATTCTGTTGCCGGACTGCTGATGCACTTTGTCAAGCAGTGTAAGGATTTGTGATGCCGAATGCCGTGGAACAATTATAAGAGAAGGGGAAAAGGGAGAGAAAAAGAGAAAGGAGGGAGATAGAATGAGGAAGGTAGAAAGGGGAGGAGAGTTAGACAAACAGAAGGGAAGAGATGAGAGAATTGAGGGAAGAAAATATCAATCTTTATTTCATGTCCAAGTTTGTCTCCATTACATCGCATAAGCCCCCTTTATATAGAGTGTAAACTAATCTAAATTGAAGTAGGAAACTATATTAAAATCAATCCCTTATTATGTTTCCTAAATTAAATATTAAAATTGGAAATTAAATATAAGAGCTTGTTTGGGAGGGATTAAAATTAGATTAAAATTGAAAATATAGCCGTTATTGTTGACTTTTATTAGACGGGTGAGACCCAATAACGGCCATATTTTCAATTTTAATTGGATTTTAAGCCCTCCCGAACGGGGCCTAAAAATATCCTTCTAATATTCCATCAATTTGTTTTGATAATTTAAACTCATTTTTGGCATGGGTTGGCTAAGGCCCCTGCAATTGGTAGTACTTGTCAGTCGAGTCACCTTCCAGATCTCTACAGTGAACAGATGGAAGTATCTATCTGCAATATGGGATGGTGGGATAGCATCATCTGGAATATAACTTGGTCTCACAAGCAGAAACTTATTATAGGGCCATCAAATAGTATATTGGGCTTATCTTTTGTACTTTGCTATAATATAGAAGTTTATCATGCATGGACTATATTCTTTTGTTTCATCTGGATTGTAATTTCTTATTTGTACAGGAGAGGGCAAAATCACTTAACTTACAAACACATATCACCATTGATGCTGGGAGAACACAGATCGCTCCTAGTGAGTTTTAAAGTTATTTATTTTTGTTGTGACTTGGTTTTACATTGATATATAGGATGGTGTTCTTTCCATTTCATAAAACTGACTAAATTCATTGGAAACTCCATATCTCTGTAACTATGTGACCATGAACATCATGACTGTAAACACCCTTATAGCCTTTTCTTCAGGGAAAATAAAAAATAAAAATAAAATAAAGGAATGAAAGCTGGACTTATGGGCCCCTCCTAGCCCCCCCAATTTCATCATTTGCATTCTCGTGTTAATATTTTTACGGACCGATCGATATTGGTTTGGGTTGACAATCTGTGATGGTTATGTTGATCAAATGGGAGAAATACAGTATTAAATACCTGCAAAGTAGAATTGATTTTGCTCCCAAAGAGCAGCACTACTCTCAGTCCCCTTTGATGGGGGTTGTGGCAAAGTGGATGTAGTGGGAAAACTCAGTTTGTGGGTGATCAAATTCACCATAAGCATATTATTTCTAAAGAAGATTCTTTATCATATCAATTTTGTAAGCAGGTGGATGCAGTGGGAAAATTCTCGTTTAATGCGTGTTCAAATTCACGATAGGCATATTGTTTATAAAGAAGTTTATCAAACTTTTACGCATATCATTTCTGAAGAAATACCTTTTTATCTACTTCAAAAATATTTGAAACATGAGAGAGTGGATGGTTGTCTATTTTGGCCAATGTAGCAGTTAGAAAAGATGAAAATGGTGCTTTGTCCATTCTCGCATACAAAGCTCAGGGTAGATTCTATTGGTGGTGTGTGCATGTATAGAGGTTAGAAAAGAAAAAAAGAACTAATTAAAGGATAAGGGATTGAAATTATACGGGACTTTGGTTTGCCCTTTCATATCAGACCAATTGTTACCTGTTAGCTCTAGGGTTTATCCATCCAAAGGTGGAGTTAAGGGACTAATTTTGCTATATTTTTCTTGCATTTGCCAAATAAATGTCATCACGTTCAAGGTAATAAAAGGAATCTGTATCCTCTCTTATCGAATAAAAAATATAAATTTATGTGGCTTATTATTGTTGAATAATGCTAAAATGTATTTTTGGTTATGTCAAAATCATTTTAAAGGATAATGTAAAACGTATATACTGCGAAATGAATAAGTTGTTGTCGTCCAGTGGCTCTGTGTACTTACCGCAGAACGTGGGTAACTGTGTTTTATTCCCATTTTACCTGCGTTTACATTTTGGGAATTTGCATACCATCATGCAGTCATATTCTTATAATTTTTCTTTAATCTCGTCTAGTTATACAATGAATCGCTATATTTGGATCAGCATGAATTTTCCATTCTAGATTTTCATCTCTCTTGGCTTACAATTCATTTCCTTGATTCCTCTTCTCCAGATTCAAGAACAGTGATGGCAGTTTTGGGTAAGTTTCTCGTTTCCAACGCCAGCCTGAACATGATGTCAAACCATTGTTCTGAACATTGACAACAAATGTTACTACCTCTGAATTATAGGCAGTTTCAGCTCTTTTCAGGCCCACAAATCCTTTTCTTCTACTACCCCCCTCAGCGTGCAAGTCACCAAATCGTTAATCGTTTATTCCATTCTTATGCAGGACCCGCAGAAATGGTCGACAATGTGACCGGTGTATTGAAGCTTTTGTAGTGGAATTAGTTTTGCTATTCTTTGGCCTTACATGGTGGAAGAGCTTCTAAGGTTATCAGCTACATGGAGGACCTTCTATTGGACATTGATTTATTGGACATTGATTGTATTGTTGCTGATGATGAAAAATTTCAACGATTGGTCGATTCTTAACAAATGATTTTATTCAATGAATAAGATTTTTAATATTATATCATCTCACTTTTTTTTTTTTTTACCATAGTCTTTGGTCAAACGTATAAATACTTTTCAATTGTTATTTGAAACGACAAGAATAGCTTTCGCTAGGATTGTTTTTTCAGGTTAACTTTAGTGAATAAATTAGTCAAAAAAAAAACTTTAAGGTGCTTAAATAGGCCAAAAGAATAGTTTAAGGATCATTTAAGTTGGATTGAAATTTCAGTTGTGAAATTAACTCATTTGGAAATTGGAATGGGGAATTGGTAGCCCAGAATTCAAAATTTTCTGCCAAATCGGAAAAAAAAGAAATATTTGAAAACAAAACAATCCGACCTGCCGGATTCGAACCAGCGACCTAAGGATAAGCTGCTATGAACGAACTACAGTCCTCCGCTCTACCAACTGAGCTAAGGTCGGAAGATGCTATTGTCTCAATAAAAATCTTTCATATATATATTTTTGAAGGATAATTCCGTCACTGAAGTTCCAATGAAATATCAATTGGGTCACCCAATGTTAATTTGATCATTAAACTTTATTGTAGTTTCAAATTTCACATTTCGTCACTTAGTTGATAGTAATTCCATAATCATCTTCCATTTAATTGCTACATACTCTAAAAACAAAATGGTAAAATACATATCACGACAATTTAGATTAAAAATGTCAATGTATCTTTTAAATTTATCGCTTTACGAAATGAAATAGTGCTAAATCACCATGCCATGTTGCGATTATATTCCCGTTAATTAGATTATTTTTATCAATTTAGGGATGGCAAGTGACGGAAACGAAATGGTGATATTTGAAAGTAATTCGAAATTTATGACCTAATTAATGTAAATTTAAAAATTTAGTGAAATAGTCGAGATTTCACTGAAATTTCAGGACCACAAATGAAGTTCTTCCTTTTTGGGACAACCCATTCACGTTTTACATGCTTCTACTGTTCTTTCTTATCTTCCAAAATTACTTGTGTGTCCTGATAGCAGGCGGGTGGAGAGAGAGAGAGAGAGAGGGAAGTGTATTTGACAGTGATCAATGGGTGTAGCAAATCCGGATCTGAAATGGAGACCATTGAAGTTCGTGACATTACTAACGGCGTTGGTGGTACAAGTGCAGCACTCACTCCAGCTTAGATCGACTCATCCATTGCATCATTTGGTTGAAACAGTGAACAATTGTGGAGGTCCTTACATTGGCCTCTTAATGGCTTATCCCACTGAAGAGGCCGCACTTCTAACGTCTCGTTTCTTCGTTCCCAGCTCTAATGTTCCTTCCATTGATTTGGCAGGTAAGTAAGTTCAATTTAGATTATTTTCATCAGATTCATGTAAATTTTTCTCATAAAACTCCTGGATAATGGAACAATTAGACTACGGTGATGTAAGTTACACACTGATTAAGCAATTCACAGAAATTGAAATTCTGAAACTGGACTGCAGTTGAATATAAACTACTTGTTTCTGTCGGTTGCTTAATTAGGAAGGAGATTCAACGTTGGGAAGATTAAAGGTGTTGATGTGATTTATGTGATGAGTGGTGAACAAACGGTAACATATTAATTTATCACTCCTGTCTATCATTTGCCCCCTCAAATTCGATATTTTCCATATATATATAATTTTAAATTTTCTCAGTTAAATGCAGGTATAACAGTGCAAATTCTATTAGATGTTTTCGACATTAAAGGAATAGTTCACTATGGGACTGCTGGGAGTGCTAATGATTCTCTATACACTGGAGATGTGAGTGTCCCACTTTACCTAGCCTTTACTGGTTCTTGGAAATGGAAGGTATGATAAAATCACATACATTAATTCCAGGTATATGGAGTTACTAGGATAGATATAATATGACATTGTGTTGATGCCAGATGGAGATCTGGCAGAACTCAAGTTTGGCGCCTACAACTTGCCTGAAAAGGGGGAAAACTCATTGGCAAAGATAGAGTACACATATCAACAACTTTATTCCAATGGGAAACCAATGCAACAAGTATTTTGGCTTCCAGTTGATGCAAATTGGTTTAGTGTTGCAACCCAACTTCAGGTTAGGTGAGCTGAGGGATTGCATGATGTTTTTGACAAAATTATTACTAACTGCATAATTTTGCAGGAGTTGGACGTAGTTTTGCAACAATGTCTTGATGAGAAATTCTGTCTTCCTACAAAGCCAAAGGTTGTATATGGATTGAGAGGCTCGACTGCTGATATATTTGTCGATAATGCGGCCTATAGGAAATTCCTTTTCAACAAATTCAATATCTCAACCGCCGATGAAGAGAGCTCTACAGTTGTGATGGTTAGTCAAATTGAAAAATAAACATAAAATCAATAGATTATCTACATAGCAACTGTTTGTAATTGACTCCCGCTGACCATGTTATGCAGACATCTATATCAAATGGAGTGCCTTGTATAGTGTTCCGCGGTGTATCAGATTTGGCAGGGGCTTGAAACAAACTGGAATCAACAAGCTTAAGTTCTTTGGCTGCTCTTAATGCTCTTAGTGTTGCAGTTGAATTTATCGGCTTAGTTGGGCAACAAACAAATCTCAGGCACGACGACTAGAACTCAATACTCAGCATCATTATTTATCCCAACAATTCATTACAATCTGTTGGAAGATCTTATTTATTCAACCTCCCTTGTGTGTCATTGAAGGGAAATTGGATTGTTTTGATTGATGATGGAAATCACGAAACAATTGATTGTAAAGAAAGGAACTTCTTGGGGCATGGGAGTATTGGGCTTGGAGAATGGCAATTGTTGAGAACTTGAAAACTCATGAAACTAAGCAAAGGTGCGTCTAAGCATAGGTATACTGGATTTATGCTTTCATTTTTCTTTATAATTTTCCTCATATATATATAAAGAAATCATGCAATTTTCAACATTGAATGAAATTATTTCTACTTAAATTCGATCATCTTATACAAGTATTGAAAACCAACAACTCCGTCATAACGCTATTGTAAAACTGGACAAAAGTCTGATCAGCAATTGTATCCAGCAATCCCAACAATAGTCACACCTACAATAAAATAACTAGCTAGGGTTTGAGGTAAAAATATCCAAACAAGCTTATCATATATAAATAGAAAATAAGATGAGCAACATTCAAAGGACTAATCCCCGAGGAGAAGAGGGTTTTGTATCGCCTGTAGCAGCTTACGGAGAGTCAGAGGTATGAACATGGGCATAACCTTCAGCGGCGTTCTTTCCCTGTTCTTCCTCGATCATTTTTTCCCCCGTCTTCTGGCCCACTTCTCCAGACGAAGAGTCAGAGGTATGAACATGGGCAGAACCTTCAGCGGCGTTCTTTCCCTGTTCTTCCTCGATCATTTTTACCTGTGTCTTCTGCCCCACTTCTCCAGCAGCTTTGGTGACGCTATTGAAAGCACCCGTAACCCACGAAACTCCCGTCAAAATATGTCGGTTCTTCATGATGGTTGAACCAGCATTGCTAACCGTCTGCTCAGCTGCTGTAAAAGTTGATTTTGTCTTCTCAGAAACCTGAAACTTCTGGTCCATCTCCTTAGCTTTATCATTTACCAAGGTCGCCCCTAAGCTGATTTTCTCACTCAATCCAATCTTTTGGTCCAGAGAAGCTACTTTAGCTGAAGCAGTGGAAGTGAACTGGTGCTTCTCATCAAAATCCTTGGCCTTGTTAAGCGCATCCTTCCCCAAGATAAAGCCCTTTGCCAGCATGCTGCTGACAACATCTTCCGCCTTTTGGACTGCAGATCCAGTGTTACCTTCATACTTGTTTTCCGCAGCCTGATGCATACACAGTCCAGCTGAATGAAAAACGTGCATCATGTGAATGAAAATTAAATAAGATGTCAAAAGATCAGACGCCAACGGATGCTGTTGCTGTAGCTGGCAGTATATAATCTGGAGCGAGGGCTATGTCAACTGATTGATCAACAATGGTAGATCCCTGAAAAATCAAATGTGCTAATCTTCAAAAGTGAGATAACAAGAAATTCGATAAGAAGGCCATATAAACAAAGGACGTGCCTTCTGAACTAAAAAAATCATCTCAGCATAAGACCGAGGCATACACACAGAGTAAAGAGGAGGATTCAAATATTTAGATGATCAAACTTCTTCTGAAACCTTGATCAGTATCATAAACCATTTTCAGGATAAGAATCCTTAATTATAACCTTGGTTTGAAGAAAAAATTGATTACAACTGTACATAACAAATTTTATAACCAACTTCCATCATTAAATAATTTTAGCAAGAGAAACACAAAACTGAGAATCAAATTTGAAAAAGTGCTAAGACAAACATCCACAAACTTTTCTTGATTTGAGTATTATCTTGTTACCAAAAAAAGTTCAACAGAAATATGACAGCCAACCGGATAGTCTTAAGAAAGTAATGGAACCTTATTTTTCAGTTAATAATAAATCAATAATATCTGTATGGACTCTCCTCGTATAAAAGCTGAACCTAATGCTGAATTTAAGGTTAATATCGCAAGGCAACAAAGACAAATGAATCAGTGAAATGTTAAGTAAAGTTACCGATAAAAGAACTGCAGTCCCTGCACCTTCAGGATCCTTGAAAGTTACAAATGCAGTTTGAGACCGCTCATTCTCACTAGAAACAAATTGAAGATGAAATGACGTGATGCTTATTGCTTAGGGAAATAATTGCAATCACTTGGGTTAAAAATAGGTGCTCAGTGAAGGGAAGCTAATAAAATACTGGAATGGAAAAAAACTTGAAGCATTCACAAATTAACCTTTTTATTTCAATAAATTCAATATCCCCGGAAAAGGAAAAGAACTCCTTGATGTCTTGTTCAGAAGCACCCGACGAGAGATTGCTCACTTTCACTGTTTTGACCTGCCATGCAAAGAAGCCAAATGAATGAGAGAGACGGGAGGTTTCATGTGTAATATCATAACCTCAAGTAATTACCGACCCCAAAAATGTTTTGATTTTTACTCTTTTTTGGTGTGTGTGTGTGTGTGTTGGGGACTGGGGGGAGGAGTCGTCTCTCAGTGTCTGCGTCGGCCTAGAACAGTGAAGGACAGATTTTTTTTAATCTTTTAGAGGGGGTTGGAGGAGTATACAGTGTGAGACTATTTCGATATTTTGTCAACTAAAGTTTAGCCCATGTTAGGTACACATTCTTTTAAAATTCATTTTCAACCACACATTTTTCAATAAAATAATATTTTTCATCACATCAATAACTTTTCATTACTTTTTAACCACTTATTTATCATCATATATCTATTTAAAATACATCATTTCCTCAATAATATCTATCAAACACACACTTGGTGTTCCTCAAGGCCTATATACGACTGGGACAATACAAAACTTTAAAGCAAAATAAGGAGATTTTAAGCACTCCCAAACATGCTGAGTCCATGCAAAAAATCAGTGTCAAAGTTATAATGCTAGAATCAATGGCGCAATGCATTCCGAGTCTTTTCAAAGAATTCAATATATTACTGTGACAAGTAAAGCCACATTAAAATGTCTACTAAGCTTGCTGCAATACAAAGAATTGAACGTTAAAACATGTTCTCTGTGTATGTGCCTTTTCTGGACGCGATACGCTAACAAAAAAAAATCATGGATATTTAACTCATGTTAACAGAACTTCATCAACAAATATGGCTTATTGATCTTGGATTACTGGGAGGAAAGGGAGAATAAAAAGAATGAAACTGAAATTCTATTTTATTTTTCTGAATACTACTGCAACTTTATTAAATACGTAGAATTTCATGAAAAATAAACGTAGTTTGAAACAGAGCCGTATGCAAAATTATTTTCTTGTGGTGGAATGGTTCCAGGCGAAACTTATATATTCTGAAAGGATCATCAACTTAATCCGATCATAAACATAGTTTTTTTTTTCCCCATAAACAGAGAATCTAAATTAATGGATCGGATCAAAGAAATAAGAACACGCAATGACATGTATATGAATTACAAAGTTGTATTGAATCAGAAATGAGTATCCGTTACTAACCGACATCGTTTTACGAACAGCAATTGAATCAGAGGCTATTGGATTGGATTAGCGAAGATGATGGAAATTGATTGACAGAGAAATGTATCTATTTGAATGTATAAATTACGGAGGGTGGGTTTTTGAAAGCTTTTAAAGATATTTTCCAAGGCGGTGGGAAAGAATAACCATTCCCTGCATTACGCAAAATAGCGACTTCTAATAAGATGCTTATGCGATTTCTAATTGGGAATAGGAGGGAACGTGACAGGAGAGATGTCGGCGATGCACCCATTTTAACTTTCTGTCACGAAAAAATATATTCGTAAAATGCATATAACGAATAGAAAAAGATTGGAGAATAAAGTAGATTTGTATAACAGTTGAGCTCAGGAGAATCCATGGCTGCTCCAAACACCACTCTTCAATGTAACTATCTCAACCCAAATTTCCCAACTGTCAACAATGAAATACTTTGCAAACCATTAATCACAATGATAGGCCATTGCTCACCCGTCACGATAGACAAATCCATGCGCAAATGCTCCGAAATAGTCTCCTTTTTGATCCCTACTTAACAAGCAAATTCATTCAAGCGTCTGCTTTGTCTCAATTATCCAGCATTCAGATGCCCGCAAAGTGTTCGATCAAATTCCCAACCCAATTCTCTACTCTTAGAACGCCCTTATTCGTGCCTACTCTTCGAGTCCCTAACCTATTCATAGCTTCTTGATGTTTATTCGGTTAACTTATATGGAGTGAGAATCCTGTTCAGATAACCGAAATCAACAAATTTTATTTCTGCATCTCAATTGGAGGAACATCCATGATGGTCTATTTATAGACCAAGAGAAAAGAGGGAAAATCCTAACGAATTGAAAACAAACTACCGTTATTACAATGGAGGACAGAAACTATGAGAATAGAGCAATAAGGACCTAAACTATGAAAGTTGAACAATTAAGTCCCTATTTAAGAATAATATTCACATCCCCCTCAAGTTGGAGATTGATGAAAATCCATCAAACCCAACTTGGACAGCAAAACGGTGAACTGAGGAGAAGGTAACGACTTGGTGAAGATGTCCGCAGCCTGAGCCTTTGAAGAAACATGCTGGGGAAGAATGAGGCCAGCTTTAAACTGATTACACACAACATGACAATCGATTTCGAGGTGCTTTGTCCGTTCATGGAAGACGGGATTGGCACTAATGTGGATAGCGGCCTGATTGTCGCACCATAAAGGAACAGGAAGATGCAGAGCAATACGAAAATCCTGCAGAAGATAGGTAATCCACTGAACTTCACATACGGTGGCTGCCATACTTCGATACTCAGCTTCAGCCGAACGACGAGAAACAGTTTGCTGTTTCTTTGACTTCCAGGAAATGAGAGCACCACCCAAGAAGACACAATAACCAGTTAAGGATTTCCTAGAATCTGGACAAGAAGCCCAGTCTGCATCACAATAAGCAGAAAGCCTGAAATTGTTGAAAAAAGGGAAGAAAAGGCCCTTTGACAAAGTACCCTTGATGTATCGCAGCAAATGTAAAGCAGCCTCCCAGTGCAAGACGGTGGGTGAATTAACAAACTGACTAAGCTGCTGAACAGCATAAGATAAATCTGGCCTAGTAAGATTTAGATAGAGTAATCTGCCCACAAGCCTTCTATACTGATCAGGCTGTGAATATAAGGCACCCTCAGCAGTAAACCTGTGACCTTTCTGTAGAGGAATGTCCACTGGTTTAGAGCCCAGCAATCCAGCATCAGAGATAATATCCATGGCATACTTCCGTTGGTCGAGGTATAAACCCTCTGTGCAACGAGCAATTTCAACCCCTAAAAAATACTTGGCAAAACCCAAATCCTTGATAGTAAAAGTATTGTCAAGGAAACCCTTCACCCTTTGTATTTCAGAACTATCTGTGCCTGTGAGGAGCACATCATCCACATAAACAAGAAGGAATGTGGTGGCACGATCTGAATGTAGAAGAAACAAACAATTATCATGTGCTGATTGTCTGAAACCAAAAATTTGTAAGTGTTTGCAGAATTCCGAATTCCACTGTCGACTTGCCTGCTTTAGACCATAGAGTGACCGTTTTAGTTTACACACCTCCCCTGCCTGAAGAGAGTTATATCCCTCTGGAGGCCATAAGTAAATTTCTTCATCAACGAATCCATGCAAGAAAGCATTGTTAATATCTATCTGGTACATGGGCCAATGCCGTGCAGAAGCAATCGCAAAAAACAGTTTGATAGTCACAGATTTCGCAACAGGAGAAAAACTATCAATATAGTCAACACCAACTACTTGATTGTAACCTTTTGCTACGAGCCTGGCTTTACACCTATCCAGGGTCCCATCTGGTTTCAATTTTGCTTTATATACCCACTTCGATCCAATTGGTACCTTTCCTGGAGGTAAATGAACAATCTCCCAAGTCTGATTTTTTTCTAGTGCAGCAAGTTCACTCTTCATGGCCTGAATCCATTCAGACCTAGTGCTAGCCTCCTTATAGGATTTTGGTTCTTGGATTGTAGAAACATTAGCCAGGAAAGAACAGTAACTAGGGTCAAAATTGGGGGACTGATAAAAAGGATAGGTGTTTGGTGTATGTGAAGAAGATTTCAATGTGATGGGAGAGTGATCAGAAATAGGGATAGATGATGACAGGTTGCTCACAAAGTCCTGCATCCATGTTGGAGCAGATTTAGGTCTGGTACACTTTCTAGTTTGAGAAGGAATCTGGTGAGGGATCAATTGAGTTGAAGTGGAATGTAAAGAATCATCATGTTGAGTAACCTTTTCTTGACTGAGATCAGAGGTAGCTATAGGTTGTTGAATGACATGGGAACTAGTAGAAGGAGTTTGAGCATCACTGTGATTGTCAGAACAACTGGGAATAGATGGAATATCTTCAGGAGACACATCTAACACAGGAATTGGTATAGATAAACTGGAATCATGAACATTAGCATAGGGAAAAACATGTTCATGGAAAATGACATCCCTAGACACAAAAACTTGTTTATTTATGAGATCAAAGAGTTTAAAACCCTTTTGCCCTGAACTGTAACCAAGCATGACACATTTGAAACTTCGTGGTGCAAACTTTTCTTTGAATGGTTTAGTGTTAGTGCCATAACATAAACTACCAAATACCTTGAGATTTTGATAAGTAGGAGGTTTACTGTGTAGGATCTCATATGGAGTTTTCCAGTTCAATAAGGCAGTAGGCAGTTTATTTATAATATGAGTAGCCATCAAGATCGATTCTCCCCAAAACATTGGTGGTAAGTGAGATTGAAACATAAGTGCTCTAGCAATTTGCAAGAGGTGTTTATGTTTCCTTTCAACAACTCCGTTTTGTTGAGGTGTGTAAGGACAACTCTTTTGATGATAAATCCCATTTTCAGCCAAAAAATTTTTCAACTCAAAATTAGTAAACTCGATTCCATTATCGGTTCTCAAACATTTTATGTTTTTTTCAAATTGGATTTTTATAATTTTGTGCAAGTTCTTTAAAGTAGTGCAAACCTGTGTTTTATGCTTTATCAAAAAAGTCCAAGTACATCTACTAAAATCATCAACCACAGTCAAGAAATAGTGTGCTCCACAAATATTCTTATGTTTATAGGGCCCCCCATAAATCCACATGTAGAATTTCAAATAAGTCTGATGTTTTTATGTCACAATTAGGAAAGGTTAAACGATGTTGTTTGGAGAAAGAACAAATATCACACGGTGTAAGAATTTCTTTATCAAAGGAATTTATTACTTTCAAATGTTGCATAACATTGCTAGAGACATGACCCAACCTCCTATGCCAGAGAATGACAGAATCATCCTTGGTCTTACTGTCAACAAGAGAGGAATCGTTTGAAAGAGAAACATTACAATTATTGGAGAAAAAAGAATCTATGGTAGAGCTATGAAAGGAATTCTGATCAAGTATGTATAAATTCTTTATCAACCTCCCTATAGCTATAACCTTCTCAGTCAAAAGGTCCTGCAAAAAACAATGATCCTTCATGAAAATGAATTTCAGATTTAAGGCTTTTGTGAGTTTACTTACGGATAAGAGATTAAATTTGAAAGTGGGCACATGAAGAGTGTCTGTGAGAGTGAGGTTTTCATGTAAGTGAACATCACCAAAATGCTTAACAACGTTCATAGTACCATCAGGCAAGTAAACTGGAATGATTTTGTCAGTAGGTACAGGTTTTTTAAGTGATGAAATATCATTGCACATATGGTTAGAGGCTCCAGTATCTACAATCCACGAGCCAGATCTCATATGGCTGGAAGCACTTAGAGCAGAATTAAAATCAAGTTTGAGAGTGGAACCTGCAAAGTCGTCTATGTGAGCAAAGTTAACATTGTTTCCAGAGCCAGCTTCTTTCTGATTTACCATTTTCCTGAGTTCTTGTTTGACAATGGCTGAGATATTTAGGTTCTTGTATTGACTTTCAATACCTCCAGTATTCATCTCATTTCCCAGTCCCAGTGGTGAATCTGCCATGTAGGCAGAATATTTTCCTCCAGCTTTTCTCTTTTGTTCACTCAATTGTTTGAACCAATCTGGGTAGCCAATCAGTTTGAAGCAAAATTCTCTGCTATGTCCTGTGTTATTGCAATGT
Organism: Fraxinus americana; assembly: GCA_035079005.1. NCBI lineage: Eukaryota > Viridiplantae > Streptophyta > Magnoliopsida > Lamiales > Oleaceae > Fraxinus > Fraxinus americana. The sequence goes on along the minus strand of CM068710.1, from coordinate 31,324,419 downwards.
GAGCAAACTTGATTCCTCTTTTCCTCTTTGCTCAGATCTGTCTTCCTACCATAACCTCTATCTCCTCCAACTCTCCTATACCCCTGAGTTTTGACAAGCATAGCACTTGCCTCATTAGTTTCTCCATAGGAAATTTGAACTTCTCTCTATTTTTCCACCCTTTGGATCATGGAATAAGCTTTGTTAACTGCTGGCAAAGGATCCATAACTAAAATTTGACTTCGTGTATGCTCATATTCATCATTTAATCCCATAAGGAACTGCATAAGTCTATTGAACGAAGTAATTTCAGATGCTGATTTGGCTGATTCACAAGTGCACTCAGGTATGGGCATTAAAAAGGTTAATTCATCCCATAGTCGTTTCAATTTTGTGTAATACTCTGAAATTGATAAATTACCTTGTGAGATAGAACTAATCTCTCTCTGGATCTGATATAGCATAGGACCATTACAAGTTCCAAATCTTTCTTCAATTTCCATCCATAACTCCCTGGCAGTGCTCGTGTATAGGAAAGCTTCAACAATCTCCTTGGAAATAGAATTCAATAACCATGAAGTAATCATGTAATTAACTCTCTGCCATTTTTCATAATTTGGCGAGGTCTTCTCAGGTGGTTCAACAGTTCCATCAATGAGCCCTAGCTTCATCTTCGCACCAAGGGCAATTTTGACAGACCTACTCCACGCTAAAAAATTTTTACCCGTTAAAGGTATCGTAACCAATGTCATCCCTGGATGATCCGAACTGTGAAGAAACAATGGATCTGAAGTAATCATGTCGTTTTCCCTTCCAATTCCTTGAATTGTCTGGTTGTTCCTCAGCTCAGTAGGAAGCAGATCTGCATTTTGATTCCTCGCCATAGCAGCTCAGTCCCAAGCTACCTGTCTTCTTCTTTCAGTTGGATAGCAGCTTTCAGTTCTGGAATTCCAGAATCCACTGCTCTGATACCATGTTCAGATAACCGAAATCAACAAATTTTATTTCTGCATCTCAATTGGAGGAACATCCATGATGGTCTATTTATAGACCAAGAGAAAAGAGGGAAAATCCTAACGAATTGAAAACAAACTACCGTTATTACAATGGAGGACAGAAACTATGAGAATAGAGCAATAAGGACCTAAACTATGAAAGTTGAACAATTAAGTCCCTATTTAAGAATAATATTCACAAATCCCAATAAGTTTACTACCCTTATGGGATCAAAGCCTTGGCCGAGCTCTCGGATTTTCAGGTTGGAAAGGGACGACTTCATGGAATGGTGGTCAAGTCGGGGTTTATTCCCGACTCGTCTGCTTAATCCATTGACAAGATGAAGGATATCATTTCGTGGACAACTGTGCTTGCTGGGTAGCGAAGTTGGAGGATTTTGATGCAGCTAGAAGTCTTCTTGCTGCAATGCAAGGGCCATCCTACGGAGACTTTTAGCCATTTTTAATGAGTTGCTAAACCTCATGAAGTCACCTTGTTAGTTCCCTCTTAGCCTGTGCTCAATTAGGGGCATATGGATTTGGGTGGGTGGATCCATGTGTACATAAAAAAGAGGGTATTAGGTTAAATTGTTCTCTCATTACTGTGCTCACTGATGTGTATTTTAAGTGGAGATTTGGAGAAGGCGCTGGACGTATTTCATTCAGTTGACGAGGTGTTTGTATGGTGTGCTACAATTGCTGGTTTGGCAATGCATGGTTTTGGCAGGGGTGCAATAGAATTGTTCTTGAAGATGCAAGAAGCCAAGGTTGAGCCTAATTCCGTAACTTTTACCAATTTATTGTCTGCCTGCAGTCACTCAGGTCCAGTTGAGGAAGGTAGAGATTTTTTTTCCGCCAAAATGCAGCTAGTTGACAACATCGTGCCTGGTGTGAAGCACTATGCTTGCATGGTTGGTCGAGCCAGGTCTGGTGGAGGAAGCCATGGAGTTTATCAAGAAATGCCCATACCCCGGCTGCTTCTGTTTTGGGGGCTCTGCTTGGGGTCTGTATACTTCATAGGAATGTTGATGTAGCTGAACATGCATGTGCTCGTTTGCTTGAATTAGAACCTCAAAATCACAGAGCTTGTGTCTTCATATAATATCTATGCCAAATCAGGAAAATGGGACAAGTTTTCAGGGTCGAGGAAGGTTATGAGAGATTGTGGTTTGGAGGAAATTGCAGCTAGACTAAGATCAGTGGATCATATAACAAATAAGTCACAAATACTGCAGCTTGTTGAAGAAAAAATACGAAGGAACATGCATCATATCTTCCCAATGAGGCTAGCTGTTGCCATTGGACTTCTATCGAGCCCATCTCAACCTATTTGGGTTGTAAAGAACATTTGACTTTGCAGAGACACCCACTCCGTTGCCAAGCTAATATCTGAAGTTTGCAAATAGGGAAATAATTATTCGAAATCAATGTAGATTGCATTGTTTGAAAAGGAGGATATTGCTCTTATAAGGGTTATTGGTGAATATTGTACTCAATTTGCATCTATAAATTTGTTCGTTCTTGCATGAACTGAACCTTGAATTTGGAAGCATTGAAGCCAAGGACGTTCGGGTAGACCTTCTTCAACTAAAGGTATACGAAAGCACAATTATACACAACTCCATGGGCAAGAGAATTATAATAGGTTAAGACGCCAAATTTCAGCCAGTCCACCGTTCCTGTCTAAGCAAGTGTAGGTAATTGCTGCGACATTTGGACATCATATATTATACAGTTTTCTTCTGGGATTTAAAAGTACAGTTTACAAACTTCATACAAAGGTCTCCATACATTATTTTCCAAAAAAGGGGGTAAAGTTTGAGGTGGATAGCAGTCTAAAAACTTCCCATTGTAACAAAAGCATACTTGACTAGAGGCATTCTCTATGCCGGTATTCCACAGCATTGACCTGGCAAAAACCAAAATTTAGCATTCCGTATCATTTTGCCAAAAATTCACCACAAATACAGCAGCAATTGAAACAAAAATATAATATTGTAATCACCACGTATATGCAGAGAAACCAAGCTTATCCAACAAGTCAAAAACCTAAGCCAAGGAGACAGGGCATGTTTGGCAAAGTTTTTAAATGCTTATAAACTGGTCATATATCATTTTTAATCACATATTCTTTAGATCCACAATTTTTATCTACTTTTTAACCACATATTCCTTGGGACACACTGCTTATAAGCAAGCACATATGTAATATTCAGATTTTGTAGTTATTAAAAGGATGCACGCTCGATTGTTGACATATATACATATTGACATCAATGTACAGCTATTTTTTCGGCAGTGGTACATATACGAATTTGATAATAAGCAGCCAGAATAAGAAATTTGTAATAAAGACATGCCCTATATGAAGATAGCATTAATATACTTGGTAAGTCTGTATGGCAAAGGACTGAATGTGAAATGACCCACTGCTTATCAAAGGAAATTGAATTGAAGTTTTACCTCCAAAACTGCATGCAAGAATATAATTCTTAACATAGAATCAGTTAGTACTGGATGCAGATGTAAGATGTCCCAAATGTTCCGTAACATTATTCATATGCTTCATCCTATCCCATTCGCCTTCTTGCCCTATCTTCTGATCATGTTCCTCTCCAGTACCACATCCCAATGCACCAGAATTGATCTCATCAGTATCCTCAGTTAGGGGACTTGCCGAAAGAAATTGTTCCCAGAAAACATCATTTATACCTGGCAGCTTAGGGATCTCGTCTAGCAAGATATCAATGTCAAGATCTGATGAAAATCCATCAGGTACAACTGGCATAGGGCCATCTACCAATCCTGCCATTGCATCCATATTCCCTGCATCTCTAGACTCAGCTCCATTAAGAGGCATGTCTAGGTCATCATGCTTTTCTGGATAGATTCCTCGTGTTTGAGGAAATTCTGGCAACCCAACATTCATTTCTTGAAATGGAGTACTTTGTTTCTTCTCATGTACCAAACCAGAGGAATTCTGGACCACAGACATGGCAGCTGAAGGACAGTTGAAAGAAAATCCTGATTCTGATACTGCTGGTGATTGTGAAGAAGGTGGTAAAACCTCTGAAAGGGTCACCCCGGACATTCTATTGGAGGAGCTACCGCTGTCTGCTACACCAGATGGAGGCTGGGCATTATCAATCAAGTAACCATTAGGGTTGTTAACTTTTGATTCAAGCCTCCCAGTTGCATTCATCTTTAGGATTTGCCGCAGCATGGACTTTGCAGCTTCATTCATCAAAGGCTGGTACTTGACAATCTGTCCATCAGGCGACACGGCATTTAATTTTCCACCTAAGACTTCCTCTTCCTGAGTGGGGAGTCTCCTTTTCTTATTACCTCCAGAGATGCGTCTGTTGCTTTCATTTTGATCACGCACCAGCTGGGCAACAAATCCAGGGCTATGCATGGCTTTTGCAAGGAATGACATCATTTGTTGCTGGCGCTGCTCCATTACGTGAACACGCTGCCCAACAGTTTGCAATTGGTTATCTGTCGATTGCTGCTGCTGCCTTAACCTGACAAGCTCCTGCATGAGAACATTTTTATCTCTTTTCAGTCTTACGACCTCTTCCTCTATTCCAAATTTTCCAACTTCAACACAAGACCCAACAGATGAACTCTGAAATTGGGAGGGTTGCTGATGTTGTGTATGGGAAGATTTCCTCCTACTTATGCTCTTCAAAAGGTGCTTTTGGCCTCTTAGGAAACCCTCATTTGCAAATTCCCAGCTGTCTGGGTCAACTTTCTTGAACCCCTGATTGGAAAGAGGAAAGCAAACTATAAAAATATTATAGTTGTCCAACAACATGATATGGCCATTCAGAATAAAAAAGAAAGAAAACATATCTCCATTTCCTAGAAGACCCTTATGACAAATAGCCAAGATACTGCACGAAACTAAGGACTGATTCAACAGAAACATGGCTAATTCTTTTCCCAAAACATGATTAATTGGGTTCTCATAAAAACCATGGATGTGCAGAATATAGCGATCCCAAATTCCTGATGATTTTCATTATTTTCAAGAATTGTGTTGTACATCCAATTTAGCTTCCATAATCCAAACATGATTCACCTAAGTGTTCCAAATCAGAAACGCTAGATTGAAAGTTTTTAATACAAATATTGATGAGACTTGAGAGAGTATTTTTGGGAGACCATGGTTCAAAGTTAACGTTCCAGTGGTTCTCAAAAGCACCTTTCCATATCAGTCATGGCGTATTGGGATGGTATCAGCTGATAAATAAAATGAAACAAAGTTGTTCCTCAATAATCCGATGGGAAGAGAACTTGCAGAGTTTTCCTTCTCTGTCCACTCAAACCATCTCCAGAACCTAAAATTTGGATTCCATTAACAGAAAAAAAAATAAAAAATCAGGCCAAATCTAAGCAGCTACTGGAACTGTGGAATTTTGATAATCATCCTGCTTGTGACTCTCAGAGATAATCTGATCTCTGTAATATGTAATCCTCTGATGCAGTACTAACTTAGCTAAATACCCATATACAAACATAAAATATTGATCCTCGTAACCTAGGGCAACTGGACAAGTACCTCCGATAATCATTTAAAAAATTGAAAATTCAAAAACCCACAAAAAAGCGATGCTCACATAAGTGTTGAGCTGGCGAACGAAGCTGGAGAAGTTATTGTGCTTGAAATATTTAGGCAAAAGATCCCTGGAAAATTCCGGCACGTTCCACACCACGAAGCTATTGTTGCTCTTGCTCCAAGACACCACCGAATCTGTCGTTGGATCGTCCACCATATCGTATGTCTTGCTCAGAAATGGCGGCGGCGCAGATGATGCTGATGGTATGCTCCCAACACTCAACCCTCCTCCTCCTTCTCCTCCTTCCATTTCTTCAACACCCCACCAAAGTTTTCAATACTGTATAATTGTTAATAACTTTTGAGTAATTGAAAGGTTTAAAAATGAAAACCTAGGGCTAGATCCCAGGAGATATTTCGCTGTGAGTGAGTCTGTGAGTGTGTGTTTAATGCACAAAGCCGTGGAAGACTGTAAAATTAAAAAAAAGTAGCAGACGCGACGCGAGAAGGGTCTAAAGATTGAAGCGGTTGATTGGCGCCAGCGAGGCATCCTTCTTTTCTCAACAGTCCTTCTACTTCTCTCATTTTACAATTCTCACACCAGAATATTTTTTTAATAAGCACCACAGAAAATTAACCAAGAGTTAATTACTTGATTTCACCAATGGCTACTAAAATTTCAAGAAAATTTTCAAATTGATCATCAAATATTTTTTGACCTTTTTAGTCACTATCTTTAGACGTTTTTAAGTTTTTACACAATTAGTCATTCATCAACCTGATTAACGTCATATACATCATAGCAGTTATTAAGGGTGTGTTTGAGCCACATTATTTTGAAAGAATGTATTCTGGAATAGTAGATTGATGGAGAATTTGTCGTTGAAAAGGAAGAAAAAGTTATTGATGTGATGAAAAATATTATTTTATTGAAAAATGTGTGGTTGAAAATGAGTAGAAGAATGAAAATGAAAATTTTAATGTGTACCAAACAGGACTTAAGTCTTCAAATGGATTAACGATAGTTAAAGCGGCCAATTCCTTCTAGATGGCTTCCTATTTTAGCTTTATCACAACCTATACAGGTTATGAACAACGAAAAATGGATTTAGAGTTGAAGTGAACAATTTGGTAATTTTATTAGTTGGACGTTAAGCTTTTCAAGAATTGTCGTAATTTCCAGGCATGGACAACAATAATTGATCGATGTCAAGTTTTAATAAGCTCAATGTCGAATAATAGAATGCATGTGGATAAATGAGTGACTAATTATGTAACATTGTCTATGGGACAAAGAGAAAAATCAGGAAAAAGTAATGTAATGACCAAATTGAAATTTTACCACAATAGTGTCCATTTGTGATATTCTCAATAAATGAGGGTCCTTCTTTCTAACGTGGCAGCATCTGCAGAACCCTATCCGTATCCAATATTTCACCTTAATTTATTCATTTCGTTATACAATCCATCCATTCATTCAATTGGCGTCTCTGTGGTGTGGGCTATCAGAAACACAGGAACGAAGATGGTAGTAGTTGCAGTTAATTGCATTCCTACTTCGAGGGTTTTCTCCCTTTCTTCCCGCCCTTGTTCCTTTGGTGGGAAAGCTTTAAATTTGCAGCTAAGGCCGTGTCGCCGACGTCGCGATGGGGGATTATGTAAAGCGAGTTTAATAATGGATCCTAAATCTTTCGAAGTTGGAAGGCTTATTGGAAGCTATGGTTTCATGAATATTACTAGGTTTGCATTAAATCATTCTTCTTGTAGATTTGCTCTTCTTTCCATAGAAAATTGACTGAGGAATGTTGTTTGCAGTTACTCGGGGTTACAGCCAGGGATGGATATGGAATATTCTCCAGCGGATATAGGGAGATTAAGAGTTCAAGATGTTGGAGAGGGCAGTGTTAAGATCAGGTGCATTTCCTTTTCTGTTTTTCCTTTCCTGATTTGTTGGTAAACATGGATGAATTTATGAACTGGAGAATGGCATTAGACGCTATTTCAAAGGATTTAAATACGTTTTCATTATGTTTGCTGCTTATACTATCTGTAGCAGTCATTTTGCAGGCTTTACGAGGGAAGAATAACTCAGGGTCCACGTCGAGGTACCCCAATTATTTTCAAGGTGATTATTGTTGTCACGTATTTCTCTCAACCTTCTATTGCAGTTTTTTATTTTTATTTTTGGATATTTGGTTCTCTATGTTTTGCTACATTGATTTAATATTAGGATGGCAACTTATGAAGTTCTCTGGCAAGGACTAGGCGAATAGGACAATATATTTTTTCCTTAAACATAAAGTTAAATCAGTTTCTAAAGCGGATTGTACGTATTTCATGCATATTGTACAGCCTGGATATGAGCAAATGGAGCATTGAATCATCGCATTTAGCGATGTGGTATTAATTCAAATTCAGTGTGCGCATTTGATGATATTTTTATACTAAATAATGCATTCTGTTCGTAGATTATAGGTACTCCAACTTATGTGCTGGCTTCTTCTTGTTTATTCTGATAAGTAATAACTCATTATCTGAACCAAAAATGCCATGAAGGTATATCCTGGTCAACAAGTTGGTGGTGCTGAAGCGGACATGATGGCTGCAAACGAGTTGAATGCTCATGCTTCCCTTCAAGTAATGTAACAACTCTCAGTCCTCAAGCATTTATGAACTCAATCGTTAGTACATTTCTGTTGGTCTGGGAACTTTGCCTGTAATATTTTACATGTCTGTGCTTTGCAGAGCAGTCCAAAAGCTGCCACCTGTCAGAATATTCAAATACTTCTAGGAGGATTTGAAACCAAGACAGGGGAACAGGTCTATGTCGTCAAAGTTTCACCTTTATGTAGATTGCATCTTCTCACTTTCTTGCTCGAAATATATTTATATGTGATAAGTTACCTACAGTGGTTAGCTTTCCGGAATGATGGAAAATATAGTGCTGCCGACTATGCAAAGGTAACAAGTGAAAAGATGTCAAAATATCTAGGAGAACAGAATCTTTGGAATCCTTTTGAAAAAGATGTAACTATAAAGAGGAGAAGCAACTTTGTTCTAAAGCTGCTTCAGGGTGCTTTGAGAGGCCTGGCCTATATGCATGACCACGACAGATTACACCAAAGTCTTGGACCTGCCTCTGTCATTCTCAAGTGCGTGCCTGAGAAATAAAGTTTAGCTAACAAATAACAATTCATCTTCATTACTTGCTAGAAAATACTCTCTACTAATTTGAACATTATGCATTCATCTATCTTACAAATGGCAGTACAATGGTTGAGAACGATTCGGCTTATCTAGTTCCACGGCTGCGGGATCTTGCCTTTTCAGTTGATATAAGGTATTTCATGGTGTAGATTATCTGCATCATACCAATACACAACCAGGTTAATTCTCTTCTGGTGAAATATAGATATATTCTGAAACTGCACTTAGGTGCTCTATCTTTTTCAAGAGTTCTCTTACTACCAATTACCACCACAGTAAGCACACTGTGTCAGTATGTTTATAATGTATGCATGACATATGTTTCTTCATGTATATACACAGACTGATATTGATAGATCCATTTTTGCTCCGATGGAACTAGGTTCGGGATGCTGCACATCAAAATTATTTAATAAAAAAAGATCTTGATGTGTAATGATGGAGTGTTGGAACTACGGGCGGATAAAATTCCCGGAACCCCTAGGTGGTTCGGCTCAACTCGGTTCCGTTAAGAAAAAAAGTCGGTTTTGGTCAAACCGAGAACCGGCCTGATAGGTTCAGTTCTTGAGATTGAGAGCAGAACCAGAAATTGGAATCGGTTCCCCAAAACTCTCTTCTAACTTTTGGTCCACTGCACCATTACAGTGGTTTTAGATATATATATATGAGTTCAAGGAATGCCCAAGAGAGGAACAGATCAGAACTTGCTCCTTCCTTTCTCATCTCGAGGCTACTTCTTTCTTCTCTCCATTTTTATCCTCTCTTTAGTCCCATATAATCCTTAACCTAATTGAAACCCCCTATTTCTAACATCATAGGTGAGATTAAAATAATACCTAATCTGTGCAGAAGGAACTGTTGAGGTGAGCTTTGCAACTCATTGGATTCGTGAATGCTCTACCTAATTCCACCTGATAATATTCAGATGCTGAGGCGAACAACTTTAAAATACCCTTTTTTTGTTAGCTAGTTACCATATAATACCATGTACTCACTGGTTATTACTCTACTTTTATTGTCTGCAAGTAAAAGTATATCCGATAATATATTATGCCGTGTATCTTTTCTGTTGATAAAAATCTTTTTCTTTATTTCATTTCTTATCACAGTTCACCTGCTTTCTTAAGTCTTGGATATAGCTTCTTAAGTTCTTTTCATGGGATTGAACCCTATTGGAATCGTGTGGTTCAGGTATGGTTAGCCTGGTTCCGGTATGGTTCGGTTCCTGTCTAGCATATAGAACCATTTAGTTACTTGTAAAAGCCCCAGTTGGAACTTTAACCACATATGGATGCTCTTCAGTAGCCTACAACCAAGGTGATGTTTTTGAATTAGATAATTAAGATATCATGTTATTGACATTTGACACTACAATTGATGGGTGAACTTCAAGGTGTGTTGTCGGATTTGAAACGTGGATTTGTTGCCTAGGGATGTTGGTGGAATTCCAGTTCTGTGTATCTGAAACGTTAGTACTTTGTGGAGCAAGGACTTCTAATCTTTCTCCCATAACATGTTCCTTCTGCACACTACCCCAGACTAATTGTTAATTCTTCATTAAAGATCATCATTAAAGGAGATGATCCAAAGTCAATTACTTGCAAGAGAGCCACATGAAAGCTATATAATGCCCTTGGATATGCTAACTTATCTGAAAATTCCGAGTCCAATTACATACATTTGGGACAGATTTAGCCTTTCTCTCCGTGGAGACAATTCTCAATGAGTTTCTTGTAGTTTGTGAGGTATTATAAGCAGGAGGCTAACCATATATTACCAAAATTTAATCAAGGCAAGTCTCATGCGTGTACACTTCACAATTTTGAATGGTCAATTTGTATGAAATCACATGTTGGTGCACTCCCCCTACCCCGTGCGAGGTGAATTGTTTGATCTTTTAAAATCATTCACCTGAATGTGCCTCATATTTTATCTTTTAAGAGGTGAAAAGTTTGTTGGTGTTCTAGGTATTCTCAGCAGGAGGAAAATTCAAGATCTCCATCAGATGAGCTTTGGAGACGAGCATCTGCTGCAGGTGCTTTCACCCCTATGGAGAAAAGAGCTTTTGGAATAGCAGATGACATGTGAACATCTTTCATTTTGTTCTCCTATTATGTTTTGAGAAAAAATAAATATTTTTACACCATTTTTTTTTTGTGGGGGTTCTTTACAGATATGAAGCTGGTCTTCTTTTCGCATACCTATCTTTCATTCCATTCTGTGAAGCAGGAGTCATGGACAGTCTTTCGCTGAGAGTGGGTCATAAATTTATCTTAATTCGTTTTCTCATTACGCTTACTAGACATATTCTGCTCACAATGTTGAACATTTTTTTCACAAACTTGCAGAGGCTTCTGGAGAACACATTCCGGCTTGATCTTGATGCCATGAGAGAGTAAGTTGCATTACATTTTATTATTTTGACTAGTAACTATCGGAAAGATACATGGGAAGACTAGAATGCATAGGGAAGGAACTTGTATGAAAGGGCAGATAATCATCGCACTGTGCATAATTATTGTTATTTTCACCATTTTTTTCGAAGACTACATTACGAAATTAAATTGACCTCCACTAGCACAAATCTAGACATTACATATGCACAGCACCCTTAGGAATTTCAATGTCTGTGTCAGTGTATCCCGAAAGGGATATATTTGAGGGGGCTATTGGTGTTTGGTGAGAATTTATGGGTTTTCCTCCTTTTTTTTGGAGGGTGCAACCTTTTCTGGCTAAGGATTTATATATATTTCGATTTCACTAGGGGGGGAAAGAGTATCAAAGTTGTGTTGGAGTGAGTGAATAATATAGCTGCTTAGAAAACTAATTGCAGTTTAACAGATAGCTTGTAACTTTACTTGATATAGAACCTACTAGAGGTTTCTTTTTTTTTTTCGTGTGCACATATATGTAATTTAGTCTACTTATCTCACATTGTCTCCCTTTTTCTTTTTCTATTTCTGGTGGAGTTGGGAGGCCGGAGGCTGCCAATAATTTTTATTTTTACTGACGTTATAATTGTGTGCTAGCATGATAAGTATTAAAGTTTCTGTGTCGCCCATTGATTGCTTGTTATTTGTTCTCGACATTTTTCCTTTTCGGCAGATACTGTTTGGCTGATGACCGTTTGCTAGAAGCTGTCAAGTTCTTGGATTTTGGTGCTGGTGCTGGTTGGGAGTTACTTCAGGTTCAGTGACCACGTAAATATGATAACTAATATTGCTTTCGTTTCTTTGAAGTGCTGAAACTACCATCATACACAAGGCATCCTTCATTAAAGATTGAACAATTTCATTGTTTACATAGTCCCTCTCCCCTTTCGTTACTTTCATTTATCCTGTGTCTGTCTGATGATTGAGTTTATTCTATTTCAATAAAAGAATCTATCATGCTTCCATATTTGTTGCTCTGTCTGCATTAGGGGAGGGGGTGGGGCAGGTTGTGAATTGTCTGCTTTGTTTAGCTAATCTAGTATATGAGAAATAAGAATTCAAGAAAGATTGTTTTCTCGACGATTACTTGGAATAATGTCTTCAGTTCTTTTTTCTGTTGGATGTAGGCTATGTTAAATCGTGACTTTCGGAAGAGGCCAATTGCAGACGCTGTATTGAGCCATCGGTTCATGGCTGGTGACTTCCTTGAAGTTGATTCAAAAGGATAAATGTCCAAATATTTTGTATACAGTCGAGATCTGAAGAGGCAAGCTTCTCAAGTACAAAAAACTGTTGTGGTGAAGACACTAAAGTTTGTAACCCTGAGGGCATTTTGGAATTTGTAGTTATTAAAGATTTTGCTTTAAGGAGAGTTGAGAAAGTAAGCCCTTTGTTCGTTTTGTCTATCTACATTAGGCCTCTTTCTCATTTTTCACTATTCACTGCTTTCAAAAGCATGATTTGCCAATAAGATGGTTGATGATGGGCTGGGAGAAAAGTTGCCAAAAACTATCGCTTTGATTTGGATTACTTATTTTTCTGACGACTAATAACTCTATTTTACGTGAATAGATAAATCATTATTTATACATACTTCTAATTCCCCTTTTATCTAAATCGAACCGCTTCACCGATTATTAACTAACCAAGGAAAATGAGTGAAATATTTTATGACTATGCAAGGGGCCGAACTAGTAGGTCATGATGATTAATTTGGAGATAGTCTCTCGAAGTTTATGTTTCTTTGTCAAATTTTCACAATCTCCTCTAATTATAGCTTTGAGGTGAGGTTTAAGTCCTCCTCTCGTGTGTATCAATAAACGAGTAGGAATAGCAATTTGCCCTTCCAAACTTGATCTCCATAGTGCTCACCCCATTTGCGACAAGGATTTTCTCATCCCAACCCGACTATTTATGTCCAAACCCCAATCGATTATCCAAGTTATTTAGTCAAATTTCCAAATTGCTTGTAGAATTTACAAGAAAAATTGGAAAAAGTTCAACGGGACAGTATACCCAAACCTCGTCCCATCCTGCTACTGCCCTTACACTCACTCCACGTCACCTTTGCCTTTAGTTGGGTTGAGTGACATGCGCTGTCCTACCTTATTGCCATCACTAATTATGAATTTATATAGAAACCTAAAAATTCCGACTAAACTTAAATGGATTCTACTTAAAATATTCTTATCTAATTTTATATCAATCGAATACCTATAGCGCTCCAAATTCTTCTATTTGGCCAACTTGACTATTCATGCATATTTCTATTTACAATTATGCTACATGTACATTCTTGAGTAATTCTATTTAACTCCACTAAAGTTACAATTTCAATTTAAATGACGTTAATGTGACATTAAATAATAAACGATGCTACATAGCATTACTTATAGACTTTGTATACACTCATTCTTGCACTCTGTCACGTGACATGATTATCACACTTGATTTCTCTAACAATTTTTCTCTTTTCTGCCCGGATTATATCACGTAAGCGAGAATGTAATGAAAGATGTTAACAAGAATGTGTATCTAACGTAATCGTTCTCTTTATTTCTGTATTTATAAATACTAGGTGCAAGCAACGTGCAATGCACGTTTGCTTAGTTTGTATTAATATTTTTGTTTAATAATTAATTTGTTATTAATAAAGATGTAATTTTTTTTTGTTAATTAAGGGCGTGTCTGGGCGCGCTGCAAGGAGGAAGGAAAATTGATTATGTTACCGTTTTTTTTTTCAAACCTACAGCCCTACAGTGAGAGAATTGGTCCAAAATTGCTGCTCCCAACGGCATGAATTGTGTTGCCAACGGCTTGATTTCTGCTGAAAAGAAGAAACAGATACCCTATAAATAATTAATGATGTAATGTTTATGTAATTGTTATAATTAGATGTATGATTTTGATATTGTGATGTATGTTGGTGAGATTGAAGAAAATAAGCAAAAGTAGACAAATTGGAGAAATGGCTAAATTGTAAGGGATCCAAAGTTCGGGGGCTAAAATGTAAATACTTAAAAGTTGTGCCGAATCTCACGATGAAGATTTGAGAGTGCTCGGAGTCAATTGGATAAAGGAAGATGTCAAGGGGATCAAATTTAGTCAAAAGATGATCACAAATCAATTTCCAACCGAAAAATTATGCTCCGGTGTTTTGAGACCTATTTTTGGCATAGGAAGTGATCGAATTGGAGAATGATGTCTGAATTAAAGTTGTAGTCAGATGAGTTAGCTTTTCAACGCATTTTGTATCGCCTCAATAGGATATCGGAATACAAAGTTATGATAAAAACACTGAACGAATGTGCAATTTGCCTGTTTAAAATAAGAAATTCCGTTACATAGTTCGTTATATTGAGACCTAATTTTGGCATATAAAGTGGTCGAATTGGAGAATGATGTTTGAACCAAAGTTGTAACCAAATGAGGTATATTTCCAACGCATTTTGAATTGTTTCAATCGGATATCGGAATACAAAGTTATGATAAAAACACTGAAAGAAGGTGCAACTGCCTGTTTAAAACAAGAAATTCTGTTACATAGTCCGTTATATTGAGACATATTTTTGGAATAGAAAGTGATCGAATTGGAGAATAATGTCTGAATCAAAGTTGTATCCAGATGAGTTAAATTTCCAACGCATTTTGAATCGCCTCAATCGGACAAATATATACAAAGTTATGATAAAAACACTGAAGGAAGGTGCAGCTGTCTGTTTAAAACAAAAAATTTCGTTACATAGTCCGTTATATTGAGACATATTTTTGGCATAGAAAGTGATCGAATTGGAGAATGATGTCTTGTCTGAATCAAAGTTGTAGCCAGATGGGTTAGCTTTCCAACGCATTTTGAATCGTCTCAATCGAATATCGGAATACAAAGTTATGATAAAAATATTGAAGGAAGGTGCAGCTGTCTGTTTAAAACAAGAAATTCCGTTACACAATCCGTTAAAACAACAAATTCCGTTAGTTTTTCCGTTAAACCAACAAATTCCGTTAAATAGACACTTTTTATATAGAAAGATATGAAAATTGCATACAAAAGATTTTAAAACTGGAGAATTGTTTTGTCAAAAATAACTACATCACTCCCCTTCTTCTCGTAATAATTTTTATTCTTTTACTGTTACATCATAATATCATATGCGCAGAGTCGCGTTACCAGAAATCCGAAAAGTTTTAGAGAGACGTAGAAGGGTTGTTCCCTGGAATCCTAGGATAAGAGAAGGAAAGTATCGATCAATCAAGCCTAATTTCGATCGCCAGACCGAGTTGAGAAATTCAATAAGGTCTATAACTGCGGCTCGATCCTCTTTGGCCGTGTTATTCGCAGCAAAGGAAAGGCATTGGGGTTGAAACAGACTCGTCGATTGGTAAGTTTTCCAGACTCTTTCCCATTTTTTCCTTAAAAGTAATAGATTTTTATTTATTTATTTATTTTGCGCCTGCTTGTTCTGATTTACTTGATTATAGTGGCTGCTAGTTTTTGAGGTTCTTGATTTACTGATTTTCCTGGTTTATAAGTATAATTTCAAGTTTGATACAATTGAAATCCCATAAACCTGATGTTGCTATGAACTCGATGGATAAAGAATAGGGATTAATTGCCTGTGAAAAGTTACGTTTGGGATTTGAAAAGTTGGGCTTCGGTCAGCTGAAAACAGATACTGTGCAACCTATAAGGGCTGATCCTTGTGGTAACACTTCAAGGAAAGAAGCAAATTAACACCAAGCAAGATAGTAAAGGGCGGGAACAAAATGTACTTTCTAACCAAATCTGACCAGAATAGTAACAGGAAATCCCATAATCCTGATGTTGCTATGAACTCGATGGATAAAGAATAGGGATTATTTGCCTGTGAAAGTTACGTAAGGGATTTAAAAAGTTGGGCTTCAGTCAGCTGAAAACAGATACTGTGCAACCTATAAGGCTGATCCTTGTGGCAACACTTCAAGGAAAGAAGAAAACTAACAATCCTACCAAAAGGGATAGGATTCATTGAATCCATTTGACAATAACGGTTTTAAAACAAACAATTTAAACAAGCTATAAAAGGAAACAAAGAAAATCATGTTTACAACTTAAAGGGACGTATGATTTAATTTTTAAACAAGTGTGTTCCTCACCTGCGAACATTTAGAAGCAGTTAACCGTCGGGCTTTAGACTGTTCCTGTGCCCTCATCAACTCTCCAGCGGTCAAGGATCCTTTCTCTACACCACTCGTGTTACAAGATAGTTTAATAGCCACTTGCGCTTTTCTCAAATTTATTGTAGAATGTATACTGCTATCCTTTAGGAGTTCACGATTTGCAAGTTCAAGTGACCGTGATCAAAGTACTAGCCTTCATCTCTGTTGTGTTCCTTGGTTCTCTTGTCGGTTTTATGACCAAGTTTACCTTCTTTAGTGGAGTTGTCTTTTGCATTTAGGTAGATTCAATCTGACATGGTTTACGTTTTGTTTTCCATGGCATGCACTGTAGTATTGTTATCAACAGCTTATGATTTAAAATACTCATAGTGTTCGGATAGAAAAATACATGCCAACATTCCCTCGCAAATTTATTTTGGGTATTAAATGACCTGAAACAATCATGGAAGTGTAGTACAAATTATGGATTCAAAATTGAATGCTGGTTTGGATTGAAAGAGACTTGTAAGCCTCTACACTTCACAGATTTATTCAATGTAACTGCCTTATGACTCCTCAACAAAGTTTATGAACCCCGCAGAGACTAAAGCTGTAAATGGAAACTTGTGATCAAAATCAATGAAGTGCAATTCACTACAGTTAGTTGCCATCAATTAAGTTCCATCCAAGTGCATCTTTTTCAATCCTCCCATAATCTGCTCTTATTATGCATGAATTGGGTCATGCCATAAAATAAGGTACCATTTAAATCCTCACGCAATCAGCTCTTATTGTGAATGAATTGGGTCATGATATTAAATATTCATCAGTTAAACTCCATCTGAGACCATTGTTTCGATCCTCCCTTCATTTGTTCTCTTTGGATGCGTAAATTGGGCCATGAATTTGTTGATGAAGCTCACATGTCACCAGAAGCAATAGCCACTAAGATGATATTGAATATGGCATGTTAAGTTATTTTCATATGAAGGATGAAATGGCAGTACTGTTGCATCAGTCAATTTACTTCCTTTTTATATCTTGTATAAAACAGAGATATTAAAAGCATGATGCTAATTTGAGACTTTCGTTTATGAGACTTGGCTTCTTAATTTTGTGTGTGCTGGTCTTTGTGGTTTCTCAAATAGAATATGATATATTTTTTTGTTGGGCTTCCTTAGGCTGCATGGCTTCTTAATTAACCGTGTCAGTGTCTTTGTGGTTTCTGAATTAGAACGTGATAACTTTTTTTCAGGCTTCCTGAGGCTGCATGGCTATGTTGACTAATATTATATAGATGGAAGATTCTATTTTGCATACAAATCTTGCATATACGTCAAATATTTGCTGGCAATTGACACTACATTCATCAATGGTAAAGCTCAATGCCCCTCACCGTCCAATTATATCTTATAGGCCTATTGGACCATCAGATTTAGAGGTTCTTGAGAAAATTCACGGTGATCTGTTTCCTATCAGGTCAGAAGATCTTGTGTCCTTGCATATAATGAAAGTTTGTGATGACACAATTTGATAGTTTATTGGGAATAAGTTAGTGATCTTTTTAGGTATGAATCTGAATTCTTCCGCAATGCTGTTTATGGTCGTGATATTGTGTGCTGGGGAGCTGTTGATTGCAGTCGGCCCAATGCTCAGAGCAATGAGCTTATTGGATTTGTGACTGCCAGAGTGGTTTCAGCAAAAGAAAGTGAGGTGAGCTTTGATCTACTAATAATAAATTAATTAAGCCTTGTACATAAAAGTATCATTTTGAACCAAATACAGGCCAGAATATTACTGACTGCGCGTGGAAACTGATATCCCATTCAAGATTTCACTTCCATTAGATGTAGCATCACTAGTAATGATTATAATTTTAAGGAATTTCTGCTAGTAATGCTATCAAGTTCACATTTGCACCGCAGGTAGAAGAGTTGATCAGTTTTGACTCGTCAAAACCAGACCAAACACTAATATACATCTTGACGCTGGGAGTTGTAGAATCTCATAGAAATCTTGGAATAGGTAATTCTTCCACACACACACACACACAAACACAACCCCATCATGTTTTCTCCTCGGAATAATTTTCTTCTTCCTTTTTGAAAATTGTTTCTTTCTGAAGATTCTCTGGTTTTTTATTTTCAGCTAGTTCACTTATCCACAAGGTCATAAAATATGCCTCAAGCATCCCAACTTGCCGTGCTGTTTATCTGCATGTGATTTCATATAATAATGCAGCCATCCATTTGTACCAGAAAATGTCCTTCCAGTGCATACGACGGTTGTACAATTTTTACTTCATCAATGGGCAGCATTATGATTCATATTTGTTCATCTACTATGTAAATGGTGGTCGATCTCCTTGCTCGCCCCTGTGAGTAAAAGCTTCCCCACATGATCTTCTAAGGATAACTTAAAATTAAAATTATTTTCTTATGATGCCATATCCCCCCACGCTGCCTGGCGGACCTAAACGAATCATCAAATGGGATTTTTAAAATAAAATATAATAAGGAAGAAACAATCGGCAAATTTATGTGTCCTCAATATTGCTTGATTTGAAGATTTGCAGAAAATGGCACTCTTAAAGTAATTAGAGTATTCTACACCCAGCAACAACTTCATAGAATTCTGCTACCTCTGTATCCCTTGACTGATGAAACACTGGATCTGGTTTTCTTTTGTAGTACTTGTGGTACATTGAATGTTACATCATGTCAAGCTTTACACTCTGCCCTTTCTTTTCATTGAGGAATTTATGTTCAAAAGAGTATTTTTACAGCCAGATCCTCAGTTTGTAAAATAGATGAATACTTGATAAACCTGAGTGTTAAATGATGAAAACCTGTTAAAACTTAAAAGGAAATAAGTACATAAAGAAACAGTGAAGATTTGATTGATTGCAATTTTTGGGATGTGAAGCTCTAGGATCTTTCAAATTGGATTCTGTGTCTAATTACTCAAAGTGGAAGCTCGTAAACTATGGTGGTTCAATAATTCATGTCCATTTTATCTGTTCATTGCCGTTGCTTCTCCCCTAGTCTTGTCATCTTTATACTTGGTTTAGCAAGAGGAGTCAAAGTGCTAGGCAATATGTTTAACTATCATCCCAATATAGTTTCCATTATGCATCGTTTAATCAATATGCTTTACTAACAAGTATGCTCTGAATTTTCAGAGAGCTTGTCACGCTTTTGGTAACTTATGTGAAAAGAGGATTTAACTTGATGGTTTCAAAGCTGTGGAAAAATGAAGACAAGAACATTTCAAAATGGCCCACGAGCAAAGAATCCGGTTACCTTCTCCCAGTGGTTCAAAACAATAGAGTTCTCACAGCTGAAGGTGCACGGTGTCAACATCTCTAGTCTTTTAATGCATCTTCAATGTTTCTAGTTGCCCATTGTGTTGCGTAATTGTAACAGATGAATAAGGTCATGACTTAAGTTATCTGTATTAAAGTACTGTGGCATGGAGATGCGGTTATTGGATAAGTTAGCGGAGATGTTGTATATTAGAAGTTCTGAATAGGGTCATATCTCATACCTCTGATCTTTGTTTGTTTGAAATTGGAAAGAGTAAAAGAAAGTCTAAATTAAAATCCAGAACTTTTGACGTGTTCTTTATTTATAAGGAAATGCTATTGGTACATAGCATTTCCCATAACGGTTCACATAAGGACCACATGACGCCTCTCCATTGGAGGGGCGCCATGTGCCCCTTATGTGAAGGGTTATGTTGTGGGTTATGTACCCATAGCATAACCCTTATTTATATTTGGCAATGTCAGAGTTGATCTTCCGTCCGCAATGGGCAGTATAACAATTGTTAATGTGGCGTTGCCACATCAACGGTCAAGCCGTATTTTTTATTTTTTAAAAGAAAAAGAAGTTCGACCAATTGACGTGATAACGCCACGTCAGCAGGTGAGCATTATAACTTTTGTCCACAATGGACGGGAGATTATTTTCTATTGGTCATGTTGAACACTAAATATGGCATCAATTATGTCCCCGTTTGGCCCCTATTATTTGAAATTATAATTTTTGGAATAGGTTTTTTTAGAAAATGTGTGGTTGAAAAAGAAAGAATTTTTTTTGATTTACGTGTAATATTATTTTATAGAATTATGTGGTTGAAAATAAGTAGAAAAATACTTTTTGGGATACTAGGGCCAAACGGAGGCTAAAGATAAGATAAATATACAAGACTTGGGTTACTTTTCATAGTAAGGTTGAATTTTAAGATATGTGGTATCAGAATCTATTTAGCTCAAATAAACACAACGATCCATTTAAAGCTCATAATGAGCTATTGAATTTCAAGATTAGTGTTATTAAACAAAGTCCTTGTATGAAGTAATTGTATTTTTGTTTCATTATGTTCAGAAACTTGAGCAAGTGATGATGCAGTAAACCCAAGTCGATAAGTTAGCTGGATGACAAGAACATTTTTATAAACAGAAGCTAAAAAAGGAAAAGACTGTTGAATTTCATTGAAGCGTTAATCAAGTTGAGTGATTAGACAGTTAAAATGGACAGTCCAACTTTTGCTAGAACCTAAAAAAAGAGAGAAATGTTAAATGCACACGGGGCGTCAACCCCATGTACATGTAGCATGTCTCACAAAAATTCACTGAAATTAATCTTTAAATTTCTTTACACAATTCTTCAAATAAGTACTTTTGCACGTAAATTTATAATTTTTCCTACTTTTTAATTATACATTCTTCAAAAAATCAATTTTAAATCTACATCAACTACTCCCTAAATAATTTCTTGAAAGTCATAAGCCAACTTGTGCAAGATCTAACTAATGGTTGGAATAATGAAATATTGGAAATTACAGTCAAAATTGTCTAGATTTAGACCAGTAAAACATATAGCTCTCCTAATTAAATTTCCATTTTAAATAGTTTTTGGGTAAATATATTTGACGCCTTCCCATTCAACGTGCTCTTTCTATCTTGTCACCCTCTAAAAACTCTGAATAATGCTATGTAGCTCTACTGGGATTACAACTCAGTATAGGTGGCTCTAAATGATATGTTAAATGAAAGGTAAAACTAAATTATTTATTTAATTTCACCTATCATTTAGTCCCCGTTTGTCTACCATTATGGGGAGGAAAATGGTGTAATGAATAGTATTTTTTGGAGAATGTGTGGTTGAAATTTAAAGTAACTTTATTGGTTTATGTGTAGAATATTTTATTAGGTGAATATGTGGTAGAGATTGTTTACTGTAGAAAACAATTTTTGGGAAAATGGTAGACAAACAGGGGCTCAATGTCACATTAACGTCACTCGGATTGTGGTTGTAAACTTTTTTTAACAAATCGGAAGACGCCAATATATGTTTTGACATTTCGGCACAACATTAAGAAGGTACAGCAAGTTTGACAAAGTAAAAGTCAACACAATCCAAATTCTTTTGAAAGGGTCAGTAAAACTCGGCCTTATTAACTAATTATGACTGAGTATCACTTTCATCTCAGTAAAACATAAATATACTATACTAATTTCCTTGTTCAAAGTCAAATCATAATTTTTTCTTAAATTTTATTACGTTAAATTAAAAAGTTTAATACTTTTTGGTAAAATCTTCGAGAAGGGCGAAAATGGAGATGGATACGACGAACTTTGAACTTGGAGAAACTTCAGAAAAAAAATTGAAATTCAAATCAACTTTTAAGGCTACGTCTCTTTCCTTAAGACGTATTCATCTCCACTACGATTGCATGCAAATACGCCTTCAAAATACAATAGAAATAAGATATGTTATTTGAAACACGAAGATGAATAAACTTGATATTAGAAAAAGCTTGAATAGTACATCTGCCCCTATTTGACACACATTTTTTAAAAATATATTCTTTTAAAATTCATTTTCAACCACACATTTTTCAATAAAATAATATTTTTCATCACTTCAATAACTTTTCCTTACTTTTTAACCACATATTTCTCATCATATCATTATTTAAAACACAGTCTTTCCTCGATAATATCCATTAAACACCCATAATTCTCTTGCGGACGCGCCTAATGGAGCAGGACTATCTCCTTGCTGGTCAACTCAAATGCTACCAAGTTCTTCAAATATGATTTGGTTCCATCTCTAGGCATTGGTTAATAGTGCTATGAGTCGACACAAAATCACAAATCAAATGTTGTAGAAACATTATTTTCGAAAATATTTTCTAATAATGCCACTATTACATAGTTTAACCTCGTAGAAAACAAGTCATTTTCTTAAAATTAATTAACTAAGGCTGTAACTACATTAATGCGTTGTGCATGGTAGAAAACAATCTTGTTTAATTAATAAAAAATAAACTACTTTGAATAGTTGAATGGATAAGAACGGCAAGCGTATACTTTTTTCATGCATGGTGATGTAGATAGCTTATCTCCAAAATTAATTCATGTAATCTGCGGTCCTCAAACTCTCAAAGAAAATTGTATTTCAAAATAAATAGATGGATGTAGGGCTGCAATCCGATCCTGGATCCGTCCTTGTTTTAATAGTTTTATGGACCTTTCAACCAATAGTGATTTTTTAAATATGGGATAAATCAGCTTTCCCTTTTCCTTTACATCAAAACTTTTTCTCGAAACAACAATAAAACGTGTTTGGGAGCAATTTTTGTGGGATTTTAATCAAAATTATAGCCGTTATAGTCAATCTGTGGGCCTCACCTGTGAGAGAGAAAGTAAAAAATGGTGGCTGATTTGATAGTTAACGGCTAGAATTTTGATTAAAATCTTGATTAAAATTTATCCCAAACAGGGCCTTAAACTTATCAACAAGTACTTCTTGTTTATGATGGAGGTGAACTATATCTTAGTTTGTCAACTAATTTATGTTAGTACTCGTGTGAAAGCGATTTTTTTAAAATAATGTGCGGATAAAAAGTAAGAAAATATTATGTATGATTTTTTTTTTAAAATGTGTAGTTGAAAATGAGTGGAAAAGTAAATGATTTTCAATTTCAAATGAGGAAATCTTAATTTTGTTGCACATTTATCTTAGGATTTTACTCCTTGTACATAACTATTTGTTCCGTAAATTTTACATATACTTACATGGGGGTGGGCCTACCATGTGAATAAAATATTATTATAAAAAATGGGGCCCACCCCATGTGTCTTATCTATTGTTTTTACAGATGAAATTCTTCTGTAACAGTAGCACGATTCTTTATCTTAAACTGTTATTTTGGATAACTTTTGCAAAGAAAAAATTTACGTATAACGTACTGAATCAAATCTCCAGTGTATCAGAAGCAATCTATAGCACTGATGTGATTGTTTAAGTAATTTGTCATGCAGGATTGCAACCATGCTGATGACTTGTATTGAATTGCGATTAATATAAAAACACACGGTCGGTTGTCTGACAAACTTAAGACACACGCAACGATTTAATTTGTTGTAATTCGTTGCAACTCAAGACTAATTAATTGTATAAGTTGATTAAGTTCTGAGAATATGGATTCTCTGTCTCTCCAGCGCGCACCAGCGTACTCACTATAAAAGCCCCACCCCACCCCATTCACATAGCAAACAAAATCTAACTTTTTCTTCTCAAAAAAAAAACAGCCCTATCCAGGTTTGAAAATTACCTTCCCAGCTTCTGTTAATTAGTTCAATTCTCTCACATATCAAGTAATCAAATTTCTGCAGATGGAAGGATCGTCAACAAGCAGCTGGGACGAGACG
The DNA here is from genome assembly GCA_035079005.1 of Fraxinus americana. NCBI lineage: Eukaryota > Viridiplantae > Streptophyta > Magnoliopsida > Lamiales > Oleaceae > Fraxinus > Fraxinus americana. The sequence continues at coordinate 31,300,386 of CM068710.1, read as the reverse complement.
AATGGGTTAAAGAAGGGGCCATGGACACCGGAAGAAGATCAGAAGCTCGTGGATTGCATCCAAAAGTATGGACATGGAAATTGGAAAGAGGTTTCGAAGCTTGCCGGACTCAATCGGTGCGGAAAGAGTTGCAGGTTAAGGTGGACTAATTATCTACGTCCCGATATCAAGAGAGGAGCCTTCTCCGAGGAAGAAGAACAAACAATACTCGAACTTCATGCACTTCTAGGAAACAAGTATGTCTATATTTTCCATCTTATATATAATCAACTTCATTTAGATCAAAAAATTCTATCAGAGTATGTGGCAGAGGGAAGGAGGGCACGCCTGCCCCAATCCCATTAGTTTTTTCGGGTTTAAAAAAAAATAGGTTTATGCACTAGCTCAGTATAAAAAGTAATTTTAGCCCCCGTTCTACATTTTTTTTCCCTTTTTAGAAATTTTTTGACTGTTTTTTTCAAACAGCTGGGCCCCATTATCACACAAAGGAGGTCAACAGTGTCGGCTAGTTTACTGTGCAATGGTCATAATATTTATACACATGAGAAAAAAATATAGAACAAACAGGGGCTTAGTCCACTCTGGCTCCGCCCCCCGATCAAAACACATAATGGTACTAAGTTTAGGTCTCATTGCACATTCCCTACACGTAAGCGGGAGTGTTGAAGCTAAGATTTAGAGCTTGTTTGGGAGGGATTTTTGGGGGAAGAATTGATTTTGAATAGTGATATGATGGGAAATGTGTGGTTGAAAAAGAAGAAAATATTATTTTATTGAAAAATGTGTGGTTGAAAATGAGAATTGATTTACTGTAGAAAAATCTAAATCCCTCCCAAACAGGGCCTTAAACGATACAATCATGATGAAAATGGATATGATATGGTGTTGGTACATGTGTGCAGGTGGTCAGCCATAGCAAGTCATCTACCGGGACGAACTGATAACGAAATCAAGAACTTTTGGAATACACATTTGAAGAAGAAACTACTTCAAAGGGGGATAGATCCAACCACCCATATGCCTAGAATTGATAATCTCATGAATTCCCTTGCAAATATTCCACCTGATCAGCTTCTTGTAGCTGCAAATAATTTGTGCATTAACAATGTTCTAGCATGCCAATATTCAACTACTGCTACAGAACTTGCCAAAATGTTATACTTAGATAACATACTGCAATTCTTAAACACTAGTACTAGTACTAGTACCAATATTGAACAATATCCTGCTCATCAACATTTAGAAGCATTGTTAAATACCGGGATTTCTCCGTACCCTCCTGCTCCTACATCAACTTTTCCGAACTTAAACATTTCTCAAACTATCTTCCGTCCTGAAGTAGAAGAAATGTCAATAAAATCCAAAAGAACATTTACTCAACAAATTAATGGCACCAGTGAGTATGGGACATCATCATTGTGCGATAATTATTCGATACCAGAACTGGTTCCGACATCCTCCCCTGAGCCTTTCGGCGTAAATACATTAGATCAAACTACTAAAAGCAATATTGTAAGGCCAAACAATCAATTCTCAAACACATCTACCTCAACTACTTTTGATGCTTTGGAAGATCTTATAATGGATGATGAAGCAAGCAAGTACTTCTGGAAACAAATCACAGAGTAAGTATTTACTTAAATATTTTTTACAGGTTTTAATTAATTAATTAATTAAAATATACTAATTAATGACCTGTTACATATTTTTATCATTTCATTGCAGCCAAGACGCTTCATCGTAGAAGCTGCAGCAGCAATCAGATGATACAAAGAAATTCAGAAATATTATAGAAGAGCACAGTTTGATTTAGTCTTCATTTGTTCGTTTTGTGTTAATGTACATACAAAATCTCCAACTTATATAGCCAAAGAGTTGGTGTCTTGGTGATTGATTATGATTATTAATTTGGCTCAAACTATTGCAAAAAATTTAAATAAAAGTCAATTTGATCCTTTAGTATTTGTCCATCTCATAGAAAGCAATACCAAGCACCTATGTGGATAACCCTACAAATTGTACAAAAAGAAAAAAAAAAAAAAGAACTTATCAAACCGTAGCTACCACCCAATTTTAGTAGATTCGGATCAAAAAGCTAACTACGAGTACTATTAATTAAGCCCTTGTTTGGTATAGATGAAAATCAGATTTTTAATAAATTTTAACAAAAGTTACTGGAATGTGCGGTAGAAAAATTGTGGATTTCATGAAATGTACAGTTAAAATTAATTATTGACTTTGAGTTAGATTTTTATCAACATTTTAGCTAAACAAAACATGGCTAAAAGTTCCTAAAATATAAGTTTTTATTTTTTATTTTTTAGATAGTACTCCGAATTCCTAAATAGAAAATAACTTAATTACTAAAAATAGTTTAGATTAAACTACATTGCATAGTACTATAGTTATATATTTAGCCCATGTTAATTTGGTTCAACTAAAAATTTCGATTAAATTTGAAGTCAAAGTTGATAATTGATTATAATCATACATTTCACTCGATTCACAACTTTTATTGATTTTCCAATCACATATTTGATATTTCATCAAATTTTTTTTAATAATCTACGAACTTCTGATTTTTTAGCAAAATCAAATCAGGGCTCGTTTTACTTCTAGATATTTATTTCTTGTCTCGTTAGCCTATTGTATATAATACCACTACTTTAGTATTTTTAACCCTAAATCATGAAGAATAAATTTCCTTTTTCTTTTTTCAAAGAATTACATATGACTTTCTAATGATTCATGTTTTACTTCTTTCTTTTTTAAAAAAAAAAAAAAGAAAGAAAGAAAGTTGCTTATTTTTTACTATTTATCAAGGTTGCTTTTAAAATGAGCTACATATTTATTTACAAAATTAACCTGAAATTGAAATAATTAGTTTTAGTAGCTTTGATAGGTGCACTAAATTGACTCTCAAAAACAACTAACTCACCTACCATATGCCAGTCTCCAAATTATCTATCATTTGTTTGTTTGTAATTAATAAATAATTCATCTTGTCATCTCATTAATTAATTAAATAAGACGATAATCTTAATATGTATACACGTAACATTAATTGATATATCACTAATGGATTAAAGCGGTTTGCTCGATGACTTGACAAATTGGATAAATATGTACTTATATATATACTAGGTGCAAGTAACGTGCAATGCACGTTTGCTTAATTTATATTTAATATTTTTGTTTAATAATTAATTTGTTATTAATAAAGATGTAATTTTTTTTGTTAATTAAGGGCGTGTCTGGGCGCGCTGCAAGGAGGAAGGAAAATTGATTATGTTACCGTTTTTTTTTTTCAAACCTACAGCCATACAGTGAGAGAATTGGTCCAAAATTGCGGCTCCCAACGGCATGAATTTTGTTGCCAACGGCTTGATTTCTGCTGAAAAGCAGAAACAGACACCCTATAAATAATTAATGATGTAATGTTTATGTAATTGATAAATAATTAGATGTGTGATTTTGATATTGTGATGTAGGTTGGTGAGATTGAAGAAAATAAGCAAAAGTAGACAAATTTGGAGAAATTGCTAAATTGTAAGGGATCCAAAGTTCGGGGGTTAAAATGTAAATACTTAAAAGTTGTGTCGAATCTCACGATGAAGATTTGAGAGTGCTCGGAGTCAATTGGATAAAGGAAGATGTCAAGGGGATCAAATTTAGTCAAAAGATGATCACAAATCAATTTCCAACCGAAAAGTTATGCTCCGGTGTTTTAGTCTCATATTGAGACCTATTTTTGGTATAGGAAGTGATCGAATTGGAGAATGATATCTGAATTAAAGTTGTAGCCAGATGAGTTAGCTTTCCAACGCATTTTGCATCACCTCAATAGGATATCAGAATACAAAGTTATGATAAAAATACTGAAAGAAGGTGCAGCTGCCTGTTTAAAACAAGAAATTCCGTTACATAGTCCGTTATATTGAGACCTATTTTTGGCATATAAAGTGGTCGAATTGGAGAATGATGTCTGAACCAAAGTTGTAACCAAATGAGTTAGATTTCCAACGTATTTTGAATTGTCTCAATCGGATATCGGAATACAAAGTTATGATAAAAACACTGAAGAAAGGTGCAGCTGCTTGTTTAAAACAAGAAATTCTGTTACATAGTCCGTTATATTGAGACATATTTTTGGCATAGAAAGTGATCGAATTGGAGAATGATGTCTGAATCAAAATTGTAGCCAGATGAGTTAGCTTTCCAACTCATTTTGAATCTACTCAATCGGATATCAGAATACAAAGTTATAATAAAAACACTGAAAGAAGGTGCAGCTGTCTGTTTAAAATAAGAAATTTTGTTACATAGTCCGTTATATTGAGACCTATTTTTGGCATAGAAAGTGATCGAATTGGAGAATGATATCTGAATCAAAGTTGTAGCCAGATGAGTTAGCTTTCTAACTCATTTTGAATCGTCTCAATCGGATATCGAAATACAAAGTTATGATAAAAACACTGAAAGAAGGTGCAGCTGCCTGTTTAAAACAAAACATTCCGTTACATAGTCCGTTATATTGAGACATATTTTTGGCATATAAAGTGATCGAATTGGAGAATGATGTCTGAATCAAAGTTGTATCCAGATGAGTTAGCTTTCCAACGCATTTTGAATTGTCTCAATCGGATATCGAAATACAAAGTTATGATAAAAATACTGAAGGAAGATGCAGCTGCCTGTTTGAAACAAAACATTCCGTTACATAGTCCGTTATATTGAGACATATTTTTGGCATAGAAAGTGATTGAATTGGAGAATGATATCTGAATCAAAGTTGTAGCTAGATGTGTTATCTTTCCAACTCATTTTAAATCGCCTCAATCGAATATCGGAATACAAAGTTATGATAAAAACACTGAAAGAAGGTGCAGCTGCCTGTTTAAAACAAGAAATTCCGTTACATAATCCGTTAAAACAACAAATTCCATTAGTTTTTCCGTTAAACCAACAAATTCCGTTAAATAGGCACTTTTTATATATAGAAAGATATAGTGGTGCCGTATGTAAATACACATTCACCGTATGCAATACCTCAAGTAACTTTAGCTCCACTCTCCAGGTATATATTTAGCCCCATTTTTTGGAAAAAAAAAATGTATTATTGAATAGTGTTTTGACTCCATTTTAACCACACATTTTTCAATAAAATAATATTACGCGCAAACCCAAAACGTTTCCTTATTTTTTACCCAATCATTTCACATCAATACGACATTCAAAAACGCATTATTTTTTTTTTACAAAAATAGAGGTCAAACATGCCCTTTAATTTGTTGCAAGTTTTACTTGTCGTAAAAAACTCAGAGATTCATTGATTTGCAATTGAAGAAGTGTAATCTTGCAAAAGAAATTTCAGGTGATCCTGCAAATAAAAAAGGAATACACTTTACCCTTGTTTGGTTCCCGTTATTTTAAAAATATATTTTTTTACCTTATTTTCGATCAGACATTTTTCAATAAAATAATATTATACGCAAATCCAAACTTTTTTTAAAAAATTTTTAACCACACATTTTTCATCAAAATACTATTTCAAAATGCATTTTGGACCAAAAAAAAAAAAGGGGGGGCTCAAACAGGCTCATAGTGAAAACAATTTGGTTTAATTACGCCACGACCCCCCTTTTCTAAAAAAATGTTCAAATGTACCACACTTACATTCTTAATCATAATTACCTATTTTAATTAAATGTTTGATCAGATTTACCCCTATTTTAATTTAACTACACTTTTAAGTGTCCATTTAGCCCCATTATTCAACATTATAATGAGAGAAATAGTAACTTTTTAAAAATGTGTGGTTAAAATAAAAGGAAATTTTTTTGATTTACGCGTAATATTATTTAATTGAAAAATGTGTAATTGATAAGAAAATAGAAAAAATGAATTATAATTTAATGGAGAATAATGTAGGTCAAACAGGAGGGCTAAACCTTCAGAATCTTCCTCATCATTCCAAACGGCATTAACCACTAAATCCTAAATATCCCCCCTTACAAAAACCAACCCCCACCCCTTGCCAGCCCCCATCGGCATAGATTGAACAACCTATATTGCCGCTATTTTTCTCTGACCTTTCTTACAAATACCAACTAGTCACCACCACGTTGCCACAATACCCATCATTGCTACCACTTCCACCATCAAACCCTAACAACTTCATTGGCGCTGCTGTTACCACCAGCATCCCCATGCCACAACAACCATCACAACCACTCTTTTGAATTCTACTACCATAATCCAATCTCCTTCTTTTTCTTCTACTTATTTGTTTTTAATTGTCGCCCTCATCAATGAGTTCATCTCATGTCATATCTAGATCTAAATTTTCATATTTTCTTATCTTTTTTGAAAAAATCAAACATATTGTTGTGGATGCTTGCAGCTGTACATTATGGAGTGGTTGTTGATGGGTGGCCTTGTTGTTGGAATATTATCGTTCAAGAGAATGGAGAAGATAATAAAAAAGAAAGAATCAAGAATGCTAAATATGATAGATGAAAGCCCAAGTATGACTAAGAGGGGGTGAATTGGTTTTTAACGTTTTTTTGTAAAATTAGTCTAATTTCAATCAAATAAGAAATAGATAGATTAACTTAAATGACGAATATAAGTATAAAAACGATAAGTAAAAAGGAAAGAAGATGCAAACGATATATTTATGGAGATTTGATCCCAAACTTGATCTACGTCCCCCGTTACCGAGATCTCCGTCACGAGCAATGCCTTTTCCATTATCGTGATTGACTTATGGTGCAATCCAACCGTTTACAACGTTTTCGATAACTTTCAAACAAGGAGCACCTATCCTTTTACAATGTTGATCTTTACGGGACCTCAACACGACCCGAACTATTGAGCTTTACGGGACCTCAATATGACCTCCGATTCAAAAGAGTTTTACAAGTGAAATCTTCTCTTCTTAATGAATAATAGATTCAAAGTTGAGAATAAGAAGAGAAGAGGGCAAACACTTTAATAGATAACAATGAATATAGCTCAAGTGTTGGATTTGAAAAACTTTGATGAAATTGATTTTCTAAGTTTAGAATAATCAAATATTTTTCAAATGTTAATCAATTTATAAGGATGAGTAAATAGTAAAGACCAATGATTTATCTCAATAAATGCTCACTTATTGATCTTAGGATGGTTACCATTGAATGCAAAAGGAGTTGGTATTTGTAGGTGAAAATCGTCAAAAACTCTGTCAAACCGGTCGCGGTCTATCGGACATCCGCCACATACCGGACGGTCAACTAGCCGTTTTGTCAGAAAATCAAAACGGTTGAATTTTTTACCGTTGGCCCTAAAACCAACATACCGGAAGTCTGGTATGGCGTACCGACGTCCTATACAACAGTTTTATGTCGGAACGTCCTCGTTTTAGTTTTCATCAAATGTAAGTACTTGAGGGACATTTTGAAAATATTTTTCAAGGTAAGTGACATTTTCAAATTTGAGTGTAAATAGTCTAAGCACTTCGTTTTGAACGTTTTGACGTACATGCTTGACTGTACTTCGATTTTTTATCTCGATTCTTGTTGAGACATCTTCTTGCGAGTTTTTCAATATCAATCTTCATACCCTTGTTTGATCAATTTTGTTTCCATGTCGATCGCTGTATGCAAAGTTATTTTACCTCGAACTTCGTGTCTTCAATTTTATTGATTTTCAATAGACACTATAGACACTCGAAATCAGTTTGTTAGAAATAAACGCAATTTGTTTGTAATAATCAAAACGAGATGTCAACCATATGTCAACAGTAGAAAGACTCAATTGCCCTCTCTGGGATTTAATTTGTGCTTAAAGGGACTCTTGGTAAATTGTTTGTAGGATTGATCAAACATTGAAGAAGAAAATACTCAAACACTTGTATTTGTCTTTCAAAACTTGAAGAACACTCTGTGATGCGAACCCATGTAGCAATTGAAACTACAAAACTCACACATGATTGATTCAACCCAAGAAAGTCATGAATCAACGTTTGAAAGCTCGACCCAATAAATTATTGAATAAAAAAACCAACACAATCGCCGACAATATGTTGATCCCGTGATCACAAAATTTAAAAATCTCATTCGATTTGTTTGAACGTCATAAGAAATAATCTTGATAGGTTCACAATTAATTTAATGAAGACGAGAAGAAATCAATACGTCTTACGGTAAAATCTCTCAAATTGTGTGTTTTACAATGAATAGAATGAGTTCTATTTATAGAGAACCCATAAAATCTAGCTAGAAAACGGAATTAAACTCTAAAAATAAAAAAATATATAACAAAATAGAGTTTTAACTAAAATAGAAGATTACGCAAAATTTTAAAAATTCGCGTCCAGAATTGCACATGCGGTCGCATAGGCCAATCGATAGCCTTCAATTTTGATCCGGTATAGAGGCATGCGATCGTACTCTGTTTTGTACTATGCGTTCGCATAGAAGTCTGTCTTGCCTCCAAGTTTTGAGTTCTTGATTCCAAAGCATTCCAACTTGTTTCCGCTCCCATGCCCCAACATAGCACTTGGTCTTTGACTTGTTAACTTCACCATCTTGGACTTCATAGCTTGAACGAGTGATTTCATGACTTCATTTACTCTATTTGATCTCTAATTTGCCCTTAGCCTCTTCTCAATATATATCGAACCCTCGATAGTTTGTTGCCTTCTTTGGATCACGTGATCCCCGCTCTCTTCGAAATTATTCGGCCTCGAGTAAGTACTTACATCAAAGAGAGAAGTTCAGAGACATTAAAAATACAAATGATCATAAACTTACCTTAAAGATCCAAATTGTAGCAATTGGTTTCAATCTTTTCAACGACGTAGAATGATCTACCTTCTCTAGGATGTAATCTTGACTCTTTTGCATTCGAACAAGTCGTTTTTTGCCTAAGCACATAAACCCAATCACCTAGTTCGAATATTTTACGTCTCTTCCTTTTGCTACCTTGAGATGCATATAATTCAAGCCATTACTTTCCATCTAAGCTATCACTTACAATAATAGTTAAAGAAATTAAATCAAACAAAGTTAACGGATTTAAATCATAAACCATATCAAATCGTGTAGTACAAGTAGAAGATGATACTAAATTGGTTCCCAACATATTCCATAAATTCGAACCAAAATAGTTAAGGACTTCAAGATTTCAATATAGATTTTTATGCCTCAAATCACCAACAATGCACCCCAAATGTTTATCACGATCAATTAATTTATTGCAACATAATAGAATATCATTAACTAGTAATTGATTGCCTATGAATGCATATGACAAATGGCTTGTTATTCTCATAGAAATATTAAATGCATTAATACGTGTAAAATTACATACCCCATGTGAAAAAATATTACTACGTGCTAGATTACCATCTAACATATGTATGCAGTATTGATTCTTTACCATGCCATAGTTGAATGCTTTTTCTTCAATGCTCACCAAATTCTCCACTTGCATCGAATCAATTTGATACTTAATGGATGATATCCCACTAAATAAGTTTTTATGGAACGACTTTTTGAATTCCTGCAATAAAGAAATATCCAAACTTGGGAGGGGTTAGTTAGTTCTCACTAAAGTCCTCTCAGACTCACTTTTTTTTTTTTTTTTTTGCATAGAAACTCACTTTTTGATTTTTCTCTCCTCTCAATAGACTCTTTTCTTCTCTCTTATGGCTCTGTTTTTTTTTTTTTTTCACAATTAGTCACCTCGCTATTTTCTTTTCTACTCTCCTTTTGCATTTCTTTGTTCTTCTTTTCTTCCTCACCTCTCAATCTCAATTGGTCCTTATAGACCCGTTGTAGTGTTAATGGTATAAGAGTAACAGATTTTCCATCTTTTACAAAGTTGTACCTATTCTTGAATCCATCGTGTTTCACCTTCCTATTATACTGTCCGGCTTTCCCAACAAAATGTGCTCAACATGCATAGGAACTACATCACACATCACTATACCTCCCATTGAGAAATTCACCAAAACTTGCATACATACCCTAACCTCTCCACATTCATCTAACCACTACAATTTATTAGGCTTAGTATGTTTTATCGTAGTCAATCCTAATTTCTCAATAAGTGTGGTACTAGCAATACTAGTACAACTACCCCCGTCAATAATCAAACTACATACCTTTTTTGACATGGCATCTAGTATAAAAGATGTTCTCACATTGCTGCTACATATCATCCAATTTAATTTGTGTATTGAGAGCACGCATCACCACAAGTAACTCACATCCTAGCGGGTACTTTATTCCATCTCCTTTATTAGCATCCTCTAATGCGGGCATATCACCACCATCACTATCACTCACCACTTCTCCATTGTCACGCAAGGTCATTGCCCTTTTGTTTGGATATTGAGAAGCAATTTGCCCCGAACTCTAACACCTAAAGCATTTAATATCCCTTGTCTTAGAAGGTTAAGAATCCGTTTTGGGTATAATTTTGCTGACAACTTTCTCATTGTCACTTGGTGGTTCGATCTTACTACTCGAAACAGCCCCATCATTTCTATTATCATCCCACTTCGGTTTTCAAGAAGAGTTAGAACCCGAAGAATATCTAGCTATCCACTTCCTCTTCAATTGCCTTTCCACCTTCATAACTACTAAACTACATGTAGCATGTCTTCCAACTCCACATAATGTTGCAACTCTACCACATTAGCTATCTCCATATTCAAACCATTCAAAAATCGGGTCATGGTGGCCTCCCTATCCTCCTTAACATTCTCTCTAATCATAGCCTTGTGATAATCCTCCACACTCCTAGAACCATGGTAGAGGCTTTGCAATTTTTGATGAAGCTCTATATAGGGTGTGTTTGAGCCACATTATTTTGGAAGAATGTATTCTGGAATAGTAGATTGATGGAGAATGTGTGGTTGAAAAAGAAGGAAAATTTATTGATGTGATGGAAAATATTATTTTAATGAAGAATGTGTGGTTGAAAATAAGTAGAAGAATGAGAATGAAAATTTTAATGGATACCAAACAGGGGCATAATAATGATTAGGTACGAACCTCTTCCTCATGATAGTCTTCAATTCTTCTCATGGATCAATAGACATCTCATGATTCCTCCACTTAGATGTTACTACTCGATCCCACCAAATGATAGCATAATCGGTAAATTCAAGCACCGCAATCTTTACATTTTTTTCCTCCGAGTAGTTGTGGCAATCAAATATCAATTCTACTTTCTTTTCCCACTCCAAGTATGCATTCGGATCACTCCTTCCTTTGAATGAAAGAATTGTCATTTTGATATTGTCCATACTTCTATCAACACCATCTCCAACAGGATCTATATCCCTCATTTCATGCCTAACTCCCCTATCTCCTAACTCGACATACCCTAATGCATCCTCATTAATGTCACTATCTACTTCTCATTCACCAGCAAAATCCGCTCGATGATCCCGCCTTCCTTGCCTTATTGCATTAGGAATATGTCTAGGTTGTTCTCTACGTAAGTTAGCAAGTAATGTGTATTGCCGATCGAATCTGTCTCTCACATGCTCAAACAACCTTTCGAACCGTCGTATCACTTCATCCGACATGTTGACTTGACTAAAATTCATTCTTGAAGTAGAGCCGTCTCTATCGACATCCCAATTCTAATTTAATATTTGTCTTACGTGTATATGCTCGTGTATCACTCAAATTAGTTTTTTCCGTCTATTAGTCTCAAAACTCTTACATTTTTCCACTTAATGCTTTCTTGCAAGTGTTTCAAAGAACTAATTCGATCTCAATCAAAATTAATCACTGTAGAGTTTTAAACAAAGATTCGAGTAAGAAAAATTGACTCTAGAATAACTCAAAAAGTAAGAATTGACGCTTTGAATGGACACAAAAGAAATATTCAAAAAGGTGTTTTTTGAATTGGAATTGGACACTTTTGAATTTTTTTTACTAAAAAAATGAAATTGTATGTTGTTGGCAATTTTTCCCGACTTTTCGTTTTTTTTGCTAAAAAACTCAACTAAATACTAGTAAAAGAAACAAAAACTGATTTGAATGCTAAATGAGCACACAAACAAGTTTTGAATTTTTTTTTTTTGGAGACTTAAAAATGAAGAAAGCGAAAAAAAATGAAGAACAAAATATTCAAACAAAAAGGAAAAAATAAATAGGATATAACCTTTATTTTTTGTGTCTTGCTCTAATACCAACTGATGCGAACCCACGTAGCAATTGAAGTTACGAAACCCGCACAAGATTGATTTAACCTAAGAAAGTCAAGAATCAACGTTTGAAAGCTCGACCCAATAAATTATTGAATCAAAGAACCAAAACAATCGCCTACAATATATTGACCATGTAATCACAAATCTTAAGAATCTCACTCGATTTGTTTGAACGCCACAAGAAATAATCTTGATAAGTTCACAATTAATTCAATGAAGAACGAGAAGAAAACAATATGTCTTGCAGTAAAATCTCTCAAATTGTGTGTTTTACAATTAATAGAATGAGCCATATTTATAGGGAACTCATACAACCTAACTAGAAAATAGAATTAAACTCTAAAAATAACAAAATATATTACAAAATAAAGTTTTAACTAAAATAAAAGATTACACGAAATTTGGAAAATTCGCATCCAGAATCATAGTGCATAGATTTCCTGTATGCGGTCGCATAGGCCAATTGACAGCCTTTAATTTTAATTCGGTATAGAGGCACGCGGCCGCACCCAGTTTTGTATAGGGATGGCAATTCGAACTGTGAAAATCGAAAATCGCGGTTAACTGAACCGAATGGGGTGAAAAAAATCGAATCGATTGTGCAATGGGGTGGTTTGGTTTTGATTTAATGACCCGATTCGTGGTTGGGCAGGTATGATATTTAAAAACGGTACCCCGCCCCAAATCGATTACCCACTAAAAAAATAAATTTAATTGGACAATTTTTTTTTTTTGGACAAACCCAATTAAAAAATTGGGCCCGATACCCACAAGCCCAACCCAATTCATTTGTACCCTAACCCACATATCAATAATCAAATCATTCACCAGTCACCACGTTAAAACTGAAATTGGAAATCCTCATCACAAAATTCAAGTGAGGTAAATGCAAATCCTACTTGTATAGATTTAGGTAATTAGAAAAGGAAAATTGACCTCTACAGTGTGGCAGCATTTCAAGCTACAGAGATTAATAACGTATCCAAAGAAATTTGTAAACAATGCAAGAAACAATAAAATATCCGACTTTACAGAAGGTTACTAGAGATTTATTAGTCATTCCAGTATCTATCGTGGCATCTGAGTCGACGTTTAGTACAAGTGATAGATTTGTGAGTCCACATAGAAATAGGCTTCACTCGAAGACTTTAGAAGCTGTAATGTGTGCTCGGGATTGGCTTTGAACTGATATTCATGGTATGATTTATTGTTTTATATTTGTTATTCATGCACTTTCTTTTATTATTAATTTTTTCTCTATTGCGTGTAGAAAATTCTACTCATTCATTATACTCCGGAGCTTGTGCAAGGTTTAGTGAGAGGACATTGATGAAGACGTACTTTTTTTGTTTAAATCTTCAGTTAAGATCATTCTTGATTATGTAGTATGGTTATATTATTACTCTAATTACATTTCTTATTTACTATATAGGAATCAACTTTGAGCATTAACTCTTGATCATGCTAATAAGAGTTGTGGGGAAGAATGAAGATTGAATCATGCTAGTAAGAGTTTTGACCTATGTTGATAATGTTGTTTGTTAAATTCGAATTTTGCATTTGGAAGTTGGGATATTGTTTCCTAAATTGGCTTAGTATTATTTTTTGTTTTTATTGACTTTTCTTCATAATTTTTTTTCACTTTGACATTTGGAGTTTGGACTTATAAAAAATAATTTATTTTCGTGGTTATTAATCGAATCGAGATACGAACCGAACCGACCCCGAACCGAACCGTTGCCATCCCTAGTTTTGTACTATGCGGTCGCATAGCGCTCCATCTTGCCTCCAAGTTTTGAGTTCTAGATTCCAATTTTTTTTAACTTGTTTCCGCTCCCATATCCAACATAGAACTCGGTCTTTGGTTTGTTAACTTCACCCTCTTGATTTCATTAACCCTATTTGATCTCGAATTTGCCCTTAACCTCTTCTCAACATACATCGAACCCTCGACAGTTTGTTGCCTTCTTTGGATTGCATCACTATGAATACTTGAATATGTAAATGAATTGAACTTAAAAACACTATAATATGATTTTGATTGTTGATTTGTTATGTTTGTAATTGAAATTTGTCACATATTTATAGATTTCAATTCACCATCCATGAAATAGTGCCATACTAACGTAAATAGTTGAGTATTTTCATAAAAAGTCGCCTAGAGTAAAAAAAAAAAAAAGGTCTAATGGCTAGTTTTTTGGCCTATGTGTACGCATGGTAAAATCATTTTTGCTTCCGTTTATGCAAGCTCAAATCATGTGTATGTATGGTTGAATAGCCTATGTGTACACATGAACAAAACTAAAATTTATCATATTTCATCCGTTTCATTATACACAAATCTGCAAAAAAAATTATTTTATTCTCCACCAAACATGAAGTATGAAGACTATTTGCAACTTTTGCAAAGGTTGAGAATGCAAGTACAATTTTTTTCTAATTAATTAAAATTAGGTTTGATGTATATTATTTTGGAAGAATGTATTTTGGAATAGTAGATTGATGAAGAATGTGTGGTTGAAAAAGAAAGAAAAGTTATTGATGTGATGGAAAATATTATTTTAATGAAGAATGTGTGGTTGAAAATGAGTATAAGAATGAGAATAAAAATTTTAATGGGTACCAAACAGGGGCTAAGTGCACTGATCTTTTCATAAAAGGACCATTCGTGATATATATACACACGCATAATTTAAATATTAATAAGTGCAAACTTACGAGTAAAAAATATATTTATAAATTTATAAACTAGATTATGCCCTTATTTGATTTCGATAGAAAATATATTTTTAGTAACTTTTGATAAAAATTGATGAAATGTGGTCTTGAAATTTTGTGAATTTTATGAAATATGTGGTTAAGCCGCTGTTTGAGTCACATTAAAATTTTCATTTTCATTATTCTATCCATTTTCAACCACACATTTTTCAATAAAATAATATTTTTCATCACATCAATAAATTTTCCTCTTTTTCAACCACACATTTTTGTCAATCTACTATTCCAAAATATATTCTTCCAAAATAATGTGGCTCAAATACACCCTAAAATTAATAGTTGACTTTGACTTAAATTTTAATTTAATATTTTAGTTGAACCAAACAAGGGCAATATGTTAAAACTAAACATTCATGTTTACAATTTGCGTAAAATTCAGCTAAACAACATTATACTCTATTTAATTAAAAATTATACACTTTCAAAATTTATTATTAAACAATGTCATGATATATAATAGAATGCTATGTTAATGTGATATTTTAATCAATGTAATATTTCAAAATAAAATAAGAAAATTATATAATTTAAATTTAAATTATGCCAATAAATTCTGTAAATAACATGTCAATTAATATTTTTGTAGTATATTTTGAACAAATTAAGCCCTTGTTTCTCATCTTTCAAAACTTTTTTTATTTATATTCATTTTTAATCACATATTCACATATTAAAATATTTTATACGTAAATTCAAAAAAAATTCCTACTTTTTAATTACAAATTCTTAAAAAATTCACTATTGAAATAATATTTTTTCCAAAAAAATCACTGAACAAGGGCTAAATTGCAAGTAACAATTAAAAAAAAAAAATTATCTTTTCTAGTAACAATGGCATTTTAAATATTTTAGTCACTTTTCAGATATGATTTTACTACTTGTACACCGGAATTGACACTCTAATGGGCTCACAATTTTTTTATTGGGTACTTACACAAATACCCTATATTTTGGGGCAGTTTTGAAAAAAACATGATAAACTTGAATTAAGTGGTAATTAAATAAAATTCAACGTACAAAATACGCTCAAACAGAAGATTACGGCATTAACGTAAACCAACCTCCAAATTGACAAAAAAAAAAAAAGAAGAGAAAATTGGAAGGAGAAAGAGGAAATCAACTACAAATTCGTTCATTATTCAAAACTTTGGAAAAAATTGAGAAATCATCCGCAAATTCATTGCTTTCGAACGGAAGAAAAACATGTTTTTTTTATATGTTTTTGACTCCTTGTTCAATTATTATATTATCGATGTCGTCGGGGTTCGATTTGTCGAGTTTGTTCGAGGGGAGGAGGAAATCAGGATCTCTTTTTAAATCCAAATGTTCAGCTTCTATGATCATAAGCAAGCTAGAATCAGTTGCCAAAAAACTAAATTTTAAGGTTTTATTAGCCAAGGATTTTAAGATGAAAATGCATTAGTTCCCCAATTTTATTTGGATTTCGTGATTAATTTTAGTTTAAACCTTATAGTATAAATGGATTGTGTCAATACATATGAAAAAATAGCATTGAATTACTTAAATCATTGATGCATGTAAGGTGTTTGACAAAATGATGATGTGAATTCTGCCACTTTTCTATGAAAAAGTGACGTTTTGTCACTTTTCTATGAAAAAGTAACATTCTCAGAAAAGCCACGCTATATCCTTCAAGCAAGTAACTAGATGCATACCATGCATTATTGGAATTTTGAATATACCAATTCAAGTCCCGTTTTATGGTAATACATATAAAAAATAAAATTTTGAATCAATTAAATCATTGATGCGTGCAAGTTGTTTGACAAAAGGAGAATGTAAATTATGTCATTTTTCTATGTAAAAGTGTCACTTTTATATGAAAAAGTCACATTGGACGTAATTAATACTTCATTAAAATATTTAATGAGAGTTTGAGGGTATTAATCAAAAACACCTAAAAGGGGTACTGAGCCTAATTTCCCATTTTTTATCGAGTAATGTTATTCATCCCTAGTAAGGATGAAAACACAGTTTATGTGGTTTTAAATGATAAGTTAAATAAAAGGTGAAATTAAATGACTTATTTAATTTCACATATTATTTAATGTCACATTGACGCCACGTAAATTGTGTTTTTATCCCTAGTGGGGATGAATAGCATTACTCTTTTTTATTGGACGTAAGCCTCTCCTATTGTGATGAGATATACATCGAGGTGTCAATTTCGGTGTACAAGTAGAAAAAATAGCCCCCTCACAATAGGTAGTCCACGATTTTTTTTATTAAGCTTGAACTCCCCATTGTGAGGGTCCTGATATATAAGTAGCAAAATCCTTCAAATAATACATGACTTAAATGTTAAAAATAATTAAGAAATGTATGTAATACTCAAATTTAAAAGTAATGGAAATTTTAGTAATATTTTTTAAAACGTCAAGATTTCTCTTTTTATTTTCCTTTTTAATAATTAGTATTAGACTTAACAACCAAAACCCTGAACGGCTAAAACCTTGTCCTCCTCCCTCTCTTCCTTCCTCAACCCTAATCTTTACCAGAATCACCACCCACCACCCCTTTTCGTCATGGCTTCTTCCATTGCAATGAAGAACAACTACATGTGCGCTCAATCGCTGCAGCAATTCTACACGGGTGGCCCCTATGCTGTCTCATCTCACGGCTCTTTTCTCGTGTGCTCTTGCGATGGCACTATCAAGATTGTTGATTCGTTCAATGCTTCCATAAAATCCACTATCGAAGGCGATTCCGAGCCCATCACAGCTCTCTTTCTCAGCCAAGACGATAAGTTCCTTTTCTCTGCTAGCCACAGCCGACAAATTCGTGTTTGGGATGTATCCTCCCTCAAATGCCTACGCTCTTGGAAGGTGCGATACATATTTGAGTACAATATAAAGTGACCAAGCACTCGTTCCGTTTTATTTTTTGTTGTCATATGATTTTTTTTTTTAAATAGGGACATGAAGGCCCGGTCATGGGAATGTCTTGCCATGCTTCGGGAGGATTACTGGCGACTGCAGGGGCTGATAGGAAAGTGCTGGTATGGGATGTGGATGGAGGCTTCTGCACCCACTATTTCAAAGGGCACAAGGGGGTTGTGACCAGTATTATGTTCCATCCTGACCCTAATAGATTACTTGTGAGTATTTATCTCAAAATAGAATTTATTGCTGATTATAGTGTAAATCAGTGCGCAAATAATAGTGATACGAGATATTGGAAAATTAGAATTGAAGTTAGCTCATAATTGCGCATTTTTTACAGCTTTTCTCTAGCAGTGAAGATTCTACCATTAGAGTGTGGGATCTTACTAGCAAAAAGTGTGTTGCAGTGCTTGAAAAACATCAATCCACAGTGACTTCCTTGTCAATATCTGAAGATGGATGGACCTTGCTAAGTGCCGGAAGAGATAAGGTATGACCCCATTTTCCCTCATGCACTATGGTTCTCAAATCACCAAATTTGTAATGGTTTGACTTGACATATATTTGAGAGTATGTAATAGTGAAGTCAAAGCTCTCTACTTACACAATATTGAACCTTAGTGGATTTGTCATATTTCCCTTACCTGGCTGAATATTTATTAGTTACTATTGCAACTGCAACCTTGCAGATAACTAATTGGAAAAGCCTTACAACTTAAAAGAACAGATTTAGCATCATTGCACTTACTAAATTTATCGGTGCTTTTGGCTAGCAGTAATTATGCTTGTCCAGTTGTCCTGTACTACACGTGATCAAATCACGGTGATCAAAATTTAACATACTTTACTAGTCACCTGCTAATTTTTTCACAGTAATTTCAGGTTGTGAATTTGTGGAACCTGCACGATTATAGCTGTAAGATCACTGTGCCAACTTATGAGGCAATGGAAGCCGTGTGCACAATTGATTCTGGATCTCCTTTCACCTCATGTTTGGCATTATCAATACACAAGCTTGGGAGGAAAAAAATCTCTTCATCATCAATTCAGTTTATCACTGTCGGCGAACGTGGAATTGTACGGATATGGTACTCTGATGGGTAAGTTTTAGTTATCGTTTGATTGCTTCGAAAATTTTACATGGTATATAATGCACTTACAATTTTTTTTTATAAATTTATGTGTAATATGAACAATACGTTTCAAGTGTGTTTGTGTTTTAGCCTGAGTTCCTGTTACTTGTAAATTTAGCCTTTGTTTGGGCTTCATTTTTTCAAAAACTCATTTTCAACCACACATTCTCCCATAAAATAATTTCACATATAAACCCAAAACTTGTCCTTATTTTTTTAACCACTCATTCTCTTAAAAACCACTATTTCAAAACACATTCACCCTCCCCCCCCCCCCAAAAAAAAAAGGGGGCTCAAACAGGGGCTTATTGTCTAGTTTGTCTTGTACTTTGGTCATGGGATGTACAAAAACAAGATTTTCCGATGGATGTGGAAATCAATTTTGTTTTAACCTTTTAACTATATTTTATTGACAATGAGTCCGTTTTCTACATATTTTCTCAAGCACTCTTGAGTAGCGAACCTTTTAGTAGTCTGCTGAAATTTTGAAATTAACTGTGAAACAGAGCTGTGTGCCTTTTTGAGCAGAAGTATTCGGATGTTACTGTCAGTTCAGACAAAGAAGAAGTGAGAAGAGGTTTTATTTCTGCTATGATGTTGCCATCAGGACAAGGATTGCTGTGTGTTACAGCGGATCAGCAGTTTCTCATCTATGTTCCTGAGGAACATCCTGAAGGTGGTTTGAACTTAATCCTGAGAAAGAGGCTTATTGGATACAATGAAGAGATTGCAGATATGAAGTTTTTGGGTGAAGAAGAACAATACCTAGCAGTTGCAACAAGTGTTGAACACGTAAGTTGTTTTAAAATTTCAATGGGCCTCTCCGGCTTGATTATGCTAGTCATGCTGCATAGCACGTTGCCATGACCATGGAGTTCCCAACATTTATTAAGTCCCTGAAAGATACATTACCCTGTGTAATTCTGTGTGAATATATTCAGCAGAAAGAGAACTATCTCGATTCAGATTTGCCTATATCATTTCACTAGGTTTTATGACTTGGATTATCACCTGAGGTATTTATGGACTATGCTGTTTGTGCATCATTCTTCTCCTGTGACCTTTGTTCGAGTAAGGCTCAATAGGATTGTTGCCATAGCAATTCACATTTTATTGAAGATGCATCCATTTTGTGGTGAAGGACATTCTATTGAAGGAACCTTCTTTTTAAAGAAGGAAGAATACTGTTATTGCAGAAAAAATTTACCTTTTCCTATTAATCTTAATTTCATTGCATTCTACCTGAAGAAGTTTACCTTTCAGTTAAGCACAATTCAATAGGATAGAAGGAGATTGACAAACACCTTCCATTAATAAAATTTTACAACACTTTTTGAGCAAGAGAAATAAAACATCATCGCAGGCTTCTATTTTCGTGAATTGCTTGCTCAATGGATGTGATTTTCAGCTTCTATTTTTGATTTACAGTTTAATTTTTTTTTAGGTGCGAGTATATGATCTGTCTTCCATGTCGTGCTCCTATGTATTAGCTGGGCATACTGATATTGTTCTATGCCTTGATACCTGCATGTTAAGTTCAGGAACAGCACTTATTGTAACAGGAAGTAAGGACAACAGTGTAAGTTTTTGCTTAAACATTTCTCTCTCTCTAACTGAGCAGATTTCCTGTTTTCACATTTAATCTTGGTGTAAGTGCTGAAGTCCTAATCCTGTTAAAAAAATTTCGGTCTATGTATTAATCTTCATTCCCCTTGTCTTTATAGGTTAGGGTATGGGAATCCCGGGGAAACCGTTGCATTGGAGTTGGCATAGGTCACATGGGAGCTGTTGGTGCTGTTGCTTTCTCGAAGAAACAGCGAAACTTTTTTATCAGCGGCAGTAGGTAAATATATCAGAATCTTTGGAATTAGAGAAAAAAGGCTCTTTACTGTCGATCATCGGATGTTTTTGATTTAGAATTTGCTTTTATACACGACTTGGAAGTTGGAACAGATTTTAATTATGTTTTCTTTATACGTATATATTGAAGGAGACTGATAGTTGACCTATTCTGATTTGCAATTACATTTTTCCAGTATGGATTACGTTTACAAGGGATAAAGATTTATAGAAGATTTTGTTCTTGTGATATGTTCTTGCATTGGACATATATATAAACCCCTGTTTAGAGTAGTAGTTTTTGTCACTGATTGCATAATTTATACTGGAATGTTAAATTTTGAACCATCTCATCTAAAAGCTCAAGCTATTAGAGGGGAATTCATTCATTTATTTTAAATGTATCTACAATTTTGCACCCTCCACGTGTAGACCAAATTCTAGATTATTTGTTGAACTACTTCATCTAAAAACCTAAGCCATGTATATTGGAGGAGGGGACACATTAATTTATTTAAATTGTTTCTTCAGCATATATCTCCTGAAACTAAGAATTAGGATAAAATCATTCAAGATAGCTGCTTTTGTACATAGTTGCTTTTGCAAGCAGCTTTCCTTCTTGACGTTCGAAGGTCGTTGGAGTAGGATATGGTCTAATTTTATTGATGCATTGCCATAACTGTCAATCCCTTCCACTTTATTTTTTTATCAACAGATTTTTTACCATTTATTTCCCTATTTATTCTTTTTGGAAGAACTAACTTTTCTACGTTGTCATTTTTGAAATCTGTCACTTGATCTTTCTTGTATAGCTGTCAGTCTACTTGTAACTGTGAGACCTTTTTCATTTGGGGGCGGGGCAGAGAAGGTTGCATATTTTATTTCTTTGTGAACATAAAGTATTTAGCCTTTTCATTATTGTATTTCTTTCTTCTAACTTCTTGCAATATGCTGTCTATTATTATTATTTTTTTTTTTTTGTGTTTGATGCCTATGACGATGTTTATGCATTTTTAATTTTGGAGTTACCGTGTTTTGCAATTGGGTTTTCCCTTGAGACTTTACTGCCTTCAAGCAGTTATTGATAAATTTTGGCTGTGCCGTTTTGACGTGCTTGTTTAGTTCATTGTGATGCTGCACTACTTCTCCTTGGTTCTTCTATTCTCTTGACAGAGACTATTCATACATTTCAAGTGTTGACTTTTACTTGCCTGGTACAGTGATCGTACATTGAAGGTTTGGAGCTTAGATGGACTCTTGGATGACTTGGAAGAAGTGATCAATTTGAAAGCAAAAGCAGTTGTAGCGGCACATGACAAAGATATAAACTCATTGGCAGTCTCACCAAATGATAACCTTGTTTGTAGTGGTTCCCAGGTTAGCAAATTACAACAGCTCTTTGTTGGCACTTGAGATTCGTCTTAGTGAATGATTTCTTCTCCAAATTTCAGGATCGTACAGCTTGCATATGGAGGCTCCCAGATCTAGTTTCAGTGGTTGTCCTTAAAGGACATAAAAGGGGCATTTGGTCCGTGGAGTTCTCCCCGGTTGACCAATGTGTCATAACAGCTTCTGGTGATAAAACAATAAAAATATGGGCTATATCTGACGGTTCGTGTTTGAGAACATTTGAAGGCCATACATCAAGCGTAATTAGAGCATCATTTATTACACGTGGAACTCAATTTGTTTCTTGTGGTAATATGACTTGTTTATTTCTGATCTGCTTTTTTCAATAGTTTTGATGCTTTATTGTGCCTTCTATAATTCTAAATAAATTTATTTCATTATCAGGTGCTGATGGTTTGGTGAAGCTGTGGACAGTTAAAACCAATGAATGCATTGCAACCTACGATCAACATGAAGAGAAGGTACTGGATGAGCTTCTATATTTTTTCACGAATATTGCATCTAAAAAGGCCTCTCTACCTTTGGCGTTCTATGGGCTAAATATATCAGATGTCAATTACAAGTGTATATAGATTCAAAAACCATTTTCTTGTCTGTTCCCTTTTTATTTCACCATTTAACTACGTTTGTCATCCACAACATATTAGTTTGGTGCTCATTTCTAAGTAATATATTTCTTTGATGTTGAGCAGACTTCCTATAATTGATTCTGTAGTAAGCATTCATTGTTTCATTTTCTATTAACTGCTCAAATCTTTTGGATATGCAGATTTGGGCCTTGGCTGTAGGGAAGAAGACAGAAATGCTTGCAACGGGTGGTGGTGATGCAGTAATCAATTTGTGGCACGACTCCACAGCTGCTGATAAAGAGGAAGCCTTCCGTAAAGAAGTGAGGCATCCCACTTGTCAATTTAAGTGTCTTTTCTTATGCTACATATCATGATAAGGAGAGAATTCTAGTGGGTCCCAGTTGATTAATTTTTTCGATGTTAAAATAATGACACTATAATCCCAGATGCACTGCCTGGCATTGCAACTACACCAGTGCCAGTGGGCTGCAAGGGTGGGACAGTATCTTGTGATATTCTTGTTGTGTAAGTTGCGACTTCAACAATGGCAGATGGCTTGAGTTGCATGGAAGTTTTTCATACAGCCACTTATTGCCATAGTTAGATAGCTAGCTTCTTACAATTCTTTGTGTGTAACGCGGCTTCAACATAAATTTTTCCAATTCCCTGCATTACTGGTCGTAAATTATGTGCACTAATTTCCATGGAGTAGTTATCATAAACTTATCCTCAGTTCGGTTTTAATTATGTACTGGTCTAAATGATAGAGTTTATTTACAAATTCTAATTGAGCATTTTATCTTTTTTTTTCTCTAAGATTTGTGTTTTCTTACTGGTCTTAGAACTCTTGATCTATGTTTCTGTGCATTTTAGTTTTCCGTACCAAGAAAGTTTGAGAAAACTTTACCTCATGGATATGCAGGAAGAGGGTGTTTTGAGAGGGCAAGAACTAGAGAATGCTGCATTGGATGCTGACTATATGAAAGCAATCCAACTTGCCATTGAACTTCACAAGCCTCACAAACTTTTTGAGTTATTCAGTGGACTCTGCAGGTTTCTTTCTCTTTG
Source organism: Fraxinus americana (assembly GCA_035079005.1). Lineage (NCBI taxonomy): Eukaryota > Viridiplantae > Streptophyta > Magnoliopsida > Lamiales > Oleaceae > Fraxinus > Fraxinus americana. The sequence goes on along the minus strand of CM068710.1, from coordinate 31,276,469 downwards.
TAATTTTTTTGCTGCTTTGTCTACATAGAATTGTTTGTCTGAAGTTGCGCTGTTTACAGAAAGAGAGAGGCTGAAGTTCATATTGAAAAAGCTCTTTGTTCTCTGGGTAAAGAAGAGTTTCATCAACTTTTGCAATATGTGCGAGAATGGAATACAAAACCAAAGCTATGTCATATTGCACAGTTTGTGCTGTTCCGTGTATTTAGCATCCTCCCTCCAACGGAGATTGTTGAGGTAGTTGCTTTGGGTTACTCATTACTGGTTTCTTTATGTGTTTGTGAATGATGGACTTCAATATCCATGTAAATGCAGATAAAAGGAATTGGAGAACTGCTTGAAGCCCTTGTTCCATATTCTCATAGGCATTTCAGTAGAATAGATAGGTTGGAAAGAAGCACATTCCTCTTGGACTATACCCTAACAGGAATGTCTGTCATTGAACCTGAAACGGATGGAAGAGAGTTGAAAGAAGAGGATGTGAAGCGCTTTGAGGATGCAGAGGGACACCGATTAGGAGGCATTGCTCTCGACGAGCAAAACGACAACAATGAACCAAAAGAGATCTCAAGGAAGAAGCGCAAATCACACAAATCTAAAGATGGGAGACATAAGAAAGAGAAGGTAGTAGATTACACAAGTGCTGCAGCTATAACGCCACATGCATAACACTGTTAATTATTTTATCAAGGGGGTGCGACATACTCTTTACAAGAGCTCCTTGTCTACAATTTTGTAGTGTGTGTTGTTTAAATCAAATTGTAGAGAGTAAACATTTGAGGGATTTTTCTCCTTTTATCTCAAGTTTAATTATTATGTATGGTAGTAGTATACTGGTGAGTTGAACTCTTTGAAATGCTTATGCTAATTATATCAGCAAAATGAATGCTTTTTTTGTCCTCTTTTTTGTCGTCTTGCATATTTTTTATTTGTGCTGGTCAACTTGGAAGAATTTGGTTTTCGACTCAGGTTAGTGACACAAGGCAAGTTGGATATAAATGGATCATGATTGAGGAAAACCCGCTGAAAATTTTATGGTTTCGGGCATAATGATGGTAACCTTGTTAACAGGTGCTCAAGGAGTAAGCACAAAAACTTGAGACTGCTGGCGCACAAGAGAAGGACATGGTAGACCATGAAATTATGCCCCATGGACTTTCCCTGATGATAGATGATAAGTGTATTTTATACACTTATTCGGGGTCTAAAATAACAATATTTGATGGTTCTTTTCACAAAATATATCCTAAATTGTTATATTTTAAGTTATATAGGTAAAACTCAATGGTTGGACGAGGAATGGAAAGAAAGAAGCGAAAAATGGTGAAACATGACACAAAATCCAAAGTTTGAGGATCAAATTGCAAATTTAATAGTTAATTTGGACCACAAGATGATATTTTGAAGATTTCTAGGAGACAATTGGGTGGAATTAGAACTCAAAAAGGAATGGAATATTATCACAATCAATGTCCAATAGCACAAGTTATATTCCAGATTTTTAGTCGAAAATTGAGACCAATTTTTGGTATAGTAAACGTCCGAATTGAGAAAATTATATTTCTATAAAAGTTGTAGCCCTTTAAGTCATCTTTCCAACGCACTTTGAATCACTTCAATCGGATATCAGACGAGAAAGTTATGACCAAAATACTGACTGCTGTGCAGATACAAAATCTGTGCGCGAATGCAACTTTCCTTATCCGATTAGAACTCTTTTGAAAGTCAATTTGGACGTGATTTTCAACCAATTTTCGACTGCTACAAATACATAACAGAATACATATGGGGAAACTCTCATGTACATATTATACTCCATTATTCATCAAATGAGGAGAATTCATAGTTTTTATGAGAGAATTGAATGAGTTTTGCAAGAATTCATTCAAGTGAAGATTCAAACCTAATTTTTGGGCAAAGAAGAGAAGGCGCAAGTGGAGATTCATCAAGAAACCATCGAAGAGATTCAAGATTTCAAGATTCATCTTCATCTTCATCTTCATCTTCATCTTCTCAATTTATCAAAAACTCGGGTTATGTCTTTTCACTTATATATGATTTCTTGTAATTTCAATATGTTAGGCTAGATTTTTACATTACTAAAGATATAGATGAACCCTTGTTTTGAAACTTTTAGTATTAATTAATTATTGACGTTAATTTGTTAGAATGCGTGGATATTTATTATGATTTAGATTGCTTTTCAATTAATTGGCCACTAGTTGAATTGTTTGTGGATTTTATTATCATCGAGAGAGGTAATAGAATCATTAGCACATAGTAATAAATATTGTGAGATTCAATAGAGGATAGAAATATACCTCTATGCCTTGCATGATTCATAATGATGTTCAAGTTCGTTAATGCATTTATCATGTTCGTATTTTTCATCGAGAGATAGGAAGGTCGCATGAGGGGAATATATTTAATTGCTATCGAGAGAGGCTTTTAAATAAATTTGGAACGTCAACCAACTCGAATGATAACAAATTGTCAATTTAATTGTTAACTTAAAAGTGGATGAATAAGGGGGATTCTAGATCTTGACAATACATCTTATAAATTTGATAAACTCTTACCTTAATTTCTTGTACGTGATAAATTAGATATAGATTTATTATAAACTGTCATTGCTATTCGATTAAGAGTATTATTAACTTTAACTCGATCAAACACGTAGTCCTCGTGGATTCGACACTTTACACTTACACACTACTATATTACTTGATCACGACCCCGTTCACTTGCGGAAAATTAAACGATCAATAGATGTTTACAGTAACTATGTGATTCCAGAAGGTATCGAATTTCGAAGTCTAATGTTTTATTCATATTTTTGGACGTACTTTTGTTGTCAAGTATCTATATAAATTAATTGGCATGAGCATAAGGCTTCATCGTATTTTCTGTTTCTTATTCTTTTTTCTGTTCTTTGAACATTTAAGTGCATCTCAGGTTAGACAACTGGTAGAGCAGCTAACTGGGTTTTATACACCTTCCCCATCGGTTATCCTTGTGAGACATTAGTAACCTGAATATCAAATGACCAGTTGAAGACAATGCCTGAATGAAGACCTAAAATCAAGGAAGGTCACTGCAATAAGCAATTAAATGCAGATGAATGGATTAAAAAATGTCATAAAAATTTAACTGGGAAAGGAGTCAGGAAGAATTCACTGTCAGTGGCCACTATTAGATTGAACATAATCAGAGGAATGGAGATGATGGTCGTAGTGTTTTTAGTAACAGATGTGCTTAAATATATTCTATAGAAACATAGGATATTTCATAAGAGTTGGGTTTTGTGGCTGTAAAATTTTTTACATCTCTGGATAAGACTTCTTTTAATGTCATAATCAGCCTAGTGATAATTAGGTTGTGAATATGATATAAACTTAACTCAACTACCTGCAGTGCATCGCACTCCAATATTTATTTACATTTATCATTATTTGCAATCACTTGATAAATATCAAATCTTTTAGTCATAGAAGAGGACCACCTACTCCAAATTTATACGTATAATAGTTGATCTATCATGCTCATTCTCATTTATAGATTTTTTGGCTCAATTAATATATAGGTAAAAATTTTGAACAGTGCTTTGGCTATTGTATATCTACGGAAAAATCCAAATGGGAATTTTCTATCGGGTGATGCTACATGTACAAATTTTTTTTACATAATTCCTTACCTACTACTCATAATAAGAGGTGGGGGCCACATCTTGGGATTTTTTTATTCACGCGGAGCCCACGTGCATGTGAGATGGAGTAAACAATTCGGTAGGGGGATTATGTACAAATAGATTTATCATTTTCTATAAGGACGAATTTAGCTTTTACAAGGAGTAAAAGAGTTGGTAGCATACAGAAATTGGATTTCTCATCAATATGTAAAAGAGCCCTGCTACATTACCAGGCTGGTGGCTCACAGGGTTGTTCCAGGCTACTCACATTCAGGGGGGTGAGTATTTTTTTGGGCATTTTTTATTGCACATGGGGCCCACCCCATTGAGAGAGAGCCTGTAAAACATCTGTGATGCAATGCCTGGCAGAGTAGAGTTATTCTATGTGAAATTTGTGATTTAAAGATTGGTGGCGGTTCTGAAACTACAAATGTGCAATGAACACTGATCAGTCTAATCTTTTACTGTCTCTTGGATTCTTGCATAGTGATGTTACAATCAGGGTCATCTGTTTCGTTGCGAGTTCTGATGTAGGTTTAAAATCTATTAGTAGATACAAGTATGGTGGCTTCTATATCAGATATATGTTCATTTCAGATTGCAACATTTTCTCATGGGATTTGAAAGGCGTCTCTAAGAAGTCCTCTCTAACATTTCTTGGTCCGTCCATTGATTGAAATTACAAGCATATTATCTTGGATACACAACTGATGTAACTTTAAATTTATCTACTGACTTGCAAAAGGGAAAAGTTATAAGTTCCAAGTGTGAAACTACATTACCAGGGTACATTTATTTATGTTTATTTAGAGTAATAAATTGGAGTTTGTTTTGTAGTTTGTTCGAAAAACACAGACAATATGCAGTTAGGAAGACCCTGTTAAGGGATATATATCACACATCGATAAATGATGTTGACACAGACCAATTAATAAAAATTTTAGGCTACTCCTCTTCAAAAGATTGACCTTTTAAGATGAAACCCAAAATCTTAATATGGTATCAGAGCCTATTATGCTCCAACGAGCGATTTGATCCCGTTAAAACTCTAAAATAAGCACGTGAATTTCAAAATTGGTCTGCTCAAATGAGCCACCATCTTGCGGAGGCGTGTTAAGTGATATATATCCCACATCGATAAATGATGTTGACACGGACCAATTAATAAAGATTTAGGACTACTCCTTTTAAAAATGTTGATATTTTAAGATGGAACTCCAAATCTTAACAGACCCACGAGGTTTTTCATTGTAAACATATATTAGTTCTTTAATGTATTAGATGCTAGAGAACTTTTTGACTCGTACCTTTCTGATTTGGTAGTTGGTAGAACTCCTTGTATTTTGCCCACTCCACCAATGGAATGGATCCAATTGGTACCCAAATTGCATATCTGCGAAGTGACAACAATAGGGAGCTGACTATGGCCACTGAAAGTTGCTGTCTTGAATCCTTTGTGTGTAAAAGCATGTTATGAATTATTAAGATGTTATTAGCTATTAGAAGTCCATATTACATATACGAACCGTAAACATATTTTTATTGTACGTTTAGCTACTATTCTAATATAGGAAAATAATAGTGTAGTCTAATATGGAGACACATAATTTTGACATTTTCAGGACTGCTGCATGACTAATATCCGACTCTTTTTTGTTGCTATTGCTTCACCATAAGAGCAATACAAAATCGAATAGGACTTTTGAATTGGATTGAGATTTCTAAGTGATGGTGTTTGGCCCTTTCTCCAGTGATTGCTTGATGCTGTTGGCATTTAACATTCCATTTAAAATCTTGACGCGTCTTGAATTTATTTGTATCACTTCAGGATGCTTCTCTCCTTATCTGTTATGGGGTTTTCTATTAGCTATTTGTCACGTTTGTTTTCTCATTCACCAGACTTGAATTGGTATGTCTTTCTTGTAGGTATTATTAGTTGGTACTGATGATCCTCCTCATGAGGATATGCCACTTTTCTGGTTGAAGCTGGCTTGCACATATAGGAAAAGATGATATAATGTCCACACAAGGAACATGCTTTCCATATATTGAAGAATATTAATTGGGACACCTTGTCTGAATCAGTCTGTCCCCATCCATTTGATATATATCCCTCCATGTGCATGCTGCACTTTAATATTTTAGGGGATATATATATTGCCCACTTGTTTTCCTTTTTCTTTTTTCTCTCAAATTTTTGGAGGTCGTAACGTTTCGTCAGAAGCAGTTTTTGACTTTTTAAAAGCCGATCAAACGGGCCCTCAGTAAAACATAGTAGAGGACTCGTGTGAAATATGGACATCCATCCAAGTTGTAGGTCTTTCTTTTGTGCTTGGAATCTCCTAGTTTATACACATAGTGATATCAAGAAAATTGAAATGCAGGTATTATGTATCAAGTGATTGCTATCAAGTTGTTTTGTACAGTAAACTTGATCATAAAGAAAAATCTCTCTTTCCCTGTTTGGTGGGTGTGGGTTCACGGTATGCATAAGAGGGTTGCAAATTAAGGAAGAATCGGACATGCAGATCTTAAAAGTCTCACCTAATGAAATACTAAATATATAATAATTTCATTCAACTGGCCACATCCGCAACTAACATGTCAGTTTTCCTGTCACTTTCGTCATCAATTCACGGTAACACACTTTGATTTTAAATTAGGAGCTTGTTTGTACCCATTTTTGTAAAATACATTTTTCTCTTTATTATTTTCAATTTCACATTTTTTAATAAAAGAATATTACGCACAAATTTAAAACTTTTTTTAACAATACATTCTCCATCAAATCACTATTTCAAAATGCGTTTTTTTTTCCATAAAAAATGGGACTCAAACAAGCTTTAGATTAGTTGAAGAATGGCAGATTTTATTTTAATCACGTTCGTAGACTTCAAGTAGCATTGTTTTAGCTCTTCCAACCTTCAAAATAGAGGTTTGAGGTTCGCCAATGAATTTGATGGAAAATAGACTTCAAGTAGCATTGTTCTAGCAGCGACCGCTGCTTCGCCTTCGCAGCAGCGACGTGCTGCGAAGGCGAAGCAGCAGCGAAGCAGAACTATTGTTGGTCTATTGTGGGTGGTGGTTTGAGGTGGAGCAGCTGGGGTTGGTCTATTGTTGTTGGGGTTGGTGGATCTATTGTTGTTGGCCGGCGGTGGTGGTTGTGGTTGGCCGTTGGTGGTGGTGGATCTATTGTTGGCTGGTGGTGGTGGTGGATCAATCGATGTTGGGGTTCAGTCGTGTGTTTTGTGGCTGGGTAGTCTGTGTTGGTCGATCTGTGACCTGTGACCAAGTATCGGCAATCTGTGACCAAATTTTTGTCATTCTGTGACCAAAATTTTGTCAATCTGTGACCAATTACTCAAATGTGACCTAAAATTTTAATAATCTGTGACCTCGAAATAATTTGTGACCAACTAATTTAAAAATCTGTGACCTCGAAATAATTTGTGACCTACAAATTTTTTGATATGTGACCTCGAAATAATTTGCGATCAAAAAATTTGACGATATGTGACCAGTAAATAAATCTGTAACTTAAAATTATGAATATGTGACCATTAATCACAAAATGTGACTTTATTATCTTTATTTAATAAATATTTATAATTAATTAAATAAATACCTGATTTTTGAATTTTTAAACTATTTACCTTATTTTTGAATTGAGGTAAAGAAAACACCTTAAATATGATTTTTTCCCGATTGTCAAACAGAAGTTAAGAGAAAGGTGTAGGAGAATGGGAAGTCAAATAGTTTATGGTCTTAATTTCTCTAATAAGCCTGGTAATGATCAATAATTTTTGTCAAACCCTTGGACTTAGGACTCCATTTTTAGTATAAAACTGTTTGCATATGGAAATTGTTAGGAAAATTGTACGCGTTGTTACAAAGGATTTTGATCGACTGTTTTAATTATTATTATTATTTTTTGTGCAAAGTCCAATGAAAAATTGTCACTTGACATTCCGGTAATTTTCTAGACATTTTCCCGTGTACGTGTAGCATATCTCCCATCTTCATATGATAATGAAAGGAAACTAGGCACATAAATTATTCAGATTAAAATGAGTAGTGTACAGATAGATAATAAAGCACAAAAACTATTCAAATGCTTCAAGTTTCCTTTCTTTTTTTCTTTAAATAATATCATAAACACCCTTTACTTTTCTGATAATATCATAGTTTCCCCGCGTTTCAAAATTATTATTAATCTTCCCTACTTTTAAATTTGAGTATCACATACGCCATAGCCGCCTTTCGAGTTATATTTCATCATACAATGAGGCTGAAGTTTTTCTTTTTACAATTCATTGTAATTTAATTTGTTTGAAGTAAACTAAAAATATATATATTTTTACATATTACTAGGGGCAAGCAACGTGCAATGCACGTTTGCCTAGTTTATATTTAATAGTTTTGTTTAATAATTAATTTGTTATTAATAAAGATGTAATTTTTTTGGTTAATTAAATAATTAATGATGTAATGTTTATGTAATTGTTAAATAATTAGATGTGTGATTTTGATGTTGTGATATAAGTTGGTGAGATTGAAGAAAATAAGCAAAAGTTAACAAATTTGGAGAAATGGCTAAATTGTAAGGGATCCAAAGTTTGGGGACTAAAATATAAATACTTAAAAGTTGTGCTAAACCTCACGATAAAGATTTGAAAGTGTTCGGAGTCAATTGGATAAAGGAAGACGTCAATGGAATCAAATTTAGTCAAAAGATGATCACAAATCAATTTCCAACCGAAAAGTTATGTTCCGATATTTTAGTCTCATATTGAGACCTATTTTTGGCATAGAAAGTGATCGAATTGGAGAATGATGTCTGAATCAAAGTTGTAGCCAGATGAGTTAGCTTTCCAACTCATTTTGAATCGCCTCAATCGGAAATCGGAATACAAAGTTATGATAAAAACACTGAATGAAGGTACAGCTGCCTGTTTAAAACAAGAAATTCCGTTACATAGTCCGTTAAAACAAGAAATTCCGTTAGTTTTTCCGTTAAAAACAAGAAATTCTGTTACATAGCCACTTTTAATATATAGAAGATATACAAAGCTTTAATAATAGAAATTTACTTAATTTTTTAAGAAATATTGCACTCATTAATATATCATATTAACATATCATGTCTGCCTAAGTTTTTATTGCCAAATTTTAAATAATTTATTACCAAAAAATTTTAGGTTGATTTCTCTCTAGTATGTCTGCCTAAAGTTCAAATATTAATTTATTATTAAATGGAATTGAATTGTCATTAATTGTAGAAAAATCATCATTTTCTTCACATTAACATTTTGGGTACATCTATTAAAAAATGATAGAGTATATGTGATATTCAAACCTAGAAGTAATAAGAAGTTAGTAATATTTTTAAGAAAAATGATTGTTGTACATCACTATTTATCGATTATTTTACAGATTAACGAGGTGACAAAAAGAAAGTGAAAGAATTTCTTTTTATTGTTTAGTTGGTGAGATTTTAACTCAATAAATCTCGATACGTCATCTGTTGGTAACCAAATTTGTAAACTGTAATGTCTAACACAACCCAACCGTATTTTTAAAATGTGGAGGGATGCATTTGATATTTTCAAAAAGATGAGGGGTATATCCGATATTATCCCTTCTTTTCGATTTAAAGAAACCAGCATTAGATCCACTGCTCTTCCCCTCTGTCTCTGGAAAAGCTACCACCATCTCTTTTTGGAAGCTTTGAACTTTTGTAATTAACTCTTCCAACAGGGCTACTTCTGTAATTTCACTGTAGGGTCTAGGGACAATTGAAAAGCAACCCCAAATCATTTTTTCTGTAAATTCTTCCCGTTGAATCATTTCTACTTCTCTTCTGCTGTCTATTGTGGAATATCTGAAGAAAAAACTCTCATATACAAAACATTCTTGTACACTGGACTAGACAAATGTTGTCAGCATTTTAGCGCAACCCAGGACTCTCCCATTCAACCCACTTTCATCTTGCTCCGACTTCTACTTCCTCTCCACCATGTCTACCAAATCCAAGTAAGTGGAGATCTCATGTCAGGTTTTTGGGCTTTTTTGTTTTTAGTTTATTTTCTTGTTTATGGGGTTCGGATTTTCTTTATTTTATGCCTTAATTCTTGATTTATTATGTTATTTCACTCAATGTCAGGATCCCTAACTTTCAATTGCTATTGCATAATCTGTTATTTTCATGTTACGGTATATGTGCATTGGATGTTTCTGTAGATCTTGCATTGTTTGTTTAAGGGCTTTGATTTTGCACAAACTAGTTACAATTTTCTCATTTTCATAGATCTGCTTTATCTGAAACTCCCAACCAAAAAGCATCACCAGCGACCCCTAGGGTGAACAAGCCCAGCAGGGGAATTGCTAAATCTGAAGTTGATTCACCCTCTCCACTGCAAAGTTCTCGCCTTTCAGTTGAACGGTCTCCTAGATCTGTACCTTCCAAGCCTACACTTGACCGGCGCTCTCCCAAGCTCACTACCCCACCTGAAGTAAGTTTAAGCTAGTTCTTTTGAACCTTGAAAATGTATTTTCACATTGCAGGGATATGCTTTCAGCAGTTGGTGCTAAGAAGCAAGAATTCGAGTGTAGTGTTCAATTGTTGATTCAATATGATAATATCTGTTGCAAAGACGATCTTTCCCTGAGGAGTGAAATTTTCATGAAATCAAATTTACTTAGAAATTATGATCATTCATCTGTTTTAACATCCTGAAATTCTTGTGTTTTAATCTGCATTGTTTATTGATCTTTTTTTGGTCAGAAAAAAACAACTCGGATATTGAAGCCATCAGAACTTCATGCAGAATTAAATCTTGCTCAGGAAGATCTTAGGAAGGCCAAGGAGAAATTGGTTTTGGTTGAGAAAGAAAAAGCACAAGCACATGATGAGCTGAAGGAAGCCCATAGATTGACCGAGGAAGCGAATGAGAAGCTCAGGGAGGCTTTGGTGGCTCAAAAGCGAGCAGAAGAGGATTCCGAGATTGAAAAGTTCCGAACCGTTGAGATGGAACAGGCAGGTATTGAAGAAGCCCAGAAAAAGGAAGACCATTGGCAGGAAGAGCTTATAGCAGTGCGAAACCAGCATGCTTTGGATGTGGCTTCTCTGCTCTCTGCCACTCAGGAGCTGCAAAAGGTGAAGCAAGAACTGGCCATGACATCTGATGCCAAAAACCAGGCTCTTAATCATGCTGATGATGCAACTAAGATTGCAGAGATTCATGCAGAAAAAGTGGAAATTCTCTCTGCTGAGTTGATCCGCTTGAAATCCACACTTGATTCAAGGCTCGAAATGGAAGCTAATGAAAATAATAAATTGGTGGAGGAATTGAAATTGGAGATAGAATTTCTGAGACTAGAATTCGAAAAGACCAGGGGTTACGAAGAGAAACTGTCGCAAAACGAGGCTACCTTAGAGCAACTTAATGTGGATCTGGAGGCTGCAAAGATGGCTGAATCTTATGCCCGTAATTTAGTAGAGGAGTGGCAGACGAGGGTGGAGGAGTTAGAAGTGCAGATGGAGGAAGCAAAGCACTTGGAAAGAACTGCATCAGAATCTCTTGAATCAGTCATTAAACAACTTGAAAGAAGCAATGATTCATTGCATAATGCAGAATCTGAAATTTCGTCCCTTAAAGAAAAGGTGGGTTTACTGGAAATCTCAATTGGAAGGCAGAACGGAGAGCTTGATGAGTCAGAATGTCGTCTTCAATTGGCCAAGGAAGAAGCTTCTGAAATGGCGAAGAAGGTTGACTCTCTTACATCCGAGCTTGAAACTGTAAAAGAGGAGAAAACTCGGGCAATAAGCAATGAGAAACTTGCTGCTGACAGTTTACAATCTCTGTTGGAAGAGAAAGAAAGACTTGTAAATGAGTTGGGAAATTCCAGGGATGAAGAAGAAAAAGGCAAGAAGGCAATGGAAAGTTTGACATCAGCCTTACATGAAGTTTCTTCTGAAGCAAGGGAGGCCAAAGAAAAGCTATTATCTATTGAAGTTGAGCGTGGAAATTATGAAACTCAAATAGAAGATCTGAAGCTGGTTGTGAAAGCAACAGAGGAGAAATACGAGACCATGCTTGATGGTGCAAAACAAGAGATTGACGTTCTAACTAATTCTGTCGAACGGACACAGCATGAGTACCAGAATATGAACGCTGAGTGGGAGCAGAAAGAGATTTATTTGATAGACTGTGTGAAGAAATCTGAAGAAGATAGCTCTTCTAAAGAAAAAGAAATAAGCAGGTTGGTAAATTTGCTAAAAGTGGCTGATGAAGAAGCTTCTGCAACAAGGGTAGAAGAAAATCACTTGAAGAATTCACTCAAGGATGCTGAATCGGAGGTGATTTATCTGAAGGAAGTCCTGGGCGAAGCAAAGGCTGAGAGCATGAGACTGAAGGAAAGTTTAATGGATAAAGAGAATGAATTGCAGAATATCCTTCAGGAGAACGAGGAGCTTCGAACTAGAGAAGCTGCTTCTCTAGAAAAGGTTGACGAGTTGTCTAAGTTACTTGAAGAAGCTTTAGCTAAGAAGCAATCAGAAGATAATGGCGAGCTCACGGACTGTGAGAAAGATTATGATGTGCTCCCGAAAGTGGTGGAATTTTCCGAACAGAATGGTGCAAGGGAAGTGAAGCCTATGATGGAGCTTCAACCTCAACAAAGTGAGCAACCTGTAATGGAGAAGCCCCGTGAATTAAATAATGTCTTGAATGACATACCTGTTCAGACTTGTACAGAAGTTGAGAATTCGAATGGAAAACTAACTGAAAATGAGAACAGAGAAAAGGAAGGTGATAATTCTGCAGAAGGCGATTTTAAGATGTGGGAGAGCTGCAAGATTGAGGAAAAAGACTTCTCTCCTGATGGAGGACCAGAGCAGGAGTCCTGCGAGGAGGAGCTGGACTCGAAGACCGAGCGTGGTGATAATTGTGACCCGATCAATGGGTTATCATCAACAGAAAATCACGACAACTGTGGAACCCCACCTTCAAAGCAGCAAAGTCAGAAGAAGAAGAAACCTTTGCTACGTAAATTTGGAAGCCTTCTAAAGAAGAAGGGCACAGGCAACCAGAAGTAATAGCGCATATATCTATCTCCCATTTTGCGTCTGACCGGTAGGAAGGTATTCTAGCTTCTACATTGCACTTGGATGTGTTTGGTCCAAGCTTTTCCCTTATTTTTATTTTTTTTAAAAAAATCTTTTCGGGGTCTGAATATGAGAAGGCCTGTGTTGTCTTTAGATTTTTTCCTAACTCTGTAGATGCTAATAGCCAAATTGTGATTTACTATTGTGAACTGGTCCTTCTCTTGTCAAAATCACATTAAAAGAGGTCTGTTCTTTATTTTATTTTTCTATTTGAAGATGTAATTTTTGGTATACTTTCATCTGTTCTACACAAGCAAGTCGTTATCTATATTTACAATCGTGTGAAGGTATGGATATTTGATTTTTAAATTGTTTGTTGTAAACACATTATTCTACTTAGTACTTACACTGCGCGTTGATGATGTTAATAGTTACTTGAAATAATTTACAGATGATTCAAGAACTTGTCTCTAAGCTTAGCGCTGAGTTTCCTCTCAAAGACTACACTATTTCTTCTACATTGAAGTAAAAAGGTTACCAACGGGCTTGATTAATTCACGAATGAAGTATTCAAGAGTCTTGTCGAATATTACTACGTCGAATATAACTTATGTTGTCAACCTAGGATGTCAACATTTTCATACGAAGTCCTTGTTTGGCTCTCATTTCTTATAACTTATTTTCTTCAAATTCATTTTCAGCCACGCATGTCATGAGTAAAATCTTTATTAACTTTTCAATCACGCATTTTACCAAATATAGGCTAAATAAGTGTCTTCCACGTTACAATTCCAGCTCGTTAATACTAGTATCCAATCCAACTAAAGAAAGACTTGTGAGCTACTAAAGTATACTTCGCTATATCGAAGGCACTCTTATGGACTTCATTTCTTGTCTCAAAGTTATCTCAATCTCTCTGCTTTTTTGTGGTGTTGGACGAGGTTGGCTGACCAAACATCCATCGATACAACTGGTTTTTGTGTCTTCATAGGAGCGGATTGCATTAGTTGGGTATCAAAGATGCGACTAACTGTTTCTCATTCAAGCGTCGAATTTGAATACCACTCAATGGCTACTTCGTCTCTTCTAAGAACTCAATCTTCTACTAGAACAACATCCAATATTTCTTTTGGACAGCAAGAGCGCCCTTTCGATAGCACATGATTTTTTATTTTTTTTGTCTGCACTAAACATTACCGTCTGATATAGTTAAAATTCAGTTTTTTAGTAAATTATGATAAAAGTAGATGAAATTTATGTGTAAATTAATTTTTGTCTACGTATTAGCCCGGCTTGTATTTTGGTCCTGGATCTGTCCCTGTTCTGACCAACGCATTGAGCCATTTCCAGGACAATTGTCCATGATCTCCAAGTCAAGCTGGTTGTACAATTTATTCAGCCACCCCACTTCAAAAGATGATACTTGTATCTTTGGCGAAGTAGTGAAAAAACAGGCACATAGTGGCGTAAAGGGTGAACACATAGGACAAGTTTCCTTGATTGGCGTAATCCGTAAGCAGCACGATTATTCAGTTGATTTACCCAGCTGATGTAATGGATGCTTTTGGAATCTTTACCGACATTATATTAATGGACCAAACCACTGGAACTAGAATGGGAATGGATCAATTACTACAAGCAAGCAAATTAATTGGTTTGGTAAACCTCTTGCGCGCAAGGTGCCTGAGTAAATGCCGCAGATAAGTTGTGAGTTGTGCATCGCAATATGGGGATGAATTGTGAGGATCACATTGAATCTTGTGGGAGAAATTCGAATCAAAATGGCATTATCGATCATTTTAGCATCACGACATGATTAAGCGTGTCAAGACAAAGAATGACTAACATACTATTGATCAAATATGAGATATTTGTTTATACTGACATAAGATCGAAAGGTGAATCTTTTCTATCTGGTAAGGATGATGGATATGAGTTCAATTCGTGCAACAATTTGAGCATATTTTAAACATGGCCTATGTGTTGACAATGCATTTAGATTAAAAAGGTTAAAATGCTTTTATTTATTTAACACATTTATGATAAATTAGTTTGTGTCATATAGCAATTACATAGAATATCAATTGTGGTACCTTGTATTTATGTAACACATTTAGTTAATTTTGTTTTTATAGATGTCACAAGTATTTGGTATGGCCATTATAATTGAAAGTCATTTGTTGGATACTTGTTATCATATGTTTGTGACTAATTTGTCAAGTTTCTTTTTGCTATTTATGAAGGGGGAGAAAATTGTAGACACGTGTTGAGCAGATATAAAGAACAAATTATTATTGAAATAACTTTTATATTTTTATTTTGAAGTGAGTAATATTAAAAAAAAGGGAAGAAAATAGAAATATATGTCAAAAATAAAAAAGTAATTAATTAGCACATAACGTCCCCATATTTCATTGTTATTGTGAAAAACGTCAATACCTTTCATTTTTTGGTATTTTTACCCTTATTTTCACATTTCATTGCGCAAAAGGTCATTTTCACATATTTTCTCAATTAAAAATTATAAAATGACAAATATCCCCCATCTTAAAATAAAACAAAAAATAATAATAATAATAATAATTGTAATCACAGTCCCAAATTTTTTTTAAAATCGCAAGTAAGTCACAAATAAATTATTAAAAGGGTAATTAGTACATAATGTCCATATCTTTCACCGTTGTTGCGAAAAATTTCTCTACCTTTCTTTTCTTTTCTTTTTTGACATTTTTACCTTTAATTACACATTTAATTGTGCAAATCATCTTTTCCATCCATTTTCATACAATTTTTCAATAAAAAATTGTGAAATAATGAATATACATTCCTATTTAAATAAAAATGTATTTTTTTTAATTCCTAATTCTTTAATAATTTAATTGGGGCTCGTTTGCACTTTTTTTAAAAAATAAATTTTTTAAATAATTTATTGGGGACTTGTTTGCACTTTTTAAAAAAAATTGGGACTATGATTTTAATTAATTCTTTAGCTTTTTATTTAAATATGAGGTTATATTTGTTATTTTACAGTTTTTTATTGAAAAATTGGATGAAAATAGATAGAATGGTGATTTGCACAATCGATTGTGTAATTAATTGTGAAAATGTCAAAAATCAAAGGTATTGATCTTTTTCGAAATAACGGTGAAAGATATGGACATTATGTACTAATTATCATTTTAATAATTTATTTGTGACTTATTTGCACTTTTTAAAAAAAATTGGGACTATGATTGCAATTAATTTTTTTTCTTTTTCTTTTTGTTTTATTTAAAAAGAGTGATATATTTATAATTTTATAATTTTTAATTGAGAAAATATGTGAAAATGATCTTTTGAGCTATAAAATATGAAAATAAGGGTAAAAATATTAAAAAATGAAATGTATGAACGTTTTTCGAAATTACAATGAAAGGTGAGGACGTTATGTGCTAATTACCCTAACATGTGAAGAACGAAGTGGAATAAGTACATTAATTATTTTTCTTTATTAAGAAGATATTTTCTGCGGTATGACAATGAATTAGTTGCTTCCCGTTTAACTTTTAATAAAGTTCAGAAAATAGGTATTGGGTTTGGACAATTTCAAAGGGAGGGAGGATTGACCATTTGACCTGTAGACGGGTCTCTCCCGTCGTACAAAAATAATCAATTATAAAAAGGAAAATTATTTGGCCCACAAAGACATTGAATATTCATTTTCTCCATCAATTTTCTCTATCAATTTGGAGAATTTTCAAGAAATTTTTTAAACATAAAATGTTCAACATTTTAAAGAGTCATCTCTTAAAATTATGTTACAAGTTACTCTTTTTAAAATTAAAGAAAATAATATAAAATTTGGAAGGAAGTCGGTGAAAATAAAAGATAGAGAAAAATAATAATATGGTGCATGGCACCCAATAATTTTTTTTAAAATTTTTTTCTATTTCTTAATTATAATCACACATTCTCCAAATAAAATAATATTATACACAAATCTAAAAATTTTCATTACTTTTCAACTACACATTCTTCAATCAATCACTATTCCAAAATTTATAATTTCCCAAAAATGGGTGTCAAACACGTGCTAAATATTTTTTTGGAGTAGTAAATGTAGGGAATAAAAATTGTTACCGTCAGAATGATCTTTCATGTTGGATTACCAAGAATTTATGAACAAAAGCGGAAGTATACCTAAATCAAACATGGTTAATGCAATGAATGAGCCATGCAATTTTAGTCTTCCAGATAAACACGTTGTCCATTTTTCTCTTTGATGATGAGAGTCGGAATGGAATGAACAATCACCATGTGATTCGGGAACCATAACCGTATATATATAGGAACAGGCTGTTAACCTAATTCGGCCAACCGTGAAATCAGGAGTGGGCTTGGTCTCCACACATAAGGCTCACACTTTAATTAGATGTTTCAAAATCCAAAATACCGAAACTTTATTAGATCAATTTAAAATGGTTTAACCAAAATTGATAACTTCTAATTTAATACACAATAATTCACATATAAGCACATGTGATCAATTAAAAAATCCTTATCCATTAGCTCGGTCTTTTCCATGGCATTGGCTTTTGAAATGTTTTCGTAAGAATTGTCATTCTTATCTCTTGCCCTCGATTCTTCCTCGATTCGAAGGTGTTTCTACAATTGTTCCAAAGAATAGTTTTCGAAACTATGTATGATTTTCTTCCGACATCCTTTCCAAGTTTTGGGAAGTTTTGCAATAATTACTCCCACTTGAAAAGTTTCTGGAATCTCAATTTTGACCGCCTTCAACTTGTTGACAAGCACTTGTAATTCATGAATTTGGGGAATAATGAGAATATTCTTAAAAAATTTAAAATCAAAATACCTTGAAATTAAAATTTTCTTTATACCTTTTTCTTCGACTTTGTACTTAATTTTCAAAGCGTTTCCAGATTTCCTTTGCCGATGATGTGTTGGTGTGGAGATCATATAATTGGTCGGATAATGCATTGAGAATGTCAGCGCGCATATGAGTTCATCTTTTTGGTGCTTTTGTCTTTCAGTTTTCAAAGCATCGATTTCTCCATTTGTTGGTTCTGGTAACGATGCCAAATTCGGATAAAAGATGTAGAATATTTTCGACACCATTAGTAGGAACTTCAATTTATCTTGCAATCTCTTGAAATTGGTTCCATCGAAGCGATCTAATCGAACAAGATCTTGATTCATCAATTTGATTGTCGCAATAGTGCTTTCATTCTCTATTGAAAAATTATAGTTTGAGATTGATAGAAAATATATAAGGTGCACAAAGATGTATGAAGATGAAAGCAAAAAAACAAAAAATAAAAATATTGGAGAAAACAAAAGAAGATCAAAGAGAAGATGAAAAGGAAGACCCAAACATGTAATCGTTGTCCTCAAACTATATTTGCCCCCTCTCGGATTGAAATGATGCCTAAAGGGATTATGGCAAATGGTTTGCAAAATTAATCAAGCCTTGTAAAAGATTTAACAGTTAAGCACTAAATCCTCCAAAACTTGAAGAACACAAAAATGAAATTTTTTTGAATATGTATGAAGGAATTTTTTTTTTCAATTATGTGTGAAATAAATATGTTTTCAAGAATGATATATATATATATATATATATATATATATATATATATATATATATATATATATATATATATATCATCTTGCCTTGAACATGATCACTTATATATAGTTTTCAAATGTCTTTCACGAAATAGAGCCAAATTCATATAAAAAGTCACCAAATTCAAAAAGATAACAACCATAAAACGGTCATCTAACGGCTAATTGGTTGTTCTATGCGACCACATAGAACAAACCTATGCGGTCGCATAGAACAACTAGTTGCAGGGTATTTAATCCCTGCAACGGCCTATGTGACCGCAAGCTTTTCTGGTCCATGCGGTCGCATAGGCCAAAATAAAGGCATTCGATTCCATTTTTTATTCACATTCCATTTTATTTATTTTGAACAATATTTTCAACAAATTATGATAAAAATTGATGAAATATATGGTTGAAAGTTGTGGGTCCCATGAATGTGTGGTTGACTTTGACTTAAATTTTCCATCCCTAAACAACTTCGTGGATATTCTGACCAACGCATTGAGCCATTTCCAGGAAAATTGTCCATGATCTCCAACTTCGTGGTTGGTGTGCATTTTATTCAGTCATGAGTCACCCCACTTTAAAAGAATCAACTTGTATCTTTGGCGAAGTAGTGAAAAAACAGGCACATGGTGGCGTAATTGGTGAATACATAGGACGAGTTTCTTTGATTGGCGTAATCCGTAAGCAGCACAATTATTCAGTTGATTTACCCAGCTGATGTAATGGATGCTTTTGGAATCCATACCGACATTTATTAATGGACCAAACTACTCGAACTAGAATGGGAATGGAGCAATTATCAGGGACGGACGCGAGCTTTAAAGTTAGAGGAGCACAATCGAATTTACAAAGAAATTGGGAGAAATTTTACAATCGAAAATTTACGTCCAAAAAAATCATACCCCGTGTAATTTTGCATCCGAAAATTTACATGGGAAATAACTTTTCGGATGTAAAATTTCGAAAATTTTTTATTTTATATTCCATATAAAATTTTCTAATAAAATGATGAAAATTATATTGAGAAATTTTTATCGCAAAAATAATAAATGTTAATGAAATAATTAATTTTTTTTTTTTAAATGCGAGTTCGACGTCTTTCTTTTAAGACTCATGTTTAACGTATTTTTAACTATTTTAGATAGCTGTTTGGACTATTCGATATGCCCATAATGTAGTTTTCGAAATAAGTTTTGAGATGACATAAGCAATTTATAGATTCGATTACCGTACGATCGTCGGAAAATTTTTAAAATTAGCTTGTTATCGAAATTCAAATTTTTTGTGATTTTGTCCTTATTTGGTGGAGATTAAAGTCGATTTTTTAGTAAATTTTGATAAAAGTTAAACAATTATGAATTCCATGAAATATGTTATTAAAATTAATTGTTAACTTTGATTTAGATTAAAATTTAGATTTCAATCGATACCAAACATAACTTTAAAAATAAAAAAACAAAATTTCTCAAAAGTTGGGGGGTGGGGGGGGGGGACGTGCCCCCCGGACACCCCGGGTCCGCCAGTGGCAATTACTACAAGCAAGCAAGCAAGCAAATTAATTGGTTTGGTAAACTCTTGCGCACAAGGTGCTTGTGTAAATGCCGCGGATAAGTTGCTAAGCTTTAGTCGAGTTGTGCATCGCAATATGGGGATGAATTATGACGATCACGTTAAATTAGCATCACGACATGTTTAAGTGCGTCAAGACAAAGAATGACTAACATACTATTGATCAAATATGAGATTTTTGATGATTAAATGACATAAGATCAGAAGGTGAATCTTCTCTATCCGGTAAGAATGATGTATATAAGTTCAATTCATGCAACAATTTGAGCATATTTTAGACATGGCCTATGGGTTGACAATGCATTTAGATTAAGAAGGTCATTTTATTTATTTAACACATTTATGATAAATTAGTTTGTGTCATATAGCAATTACATAGAATATCAATTGTGGTACATTTAGTTATTTTGTTTTTATAGACGTCACAAGTATTTGGTACGGCCATTATAATTGAAATTAATTTGTTGGATGCTTGTGACTAATTCGTCAAGTTTCTTTTTGCTATTTATGAATAGGGAGAAAATTGTAGACACGTGTTGAGAAGATAAAAAAGATAAATTATTATTGAAATAACTTTTATATTTTTATTTTGAAGTGAGTAATATTAAAAAAAAAAAGAGGGAAGAAAATAGAAATATCTGTCAAATAAAATAAAATTATATTCATTTGAAGAAGGAAGTGGAATAAGTACATTAATTATTTTTCTTCATTAAGAAGATATTAGTTGCTTCCCGTTTAACTTTACCTTGAAACTATGATGTTCAGACTCGGGTACGGGTATCGGATACGGGTTCGTATCTAAGTGTCGGATCTTTTATATTCTAAAATATAGGATACGGGTTCGTATCTAAGTGTCGGATCTTTTATATTCTAAAAATAGTCTAAATTTTAGACATGGGTACGTGGATACGTTTTTCAAACTTCAATTTTTTTACTAATTCATGATATCATTTTGAATAGATCAAAACTAATTATTCACAATGAAGAAAATTTATATTAAATAATGGATTAAAACGAATAAAATAGAATTTTGGAGTTTGGAAAATAGGTATTGGGTTTGGACAATTTCAAAGGAAGGGAGGATTGACCTGTAAACGGGTCGCTCCTGTCGTACGAAAATAATCAATGGTAGAAAGGAAAATTATTTGGCCCACAAAGACCATTGAAAATTCATTTTCTGCATCTGGCGTGTTCTATCAATTAAAGAGCATCTTAAATAAATTCTTTAAACATAAAATACTCTACATTTGAAAAAGTCAATTCTTTAATTTATGTTACAAGAGACCCTTTTTAAAATTAAAGAAAATAATATATAATTTGAAAGAAAGACAGTGAAGATAAAAGATAGAGAAAAATAATAAATATTTTTTAAGAATAATAAAATTAAGTGTTAAATATAAAAAAAAAATTAACCTCTAAATTTATAGACGCTCTTTAAATTATACAATAGGTTCAAATCTTTTTAGAGATGCGCTAACGTCTACGAACTGATTCTGTACATGTTACGGCATAGACTAATGCATTAGAGTGGTTTGTTCAAATTGTCCCCGTGTCCTTTTCAATCAGTCGCTTGAACCAAAACAATGCCTTTCTTGTCAACCTCACATTTTCATTCTCTAATTGCCCTTCTTTCAATATATATTTTCTTGATGGAACTAGCCTTAGTTTCACGGGTTACCTTTCTTCTTAGCACAGAAAGGGACACCGTGCGGCAGTAGTCTGCTCCGCTAGACTACCTTCCGCCTTTTCTCGGTCCGTCTCGGGACAAAAGTAGATTTGATCACAATTTAAAGAAAGCTTACAACACGAAATTGAAATGCATTGAATTAAACTTGATCATTGATTGCAAGAAAGCTTGAAAATTACAATTGATTGAAAGCAGGAAATTACAATGGCTAGTGCAGGGGGCGAACACTAGAAAAGCTTGAAAGATGTTTGAAAGTCATATACCCCCTATAATAGACTTAGCAACAAAAACCCAAAAGACGGGAGTAGACGTCTTTTGGCCGAGGAATCATACTAAAATTTTCTAATTATCAACTATTTTACAATTAAATGAAATATTTACAAGGTGCGGTACTCGTGCGGCACGGGGCTGCGATAGCGTCACGGTCAAGTGAAGCCGTCGCCTCGTGACATTCTCCCCCATTTGCTTTGGCGAAGTCCTCTGAGCCGTTGCTTGTTCTTTTCATTGTTGCATCCGCTCCATTTGACCAAGTATTCTTGAAGATAATTCCTAGAAGCTCGATGGTCAAGAATCTTTTCAGCAACCTTCATTTCTGATCTTTTCAATTTAAACACAAGTCGCTTCAGATCTTCGGACTTTTTGTACTGTTTCTGATTGATGTCTTCAGTATGAGGGAGTGACGGTTGCTGGCCAGTAGTAATCTCAAAAGGACTCTTGTTGGGAGAAGAGGTCTCTTGAGCATTGAAACACATCCGGGCCACATCCGAAAGTTTTACCCAAACTTCATGCGGAGCAGAGATGAAGTGCCAAAAATAGTCTTCCAGCATAAATTTGAAGTGCTCGTACCGTCTGGTCTGATTGTGGGTGAAAACTAGAATTCATGCTCAAAGTTGGGCCAAGAAGTTTGAACAACTTGGTCCAAAGTATGCCAGTAAACCGAGAATCCCGATCACTGACGATGTCTTTAGGCAGTTCCCAGTATTTGACAATATGCTTGAAGAAGAGTTGAGCTGTCTCTTCGGCTGATGTATACTTAGGCTCTGCGGTAACGGTTCCATCTTTAGATAAACGGTCCCTCTTGACCGTGATAGTGCCAAAATCTCCTAATTTTGGCAATCCACCAATGTAGTCCATCGATCCACTCTCGACTGGTCTACTTGGGACGGAAAGGGGCTTCAGTAAGCCTGCCTTGTTCTGATGACCTGCATGAAGCTCTTCAAGCTTCGGCTGAGTCGTACGGTATGGTGCCTCGCTGGGAGGTTTGGCACCCGAATCAAGTTCAATCCCGCGATCAATCGCCCTCCTTGGCAACTCACCCGGTATGATGTCCCCAAATTCATCATCACTCCTTCTGACATGTTTTGGAATTGGATCAGCCACCTCTTTGATCTCCTCTAGTCGAAGAGTGCACAAAAATGAGGGTTCATTCCTCTTGAAACCCTTGCTATATTGCATGGCCGAGATACTCTTCTCGCCTCTCTTCCCAGTTTGCGTGGGGATAACACACGGTTTGCTACCCATCATCATAAGTGAATTGAGGTACGGCAACACCGCTGTTTTAGTATCCCGAAGAAATTCCAATCCCAAAATAAGCTTGAAGTCTTCCATCTGAACCGTTGCACAAGTGCTAGTCCTTCCCTCGAACTGACCAACTTTGAGCAAGACAGATTTGGCTACTCCAGCTATTGGTTGAGCAATGGAGTTGATTGCTTTGACCTTTCCGTGGCTCTTCTCCAAAATAAGTCCGAGTCGATCCACTTCGGCACTTGCGAGGTAGTTGTGGGTTGCACCAGTATCTACCATAGCCCTGATTGGCTTCCCATTGATCTTCACATCAATGTACATTAGGCCTTTCGCCTTACGAATGCAAGCCTTTGATCCTTCCATCTCCGGCTCTCTCGAGGGACCTTCGTCCCTTTTCGTAGCTCGATGCAATAGTGTATTACACCGATGTGAGATTGCACCAACTACATCCTCATCCCCGTCGGAACTGGTCTCACTATGGCAACTAGCTTGTGGGGTACCTTGCTTCGATTTGGTCCTGCCCACTTGCTTATAGGTAATATGCATTCATCATCCGATTATGAGGACACTGTGACAACCCATGTGTTCCTTCACATAAAAATCATTTCAATTTAGGAGCGACATCGCATCCGCTCCGTAGCTTTTCCTTTGTTCCAGTTGTTACTGTTGCTCCCGTTGTGACTTCCTCTGAAGTTACTCTGACGGTTGCCTTGATAGGGTTCTCCCCTATTTGAGCTCGAGCTAGGTCTATGAGGTCTATTTCCACCTCCGATAGACTGACTATTCCCCGAATATTGATCATCTCTCAATTCTGGTTGATAGTCACTCAAACATTCGCCACTCCGTGGCTACGCTAAATCAGTGACCTTCTGTCTCTGAAGTTCCGTGCGTGCCCACGGTGCCAACCCTTCCATGAAGGTGAATAGCTTGTCCCTTTCCGACATGTCTCGAATATTCAGCATATGCCCGGAAAAGGCTTTCACATACTCCCTGATGGAGCTTGTATGTTTCAGATCTCGCAGCGCACGTCGTGCCTGATAGTCCACATTCTCTGGGAAAAACTGAGATCTGATTGCTTCCTTCAGAAGCTCCCAAGTATCTATTCGGACCCTGTTGGCCTGAATATCAGCATACTTCGTCCGCCACCACAGTTTTGCATCTCCACATAGATACATGGTAGCTGTAGTAACCTTTCTCGCTTCGTCTTGGATCGAAGCCGCAAGAAAGTATTGTTCCATGTCGAACAAGAAGTTCTCAACTTCTTTAGCATCGCGTGCCCCTCCATAGGTACACGGATCAGGAATTCTGAGCCTATGCATAGACTCTTGCACGGTGGCTTGCCCATTGCCAAACGCGCGTTGAAGAACTACGCTTGAGCTCTCAACATTCCCACTTCCTCCCGCAGAACGTATGCTAGCAACACTTCTTACCATAGCTGAGCAAGCTTCTTGGCATTCATCCGGTTGGATGCGTACTCTCGAGCTTCCGTCTCCTCTGCCACTTCGAACTTTTCTCCAAGGCCCTACATTGAAAAAAACAACCTAGTGTTTGTCACCTCCAGCCTCCAAACGCCGTTTTTCGTATCCTCCTCTCGAGGATCCACCACCTCCGTGGTGTCGGTTCCATTGTATCCATCGCTTCTTATCGAGTGGTCTTGAGCCGCAGCTTCGATACCAACTTTCACGGGTTACCTTTCTTCTTAGCACGAAAAGGGACACCGTGCGGCGAGGCCCGCTCCGATAGACTACCTTCCGCCTTTTCTCGGTCCGTCTCGGGACAAAAGTAGATTTGATCACAATTTAAAGAAAGCTTACAACACGAAATTGAAATGCATTGAATTAAACTTGATCATTGATTGCAAGAAAGCTTGAAAATTACAATTGATTGAAAGCAGGAAATTACAATGGCTAGTGCAGGGGGCGAACACTAGAAAAGCTTGAAAGATGTTTGAAAGTCATATACCCCCTATAATAGACTTAGCAACAAAAACCCAAAAGACGGGAGTAGACGTCTTTTGGCCGAGGAATCATACTAAAATTTTCTAATTATCAACTATTTTACAATTAAATGAAATATTTACAAGGTGCAGCCGAAGTGCACAAGTCGCGGAAGGCCATTTGGGTCAAGTGAAGCCGTCGTGACACTTAGACCAACTTTATTTAAGGCTACCTATATAGTTATACAGACTACAAGTGCAAAAGAAAACAAATATTCATGTACACCTAATCATAATAGATTTTGAGTGGCGAGCATAAGCATTGCTTTTTTTTTACAACTCACGTATCAAAACTTTGCCCCGACTAATCATGGGGAGTGACGGTCTTCCTACCTGATTCGTCACCCGGATTAATTCGAATGCGGTCACAGTTTATGCACACTTGGACCGGACATTTAGCGGTTCTCCTTCATGTGGACAGCTGCCTTCCAACATAAATGTTGTCTTTCAGCCGTCGCAGATATTCAAACTTTCGATACTCCGTAGAGAACTCTTTTACTTTACCACTGCGCCATGCCCATAGAGGCACGAGCATAAGCATTGTTGCTTCTATTTCTAGCAGTGTTCGGAATATGAAAATTGGGAACAAAATTTTTATTTTATTCTTTTGTTAAACGTAATTTATAGAAATTTTTTTGTATTTGTTCATCATGGGTCTTCATATAATTAAATGTATAAAATAGAGGAATAGTAGATAGAGTGAAATATTGGTGGTATGGGTAACCTAAAAGAGATATGGTTGTAAACTCTTCTTACTTTTATTATAATTGTAGTTAACAGTATTACCCATTTTAAACACAAGTTTTAGTTGAATAGTTGATAAATGGAATCTTGCAAGTGGGTTTAGTGGTGGACCCACTGGACCAACCAACCAACAAATTCAGTGCTTCAAATATAAAAATAATCACACATTTCATGTATTCTAATCAACTCATATCTCAATTTTTCCAATTGCACATTTATTGCTTTCTTTGTTTCAAATTCCTATGTAACCAAAAACATATCAAATTAATGTGATTTCTAGATGAGGTTGCCGATGTAACAGTGTGAGGAAATAATTTCATATTTGGTCATTCAAATATAAGTCAAATCTCAATTCGGTTAACTTTAATGTATCTCGATTAGATAACTTAAATTCAATTTACTTTCAATATTAATCATTCTTTCTTAAGGGAGACATCAAACATGGAGAACAGTAAAAATAAAATTAATAGATATATCAGAATAATGACACTTGCAGTCGCTCACTGCAGCAGTCGCTATATTTGGCACACACATGTCAAGTGTATATTTGATGCATTAAATGTGGTCAAAAACTACCACATTAATACATCAAATAACTACATGTCATGTGTGTGCCGCATAGGGCGACTGTTGCAGTGAGCGACTGCAAGTAGTATTACTCGATATATCAATGGTATGAACTAGGAAGTTAAGAGAGCCCACTTACAAAGGAATTACATTTTTTTTTGGGTTGGGTTGGGTTGGGTTGGGTTGGGGGGGGGGGGGGGGCATTGTTGGCACAATCTAGTTCTACTTCCACAGTGTTAAATAATATGTGGTCAAAATCTTCTTAAAATGAAATCTTTTAGATATCATAATTGTAATGCTTGAAAAGGGGAATTGAAGTTTATGAGATTTAATATTCCACTTGTTCCTAAATAGTTCGGTGATAGAGCTCTATTAATTGATTGGTCGTCGACTTATATCTTATTTAGAGAGATTCGATTTATTTTTGAAGTCTTATCTCAATCAAAACATGAGCTCGCCTCGTGTCCACAAACAATGTTCGAATTGATCCTTGTGCTCGTGGACATGAGCCAAGTTGTCCCACCCATCAACAAGTCAGTTTATTTTTTTATTTTAAAAAAAAACTAATAAAATAAGATAAAAACAAATCGATCCATGAGCTCAAGACGAGCTGGCTCGTGAACAATTTTTCGAGTTTTGTTCAATCCATAGCTCGTCTCAGTACAAGTCCAAACATTCTATGGACCGAATCGAGGTGAACCGAGCTAGTGTGCATTCGACCCCTTTGACATCCCAACCTCATGTTCGCAATTACAAAAGGAGGGAGGGGGGGGAGGCGCTCCCAAACATGCCATGCTAGCAGTTGTAAGGCGGCCGTGTAGTTATCAGCATGCAAGTGACAAGAAAGAATCATTAAATACCGGTAAATAAAGCAGTCCACATCACCACTACAGACAGACAGTAGCAGCAGATTACAGTAATTGCTGACTCATCCATCTTTCTATTAGGTAACTCTTTTCGTGCTTATCGACTCGTTCCGACCGAACTCTTCTTGTGTTTATCGCATTAACTATTTAAATAATTTATAAACAATCATTAACTATCATAGAAGAGAAGTAAACAACATACTTTGATTTAATTTTATGAGTAGAGAAACCTCGCTAGGATTATTGGCTCACGCTATTTAGTATTTACATACATCTCTAGCTTTATTAATTTTTCATCTTTTCCCATACCCCCCCTATGTTATACACATTATGCATAGAAATCACAAAGACTAGGTTTGACCTGTTCATATTGAAATTCCGGCACCGGCTTCCATTGAAATATATAGCTCAGCATGCTGGAATTCGATAGCCATTCCAGTTATTAGGTTTTAGAATTCTATCATAATCCCGCCTGTTGGAGCTCTGTGAGGAATTCCCTTCCTCCTTTTTCCACTTGTGCAAGTCTGAGGGGGCGTTGATGGACTAAAACTCTGTATCTTGTTCTTCATCATACGTTTAATACCATTTATGGATTCTTCCGAGTCTGAACCACCCACATCCACATCCACGCGTATATTCTTCTTTGATGTCCCCGCAATCTGATAGGATAACAGGGAAATGAATCAGATTCCAATCAATTAACATCCTGAAAGACGAATAAATAACGATAATAATAATAAATTAAATCAATAATACCTTGCAGCCGAGGGAGCAGAAATGGAAGGAATCGAGGAGGCTACGTTCGCAGACTCGGCAAGTGTTGGTGACGCCTTTACCTGGCCTTGGCTGTGGGCGTTCGTTCAGAAACACGATTTTGGCACTGTTGATAATGTAGGTTTGAACACCAGTTATGTCCAAATACTTCTGAATCTCAGAGACCCTTATCACATCATGGTAAGATGACCTCCTAATCTGTTATCATCAACAACAACAAATTCATTCATTCATTCATTCCTCTATACTGAAATTAGAAATGGTTTTCGCTGATTGATCAAGTTGGGGACCTGAATAGTTCGATGGTCTTTGTGCACATTGAGGCAGAGGGAACAGAGAGCTCCATTCTCACAGTCCAAACAATACATATTGCATTCGCTCTTGTGACCACTGGCATGAACCTTGCATTGACCGAAGAAACTTGTTTGCAGAAGTGGAAGGAGCCACGATGGCCACTTCCTGTATTCTTCATCTCTAAATTCACCCTGTTTCAGATCAATAAACACAGGAGTCAGTCATCATAATGAAAATAATCAAATTATACATACACACACATATACATATATTGGACAAACCATGATTTCTTGGAATTGATGGCCTTGAGGAAATTAAGTTCCTTAGGTAGACAAGGGAAGAAGAGGAAGGGGGAGAAGTTTCCTTGGTGTTGTGTGTATCGTAGTGGGTGGGGTAAATGGGTTGTGCTTATCTGACCCAGAAAGTCCACAATCGAACCTGCCTCCGAACCCAAACTAATAATTTAAGGGACTGAAGTATTTTCTTTTCATTCACGGTTACTCAACTTTAACCAAATTTGCAATTGGGTAATTAAATGTTAATTTGTCTCACTCGACTCGAGGTTTCAAATTTCGGTATCCTACCACAGTCGAGGCCACTTTTCATCCTCCAAACTGATGAAAATTCTACTCATATAAGAACTAGGAGTAATGTTATCTATCTAGAACAGTTTAAGTAACAATTAAATGATAATAATTGAGTTATCATCTTAAATGGAATCCACATCTCTCCATTTAAACAGATAAATCAATTATTGCCACTTAGTACCCCTACACCATGATGCTCACCCGTCTAGATAAATAATTATGCAATAATTAATGTTCCATCGGTCATAGAAAATGAAAATGAAAACATTATTCAACTTAGCATGATGCTAGTGATTATGTGGAACGTTGAAAATTTTGACGGGTATGATGGTCAATAGAGATTTTATCCATGTTTCGTCCCAATTTTCTTAAATTCATTCTAAATCATAAATTTCATAGAACTCACCCACACATTTCATTTTTTTTTTTTTTTTGGTTAAAATTTACTGAAAATTTGATTTTTAGCTAAACTTACGAGGGCAAATTAAAAGTTAAGGGGCTACATATGAAATATACTTACTTATAATCTTGAATTTCTAATTATATTTGGAAAGTAATGTTTGGACAAAAATTAATAAAAAATATGAGTTCCTTGTTGAATTTTGCCACTTGGGGGGTGGGTTGTGGTACTATTATAACATATATCTGGGAATATATTATAAATAAATAAATAAATTAGACCATGAGCGGTTGAGTCTCATCGCATGACACGTGCTTTGCCTTTACACTTAATTATTGTCAAGTGGCGATTCATCAATCAATTTTTTCCAATTTTTTTCCCCCTTATTTTCTCTCTCTTTAATTCATTAGCATTTTCGCATTCTTTTTATTTAGCCTGTAAAGTGAACATTGGTTTTCTAAAAGTGACAGAGGCAAGAAAAGGATCTACGTTAAATTAATAGAAAATCTAAAGCATTTTGACTCATTCTTTTTTTATATTATTTAATTCGAATAATTTATCTTACCAAATACGTGAGTTAGATTTTTATCAGCCATTAAACCCATTTTTTTTTTTAGAACTTAATGGAAAGGAAGACTAAAGTCAACAAAAGGAAAAGGAAAAGGTGAAGCATTTCCTCCCTAATTTATTGTCCGAGCAGCAAGGTGTTCTCAAAAGAAGCAATTTATCAGTCATCGATGCCTAATGTTGCAGAAATAGCCCACAATGACTGCAATTCTCCAAATCTCTGTTAAAATTTCGTGCGAAAAGGGAACAAAAACAAGTGTTGAATTCAAATCGGGTGAAGGAATTGAACATTTGAATACGAAATCAACGATACTGATATATTTTGTCGCCTTTCGAGTGTAAGTGTTATACCTTAAATTCAATCAACTTTGGATATAAATACTTTGAATATATATATAATCAATGCATATGTATGTCAATATCTATTATTTAATTGAATCAATATTCTAATAAATTAAATAATAGAATCCGTATATTCAAATTTTGGTGATTTGTTAATCACAAGGAGTTGTGATTGTGAGATACAAATTACATATGACTGAATCTTAAATCGTCCGTGGTCGAAGTAATAACGAGATACGGATATCGTTATTACGGATAGACTATCGCGTGTAGCATTCTTACTTGTGAAGTAAGTAGCTGATCTCACAAGTTAAAGTGTGGTGACACTTGAATGAATACGTGGATGTTTTGTTATAGAACAAAACATTGGAGACCTGCTGAGAGATTTCACATGGATAACTATCTGAGTGTTAGTGGTTAATCTCTAACGTTCGGTAGTGGAATTGATCATTTGACTTGAGGTCATCATGGTACCTTATATGAGGACGGTCATACTTTGGTGGTGTTGGATGTTGCTCTACCAATGGTCGCTAATACAACATCGTTCGGGTATGTCAAGAATCATATGAAGGTTGTGAATGACCAATAGAGGATTCGTCACTCTTAGATAGTAAGAGATTATAATCTACATTTTATCCAGTTAAGTTGATAATGAAATCCTTGACCATGGTGAACTCATAAGTCGGAAAAGAGTTTTCGACGTACATTGACTTAACAGTGGGATAAAAGATATGATCGATAATTGAGATTGACACATATCCATATCTCATAATTGATCGGATCATATTAACGAAAGGATTATAGTTTCACGGTAAACGAACAAGTTTGATTTTGTCATACTACGTGATATTTCCTGTCACATGTATTGCCCTGACACATTGCTAGATGTCAATCTGGAACAACGAAAGTGAATTAGTGATAAATTAAAAGGGGCGTTTTAATTTATCAATTTTGATTAGATCAAAATAATAATTCATGTCGTTAGGTATCGTGATCGGGAATCTAATGGGTCACACACAAAAGAGAATCAGAAGAATGAAATTTACCAATTAATTAATTGACAAGTGTTTGATAATTAATTAATTGAGTTGTTTATTAATAGGTCCGAATTAATTAATCGAATTAATTAATTCATGAACTAGATTTAATTAATTTGATTAATTAAATATTGGATCGGGTTAAGTTTAACAGATGGGCCGAGCCCATTTGGACTTATATTAATAGGCTACTAGGGTTTGAAAACAGTATGAAATTTTTCATTATTCTTGCTAGTACAAGAAAAGAAAACCCTAGCCGTCATTTTTGTTCTCTGTGTAGATCACCATTGGAAGCTGGACAATTGGACAGCTTGGATTGCAGATCGTGATTATTGGAGTTCAAGAAAAAACAAAAGAGTTTGTGGAATTCATCAAAGGTATCATTCTCATCACAGTTTCTATCTAAACACATTGCAGATCCTCGTTTGGGAATTGAAAATTGTTTTATTTCCGCTGTGCATATTAAGTAAATTCCCAACACCGAGGTCCTGTCCGCACGTCGTAAATGGAGGTCCACAGAGAGGAAAACCGTTTCCCGAATGTTCAGCCCAAGTTGTGATCACAGATTTACCCGGGAAGCGAACCAAGGGGGAAGACCGTCATTCCTTAAGATTAGTCGAATGGAGTTCGTACACGTGAGTCATCAAAAAAAAAAAAAGATACTAATATCTTGAGAGCATTCTTAGTAACTCTTCGACTTGCAGAAAACCTAAAGAAGCAAAGATCACAGTAGCTGTTGATTTTTTTTACTGATTCACGGACAACTTTGAAACTAAGAACTAACCAATTTTGGTCAAGTAATATGCACATTTTAGAGGTAAAATCGATGAACACAATTTTAGTATAAAGAAAAAACTTCATTCCTACCAACACACTCCGTCTCTGACCCAGCATAGACCTCCAACACCGCCACAATAATAGTCCCCATATTTGCTATTTCTCTCCTCCACAAACCCAAGTCAATGACGCCTCTTTTACCCATCTTGTACGAGACTTTAATTAAATTTTCTAGAATTTCTTTGTGAAACGAGCACCATTTATGTCCTCTTTCAAGAGATAATTGTAGAAATTCACTTTTTGAATGTTGCGATTTCATACTTTGATGACAAGTTATCGTTCTTGTTACTCTACTTACAATAGCTATGTCGTATTTTTGAAATACAGTATTCTGTCTTAAGGGACTTATTGTGTAATAAATTGGAAATTCGTGGTGTAATAAATTGGGAAATCGTGGATCAATATATATTTCTTAGAAGGTCGGACATGACTTGTCGCCTGGGTAAGGATAATATTGTTCATACAATGTTTTTTTTCCAACATTGCTGGCAACGTTGTAAATGGCAAAAAAATGTTGATTGGAAAGATAAATTACCTTTTAAAATTGTCTATTGACAACATGTCGCGTGTTTGGTGTACAATATTGTTGACAATATGTACATTTCCTGGATAATAAATTGAGAACAGTGCAATTTTTCCGAAAGAACGAGAAGGGGGGAAAATTCCAAATGGAAGACTGTGATTCCAAGCCTTGATTACTTTTCTGGAATACATTCTTATGCGTGCACTCTTTCCCATGGTCTGGATTAAATTACTTCCAAAGGAACAACACATTTAAAAGTAGGATTGAGAGCCAAACATTTCCAAGGAAAAAATATAAAAAATAATAATAGTGGATAAAGTAGTTTAAAACTTTTGAGTTGAATGTGTGATCTATGTTAATTGCGAGAACAATGTAAAAATAATGAATACGTAAATATGTGTTGCCCTCGTATGATTTGATAAAAATCAGATTTTTAGTAATTTTTATTAAATGTTAATGAAATATATAAGTGAAAAATTGATAAAAGTTGTGGATTTCGTGAAATTTATGATTGAAAATGAGTTTCGGAAAGAAAAAAAAAAGTTTTAAAAAATGAGGCCCAAACAAATGCATCATGTGCAGTCACATTCAACTTTTGATAATCATGCGCCTTGAGAATTCGGCATCCAATCGAGTGGTGTTGTTTTTCGCCTAAACTCATAATTTTGAATATCGTTTATAGTGTCTTGGTGTTGAATCGACTTGAGACTATGGTGGAATCACCGTCCTGATGTATAGGGTAATCTCCAAACGATAAGCAATTGATTAATCTGGGCAAAATGAGTGGTGAGCAATAGAAATGGTTGAATTCGATATCCAAGATTTGGGAGGCATCGTACACATAATATAACGTTTTGTGATTTGAGAATATCGGAGCGATTCAAATTGACATTCAAGGCTAAACCCATTTATCTCACTTTCACATACAAGATTTGACGTGAGGTATTAGTTAACATCGTCAATTTATGTTAAATTTGACAGTGACATGTAGGGGGGTGTATTCAATTGGGACTTTTAGAGACTTTTGGAGACTTTTTAAAATGGATGACTTTTGGAGACTTTGTGAACTTTCAAGTGATTTAGATGGATTTGGTAAGATTTTAGTAAAAGTTTTCCATGAACTTTTGGAGACTTTTGGAGACTTTCACTAAAAACTTTTGGAGACTTTTATTTTTTTAAAAAAAATATTAAACATATATAACGTAATATTTTAAACAAATTTTTATATATCCAAATCATTTACAACTCATATAATTGAAAATGGAAAGTAATAAAAATCAAAATTTTCATGTCAATTTTTTTTAAAAAACAAAATAAATGTTTGAATCTTTCTAATGAACTGGATTATGTATCGTATTGGATTTAATCTCCAGATGTTATCCTCAAACATTGACAATGAAGAGACCGGAACTCGTTCTTTGTCAACGAATTACAACAGTTACAAAAATGAGGATTGCACAAGGTATCCCACTTAGAAATACCCATTCTCTCAACCATAACACACAAGATAGAGTTGCTGAAAAATCCGGACAAAGGCAGTTCGCTCCCAAAACCAAATTCTAGCGGGTGCAAGGAATTCTCACATTTGTGAAGGAATAATGACCATTGACCAATCTTTCTCTTTCTTCATTTGATTGTGTGAGATATATTAAGCTATATATATACTGAAAAAGAGGGGAAAAAAAAAAAGCAATGCTAACAGAAGGATTTTTAGAAGAAAATAATGGAACCCATTAAAGATTTTTGCCCGTTTCTGGGAAATTTTTTGCTTTTGTTTTGAAGACAGGTTATTTTTTCTGGATTTGTTGGGGATTTGGATGTTGACAACAAATAAAGAAGTCATCAAAATGGCGTCTTGCAAAATCTAGAATGAGATGGAGGAGAAAACACTAGAATGATTTTTTTTGGGCTGGGCTGGGCGGGGTGGGGTGGGATGGGGGGCTTTGAGAAATCTCTCGTGGGAGGAGAGATTTGTTTTGAGAATTTTCCTTTATATTTTCTAACAAAAAGTCTCCAGAAATCTCACAACTTATAAAGTCTCCAAAAGTCATTCTCAGTTGAATACCCCGTAACTTATAGAGAGTCTCCAAAAGTTTCAATTGAATACCCCGTGACTTTTAGAGACTTTTTAAAAGTCTCTAAAAGTTTCAATTGAATACACCCAAACTTTCAGAGAGTCTCCAAAAATCTCAATTGAATACCCCTAAACTTTTCAAGTCTCCAAAAGTCTCTAAAAGTCTCAATTGAATACACCCCCCGTAGAATTTTTAGGAGTTCGTTTTGCATGATTACGGTTATAAGAAAATTACTTCAATTGCCATTTTGAAAAAAAATTAGCAAACTTTAGTAACCATCGTTCAAGTTAAATTGCCAAAATTTGAATAGAAAAATGTGTAGACTGTAAATGGAAATTATTGAATCAATCATGCTACAAGTACATGGTTTTTTCTCAGATTTTGTACAGAAAAACAGAAGTATGTGAAAAAATTATTTACTTGAAGAATTATTCTTATTGAATTATGGGAAAGTTTGGTGACTCTCATCATTTGAAGATTCAGCTTGACAAATAACAAAATTTGTGCAACTTGTCATAACATGAGATATTATGGTTTGCTAGATATGGAATGCGGCAGAGTTTCATATATTTATAAGGTAAAAATATGGTATGACTATAAATAATACTTTATGGAAACTTGTGTGTATCTAAGCAAACAAAAAGTATTGTGACTAGGGCGGCAAATGGATATGATATGAATTGGATCAGTCCATATTCGATTCGATAATTCAACGGATATTTGATTGTTAAATTCATATCCGATTTACTGTATTATCGAATATCCAATCCAAAATATTTTAGAAATAGGGATTCTCAATCTCAATACAAAATTTATTATAATATATTAATATTATATTGAAATTTGATAGGTTTGACATTCTTCATTAAAAGTCATAAAGTATAATATAAGTTTCAAAATGAAAAGAATTATGTGTGGTAATATATAAAATATATTATATTTTTATAACAAATTGGATCAAATTGTTATCGGATGATTCGGATCGGATTGACCTATATTCATATTTGCTCTACGTAGTTAACGGATTATTGAATGTGAAGAGTTCACAAATCAGGTATTAACTTTAACAATTGCAAAAATCAGGTGTTAAGTTTCAAACTTGCAAAAATCAGGTATTTATTAATTAATTAATATTAATTAGTTAAAATTTAATTTTCGATTACAGTTTATTTGCAGGTCACAGATTTCTAAATTAGTTGGTAACAGATTTTTTAATGGTCACATATAAAAAAATTTGTAGGTCACATTTAATTCGTCGGTCACAGATTTCAAAATTAGTTGGTCACATATTAAAGATTATAGGTCACACGGTCACAGATTTCAAAATTAGTTGGTTACAGATTTTTTCACAGTCACAGATTATATATTTTTTTGGTCACAATTCAACCAAACAGTTGGTCACAGACACTTTTCGTCGCATCCTTGTCGCCGCCACCTCCACCGCTACAATCATCCACCAACAATAACACCAACCACCACACCGCCCAAAATAAACTTCGATGGCTCAAGAAAATAAGTTGAATGACCAATTTAACTTTTACACCATTATTTTCAAAACCCACTTTACACTGCACTCAGAATCCACAGTTGCTAACAAAATATTTCTCTACAAATGTCTAAACAATAAATTCCCTCAAACATTCTCAATTCATAGATCAAATAGAAATAATCGTCAAAAAATATTCACAAATGTCTTAGTTATTGATACCCAATTCATTGAACATATAAATGACAAATGCTAGTGCAGAGATGTGGAGAGAAATAAATGAAAAAGAAATCAAAAGCACTAGAATACATAAACAATAATTTAGGGCAAAATAAAATGGCGAACTATCCCAGAGACGGAAAAGCTCCAACCAAACAAAGGGACCTTCAATGTAACAGAACTTGCCACATATTCACAAATCATAGTCTCAGTGTAACACATCTGGCTCGGCCAAATCCCCAACAAAATTCACTCTACATCTCTTCGGAAACTGCAATCCAGCCTCCTTGCATCTCATTCTGGTTATATGGGGGCATGAACGCACATCAAGATACTCAAGACTTTCACAGCGGCAGAGGTTTGAGATCAGAGATACGCTGCTGTCGCGACGCTGTGAACGGCACATGGAGAGAGACGAGGGAGGGGAGGGAGACGAGAGGCGAGGGATGGAGGGGAGGGAGTAGTGTGTGTTAAAATTAGGGTTATTAATTGGGGATTTAATATATATTACCCAAATTTTGAATAAATGAACTTTACACATTATTTTTGAAAATTAACTTTTTAAACACCTTATTCGTGTAATTTTCCCTCATTGAATTCAGATTTATCGGACTGAGACTCTAAATTTATCTCTCATTAATTTCATTAAATTCGGATCAAAATCAAATTCATACATCCCTAACTGTGACCGATTGAACAAGCTGGGACATGGGATTCGACTACGGGATTTTTCAGAAAGCCCAGATCAAGGCCTGGAAAGTATTCTATTTGGGCTTTTATTGACGTTCTGTAAGGAACGGAGGCAGTCATTTCCTCCCTCTCCCATCGCATTCCCTTCAGTGGTTCTCCGATTCAAACTGAAATCGCTCAGCGCAAATTGGTTTCAATCTTAGTCACGCGATAAATAGGTAAGGAAGGCTGCTCGGGCGTTCGTTAATTCGTCGGATAGGAATATAAAAAGAGAAGAGGAAGATGAAGGCCAAGAATTTCAGGAAAAGAAGTACACCCACCGCCGAAGAGGAAGATTCCGACCAAGAAAGAAGGTGCCTAGATTAATTTCATTTCATCAATAGTATATTATATTATTCATAAATGATCAGTTCTTTTTTTAAACTTATTTATCTGTGTAAGTCACTGGGGTTTTAATTTTTATACAAAAATGCTACTAAAAAGATGAATTTGATCAGATTGGCCTTGGAGGAGGTTAAATTCCTTCAGAGGCAGAGGGAGAGAAAATCCGGAATACCGGCTTTACTCACAGCCACGCAGGCTGCCGTCACTGCAGGTGGTGCTGAAGCAAGCAATGCTAGTACAGGCGGTTTGGTTCGCAAAGTCAATGACAAGAATGAAGGGGATGGGGAGAAGGATGACTTGGTTTTGCAGGACACCTTTGCTCAGGAAACTGCTGTCATGGTCGAAGACCCCAATATGTATGTAATCTCCTTCTGCTCTTTGTTTTTAACTGCATATCAGGGAATAGATACGGCCTTCCCTTCGAACTATAATCGATTTTAGTGAAAAACAAATCATTATTCCTTGTACTTGCTTGCTTGCTTGCTATCTGTATTATTCGTCATGAAAAAATGAATTTCTCTATTTCAGTTGCTTTAAATTCTCAGCTTCAATTCGCTATATTCTAAGCTTTACACTTCACCTTCTTCCAAGTCCTCTTATTTCGTACTTTTGATTTGTATTGAATCCGGCCAAATGGGATTGTTCCATATGCCCTTACTACTGTCTTGTTGCACTGCCAAATTATGAATGAGATGTTGAAGCATTCGAAAATAGTTTCTATGCATTCGTGATAGAATGATCTGAACTTCAAGTTTATTAGTCCTAGTTTACTAAAAATAGTTACATGTTTAGAAGCAGTATGGAGTAAATCATTTATCAAGGAATTTAGACTTCTCTGAAAAAGAAGTAATCTTTTAT
Source organism: Fraxinus americana (assembly GCA_035079005.1). Taxonomy (NCBI): domain Eukaryota; kingdom Viridiplantae; phylum Streptophyta; class Magnoliopsida; order Lamiales; family Oleaceae; genus Fraxinus; species Fraxinus americana. The sequence goes on along the minus strand of CM068710.1, from coordinate 31,238,036 downwards.
TGAGGAATTCTTGTAAGGATATTTTCATATTGTCGTACGGATTCTTGATTTTACTGCTGCAGCTTCGACACTAGTGTATATTTGCTAGCCTTTTCCTTTATTTTTTAATGACAGGCTGAGATATGTTGAACAAGAATTGGCAAAGAAAAGGGGCAGGAACATTGATGCAACGAATCAAGTAGAGAACGACGTGAAACATGCAGAGAATGAATTATACAAAATTCCAGAGAACCTGAAAGTGAGTGGCTCGAGTTTTATTTACCCAGTCTCCACCCCCCACCCCCTCCCTGTATGGCACATAAGAAAAGTAGTTGCAATTTTTCCTTTTTTTTCCTGGGAAACCAGCTAGCTGTGCTGGGAGGGACCAACACCTGTTTAAAAGGTTAAGCCCTGATTTAGGGCTTCATTTTCAATAAGGAGCAAGTCATCTTCCCAAGCACCTGTGGAAGATGTAAAGAACCCAAAAATATCTTTGATGAGACTAGAGGCCAACAACTAGTGAGACATCTGTAAATAAGTCCAATAAATAAATATGCCCAAATTAAATTTCCTTACAACATTAACTATGAATAATTATAAAAATATATGGAACTCACCATATCAAGTTCCAGTATCACATTGTTCTCTGTAACTTTTTTGTCAATGGAAGTCGTGAGTTAATCGCTAGCAGAAGTTATCTGTCATACATTGACGTTTTGACCTTCAACGAAGGCCACTGTGCCCTTCAGTAATAAGCTTTCTTTTTAGTGATGATCATACTAGAAGCATTTGACAAGCTATTAGGTTGGAACAGTTGGTACTTAAACAACTAAGAGGCAAGAGCGCTGGTGAAGTTTCATGGCAGCGTTCCCTGAGGAAACAAATCCTTAGCGGCATTGTATACATCATGGTTAATAAAATCCTGGCAATATACATAAAATATCCTGGGTATCCAACTATATCCATTGTAAGAACTCGTGCCCATTAAGGTTTAATAAAGAGTGTGTATTTGGTGCATTTGTCCATAAATTCCTACAGTTACCAATGCTATAATACAGTCTTCTCTCACTACAAGTGTTGCAATTGCTGGTTCACTATATTATCAATTTTAAACATGTGAAACACAGCAATTTACTGCGAGTTGCCCACCTCCCCAGTTTTCTTACATTTTCATTGTATATTGCCTAAATCTTTATCAAGTTAATTGGTTCTCCAATTGTCCTGGTTGAGGAGGTGGCTATTGAGTTAACAAACTGAACTGTAACTGTTCAGCAGAGGAATTTTTGGATGACTGGAAAGCCTGAATTTAATGTTAATTCAAGTTTCATATGCATGCCTATATATTTCTTTTATAAGAAGATAATAGCTGTCGTAGGACCTTCTTCAGAAATAGTGATCATATATATATATAATATATATGTATGACCATCCACCAGGTAGTGAATCCTTCTACCACTCTGGAATAGAATCCTTCACTCTGGTATCATATGAAAGTTGCAGAATCAAAATTGTATTTTTGAAGCTTCCCAACATTTTCCCTTCAGGTGAAGAGGCGAAACTCAGAAGAAAGCTCTACTCAGTGGACCACGGGAATCGCTGAAATTCAGCTTCCGATTGAGTACGTTTTGTTCTATTTTCCTCTCAAGCAATGGTTCAGTCTCTTTCCCTCTATGAAGGTTGAAACAATAGTGAAAGTGTGATCCTCAAGAAAGCTTTTTATTCTTAGTTTTCATTTACATGCTATCTCCACTACCATGTAATCTTAGATACCAAGTTTAATGCTTTTGGGTGCATGGGAGGGAGAGAAGTTAATGCAGTTGTGTAACCTAGCTTCTTGCTACAATGTTTCTTGAGTTTATTCATAGCTGTACAATGGGATACTGCTGCCTTATTTTATAAAAGAGATGCGTGAATTCTTACTCGAACAATTAATACGATAGGCATGTTACTGTTAAAAGGGTACGGAAGCATCACCTCTAAACTGCCAGATAACTGAAGTTCACTGCTTTCTTATGATTACTCACTACTCTACAGATACAAATTAAAGAATATCGAGGAAACAGAGGCAGCCAAAAAGCTCTTACAGGAAAAGAGGTTAATGGGTAGCACTAAAGCAGACTCCAGAATTCCCTCAAGTTACAGTGCTGACTACTTCCAACGTGGAAAGGACTATTCAGAAAAGCTTAGGAAAGGTCAGTTTACCTCATGTCTCCTCACTACACAGAATCGTGCATGGATCCATCTACCGGAGTAATATTTCCCTGAATATTATCTTATAATTTTTAAATCTTTTTAAGTTAGTAATCCCCATAAAAAGAACACATCAAATTAAATAACAGTTTTTTTACAAGAAAAATATAAGCGACTTGCAACTTTTAAGCTAAAACAAGCATGTCAAAAATACCTAAGCAAAAACCAAATATGTGCTTAGCGAATATGTTATATAATAGGGATGACATTCGTCTTGATGTTGATTTTGGTGTATTTGCTGACTTGCCATTCCTACTTGCAACCATATTTACTACTTCATAATTTCTTCTGTTATTTCTTAAAAAGAAATGTTCACCTTGTTTTGCATAATTTCTTATTTGTTGATATTTTTGAGCAGAGCATCCTGAGCTTTACAAAGATAAAGGTGTAGACGACATTGGTCCAGTATCTAGACATTCTGATTCAGTTACTGACGGAGCAGCTCGAAGGCCAGCTGCAACAGATGAATTCATGCTTCAGCGATTTCGGAAACAAGAACGCCATCGTGTGATGCGGAGATAGAGAATGCCTGATACCTCTCCTTCGTGAGTAGAGGCCAATTTTGGCATGCATTGATGAATTTCGTGCTCCAAAATATTTCATCTTATGTTTGTTTGTCCAGTATCTCGAGAGTTTAGCTCATGAGGCCTTGTTTTATTTGCACTCAAGGCACTTTTCATTTATCTTATTCATGTAATGCAACTGTCACCACCAAACTGAAATCTTCGCTGTGCTATTATTAAAAGGTGTCACTTGAACCCGTTCTGCTGTTGATTTTTTTTTTTTTTTATGCGAATGTTCTGTTGGTGATGGTAATGAAGGTCAAGCGGCAACGTGTGTGGAGAGTTGTAGTTCTTCCAGGAAAACTCGTGAAGCTCAATCCCTGAGCTGGAAGTCTCGTCTGGTCCGTACTACAGAGATCAGATGCTTCTCTCAGGCTAAAAACAATATGCTCTTCTATTTGGTAATATGGATAAATTTTAAAAAGTAATTACGTATGAAGTGTTGACGTACAAGAAACAGACATGCAATGGGTATTGGCTAATATTTCTCTATGCAAAGGTACCACAACGCTTGTTCTCCCTCGCAGTCCAAGGATGGTGTGAACATCATTTTAGGAGCTGCTTTTTTACTACTGCAAAATCATTGTGCCATTGTTTGAGCCCCATTTTGTCGTGAAAAATAGTGATTTTTTTGGAGAATGTGTAATTAAAAAGTAGAAAAAAAATGGATTTATGTGTAAAATTCTTTTATTGAGAAAACATGATTGAAAATGAGTTTGGGGAAAAAATGAGGCTCAACAAGAGCTTTGCACCAAATAATTCATATAGCCTGGAGAAATCACTATAATGCACAAAAGCATTCATAGCCATTACAATCACATTTTATCAAGTCAAAACACGAAGGGAAAAATGGAACTACAATTCCATGAGGTATATGGTAAAATTTCTGAAGTCTTAAAACACTACCTATTTTAGGAGGAGGTTTCACATCATCTAACCTCCTAAGTATCAATCAGAAATTTAAAACCAGAATTCAATAACTCCGGCCCCAGTAGGTCCACTTTCTGGCAGGTTTTCCTGAGGCAAAGCACAACGTCCCTGCATAAAAAGGAATATTTAGTCAAATAATGCCCAGTAATTCGCAACCAAGTAAATTACATCAAGTAATTAGTAAATTAACGACCCATACACCAGACTTCGATTGTATAAACACAGTTTTCCACTTGTTTACTACTGGGGTTCCACTGGAGGGAGTGTTCATTCACCACCGAGCTACGTCAGGAGATCCGGGGACTTCTATCAACAAAATTCTCAAAAACTGAACTTATATTATACCTTCTGGGAGTTCTGGCTGGTCAAATGGAGAACATAGGGACTTGGCTGCACCCATCTCGCCCTTTGTCCTTGCTTTTACATCCTTCTCCACCTCCTACAGTGCAAAACACAAATTACACGAGGATAATTTTGATAAATTAGAAATGCCCAACCAGCAAACATGCAAACTACATTACAAGGACCTGGTAGGTAGAGTTTTTCATCGGTTTAAGTACATATAGACAAGGGAGTCAAAAAAGGTCTAGTTGTCATCAAAATTTTGAAATATCAGGATGGCAATCCCAGTAAAGTTGGGTAATTTGCCTATTATCTACTATCTTTTCTACTCGCCCTTCTACTAGTACTAATTCTAGTTGCGGTGTTGAGGGGTGGGGTGGAATGATTCCTGTAGACAAATCAAATATACCATGCATAGAAACTGGGTCCTATCCTAGGAGTACAAAAGGATAGCCACGTGAAGAGGAGAAATAGATATCATACCTCTTCATCACACCATGGAGCCAGAACCATTTTCTTTTGGCTCAGTGCTTCCGCAAATTCATCCCATGTGCTTACAGTTTGAATGCAGGCATCTCTTTTTTGCTCAGCAACTTCAAAGAGACTTTTCTGGATGCTATTGAGCAAGTCGTTCACTTGCTCAACCAAATTAGCCATGGGAATATCAACTTTGGATGAATTATCACGTCGGACAGCACGCACCTGATAGAAAAACAAAAACTCAGTAGGAAGCAAAGTAAGGATCAAGTATGACAGAAATAATGAATAAAGACACCAAATGGGTACATTTAATATACCTTTTCTTAGTATAAATTAATTTATGCAGTGGTATATCCTGAAAATATTAAAAAATTGCAGAATTTAGTTCTGATACCTGATTATTAGCCAAGTCCTTGGGGCCTATTTCAATCCTAAGAGGAACACCTTTCATTTCCCAATTTGAATACTTCCATCCAGGTGAGTAGTTATCTCGAGAATCCACCTCGGCGCGAATGCCAGATTCATTCAAGGTCTTTACAGTGGCTTCACATGCATCAAAGATTCCTTGAGTGTTGGCATCCTTATATGGTACAGGGATTACGATTACTTGGATAGAAGCTATTTTAGGAGGCAGCACCAAGCCTTTATCATCCCCGTGAACCATTATCATTACCCCTATCTGCCAAAAGTTAAAAGAACAAAAAAGGAAAAACAAATATCAATAAGCACTGTGGCAGAAAGAAATTGTGCTAATAAAACCAGACTTGAGATTTAGGGCCCGTTTCATTTTCAAACTTAAATACGTTTTCTTCGTGTTTCCCTTTTTAGTTTTGAGTTTTGAATTCATTTTGAGTTTTGTGGTTTGAGTGTCCATTTTGAGATTGCTGAAAATGCGTTCTTTTTATCATTTTGAAAAATTATTTTCTAAAATAAAAAAATGAAGTTTTGGCTTGATTTTAACTGAAAACAGCCCAAACGACTTTTTGGCATATTTCGTTTCTTTGTAAATTTAAACTCGTTTTTGAAAATTCGTTTCTAAAAATAGGTAAGTAAACGAGTTTTCAGTGTTTTCGAAAACTGAAAACAGCAAAGAGAACCGGCCCTAATATTTTCTATGAAAAATTTGAAAGAAAGGAATATGAAAAGGGAGGCAAATCCCAATTTAAGTTGCATCCACCTTCAAACAGGAATACGCACACCACTTTAAAGAATAAGATGATGAGAGTGTAGACTACTCTATCTGATTTGAACAGCATACCTTAAATGATTTTCAAGAAAACACTAAAAAAGCCTTTGTCCTTTGAAAAGATTGTTGCGAGAACCTTGAAAAAGTATAAAGACAAAAGGAAAGAATATCCTGCTTACTGTTCTGGTAGTATAAGCCCATGAATTCTGCCAGACCATAGCCTTTTCTCCTTTATCATTTTCAAAATTGATCTCAAACATTTTAGCAAAATTTTGGCCCAAACAGTGTGATGTTGCACCTTGAATACCACGCCCCGTGTTCGGGATAAAAGCCTGGCAAACAATGCATCAAGTCATGTAAAAATTTGGTAACAAAGTTCCCTTCACAAGAAGAGACCACTCACTTGGAATAATTAGAATTGAATAAGATAGTGTCATTATTAAACACCTCAACAGTAGTGGTGTAAAGTCCACCAGCAAACTTCTCATGCTCGCTTTTCTTGCCCTTAATAACAGGTACAGCCAAGAATTCTTCATAAATACGTCTATACAATTCCAGAATCTCAAGGACCTGAAACAAATACAATAAGAAAACTGCTCAACAAAAACAATGAACCGCTAATTCTGTTTAAATATCCTGACCATGCTACGAAAACTGAAACATTACTCATAAAACATAAATTAGAAATCATCAAATATATTTTTTTCCAACAATTATCCACGAAACTACATGTAGAGAATAAGGGCCTGATCTCTTTGTTGTTTCCGGCCATTTTCAGTTTTCGAAACACTGAAAACACGTTTACTTACCTATTTTCAGAATCGAATTTCCAAAAACGAGTTTAAAATTTACAAAGAAAACGGAAAACGCCAAAAAAGTCGTTTTGGCTCTTTTCAGTTAAAACCAAGCCAAAATTTCACTTTTTTTAATTTTTGAAAACAATTTTTCAAAAAGACAAAAAGAACGTGTTTTCAGTAATCTCAAAATGGACAATCAAAGCACAAAATCCAAAATGAATTCAAAACTCAAAACTCAAATATGAACAGAATGGCTCCAAAGCATTTCAGCTTTTCAAATTCAAAAAACAAAATGCTTCCAGGTCGGTATCATGGGAATCCTCAAGCCATTTCCTGGAATCTTCTATTAAGACTAAACTACCCATGTCAGTCACTCCATTCTCAAAATAAGGATATTGCAAAAGGTTCCTTTCATTTAAAGAGTAAATAGAGATTTTTGATGAATATGACACTTGGGCATAGACCTGAATCTGATATTCATACCCAACTCCATCAACATTGACTTCATTCTCACACCAATGCCACATTTGCTAAAAGTTTTGCTAGTCAGAAAGAATATGCAGCAGTTAATGGACTCAAAGATACACACACGGCAAGAAAATAGTTTAATGCCCGCAACGGGATAGGAGTGGGTAATAGTAATCACCAAAAAACTCTCTTGAAGCCAGCACAAAAATAATAGTTTAACGCCGCAACATGATAGGCATTCCTTGATCCGGCAACAAGAACTAATGCTGCTCACAAGTTTTAAGTCAAAAAAATCTTCAACCATTGACATCACAAAATTATTGTATATGTACATATTTGGAGTGTCAAAGCTGATGCTAACACAAAAAAAAACCATGAGCCAGAAAGCAGTACTTTGAAAATTGAAGATGACCTAACATGGAAAATGTAAAGCAATAGCAGAGTACGATACCAGATATAGCAGTGAGAAAATGTACTAAGCTTACAGAAAAAGAGAAGCTGGAAATTCTTGTCACTAAAATGCAAGTCTTTAAATTGTTCAAATTGTGGATCCACTTTACAAGTAAGATTTAGTCAAAAGTAAAAAGTTCGGGATCTTCATAACAAGTGAAAATCCTGGCATTGCAATCCATAATATAGCAAGAAGTACCTCGGTATCTGCCTCCTCCTTTGTTGCAAAAGCAGTATGCCCTTCTTGCCAAAGAAACTCTCTACTCCTGCAAAATCATAAAGATGATATTACCAATTAAAAGATGACACAACCTGATTATTGACAGTTTTCATTTATTCCCCTTGTCACAAGATATGATTGTTCAATTTTTTAAGAAACAAAAAATGGATAATCCTGGGGATAACAGATCAATCCATTTTTAGTATAAATCTAATACAAATGCTGGGCCTCATGAAATAGAAACTGTATCCTCCTCACAGCAAGACTACTGAACCTGTCCTGCCAAGAAAGCACAAAACTAACTAAAAGACAAGCTCCCTGAAAAGCACCTGATAAATGGAGTAGGATTGCTAAACTCCCATCTTACAACATTGCACCACTGGTTAAGTCTCAGAGGTAAATCACGGTGTCCCCTAATCCACTTAGAAAAATAAGGATACATAACAGTTTCACTAGTTGGCCGAATGGCAATGGGCAATTCCAGCTCAGATTCTCCTGACTTTGTAACCCATGCAACCTGTAAACAGTTCAAGATCATAGTTATAACCAAGGAATGATGGAGTTCTCATTTCTAGTGGTTGAGATTGCATTTCCAACGGTGGGCTTATTATAGGTGTTAATGTAGAAACTCAATATCATTATATTTTTCAGTAAATATTAATTTAAAGTGATGAAAAATGATTCATGTACAGGAAGGAATATGGAAGGTGCCATCAAACTTGATAGTCACTGATCATGTGCTGCCTCTTTGTCATCGACCCAGAAAGGAAACTAGGCCAAACCAAGAGTTACAGTTATCACCAGAAAATCTCAGACTTTCCAGAAAATAATCCACAAACTTCCAAAAGATACTTAATTATGCTCCAAACTCCAGATAAATATGGCGTAGCACACTATAGCCAAGAGCAAAGTAATCTCACCTCTGGAGCAAACCCCTCTATATGATCCTTTTCCTTTTGTAGAACACCAGGGGACACAAAAAGGGGGAAGTAGCAGTTTTTGATTTTCATTTTCTTAATTTCAGCATCAAAGAAGGTCTGCACATTTACATAGGAAACGGATTCAACAGACGTATCTAGAATCAACAAATGAGATAAGAATAAAAAAGGTCAAGGTTATCAAACAGGCAAAATAATTATTAAGCAAGGAAAAATTATAGGACAAAACATTACAACATGCCATGCCCAACAATGATCCAATTTTTTCCTCACGATATTGCAGCTAATAACTTAGGTTTGAAAATAGGAAATGCAAAACATCGTTACTTGTAATGTGCACCTCAAATATTTGGAAATCACATCTAAAGTATATTTTATTGTAAAATAATACACGACTGCCGGTTTCACACATATAATGCAAGTATCTACTACTACTACAACAACAACAATAAACTGAGTCCTTTCCTCATAGAACTTGGGGTCTATAATGTTAAAAAAAGTCACCACTCTATTCAGTGCACTATTGAATTTACTAAAAGGATCAAAGAAAGCAAAATTAAATGCAATTACATCAAGTAACATATTACCAGTAGAGAGTAGAGTTTCACAAATAATGAAAACTTACTTGCAAGATCTCCCAAATGGACATCGCCCATGGCCGTAAAATATAACAACCAGATATGTCATAGTACTCAATCATCTCACCATTAACGACAACCTATATAGTAAAGGTGAGAAAATGTGATCAAGGCTGCTACATCGAAAGAATTCCACTTCTAAAGTTATGAGACTGAAACAAGAAATTGGGAGTCAATTTAATTCACAGATAGGTTTGCAAGGACAAAATTCGTAATAAAAAGAAAATGAGTGAATAAAAATTCATGGAAGCACATACATCATAAAAATAAGTAGCCAGTAGTAAACACAACAAATATACATGCAAGCTCAACATACGACAACATTCAAAAAAGCAGCCAGAAATAGAAAGAAGGCGACCTCAGAATACCACTCTCCAAAGTTGTCATCTTTCTTGACTGAGAGACCTAGGCCAGTCTCTTTCTTCACTTCCTTCTTTTTTCCCTCTGCATAGCCAAATCATATTATTTTGAAAGAATACCCACATTGTTTATGCAAATACGCACACACCTCCTCCATAAAGAAGAAAAAATAGATGCAGTGTGCTCTACTGTGAGTGCAGATGGATACTCACTGGTGTTGGAACTACTGGCATCTTTGCCTTTACCAGCCATAAGATGATGAATTATACAATTTCACAGCGCGGGACAGACCTGTAGACACGAATTTAGGCGAATTAGTAACAATTAAACAGTGAGATCAGGGCGGAGTGTTATATAACTAATCAAAAAAAAGAAACGATAAACAGATCGGCATACATAGAAGGAATGATACTAACTGTGAAAAATTCAAAAGAAAATAAACAAGGCAGCCTCTTGGATTCATTTACATAATTATCACCAGACAAAAGATTGAAAAAAAAATAGAGAAACAAATCCATTATCCATCTAAGAATTTATCTAAACAAGCAGTAAGTTTATTAATTCCGTTCTAGCAATAAATTAATACAGTATACAACAAAACACAAAATTGAACTGGAAAAATACAAGAACAGAATGAAGGGGAAGGAAAAAAATGTGTACCAATCGGAAGAGTTTCCTCTCTACGCCGCAATTGCAGAGTCAAATGCGCGCACAGTGGAGAAAGAAGAGGCTATAGCCGCTCTTCTTCTGGTAACCTAATAATGAATTTGTAACGTGGTTGCCACTTGCCTGTATTAAATAAATAAATTCTATTATTACATCAGGGAATATTGTAGGGTTTGTCCTCCATCTATACTTCTTTTAACAACTTGACATTTAATTTTTTGAGATGTGGCGTCATATACCTGTTAAAAGTTTTAGTGTTTGGATTTCTATTTTGGAAAGTGCTACAAGAACATTAGGGGTGTCATAATGGTGTCCATAATAGCCACATGGCACCCCACCATTGGATCTTGTGTTGGTGGGCCAACACACGATCCAATGGTGGGGTGCCATGTGTCCATTATGGCACCCCTAATGTACAAGAAGAATTATCCTTCTATTTTACAACAAATTCGTAAGATTCACAAGTACTATTTCATTTTTCAGCAACATAAAATATATTTAGCCGAAAAAATGAAACTTGAATAGAGGTTATATGTGTTATTGACCTAGCCCAAATCACACAGCCAAGGTGTACAATGAATATCGATAACAGTGCACTTCGAGACTAACAAAATTATAAAATAGAATTATACTTTCAATAAAAATAGGTTAATGTCCAAATTGTTATAAGATATATAAAATAGGGGCTATTGGTGCAATAAATTTTCCCACTTCTAACGGTAAATAAATGTTGAAACCATTTTTTTGAAAAATAAACAAATTTACGAGTCTCGCGATTTTACGGATAATGCAAAAATTATTGAAAAAATTAGTATTAAGAGAGAATTAGGCTTCACCTCGTCGAGATGAATTCGAGCACAATCAATGTCGAGAAAAGTCGTTAAACTTTTGCTATAAACATTATTTTTATTTATAAATTTTATATGACTCGCAACTTTCTTAACGTCCTCCTCAACTTATAAACAGTTAAAAATTTAACCAAAATGTGGGCAACCTTTCGTGCACATAATAGCAATGACAAAAATATTGTTTGGTCGAAACTGGTTGAATCTTAAGCAGCCTCAAAACTCATAAGTCTAACTGAAATTCTTCCCAAGAAGCACAGAACGCGTCAACCTCCGCGAGGGTAACTGAATGACATTAGACAACTTTTACCAGTAATCTAACTACAATCACACTATTCATCTTCACATCCAAAATCTTGATAATTGCCAATCTGCATCAGATACAAACTTCAGAAATCATTTGTACAATTCATAGGATACCCAACAAGAAGTGATGGAACTAAACTTTTTAGTCAGGCAGGATGCACTTGGATCATATTTGCCGCGAAGATTGCCCTTCAAAATGCACATGTGCTTAAGAAAAAGCCCGGGCAGGGATGGAGGGAGAGACAGACAGACAGAGGCCATACACATTTTTATCATGTCTAGAGCAATTGAAAGCCATAAAAAATTGGATCGAGAAAGATACTGATTAACCGGTGAGCATCAACGTTCCACACGGTATGAAAAACTTCAATTACAAATCTATGAAATGGGCAACCATTAAAAATTGAGTATATCAAAAGAAAAAGGATTTCGGTATCTCTCAGCTTGGTTCTGGTGGCAATATTTTCAAGCTCCTCATCCACTCACAGAAGCTAGGATCATCAAAATGAATAAAACTACTCTTTAGTTTAGTTCGCTGCTCTGGAGTCAAAGTTTGAAGCTGAGGAAATCTTGCCTCCTGCAGTCGTAAGTTAGAAAATTTTAGTTTTTTTATCACCAGACAAACTGGAATGTCCTAATGATGATTAACTTGTATTATATTCCACTCCAGAAAACGAAATTCTAGGATAAACAAACTGAAAAAGACTCCAAATAAATTGCAACTTAATTAGCACATACTTGCTCGTAGGGGGGATCTTTGTGTGCAGGTATCAGTCGAGAAACAAAATATCGAGCCTGAGAGCTCCCCTCCTGTTGGAAACCAGAACCACTCAGAATCTTGGTTTATAAAATTAAAAAATCCAGTACTGGCAGAGAATCCAGGGCCCGAATGGAAAGCTTCTTTCCAGAAAGAAAAATGGAGTACCTTAAATGCAAGAATTCTAGGGGCTGGAAATCTCATTTCAGTGAGCTCTTCAGCCAATGTCCTACAAGCTGCCAAAGCTGCAGCACTGTTTCCTTCCTGGGCAGCAAGTTCAGCACCCTGAATAAAAACAGAAAATTGTTACTTATGAAATCCTACACATAAATATAAGAAATATAAGCACCAAACTAAAGATAAGTTATTCCCATTTGCTTACAAAACACTGATTTTACAAATATCTATGATAAGTTACTTCGTTATTGAATCGAGTATGAAGAATAAACCAGAGTTAAAAATGGTCACATGCTCACAACTACTGATTTTAAAAGTATACAAGTCAACAGCGAATTTGGAAGGCTTCAAAGGCTATGTTGTCACGTAAGCATAACAAACAAGTCTTAGATGAATTATCATTTAAGCAGGCCCTAAGATTTCAGCTCTACCCATGCAGGGTCTATGTTCTGCAATCTGCAAGGCTAGGATATGTTGTCAAAAGTACCAATATAACCCCGACATGGTCCCTATTCCCTAATTACCCAAAGCTAAATTACTTGCGCGCTACCTAGAGTTCAGAAAAAACTTCAAGCCCGGCACGTCTTTTGAATTCCTAAATGAAGACAAAAAATATATATTTCAGTGTGAAGTGACTTGAGAATTTTATCCTGAGAGATGAAATGTGTATGTATTATCAACAGATACCATTTCTGATCCATTACTCTATATTCACACGTGTTCACATAGGCTAACACTCACAACAATAAACAAATAATACATAAGCTAGGAACAAAAGTACAATTGGGATAAATTAAGCCCCTGTTTGTCTACCATTTTCCTAAAAATTGTTTTCTACAGTAAACAATCTCCACCACATATTCACCCAATAAAATATTCTACACATAAATCAATAAAGTTACTTTAAATTTCAACCACACATTCTCCAAAAAATACTATTCATTACACCATTTTCCTCCCCATAATGGTAGACAAACAGGGGCTACATATCCTGATGTCAACCGTTTCATGCATTTGATGTTGGAAACAAAAGGGAAGACACCCCAAACCAAATCAAACCGACAGAACTCAATCAACTAGGCATGATTTTCCCCTCAAGTGCCTCCATTTTAGCTCATAAAGATGACTTCGGTTCAGCTATTTTGCTTAGCTTTGCAGATTAACCATGAAAAGGTAATGATATAATTTTATAGGAGAAACAGTTATAAAAATAAAAATAAAGAAAAAGCACATTAAAAGAGGAAAAATGACAAGATTATGTTGGTCAAACATGAGCAACAGATTAAAGATGCAACCTACTAGGTGGATTTTCTTTTTTCTATATATTAACAGATGGGTTTCGGAAGGCAGGATTGGAGGGGTGGGTGGCCTCTATGCTTGTGACTTACATAGAGCGGGTCCGAAATAATTTCACAGGTGATAAGATCCAAAGAAATCTTTCTTGAGCCCCTTTTTATGGCTCTCAAAAGTTCATCTTCAGGAAAAATTCCTTTTAGTGCATAATAAGTCCCTTTCACGTACAAGCTTTCACCAGCCCGGGGCTAAGATGGCTAAGGTATTTGCCACATGTAGTTTTGAGGCCCAAACAAAATGGTCTGATGCTGCTTGACAGACGACAAAGTCTGCAAGTATAAATCAAGACAAGCATAGGTTGTAACACCCCAAAAGGAGTAGTCACTTTGTCCACTCAACGTATCAGGACAACAGTGGGTTCGGAGGACATGTTCATAGACGTGCAGTAACACCTGCTTTGTCAGCAGTCGTCATGTTGCCCTAATTTTAGTGCTTTTGTTTCGTGCCAAAACATAGTAACTACTCACCGCTAAAAATAACAGGTTTTCTGGCCCCATCATCATGACACACAAAACTAAGTGATGTTGTTTAGGAGATGGGAACATTTATCTTATTCTTCCATAAAAATATATTCTTAACATCCATTGTAAAATATTGAGCAATACATGCATTGTACAGATATTTGATCCTATATTTATTTTCTAAATATTAAGCTTAAAGTTAAAAAAAAAGTAAACAATGTTAAACTAAAGGTGACTAAATATGAAAACAGTTTCAGCACTCAAACCAAACAACAATTTATAATGCAAAGACCAAATTATATAAGATGCAGCATCATAACGTACAAGATGACTTCAAAAAAAAAAAGGTTTATTGAGTGGCATACCAGCCAAATAAAGACATCAGTGCCATGATCAAGAACAACTGCAGCATCAGATTGCATAGCAAGGTCATAAGCGGGAAGTTCCTCAAAAGTTCCACCTTCCCGGTGCATTAGACAGCGAGGTGCCACCATACGAAGCGATAGATCAAAGGATGCATTGAGGAACAAGCTCCGCAAAACAGACCTCTCATCTTCATGACCAAGTATACTTCCGAGAAGTGGGCCTCTTCTGAGATGGAATAGCAGTTCAGGCAATAAAGAGAGCTCCTTGGGAAACCGATAAAACTTTGACTTGGGCATTTGGGAGCCGAACTTATTAGCAATATCTTTAATTCTCTCATCTATCATTTTTTGCATATCAAGAGCATCAGTTGAGTCTTTGGCTCGTAAAAGAGTTCTCTTAGCAATAAGAACCACAGCCACTTCATCCTGAACACTCTCTAGATATGCTGAAACACTATCTACGGTAGGCAATCTAACAGTAATCACTCTCGAGACATCAGCTTGATAAATGTTTGAATATTGAATAGCAAACTGAAAGTACACAAAATCACTCTTGATGTCTCCACTAGTTTCCAATGATACTGCAAAACTTTGTGTTTCTTCAACACTAAGCATCTGTATTGCAAGAGCACCGTCATTTTTAAATGTTTCTTGACTGTCTGTATGTGCTTCCTCGCCAGGACCCACCACCTTACTAACAAAAATATTATCAGAACAACGGATTTCCAATAAACCATGAGAACCTGCAGCCCTTCTAGATGCCCTCTGCAAGTTCACACCAAATGCTTCTCCAAAGTCATCGTGGAGATTGAAAACACCACCAGACGCTTTTGCAAGAGGCTGTAAAACAGGAACTCTTATTGGACATGTTCCGGCACAAAGTAGATCAACCACTGTGTTACGTCTATGAGCCTCACGGCCTAGATTCTCCATCCACTTCAACGCTATTTTCTCCATATGTGGGTAGTTTGGATGACTGAAAGAATGAGGAACTGAACCAGGACCATAAGTATTGGGTCCACCAGCGCACACAATTATTCTGCTATTTCCACCAGGCCTTTTAACAACCCCCCTGGACATTTCTGCTGAGGGACCCAGAATTATGGCCATGGCAACCTCCACTGCTATACCTAAGCAGCGGTCCCTGGAAGCTTCAGGTAGATTCAGTTTATATGGCCTTAACGATGAAAAAATAGCATGAGCAACAGGGAGGGAAGCATGAATAGGAGACAAATATATCCCGGTCCCATAGATCAAAGCTTTTAAGGACTCCTGACTGGGCGACCTGTCACCAGGAAGTACATCTGCAGATGCAATTGATTCTTCTGAGAAATCATACACGGAAACTGTGCGGCCATAGAGCACAATCCCTAGTCTTGTTGTTGGGGGCAAAGAATCAACAAATGCGTGCAAGGAGCTTTGTAGATGCTGCAGGTGTGGCTCATCTAAACACTCATCTATTACCAGAACTATAGGCGCTGACATTCTAGATTCAGACACAGGAATAAAGCCAGGTCTCTTGTTCCCAGTCTGGACATAATCGACCAAAGGAGAGGATAGTTCTGGCAAATTTCGGAGCTCTTCCTTGCTGGGAGCTATATATTCCCCTTCGCTTCCATTCAAATTTCGGCAAATTACACATTGCCACTGGCCTGAGCCAAGTAAAATATTGCAGTAGAGATTGGCATAAGCTCCACAATTCTGGCAGCGATGGGGGTCACGTTGTATTATTTGAGGGCCTGGTGAAACCTCCCTGCCTGGAGAAAATAATGCCCCAAAACCTAAACTGGTTACATTGGCTAGTTTCTTCTGTTTCAGCACCTACAGGAGTAAACATGGCCATGTCAAACAATAAAAGACATGCATGCGGCTCATCTTATAATCAACAGGATATTGTCGAGAATTAGATTGAAAAGCCAAGGCATAACAGTCATCAATCAAATTATGCATCCAAAGATCAGAAGTAATAATATTCTCTATAAAATGTTTTGAAGGACATAAAAACAACACGTCTGGTTGTCATTTATATGCTACAGTCCATCAAAAACTGACGACAATCCGAGCTAGTTATATAACATTTTCCTAATTTACAAAATTAAACAACCAGGTAGCATTGGTTCCTTGTAACTGATTATAAGGATAAAGATATACCTTGTGAGCTGAGAATAAAACATTTGGAGATTCTGCAACATGAGCCGATTCCTCTGTAATGTCAGAAATGTGGTGCTGTAACTCAGCTGACCCATTTGAAAAATGTGGAGGCAATGATGTAGGTAAAGACGAGCCCAAGGAAAATGCTATAGGTTGAGGAGACGCAGGAGAAGTTCTGAATGGAACAGCAGCTGGTTGGAGAGGCGATGAGAACACAGGAGGGCCAGGTGGAGTGCTCATTCGAGGAACAGGGCTACCTGTTCGGATTCCATTTGCTGGTGATGGTAAATTTGGAGTCTTTATTGACGGAGAAGGAATCTGATTTGATTGTATAAATGGCGGAGGAGGAAATCTTGGCCCTGATGGAGATGGTGATGGTGGTGTAGGGAAAGGAGGGGTGCCCAATTTTGTATCTGGGCGTGCGGATGGGGTGCCTGGGTTAGGAGTAATAGTAACAGAGTACCCAACGGAAGATTGTGGTTGATTGGCCATACAGAAGTTGATCTAATCCCAAAAACTTTAGTCCCAGTTTCAAGATTTTCAAACTTCACCTCTACAGCTAGCCCTAGAAATCATTACCCCCTATACAATCTTTTGGTGGTCATTGAATTTCAAAAAAAATCCCATAACCTCTCAATCGAGACATATATAGGTACCCAAAAAGTTATTAAGTCAAAATATGGAACCTTGAATCCCCAAGGAGATCAACAATAATGGGTTTTTTAACTGAAACCAAACAAAGAATTACAAGGCAAGTTCTGCTCACGATCTGCAACCCTGGTTTCACCTTTCAGACAAAAAATAGAAATACAAATCAAGAATCATCCAAGATGAGCAACCAACCTCTTTATTGATAAATCTTGTAAAGATTATCGAAGAATTAATTAACTGAGGATTCAAATCACGCTGAATCTTGGGGTTTTATTGGCGTCAAGGAAACGATAGAAGAGGAAAATGCGTAAAAATGAACATGAATAAAAAGGTATGCCTGTGGATTAAACCTTTCCCGTTCCCCCTCTCTAAAATTTTTGCGAGGTGTTTTCTTGAAGGGTTCTTAGAGCGGGGAGAGATTTTCGTCAATGCGCACGGCACTAGTCTTACTGTGAGTTGAGCTGGCAGTAACTCGCACATTATTGGTGGATGAAACGTGTCAATGTCACCGTGGACTATGCTTTGCACTTACCTCCTATTTTTCTTTTATTCTTTCAAAACATTTTTTTTTTTCTAAATATTCATTTTCAACCACACACTCACACAATAAAATATTCAACACATAAATTTAAATTTTTTTTACTTTCTAATCACGCGTTCTCCAAAAATTCACAATTCAAAATAATATTTTTCAAAAAAAACAAGGGGCTAAATTGTGACGATTTGCCAGCGTCCTTTTCCCATTTAAAAAAAACAAGGGGCTAAATTATGTTCGAATAAACGTCTCAATTTTCAAATGACTCACTAAGAGCGTGTTTTAGCCCATTTTTTTTTCTCAGAAATATATTTTGGAATAGTATTTTGTTGAAAAATGCGTAATTAAAAAAATGAAAAATTTTAAATTTGTGTAATATTATTTTATTGAAAAATATATGATTAAAAATAAAATATTGAAAAATGTATTTTGGAATATAGATGCAAAACAAGGGCTAACTTTATCAAGAAAGTTATTTATCTTAAAAATTATTAATTTAAATCATTTTTACCTAAAGGACTCAATTTAAAACAGATATTTAATTGAGTTAATTTCACAACAAGTCACTAAAGTTCAAGCTAAATTTCAACTTGGTCTTAAATATATTTTATTTAACCATTTAGTCATTAAAATAAAACAATATTGCGTAATTGGTCACTCCATCACTGTGATTAGTATCATATTCGACATGAGATTTTTAATGAATTTACGTATATTATCAACTTATTCACCACTCATTTTTATATTCATTTGAAAAGAATTTATAAATCTTTTAATTTATAAATAAATAGAACTAATTGGCGGACAAGTGTATAATACTTGTTAATATATCGAAATGTGTGCTTTAGGATGAATTTTTTATAATTTATTTCAAAATTTGTGAATGGAACCAATTCTTCCCAAATGGAGGCTAAATAGGTAAAAAAAATAGTTCGAGGACCAACATGAAATTTCATTTGAACTTGAGTGACCATGAAATAGGGATACTAAAAAAAACCAATACCCGCAGGGCCCCTCCCCAAACGAGCGCAGAGATTACCTGTGTAATAAGGTATTCGAGGCGAGGACGGGAAGGAGAATTTTGCCCCTGAGCGGATTCGGGGCGGGGATGGGTAACGGGTGCCCCCGCCCCATTTTATTTTATTTTTTATTTTTAGAATAAAATACTTTAAATGCAAATTTTCAGTAGTTCTAATAAAAAATGACAATTAAAATTATTTATCTCGATCTAATGAATGTGAAAAATAAAATAAATTATCAAAAAAAAAAAATTAAACGGGATTAGGGCCCTTGACATCCCCACCATGAAATGATCTCTTTTATTATTGGAAATTCGGAAGTAGAAGACGATTACCAATTGGCCCATTCCTAGTAGGAAGTGGGGCCCACGCATTTTATAAGGCAGGCAGGTTGCCAAATGCCAAATCCATTTATCTCTTCTCCCTCTCTCTCATCAGGTAACAATTTTCTTCAGTTTCTCCTCTCTCTCTGCTGATTGTTCTATTGCTTTTACGGCGGCTCAATCTCAACCGTAATCTTTAATCTTTTTGGGATTTCAACTAATAATTTCAGCTGTATGAATGAATGGAAGCAGAGCCATTGTTGGCCTCTCCTCAACTGGCTCATGATTTCACTCTCAAAATCCCTCGGTCTTTGAAAAAAAACGATATCAAAATCCAGCCCCCAGCAATCTACGAAGATACTGAAGACGGTCTACTTGGTTATGACGATTTTCTTCATACTGTTTCTCCTCCTCCGGGACCCTCCTCTTCATTTAAACGCAAGAAAATTCAGCGCTGCAAGACTGCCCCTGCAATGTCTGTAATGAAACAGCCCCAGTCTGACCATGCCCAAGATCCTGATTTTGAGTCCGAGTCTGTTTCTTTAGCCAAGCAGGCTGCTGTTTTGCTCTTAATATACTTGGCTCTCGGTGTCGTTATTTATTCATTCAATCGTGATAATTTCTCTGGTGTTGAGACTCACCCGGTGGTGGATGCCTTATACTTCTGTATTGTCACTATGTGCACCATAGGATATGGGGATATTGCCCCGTTAACGCCGGTCACGAAAGTGTTTGCTTGTGTTTTCGTGTTGGTAGGCTTTGGATTCATCGACATTCTGCTGAGTGGGGTTGTCAATTATGTGCTTGACTTGCAGGAGAGTGTGATATTAGCCGGCATCCAAGCACCTAAACAAAATCAACAAAAAGAACATGGGAAACTTTCTGCCAGGGACTACATAGTGGATGTGGCTAAGGGCAGAATGAGAATTAGACTGAAGGTGGGTTTGGCATTGGGGGTAGTTGTGCTTTGTATTGGAATTGGGGCTTTGGTTTTGTACTTTGTGGAACATTTGGATTGGGTGGATTCTGTATATTTATCGGTTATGTCTGTTACCACAGTCGGATATGGAGACAGAGCATTCAAGACTCTGCCAGGGAGGTTGTTCGCGTCGATTTGGCTATTGTTCTCCACACTCGCGGTTGCACGGGCATTTCTGTATTTGGCGGAGGCAAGAATCCACAAGAGGCACCGGAAAGTTACTAATTGGGTGCTGCATCGCAAAATAACTGTTGGGGACCTAGTTGCTGCTGATATCAATAACAATGGTTTCATTAGGTAAGGATGCCAACAAGATTTCATTTGTATTCTTCCATTTTAGCTAAGTATACTTTCTTGATTTCTGTTTTGAAATTGATTGATTTGTCTAACTACATTAAATATCTTTCTAGTGCACTCCCATTAGTAGATTATATGGGTGACAGTATGTTTAAATTGTTATTGGACTTAATAATGTGCATATATGGGAGAAGAAGAGGACCGGTGCAAGAAAACATAAAACCAAAAAGAAAGAAAGAAAAACAGAAAATGATGAACTTGAATGGAGAAAGCAAGATTGAGGATGTTTCGTTTGAATCTGTCAAACCTTGAGGTTGTATTGATACATCCCTTTCTGACTATTTTGCTTCTTCAACTCTCCAAGCCATATTTGTTAAGGATGCTCAGGGCCGTTGAATGATTCTCACAAGCCAAAAATACAACCTTTCACCTTTTTAAGAGCTTATAGTATAGCAACTAGTATATCTCAATCTACTTTTCCTTGCAACGGGTTTCAATTGAATAACATGAAGTTCATCACTTTTGGACCAAAAAGAAAATTAAATAGTTTATCCAGCTAATCTTTTTGATCCGTAAGTAACATCTTTTTGAATCTGTCAAACCTTGAGGTTGTATTGATACATCCCTTTCTGACTATTTTGCTTCTTCAACTCTCCAAGCCGCATTGCGGCTGCTGGGAGTCCTATGCCTATATTTGTTATATTATACATCCCTTGAGGTTGTAGTAATATTATGCAATAAAGATTTTTCCTCTTCTCGCTTCTTAAGACAGATCTGTCTTTACTTGTGCCTTGTTCATTTTTTTGTCCTTTCGAAATTATTAATAACTGAATACTTCCTTTGGGTTGCGGGTGTGAAGTTTTATGTTGCATCCATTAACTTCTAACTTCAAACACTCAATCTTACTGCTGTATGTCACACCAATGATTACTTCTATTTCTGTTTTTCTGCATCATCTGATACGTATTAGAGCTCCTTGTGGCTTTAAGAACAGAAGAATCATCTAATTCTGTTTTGCTGTTTTAAGTCAAACTATCACACTAACCATTTTGACAATCTACAACGATGCAGTAAATCGGAATACATAATTTTCAAGCTCAAAGAGATGGGCAAGATCAGGGAAAAAGATATAATCCAGATATGCGAGCAGTTCAGGAAGCTTGATCCAAATAACTCTGGGAAGATTTCGTTGCCTAATCTCTTGGAAAGTCACTTGTAGCATAGAAAGTCTTCGTCCACTACGAATTTCTTCTAGCCAATTGGTACCAGGTAGTTGAGTGTCAGGATTTCTTCGTGGAAAAATTGCCTTGAACCTTCGAATGTACAAGTAATATTCATTACAGTAGCAAGCAATAAATGGCATGGCATAGATATAAGGCAAAGCTTTTTCACGAAGAGCGTTTCTGGACTGCATATAAACACTGCATAGAATGGATGATGCTGACATATCGAGATTTATTTTTATTGTAGATTTTGTGTTTTCTATTATTGGGCATATCTTACCGGGATGGCCCAAGCCCTTTACTAGTGGGGTTAGGTTTTACAATTTATTGGATTTTTCATTGTAATTGGAACAGTTAATGAATTTATAAAATTTCGATTGGCCACTACCAACGCTTTCTCTACATCCCGAGTCTTTTTTTTCCTTCAGGCTTCTTCCTCTGTTTCTTCTTCTTCTTCTGTTTTTCTGCTTTCTACAGTTTGAATAATTCTTCAATTTCATTCTACAACAATGGATACTGGATATGTATTAGAAAAGCAAATGAGAAAAGTGAAATAAAAATAGTTATATATTACTGCGTTCTTGTTATTTCTGTTGAACCAAGCAATTGAATGTTAATAAAAGATCAGCCGTGAAGAGTGCACCAGAAAAGCCTGAATAGTAGCTATTGATAGGGGACATCATCATATCAGCCCTGTTGTGTTTTATTGGGCACACAGGGAAGTGAGGGAGCCTAGTCCTTCAGAAATGCATAAAACTATTCATTTCGTGCTTGAGCTCGATCCCTTGCATTGTTAGTATCAGCCTCAGTGCTTGGGAGTTGGGACTGATGGCATTGTGTTCTTCTTGGCAGTGCAGCAGAGAGCCCCCAATTTCCTTGATGACCTACAATATCAAAGTAGTTTCCTTGCAGTTGCTTGTGCTTTATGGCGTCGGCATCTTTTTGTACTCAGTTTACTTGATTTACCCTTGCTGAATCTGATGTCCATATCATGGAATTCTCTTCCCAACTCTTAATATTGATCGTCGTCAACAATTAATAAAGAACAACACTTATAACAAGTCCCGTTAATTTTGAACCAAACTCGTAAAACCCATTTGACATGACTTTCGAAAAGTCAAAAAGAACTTTTGATGTCTAGAAGCAGCTTTTAAACCCGTTCGGCTTTTTAGCAAAAGTAAATCCAATATGGCTTCCTCTAAAAACATTTATGAAATAAGTACTTTTAAAAATTAGTTTTCATTAAAAATTATGAGAGCACTTCCACCAAAAGTTCTTCTATGAGAAGTAAAAGCAAAATAAAAAATCATGCTAAACGGATATCCTTAGACAAGTTTAAATAACAACGAAATAAGATAAAAACCCTACGGACGCTGTTTTGACTTGAGAGAATTGATCGTCACATTGCAATTTATAACTGCTTGAACGAATATGCATTTACGAGGGTTCTGAGCAGATTTTACACAAGAAATCATCTCGTAATAACATCTGTTTTATGTAATTCTAAGCTCGGGTATAGTTGTATAAAGAGCGAGCGATTTTCCGGATGTCTAGTCCGTTTCTTGTCACGGTACTATATATTTAACAGAACAACTGCATGTGGGACCCAAATAGAACTGTCAGTGTAAATGTGTAATCACTGAGTAGAGCTGAAATTAGCAATTGCATCCATCTCTTGCTGCAAAAGAAGAGCATCTATGAATATGTCCAGATTCTCTCCCTGCATCATGCCATCTATTGAATGATTAGTGATGCCAATGCGATGATCAGTAACACGCCCTTGAGGAAAATTATATGTACGGATGCGCTCAGATCTGTCCCCGCTGCCTATCTGTTGGAGTGAAAAAGTAAAAATCAAGTGAAAGAAGGCGATGGCGTCGCTTTCTAATTTCTATATTGAAACCATACCCGCTCAGCTCTTAAAATAGAGAAAAAATAAATAAATAAAACAAAGAAATACCTGCTCTGCTCTAAGTTTTGAACGGCTTGCATGAATCCTAGTTCTTTCCCTCTCATATAACTTTGCACACAATACTTTGAGTGCTTTGGCCTTGTTCTAGCAGATGATATAGAAAAACATGAGATGATGAAAGTGAATAAAAATTCATCAAGAATAAGAAATGGGAACAAATAGATATAGTCATATAGCAATGCTAATATTTATGTACAACTGGAACCTTTTTCTATTCTACATAAAAAAAATAAGGTAAACTAAAGCTCTAAGCTGTACACCTATATTCTGCTTGGAAGTATTAAAACACCACAAGTACACATGCACTTCTATGTAATGAATGAAATCAAAGTATTTTATGTGTAGACAAATATGTACGTGCACAAGCATACAAAAACACATATGGACAGATGTATATGCATATTATTTCACATATGGCAGCAATGCTTAATGAGTATTTATCAAATGGGGGGAAAAATATAGATACCAACTCATGATTCCAATTGATGTCTAAGCTTAAAGAGAGAGCAATCCAGAATTAGTTTCTGCTTCTAAAACTAATGAATTTTTGCTTGAAGAAAAGTGGAAAATAAATGGAATGGATTTTGTCAAAACATAGCTTTCAAGAAGAGAAGATTGATTAGCAAACCTAGTTTAGTGCCATAGAGACAGACTTCAACAATGAACCCACACTTTTCAGTCAAAACCATCTCAAGTGTGCAAAATCCTCCCATGCTATCAAGATCCCAATTTATGAACTATAATAAATTGTTGATTGCCCCAAAAGACGAACACTTATAAGTTGTAATATTTATTGTATGCAAAAACATAAACAGTAATAATAAATTATAACTCAACTCATTTAAAATATATATGGCTACATGAGTAAGAATTAAATTACTGCACCAAAGTTAAAAAATAAAAAATATTATTGATGAATATAAAAATAAGAAACAAGATAATCATCATGACAGTGATGCATAACACAACTAAGATTGGGAGGAGCAGGGTTACATCTCAACATTCCTGCACATTGATGGTTCATTTATACGTAGTAAGACAATAATAAGTCCATTAGAATTAAGAATGTAAATCTTGGCAAAAGGTAAAATCGGAAAAGGATGGATGAAATTATTGCACTTCGAATTTCTCACCAGATGCTGGGATCGTTCATCCTGTATGGCAATGGTTAATTCAGATGGTAGATGAGTAACCCTAACAGCACTATTTGTGGTATTTGCATGCTGACCGCCTGAACCACCAGATCTATATGTATCGATTCTCAAATCTTCATTCCTCAATTGCACATCAACCTATAGAATCACAAAAAAACTACAATTACGTAGTTCTTGTAATTTCGGATTCAACCTCAAAAGATTGCAAAAAGGAAATAGAATATATAAAAAAGGCGATTCACTCTGCTGGTTTCTTATTTTCCTTTATAAAATTTCACGATAATCAAATTAAGAACATCAGATTCGAGGAATCTGCACCTGATCCGCCTGAGGGAGAATAGCAACGGACACAGCACTAGTGTGAACTCGTCCAGATTTCTCAGTCACAGGAACTCGCTGCAAAAGCATATCCAAAATTTTAGCAGAACAACAGAGAGTAATATCCGAATGTTAAAGATATGAGATAAAAAACCTGCACTCTGTGAATTCCGCTCTCGAATTTCAATTTTCCATAAACACCAGCTCCAGAGATTGCTGCACTAGCTTCCTAACAAGAAAATGTACATTCTCAGAACTGAATGTAAAGGCAAAGATGAAATGGGAAAAAAGTATCTGATGCAGATGATAATCAATAATTCCAAATTGCAACCATAAAAATGGCATGCTAGAGACCATCTGTCTAAAGACTTATATTACAAAAGTTGCTCGACAAACCTTGTAACCTTTAAGGTCAGATTCTGCCAAATCCAGGACTTCAAATTTCCAACCTTTTCTCGATGAATATTTTTCGTACCTGATGTATAATTTGAAGATAAAAGGTCAGAAAATTTAAAAAAACAATTTGACTGGTAATGTATATCCAAGATAGTAATAGCCACCTACATTTTGAATATGTCCATTGCAAACAAAGAAGCCTCATCTCCCCCAGTTCCTAAAATAAATTATATCAATGGTCAGCAAATATTTTCAGGCTTAAAATGAACCTGCAAAAGTATGCCTCAAGTAGTTGGACATTGAGCTCCATTTGCATTTCATACCTGCTCTCACTTCCAAAATGCAGTCGCGCTCATCTGCATCATCCTTAGGTAGCAACGACTTGAGCAAAAGACACTGCAGCCGCTTCTCTTCTTCCAATGCATGTCCAAGTTCTTCAGAAGCCATTTCGTGCATGTCTTTATCGTCTTGGCTTTCAGCTATCACTTGCTTGAGACCCTCAATTTCCTGCCAAAAACAGGACCATCAAATCAAACAGCATCCACATTTACACTACAACTTATTACAATAGAATGAATGAGCATGGCCATTTGACATTTTAACTTTACTTATTATCAAAATAGAGAATTACTTACAGATACAATTTATCCAAATATATATAAAAAAATTACAACCATGCTTGGTGTACATTCTATTTGACAGTTTTTTTTACAGAATCATGCCATTTAGCAGTTTTATATAAAAAAAAAGTCTTTTCATCCAATATATTTTGGCCACACATTTTTCTGTCAAGAAGGTGGTAAAGGTTAATGTACAAGTAACAAAATCCAAAAAATCATACCACTTACAACGAAATGAATGAAGTTAACTGTAAGTAAATTTCTTAAACTTGGCCAAACTAGCTTCATATTACACAATGAATCTACTACCTTCTGTTTGGTCCTCAACTCCGTTATAAGATCCATTGAATCTCCGAGCCTCCGTAGCTCCTTGTTGGCCCTCGAATATTCTTCAGGCAAGGCATCCGGCTGTCTTCAATGAAAAACAACATGAGCGAGAGAGACTAGTACAGGTCACAGAGGTATTTTAACAAACACGTTATATACAACACCAAATGACAGGGAAAACAAAGAAGAAACTAATTGTTTTGGATTACCTGATTGACAATGCCCTGAAGATAAGCATTCCTGTGTTGAATAGCGGATAATTTGTGTTCCATAATGTTGATTAAATCAATAGAAAGTTGGGGTTGAAGTTCTGAAGTTTGGGTGGCGGTGGAATATGAACTGATTGTTCTCTTGAATAACGTTAATCGATCTCGAACAACTGCATTTCTTGGCGATTGGATTTGTTTGAAGGCGCCAACGAGCAGGTAAAGATTGCTTCGCCAAAACCCTCGGTTCCTCATCCTTCCTTTTCAGCATTTCATGTGAGTTTCAATTCCACTCGGAGGACGGGGAAAATCGACGAGTGATGAATAGGTTTTTGCCGCTTCTAGCCTCCATTTTTCAAACAATGCATTTATCCGTAATTTTTAAAAATTCTTAGATTAAAGAATGTTGAAAATCCAACTCAAAGGCTTGAAAGCTCAGGATCAATCAGTTCAAGGGTTAATTTCACAATGAACTTATCTAAAAATTATAAAACGGGCACTGAAGTTTCATGCGGTTTCATAAACGGTCACTGAACGTACTATTGGGACTGTTATGATGTTAATTCAAACTTAAAGGATCAAAACACGTGGATATAGAAGTTTGAGGACCTCAAGTGCAAATTTGGCCAAAATTCTGCTCAAATTGGCCGAAATTCAACCCCAAAATTTGACAATCGAGGGCTGTAATTTCTGCAATTAATTGAGTACCCAATGTTTTTTTAGCCTGAATTTCAATTCCCCCATATTGATTTGTATTTTGAAAACATTTGAGCCTCCAATTGATGGATGAAATTCAGATTTACGCGAGCGAATCGTTCTTGAAGCCAAATCCAAAATTGTTTCTTTTGACTGATGAAATGAATGAATTTCATTCTGGGTTGGTACAATTTGTTGATTGGAGCTGTGGAGAAGCATCAATTGAAAGGGGACCGAGTGGCTCGCGATACGTTCAAGCTGCCCCACTGTTAATCGTCAGTTCCAGACCAAATTGGGGAAGACCCATGCGCTCAATGGATGCGCTAGGAGTGGTGGTTGCCTGAGGTGGTTGTCCGTGGTCATGGGTCCCACCACCGACGCCGGAATCAGAAGATGAAGAACGCGCAGTAGTAGGCAACGCGAACAGAGCTCTCTGATTTTGATGGAATTGATTATTTGTTGATTGGAGGCTATGAATAGGGTCACCTAGAAGAGGAGAAACGACCAGTATATTGGGCTTAACGTGGGTGTCGCCGACATGTGTATTTTCGATCGTATTGGGATGGGAATGGAATTTGCACTTGAGGTCCTCAAACTTCTATGTTCACGTGTTTTGGTCCTTTAAGTTTGAATTAATATCATAACAGTCATAATAGTAAGTTCAGTGACCGTTTGTGAAAGTGCATGAAATTTCAGTGATCGTTTCTGCATGTTTTAAATTTTAGTGACCGTTTTGTAATTTTTAACTAAGTTCAGTGACCATTTGTGAAATTAACTCATCAGTTCAATTTCGCTTCACCGTAATGATCTAATAAGGGGGTGTTTGTTAGATATTATTGAGGAAAGAATGTATTTTAAATAGTGATATGATAGAAAATATGTAGTTAAAAAGTAATAAACATTTATTAATGTGATGGAAAATATTATTTTACTGAAAAATGTGTGGTTGAAAATGAATTTTGAAAGAATATGTATCAAATATGGACTAAATTGTATTAAGTACTCCTATTTATTCGTTTGCAAAGACAAACATCAATGTAAATCTCATTCACTCTCCTTAGATAATAGAATAACCAATTTTTTGATCAATTTTACCCAATTTTTATATCATTTTGATGATCAAATAAATAATTCGTTTATGAACTTGTTTGAGCTCCATTTTATTGTAAAAATACATTTTGAAATATTAGATTGATGGAGAATGCATTATTTAAAAATAAGGAAAAAAATTATGTTTGCGTGTAATATTATTTTATTAAAGAATGTGAAATTGAAAAGGAGAGGGAGGAAAATGTATTTTAAAAATAATGGGAATCAAACAAGGGCTATATAAATTGAATTTAAATTGAATATTTAATTTTACAAATATAGGACATAATTACGTTGTTTGGAAAAAGATGAAGAGATAATATTTTAACATTTTGCGATTATTTTAGAGAATTTTTTTGATATATTTCGGAATGAAATTTTGTTCAAGCCCAACGTTTTTATGTCAAAATTTGTTCGACGAACTTTAATTAAGGCCCTGTTTATTTCTCATTATTTCAAAACATTGTTTGCTACAGTAAAATCTTCCACCACACATTCACCCAATAAAATATTCTACACACAAACCAATAAAATAATTTTAAATTTCAACCACACATTCTCTAAAAAATATTATTCATTACTTCATTTCTTCTACAATAATGGGAGACAAACACACTAATAGTGTCGATCTGACATCTACATATGAAGTCATTTGTCTTGTTTTCTGTAGTCCACTTATTTCTTCTAGCCACTGCAATTTTATGCAAATTGCCCTGAAATTTTTGTAATCATCGATTGTTCTGCATATGGAGCAAGTTCTTAAATTTATTGTTAAACATGTTTAAAGAGTGTTTATGGACTTTAAACTATAAATGAGTAGATCTCTCAAAATATATGAATAAGAAGTAGCTTAAGTTCAAAGTGTCGGAAATAGAATGAAGGGATTGAAGGACTGCCACACTTTGTTTGACACCCATTTTGGAGAAAAATTTGATTTGAAATAGTGATTGATGGAAGAATGTGTAGTTAAAAAGTAAGAAGAATTTTTTTGGTTTATGTGTAATATTATTTTATGAGTAATGTTATTCATCCCAGTGGGGATGAAAACACAGTTTATGTGACATTAAATGATAGATTAAATGAAAGGTGAAATTAAATGACTTATTTAATTTCACATATCATTTAATGCCACATTAACACTATGTAGACTGTGTTTTCATCCCCAGTGTAGATGAATAACATTACTCTTATTTTATTGATGGAACGTGTGATTGAAATGAAGAAAGAGAAAAAAATGAGAAAAAGAATGAGAAAAAAATTGATGTCAAACAAGGGTAAGAATACTGGCGGTCACAGATCTTGGTATGTTTTTTAGTTGTACTTTTAATAGGTCAAGTGAATTTCAATCAATTGCTAATGAAAGGTTGAGCCTACACTCCGCAAAATAGTTCTACGTATCAATTAAAATTACTCTTCTATTGTCATACATCATATTGAAGTTTTAAGACTTTTCAATAGACAGTTACCCTTGCTTTTTTAGCTGATGACCATTTCAACCTAAATAGTTAATCAGGAAGAGAGAGAAAAAAAAAAAAAGTAAAGTAAACGAGGTTGGATTCTATTCTTCGGGGTGGGAAAATGCCCATCAATATCCATATCCATTTTGTTGAAATTTTTACTCACCTCATCAGATACTCACTCAGAAATATGACTTGTCATTTCCCACAGACCTCTTGATTCTTGATCAACACAATCATAGTATACATTATGAACAATCGAATAAATTGACTGAAGCATCTTAATGCACTTCAATCTAATAAAATTACTGATTAATTTAGACATGGAGAAGAAAGTGAGATTATTGTATGCTTCCGCTTCTACTCAGCAATTCATCCTGCCCAAGCAGCACCATCAGTAGCTTGGCTGCAACTCTCATGTCTGGCCAGTTTCACCAGCCGGTCCTGGCCGAGCATTTAAAAGTGGCTGGAGGGCTTTGACTACAATGCTCATGTTTGGCCGGAAATCAGCTTCATATTGTACGCACAAGGCAGCAACAGCAGCCATCTGCATTAAAATATTGAGAATGAGCAAGGAAAAGTGAAATATTAGCAGGCAAACACTTTGTAATCTCTTTCTACAAAATCAGTATCATTCTTCTTTAACAAAAGGACATAAATCTTTTCCTTTCAATTGGAAACTTGAAAATACCTTAGCAACTGCTTTAGGAGGGTATTCTCTTCCCAGTCTTCCATCAACACATTGCCTGACCTTGTCTTCACTCAGCTTTGGCGTAGCCTAAATTACGTGGCAGAAAATTTGAATAAACAAGTAAAGCACAAAGGAATTCGATTTTTTATTTCAAATATAATGAGATGTGAAATAAACCACAGATGTTAGAAGGGAAATTGGGAGAAACTTAATACCCATGTAACTAGGCTTTGCTGCCCACGAGGTAATGTATGATCAACGGGCTTACGTCCTGTAAGAAGCTCTAGAAGGACGACACCAAAGCTGTAGACATCACTCTTTGAGTTCAGCTGTCCAGTCATTGCATATCTGCCAAACAAGGTACAAAAAGCACCAGTAAATAACAAAACACCATAATATTGTTTTAGTTCCAATACGAAAAAAGAGGTCCAAATGAACGAAAGGATTTAGATAACTGAAACTCTGAAGTTGGACTTTAGATAACTAACAAATAAGTATAAAGTGGTCAGATGACTGGACAAAATGAAACAGAATTCATGATAACTAAAAACTTCATAATGTAATAAGGTTTATCAAAAATCTCATTCAACGATCCTGGTTGCCAGAAAGACTAGGAAACAGATTCGCATTTGACTCCAATGGCTTATTCAAGCTTCAATAACCATAATATAGTGAGCCGATTAACTCATTTTACGTGGTACGTATGAAATATAACCTTGACTTTTGAGTTCCAAAAGGGAGAGGGGAGAAAAATGTATATAAGAGCATCTCCAAGAGACTAAATATAGACAATTTTATGTTATCTACTTTTTATTCCTAAATTCACTCTCTAAATACAAGATGCTCTATATTTTAGAGAGCCAATGCTTAAAAATAAGCTCTAAGAGAATCTCTATTTTAACTTTTTTAAAAAGAGATTTGAGTTTGGCTCTACTCTTACTTGATGATTGCATTTAATAAGCTACAGATTCCATGCATTTAATAAGCTACATATTTCATTACTCCTTAAATTAAAATCATATTTGAATTGATTAGGCATTTGACATATAAAAAAAATAATATGTTAAATAAAGGATGAGGGAAATCAATAATGTTTCTTTAGAAAAGGAAAATGAAGAGCCAAAATAGAGAGCATTGGTAGAGCATATAAATAATATTTCTCTCAATATTTTAAAATGGGAGAGAAGGGAGAAAAATCTATATGGTGTTCCAAAAGTATCTTACTCAGGAGCATGATAACCAAATGTTCCAAGAACACGAGTTGAGTGAAGACGTGCAGCCATATCAGGAGCTTGATTTGACAAATCAAAGTCAGCAATTTTAGCAGCATCATCATCAAAGATTAAGACATTGCTGGACTTAACATCACGGTGGATGATGTGAGGATCTGCTTTTTCATGCAAATATTCAAGTCCCTTAGCAGCACCTACTGCAATCTTTACACGCTGTGCCCATGAAAGAACAGGACCAGGTTGTGCTCCTTTAACACCTTTCCTTCCTGAAAGATGACAAGTGAAGATTGAAATTTAAATTTCTCCTCAAGCCATTAGTATGAATCAGTAAACAGAACAACAATAAAAGGTCAGATCAGACAAAACTCTGGCATTCCCATTTAGTACAAAGGCGGGGGAAGCAGACAAGAAACATAAAAATATTTTAGCAGGGAGGTGGTAACATACCGTGAAGAATATCATGAAGAGAACCATTAGATGCAAATTCGTATGCAAGAACGCGCTGATTTCCATCAACACAATAACCAAGTAATTCAACAAAATTTTCATGCTTTAGCCTCGAAACCATAGAAACCTGCACGTTCAAAAACAATTTGTTGGATATACTCAATGATGAACTCCTGATTCCTTGTAGGACTCGATAAGTTACAATATTCAAATGAAACCTGGGCTAAGAATTCGTCATCTGGTTGCTTGCTTGCATCCAACTTCTTTATTGCAGCAGCCTGACCATTCTTAAGGATTCCATGATATACTCGTCCATATGAGCCTTCCCCAATTAAAGAATCAGAGCCAAAGTTATCTGTAATTTCTTTCAATTCATCACCAGGAATCGACGGAACTGCAATAGGCTGGACATTAACAGCTTGAGCTTTCAGTGCAGCATCTGTTTTATGATAATTTCCTTCATTTCCTGGAGGAATAACTCAACTTAGTTTAAACTTGGTCTTGTCACTAATGATAAAAACAAAGTGAATCTGGTAACATGAAACATGAAAGAAAAACAAGAATAGAAAGTCAGAAAGATCGTACAATAAGCCCTTGTTTGTCTCCCATTCTTTCAAAATTCTTTTTTCTACATACTCATTTTCAATCACACATTCACACAATAAAAATTCTATACGTAAATTCAAAATTTTTCCATACTTTTTAACCACACATTCTCCAAAAATTCACTATTCAAAACAATGTTTTTCCAAAAAAAAAAAAAGGCCTCCAAACAAGGGCAATGTAGTGAGTGCACATATTTCAAGGTGGGTTGATTAAATTAGACACCTATAACAGTGCATAAATCACTGAATGCTTGATTTGATTGGAGAATTAAATCATATTAAACATTAAGTAAAATTCAATACTACCAAGTTTATCAATGTAGAACAGATTAATAAACAATGTTTAGCAAGAACGTAGTGTTTAACCTAGGCCCTTTGTCCCCAGAAAACAGATGTATAGAGATTAACCAACTCCCAAACAACATTGACAATAGTTCTGACGTTATAAGTCCTAGTTAATTATTCTAGCATGAAAGTAGCATTGGTGTACTATAGGTGTGAATGGTGGCACTGTAAATATTCATCCCGCAATCTATCAATTTTTAGACACTTTGTTCCTACGTCACAAGTCACAACTATGCAACGTTAAAATAGTTTGGAGAGGGGTGTACTGTTTACAGAAGGAGCAGGCAAGATACTGTAGTTGAATAGTGGCATTACAATTATTCGTCCCGTATTCTATCAATTTATCCGTGTTCTTTCCTTTTTCAATAGAAAAAGTACTGGTTGAGGATCCAACAGGACAAATAATCACACGTGCATGAAATGGAAGGAAAAAATATATATATAATACAAGCTCTAATTTTCAAACAGTAAGCATGAATCAACCAGGCAAATAAACCAGATAGAATGCAGATTGATAGGGGCAAAGTCAGATCATTCATTCTAATAGCAAGAGCAACACAAAAAAAATAATTTAAGCTAATGCAGAGAAAATTGATTGTCATGTCTTTGTGCTCTTTACGTGAAGGCCTAAATACAGGGTTTGCAGACATACCAACTGCATTTTTCATCATATACTGGCCTCCACCATCAGCATGTTTACCAATATCATCTTCTTCACAACAGCCAAAACAGCTCATGTTTGTTTTACTCGAAGATCTCCTCTCTGTATAAGAGAATTCCTTTTTCCTGTAAGAAAGAGAAAGCTCCCTTTGATGCATATTGCATAGCATGAAAGTAATCACAAATGATATAATGAGCTAGGCAGAAACAGTATTTATGTGTCAATATTCGAGTGATCCCATCTGAATATTTGGAGAATCGTACAAAATTCATATTGAAAAGAGCAATAATTTCCAAAAAGTAAATAAATTTATATAGATTCTTAAGCAAATGCTTATTTGACCTAGCCACGGCACTTTGAAGCAATCACAGTCCAAGTACAAGAAAATTACCAGAATACAACCATTTACCTACTGCAATTCAACATCTTTTCCATGCTCCTGTCATTTTGTGAGAACTTGCTACACAATTACCATAATTATGATAAAAGTGTTAACAGAAAATGCTGAAATCAAGGATGTG
Organism: Fraxinus americana; assembly: GCA_035079005.1. Classification (NCBI taxonomy): domain Eukaryota; kingdom Viridiplantae; phylum Streptophyta; class Magnoliopsida; order Lamiales; family Oleaceae; genus Fraxinus; species Fraxinus americana. Next base: position 31,203,590 of record CM068710.1, on the reverse strand, counting down.
AAATGACAGACAGTTGTGGTGCTTTGATCAAGCATACATCAACAGTTCACATCATGACTCTAGGACCACTAGCTAAATATTATGGCAGTGCTTTATGGTATTTGAAGATCTAGTAATATTAGGTATAATACAAGCTATTCAATATATTAAACATCCAATAACACCAGCCAATATTATTATTCTCATTAGACACCAATGTAGTGATATATCAAAAGCCAAAAGGTGTACTAGCTGTTGTACAATCACAGCATAAATTTTCTTAATAGGTATATGCAATGAGAGCTCTATAACATAATGCTACCGGGAGCATTAACTATTTCAGCTGAATCGGTGATTACCTACTTTTTCTTTCATCAATTTGCTGTGAAATATAAGGTTTGGAACATTCGCGATTAATTCCACAATTGTCACACAATACAATATCATGATATTCACTGGCTCTCTTAGTTCTTACCATATTGTGACACATAATTCAACCTGCACATTCCAAATTTGTTCAAAGCATCATACTTTGGACTGGAAAGATAAACATAATAAAACCTACAATAACCATCGATATAAGTAAAATAATTAACCAAAATCATTTTCATCAACAATTGTTCATTTCCCAAGTAGATGACACTACATAGTTCCTTGGGCGTATAATCAAAGAATAGACTTGTTTCCAGAAACACGACTGGTCATACCAAAATCAGTACACCAGCATAGATCACTTAAAGGAGGTTAACTTCGGATAGCATACCCACAACCTTGTCTTTGCATTTTGCTTCTTCATGTGCCACGTATTTGTAACTACTTACATTTTCATCAAAACTTTGGAGCCATCATTATAGTTGCCACAACTTCTATCGTCCTTTTCAATTTTTGAATAGCTCTCAAGTTAGCAAGAGCGGTCTTTTTTTTTATGTTCGAGATCATCCTTGCTGAATTTCCATAAACAAGGAACTGTATCTATAATAGCATGCCCAATTATAGATTTATCCATATTTATAGGACATGTAATAAACTTATCATCATTTTGCTTAATTTCATTAAATTGCTAGGCAACGACAAAGAGTTGCAGGTGTGACCCTCGTAACAATAATCAATTTGTTCCTTTTTTCAGTTTTCAGCGAGTCTATGCAACAGCATCCTCCCTGATCTCTAGCTTGGGAGATCAGCACATAGAAACCATACTCAATTAAGAGGAGGTCTTTGCCATTGCTCGCTTTCCAAAGTGGATAAATAATTAATATTTGTAACCTTGCATTTATACTCTTTATACGTTTAAAATTCATTACTGCGTAACTATTCCAACACAAAATGGATTCATTCGCCTGCAGTTTTGTAGATCGAAACAATTTAACAACCATAAACGGAAAAACGAAAAGGAAGGAAAAATAATTATACTTGGAAGACTGTTCACGCGAACAGACACGGAGATCTAGGAGGAACCAGTTAGATGACAAATGATCATTAATTATACTTGGAAGTAAAAAAATTCAAGCTACATATTTACCAGAAACACAGAGATCAAAATTGAAGGAAAGCGATAACTAAACCTGAAATCAGTAAGCGATGCAAAAGAATCTTGTACCAATCTACTCCAGTAAATCCACAATCCCCACACACTGAGTGAGTGAGAGAGATGGCGAAATAGAAAAGAGATTGGGCAATCGAGGAGAGAAGGATCGGAAATCGAATCCGGCGATAAACAGGGAAGTAATTAAGCCAAATTGGGGAATCAATGGGTTCATATATATTACAATGCGCGCGTGAGGAAGAGAGAGGCTCGTCTTTGCTTATATAGAAATTGGGCTTTGATTTGTTCAAGAATCAAAGTACCTTTGCTTATGGCTACAGTTCTACGCAGCTTTTGGCAGAAAAACCAAGCGTGATGAAGGTTCAGAGCATGGCATTGCTTCTCCAGTAGAAGAATTCAATTTTTTAAAAGAGGAAATCGCAAAGTCAAAAGGTGAGACGTGTTCGTCGCTTTTTTTTTTTCTTTAAATGGAGCAATTGGTACAAAATATTTATTTAATTCTTCTTCTTGGTGCAAATGGTCTCTATCATTTCACTTTTAACATTTGAACCTCATACAATCATTTTTTGCACAAATAATTCTTGTTGTCTCATTTCGTCCATTATATCGATTTGCTTAATGACATTTTGGTAAGATAGTAATTGACCAACTTTTCTAGCCTAATCCTAATCATTCTTAAATGGTAATATATGTGTATAAATTAGTATAAAGTTAAGTTATTTTGACAGAAGCAGCTGTTAGAAGGGGTAACAGAGGAGTAGATGGATTGATTTCATTGGCCGCCAATAAACTACTTTTTTCCTAAAGACAAATCAATGTTTGACACATGTTTTTGTTATGCCGCCTGTCAATCCCTTCTATCAATCCCCTCTTGGGGATTTTGAAGTGGGTTTTGTACATAGTCTAGTTTGAATTATGAAATATCAAGTTTTCATTGGCAAATACGAAATTTTGTAGACATCTGACGATTAGCTGGTCAAATGTCGAGTTTGCTATGTAAAAGTCGAGTGTATTGGACAAATATCGAGTTTTTTGTGCAATTGTCAAGCATCTGGGCAAATTTTCGAGTTTGTTTGGCAAATCTCAAGTTCATAATTTTTTATCCACAATTTTGAAAATTGCATTCCATTGTTTGGGTTGAACTCTAACTTCAATTATCTTTTTAACGATATATTATTTGTCTTGTAGACATACGTGTGACTAAAGTTACGCAGTAATTTCCACACATGCTCCACAAAATTTGCACATCATACTCGATTTTTGCATGGCAAACTTAGAGGTGTATTTTTAATTGAGACATTTATAGATTTTTTAAGTGGTAAACTTTTGTGGAATTCGTGAACTTTTATAAATTTGTACGAGATTAATGGAAGTAATTTGTAAATTTTATAGAATTTTATTTTAAAACTTTATAAAATTCATAAAGTTTTTGAAAACTTTCATTTAAAATATAATTCACGTGGATCTAGTGAAAACAACGTAAAGCTCCCATATTGGTGGTTTGTTCCCCACAATTTTTTGCCCCTCCCCACGCAATAAAAAATTACCTATATTCTTTTTTTTTTTGACAAAAAGCAATTCATTAATCATTATAAAAGCAAGTTACGGATACAAGGAGGAGTATCCTCCAGCACAATTCTCTCCTCGGAGAGTTTAAGTGCTTCCTTTGCTAAAATATGAGCAACCATATTCACTTTCCTAGGTACATGACTAACAGACCAAGAATGAAAATATTCAAGTATGCTCCTCGCGTCCTGAATCAATAAACCTGGGTAGTTCCACAAGTCAAAGTCTCCATTCAATCCCTTCACAACGTTAAGCGCATCTCCCTCTACCATGATCGACTGCAGTTCGAGCTGTTTACCAAGTGATACAGCTTCCAATACTCCTAGTGATTCAGCTAAAAAAGCGTCCGGAAATGCACTGCTCTTGGCCATGAGCGAGGCTTTAACTTTTCCAGTCCAGTCTCTCACTACAACCCCTATTCCAACTAGGCATTTGGCTGAGTCTACCGCCGCATCCCAGTTAATTTTAAACTTATTCAGAGGGGGTGCAGACCAAGATTGGGACACCTGTGTTTCTCTATTTTTGGCACTGGCCGGTAGGGAATTACCTTTCTGTACTCCGCCGCATATTGTCGAGCTCTATTAAGAAGTGTTGCTGGGTCTTCAAATTTATCCTCAAACACAAAGGAGTTTCGTCTCTTCCAAATCAAATATACTGTGGCTGTAAAAATCTCCATGTCTTCCTCAGGCAACGTGCAAAACAAATGGCTGACAAGTTCTGCAAAGTGCAGCGGCTGGAAGGACGTTTTCTGTATTTTCCATGTGCTAGATCCCCATACGTCTTTGGCAGCACCACACAGCCACAGTGCATGAACCACAGACTCATCTTCTAGATTGCAAACCGGACATAGAGGGGATTCCCTAATTTTTCTCCTGTTCAAGTTCTGATTTGTAGGTAATGAGTCATGGCTCGCACGCCACAATAGCATTTTACTAACATTTGAGGCCTTAAGACGCCATATGTTCCTCCAGACTTCGTTTTGAGTTTTACTGTACGAACATTGTCCCAGTGAGTCACGCTTCAGCTGACTGAGTAAGTGGTACGCACTTTTGACAGTGAACTTCCCGTCCTTCGTGCCCCTCCAGGTAAGTTTATCCGGACTACTGCATAGGCTAATAGGGATCTTACTGATAGTATTGGCTTCCGACGCAAAGAATATATTAGAAACTAATTGCATGTTCCACATTTTCGACTCTTCGTTAATTAGTTCTCTCACTCTGCCATTCAGTAGCCTTTCATGCAGGGGAGATTGGATCTGAAAAGTGGAAGCTTGGGGGATCCATTTGTCCTTTCCGATAACTACTGATGCGCCGTTCCCAATTCGCTAAATAAACCTTCTCTCAACACATCTTTAGCTTCCAAGAAACTCTTCCAAATGTAAGAAGCATTGCTGCCAATCTTACTGTTCAAAAAATCTAATCTTTTGTAGTATTTTGCTTTGAGGACCCTTGCAGCCAGAGAATCGGGATTTTGGATTAGCCTCCAGCCCTGCTTCGCCAGTAATGCAACGTTAAAGTGCTCAAAATCTCTATAGCCGAGCCCCCCAGCAATTTTGGATGTCCCTAACAGGCTCCAAGGGAGCCATTGCGTCTTTGTTTTGTCTCCCCTACTACCCCACCAAAATCTCTTAACTTGCCGGTTTATAGCTTGAAGGATGGTACGTGGTAGTTTGAAAATACTCATACAATATGTTGGGATAGCTTGGATAATCGACTTGAGAAGAACTTCTTTTCCTGCTTGTGAAATGAACCTCACAGTCCAACTATTCATTCTACTACTTATCGAGTCAAGCACTGGTTTGAACGCTGTTATTTTGTTCCTGCCAACATAAGCTGGCAAACCCAAATATTTCTCAAAAGATTTCGCTTCTCTTACTCTGGCTGCATGAAGCACTGCGGACTTGATTTCCTGCCTTGTGTTCGTGCTGAAATAAATGGAGGTCTTTTCCAGATTTAGTCGTTGCCCCGACGCCTGTTCAAAGGAGTTCAATAAATAGGAGAGCCTCCACCATTCCAAGACATTGGCCTTACAAATTATCAAGCTATCGTCTGCAAAAAATAAGTGATTCACTAGCAGGTTACCCTTTGCAAACGGAAAGCCAGAAATGAACCCTTTCTCCTGCGCTTTGTCAAGTAAGTTGCCGAACACTTCTGAGCAAAGGATGAAAAGATAAGGGGATAGGGGATCCCCTTGCCTTAGACCTCTCGTAGGCTGGAATTGACGTTGCGGCTCTCCGTTGATGATCAGGGAGTATTTCACTGTCTTGACACAGTACATGACAAGCTCTATCCACTTCTCACCGAAACCAAGTTTTCTCAAAACGGCTTCAAGGAAATTCCACTCTATACGATCGTATGCCTTACTCATGTCCAGCTTAAGTGCCATGTAACCTTCTTTCTTCCCTCTTACTCTATACTTCATGGAGTGCATCGCTTCATAAGCCACAATTATGTTATCAGAGATCAACCTCCCTGGGACAAAAGCGCTCTGTGCTGGAGAAATAATATCAGACAAGAAGGATTTTAGTCTGTTAGCTAAAACTTTCGATACAACTTTATAGAGAACGTTACACAGACTAATGGGTCTAAAGTCAGTTACAGATAAAGAGTGCTTTTTCTTGGGAATCAAGGTAATGAAAGTTTCGTTAATCTCGCTGAAGCCTTGCATCGTAGTGAAAAGCTCTTTAACAACTGCACAAACACCTTCTCCAATGGAATCCCAGTTGTCCTGGTAAAAACCAGCAGAGAAACCATCTGGGCCAAGGGAACTCATGGGGTCCATATCAAACATAGCTCTCTTCACTTCCTCCTCAGTGCAGGGTTTCTGTAGCCGATCATTTGTATCAGGGGAGACTTTGGCTTCAAGATCCTTCACTACCTCTTCGATGCCAGTCGGGTTAGAGGTCGAGAATAATTGTTGGTAGAAAAGTTGGAAAGTGCTGCTGATCTCGTCCTGTTTGTTGGATAATTCTCCACTTTCATTCGAGACGCTCCTGATGAAATTCTGTTTCTTCCGTTGAGATGCACATTTATGGAAGTATGCTGTGTTCTTGTCCCCACACTTAAGCCACAATTGTTTAGAGCGTTGCTTCCATTTGATTTCTTCGTCTTCGAGTAGTGCATCTATCTGCTTTTGAGTGTCTTTAATTCTACCGTTCAAGTCCCCTTGATTAATACTCTGCAGTGACTGAAGCTTCTTCATGTTTACTTTTAACTCCTTCCTTGCAACTCCGGCATTACGTTTGGACCAATGCATGAGTTTCTCCCTGCATCTCGCTAACCCCTCTTGGAACCAGCATAATGAGCTACTCTGACTCCCAGGTGATGGCCAGGCACTTTCCATGATGGCTTTAAACTCTTGTTTCCCGGACCATACATCTTCATAACGGAACAACTTAGGGGCTCTGGGATTCACTAAATTTGGACCGTTATAGCAGTAAATTAATAGGGGATTGTGATCCGAATTGACTGTCGGTACCACATGTACCTCACTGTTACAGAATAGTGAGGAGAAAGATTGATTAGCAAAAGCTCTGTCCAGCCTCTCCTTTGTGAACTGCCTCCCCTCCCTTTTGTTGCTCCATGTGAATTTGGAACCAACATATCCCAAATCCTTAAGATTACAATCTTCAATCACATTGCAAAAGTTCTCAATTTGAGCAAATGGTCTGTGTGTGCCTCCTGATTTCTCATTTGGACTAAGGATCTCATTAAAGTCTCCCATAATTATCCATGGGGGCATGCTCTCCGAGTTCAGTCTTCTCATTAACTGCCAGCTTTCCTTCCTTCTTTCTGTGATTGGGTTTCCGTAGAATCCAGATAAAACCCATGATGGTCTACCATTAACATCCAAAACATTCAGTGAAATATGATGCCTCGAGTAATTAAGAACAGAGGCATTAAACTCATCTAGCCACAACATAGCCAGTCCTCCACTTCGTCCAATACTATCCACAGCAAAGCAATGATCAAACTTAAGTTTTACCCTTATCCTCTCCAGTTGGTTTCTGTGAAGTTTGGTTTCGGAGAGAAAAACCAAAACTGGGAGCTTCTCCTTCACCAAATGGTGAAGTTCACGAACTGTTCGAAGGTTCCCAAGCCCTCGACAGTTCCAGCAAAACAGCTTCATGGTAAGAGGCAGGGCTGCTCCACAGCCTCTGCCATAGACGAATCTGTATCTTCATCGTTCGAACTTCTCCTCCTTTTCAACTGCGTTTCCTCAGAGTCCCCCGTTTCCTTCCTTTTTTGGGTTTTATTATCCTCTTTATTTCCTTCTGAACCGGCAGCTTTAGAAGGCGTTGAAGTTGGGCCTTCTCTAGCTCTTTTTCTCCAGGTTTTACCACTGGCCGAGCCCTTTTTGTAAGTCAAAGTCTGTAGGTTCAGATGGTTTTCTAGCTGGGCCTGGTTTTGATTGGGCTTTTGTGGGGATAAGGCAGAGAACTCAATTGGCCCTGATTCTATCATTCCTCCAATATTTTCCTTAGGCTCCGTTTGGGAACCATTCTTCTTCAAAGAATACATTTTATCTTTCACATCAAGTGGGGTCCATGGAGAATGTGTGGTTAAAAAAGAAGGAAAAGTTATTGATGTGATGGAAAATATTATTTTATTGAAGAATGTGTGGTTAAAAATGAGTAGAAGAATAAGAATGAAAATTTTAATGGTTACCAAACGGAGGCTTAATTATGGGGCCAATTTCCACTTCTATCCCCACTGAAATCGTCGAGATCTGCACCTGATTCTGTGTCAATTCACTTGGCTGAAATCCCGGGATATTCTCCGTAAAATTTGGCATTAAGTCCGTAGCTAATTCCAGGTTTTCCGCCAATTGCAGATTTTTTTCCTTTCTGTTCTGATTTTCTCCCAGTATAGTCGGAGTTTCCCTGCGATTGAGTTCCAGTTGGTTCACCTGAACGTGGGCTCTCCCCGCTAGTATGCTATTCGTGTCTGATCTCTTTCCACTTGCCCGTAGCCACGCACCATATTGTTGCTCCAATCCATCACCAGTAGCTGAGCCTTGTTCCTTCTTCTCACACTGCCCAGATACATGTTTGAGTAGGCCACAATGGTAGCAGAAATTCGGAAGTCTTTCATATTTAAATGGGATCCAAAATTTTGACCCCTCAATATTGAGGAATCTACCCCTCGATAGGGGCTTGGATATATCTATAAGCACCTTAATCCGCAGGAACTCACCCAGACAGATCCCACTGAAATCCGTATCGACGTTGATTACCTTTCCCAAACGCGAGCCAATATCGTTTCCCGTTTTCTTGTTCATCCCAGCAAAAGGTATTTCATGGCATTGAATCCAGAAGGCTTCTTCTTTAAACGGAACTTCTTTAATTGACACTACATTTTCACAGTCTTGTAAACATAGTAATTGTTTGTCGAATGACCATGGTCTGCCCATCATTATCCTCTCCTTATCTTCTATCCTCTTCAGTTCAATCATGAATTTATTGAATCCCACGTCTTTGATGACTGCTTTCCCTTCCACTTGCCATACTTTCACCATTGTGCTCTTCAAGGCACCCTTATTCGCCTCGCGATCTGAGATCACACAAAAAGCTATGCATTTCTTGCTTTTCTCTACAGATAAGAGAACTTCCTCCTTTCCAACCTCCACCTCTTGTTGTTCATCCACTGTAAGCCTCAATTTCTCGTACAAATCAGACAAATCTCTTTCCATCCCAACCACCTCTACAAACTAGAAGTCCAAGAGGAGAAAAACTAGACCTCCGGAGGGGACCTAGAGAGAAAACCTTACCTTTGCAAACAAAGAAAGGACCAGAAAAGTATCTAGACTTTGAAATAGTTGGAAATTACCTATATTCTTGACAAATAGTTTTGACAAAAAAATTCCGGCCCTTAATTTAAGTTAATCTAAAGGTTTTATAATCCCTTTAAATTTAAAAATGGGTCACCACACGCTCACGTTCACGTCCACTCCCCTTAATCTATGTTTCCCGTATCATTATCCTACACTTCTTGCACTCTCTCTCTCTTCAAATTGAAAATTCCCACAGTTTTGTACAGAAAGATTCTTGAAAACCCAATGCAAAATCTTCCCTCATAAGATTTATACTTCCAATAGAAGAGTCAATGAAGAAATGCATGAAATTTTCAAATCAAATGCCAAATTATCGAATCTCTTGTACCTCTATGTACCATCCTAATTACCAAAACCAATGTCAAATTTTATCATATCATTTTCTGATTTTACTATTCCATCAAAACCGACCAGAAATCATAACTCATAGGGCTGCTTAATTTATAGTCTAATAAATAAATATAGAAAAAAATGATAAATTTATTTACAATGTTATCCAGTCGGTTTAGTCTAGAGAGAATTAGGAGTTGTTCTATTTGTGTTTCAGTTTTGTATTTTGAATTCATTTTGGGTTTTGTATTTTGAGTGTTCATTTTGAGATTGTTGAAAATGTGTTCTTTTGGCATTTTGAAAAATTGTTTTGAAAATACTGAAAACGATTTTTGAAAATTTTGGCTTGATTATAACTGAAACCACCAAAAGCGACAAATTTTTTTTTTTGTATTTTCTTTGTAAATTTTTAACTTGTTTTCAAAAACGCGTTTTCGAAAATAGGAAAGAGAACGCGTTTTCGAAAATAGGAAAGAAAACGCCTTTTCACTGTTTTAAAAAATCGAAAATAGAAAACGGATTGAAAATGGTAAAGAGAATAAATCATAAGTTCTTCCGCGGCAGCCATTTTCTATTTTCCTTCCAATTAATCAAAAAACCTATTGAAGAAAGAAAAACAGATAATTGCTGCAGGGGAAATGTCTCATATATCTAACACAGAAAACTAATATAAAACCAAATTAAAATTTAATGAAATGGTTGAAGATTTGATTGATAATGTTACCGCAAGTGCAGTGACGAACGATGGTTACACGGTGGCTGTATTAAAGGGTGTTTATAGTTTGGCGGGTTATTAGAGACATCGAAAGTGCTAAGAATTCGCCTATTATGGTCACGAGCTTCGATTTCTAACTTGTAGTAGTCAGTCATATTAATGTTGGCATATAATCGTGGCTTCTAAATTTAGGCTCCGTTTGGGAGCCTTTCTTCTTCAAATAATACATTTTATCTTTCACGTCAAGTGGGGTCCATGGAGAATATGTGGTTGAAAAAGAATGAAAAGTTATTGATGTGATGGAAAATATTATTTTATTGAAGAATGTGTGATTAAAAATGAGTAGAAGAATGGGAATGAAAATTTTAATGGTTACCAAACGGAGGCTTAGAGTGTGTTTGGTAGGGATTTTTTGGGGAAGAATTGATTTTTGAATAGTGATATGATGGGAAATGTATGGTTGAAAAAGAAGAAAAAAGTATTGATGTGATGGAAAATATTATTTTATTGAAGAATGTGTGGTTGAAAATGAGAATTGATTTACTGTAGAAAATGAGAATCTGTACCAAACGGGCTCTTAAAATCTTTTCATACTAATGTTTCCAACTGTTGCATCGTCTGTTATAGCAGCGGAGATGACCCCGTATTGATCAGCTTGTTTCTGTTATACCCTACGAGTTATGATTTCTGATTAGTTTTGATAGAGTAGTAAATTTAGAAAATGAATGACAAAATTCTATGTTGGTTTTGATAAGGATGGTACATAGAGGTACAAGAGATCCGATAATTTGGTATTTCATTTGAGTATTAGACTAAGAATCTTATGCATTTCTCCATTGAGTCTTCTATTGGAGGTATAAATCTTATCAAGGAAGAATTTGTATTGAGTTTTCAATAATCTTTCTGTATAAATCTGTGAGAATTTTCAATTTGAAAAAAGAGTGAAAGAGGCGTAGGGAAATGATACGGGAAACATGGATTAAGGGGAGTGGGCTGTTGGTTGACCCATTTTTAAATTTAAAGGGATTATAATTAAACCATCTAAACCTTTAGAATAACTTTTATATATATATATACACACACTAGGTGCAAGCAACGTGCAATGTATATTTGCTTAGTTTATATTTAATAGTTTTGTTTAAGAATTAATTTGTTATCAATAAAAATGTAATTTTTTCGGTTAATTAAGGGCGTGTTTGGGCGCGCTGCAAAGAGGACGGAAAATTGATTATGTTATCGTTTTTTTTCAAACCTCCAGTCCTACAGTGAGAGAATTGGTCCAGAATTGCTCCTCCCAACGGCATGAATTGTGCTGCCAACGGCTTGATTTCTGCTGAAAAGCAGAAACAGATACCATCTAAATAATTAATGATTTAATGTTTATGTAATTGATAAATAATTAGATGTGTGATTTTGATATTGTAATATAGGTTGGTGAGATTGAAGAAAATAAGCAAAAGTTGACAAATTTGAAGAAATGGCTAAATTGTAAGGGATTCAAAGTTCGGAGACTAAAATGTAAATACTTAAAAGCTGTGTCGAATCTCACGATGAAGATTTGAGAGTGCTCGGAGTCAATTGGATAAAGGAAGACGTCAAGATAATCAAATTTAGTCAAAAGATTATCACAAATCAATTTTCAACCGAAAAGTTATGCTCCAGTGTTTTAGTCACATATTGAAACCTATTTTTAGCATAGAAAGTGATCGAATTGGAGAATGATGTCTGAATCAAAGTTTTAACCAAATGAGTTAGCTTTTCAACGCATTTTGAATCGCCTCAATCAGATATCGGAATACAAAGTTATGATAAAAACAATGAAGGAAGGTGCAGCTGCCTGTTTAAAACAAGAAACTCCGTTACATAATCCGTTAAAACAACAAATTCTGTTAGTTTTTCCGTTAAAACAAGAAATTCCGTTATATAACCACTTTTAATATATAGAAGATATATATATACAACCAGTAAAATTTTTTAGAGAAAATAAAAGAAAAATATCGACGAAACAAAAAATTTACTTCCACAATTGTTATATATCTATCCAACTCTATATCTATTCCTATTAAAATTTAAAAAAATATATGTTATTTACATTCACCTCAGAGTTAAATATTGTCCTTATTAAATTCACAATTTAAACACTGTACATCCAGTCATCCACACTATTTTTTATACATCTATTACATCGTAATTCATTCAATATTTTCACACATATATCTATCCACACCATTTTTATATATCTATATCACCATTTTTATAAATCTATCTCATCATAATTCTTTCGCAATCATTTTATATTTTCAATCATTACCATCAATATGCACTGTCAAAATTATTGACTTGTTTTGATAATCCCAGAAAATTGCCACATTGTTTTTAATTCAAGAAAAAAAAGATAATCCCAACGGAAAATTTAAATTCGTATTTTGATAATCGTAATAGAAATAATAGCTATTAATGTTTCAATTCAAGAAAAGAAAAAATAATCCAAATAGAAAATTCAAATAGTTAGGAATGAAATTTTTACTGATATTACTTGAATTCAAAATGCACATAATCCAATAATCAAAACACAAATAAAAAATAATTCACGTACTAAATTCATCGAAGCCGCAATAAAAAGGTAATCCTTACCTTTTCAAATTATTCTCCATATATCGTTATATCCGTATGCATTTGCTTTAATGTGTATCTTCCATTGTTGTTTTGAGTTAGATGAAGAGGATATTTTATGAATATTAGGGTTTTGTAAAAAGGCTTGAAAGAATTTAATGAAGATAAATATTAGTGGATTAAATTAAAGTAATATATTTTTGTTTAATTTTATATATGTTTATTAAAGGAAATTTACACGTGATTAAAAAATAATATAATTTTTTTATAAAATTCGATCTATATATAATAATGGTAACTATAAATCGTGGCTCCCAAAATATATATAAATTTTTTTTTGGTGAAAATCTCCTAAAATTTTGGGATGAATGAGAGACAAATTATGAGATTTTATTTTATTATTTTATGTTTAAAGGTTAGTACCATTGATACTTTTATAATTTTCTTTTAAAAGTTACGGACGTTTTGAATACCCCAAGACTTTACAGAGACTTAAAAAAAAATTTAATTGAATACATCGTAATTTTTAAAGACTTTTTAAAAGTCTCGGTTGGATATATCAATACTTTTAGAGAGTCATTTTCATGCATCGAACTAGGGATTATGTACACAACACCCAAATTGAAATTTCCTTGCAGATGCACATAATCTAAAAATTATTATTTTTATGTAGATAATGTGGGGTAAAGTTTAGTGAATATCAATTGAATCGCATGATGCATTGTTATACGCTTTTGCAAAAAGAAAATTTGGATATAATTTGTTTATATATATATACACACACGTGCGCGCGCGCACATAATATAATAATATAACGATTTTTGAATGACTAGGATTAGACGAGAAAACATGACCATTAGCATTTTGATCCAAAAATCTCATTGGGCAAAATCACACAAGCGGACTGCACACGATCATTTGATGGAGAAAAAGAATGGAATGAGATAGCATGGATGATTTTTGAAAACAACGGTCAATTCGTATTTTTGCCACATGTACACCAAGGGTTATATAATGCACAAACGATACTGTGTAATTGATTGATGAAAATTATTTAATTTTCACCAGCCAATTGCATAACGCCATGTGTAAATTATGTAATCTTCGATGTAATATTTAATATACGAGTAGAATAATCCTTGTGCCAATTACCCTTTTAAATAATAGCATTATTTGAAAATTTTTATCCATTTTTCCAAATATATAAAAAAAAAAATTCAAAAGTGTGAATAAACTCTCTCTCTCTCCATCTCTCACACAAATCTCGTACCAACTAGTCACTCTGATCAAATCGTGAAAATTTCTACTTCATTTAGTGCCCGTTTGGCCCTCATTATTTAAAATTATAATAAAATGAATGGTATTTTTTTTTTGGAGAACATATAGTTAAAAAAGATGTAAAATTTTTTGAGGTCGTATGTAATATTATTTTATTGAAAAAATTGTGATTGATAAAGAAAAGAGAAAAAAATATTTTTAATTTAATAAGAAATAATGAGGGCCAATGGGCTTAGTTAATCGAATCTTCGTGGCCAATATAGACAAGGGATTTTGTATTAATGAGAATCTTGTCAACTTTGTTTATTTATTACAGCACATTTATTTATTATTATTATTTTTTTAATGTAAAATGTCAATCCATTAAAAACGCACAAAACGGATACAAGGAGAAGAACCTCCAACACAGCCCTCCTAAGAGGGATAAAGTGCTATCCTAGCGCAGCAAGACTACAAACTATACAAGACACAACAACAACGTACAAACCAGACCACGAAAACAATACACAACCCAACACAGACACAGCCACGAAAAGTCCAAAAACATCAGTGATTTTACAGTGCAAGAAAATCCCGACTGAAAGTCAACTACGCAATCAGCACTTACGCCCCCCCGCACACGAAGTAACGGGCATTGTCTAGACATCACAGCCAACAATTCAAAACATCACAAGCTAAACAAACTAAGCAACCCAAACACCAAACAACCAGCAAACAACAAAAAAGCAAACACCACCAAACCAACACTAACAAATCAACACACACACAAACACCCCCAACACCACCCCCAAGGCCATCACTGGAATCCAGCCAAAAAGGCCCAATAGGACGTTTCTGACAGCATAAACCTTCGCCAGCACCGACCGCACGAGACCGCAAGCCGAACCTGACCCGCCCCTCCCACCGACCAAAGCTTCGCGAAGACAATCGCCCAAACCAACCGGTCCAACCACCGAACTGTCCAAAGCCAAGCCTGTGAAAACTCATCAGACCATAGCCAACAAAAGAAACGGAAAGGGGAAAAAAACAGGGAAAGAAAACAGGGGGTGGTGGGAACCGAAACTCCCACCCCCCAACGAGCTCGCGCAAGAGAGAAGTAAGGGTTAGGGTAAGAGGAAAGAGAAGTTTAAGAGAAAGGGGCGAAAACCTTCACAAAGGAAGAGCAAAACCTTCACGGACGGAAACCCACCGGAAGGGAAGAAAACCTTCACTAGCGGAAAGGGCATTACAGTTATTTTGCAAAAGTAAATGAACACATTTAAGAATATTTTAATGAGGATTTTTTTTTTTTACCAGGATAATTAGAGTAGTCTAAAAAAAAAATCATTTTATAAATCTTGATACTATTAATTTGACTCTATATATATATATATACACATACATACTAGGTTTAAGCAAATTGCAATGCACGTTTGCTTAGTTTATATATAATTTTTTTTGTTAAGAATTAAATTTTTATTAATAAAGATATAATTTTTTTGGTTAATTAAATAACTAATGATGTAATGTTTATGCCCCCGTTTGGCACCCATTAATTTCTCATTCTCATTTCCATTCTCATTCTCAGTCTTCATTTCAACCACACATTCTTTAAATAAAATAATATTACACACAAATCAAAAAAATTTCATCACTTTTCCACCACACATTCTCACATCAATCACTATTCCAAAATTTCTATTCTCCTCAAAATTAGATTCAATCACACCCTATATAATTGATAAATAATTACACATTGTGATATATTAAAAAAAGAGTATTAATAGAATCTATAGCATGATCATATAAATAAGCATCGATCATAGTTTTATGAAAGCCGTTTGAGATAATTTTGATTCTAAGATAACGATTCATCATTTTCTTCATCTTGAACTGCTTCAATAGAGAGGACATTAAACTACCTATATATTTTTTCCTTTAGTTTTTCTGGATTTACATAAACTTGAATTTTCCAAATTTCATTTGATAATTTATCTGCAACGCTTTTAACATATGATCGATTTTCCTACAAAATAAATTTTGAATAGGTTTACGTAATTAATAAAAAACCCAATTATTTTTTAAATAACTCATTATAATAAAAATCAAGTTTTGAATAAATATTTAAGAAATTCCTCTCCAACATGTCCCATCAATTCAACTGTTGAACAATCAAGTGCATATTCTGCTACTTTACCAAATATAGTATCAGCTAGTTTTTCAGTATTATCGTCCAGTTCAACAGATCCCTTAGCACTTTAAATGCATTGAATATATTAATTTTAATTTAAATAGTGTTAAATTCTAAATTAAATCAGACATAAATTTTAAATTAAAATTGTAAGATACATACCATGGTTTGCAGACCCCTTGGCTTTTGCAATATATACAAACGAAACTTTCATTGTATTTATATCAGTTCCTTTATTACAGTCAACGCATGATATGTAATAAAATACTTGAGCAAACTCAATCACATTTATTTTCACCTATATCCTGAATTTTACTTTCTACATTAAATCATAATCAATTTTTAGAATGAATGTTAGTGTAAAGACAAAAAAATGTATAAGTTTGTGTTTCGTACTATTATATTATATCAAATTTTGCACTTAATCATGAACATTTTGTACATAATAAAATAATAGATAACATTACAATACAATACAAAACTAAATAAATAAATAAATATTTTTTCTTCATTAAGTTCAATGTACCTTACCAAATAAATTATTAGCATTTTTAAATTGATAATCTCCATATCCATTTTGTTTTTTTAGTTTAATTTTTTCATAGTAATTAAAATATAGTAGTACAAAGCCTTTTGTATGTCTCATCCACAAACGGTGGCTTAATTGCTATTTAATGGAAATAATAAAATTAACGGTGAAAAAAGATTTTCCGTTAAAAAAAGAATTTCAGTCTCATAGGCACTTTATATATATACTAAGTGCAAGCAACATGCAATGCACGTTTGCCTAATTTATATTTAATAGTTTTGTTTAATAATTAATTTGTTATTAATAAAGATGTAAATTTTTTGGTTAATTAAATAATTAATGATGTAATGTTTATGTAATTGTTAAATAATTAGATGTGTGATTTTTTGTGATGTAAGTTGGTGAGATCGAAGAAAATAAGCAAAAGTTGACAAATTTGGAGAAATGGCTAATTGTAAGGTATCCAAGTTCGGGGACTAAAAATGTAAATACTTAAAAGTTGTGTCGAACCTCACAATGAAGATTTGAGAGTGTTCGGAGTCAATTGGATAAAGGAAGACGTCAATGGAATCAAATTTAGTCAAAAGATGATCACAAATCAATTTCCAACCGAAAAGTTATGCTCCGATGTTTTAGTCTCATATTGAGACCTATTTTTGGCAAAAAAAATAATCGAATTGGAGAATGATGTCTGAATCAAAGTTGTAGCCAGATGAGTTAGCTTTCCAACGCATTTTGAATCGCCTCAATCGGATATCGGAATACAAAATTACAATAAAAACACTGAAAGAAGGTGCAACTGCCTGTTTAAAACAAGAAATTCCGTTACATAGTCCGTTAAAACAACAAATTCCGTTAATTTTTCCGTTAAAAATAAGAAATTCCGTTACATAGCCACTTTTAATATATAGAAGATATATATAAATATATATATTTGGCTAACTTATCAATCCTCCTGACTATCTGTTGGATCACGTTTGATAATTCCTTTGAAGTTGTTTTTTTATATGGATTCCCCTTACAAATTCCTTTGTAGGATTCGACAGTTAGCTTCTCTAATCCACTAAGTTTTGAATAAAACATCCTTTCAATTTTTTGTAGCCTTCTTTGGTTCTAATTTTTCAAAAATCATCTCTCTCGAACTCATTTTTAATTATAAATTTTATGGAATTCACAAATTTTTTTTATCAAATTTTCAACCACGTACTTCATCAAAATCTATTAAAATTTTAATTTTTATTAAAATCAAACTCACAACTTTTCAACAACGCGTTTCATTAACTTTTATCACCTAACGGGGACATAATTTGATATGCATATATGTAACATCAATTATCAAATGAAACGGAAAATTATTCCCCCTATTTGAAGTAGTTAAAAATTAAATTTTATTAGATTTTGATTAAAATTGATAAAATATGTAGTTAAAATTTTGAAAAAAAAAATGTGAATTCAATAAAATATATATGATTAAAATTAATTTTTGACGTTAACTTAAATTATAATTAAAATTTCAAACCACGCCAAACAAGGCTATTTATGATTGGATGCATTAGGGAAACATGTGAGCATGTGATTCTGGTCCAATAATATGATCCCATCAGGACGCTACTTTGAGCCGTGCTTGACAATTAGTATTTGAATTTTTTTTATATGTTCATTTTCAATCACACATTTGTAAGATAAAATATTTTGTACGTAAATTCAAAATTTTTCTTTACTTATAATAAATTACAAACAAATTTCGACTCTTCAAAAAAATTACCGATTGGTCTCATTTCCGAATAAAAGTACACCAAATTTATTTCATTGACAAATGATGTTTAAGTCGCAGTGAAATTCATTGTCTTCCCTTTACAAAAACAAAGCGGTGCTCGGTCAATTGCATGTTAATTCTAAAATTCTGAACGAGAATTGAGGAGGAATTTTAGGTAATTGCTAACTCCAAAGGACAAGATCAATCAATTTTCCAACAATTCACGTGACCAATCAACCATTGGTCTACTTCAATGTCACAACAAACAAACAATTAACACGATTAGCTTCCACTATCAACCTCAATCAAATCAATACGCGGTTTTGATTTCCAATAATTAGAAATACGAGAGAATGAAGCAACTAGCCCATGTTTGACACCCATTTTTTATCTCATTCTCATTCTCATTTTTCTACAGTACTCATTTCTAACCACACATTCTTCAAATAAAGGCCCTGTTTGTTTCTGATTCTCAAATCAATTCTCAAATCAATTCTCATTTTCAACCACACATTCTTTAATAAAATAATATTTTCCATCACATCAATACTTTTTTCTTCTTTTTCAACCACACATTTCCCATCATATCACTATTCAAAATCAATTCTTCCCCCAAAAATCTCTACCAAACAGGCTCAAAATAATATTACACATAAACCCAAAAATTCTTCTTACTTTTTAACCACACATTCTTTACATCAATCACTATTCAAAAACTCATTTTTCAAAATAATGGGTGTCAAACGGGGGCTAAATTTCTATTTAGGTCATGTTTGAGCCAAATTATTATAGAATGAGAATGAAAAATATAGTCATTATTGAGACTCACACAAGAGATAGAAAATTTGAATTTAAATGTTGATGTGATGGATAACAGTCATATTTTTCATATTAATGAAATAAAAAGATGGCCCAAACGGGGGCTTAGTTCCTATTCGGTGTAGATTAAAATTAAGTTTTTAGTAGATTATTATAAAAATTGATGAAATGCGTTGTTAAAAAGATGTGAATCTCATTAATTAAAATTAATTGTTCACTTTCATTTAAATTTTTTTATCAAATTTTAATTTACATTGAACAAGGACTTAGGGTCCGTTTGACATAACTTTTGAAAGCAAAAAGGAGCTTATGGGATTCAAAAGTTGCTTTTGTACCCGTTTTAACTTATTTTATGACTGTGATTTTGTTAGTTAGAAAATCTTTTAGAGGAATTTAGTCCATTGTCCTCTAAAAGGACTTTCGAAATCGAAAGAGCTTTTAAAAATTAAGATAACGTTTTCTTCAAAAACTCTTTTATAGAAAATAAAAGCAGAAATCATGCCAATCCGCGTGAACAAGTAACCAATATTTCAAGATTTCGGACAAACTGCTATGGCGTTACTATTAAATAGAAAAAAGAAAAAGCTTAGGAAACCAAAACCATCACTGATCACACCACGCCACAGTACCACATTCCCATTCATATCCCACCATCTATGGCCTACCCCGCACATTTCACCATCTTCCCCCACTCAACTTGCCCTTTACTTTATTCTTTCTCCTACCACGATTCGCCGGAGCACATACAAATTAACTCAACTGTCCACCAGGTTTTGTTTTTTTCTTATAGTAGCGTTTATTTTCTTGATTCTTTTCATCTTTACTTAACTTTACTGATGTTGCTATCATACCAGGCTGTATTGGGATTTAATTTAAGTTCTTGTTGATTTTTGGAATTGGAAAGGTTTGAGGCTGTTTAGAGTGAATTTGGTTATGTGGGTTGCTTTGAATTGGAATCACGGTTGTGTCGGTGTACTGTTTTTGGACTTCTGGAGTAGAACTGAGGCTGACTAGTTAAAAATTAAGGGTTTTGTATCTAAAAATAGGAGCTTCAAAGATTTGATTTCTGATCTGGTCCGATTTCTAAGAGTTAAGCACCTGGTTGCTTCCTGCTTTTGGCTCTTTTTGAGTTTTTGGGTAGTAAATCTATGGAGGCTAGAATAGGATGTGAAGCTCAGGTTTATTACGGTATGGGTTCTTCCAGTTTAAGGGTGGTGGGGCAGACTGAATGGGATCCCAGTCATTGGAAATGGGATGGAGATCTCTTCCTTGCTACCCCTATCAATCCTAATCTCTCGAATTGCCAGAGCAGGCAGTTTTTTCCGCTTGAGACGGGGATAACAACAACTGGGGGTTCGTCTAACGGGTCCTCTTCCTGCTCTGAAGAATTGAATCGCAGGACTCATAAAGAGAAGAATGATTTGGATAAGAAAAGGAGGCATATCGTTTTTGAAAATGACAATTTAACAGATGAGGTTGGTAGTGTTGCACTGCAGCTCTTCAATGAAGGCAATACTAGAATGGAGATGGGCGGGGGGAGCTCTGATAGAATGCCCGGGAAAAAGACTAAGTTCACTGGAGCTACTTCAAGTCGTGCAGTTTGTCAGGTTGAGGATTGTGGGGCTGATCTGAGTAAGGCCAAAGACTATCATAGACGGCATAAGGTTTGTGAGATGCATTCCAAGGCGAATAGAGCACTTGTTGGTAGTGTCATGCAACGATTCTGCCAGCAGTGCAGCAGGTAGGTCCAAATTCCTCAGCCTCGTGTTTTCTGATGCTATCTTTGTCAAGTCATCACTACTATCTTGGGAATTTGTTATTTTATTTGTAATGCACCAAATAATTACGTCAACCATTTCTTTACTCAAATTTGGTTTTCAGTTAGGTCAGGATTTGATGTTACCAGGCCCAAGTACTAGAAGGCTTTTAGTTGCACAATATTATTTTCAGGAGGTTTTGCTTTTTAGATGCCTAAGGTTTCCCATATATCTGCAGATTTCATGATCTCCAAGAGTTTGATGAGGGGAAGCGAAGTTGCCGGCGACGTTTAGCTGGCCACAACAAAAGGAGGAGGAAAACCCAACCTGACAATGATAAAACTAACAGCCCTGTGAATGATAATCAAACGAGTGGTCATCTATTAATGAGCTTACTGAAAATACTCTCCGACATGCATTGTGAGTGGAACATGCTCTCCCCTTTTAACATTGAGATTTTAATTTATGTAATATAATTTCATGCAACTTTTATTTTTTATTATTTTCAATTATCTTATACATATTTCATAAAAACTTATTATTCTGAATTCCACGAGTTGCAGCCAGTAGATTGAACCACAAAGATGACCAGGATCTACTGTCTCATCTTCTACAAAGCTTTGCTAGTCATTGCAACTTACACAGTGAAAGGAACATATCAGGGCGTCTGCAGGAATCACAAAACATGTTGAGGAGTCTGCCATGTATGGAAAATTCGGAGTCGGTATTGGCCTTGCTCTCAAATGGTTCTCGTGGCGAAAGACAACATTCTATGATTCCCACAGATGATATGCCAAAGAAGCACAAGCCCATACAATCTGCAACTTCTCAAAGGCCAGACGCTGTGTTCCCTGTCCTAAGCAGTTCTCCAGCTTATGCAGTAGTCAGGGACAATTCTGCCGGGAGAAGCAAACTAAATAACTTTGATTTGAATGATGTATACGTGGATTCTGATGATGGCATGGAGAATGTAGAAAGGTTGCCTGCCCCTGTGGATCTAGGAGCTGGTTCTCTTGAATGCTCTTCATGGGTGCAACAAGAATCCCATCAATCCAGTCCTCGAACAAGTGGAAATTCAGATTCAGCGTCTGCCCAGTCACCTTCCAGTGGGGATGCTCAGGTATATTTTGTTTTGCAGTGTACCTTCACCTAGTATATTTTAAATTTTGTTCTTTTTGTTATCAATGCTGAAATTTATTTTCCATGTCAAATCTCAAGCTAAAAGCATCTTTGATTAGTATAATTGGGCATTCACTTGTCATGTTATGAAGATGTTCACCTCGAGTTTTTGTATAATTAGGAGAATTACTTTGTGTGATTAATCAACAGTATTTTGTTATTGTATCCCACCTTTGCTTATCATTTTAGTTGTGCAAACCATATTTTTACCTTTCGGTTGATGATAAGAAATTGATCCATCAACTGAATTTTAAACTGCTTTCTAAGTTCACGTAGCATTTAGTTTAATTATTAGTTGGACCGATGTATGTTATGCAAATCTTCTAGACACACTTTTGTATGGATTGGCATTGATCAATTTTAGCTTTTTTTACATTCTGTTCATATTGTTTCCTTCTCACACTTCATTTTCATTGCAGAGCCGCACAGATCGCATTGTTTGCAAACTATTTGGAAAACAACCAAGTGATTTTCCCGTCTTCTTACGATCACAGGTATTTTTTAAGTTCCTTTTAGTTGTTTAATCTTACTTTTTCTTTCTAGTTGTTGGGCAAGCAATATCCCCCAGCCAAAAAGATGAAAACCTAAAAAGAAGAAACCTCATCATGTCTTTCTCCGAAAATTTAACAATGTAAAATTTTGAACATCCAGATTTTTGATTGGTTATCTCACAGTCCTACTGACATAGAGAGCTACATTAGACCTGGCTGTATCATTTTAACAATTTATCTTCGTCAATCTGAGTCTGCATGGAAGGAGGTATGCTAGTTTTTTATAAATGTGATCGTGAAATTTCTGTTTCTATATTTGTTAATGAACCTCATAAAATTCTTAAATCTAATCACCTTTTACAGCTCTGTTGTGATTTAAGCTCCAGTTTGAGTAGGGTTCTGGGTTTCTCTAATGATGACACTTTCTGGAGCACTGGATGGATGTACATCAGGGTGCAAAATCAAATAGCATTTGTATTCAATGGTCAGTGTTACTGGAAAAATCTTCTTTTTGGTCATATGTTTGCTCAAGATTCTAAATTTTGTGTAAGATTGATTAGTTGGGTCTGTTCTTGTACTGCAGGTCAGGTGGTTGTAGACACCGCTTTGCCTTTCAGCAGCAATGATCCCAGTAAAATTCTAAGTATCAACCCAATTGCCGTGACATCATCTGAGAGAGCTCAATTCGTTGTTAAAGGCTTTAATTTATCGCGGCCTTCGGCGAGGTATGTTTATCATTTGTTATCGCCTTATCTTGTCAGCTTGTGTTCTACCTGCCCTCCCCGATATTCAGAAATTTTTGTGTCATTTACATTGGACATCGTGTCAAACCAATGGAATATCACGTGTAACTGATAAACCTTTGTTCGCCAGGTTACTCTGTTCACTAGAAAGTAATTATCTGGAAGCTAATAGTGAATCATTGGAACATTTTGATTGCCTTGAGGGGAATGTTCAGCGTCTGAACTTTTCCTGTTCTATTCCAGCAGTTACTGGGAGAGGCTTTATTGAGGTGATGTTTATTCTGTTTGTAATATATTGTTTTTTATAAGGGAGCGTGTCATATTTTTTAATCTACTGCAAGAGTCATTTTGTGCAATATCATTTATATGTCAGGAAAGCTGATAATAAAGCACTCTAATTGGGAGGACTAATTCTGTCTTTGCATTGACTCTACTTTTGCACAGACAAAATATCCATATTATAGAGCTGGGTTCTGTACCCACTTCCCACGTGATGTGGCATGGTGACCATTTAAATTTACAAGCTTGCTAACCTTATATGTTATCTGAAATTATTCAGGTTGAAGATCATGGTCTCAGCAGCAGCTTCTTTCCATTCATAGTTGCTGAGCATGATGTTTGCACTGAAATCTGTACACTTGAGAGAGAAATAGAATTGGCTGTGACAGATTCGTACCTCGGTCTCAGAGGCACTGAAAAATTCGAGGTGCACAATCAAGCCATGGATTTCATCCATGAAATGGGATGGCTTCTCCACAGAAATAGTTTGAAGTCCAGGTTGGGGCACTTGGATCCCAACTCTGACTGTTTTCCTTTTAAACGGTTTAAGTGCCTCATGGAGTTCTCTGTTGACCATGATTGGTGTGCTGTTGTAAAGAAACTCCTGGGCATTCTTTTCGGTGGAACAGTAGGTGCAGGAGAGCAGCCTTTCTTGAAGTTTGCACTGCATGAGATGGGTCTCCTTCACCGAGCTGTGCGGAAGAATTCTAGGTCTCTTGTAGAACTACTGTTGAGATATGCCCCAGAGAGTGTAGCAGATGAACTAAATTCGGAATACAAATCCCTAGTTGAAAGTCATGGGGATTTCTTATTTAGACCTGATGTTGTGGGGCCCGCAGGTTTGACTCCTCTTCACGTTGCTGCTGGTAGGGATGGATCTGAGGATATACTGGATGCACTGACTGATGATCCTGGAAAGGTAATTTAGTTTGTCTTTCCATCAAGTTTGACGTTTACACTTTACAGTGAGCCATATAACTTTGTTTCTTCAACGCATGCATTCTTCTACCAAACAGTTCATTATCTTGCTGGGCATGTACTATATTTTCTTGGCCGGTAGAGCGTTCTTATATGGTAGAGCTAGTTTTGGGCTAGTGAATTTTGACACGCATGGCTCTACTCTGAGTAGCGTTCAGTTTTCACTTAACTAGAACTGAGTGCTTGTGCTTCTATATAAAAAGATTGCCAATGTACTGCATGTTTGGGAAAACTTAAAAATTTTTAAACTGGTCAAACATATTTTTTATTCACACATTTCGTAGGACCCACAACTTATTACCTACTTATTATCCACGCATTCCATATGACCCACGGCTTATAAAAACTTAAAAGCATGACCAAGCAAGCACTCGTATAATTAGATTGCTGGTTTTTTATTTCAGGTAGGAGTCAAAGCTTGGAAGAGTGCTCGTGACAGCACAGGATTTACGCCCGAAGACTATGCTCGATTGCGAGGCCACTATTCTTACATTCATCTTGCGCAGAGGAAAATTAACAAGAAAGTATATTCCGGGCACGTTGTGGTTGATATTTCTGGCACTCTTTCAGATGGAAGCACCAATCAGAAGCAAAATGAAGGAGTTACAGCTGGTTTTGAGATAGGAAGGACCATTCAGCAGTCGTGTAGGGTTTGTGATCAGAAGCTTGCTTTCGGTATTGGCAGTCAATCTCTGGTTTACAGGCCTGCAATGCTCTCAATGGTGGGCATAGCTGCTGTGTGTGTTTGCATGGCTCTTCTTTTCAAAAGCTCGCCTGAAGTTCTCTATTTGTTCAGTCCCTTCAGGTGGGAGATGTTGGACTATGGTTCCGGCTGAGTTTGACACGAAATTAAGTGTGTTAAAAGTAATAGGTCTTTTATATTTGTATAAGCTGTAGAGTTGATACACGTATAGAAATAGCTCTTTTGAAAAGATTGCAGATTCTAGAGTTTTAACCTATTTATATTGTTCCATGAAAATGTAATTTGCTTTGCTTTTGGGGAGTGTATCTGTGACTTTTACATACGTCGTGATATTGGAGCGCTTAATTAAAAGCAACTTATTTAACAAATTGTTGTGAGATTTATCTTTTGTGAAGCCATAGGCTACACAATGTATGTTAGAAAGAAACTATAAATTATGTAATGCTCTGTTCAATGCATATGGGCCATTCACTGCATTAAAAACTTTCCAGATGCTACAATCTCACATCAGTTTCTTACCTGCATCTGATGAGAGGGGGAGTGGTGCCTGTGCTAGATGGCAGAGAATATTGTGTTGAGAAATGTTTGGTGTACAACCACGGATGACAACTAACATTCTATCATTGGACAAATAGTTGTTTTCGCGACCAATAATGTTTTGCCAATACACCAATTGTCAATAAAGTCATCATTCGTAGTTGTACAAATAACATTATTCTATCATGTTTACATGCCTTGAAATTCGCGGCAGGCTTTCCATTTCATTCATCGAGAAGTCAATGTCATATATATGACCAAGCATCTGGCATCAGCTGGAGTGTCGACCGGGTTCATTTAAAGACATTGATTAAATAAAGAATGAAATTGGCTGGGGAGAGCCAAACTCTCTCTATTCTTAGCTACCAATGATTACAAATTTCAATATTTTACCATTTAAATTATTCAAATCACATTTAACTTGATTGACAATTAACATATAAAAAAATATGTTAAATAAGATATGAGAATAAATCAGTAAATGTTCATTGGAAAAACAAAATAAAGAGTAAAGATTCTAATTGGAGGGCATAAAAACATTACTCTTTAAATTTAGAGTAATGTTATTCAACACCATCGATATTTAATCACATAGACTGGGGTTACAACCCCGTTGGAGATGAATATCATTATTCTTAAATTATAAGTTCAGTCTAATTCAAGAATTTATGGCTTATTTAATAGAGGATATGATAGATGACACATATTCCTAAAATTAAAAATACACATATTCCAATATTCTTGCATTTGTCTTCTTGTGATTGTATGGTTGTGTTGCCGCCTAATGGAGAGGGCCAAAATAATATTAGAGAATAAATAAGGAAATTGGCATAGATGGTTTCGAATAGAAAATAAAATATTAAAACAGAAAAACTTGAAAAAAAAAAAAAAAGAGTTCATCTTCTTCCTTTGTCACTCCTAAGTCCTAAATTGTAAATAAACAGGTGAGATAAAAGACTAGATATTATCTCTACTAACCTTCATATCTACTGAACTTGAAGTATATTGAATGGAAGTATGGAACGATGGAAACCACAAATTCCACGGTCCAAGTTACAGGTATATAGTTAAAATGGAGATAATCCCGTCCATATCTTCCTTAAAAGTAGACTTTGCAACTCTGATTTCCTCTTCTCCATTTTTGTACTTCCCCTAACTGTAGTTACATGATAATTAACACAAAATGTTCTTGTCTTTCAATATTATTGTACAAAACGTATTTATCTTTCATTTTTTGGCATTTTCTCATCTATTTTCATATTTTCATTGTGGAAATCGTAATTTTCATCTAATTTTTCAATAAAAAATGTAAAATGAAAAATATACACTCACATTTAAATAGTAATAAAAAAAAACGAAAAATTAAATAACAAATTGTAATCACACTCCCAACTTTTGTAAAAAAATGTGCAAATGAGTCTAAATAAATTATTAAAAGGGTAATTAGTACAAAATGTCCATACCTTTTAATATTATTGTGCAATACGTACATACATTTCACTTTTTTACATTTTCACCCTTATTTTCACATTTCATTGCGGAAATCATCATTTCATCCATTTTTCTCAATTAAAAGTTGTAAAATGACGAACACACCCTCCTATTTAAATAAAAAATAAATAAATAACAAATTGCAACTATACTCCCGAATATTCCAAAAAAGTACAAATAAATTTCAAATAAATTATTAATTTTTTTTTGAAAAATTCGGGAGTATAATTGCAATTTGTTCTTTATTTTTGTTTTATTTAAAGATGATGGTTTATTCGTCATTTTACAACTTTTAATTGAGAAAATTGGTGAAAATGATATGTTCGCAATGAAATGTAAAAATAAGGGTGAAAATATATTAAAAGAATGTAGGAACGTTTTGTGCTAATTACTCTTTCAATAATTTATTTGGACACGTTCACACTTTTTAAAAAAGTTTGGTAGTATGATTGCAATTTTGTTCTTTAATATTTCTTACATTTTTTTTTATTGAGAAATTGAATGAAAATGATGATTTCCACAATGCAATATAAAAGTATGAGTAAAAATGCTATAAAAAATAGAACGTATGAACGTTTTGCACAATAACATTAAAAGATAAGGACGTTTTGTACAATTACCATTTTTTTCACGTCAGAAAGAAAACTCATTTAATTGCATAAATTTATGACGGGATCAAACTTTTCTATGCATTCATAATATCATATTAACAAAATCAATTTTCTTTGGTCGTATTTGAAAAAATCCGTTGATGATGTTCTTTTTCAATCGAAAATGTTTCCACAATTTGTTTTCTACAAATTTTAAGTAAATTTGAATATATAATATAAAGTTCAACAAACGAGACGTGCAACAATTTTGTTATGTTTTTTGGTCCTTATGGCTACAAAAGAGTTGTGGTATTTTCATCTTGCCCTTTTTGGCGTTACGGTCGATTATTTTACTTTTTGCTCTTTTGGGCGAGAAAATAATTTGACAAAATGTCCATTGAAATAAAATAAAATGGCAATAACATTGCATCCACGGAACTAAGGGCCATTTTGAATTAATTCCATCCAAAAGGACTATTCGCAAAAAAAAGCAAAAAATTGGAAGTCATTTGCACGATATTTAGAAGGTTTGAACCAAAAAATTGCAATTTGAGCAAATGTTCAGACCACGTGCACAGACTCCCCGCTGAAATATGTAGCATTGGAAATTTGGAATGTCAAAAGTCAAACTCTAAGGTAAAATCATAAAAGAAGAGAGATGCGGTGAGCGTGGATCGAACACGCGACCTTCAGATCTTCAGTCTGACGCTCTCCCAACTGAGCTATCCCCGCTTGTTGTGAAGGCGTCTGAATAATTTTAATTATTAGTTTAAAATACCAACCACAATCTTCCTTCTTTCATTAATCCAGTCTGTTGTTGAGAGGGCATTAGGAGTTGGAAGATGGGGCGTGGCAGGATTGAATCCTTCAAACAAGAATTCTCTTTGCGTTTGTTCTTTCTCTTTTATTAATTATCTTTTCCACTAATTAATAATTGCTGTTAATAATTAATCCATGTTTAATTAAAAAAATACAGATGAAAGATGCCAAGAATCACAAGCAATCATCGCCAATTATCCCGACCGAGTACCGGTAATCTATTCTATCAACCTTTTTCATAATAATTTTGTTCTAGTATTTGATATCAATTGAACTAATGCCTTAAATAATTGCAAGTTTATTCGTTATTTGAATTTAGAATATGCATCTTAATTATCAAAATATGGGGCAGCGTGCAAATTCAATATTGTTGACGTTAAACGCTTTTCCAAATTTGGATTTTTGTCTCTTTCTGCTTCAGTTAAAGGAAGCTTGGAGGCTTTAATTTGCTGAGTTCATCTAAAAAGGACATAGTATTTTCTTTGCGTGTATATCTGTTTTCTTATGAGACATTGCTAGGACATGTTATGTTAGGGGTAAAAGATAACCAAGATATAAGGGTCTAGAAACACTCTATGTCATAAACCTTGCTCATTGCCTGTCATCACTCCATGATGGCTCTGATTCCGACCCAATTCCCTTCTTCTGCTCAATCCTTTTACTTTTCACTTTCTTTATTGACATACGAAATGATTGGGAATGGAGTGCTTAGGATCAGCAGAATTCGAAAGCTACCGAGTGCAGAACCAACTTGTTTCACACTTGGAGAACAAGGTTTACACTCTACACTTCAATCTATGCTGAGATGGGAAGGAGAAGTGATGACAAACACAATCGTACAAGAACAAGATTGAGAAAGAAAGAGAAGAAGAGGGAGAGAAAAGAGAGAAATTGAGGAAGAAAGTATCAATTTTATACATATCAAAGTTGTATCTATTACAATACCTTTATATAGGGTTCAAACTAGTCCTTATTGAAGTAGGAAAATACGATAAAATCTTGTTTCATAAAATAAGCATCTAATTTGAAAAATAAATATCTTTTCTAAGATTCCCATCCGGGAGGAGGCAAAGACGTCTGCAGCTTTCACCGTTGATCTTCAGACTTGAACTATTGCATTTGTAATATGTCTAACTACGTGTTCAAGAGCTTTAATCTTTGCAGAAGGCAGAGTTGGTGTATACTTGATTGAATGGAAAAATAAAAAATAAAAATCCTGCACTTATTCAATTATGCTGATAAGATTGTTATAGTTGTCAAATTTTTCATGCCACCATCTACTGACTGAATTTTCATATTCCTTTCAGATTGATATCGAGTTTGTCATGCCATTATTTACATTTTCCACATTTTACAGGTGGTGGTCGAGAGGTATTCAAAAACTGACCTCCCTGAGATGGAGAAGAGAAAGTAAGATACGGGTGTTACGACCATGGCTAACTTCTGTTTGCTTTCTCGCCCTTTTGTGCCTTTGGTATTAGTTACTTCAAATCGGCAATATATCTCTGTTCTCATCTTATTTATGGCTGTTTGCGAGGAAATATGCATGTACACTCACCTTTCTTCGTAATACAGTGACAGCATGTGTTTGTGGGTGTTTTGTGTTCAATGCATCCAAAGAACAAAATATAATAGAAAACAGACAGACTAGTTAAACAGAACATCTTTCTTGATGGTATGCTTAGTCGTTTAGTTGCACTATTTTTTGTGAACAATGCTCTTCAGTGTGAAAATTATCCTGGCATCTCTTGCCAACTACATGCGGAACAATCATTGTACCAGAATTGTTTAGGACTCGTTTCACTTTTCTGTGTACTGGTGCCTTGTTCAAGAAAAAAGGCTGGCTTACAGTTCATTTATGTAAGCCTTGTGTCATTGATAATTAATGACTAGTCAGTGGATTGAAGTTCAATCCTACAATTTGTCGATGAAGATCACACTCCTTCATGAACTGAGATGTGATAGTTAAATCCTTCATTTGCTTTTGACGACAGATTCCTGGTCCCCCGAGACATGTCTGTTGGGCAATTCATTTACATTCTGAGTGGCAGGCTCCATCTGAGTCCTGGGAAAGCTCTCTTTGTATTCGTGAAAGATACCTTACCTCAAACATGTAAAATCTCTATTACCTCTCCTAGTTATCCTTATAGAAGTAGTGACATGTGGTTCCTTTATAAGGGGTGATCTGTTTATGTTGTTAATTTCTGGTTGCAGCAAGCTTTGTGGAGTCTGTATACGATTCATACAAGGATGATGATGGGTTCCTCTACATGTGTTACAGCAGCGAGAAAACCTTTGGTTGTGTTCTTAACCCAGTATGATGCCGCGACTATCTTGATTGGATAATTCTACTTGTACATTATGGCATCCATAATGGATGACATAATGTACAAGTGGCAGTACATTATTGGAGGGTGTGCTGGCCACTTGTACATTATGTCATCCATTATGGATGCCATAATGTACAAATAGCACAACCCATCTTGATTATTGTACTGTACTTGTTTTATTATCATGTGGGGATATGGGTCACTGTTTTCGTTTCTGTAAATTCACCTGTAATCAGAAGTGTTTATATCAAACGTGTGAAAATATTGTGCATCTTCTAACAATGAGGTGATGTTTCGAATAAAAGGTATGGATCGTAGTTGTTTCTGTAAATTCACCTGGAATTAGAAGCATTTATATCTACGTGAAATACGTGAAAAAAATATCCACATAAAACAGATATTTGTATGTTACCTGTGAGTTGTGTATCACGTTATTGATAAGCAATGTTTATAGTGATAGTATGGATCATTGTTGTTTTGTAAACAGAAGTTTGTCATCGTGATCGATGCACAATATAGATCGCTAATTCAACAATTAAAACTGCACAGGAAATTGAAGAAAACGCATAGCCTTTTGGGACCAAGATACATAGAAGGAAGCACTGAACGAATTGGGATGTTTATTTTCCAGTACACAAAAATAATGGGAATGAAAACCATCAAAGCTAAAGGTGACTTTCAACAATTCACAGCAAATCAGACGGCTAATCTGAGAATCATTTGAATTCATTCAAGAAACAAAAAGTTCAAGCTTCATTATAATATACAGTTTCACAAAATTAAGATGATACTGTGGCAATTCCCACATATGCAAAGCTAAGTCAACAACGCAGTGTTCAACACAGTTGAGAACACTAAAAAGCGTAGAACTGATATTTTGTCATTCTATAAATCGAGGGCAACCATCCTTGCACCTTTTAGATTGAAGACTTCAGTAGAAAAAATACACCTATACGAACAGACAGCAAAAACATGGACCTTTGTCAAAATTGGAAACCCAAGCAACATTCGACAAAAACTGTTTTACCTTGGGACTTTAAATTACAGCAGAAGCAACTCATCAGAAAAGCTAGCCCAACTTAGAAGTCATCAAACCAACAGATGGAGACTTCCAATTACTTTCAGTTAAAACTCATCTTCTTTAGCTTCAATTTTTCGTCCCTTTTGAAGTAACTGCCAAAAGCCTCTGACCTCCACCATTTCGCCAAACACCACGAACAGGCATACCTTCCAAAGCATTATCCTGCTTGTCTGAGGCTGCATTCCTCCGATTTGGGTCAGAATCTGAATCTGGATCCGAATTTTTATGATCCAAGAATGCTTCCGCCGAGCCATCACCTAGGCGGATTCTGTGGAACTTTGAGATTTTTTTCCGTTGTTTACCTTTTCCATTACCATTTCCTGAATTTTGTTTACCTTTCGTAGAGTCATTCTGGCTTTTCAGCTTTGTAGATTCGCTCGATCCACTCAATTCGGCCAGTGAGTTGTCAACCAACATGTTTGATTTGCCTTTCGGAGCTCGATACTCATCCTTAGACAACACTTCTACATCTTCTGAAGGCTTGTAGCTCGACTGCAGTTCTTTTACAGTGCTAACAAAGTTATCTGCTAAGTTATTTTTTGAAATGCTGTTTACAGAATCTAAAACTTTGCCTTTACCTTTACCTTTCTTAAAACTATTACCATCTTTCAAGCTAATACCACTACTATAACCATTCTCTCTCAAAGCATTGTATTTCATATTAGCATTGTACGTGTCAATCAACTCTCTCTGCTTCCGAGAATCAGGAAGGAGTCTAGTCAAGTCTAGAACAAGATGCGACAAACCAAACTGCTCCACACATGCTAGATATGTTTCGGTGTCCATTAAATCTTGACGAAATTCACTAGACATCATTTTAAAAGCAGTGTATTTCTCTTCGTCAAACCCTAGTGCAGCACGCATTTTCTCGACCAAAGATTTGTTTGCACTGTGAACGTCTTCCACCTTCAAAACAGCTTGGTCACTCGCAGGTTTCTTGCTAGGGTGAGCTACAGAAACTGGAGGGAAATCAGAATATGAAGAGTCAAAAGGTCCCCTCTGAGAAAGATTAGGGGCTGATGTGGAATGACCGATCCGACCCGTGTTCCCACTATTCCTGGATGAACTTAAAGAACCTGCAAATGATGAATCGTGAATTGACAAGGGTCGAGCTTGAGCAGAACTTGAATAACTAGATAGAACCGCTCCATTTTCCATTGCATGGCCAGAGCTAGATGCCGAACCAGAAGCAGAATTTATTGCAGGCCATGCATGAGGATTGACTGTTGGTTTTGCAAGCGCTGGTGCTTGTTTAGACTGGCCAGAGCTAGATGCTGACCCAGAACTAGTATTTTTTGCAGGCCATGCATTTGAAGTAATAGCTGCTCGGGTAGGGGTACGGCTCGCAGCTGACCAAGACAAAGAACTAGAGGCATTGGTTTTTTTATTGCTCTGGCGTCGGAGTTGTGCAGCCATAGTGTTCTTGTGTAAAATATCAGGTTGAGAATCTTGTTGACCACCTCCTGGAGCCATAGAGAGAGGAGGAAACAAAGACTCTTTGAGTGTAGAATTTCTTGCTCTCTGTGACACGGCTTGAAGGTATCTTGAAGTTGGCTCAGCGTCAGTGGTAGCTAAAGATTCAATGAGAGACTCAACATCACTAATGTCTCCATGATCAGCAACTGTATTGGAACTAGACAATGCGAGATGAAATCTACTACCATCGGAACTGGCTGTCTGTAGACTTGATTGGATTGCCATAGAGAGTTCATTATCAGAAGTATCACGATGGAAGATCCGTCCCCTTCCACGACGATTATCTTGTTCATTACTTCGCCGATATCGAAAACTGATAGGTATCTGCGCAAGGATAAACCAAGACAGCACGTTTTAATACTCATGTAATCAAGAGAAAAATGAAAGATAAATTCAGCGTAAGGGGTTGGCTCTAAATGAATAACGCAGTAGTTACTAGTTAGACAAAGGGGGTGGCGGTTAATTAAGTTGGATAAAGCTACCTGAAGAGCAGCACTGCGCTGTGAACGAGACATACGACCTCCGTGCTCTAAAGCGTTGTGCTTCTGAAAATCGAACAAGCCAAAAAATCAAGAAATTGCTATACACCAGAAAATGTAGGAATACTAGATAGATTATAGAGGTCCTTGTCCATGCAAGGCTCAAACAACTAACATAGTAATCTTCAAGCATGATTGTTAACAAAAATGGATTTGCTAGATTTGCTGACCTTCAATTCAGGTTCAAACTGGAAGACAACAAACTTTTTAGTGAGGCATGCCTCATCCTCACACAAGAAATGATCTCGGCGGAAGTGCACCTGAAAAAGAAAAAGAAAATTTCTTTCAGATTAACAAATTAAGCCCCTGTTTAATGGTAATTATTTCCCAAAAACGATGTTTTCAATAGTGATTTTTTTGGAGAATGTATGATTAAAAGTCGGGAAAAGTTTTGAGTTTACGTGTAAAGTATTTTATTACGCGAATGTGTAGTTGAAAATGAGTACGAGAATTAAAGAGTTTTGTTTTAAAGGGAGACAAACAAGGGCTAAGGAAGCAAGTATGAAGATTTCCAGAAACTGCCATGTAGTAAACTCTAACCTCCAAGTCATCATAATTCTTGTAATACTCAAATTGTCCTGGATTCTGCCTGCAAGAAACAGCGTAGAATTCCAATAAATTCTACACGTGTTGATAAAACCCAATCAATAGTACTTCTAAGTAGAAGCCCAGAAATCACCTTTGGCAGATATGACAAGTGTAATGTTCAGTGGACATGTGTGTGTACAGCTCATTATCCCCATAAAAAGGGGTCTTGCAGAATTCACACATAGGATGCCCCATGAAACCACCTCTTTCACTTTCAGTTCCATCCACCTCAGAATCGCCAGTCTTTATATGCTGACTAAGTTGTGCTCTAGTGTATAACTTTTGCTCACATATAAAAACCTGATTGAATCAAAA
Organism: Fraxinus americana; assembly: GCA_035079005.1. Taxonomy (NCBI): domain Eukaryota; kingdom Viridiplantae; phylum Streptophyta; class Magnoliopsida; order Lamiales; family Oleaceae; genus Fraxinus; species Fraxinus americana. Next base: position 31,168,564 of record CM068710.1, on the reverse strand, counting down.
GCAGCTTATCAGGTCTTCTAGCCAAACTTATAATATATTGACAGAGTTAGAGGAAAACTATAGGATTACTAAAGGGAGAAAAAAAAACCAAAGGGGATATACATCATCTAATGGAAAAATTGAAGCTCAGAATGCAACATGCAGAGAGCTGTAGTCAGCTGCATTTGTATCAAAATACAGTCAAGATAATCCTCTATACTAAGGAAAATACATTCAGCTGATGTCCTTGCATATAACAGGGAAAATAAATTATTAGTTTCTGATAGTTATCAGACAAATTCTATTATCGATTGTGTGAGTTTCCACTTTCCATCTTCCACATAAAATGTGGCATGTTGACCAATGCAAACATCTCATGTGGAAATTACTTTAAAATCACACGGGCTAATATACAATATATATTACAGCTTTATATGCATATGAGAATTGACACAATTAATCTAGATATATTTTCCAATTTTAGAAGGCCAGATTTGGTCAATCATGAAGGTAAACATAGAAACAGAACTTAAATTTCATTCCTTTATCAAAAAAAGTGTCCCTCAGTTTTAGATCTACATTTATACCATTTTAGATGGCTATCTAGACAAACATCAAAAAACACTAAACAATAGAAGTCTGCATAGTAACAGATGATTCTTATAATGCAGAAAAAACTAGTAAAATGGATAAATCTATGGAATGGGGTAAAAGAAAAAAAAAATACCTTCCTTCCTTCCAAGCACAAGCTGCACATGATGAGCTTATGCTTGTGAAACAAATGACCTTTGAGCTGTTCAATGTTCCGAAACTTTGGCTTTCTCCTGGATCCATCCTCGGTCTGTCCCTCCATATTATCACATACACTGCAAGAAAGCCTGCACATGGCCTTGATCATATTGTAGTGATCCGAATCGTCAAAAAATGCCTGTGTGTCCTCATGGTACCAGTATTTCCCCACTCTACCTTCTTTAACTTCCAATGAAAATACTGAAAAATCGCTTATCGCATTTGTGTAATCTCCTAGGGCCTAATTGCACCCAAGAAAAACAAGAAAAATTATTTAATTTTCATCTATCATTCTAAAATCTTCAATCAATCGACAAGCACTTTCCAATTTCCGAAACTAGGTACTTTCAATTAATTTCTAAAAAAATTTCACACGAAGCCCCACTTTTACAAGATAATTATGAAATCCTAATTTTACCAATCCTATTACCTCGCTCGTCAAATTCAAACATTTTACAAAAATTGAAGCAAAAAATGCTATAATTAATAAAGAAAGATTGTTTTGTTGGTGCTCACCTTAGTAACAAAGACGACGTTTGACTCGGTCTTGCAAATACAGCAGCGGCGATCGTCGCAGATGAATCGGAGGCGAGCGACACAAGTTGAGCAGACATCTTTGTGGCCGCACTCCCCGTACGCCACCCACTCCAACACCTCCGCACACACCGCACAGCTATCGTCCATCGCCATTGTTCTCTTGTCTAAGATTGATTCAGAATTGAAATCGAATGTGGATTGCGCCAACGAATGGGACAACAGGATTATATAGGGTTTCTGGATGGTCAGAAACTCAAAATAAAATGATAAAAAAAAAATAGCTAAAACAATTCATATGATATAATTACGTGTAATGCTATTCATCCCACACATTTCTACTTTGAGTTGAGCTTGACATTAAATGATAAATTCAATTAGATATAAAGTCACATTTTTATCAATTACACATTTTTTAATAATATAATATTACACGTAAATTTAAACTTTTCATTCTTTTTTAACCACGTTCCCCAAAAAATTATTATTTCAAAATTCATTTTTCCTAAATTCTCCCTCTAATGGGGGCCAAACAAGGGCAAACTCGTGTTTGATAAGTCAAAGCCAATAATTAATTTTAATTACATATTTAAGAATAATGTTAAGTATCCTTTGTAACCCCAGTTTAGGTAGCATTAGATGACAGGTGAAATGAAGATGAAATTAAATGAGTAATTTAATTTCACTTATCATTTAATGTCTCATTGTCGTCATCTAAATTGTGATTGCAATTTCAGTAGGACTAAATAGCATTATTCCATATGTTATGGCAATCTTGCTACATTGTCAAAAAATCTTACCATTTTGGCTGACATAATGACGCATGGTGTCTCTCATTAGACAATTTAAAAAAACAAATAATTTTTCCATCAATCGTTCGTTGTCACTAATGCATATGTCATCTAAAGTGGTTGACAAGAAAGCATTATTCATCGTATATATCCCATAACTTTTTAGCAATATATTCATCAACTTATATCCAAAGGATCAAATCTAATAAAAATGAAAAATAGTGGTGGCAATCGAGCCGAGCGGCTCGGCCGCTCGGCTCGTACTGTAGCGGCCCACAAGCCCGAGCACGAGCCGAGCAGGCCGGCTCGGTAGGCGAGCCGAGCTGCTCGGCTTGTTTTTGACGAGCGGCTCGTTCAATTTTTTTTTTAATTTTTTATAAGAATGATAGTTAAAAAAAAAATTCAAAAAAAGCGAGCCCGAGCCGAATAGCTCGGCTCGGCTCGCTACAGTACGAGCTCGTGGGCCGAGCCGAGCTCGCCCACGAGCAAACGAGCCGAGCACAAGCTCGGCTCGTTTTATAACGAGCCACGAGCTCGAGCTCGTGGGCAGCGAGCCGAGCCGGCTCGGCTCGGCTCGTTTGCCACCCCTACCATTATCCATCATATCAAGCCATCAATTTTGAATTTTTATCTTTTTTGTGGGCCCAATAACGACTATATGCTCCATTCTCATTTTAAAATAATAAGAATCAAACGGGCCATAGATTCAATTTTGAAAGACCGTTGGGGTGGGGTTGGCTTCAGTTTTTGATGCTACCCAAATGGAACCGAACCATATTGATTAGTCAGTTTGATCGACTTTCATATTTAACTCGTGAAAAAATAGTCTACCCTGAATCCTTAATGTTTAAATTAGAGAAGTAAGCTGATTATTCAAAATGTCTGAAAATTGGATATTTAAGAATTTTATTAATTTAAGTAATTGGAAATTTTGTTTTAATTCTTTATTATCTTTCCTGATAATGTGTTATAAATTATAATTACGGCAATTTAACACAATAAGAGCGTGTTAGGGAGCAATTTTTGTGGGATTTTAATCAAAATTATAGCCGTTATAGTCAACCTGTGGGCCCCACCCGTGATAGGGAAAGTCAAAAAATGGTGACTGATTTGATAGTTAACTGCCAGAATTTTGATTAAAAATTCTCTCAAACAGGGCCTAAAATCCTTTTTAACTAGATACAAGAAGAGTTACACTTGAAATAATTCATTTTCACGGTCAGAGAGGGGTGCAAATTTTATATTGATTATATTCTAGCCGTCATCACTATTCATGTTTGAAGCAACATATACGAGGAAGAAGGTGACAAAATTTGTTGTCTCATCCGAATCAAGCATTCGGTACGTTATAGGTCACGAAACATGATTGTGATGCTAGTTTCGGGAAAAAAAAAAGTCACACGACACAAAAATTCAATTATCTATTCAATTGTGATGGATGATCGATAAATATAGTTCAACAATAATTGTTTGGCACTTCAGCCAAATTTGAGATTTTTACATTCTCGATTCAGATGCAGCGTGGATGATTTGATATATTTTGAACGATGAAAAATTCCTAGTTAGCTATTCAATTTAAGACTCTATTTGACAATTCAACTTTCTTATTTTCAATCATACATCCACACAATAAAATATTTTTCACATAAATTAAAAAAAAGTTTTCCTATTTTTTAGCCACGTATTCTTCTGAAAATCACTATTAAAAATATTATTTTTTCTAAATAATGATTGTCAAACATGGACTAAATGAGTTGAGTATTGGGTTTAACTCAATTTGGTCTAATATGAACAGTATTTTTAATTGATGTGTTTAGTTTTATTGAATTGGATAAAACTTAAATTAATTTAATTTCAAATTTATTTTTTATAAACGATTCAACGGTTAGGAAATCTAAACCAAATTGATTTACTTCTAAATCAAAATATAGACGAATACCAAACCTATAACTTCAAAAAATTGGTTTAGGCTCAAGTTTGTGATTTTGTGACTGACAATTTCGTTGTTCCAACTATATTAAAAGCTATAATCAATGTTAGGGAAAAATTTATAAATAAAAGGTTAAGTTTCACCCATTTCAAATTTGAAAACATAAGATTTAAAATTTCAAATGTTAGAATTTTTTAAATTTTATTTATAAATTAAATAATTAAATATATCAATGTCACAATTCTATATAATTTGGTTACAAATTATAAATTACTTAGTAACAAATTATTTCTTGATCACAAATAAAAAATTTTATGGGTCACAGACTCACAAATTACTGTACAATCACAAATCGAAAATTTGATAGATCACAATTTTTTCGTCGGTCACAAATTTATAAAATTAATAAGTCACATATTATTCATTGGTCACAAATTACAAATTTTATATATAAAAATTTATTTTAAAGTCACAATTCAAAAATTTTATAGGTCACGATTTGATCATCGGTCACAAATCACAAATATTATAAGTCACAACTATTAACAATTTTTTAGATTACACTATTTTTTTGTCACAATTTATCTTTTTCGATAGTCGAATATTGTTTATCGATCACAAATTAATCAATTTAATGGTCACAATCAACCAAATAATTTAGTGATCACCACTAACACTTGTGATCGCCTCACCACTGCCACAAACAACATAGCAACTGAAACCCCGTCGACGGAACCACTTACCACCACTTCCCTGCAACAGACCATCATCTAAAAAATACTGATATTAACATGACCACCACTACCTATCCACAATCACCACACTACCACTAAAACCACAGAATCTCCACCACCACCCCATCCTACAACAAAAAAAAAAAAAAATCCCCAACTCTACAATCATCGCCACCTTCGTTGCAACACAGATCTACCACCACTACTGCGCACTACATAGATCCACCACCACCATTGCGCACTACATATATCCACCACTGCACACCATACCACCCACAGCACACCACCACCATCTTCTCTTTCTCTATCTCTATCTCCATCTCCATCTCCATCTCCATCTCCATCTCCATTTACACAACACCTAACCACCACTTTACCACAGATCCATCACCACGCTCACAACATACCACCACCGCACATTGCACCACCCACAATACACCACCACCACCATTTACACAGCCCCACACGTCTCGACAGAAAGAAAATGGAGAATGGGAGGATGGTGAAGAAAGGGAGAGCAGTGGCAAGTTCCACTTTGAGCGTCAGCGTCGCGAGACGATCGTGCAGCGGTGTTGCTGTAGCTGTAAGGCACTGTTGCGCCGATAGTGTGTGGCTTACTGGTTGGTCGCCGGAGCAACCTGTCTTTTCCTTGTTGAAGTTGGAGCCGCCGAAGGGAGGGAGGGGAGAAGGATGAAGATGTGGGTAATAATTTGGGATTTTGAGATTTTTAGGGTTTGAGTAGTATTAAAGATTTGAATTAATATTTGATTTTTATATAAATAGATTTTATCTCATTTTTGAAATTGAATCTTTAAAATTCAGGTTTTGTGTAATTTCCACTAAGGGAAGAATTCATAAATCAGAGTTTAAGTTTCAACAATTCAAAATTCAGGTTTTAAATTTATAAAATAAAAAAAGCGGGTATTTAGCTAATTAATTAAAAATACTCATTATTTAAATATAATAAACTCAATAAATTAATTTACTAAATATATATTTTACCAATTAATGGCCCCATTTGCTCATGATTAAAATTTTAATCTAAATTAAAATCAAACAATCAATATCAATCACATCTTTTATGAGTTCCACAACTTTTCAATCACACATTTCAAAAATTTATATCACAGACTACTAAAAATCTAATTTGAATCTCCACCAAACACCCCCATTGTAAGGACACAATTATATGCAATTTGGTCACAATTATCTAATTAATTAATCAAAAATTAATTTTCAGTCGCAATTTATCAAATTATTGGTCACAAATTTTTTCTCAGACACAAATAATTTTTTTTATAAGTCACGGATTACTTTTCGAACACAAATCAAAATTTCATAGGTCACATATTATTCATTGGTCACTAGTAGAAAATTTTATTGGTCACAACTTATTTATTAATTGCAAATCGATCACAATTTACTTAATTATTGGTCACGACTTGTTTTTTGTCACAAATCAAGAATTTTATAGGTCACAGGTTATTTCTCGATCACGAATCAAAAATGTTATAAGTCAAATTATTCATCAATTACAAAATTAAATTTTTTATTTGTGACTACTTAAGAAATTGTGAGTCACAAGCACATTTTTAGGTCACATATTATTTATTTGTCAAAAATTAACCAATTATTGGTTACGATCAACCAAATAATTGGTCACAGACACCCACCTCATCTCATCCCACCCACGACCATCGCCATGACCACCGTCGTCGTCGCCACCACGACCACCACCACTACGACCATCGCACACAACACCGTTGTCAAACACCACCACTGCACAACACTTGCAATCACCACCTCAACACTGCCTCCAGCAGCACAACTGCCACCGTCGTCATTAGAATCGCCACTACAACCTTAAACAAATCAACACCATCGCCAACTCGCCATTAGAACCACGTCATGTCAGATCTACCACCACCACTACCACCACCACAATTGCAAACAAATCACACATGATAGAAAAACACAACCACCACCACGTTATGCCAGATCCACCACCACCACCCCACATCCACAACACAACCACCAAATAGAAATCCACCATCAGTAGCCAATCCACCACCACTTCACCTCCACAGCACAACCACCAAATCAAGACATAGAGCACACCATCGCCATTGTTAAATCCATCACTACCAACTCTAGATCACCACCAGCACGATCCACCACCACCACTAAAACCACCCAAACATCACATCCACCGCACTACACGGCACCACACCACTCATCCGATTGCCGCACTGCACCGTACACCTCCACCGTACCAAAGCACATCACCGTACACAGCACCCGATCTCCGTTCCTACCACACACCGCACACCTCCACCACCGAACAGTCAATCACCACCACTTAAAACTAAAAAAAGAGGAATAAGGATGAATTTGCACCGTGCGGCGATGAGCGAAGTGGATTTGCATCAACGCGATGAGCGCAGCGACGTCGTCGACAGAGATGGGAGGCGTCATTGGTGAAGGTTGGGAGAGAGAGAAGAGAGAAGGCGGAGAAGATGGAGAGAGAAAGAAAATGAAAATGATTTATAGGGTTTGTGATGAAATTGATTAGGATTTGGGATGAAAATTGTATAATTAATATTTAAAATTAAAAATGAAATATCTGATTTTTGAAAAGTGAAACTTCCTACTTGATTTTTGAAAATTGTTCTTGAGAGGTAGGGTTTTGTGCAATTTTCACTTCCACTAAACATTACCCAGGCCTGGCCCAATTGTGTGGCCCAACGTAGCCGATAACCTACCCAGTTGCAGCTCTCTCAGAAAGCCCTAATATTTTAGGAGATCTCCTCCTTGCCAACCTTTATCCAGCCGTGACTCTGTAGAGAGACAGAGCGAGACACCCAAAAACCCTAGCATCGGAATTTCTTCAAGCAAGCCGCCAAAATGCAGATATTCGTGAAAACCCTCACGGGGAAAACCATAACCCTGGAGGTGGAATCCTCCGATACCATTGACAATGTCAAGGCTAAGATCCAGGATAAGGAGGGCATCCCACCGGACCAGCAGCGTCTAATATTCGCCGGGAAACAGCTTGAAGACGGTCGTACACTCGCCGACTATAATATCCAGAAGGAGTCCACTCTCCACCTCGTCCTCCGCCTCCGCGGTGGCGCTAAGAAGCGCAAGAAGAAGACCTACACTAAGCCGAAGAAGATTAAGCACAAGAAGAAGAAGGTCAAGCTCGCCGTACTTCAGTTCTACAAGGTCGAGGATTCTGGCAAGGTACAGAGACTGCGTAAGGAGTGCCCCAATGCTGAATGTGGCGCCGGAACTTTTATGGCTAACCATTTTGATCGTCACTATTGCGGTAAGTGTGGCCTCACCTATGTCTACAATAAGGATGGCGGCGACTGAGTATGAATGTTAGTCGAGGGATTCATATTACCTTTTTTTTTTTCCTGTTTTAATCGTCGTTTGTGAATGATTATTATGATTTAGGGTTTTGGAATTTGATTTCAGATGAATTTTGGTTAAGAAAATACTTGGAATTTTGTTTAATCTAATTTACAGTTACTGCTGCTATTAGATTATACTTATGTTTTATCAGTTGATGGATTTCTGAAGGCGTCTTAGATAATATTATTTGTCAAGAAGTATACCATGTTACTGCCTTCACACTCTAATTGATTCGCAGAGAGGAAAACTTATGCTCACTATTGCAGTTGTTTTTAGTTATGAGCTTCTCCGCCTTATAATGCTTTGCATTTATTTATGCTTGTCATTATCTTTATAATTTTTGAGTTCTAAAGAGGACCAAAATTTTGAATGGGTCTTATTACATCATATTTGGTCTCTTCTCGCTAGTTTTTCTACGAGTCTAGAGTGTAGTTATTGATATAGGGCAATTGAAGTCTTCCGTGATCATTTGTTGTGGCAATTACTGCATACTAGTTACCATTTTCAGAAACTTTTAATAGAGACCGTTGTATAAATTAGCGCACTTGGTATCTTTGCTAAGATAACATGAGATCAATTAAGTGACCGAGGCAAGTTGTCTAGTTAATGGGTTCAGAGGCCTGGCTGCTAGCACGGTCGGTTGGTTACTTCAATTAGTTGAAACGTTTGATCAAATATCACACTTGAGCTAGTTTCAGTGTTTTGTAGTAGACCTGCTACAGCATATTAGGGAGCCAGATAGGTTAAAGAGAAGTCGCACTTGAGCTTTAACGTTGCGTCCAACTAGTTAATGGCTAAGTACATCTGTAATTATGCCTCTCTTTGATTAATGGGTAGGATGTTATATCTCATTGGGTGAACAGTGGATTCCATCTCTTAGATGCCATCTTTCAATCTATATTAGATATATTTCTTCTTTCGTAAGAGACCCGTTAAAAGGTCGTTCTAGATGTAAAGCTCAAACTTGCACACAAATATTTTCCTCTGACAGATCTTGTACTTGTTTTTAATGGGAATAAGGGCTAGAGGTAAAATATTGAGGGTTAATACATTGGCATTCAGGACCATTCTCCCCTACTCTGCTGCAGACCCATGAGGTGAGGTGAGGTGAGGTGAGGTGGTGGTGGTGTGGTGAGGTGGGGAGATTGAGGGAAATAGATTCTTACAAGGCAGTTGATTGAAGTGTCAAGGAGAAGAAGTACAGAATTTAGAGTATGCATACCACCCATCAATTGTAAAACATATAGCAGATGTTAGCACCCTTAAGGGCCTTAACAAAGTGAGCATTACCAAAAGTCCCTATTCAGCTGCTAAAAATGGAAACCCGAAGAAACATGTCGAAAGAGAAGACAATACGTACCAGATTCACTTGTAGATGCACATTTGACAGAAATGGCGCTGTAATGGACCAAAATGTAATATCAGTCTGAATGACAGCTCCGGCACAAGTCTGATATGAAGTTTGCATAAGGTATTACTCAATATATTAACATTCAAGAACTTACTCGGTGTACTACACATAGATAGATGCATCGTAGTAAAGCATGTCATAGCCAAAAATCCGCAAAGAATAGACAATGATGCAAAACGAAGTCCAAGCAGCCAGATGAGGTGCAACCCTTTCCAACAAGTGCTCCATGGCTGAGAGGACCTCAAATTTTCTGTAGGCTGCTTCCCAATTAACAGGCTCTCATAATTGCTGGTTTTGTTGTCAAATACTTCCTTTCTCCATAGCACATAGAGGGCAACGATGAAGGCCACACCCACTATTCCGAAACAAGTGTAATCGTACCAATATCCCACCACAAGCCCCATTCTTGGATACCTTCTTGCTCAGTTATACTTTATTGTGTTTACATATTTGCATAATCCTCGAATAACTTCTTGCTTAGTTATACTTTATTGTGCGTGTATATATTTGCATATGAGGTAGTTTTAAGTAGTTTCTGGTATATAGCTGGAGACTAACGGGTTCATGCTGGCTCGTGGGACTGGTAGTTTAGAACTGAGATTAATTATGTATGTACGTGAGACATGGATTGTTTTTAGTGTGTATATATTTTTAGCGACCAATATTTCCTAAATACATTTTTCTTTTATCTTATTTTCAATTACACATTTTTCAATAAAATAATATTACACACAAATCCAAAATTTTTTCTTATGTTTCAACTACACATTCTCCATCAAAATACTATTCTATAATTCATTTTTATCACAAAAATGGGGCTCAAACAGGATTGGGATTTTCCTCTTATACTTTTAGGAACGGATCTCGGTCCGGACGTAAAAAAAATTAAAATGTACACATAAATTTTTTTTACATAATCTTTCTTAACCATTCTTTTTTTCTTATAATTATTTTCAACTATTCATTTCCATGAGAAAATATTCTTCACATAAAACTCAAATTTTTTCTCTAATTTTTAATCACACATTTTTCAAAAAATTATTATTTAAAAGCTCATTCTTCCTAAAGATGATTATCAAACGGAGCCTAAGATTATTAAGGGGTCCGTTTAGTCTGCGTTTAAGTTTCTATTTTGAAAGTTTGTTTTATATATATATATATATATATATATATATTTTATTTATTTATTTATTTATTTTTCGGTGGTAAGTTGGTGAATGTTATAGTGTTTTTTCCGGCTACAAAAATTAAATAAAAACAAATAATAAATTAAGGAGGCAAAATACAGGAAAAATGATAAAAATTAGTAATGTAGATTGAGAATTTTTATGTGTTCATTTAAATAGATTTTCTAATTTTTATTTAAATAATTAATAAGAGTTTTAATTATTTTTATTTTTTATTTTTTTAAAATTTAGAATTTTATTTTTTCAAATTTATGTTTTTAGAATTTAATTTTTCATTTTTGAAGAAATTAAATTTTCTAGAATTTTGTAATTTTATATTTTTGTTACTTATTTTTAATTTTATTTAACTTTCAAAGTTATAATGCTCCTAATTGGCAATTACATATACTCTAATGAAGTATATGAATTAACCACCCTTTATTTCAATTAGAAAACAAATTTATCAACTTTTCAACAATTCATAATAATTTAAGAACACTTTAAATATGTTAAGGTACACAATAGAAGCATGTAAATGAAAATACGATATTGAGCTTAGTTGAGCAGAGCACGAGCTAGCTCGCCTGAAAATTTTTGGACCCTGCTCGCACGTAATTTTTTAAAAAAATTGATTTATTTTTTACTTTAAGGGTGCACCCAGCACACCAGATTAGACTAGCTAACTAAAAGAAAATAAGCAAGAATTTTTTTACAATACATATAGTGAGTGAATATGAAAGCAAAAGCCTTCAAACCTTGACAATTGGCTATGACAATTCAGTAGTCTTCATGCTCAAAATGGACTTCTACAGAGTGAATTCACTACCGGCCAACCAATTGTTATGTAAAGATACCATTCGGGCTAGCGGTTGCAAGGCCCCGAATGTGTGCCTCCAACCAGCATCGAGCACAATCATGTCTCAACAATAAATCATCTTTTAATTTTGATGGATAGTATAATGATTACAACGAAAACCACCAACAACGTTAGATTATACATTATTTTTTATTTTTTTAACCGACTAGAGATGAAAACATTATAAAGCTTTTGTGACTAAATGAGTTATGGAAAATGTTGGAATTGTGATGCCATTTGTGACATTAGCTTTCTAACTAGTTTTTGGGGCAATGATGAAAATGGGCCAAGCCCAAAAGCTGTTGAAATGTTTTTCTGGAAAACATTGCCCAATAACTCAGTTAAGAATCAGGCCCATAACCCGAGCCCAAAAGGAATAATCAAGTTCGTTTCTCTGGACCGTCGGATGAAATCTGATCTAACGGTGGATGGCTTAATCTATATATGCTGGTTGACTGTTCATTTTTGTGAGAATTCCTTTCACCCCGTTCATTGCTTTGTGCGAGAAACTATTCTAGAGAGTTCTTCCTGCCTTTGTGTCTTCGTGTTCTGCACTGTAATTACATACAGTTTACTGCCTTTGTGGATGGATTGAAACATTTGGTTTCTAATCCTTGTTCTGTGTGATATTGCCTTTGTAGTTGAGGGTGTTTGGAGGAGTAGATCGTTTCGTTCAAATGTGTCCATTGAAGTAGCTTCTTGGATTATTTCCTTAGGGCTTTGGGTAGTTTGCGGCTGGTTTGAGATTGTACAGACGGGTACAATGTCTATGTAAAAATTCTGAGCCCATTGTAACTTTCGGATTTTCTTTGTGTAAATCTGATTTCGAACATTCTTGGTGAATATATTTCTGCTTCCGTTTGGTATATTCCTTACAAAAAAGTTTTATGACCAACTTGAAATTTGTTACAAACTTTAATGACTATTGACGAAATTAGCTCAATAAGTAATATAGTTTAAGCTTACTTGGGAGAATAAGGAGATGTTCTCTTTGTGTTTTAATTTTGTGTTTTGAGTTTTGAATTCATTTTGTGCTTTTGAGTGTCTGTTTTAAAATTTCTGAAAATGCGTTCTTTTTGTCATTTTGAAAAACTGTTTTCAAAAACAAAAAAATGGAAAACGCATTTATTTTGAAATTTTGAGAATTTTTTTAATAATATTTTATTCAAAAAATCTGATTATTACATAAATTTTAATGGATTAATGTTAATATATTATTAAATAACATATAAATTTTGTAGTTGGTGAAACTTCATTAAATCATCAAAATTTGCATCAAACTCATCCATTAATAACAAATCATCATCACTTGAATCTTCATCAATAGAATCGTCGACATACCCCCATGTTTGACTAATCCATTATCTGATTTTTCTCTTAAAACTTCAGCATAACAAGAAATATGTGATGATCAAGAAGAGTTAATGGGAATCAACAAGTGCAGGGGAAATTATGAAAATATAAGTTCGAGGATTTTGAGATTATTAGTCGGAGATACAAGATGATGAGTGCTGAAATCACAGGTATACCGGTCTACCCCCTCCGGGTGGCTTTTGCTGTAGGTTCACTCACAAACAAAAATCACTCAAAGTTCAGAAATAGCTCATACACCAATAGAATTCTTTCTGGCATTTTCAGGAGTATAATGTAAAGAGCAAAGGGCTATAAACAACACTGGTGATGCATTTTTTGAAGGAATTTCATCTTTTTCAATAACAATAAATTGATTTTTATAACCATGGTCAATAAATTGGCTTCGGAGGGTTGCCCCTGATCGTCATATTAGAACAGCAGAGATGGACAAAGTATACTGATTAAAGCATTGAGTAACAACTTTCTGGTAATGCCATGCTAAACATGGATTAAAACACTTAATTCGAGACCAAAAAGACAGCAAAAACAGTTAAAATATGAGGATGGCAAAAAATCAATAAACTACTACGATGTGTGCCCCTTCTCTGCAGCAGCTTCAAAGGTCTCACCATCAACAAGGTCAGGCACCTCATCCACATCGTCTTTCCGTTCCAAAGTAGCACCAGCACCAGGCACCTGCTTCTGGAACTGCTCTGCCAATTTCTTCAATAATAAAGAAATTTATTAAACTGGTTGCTTTGTTCTCTATGTTCAAAAGACTTCCAATCTGCTAGTTGCTTTCACCTCTATGTACAAAGATTTGAATCAACTGCACAACTTCAAAAAACAACGTTCTACACAAGGTTAAAACCTGACTCAAAAAGGAAGAAAATGAGACATTCTATGTTGAAACTGGACATATATTTTCTTGCAGGAGTTTCACAACTCAATGATGACTCTAACTGCTAAAAATAGTTTGGTTTAGACTAACTGTTTTAAGGGTTGGAATGACAATATGTCAAAAACCGTCAATATTGAACCGCTTATGCCTCTAGATCAACTGTGTGTTAGCTTCATATTTTAAAGCACGCCAATAGCCCGGGAAACGATACATGCACATGCAGAATAAATAAACGTTTACAGGGATAATTCATATTTCATACATTGACCTTCATAGTTGTCCCTACTTAGAATGTCTTGACCCAAGCAAAAAAGTCAGAATGTCCTTTAAGCATATTGAACACAAAACTTTACTTCATAAGCAAGTTTACCAATTAGTAAATAAGTTAGATAATATATTTATTGATCAAATTTGGAAATAAGTTACTTATTTTGTTACTTCCGAACTTTTTTTACTTAAAAGTAAGAAACGAGTAATATATCCTAACGTTTTTGCAGACTAAAAGATATTTAAAAGAAACTTTTAAATTTTTTAAAGCAAAAATCATGAAATTTGATGAGAACTGAAATTGATTACCTGTTCCAGGATCCAAAAAACAAGTGTGAATTTACGTAGAAATTGTATCAGTTCTTGACAATATATAGTCAATGTCCTTCTGTAAATAACAGAGATAACCTATTAGTGATACAAATATATAGCTTTTTTTGTATAAATTTGCATGAACAAACTAGAAGATGGAGATGGAGATTTGAAAGAGGCTTTTGATGTGTTTGATGGGAATGAAGATGGGCTAATAACATTGAATTGGTGGACTGAAGTCAGTTGGATAGCAATTATTCCTACTTCTCTCCACCAACGTTCATAGGAAGACCCAAGAAAAACAGTTCTCTTCATCTGTTTCTGCCTTTGTCCCCGCCTCCTGTGTCTCCTCAGCCTACACCCTCTCCACCGCCGACCAATATACAGCCTACATCTTCTAGTCCTCCACCACCATCTATCCCTTATTCAAGTTCACCTCTGTTAGCCCAAGAATAACTAACCAAGAAGGGGGTGAATTGGTTATTAAAACTTTTTCGTTAATCACTCAAGATTTTAATAAGTGAGCATGCAAATGATAGAGAATAGTCTAAACACAAGTAAACACGTAAATGGAACAATGTAAATTTGCGCGAAGTAAATGCGTTAAGTAAAAGGGATAGAGAATGCAAACGATATGTTATGGAGGTTCGATCCAATCCAATGATCTACGTCCCCCGTTACCAAACTCTCCGTCACGAGTAAGGCCAAATGCACTATAATGGTAACTTACAACAAGGAGTACCAATCCTTAAGTGACTTACAACAAGGAGCACTTATCCTTAGGTGACTTACAACGAGGAGCACCTATCCTTATAATCGAGTTTTCACAAGGCTCTCGAAATCGTCAAGAAATAAGTGATAATTTTACAATGAAGAAACTCTCTTAACAAATGATATACTCAAGTTAAGTATTTGAGAGTTAGGTAAACACTTCAATAGATAACAAATAATGAAGCTCAAGTGTTGATGTTGTAAACTTTAATGAATGATGGATGATGAAATAGTTTGTATCTTTGTATCAAAATTTCCAACCAATGATCTCTCTTAACAAATAATACAAGTTAAGTATGAAAGAGATTTTACACTTTAATAAAAACGTTGGCAAAGAAAACTTCTACAAAAAATGAAGAATAGATGAGATTGTGAGAAGTTCTTTGCAAAATAGAATTCTTGATAAAATGGATAAAAATAGGTTGGAACAATCAAGAAATTCTTTATAATAAATGAAATAGAATTTATACTCAAGTAAACTCAACGATATCTCAATAAAAAAGCTCTCAAAAATCTCTTCTAAATTGTTGAAAATGAATGGAGAATAGATGGATATTTATAGAGCTAAAAAGGAGGCTTGCAGGCACTTTCGGTTGATGAACAGTACATTTCGGTCGACCAAAGTGTCAATGTAGCCGTTTGAAAATCCATCCGTTGGAAATCCGACCGTTGACGTTTCAGTCGACCGAAATGTTTCGGTCGACCGAAGTAAACAGGCCGGACAACTTTTAGTATTTTGATCATATCCGATTAAGGTGATTCAAAATAGGTTGGAAAGCTAACTCAAAGGACTACAACTTTTCTTCAGAAATCATCTTCAAATTAGATCATCTTCCGTGTCAAATATCTTTCCTAATATGAGATTGAAAACCGAAGTATAACTTTTTGATTGAAAGTTGAAGTGTGATCTTTTGAGGGACGTTTGAAAATGATTTTTCAAGGTTTTTGATATATTACAAATGTTAATTTTCCAAAATCGTTTTTATGTCAAACCAATTTATGCAAGTGATGAATCTATGAGAAATACTTGAGCTTTATGTACTTGCTAAATATTGACGAGTTATACCTTTTCATACATAAATGAGGTTCGATAAATAACTCTATCTTCAATATTCTTGATCTCTTCGAGCCTCTATTTAACTTGTATCTTGATTTGCAATTTTGTTAAATTCCAATTTGATTGTTGCATGCAAATCACTATTGTCTCGAATGATTTGTCTTGAATGCTCGTTTAACCTTCACTTGTATTTCATTTGAGTGTGAATAATAATCTTTATAACTTTGAAAGCTTAAACACTCAATTCAATTTGTTAGTAAACAAGATGGACTTGTTTGTTATAATCAAAACATTAAGATCATGATCAACCATAGGTCAACAACCTCCACCTCTGCTTAACCCACCAGCTACCTCACCGGCCCCACCTACATCTAATCCTCCAACTAGCTCACCACATCTACTACCCAGTGCCCCTGCAAGTTCACCACCATCTCCATCAAAAAAGCCACCAATAAATTCACCTCCACCACCTGCGAATTCACTGCCCCCACAATTATCCAACCCACCTTAGTAGTAAAAGCAAAACTTTGTGATTAGAGCATCATTAATTAAATTATTTTACTCCCAACAAAGTAAAAAACACAGTCACGCAAAATCTGACCCAAAAAAAATAATTTCCAACAACAACCACAGACCGCAAACAATATAGCAAGCAAAGAACCAGAGGAAAACCTGATTAAAAAGGCCCATGTAGAAAACTCGCAGATTTGGCAGGGGGAGCTGTTCGATTTTCAGTTTCTGAGAGAGGAAATCGGAAGAGAGGGAAATGAGAGAGGAAAGGATTTCATTTCCCGTGTTTTGGTGTTTTGGAAAAGCTACTGTGTTTTTGCTTGTTTTGGCTTCAGATTTTTCAAAACGGGCTTTTGGCCATTTTGTGTTTTCAGTGTATTTTTTTTTTTTCATTTTCAAAAACGCATTTTTGAAAATAGTAAAGAGAACGCGTTTCCACTGTTTCGGAGAATCGAAAATAGAAAACGACTTGAAGACGGCAAAGAGAACATGCCCTAAATAATTTGTCTTTTTCAATTGATTTAATCCCCACGTACAGGGGATTAATTCACAGAGGCTCATCGGGTCACTCCCGTGTTGGGCCCCTACAATGTATTAAAAAAAATTATGCATGAAAACCACATGTGTAAGTGCCCTGCACAAGTTCGTGTTCGTGAAGCATGATTCTTTACTGTTAATCTTTCCGGTGATTTATACATGTACTTTTCAAGGCTGATATTGACTACCTCCAAATGGCAGTCCAAACCTGCCAGCCGTCCTTTGGATGGAGATGGACCACTGTGCATTGATGGCTAATAATCGTTCGAGTGAAATATCAACATGTACGCTGTTGGAATATTAACCAACCATACAGCATCAGTTTACCACACCAGCATGTCTCCAGTTCACCATCAGACCAGCAAACGAGTTCAACATGCAAAACCAGCTCTGTAGATTCGGCCTCTCCGATTCACTCCAGTTCATCAGCAAGTTTCACGTGTTCAGTTCACCAGAATTCAGCTTTGTTATTCTAGCATATTCTAGTTGCTTCTTTAGTTAGTTATCTTGTTAGTTTGTTAGTAATTGGTTAGCTAGTTTTCCCTATAAATAGACTTGTTACTTTGTAATATCTTCAAGCATGAATGAATAGAATTTCATCATCTTCCCTGCTGTTATTCATCAGCAGGTCTATCCCGTTTGTTTCTTCTGTCATTTTCATTTCTGTTTGTTTATTTCCAGATTGAATCAGAGCTTCTTTCCTGGAATTTATCATGGTATCAGAGCGGGTTCACATCCTGCCTTTTGAAATTCTTCTTCTTCTCTTCTTTTTCTAAATTGCATCTATCAAAAAAAAAAAAAACGAATAAAAAAATTCCTCAAAACCAGAAACACAGAAAAACAGGATAGTGAATTGGTTCATAAGATATTCAACGAAATGTCGAAATGGATTTATTCCTCTTTGAGGATTGAGTGTAGCAGATCAATTACCAGAGAGGTAATCTGCTATTAAAATTCTGAATTGATTTTTTCAGCCTGCACAACTTCTTCCAGATCAAGTTCACCAGCAACATGCTTATGCAGAACCAGCAGTCCACTTGTTCACTTATCAACCAACCTCTGTTCATCAGTAACTCAGATCACCAGACGTGCACCAGCAAACCACCAGTCTCTCCAGTTAACTTCAACCTATATCTCCATTTCTCCAGAACGTTCAACAGCAGAACCAGAATTCAGTTCTTCTTCCAGCTTACAGATATTCTTCCCTATTTTTCTCATTACTTCTGAGAAATGGAAGTCCATTAAAATTGAAGAGATGTTGTTCCTCTTCACGAAATGGTTGATTTATTCCCAGAAAGGGAATCAAAATGAAATTGAAATGGAAATTGAAGATTGAAGCTAGAATGGCAGCTTCTCAAAACCGAAATTGAACCGCAATGGCGGGCTTCTCAAAACAATTGATTTTGTCTTCGAAGATGAAGATATGAAGATATTCCTTCTCAAAGAGAGAAGGAAGATTAACCAAGAAAATAGCTCAAAATGGAGCTTTAAACCACGATTGGTGATGAAGAAAATCCAAGGCAGACGAAGTGTCTGTGATGAAAGAAAAAAAAAAAAAAAACTGAAATCGAAACAAGATGCTCATTGATTGCATCTCTACTCTCCTTCTCTTATGGTTCAAGATGTTCCATCTTGAGGGGGGAGTGTTGGAATATTAACCAACCATACAGCATCAGTTTACCACACCAGCATGTCTCCAGTTCACCATCAGACCAGCAAACGAGTTCAACATGCAAAACCAGCTCCTGCAGTTCAGCCTCCAGTTCACTCCAGTTCATCAGCAAGTTTCACGTGTTCAATTCACCAGAATTCAGCTTTGTTATTCTAGCATATTCTAGTTGCTTCTTTAGTTAGTTATCTTGTTAGTTTGTTAGTAATTGGTTAGCTAGTTTTCCCTATAAATAGACTTGTTACTTTGTAATATCTTCAAGCATGAATGAATAGAATTTCATCATCTTCCCTGCTGTTATTCATCAGCAGGTCTATCCCGTTTGTTTCTTCTGTCATTTTCATTTCTGTTTGTTTATTTCCAGATTGAATCAGAGCTTCTTTCCTGGAATTTATCAGCTAGTTCCTTTTGCGGTTGCCTGGGTGCATCAATTTAATTATGGTGGAGTCCTTGTTTACCTTTGTCTGATCGAGTTCCGCCGATAGAATATTATAAATTGCCAATAAATTTGTGTAAGTATTATAAATTAGAAAATTCTATTTATAGGATTATAACTTATAAGTAACTTTAAAAGGAAGTATGATAATTATATAATTACCTATTATAGAAATAATCTCACGCAATTGAAAAAATTATCACGAAGAATAATCTTTTTTAAATTTTTCTGTTCGTATGCAAAAAAAATATAGGTACTCACATGGAGGGTGGGCCCCAAGTGAATTAAATATTGCCAAAAAAGGAGGTCCACCTATTTGTGTGTATTCTGTATGCTTTCTGTGTGTGTGTGTGTTTTTTTTTGTACATATGGATTCTCTCATCTTTTTATATCTTCAACATTCTCTCAAACTCAATATGTAGTTTACGAAACCAAGTCGAGTTTGAAAATTAAATTGATCCGAGCAAATAATCATTTTCAAGACTTACATGGTGCTTCAAAATTGCATTTACTGTTATATATTTATACAATAAATATAATATATGAAATGAATAACTAATTAAGGTGAAGTGCCCAACTGGTGAAAAGTGTGGAATTTGTGTGGGAGGTCAGGTGTTCGAGTCACGCCTCACGTACTATATTAAAAAGTCTTTGATGTGGCTTTATTGATTCTAATAAAATAATAATTATTTTTTTAATCATTTTCGAAATTACTTAATGGGTCAACTAGCCAGTAGAATATGACTGTTTTAACTACCAAATATTAATACTCATTACCATTGGCCATTACATCTGCAACTTAATATTAAATCATGTTGGAAGAAGTTACATCTCTTTCTGCTTATATAAACACATTTTTGGGTATTAGAAAATCACAAAAAAAACGAGATTATATATTTCTATACAAAACAGTAAAAATATTGTTTTAGTTTTACACATTTTTCAAGTACACTTGAGAGTTCTGAAAACCTTTTGTGATTGCTGCACAATTAGTTTATTTGATCGTTGTATCCTGGAGGTGATTGTCTACAGATGTCGCAGCAGTTATCGACGGGCAATTTCGCTTTAGGACATCGTGCTGTCACGAGACTCGGTCTGTTGATAAGTTTTTCTACACTTTACTGTTATTTTGTCCAACATTTACATATATACATGCTAAGCCAACCAAGAAGCAAGAACTAGAGGTTGGTACCAAAGAAGCTGTTATCCACGATGAACATCACACGACTTGAAGGACACGTCCCATAAGTAGGGAAAAAATAAAGCACTTCAAAAATTCATGAGATTGACCACAATCCACATGGAGCCAGAGACAAGCCTAACAACAAGAACCCAGGTGCACTAGGAGGCCAAGGAATTGTGATAGAAATAAATTTGGTGAAAAAATAATACGATTTTCTTCCAAACAAGGGGTGTCAACAACATATCACCAACAATTAGAGATGGCAATGGGGCGGGTTCGGGGCCAAACAACAAGAACCCAGGTGCACTAGGAGGCCAAGGAATTGTGATAGAAATAAATTTGGTGAAAAAATAATACGATTTCCTTCCAAACAGGGGGTGTCAACAACATATCACCAACAATTAGAGATGGCAATGGGGCGGGACTCCCCCACCCCGTCCCGTCCCGTCCCGCCCTGCACCCCGCCCCACCTTAAACGGGGCGGGGCGCGGGCTTGCCCCGTTTCCTGCCCCGTTTATATATATATATTTTTTTTCAAAAATTTCCAATTAACTATTTTTTGTTTTTAATTTGTAGTTAATTATTTTTTTTATTCTTCACGGGGCGGCTTCGGGGCGGGGCACCCTCGCCCTACCAACCCGTCGGGGTGGGTTTTTTTCGCCCCATTTGGGTCGGGGTGGGGCAGAGCAGGGCGGGGCGGGGCAGGGCGGGGCGGGGCGGGGCTCCTCAACGTGAAATTCTTGTGACTCAAATCCATGACCGTAATTCTTACACAAGCAATAACTATAGAAGCGATCATAGTAAACTTTACCAAAAGGGGATAACTTGCTCCAATCTAAAAGTTCACAAACCAAATTTAACTATTTAGCGTGACGTAGATAGTAGAGTTCATCAGATCAATATAAGAGGTTAGAGGTGATATTGACTGAACAAGCAACATAAAGCCACCCATAAAAAACCAGAAAAATTGCAAAATTAATACATGATCAAACTTACTCCAATATCGTGTTAAAATATTATAAATTGTATATAATAAGTTTGTTTTCATATTACAAAGTAAATACCCTATTTATAGGACTACAAGTAACTTTAAAATGAAAGATTGTGTGATTATCACAGAATCTACTCATGTTAAGAAAAATAATTTTATGTAATTTAAAATACCATCATAAAGAATAATCTTTTAATATCTCCAACATCCACATCATTCATAGAGTTACAAATATTAAGAGAGCTAGGTTGCAACAAGACTATATAAATTGTTTCAATGGGTACCAATATTCAATTTAAATGTCTCTCAAGAGATGACTTGGACTCGAATTGTTGGGGACGTGAAAGAAATCCATAAGGAGCAAGTTAGAGCATACTTTCTTAAAGTGGGCAATAAGAATGAATGAGGTAGAACAAGATTTCGAGAAAATGAATTCTTGTCATTACAAAAAAAAGGCAAACCCTTCCGATTCAAATAGGAGCTCCGTTCTCAATTTTGAGACGAAGTATGAGTCTACTTATATGAGCTTTGTTGCCGTGAAATCTTGGGTTTGAGTTGGTACTAAGGATCTTCAATGAAGTGCCAATCCGACGTGGCCCTATGTGGAATGGAAGTATAATAATAGGAATAATACTCCTTGGACATGGGCAATGACAGTAATGGGGGTGACAAGGTGGTGTAACAGACAGTGATTGGGTTTTTTTTTTCTTTTTCAAATTGTTCAATCATGTATTGACACGTGTCACATTTGTCATTGTGTCTGTAGGTGTAATAATATTGTAATAATAGTATTTCAAATTTGAGTATAATATTTTTGTTAGGTTTCGAACTTATGTTGCACTGCTTACCTTTGCCTTACCCATCTATATATCCTTTATGGGGGATAAACCACAAGTGTGGGTATCGTGCTAAAGTGAACATCCACACAAGATAGAAAAGTAACAATTTTTTTAATATAACAAATAAAATGTTAACTTCTTTTTATCTTTAAACTAGGCGTTGACACGTGCGTTGCGCGAATTTTGTATTTATTGTGTTTTTATTAGGGTATAAATTGTAGATACTAAAAAAAAGTAGTTTAAAATTTATTGGATTATTAGACCGAGTCTTGGGAGCATATTATTGCTTATCTACTGCTCTATTTAACAAAGTGATTATTTTAAAAGCTGATATTACTGCACTGAGAAACTCACCAAAAATAAAATTGAAAACATTACGTGTATATAGATGATAATATAAACGTTTGACATACATAAAGATTGCAGGTTTACAGGAGTAAAAATATTTGATTAAATATATCGTAAATACTAAACAACATTGAAATAAACGATAAACAATGATGTCAATAAAATCCAATTCTCCAACATAAGTACATGGAATAAGGAATTAAAAAAAAGTACTGGAGATGAAAAATTATACATTTAAATATTAGAAAATGAAGGAAAAGAAGAACACATAATATGGAATGAGTCAAAACAATTTATGAGAACTAAGTTTTAGCGCATTAGGAAAAATAATTAACTAGCCTGTTAGCATTCTCTATCACATTTTGTGCCTCGATCAGTTTAGTTTCTGCTATAATAGCTAACTCTGTATGCATTTTATTAAATGAATTTTCAACCCATATAAGTTGACCAGATTAGAAACTATACACATTATGAAAATAAAAAGGAAAACCTTAGAAGAAAAGTACATTTTTAGCAAATTCGTCGAATATTTCAAAATATGTTCCACTTTTTTGGTACTACAAAATCAGTCTTCTTGCGCTTAAACATTAATTCAACAGATTAAGTATCAGTTTTAGCCGTAACTGAAAATCACGCCTTTTCTAGAATGAGAAGGCACTTGTGATTGATGATCTTATGGCTACGAAGTAAAAATACCAGCTTATAACTTAATTAGAATTAAAACAACAAACATGTAAAACATAAATAAAATAAACAGTTTTGGAAGTCGCCGTTAATAAAAAGTTGTTAACAACTTCTTTTGCTAAACTTAGGTATAAGTAAATTATTAACTTTTTAAACGATATGCTAGAAAAAATAGCATATCTAAGCTTATTGAGCACAAAAAGCTTTTTAAACCTTTGCTAAACATGCTTTTAATTAGTAAGCAAAAAATGAAATATTATAATAAACGGTAAATATTTTAAATACTTACCACACAAGTGAATGTGTACTTGTACTTCCTTCTTTTATGCTTCTTTGCAACATCATCTGACAAGTACACTCGTTTTCAAAACCAAAATCTAGAATTGCATATTCCTTTAAAATAAGGGTGCAGTCGTCCTTGATAAGCCGTCTCAATAGTTTTAACTTCATGTCAAGATTCTAATAGAATAAATGTAGCAAAAAACTATTAGTTTATATATTTTTTCATAATTTATTTATTTGTTTATTGTTGTTATGCAAATGGTTTGCCGCTTCGAAACGAGGATCAACCTATTCAGTCAGGTCGCGAGAGTCAAGGGGACAACGGGGGCTCGAGGGCAACGCCCTCGACGGGGATCGACCTGAAGAGATATAATTAATTTATAAGCAAATCTAACTTGAATTTCAACATATCCCACTATTATAAATATAAACAGAACATAACAAATTATTAATAAGTGAAATTGTATTTAGTTTGTATAAAATGTAAACAAATGGTATTGCCTAAATTTAATAACAAGAAAAATAAGAGTCAATTTGAAAAAAAAAAAAAAGGGGGAAGACTTGTATCCAATGTTAAAAAAAAAAAAAAAATCTCAGCGAGTGCAGAGACATGTCTCCGTGATGCAAAGATTGTCTCCGCACGGAGACACGGTGCGCAGAGAATTTTTTTTAAAAAAATTAATTATGAGAGTGCTAACAATTAAAATCTTTCAATTCACCATGTTAGCATCTCCGATTTCACATGTGAACAGTCCTTTTCTTTTGGTTATATTGTAGCGATTCTTTTTTATTATCTGTTTCAATGCCAATTTCTCTTTTCCTTTTAGAAGTACGTTTCACGATCTATTTTTGCGTCTCTACATGTTGATTTGCTGCTTCAACATTTTCAACATTCCTTGACAGACTTGATTTGTTTGCCCGGTTTGATTTGTCTGTAATGTTCTTGAATTACCCAAAATCCATAAAGAAAGTTTGGCCCTAGTCAAGGAAACATTCATCCGTCTAACATTAGCAACAAATCCAAGATTGCTAGAGTTAATCCTGGATGCTTCAGATCCAGCTGCTCTAACTGTTGAAAGCAGCAAGATATCCACTTCCCGGCCTCGAAAGCCATCAACTGTATTAAATTCCATTTCAACAGAAATAGCAGATCCAAATGCACCAGAAAAGCAGATTGGGGAAAAAAGATGGGATATAAAACTGGATGATTGGAGGTATGAATATCTGAGAAATAAACAGTAACATCTTGTTGTGTTACATTGCATCTACAGTAATCCAAAACTGTCTTTTTTATTATAGTAGGAAAAATACTGTCTAGGGTTATCTAGAAATGTGCCATACATGCATACAATAATTATAGGTGTGTCACCATTATAATTCATTCTATTGTTTGTCCATTATTCACCTAATAATTCGCCCACAACTATCCTATATTCTCTTCTCATGTAAACTGCCTCGTCATATAATTTGTTAGAGTTACAATTTTACAACTCGCCAAACCAATATTCTGATAAAGTAACAATCTCATTTAATCATTTTGAACTCGATTTCAGAAAGTAACATTTGGACTAATTAATTAATTAAGCATGGAGATACGTGGATTAAAATTTTTACTTGCATAAAATACGATTGATATTGGAGCTGAACATTTAAACAGACGGCTTCCCATTAACGCGACACTTAAGTTCCATTTTGACGCCACTTTACCTAAACACAGCTTGTGAACTTGAAAATAATACATTAGCGAGTTAAAAAATGGGTATTGAATACAATATGACATATACTCAGGGAGTAAAGAATGACGAATTAATTAATCGTGCGATTATCGGTTAACACTACCTCATTGTCTCTCGTAAAAAAAGCAGCGAAATCGTAATTTTTCACTGTATAGTACAATCTTATTTATCAAAATTAGAAATGCTATTTTTTTTATTTTTTTTGGGTTCGTGGGAGGTTCAAATTATTGGAAATAATGCTTATATAGTCATATTTCAAGATTCGGTATTTAAGTCGATATTTGGTGTGGTTAAAAATTAAATTTTTAACAGATTTTAATAAAAGTTGAAAAAATATGTGACTAAAAAATTGTTTATCTCATAAAATATGTGATTAAAATAAATTATTAATTTTGACTTAAATTTTAATAGCACCGAACAGGGCTAAATATTAACAAATAATTATTTCTTACTTTCAACTATTTATAATTTTAAAGTAGATGTAAACGTTATAAGACGTCAAATTAACTGACTTTAACATGGCAACAAGTTTGGTGACTTGCCAAGCTCGTGTGCGAGCCATGAAACTCAGGCTTGAGCTATGAGCCTAGACTCGGTCAACCTCAAATTTGGGCTTGTATGCTGAACAAGTCAAGTCTAGGTTCTTCCAGTATGCTCAACGAGTCAAACATGTGTTGGCTCGTTCGGAGAGTTCACAAGCAGTTATTCAAATTTATTTTGATTTTACCCTTTTGGTGGAGATTAAAATCAAAATTTTAGTAAATTTTGATAAAAGTTAAACAATTATGGATTCCATGAAATATATTATTAAAATTAATTATTAACTTTGATTTAAATTAAAATTAAAATTTCAATCGATAACAAACGCGATTTTATAAAAAAAAAATTCTTCAAAAGTTGGGGGCACTTGCCTCCCCCCCTCCCCCAATCCCCCGGTCCGCCCATGCTTCCAAATACACACAAAATAAATAAATAATCCATTAAACCAAATCAGAAAAAATTATATAATATAAATCAAATCCAAATTAAGAAAAAAAATTGTTCATACTTTCATATAATTTTTTTTTTTTTTTAAATTTTTGTCATGATTATCATGTTGTGTGCCTTTTTTATTTATTTATTTATTTCTGATTCTCATTCTCCCTTTTTTTGTTGTGGAAATAATAATGTGCGATTTTTTTAGTGTGTTTCTTGTTGTGGTAATAATTGGGTAGCTTGATTGAAATTTTATATCAAGTTGGATGATGATGACGACGACACTAAATATAAATTACATTAATCATGGTGAATAAAACAATTTAAGCCCTTGTTTGACTCCCATTAAATTACATTATATTATATTAAATTTTTCTCTCTTCATTTCAACAACACATTCATTAAATAAAATAATATTACACACAAATCAAAAAAATTTCAACCACACATTCTCCCGTCAATCACTATTCTAAAAAATTTCAACCCTAAAAAATACAAACTAATGGGGGCCAAACAGGGGCTAAATAACAAGAATAATGCTACTTGCAGTCGTCCTATGTGGCAAAGACATGTCAAGTGTGTATTTGATTCATTACATGTGGTCAAAAACTGCCACATTAATACATCAAATAACTATATAATGCTACATGTGACGATCACGAATGAAGAACTATAAGAAGATTCAGAATGAAAGAATCAGTAGCATTACTCAAATAACAATAATCACATTGTGACTGAGTATGAAGTACAGTGCTCATTGGTGGATTGAGGCCGTTTAAAAAAAGTTAATTTGAGTTTTCAAATAGAGAAAGTACGGAAAGCAGATGTTGAACGGTCAAAAAGCGTAGACTAACGACCTGTAATGATTCATGACTCATAAAAGGTATGAATTTCTAATAAAATTGTTGATTGGATTGTTATCAAATACCAATACTATCAAAAGAGGAATCGTTGCCCAACTCTAACTTGTATTTTTCCGGGCCTGGAATTTTTTTTAACATCCTGGCCTAGAATCAAAGATTTGTTGATTGATGTATCAGGATTCTTAAAACTCGGGTCTAGTTGCGGTTGAATTTATACGGATCAAGTTTTACGGTCGGAGCAGTTTGTGTTCTTTAATTCTCGACCTGATCGGTACATTATCTTATACCTTTTTACTTCTTGTTTTTGAATATGTATTTGTTGGATTATCAATTCTGGTCGTGTCATTCTATTTTAGTTTTCTTTCTAGGGTTTGTTGAATTTGATTGTTTATTGAGTAGTCTAGCATTTCTCTTTTTAATGAACTGTCGCCCCCCCCCCCCCCCAATAGTCGACTGTGAATGATATTGATCGCTTCCCAGATCTCATTATGCGATGGTCTTCATAAATAATTAATAACGGTATTTAGTACCAAGCTGGAAAATTTTACTATATTCTTGACTCGGACATAAGGCTGGGTTTTTTTTTTAATGATTTATGTTCTTGAACCATGCTTCATGTACAGGTGTAAAACATCTGTAAAAAAATTTCTGTACATATGGTTTTTCCCTATGTTCTTAGCTAAAGAATTATGATTTGGAAATGATTTGCGGTTCTGCAATCCCGTCTCGCACTTTCTTAAAATTGACCGTCTTCTCTTCAGTGCAAGATGAGTCGACCATCAATCTAACGAAATAAGTTTGTTAGGGATTTGTTTCTTGAATTGAGCCAAGACAAAAAAAAAAAATGGAAATTCGTTACCTAGTTTCTCTCCTTCTTTTCTTTTGGCGGCCTGTTGGCATTCAGTTGTTTCCAAGTGTTATTGATTTAGAATTGGCTTGTAATTATCTTCACTGAGCTTGTACGAGCAGTGCCAATATCACAAGAAATGTAGTAGCTCTGGGTCAATTTTATTAATGTGCTTTTATGGTAGATTTGAAGACATTAATGTGCTTTTTTGTTTCTCTCCATTTATGATCTTAGCTTCATTCATTTTGTTGAACCTTAGGGACTTCCATGACACCTCGTCCTTTTTTTTTTTGCCATGACACCTTATCTTGTCTCTCGTTGTTGCCCATTTCTGTTTGGCCTTCCCTTCTGTTCACGTTTTGGTGTCCTGTTTCACTTTGAGGGAAAGTTCCTCTTAATGATTCTCACTCAACCTTAATTCCATACTAAGCCTTTCTATATTTTTCAATTATAATGGGAATCATGTCATAGTTTTTACTATTCTTAATGACAATCACCAGCTTGAAATAATTTGAGCATTTGTAACTTCAAAAGTGCCATAAACTAACATGCCCTTACCTGCAGGTGGTTTCTCGGTTCCTCTTGACTTATTGTGGTAAGTCTGGTAGGAAACACGCTTTCATTTGTATGTTATGATCAGAATGGCTTCAGTAGGTGTTGTTCCTTCATCTGGTGTTGGAGAATCTAGTAGAAATACCGTTGGTCTTGATAGGCTGCCAAACGAGATGAATGACATGAAAATTAGGGATGACAAGGTAGATAATTCAGTCTTCGCTTTTTATCACTGTTTTGTTTTCTTATTTCGTTGTAATCTTTTGTCAGATGGTCATGATTCCTATTATTATTTTGTGATAGGACATGGAACCAGCTGTTGTAGACGGTAATGGAACAGAGAATGGCCATATAATCGTTACGACTATTGGTGGTAACAATGGCCAGCCAAAGCAGGTGATATTTGGCATCCTATTCTCATCTAGGTTTGGTAGACTTGTTCTTCTATTCTGACATAATTTCACCATTTCTATTTTAGACTATCAGCTACATGGCTGAACGTGTTGTGGGACAGGGATCTTTCGGAGTAGTGTTTCAGGTAGCTACTGATATCTTTGTGCAAAGTTTTGTTGTTTCAGTAAAAGATTACTGCTGTTTTCTGTTTGAATAATTTATGGCTCGATGAGCTAATTTTGGCATTTCTATGGATATACTCATGCAGGCAAAATGTCTGGAGACAGGTGAAACTGTTGCAATAAAAAAGGTTCTTCAAGATAAGAGATACAAGAACCGTGAGCTGCAAACCATGCGTATTCTAGACCACCCTAATGTGGTGTCTTTGAAGCATTGTTTCTTTTCAACTACTGAAAAGGATGAGCTTTACCTTAACTTGGTATTGGAGTATGTTCCTGAAACTGTCCATCGGGTGATTAGACATTATAACAAGATGAGTCAAAGGATGCCTATGATATATGTGAAACTTTATGCTTATCAGGCACGTTTTACTTGCATCATTTTTGTTTTACAGTTTCACCGTTGGATTTTGATTTACCACTTTTTTGTGTTAAATTTATATTTCTGATGATCTTGTTTTCTCGAAATGAGTATTTTTCTTAGTTGTGACTTGTGAGTTCCTCTTTACCTGCAGATTTTTAGAGCACTGGCTTATATTCATGGCAGTATTGGAGTATGCCACAGGGACATCAAACCTCAAAATTTATTGGTAGGCATATGAAGCACACGTGTTTGGAAAAACTGTAATGGCATGCAATATTCAGCCGTCCCTCTTTGCATGATTTCACGCTTGTTAATAGCAAATGATTCACAGGTTAATCCACATACTCACCAGGTGAAACTATGTGACTTTGGAAGTGCTAAAGTACTGGTACGTGTCATCTTTTTTCTTGTTCAATATATTGTTTGCTTTTCTTTTTTATTTCCTCTGTTGTTTGACTATATGGCATAATTTATAGGTAAAAGGAGAGCCAAACATTTCTTATATATGCTCTAGGTACTATCGGGCTCCCGAGCTCATATTTGGCGCCACAGAGTACACTACTGCCATAGATATCTGGTCTGCTGGATGTGTTTTGGCTGAATTATTGCTAGGACAGGTAATAGAACTTGTGCATTTTAAATTCCTTTAATATTTAGTGAAGATGTTATGATCGTGTACTGAATTGAGAATTTCCTTGGGAATTTCAGCCCCTCTTTCCTGGTGAAAGTGGAGTGGACCAGCTTGTTGAAATAATTAAGGTAAACATGATTAGATGAATCCTTCAATTTTTCTTAAATTCAATTCATACTATTATATTTTGCCAGTGTCCTATGGTTAATGTATTCCATCCAATCAGCTCACTTTAGAAATGCTTATTTCCTCATAGGTCTTGGGCACCCCAACAAGGGAGGAGATCAAATGTATGAACCCCAACTACACTGAGTTTAAATTCCCTCAAATTAAAGCGCATCCATGGCACAAGGTACCAACGATATTATTCTATATTCCTCATTTTGATGCGGTCAACGTTTTGCTTTGTGTAATTTGACAATATCATCGTCTTCAGATATTCCACAAGCACATGCCTGCAGAAGCTGTGGATCTTGTATCAAGGCTACTGCAATATTCTCCAAATTTACGATGCACAGCAGTGAGTATCAGAAACTTTGATGAGCTATATAGTAGAATAACTATGCTCTTAATTTTCATAGTATTTCTACCATTTTCTCCAAATCCGTATAAGGCAGCGTATAATGGTTAAGCTGCTTTAACATCATATCATGGGAGTCTGGGCCTTCTCATGCTGTTGATTTTATAGTAATTTCAGAGTCTGGGCCTTCTCAACCCTGAAAGACAATGTTTAAACAGCTAGCTTCTTTAGCTTCATATCGAACCAGTCAAGGTCTCTTCGTGCCATTTATTCTACGGTT
Source organism: Fraxinus americana (assembly GCA_035079005.1). Classification (NCBI taxonomy): domain Eukaryota; kingdom Viridiplantae; phylum Streptophyta; class Magnoliopsida; order Lamiales; family Oleaceae; genus Fraxinus; species Fraxinus americana. The sequence continues at coordinate 31,137,477 of CM068710.1, read as the reverse complement.
CTGTCTTAGTGACACTGGAATAAGATATAGTATTCCTTACACCACTCAGGAAAAATTGCTGTTTGTTTTTTCACACATGCTTCGTGTAGGTGTATATCAGCTAACTAGGGCATTTCAGCTGATTAATTTTTATATGAATGCGACATTGATGTCATTGGATTTTCGTAATTTGTATTTCCCATTCATTGTTTTGCTTATTCCAATGCAGCTGGAGGCATTGATACACCCTTTCTTTGATGGGTTGCGTGATCCAAATGTTCGCCTACCGAATGGACGTTTTCTTCCTCCATTGTTCAATTTCAAACCACATGGCAAGCATTAAGCACTCAATTCTTGCTACTTTCTTGTACTGTTTTTTTAAGCGTCTCTTGTAGTGATCTTCTCTTTATTGTTTCTTTTGCTAATGTTTCTTAGAGCTCAAGGGCATGCCAGTCGAGTTGCTGGAGAAGTTGATACCTGAGCATGCACGAAAGCAATGTGCATTTCTTACTCTCTGATGTGCTTTCTAGTCTTCTAATTCTACCTGCAGATAGTTGTTACTAACTGGGAAATACGAGTTTGTTGCAGTTCTGTTCAAGTAATTTCTTTTCGTCTTTAGTTCAAGATGTCTTGTATTTATTTTATTTGCTTGTAGCAGTCAAAAAAGAAGGGTCTCCGACTCTCCAGTTAAATTGTTGGTTGGAAAGATCAATTATTTCTTTAAACTGTCCAATGAAAACATGCCACGTGGCATGTTATCACATTATTGTACATCAAGCATGATTCGACTTTTTTTCCTGAAGACAACTCACAACTGTAATGTACTGCTGAATGCAAAGCTTGATCTATTCTTTCTGGTAATTTTCAGTTTTTTAATGATGGTCCGATCCCTTCACAATGCACTAACGTTACTGTGGTAAACAGGCATCACTGCTGGCTTATAAATATTACAGAGATACTCCCTGCATTTTCAGAAAATATAGAAATTTCTGCTGAAGTTTGTTTTTCGCAACTGATTTGTTTTCACCCGGATTAGAAATTTTGAAAAAAGACAGTCTTGTCACATATGCATGTAGGATCGTAGTCCCTTTGAAGTACTTCTTGAAAGGAAGTCTCCGTGAAATTAGCTTGGAACCAAAATATTTTCCGTTGTAGACCAACCGGTTAAGGGAAGAGTTCACAAGTCAGGTTTTAAGTTTAACCCATGCAATAATTAGGTTTCAAGTTTAAAAAATGCAAAATTCAGGTATTTAATTAATTAATTAAAAATAATTATTATTTAAATATAATGAATTCACAATTATACAAGTAATGGTCATATATACATAATTATAGATCACAATTTATTCATTGATCACATATTATCAAATTAATTAATCACAAATTATTTCGAGATCACAAATAAAAAAATTTATAGGTCACAGTTTACTTCATTGATCACAAATCAAAAAAATTATAGGTCACAAATTAAAAAAAATTATAGATCACAGTTTATTTATCGATCACATATTTTCAAATTTATTGGTCACATATCATATTTTTAGTCACATACTATCGAATTTTAAGGTCACGGTTTAATAGTTAGTCATAGAGAACTAAATAGTTGATCACAAACATCCAAACACCCACCCCTCGATCCCGATCCACCACCAATACTTGGTTACAAATTGACCAAATAGTTGGTCACAGATACTCTTCGTCCCATCCCATCCACCGCTACATCCACCACCAACAATAACACCAACAACACACCACCACCCAAACCACCACAGTCGCCTCCTGCACAGCACCACCAACATCGTCGCCCCCGTCACAACACCGACGCGATAATAACAAAAAAAACCACTACCATCGCCGTCGACTCCGCCACAACAATAACAAAAAATGGCTACCACCACACGAACCACCGTTATCTTATAGACCACCACCACATGGACCACCATAACCACCACACGGATAGCCATCACAGATCCACCGAACCGCCATCAAACACCACCACCAACCACCTCACCATCGTACCTTATTGTACCACACCCACCATAGTCGCTGTCACAGCAACAATCGCAAACTACACCAAAACCTCCGCCATCGACCACCACAAATCACAACTCTACAGATATGTGCGAAGAAATTAAACTAAGAAAAAAAAATTGATTCCCACCGCCTCTGCCTCACACCAACACCACCACCCCTTCCCTTCTCCTACTCGATCTGCAGCGCCGGCGACGACGAGGGCTTGTGGTGTGGTGTGGTGTCGGCCGGAGTAGCTCCTTCATCGTCGGTTCCGGGGTTTGAAGGGGAAGAGGAGGGGAGGACGGGGGGGGGGGGGGGGGAAGTAGAGAGTGATAAATTAAGGTTTTAATATAGTACCTGATTTTTGAATAAATAAACTTTAGACCTTTTTTTAAAAATCAATCTTTAAACACCTGAATTTATGTAATTTCCACTCCGATTAACTCTATGGCCCAAACATGACTCGTGTTGGGCTATTCTGGCTTCTTTTTTTTTGGGGGAACTTACAAAAACACCCTTAAAATTAGGGATGTTTTGAAAAATCATGTGAAAGGTTTTTAGGAAATAAAAAATACTGTGTAAAATGAAAAAAGTGACGCAATGTCACTTTTTAATAAAAATTGTTACTTTTTTACTTTTTTTTAAAAAAAGTGACACAAATTAAAAAAAAAGTGATAAAACTAAAAAAAAGTGACACAAACTCAAAAAAAGTGACAAATAACAAAATAGCACCATCCATTCATGCAATACTAGTAATCATGTTTTTAAAATAATAGCACGTTCAGGCAAATCCACGTGCTGATTATGTTAGGAAAACATAACATATTATTTCATTTTTTTAATCTTCTTAAAAAGTGAAAGCTTAAAATGTGACAAAATTTTAAAAAGTGACACAATGTCACTTTTATAAAATTGAAGAGCAATTTTGACATCCCTGGATGGTACTGCATAAAATAAGTAAGTGACACAATCTCCCTTTTACAAAAAAGTGATTTTGTTAGTCAAAAAATGACAAACAATAAAAAAAATGTGATAGAAAAAAGTGGCAAACACTAAAAAATTGACATGAATTCAAAAAAAGTGACAAACGTTTAGAAAAGTGACAAAAAGTTTTAAAAAACTGCAAAGATGCGAAAAAGTGACAAAACATCAATCGAAAACATTCGAAAAAGTAACAATACACCAATCAAAAAAGTGACAAACCATTCATTCACCACTCTTCTTCTCACAAAATCTTACAAACAATCATAACCCACTAAATCACACAAACTTATCTTCTAAACAATTATACAAGAATTGAGTTACTGTCCACCAAGAAATACATAGCATCAAGAACACCTTCGAAGCAAAAAAGGACAACATGCAAAACAGTATAATCCAGCACCACTTTTTACGAGCTTCCTCAAGCATCACAAGGGGAAAACTAACAGAACTTGGACTCGATCTCTCAGAAGGAAGCTGATAAGACTAGAATGATGGAATAGTCGACGGAGCCGCCTGCTGTTGAAGTTTATACCCCTTCCACCTTAAATATGACTGCTGTAACTTCCATGGAACCTGTCATAAAAGGATAAAATTATTAATTAGGAACTTTAATTTTGAACAAAAAACAAACATATACATAATATTCCTCTTTCCGGACATTCTACAAACACCATCGAATTATTGGAACACCTTTATTACTAAACCCACCATCCATCTCAATATATATCACTAGCAACTACTTCATCCTTCTCGAAAACCAGCACACAACAAACCCACCACCAAGCAATCTTCATATTGTCGATCCAATAGTATCATCACCATTCCCCACCTCGTTTTACTTCTCTATGCACTTCACTTGGGTCACTATTGCTATTATCATAGTTATTACTATCAATCGGCAACTCATATCTGCAAACTGGACAAGAATTTCGATCACATATGACAAAAAATTAAACTTCAGATCTGAAATTGTCAAAAAAATTGGGGAAAACAATTCAGCGTCTGGTTGGTGGGAGCAAACGAGGCAAAATATGAAAGAAATATGTACCCAAATTCGATATAAACTATTTATCTAAATTCAAATCCTATATCATCACTACCAAAAACTAGTGTGACTTCACCTCTATTGCTGCTAATTTCAAAACAAAAACTTTTATGTTTTCCCTGAAACAACTTCAAAGTAATTGCTTAGAACATTTAAGCCCATACAAAATCAATATCCTCGCTCAACTTACCATCATGAAAAAGAAACTACCATTCTGACATCCCCTGCTGCTAATTTCATGACAAGTTCTTTTACTATTTTGTTGAAACAAACTCAATAATTGCTTAGAACATTCCCATATAGAAAAATTACATCACTCAACTTACAGTCATGAACAAGAAACTGCTACTCTGAACAGGATGAATGACCTCGTTTCCTTTTCAATTGTCCAAAATATAATGTTTTCCTTCCTGAGTTAATTTTCTTTTCAAAAGCATTCATTCTTAAAGAACGTTATGGGACATAAAGATTATAGGCCACTAATTTTGAGAGGAAAAGGAGTTTATCAAAACATCTTTTCAATTCTCACCCTAAAGCTTCTAAATGTACGCAATTAGATAAATTCCAATTAGATAAATTAACAAACAAAATGTGGGGTTTCACTTTCACAAGTAATGCAATGGCAAAATCATCAATACAATAATCTCTTAATCAATTAGTATACATACAAAGTGAAGAAATGCCAAAAAGACCATGTTTCCACAAAGCAAAGCATTACTGTAAGTCTGTAAATACTGAAAGTTTGAAACCAAACCAAAGTACCAAACCGCCCGGCCCTGCGTAAAACTTTAACTGAAAACCAAAAATGAGAAAAAGTTGCACCTTTAATTGAGTGAGTGAACGCCACTCCAAAGAGGGAAAACACCAGTCGGGGATGGGAGAACCGGAGAAGAGAGGTCTGCCCCTGTTTGCAGGGGAGAAAAAGCATTCTGTAGCACAGAGTGTAGATATAAGCAAATATTAACGGACGAGTGCAAAGAAAAATGCGGCTATGAGACCTCTGGATTGGGAGATTTACAGTTGGATTTGCTTGGATTTTGATCGTAACTTCACCTCTAGAGATTTGGGGCTATGAATGGGAGAGGAAACGTTTTTGAGGAGGAAGGGGGGATTGCGTTTTTGGGCTTGTTGTAGTTAATCAGGTTGGGTCTTGGTTGGAGTTAATTAGGTGGTTTAGGACGTATTTAATATTTTCTTAAAATGTTTAATTAGTTTAAGGGTATTAATCAAAACACCTTTAAAAAAAAGGTATATTGCCTAATTTTCCCTTTTTTTTAATTAAAATCATAAAATTGATCATATTTTGGGACAACTTTAAATATTTTATTGTGTAAATATATGATTAAAACTAAATATATAAAATATTAAATTTTAAAATAATGATTATAAAACAGGGCTTACTCAAATGTCGCCGCAACGTCAATCAACTTGCTAAACTAATGGCAGTGGACTAGTGATGAGGTGGCATCCACGAGGTATCTAGTGAGTCTATCTAAACAATATTTCCATTTTATTGAATAAATAAAACATATTCAACGATTAAACATGTCGAAAATTAACCCTTGTTTGTTTCACACTGTTTTAACTTGAAAATGAATTTTTTTATCCTTTTTTGAAAAAAAAAGTGGGGCCCTCCAAGAGAGAAAGTGGTCAAACATTGCGGCTCACCAACTGTAGCAACGGTAAAAATTCTACTTAAAATTGGAAAAAAAAATGGGGGCTAAATTCTATTTTGTGAATTCTAATCGTGCTTACGAGACTTAGTTATCGATAAAGTGTAGGCAAGAATTTTGATAATCTCTTACGTATTATATTATTCTTTATATTCTCTACTCTTATTATTATTTTCTTTTAGTTTCATAATGATATATGCGTTCCGGATTCATAAAAATAAACCTTCTTGCAACACGTTTTTCTCAAACAATATACTATTGTTTTGAAATTAGAAAATCATAAAAATAAGTTTGGTAACGAACAAAATAAAAAAATGGAAAATTTTAAATTGTCAATGTGTTATTCAATTGTTTTTTCTTGAGGGGAATTGGCACAATGGACCTTAATCTATGTGATTGTTGTGCAAATGGTCCCTAGTAATTAAATCTTGACTCAAACATCCCTAATCTTTTTACTTAATGGGCGCAATTGGTCATTTTTGGATGATTTTCGATCAATTGACCATTAAAGAAGTCCAACTCTTGATTTAAAATTTAAAAAATACCCTTACATAAGCTAACTAAATAAAGAATGTAAATATATATATATATATATATATATATATGCGATAAAAAGAAAAGTCAACTTATCCTACCTGTCAAACACCACCAAGAGCATTTTCAATGCAATGGCGAATTGCTTAAAAAAATTTGCCGCATAAGCAAAGTAAAATGTGTTTACAAATATTCATTTCTCGATTCAAGTTGTTAGGGACCTTGTCAATGTTGTCACGATATTTTGCCCCTCTTTGAGCCCAACTTTCTAAAAATTTAGGGGCCGTTCTCTTTGACATTTTCAGATCGTTTTCTGTTTTCGATTTTCCAAAACAGTGAAAACGCTTTCATTTTCCTATTTTTGAAAACGAGTTTTTGGAAACGAAAAAATTTTTGTATACAAAACATAAAACGAGAAAAATGTCGTTTTGGACGTTTTCAAGCCAATCCCACGAAAACAACCAAATACGGGAGACAGCTAAAAAAGGCCATTGTTCCTTCTTCTGCTAAAACAATGGAGCAGTCACTTTCCAACCCTCTAAACTCCGGTCATCCTCCTCCACCACCACCACCAGATTTGCATACCATTGTGAAGCCTTCCATCACTTCTTCAATAACCACACAAACCACTACCCAAATATATACCAAAATCAATCAAAAATTATCCTCCAAAATTGAAATAGCCATAACTGCTTCTGCCGAAATCTTCAGAAATCGCCACCAACACCCTCCAAAATCATCACCAGAAATACCCCTACCGCCACAGCCAAAGCCAAAACCAAAATCGTCACCAGAAAAAACCACCATCGCCTAGCCACAATGGCGAACCAACCATCACAAAATCGCATTGGAATCCCGACCTAACTACAGCCACCGCCTGCATCAACCACCGCCAAGTCGTGACGCAACCATCGCCGCTCGCAACCCAACCAACCACCGCATCAAAGAACGAAAAAAATAAAGATGTAGAGGGAGATCGCAGGGAGCGTCCAAACCACCACCGCCCGGTCGCAGGAATCTCTGTTCACAGGAAGAGAGGTGAGAGAGAGAGAGGGGGGAGAGCGAGAAAGAGGCGACGACCCAAAATGAAATGGAAACGGAGAGAGAGAACACGTTTTGGTTTTGTTTATTTTCGAAAATAATTTTTCAAAATGTCAAAAAGAACACATTTTCAACAATATCAAAATTGACACTTAAAACACAAAATTCAATATGAATTTAAAACTCAAAATACAAAACTGAAATATGAAGAGAACGACCCTCTTAATTCTTTCAAAACTTATTTTCAACTACACATTCTTTTGATAAAATAATTTACACGTAAATTAAATTTTTTTTTCTATTTTTGAATCACACATTCTCCAAAAAATTATTATTACAAAACTCATTTAATAAAAATGGAGCTCAAACAGAAATTTTATATGCAGATTTAAATGTAATTTGTCATTTTAAGAAAATAAAGAACGCATTGATAGCAATCCATATAATGCATTACAAATCAAGTTTGAACTTGAATGTTTACTCGTTAGACATCAAGTTGCACGAATTGAAAGTGATCCGATATATATTTTTCTCTATCCAACATCATGATATTTTCCCCACGAGCTCACTTTAGAGAGTAATTTTTGAAGTACCTCTTTTTATCAACAGTTTGACCTTTTTAATGGTCAGTTGTATGGAAATGATCCAAAATGACCAATTTTGTCCATTAAGTGGAAGGTTAGGAATGTTTACGCTAATATTTGAAAGTTACGGACCATTTTTGCATCAACCCCTTAGTTTAGGGTCTGTTTGCTCCAATTCCCCGGATAAGTACTATTCTATCCTTAGAAATTGGCGCAAACACACGTACACTACGTGGCAAGTGGGTTCAAATCAACCCGTTTCACGTGACAGGTCCCTACCCCATTTCCACCTAACCTTACCGTACACTTTCAATCAAATAATAATTTGTACCTAATAATATGAACAATCAACTATGAAAATTGATAAAACTATAGTATTTTAAAAGGTCGAGGAGTAACAATTCGTGAAGGTTAAGCTTCAATTCTTACTTGTCTAGACGAAAAAGGGGGGTTTTTTTTTTCTATTTATAAAAATTATTTTAATTATTGTAAATCAATGAATAAATAAAATAACATATTCCTTGAAAATCTCTACTAATTTCATAAATATTCTACATGTTTTCAACGAAAAATATAATTCTCAAATCATAAATATTTCAAATTAATAATGATTTGTTCAAGGCAGAGAAAACTTTGTTAATAGGTTGCACTATGATGGGTTTTTTTTTTTAAGTTACAGCAATTACTGATAATTTTGTTGAACTCAAATTTTAAAAGAAAAAATCATAAAATTGATTGTCTATTTTTCTACTTTAGGTGCGAGGTGGGGTGTTTTCTCCAAACCCAAGTCTAGGTGGGCCTTTTACTTTAATTCATTGAAGTAGCCCCCGCTCCCCAGGATATAATTCAGTGGTGCAAAGAACATAAGTGAGGTAGTCTCAATTGAGTTGGCAGACGCAGTGTGAAGGTTCAATTCCTCTCTCTTACAAGGTATGTAATTTGACTCTTTGTGGGTTCCAGCATGGCAGTTCTTGTATTCTAACCTATTGAGGCATATTCAAGGATTTACCTCATCCACAATGCTCTGGGCCCGGGCAGTGGGGGCCCTCAATATTGGGGTTCAACTTTTTTTTTAAAAAAAATTCATTGAAGTGCATTGACTGTACTTTTCCTTTTTATAATTTAATTTTTTAAAACATAAATTATTTATTGATCAAAATAATTAACTTCGAAAATTAGTAGAAGAACTTTTGTGTAAAATTTCTTTTAAGGTGTGTTTGATGAATATTATTGATGAAAGAATGTATTTTAAACAGTGATATGATGAGAAAATATGTGGTTAAAAGTAAGGAAAAGTTATTGATGTGATGAAAAATATTATTTTATTGAAAAATGTGTGGTTGAAAATAAGTTTTGAAAAAAATATTTTTAAAAAATTTGTGTCTAACAAGGGCTTAAGCGGCCTAAGAGTATTTGATTTGCCATTTTACACAGTAACCATCATTGCATTTGCTTGAGGGTTACCTTACGTAATCAGATTCGAGAAGAACTTTGACGTATGCGTTTATGACGTAATCCGATGGCGTCATCATCTTGGATTGTAAACCAAATACAAATCCGTGGGAGTCAATGGGGGTAGTTCCCTCTCTCAATCAAGCCCTGGTCTGTCGAAGCATGGAAATAAAATATTTTCATATAAATTATGATAAAAAACGAAATGTGCCAATTAATGAAAGGTTGAAAATAAAAATTCGACGAAAAAAGTTAGGAAAAATTATTGTAGAATGAGAATGAAAGTAATTTAACAATTTTAAAGGAAACGCGTGAAACAAGTTGACTATACTCGACAAAAGTTTATATTAGTCATTGCATAAAAAGAACACAATTAGTGCGAATTACATTGATTCTCTACATTTTGTCTCATCGTTGCTCGTGACTTCGAGCCTTTTAAGTCAAGCCTAGACTTAAAAATAATAAAAATAATCGTTTTTCTCTCTCATCTGTCTTCTTATGGAAGTTATACACTGATACTGATACATCCTCGTTATTTCTCCATTTAATCAGATTATTACTCCATCAAATACAATTTCTACCGTTGATAAGGACCAGCACACTTGCATTATCAAAGTTTAGATGCGATTTTTTTCTTCACACTAAGGGCTTGTTTGGTAACACTAAAAATCCAATTAAAATTGAAAATATAGTCGTTATTGGGTCTCATCCGTCTAATAAAAGTCAACAATAACGGCTAGTTTTTCAATTTTAATCCGATTTTAATCTCTACCAAACACACTCTAAGTTATGGGTGATCAGTGGCGGACAAAACATAAAAGTCTAGCACGGACGGACCGAATGTTGATTGTTGACAATTGACCGTCGAGTCGAAAACAGAGCATCACAAAACTGTGGAAAGAAAATGAACAGTAAATAACATTTTTTTGGACGATTTCATCGAAAAATGCCCAGAAACCGTTGGATTTGATCAGCCAATCTAAAACCATATGAATCAACAAATAACCAATTCCAATTTCATCTTAACTTATGGAAATATATGTAGAGTGTAGAATCTTACCTCGATTCCTCAGTCAGAATCCAACTCCAGTATCTCCGATCATCAATCCCTGTAATTGCCAAATGCAAACCCATTCAAAGATATTGACATACAAGTCTTTCCAGTTCCCTTATCTAACCAGACTTTCTGCACAAAAGCAAAGCATTCAATCAATATTCATATCTTCATTCAAGCCAAAGCCCACATTGAAAATAAAAAATGCAAATTTTTTTTTTTCTAGAAATTTCATCAAGAATTAAAAAATAAATTTCCATAATTCCTTAAAGTCATTTCCTAACTCGATTTGCACGTGAAACCATTGAAACAAAAACTTTTCAACCCAATGTCACAAATATAAAATGACAAAAAATCCATAAGAAACTTTCTGCGAAGTAATCTTTATATGGATTTTCCCATTTTTTAATGTAATTTTTTGCGAAAAAATTAAAACCAATTATACACCAGAACACGAGCATCACAGACAATATTACGTGCAATTTTATGAATAGAAATCTGAAAACAAAAGAACTAAAAGAGGGAAAAAAAAATGAAAAAAACCCTAATGTTGATCAACGCCGTTCCTTCTAGCAGGACAATTTAGATCATTGTCGAAAAAGAGAAAAAAAACTCTCGCGTCAGTCTCCCGCGCCGGTCTAATTCTTCCTCACTTCATATCACTGTTCCGGCGAAGCCCAGCACGCGTGGCCACGCCCCCTCGATGGGTGCGGGTCCACCACCGTGGGTGATGATAGTTGGTTATGTTCAAGAAATTATTGTTACTCTAACACATAAGTTTATTTTATTTATTTAAGCCCACTTTTGCTGGCCAAAAAATCGATTTTCTTCAAATAGTCGGATTCAAACACATGATAAAGTTTCATAAAAAATGGATTGATTCTGTAGAGGTCATCTTGTCAAAAATCGAAAATTATGAACTAATACTAAACCGATAATCATATAGTGAAATATGCAAAAGTAATGAATAACACTTCGAGTATTTATGAAATCCATTGTTTACACATAAATCGATTGTTTATTCACAAAAAAGTTCCGAATTACTATGAAAGAAACTCGGATACATGTCAAACTCTTATTTGTTAAAACAAAATATGAGCATATACATTACTGCACTTGGTTTTGCAGGAAATGACACATTAGGAAAGCTGTTGACTGGTCTTTGGTGCGGTGGTGGTTGGGGTCGATATTGGCTGCAGCGATGACGGGAGGGGCGGGATGGGGATTATATAATTCTTTTTTTTTCTTTTTAATTTATTTAGAAATGAATAATGTGAGAACAAATTTAATGAAAAATGACTGTTTCTGTTAGGGCCGGACAAAACTCTCGAATAGAATCGGCCGAACCGGACATGAACCGAATCGAGCGATTTTTAGTAAATTAAATTCTCGAATGGGTATCTGAATCGAGAACCGATGGGTTGGTTCAATTCTTGGTTCTAAATCAAGAATCGAAGAATCAAATCTCTCTATTTTTTATTTTTTATTTTTATCTTAAATAAGTCAAATTATTTTATTTTTCTAAATAAATTTACTAACTAATTAATTTAGTCTAAACTCAAGATATGATTTTACTATTTCTAATTTTCAGCCAGTCCAATTTAATCAAATTGATCTAAATTTTACCCAAATCTCTTATTATACTGTAGTGTCGTTTCTGCCGTTTTATTATTGTGAACTCGTCATCTTCATTTTCTTGTGATTTTAATAATCAAATATATAAAAAAAAAACTCAACAAAGAGATGTGTAAAAGATATCATGAGATTGTACAACATTGTTTTGTAAAAGTTAAGATTGAACATGTCGTAGTCGAATTAATATAAAAAAATTAATTATTGTACAAAACTCGGGAATCAAATAGAATCGAATCGAACCGAATCGAATGGAACTGAAACTGAACAGTTTCATAATTAAATGTGAATCCGACGATTCCATTTACTAAATACCCGAAAATTTGAGGACGACATTGTAGTTTGTTCTAAACCTCTATTTGACAAACATTAATTTTAATTTTTTTTATATACTCATTTTCAATCATACATTCACACAATAAAATATTCTGCACGTAGACCAAAGACTTTTCCCTATTTTTTAATCACACATTCTCTTAAAAATTATTATTCAAATCATTGTTTTTCCAAATAAACGGTTGTTAGACAAGGGCGAAGAATGAAAGAATAAGTCCTGATTGATTACAAGTGCCTTAGGTTGGGGACCAATCGTAGAAAAAGGTCCAAGGCCTTTGGGTTGCTATTTGCTTGAGTTTGAATCCGTACACGCTCCTCATGTTGCCGTCCCACGTTTGCCTCGTATGTTACGTCCTAAATCATGTTAACGACTATTATTAGGGCTGGACAAAATATCCGAACTGAATCGAATCGAGCAGATTTTTTTAAATGAAATACCCGAACGGATATCCGAATCGAGAACCGAATGGTTTGGTTCGGTTCTCGATTCTAGACCCAGAACCGAAGAATCTATTAAGAACCGAATTTTTTTTTTTTTTATATTGGATAAATCAATTTCTTTTATTTTTTCTAAATAAATTAATAATTTTTTTCTTATTAAATCTTATTAGTTAAACAATTTAGAGTTTATTTATGTTTATTAGTTGTGCTTTTTTCAATTTTTTCTTGTATAGTCTCTTAATAGTTAGGGCCTGTTTGGTACGGCTCAAAATCTAATTAAAATTGAAAATATAGCCGTTATTGGGTCCCACTCATCTAATAAAAGTCAACAATAACGGCTAGTTTTTCAATTTTAATCCGATTTTAATCTCTACCAAACACCCTCTTAGTATGGAAAGTCAAGCAACTGATTATTACATTAAATAGTTGGTAAGTATTATCAATACTTTAAAATATTTAATATTTATTACTTCTAATTTATATTTCATTTTTATGTAAATTTAAATGTTTGAAATAAATGAATTATTGATATGAATTATCGTTTTATTAATAATATTTACTTTTTCGTATTTGTATTTGGAGCTTGTATGGGAGGGATTAAAATCAGATTAAAATTGAAAATATAGCTGTTATTGTTGACTTTTATTAGACGAGTGAGACCCAATAACTGCTATATTTTCAATTTTAATTTGATTAAAAGCTCTCTCAAACAAGGCCTTGACAACTTATTATTTATATGTTATTAAATTAGATTACGTTAATTTGTAAAAGTTAAAATTAAACTTGGTATTTATATCTACATTTTGTTATTAATATTAGTATCTACTTTCAGGTGTATTTATGTAGTATTATTTTAAATGTTAAAAAATGTAATTATAGTACGGAACCGAACGGAACTGAACCGAACGGAACCGAACCTGAACGGTTCCAAAATTATATTTGGAACCGACGGTTCCATTTATTAAATACCCGAAAATTCCTGGAACCGAAAAAAATCGAACCGAACCGAACCGAACCGACCCGACCCGAGCCTACCCCTAACTATTATATTTCTGTTTCGGTATATCGTCCCAGTTAGGTAGGATTAAAATTTAGAATTTAATCTAAAATAAAGTCAAATTATTAACTATATATTTATAGGACTCGTAACTTTTGAATCACATATTTGATCAATTTTAATCAAAATTTACTAAAAATCTGATTTTAATACCCACCAAACAGAGAGATTGTATTGAACATAGATAAACATGTAGATCGTTTGTACATATTGTACTTGGTCGACTGCTCTTTATCTCTTTGTCCATGTTTGATTCAACTAGAAAAATTGATTAAAATTAAAGTTAAATTCAATAATTTTAGCTACACATCTTCATGGGAACTACAATTTTTTAAATACACATTTCATTATTTATTTTAATCAAAATCTACCAAAAACTTAATTTTCATCTAAATCAAACACGGGCTAAGCACCGTTTTTATCATTTGTAGCTGGCATACATGATATATACAACGATTTTGGTGGGTTCAAATCAATCTATTTCCAATTTTCCATCTAACACTAATCAATCAACAAATAATTTGTATCAAAAACATATATCAAATGTAAAATTTGACTAAAATATAATACGTCATAACTTCATACATAATTTGTACGAATAATCTACGTATTGAAAGTTTAAAACCGGTTTAAGTAACTCAAATTTGAATCAGTCAAATAATTAATTAAGTTCTAAATATCATTATTTATTAAAGCACGTTTAAAATTAACTTTTGTTAAGGTTATGGTTTTATTAAAAAAATTAAATTCTTAAAAAAAATAATTGACTTTTAAAATCATTTTTAGGCCAGCCATGAGACGTGAGAGTTGGCCAAACGACTTTGGAGAAGAATAGAACACCACCTTAACGTAAGCGTTATGACGTAACCCGACACGTCGTCGCGTGCGAATCTGTTTACTAATCAAAAAATCTGCGAGTCATTGTGGGGGCCGTTCCGTCACAGGCATAGATCTTCACCCTATAAATTCACCAAAGCAGAACAAATTGAAAAACGTCAACCTTGTGGAACGCATGTTTTCTTCTTTCTGACAATTCTGATCACCACAAAAATGGAAAACGAGAAGCGCTCTGTAGAGAGAAATGCCGGAGAAGACGCTGAAGATGATGAGACGAAGATAGACGAATTCTTTGCATTGATCAGAAATTTCAGGGATATAAGGAACCAATTGAACGATCAAACGGAGAAGGTGAACAATAACAGGAAGAGGAAGTCCAATTCCGATTCCGACGACCACCACCGGAAATCTACCTCCGCCTGGGTGCCGGCATTTCAATGGGAAGATTTTACAACAGAGGTTGAGTTCAGAAGACCTTCTTCCGTTTTGCCGTCTCCATGTAATAATGGAAACGAGATTATTAAGAAAGACGACGAGGTTAACGGATCCAGTGGATTAGACCTCAAATTGACACTTTAAATTCTACAATTATTATTTTAGTATGAATTTCAAATTAATTTTTAGTAACTTTTGATTATTAAGATTTTGGTAACATGTGTGATTTAAATTTATTTTGACTTTGATTGAGATTTTATTTCATTTTTTTAGCTGGGCATAATATGTTCTACGTATTAATCGAATTTATTCAGATCTATTGTTTGACATGTTACTTTTAAATAAATTGAATTAAGACTTATCATGTACAATACAAAGTACTACATACTATTTGTCTATAGCTCATGATGCTCATATCGATCTATTATGCGCCTCTTCTTCCATGATGGTACGGAACAATAGTCTCATTGGGATAGATACACAAATTAATTTAAATATAAGAAGTCGAGTAGGCGGGTTTATCACTTAGGAGCAGTGTGGGATGAAAGTCTCACGCACGATTTTGAATGAGAGAAAGAAGTAAGAAATCCTCTTTTCGATGCTGACTCTCCCACTCCGATCGTGCCTTGGGGAACACGGACACGGGTGGTGCATGGATGTCGTCAGCTCGTGTCATAAGGTGTTGGGTTAAGTCCCGCAACGAGCGCAACCCTCGTGTTTGACAACCCATTTTTGTGTCCGTAGAGTCTTTCAGTGGCATGTTTCGATCCTCTTCCCATTACGTTCCATCTGGTTGTTTTATTGATTGTTTTCCAATCAGAATTAGACATATTATTGTTGTTTGGATGTGTCCAAATTTCAATTAATCCAAATAAAGTTTCACACTTCAATACCCGTGAAATTTAAAATTTTAATTTTAATTCAAATCAAAATAAAAAATTAATTTTAACTACATATTTTATGAAATTCATAACATTTTAACCACATTTTTATTAACTTTTATCAAAATTTGCAAAAAATATATTTTTAATTTCCATCAAACATGTATTAAAAGTATAATCAATAATGTTATACGTACATGATCTTTTACATCATTTTTTATATTGTGCCACTTGAAAAAAATATCATTGGACAGTTTAAAAAGCAAAACAATTTTTCATCCAAAATTTTCAAAAAACAAATTAATGCAAAGGAAGGAGTCTACATTTAGCATTATCGAAGTACAATAATGCATCAATACTTGATCGGAAAGACAACCAATAAGATAGCGACACGAGTACATCCTATTCTACACGCTATATAATGAAGAAAAAGAATGATGCAAAAGCTATCATTAGTGCCAATTGGTGGTGGTTGTATGCTTAAAACAGCCGACAATATAATTCATAAGTGAAAATAACAAGTTTTAAATCGAAAATTGTTCTAATTTGCTGTTCTCTTAACATATTTTTGACACTTTTATCACATAATATTTTCTTAATATATGAGATTATTTGCTTTGTGCCAAATGAATTAAAGCGCAATGAGCGATTGGATTTCAACGGTTGGTTCACAAGCGATAAAAATAATGACTTTTAAGTACAAGATATCGTGTGGTGTTGGTAAAAGTCACCATTATTGCAAATGGTTGTTGGATGTTGGTTTCAGATGCTTGATAAAGGCAAAAGAAAATGATGCCTTGGAAACTTGTGTTCAGTTTTGTCTACGTTTTGTAAAAACTCCAAGCATTGATTCGAAAAAAGATAAGAATTTAAGATCAAGAATCGCTATTCATAGTAGACTTCAAATATCATTTTCTGTTCACTCAATATCTTGAAGAATCAGTCATATGCTTGGTTTCTTACCCATTTTCAAATATTCAATTCTTTTCTATATATTGATTGGATTTCAGTTTACCTAAACCGATTAATCTCGGTAGAGTTCTTACAATGTTAGGTCCATTATTCCTTTTACAACCAACCCTTCTCTTGTGATTTTGTTTAAACTAGTGAGCGCACGTGCAAGCTTCTACTCCTTGCTGCTATTTTTCATGCGATTTATCTGCGGTTGAGAAGCGAAAGGGAAGCTGAAAGATTTCGGAGCTTGCTTCAGTTTGACAGTTTCATTGCCGAATTTTGAGAATGAAATGAAAACGGGCAAAAACGACGTTGATGATAGATAATTGCGACACGTGTGCAGGACGGAAAACTCGCTCTTTTATATTGTTGAGGAAATGATTATAACTGAAAATCAATAATTTGCCCCCGTTCGGTAAAATTTATAAATGGTCAAATAATTTTAGTCACGGCTTCAAAATCCAAAAATACTAATTATTTATCTACTGCTAATTTTTATCTGTTTATTAATTGTAAATTGGCTGCGAAGGTCCCAAACTGTTCAAAACAGAGCTTACGCCTTGAAGCAAGGTGGGCAAACCAAACCAGAAATGAAAGAGGCGGAATTTAATTTTTAATCTTTGGACTGGACAATGACAATAATGAAGGTAGTTCAACCTACGACAGAAAGGTGCTGTATGGATGGCAGCGGGGGGTGGGGTTGGTTCTTGTAAGAAGGGATTTAGGGTTGGTGGTCTTTTGGAGTAAATCTTGTCAAATGTTTAATTACTTTGATAATTATGATTACGAGTAAAGATGACGTATATTTGATTTGTTTTTAGAAAAGGAGGCTAATGGTGTAATTTCCACAGTTAAATCCATTCTTACTGGGCCTAAGTGCTTTCTTAGTTTATGGGCTTTTCTATTCATTAGCATCTCAATTCAAACAAGTGGAAATTACACCCAACCCTATGTTTCAAGATCCAACTTCAAAAATCAGGTACAAAATTTACTTATTCAAAAATCAGATATTTTTAATAAATTAATATATTTAAAATAATTATTTTTACTAATATAACAATTCAAAACTAAATTCATCCACCACACGTCCCTAACTCTAATTCTCTCCTCTCATCTCTTTCTCTCTTTTTAACCCTCCTCTCCCATCTCGTTTCTCTCTCTATAGCAGCGACGGCGCCGCTGCTGTGACGCCACCGCCGCCGCCGTGGCGATCCCTCCTCCTCACTTCTCAGTCTCCATTTTTCTCTGTGTCCCCATCTCTCTTGCCTCCTTCACTGAGCAGCATATGGAGCTGCAACTGGGAGCGTCGCGTGCAGTGGAGTGGGCAGTGGTTGGTTTCTGAAGTGGCGATCTGATTTTGCGGTGAAGTGGCGATCTGATTTTGCAGTATAGTTTGTGGTATGATTTGGATGGTGGTCGCGGTAGCAGTTTGTGGTGGTAAATCTGCGGTGTTGTTTGCGATTGTTTTTGGGCGATGATGGTGGTAGGCGTATGTGCCGTTGCTGGTGGTGGTAGTGGAAAATGAGGTGAAAATCTGGAGTGATGGGTTGGGGTAGTTGGTAGTGGTGCTGACGGTGGCTGTATCGATGGGTGCGGTGGATGCGATGGTGGTGTCTCGATCTGTGGTGATTGTAATAATATATATATATATATATATTTTTTTTTTGCGATGGGCTGATTTGTTTCAAGTAGTGGTGGCGACGGTGGTAGCGGTTTGGCGGTGAGGTGGTGCCGACTCGCAGGCAGCTGAGGTCTTTTTTTTTTTTTTTTTTATGGTGGTGGTGCGGTGCGGTGCAGGCGATGGTCTGGTGGTTGCGGTGCGGGCGGCAGTTACTTGAACCTGTGGTGTGATACGTGACCAACTGTGACCACATAATAGACTATCTGTGACCTTAAAATTCTATAATTTGTGACTAAAAAATTAATCTGTGACCATATAATTCGACAATTTGTGACTAAAAATTAATTCGTGACTTGTAATTTTTTTATCCGTGACTAATAAAATAATCTGTGACCTTTAAAATTATTGATTTGTGACCATGAAATAATCTGTGACGTCCAAAAATTTTGATCTATGACCGATATACAAATTGTGACATATAAAAGTTTTGAACTGTGACCTCAAAATTATTCGTGACTTATAAAATTTTTGATTTGTGACCTCAAAAATAATATGTGACCAATTAATTACGTACGTGTGACCATCAATCGTATAATTATGAATTTATGATATCATTATATTGAATTAATAAATTAGTAAATTAAATCATAATAAATTTTAATAAAAATCTGATTTTTGAAATTCCAAATTTGTTTTCTTAGTTTTGAAATAGGTGATAGTTATCCTCTTACTTATGAATTTTTCCATTCAAACAATCTATAAACCCAATCCATCTACCCAAAAAAATAAAAATAAAAAAAATCCATGACACTCAAAAGATATTGTTATAAACTAGAGAGAAAATTAGAGAAGTAAATAAACTTGTGTATATTTTATTAAGAATGAAAATTTCATATTTACATGGAATGATTAATGATACAATGATAATAATTTATAGGGTTACAGAAGTACAATTGTCGTTCACTAATAAATTTACCATTTAAAACACTCCCCCTTAATTGACATATTACAAAATATTTGTCTCGTTAAAATTTTATCAAGAAAATTCAGTGAAACAAAACTTGATCGAATAAAAAAGAGTACAGTTACTCTCCCGATTTCCATTATTGTATGTCAACGTCTTCAATATTGATATTTTGTATGTCAATGTCTTTAAAAAAAATTTAGTGGGACAAAACTTGATGACCTTGTTAACATGATGATTCAAAAAAATAGCTAATACATATAACAATATAAAATCATTATTTTGCAGATGAATGTTTTGTATGTTATGAACATTTATTACAAAAAGAATATGTCTCGTTAAAACCTTATTAAAAAAAATCTAATGAATGAAAAATAGTACATTATTTTTTTGAATATGTCACAAATGTTGTCTTATTTAAAATCTTGCCAGAAAAATCAATTGGGACAAAACCTTGGTCAAGGAAGAAATTGTATAATGCGCATTTACTCCACTCATGATAATATCACTTGAATTATGCTTGAGGCATATTAAATCGTTCATGGATAACATTAATAGTTATGCCAATGAGTTGACTGTAACAGAATTTCAAGTCTCGTGCATTATCAGGACAACAAGGTACGAACATATGATGTCATACACCATGAAATTTACTATGTTGAGAGTCGTTCATTGCATATTACGACTTTATTTTTTTTATTCACTTTTTACATAAGTGTACACATTTAGATTTTTAGACCGCATATCCAAAAACTTCAGGTTTCTATAATAAATTCAAATTTTATAAAATCATGTCATTTTATTGGCCAATCATATCTTCGATCGATATGCATCAATGAATTTATTTTGATATCATCGTTATTCATAATATGAAGCGGTACATCATGTGCAAAAGTGTTATAGACAACTTTTTATTTTCGATTTTATTTCTCTCCATGATGATATAACTTATTAAAATATCTCAAATTTCATTATCAAGAGTACATGCCTCCTTAATGGAGCCATCTTTGTTAATTGCTCAATTTCTGTTCAAAAATTTTTATATTAGAATCGAATTGACTAAATCTTTTACCAACATGCAAAAGATACCAAACACGTGAATTCACGTATATAGAAGTTAACGACATGAAAAAATTTAGATGAACGTCTTTAAAATGAATTCTACATACATAGAAGTTAAATGCGCGAATTTCACATGTCAAAGGTACAATGATTGCGACATAATTAATGTATTTAAAAAAAAATTCACGTATATAAAAAATTGGAAATTAATGCACATATATATAATTCACATGTCACCAAATTGATTTTGGTACACATGTTGTATGATTGTGCTTATAAAAAATTTCTACCTTTATTAGAATTTGAAGATGCATTCGTACTAATAACATGTTATAAATTAGAGAGGAAATAGAGAAATTTAGAGAAGTCAATAGACTTGTGTGTATTTTATTGAGATCCAAAATTTCATATTTATAGATAAGGATTAGTGATATGATGGTAATAATTTCTAAGGATGCTGGAGTATAATTATCATTTACTAATAAATTTACCATTTACAAGAGACATTTAATTTTTGAACATATAAGATAAAATTCTAGAGTTCAACCATTCACAACACATCGAACTATTGAAGTACAATACTTCATGACTTACAGAATGTATGCACTCATAGTATTTTACTATTGTTCGATTCTATGTATCAAACATGCCTTGAGTGTAGTCATGTGCCTACTGCATATGACACCTAGTCCTAGGTCTAGTTAGTTGGACTGTCAACCAATATGTCAAATCTCTACTCAACACGAGTTAGGGCCTGTTTGACATATTTTAACTTTTGCTTTTTATAAAAGAATTTTTGGATGAAGTTACCTTAATTTTTATTTGAAAATTAAATTTTAAAAGTACTATCAATTCTGAAATTGCTTTTAGAGGAAGCTACATAGACCAACTTCCTCTAAAAGCTCTTATAACTATCAGAAACACTTTTATAAAATTAGTTAAACAAATCCAAAAGTAGCTTTTGGATCTCAAAAGCTCATTTTCGCATTTCAAAAATCATGCTAAATAGATCCTTAACCACATTGGATGAAAGTCTAATGTTTCTCTTAGTGGAGTTGGAAGATGCGGGATCAATCTTTCTAAGATGAATTGTGCAGTACGGATGAATGCAAATGCAATAAATACATTACACAATAATATCCTTCGTGCAATTCTAAGAACTCTCCCAAATACTTTCAAAAACTATCGCATCAAATGTCATTTGACCGTATCCTTTACTGAGTCACCGACAAGATCATTCATGTGTTAGATGTGGAAAACTCTTGAGAAATCGACAGCAACAAGATTAATTCAGAAGGATGGAGAAGTAACATTCAAGATGTTGGATTTTGGGGCTCCAATCAATGATTTCCGGGCTCAGATTAAATCAATGTCGACAAACCACAACCAACCAATCAATCCACAAACCGACACCACCTTCCCGAACACGGTTGCTTACAGATTTCTACAGCCCACTAAGGACTAAGGTGAGGAGATTACAGCCAAGGAAGAGCCACAAAGGCTAGGTAGAGGAGAAGAGCAAAAATGGGTCTCTCAAGCACAAAGCAATAGACAAGAAACGGCTTTTCTCTTCCACTCACAAAGGGGACGGTTTTTCTCCTTTTTCATATAACACGGCTGCTCAATTAATCTCTCACACAATACACGTAAGTAACAACTCACTTAAATAGGTTTAAGATAGGTTTAGGGTTTAGGCTTTTAGGTTAAACAAACAGGGCCCAATAACAACGGGTAAGTGGGCTAAAACCTTAAAGCCATCCAAGTCGTTCGGGTTGGGCCATGAGCAACACTAATACAATTAGGCTACTTCGAATGGTTCAAGTGGGTTACGTGATTCGATTGGTCCGATTGTGGTGTCATCATATCATTTCAATCATCGGCCGAGGCTTATGAAATATTATCCAACTAAAATACCGATTTAACATCATCGCCCGGATTTATTGGGTATCAAAACCCAACAAATCTCCACCTTGATCCCAATAAATCAAGTAGACAAAACACACGCTTTACACTTGCACAACCAAGGTAACCAATAAAATTGGCATCACAGAGACCTTACCTCGTGTCTCCACCTGAAACACATACCATACTTGTTCCATATACTCACTAGGGCTAAGGTCACGAACACCCAAGTAGAAACAAATAAGCACAGCAATCAATCAAGAGCAAATAAAACATGCGACGGAGATATTACACAGGATAATACAGAGATCTTATCACACCCGTTCACACAGAACAACAGATTAACAAGTTAATCAACAGGCCAACACATACGCAACAAATGCATAAATGACCTCACACAGATCTCACCACACTTATCCTATCCCATTCCGTGTTACTCACTCACCTCGAGAACACACATCTCACCTCATCGCCCACCATGCTCACTAGACTAATCACTCAAACAAACAAACAAACATGTCTAACTGTAAGCCTCTATAGATCCTAAGTTCTTGGGATAATCCTCTATCAACACATCACTTCTCCAACCTACGTGGATAATGGGTCTCCACCTAACAGAAGTGATAGAAGTGCCTCACTCACACTCCACCCGATCGTGGTCTCTTCCAGATAAAGAATTCTAACATTTGATCACATCTCCACCGTGATCCAAATGCCACACTCCACATCCCATGACAACCAATGTACCCCTAGGCATCTATACTCCACCTTACCAAAAGACACACACACACACACACACTGCCAAATGCATCACAAACCCACTATGCATGCAAACACATTACACCAAGTAATAAGATCACTCCAAATCATGTCAATGCACATATCAAACACATTGAAATGCAACATATAGCCATGCAAATGAAAACGAGCAATCACACACATGCGTAAAGGATTACACATGATGCAAATGCAAAGAATTCTAAGGTTACACTCGCAAATCTCACTAGGGTCATCACTCGACCCTATAAGCAAATTCGCATCACCTCTCAACTTACTCTTCTTCTTGGGACAATCCCTAATGAAGTGTCCAGACTTACCACAAATTGTAACACCGTCTACCACCGACTTGTCCCAACCCCTTGCTCTTCTTCTTATCACCCTCATCACTCGAGTCACTACTCGAATCACCGCATTATCTTGAGCTCTACCTAAACTCATTTGCTTAAACTTAATTCTCTCCTCATCATATGCAATTCACCATTTCTCTTATCTTCCTTTTTAGCTTTAACTTCCATTTCCTTACTCCTAAGGGAATCTATGACAATTTCAGGGGTTAAGGTGTCCCTACCATACTTAATAGCATTTTTAACTTCATGATAAGTATCAGGTATAGCATTCAACAAAATAATAGCCTTGTAGGTTTTAGACACCGACTCTCCACGATTAACAATATCTTGAACAAGTTTGTTAAACACATCCAAATTGTCATCCAAATCTTTTGAAGAATCCATTTTAAAGCTAAAAAATCTTTCAAGCAAGTACAACTTGTTAGGAGTGGATTTAAGCAAATATAAATCATCCAACTTTTTCCAAAGTTCTTTGGTAGAATCAAGTTTTCCAACTTTTCTCAAAACAGTGTCAGACAGGTGTAAAATAATTGAAGTGTATGCAAGTTCATCATATTCTTCTTTTTGTGCATTTGTAAAATTTTCCGGAAATTTGCCATCAATGGCCTTTGAAACCTTTTGTTGAACCAAAATACCCTTCATCTTTTGTTGCCAAATTGAAAAATCCCCTTTCCCGTTGAAAATCCCAATTTCGAAATGTGAAGACATTTTGAAAAAACAGAACAACCAAAAAAATGCACAAGTAGGTCACACAGAGTAAACCTAAGGCAACAATATACACCGTTCTAGATTCCCAGGGTTTCGTGAGACTCAAAATCTCAAATAAAGGGAACGTTCGAATGGGTCAAGTCCAAGGTGTTCTAACAGGATAATCAATGCAACACGAAGGTATGTCAACAAAATTCAAATTTCCACGCAAAGGAATCTCACACAGAGACAAAACAATGGGGCCCAAAGACAAAAGCAATTACCAACTTACAGTTAAATTCAACACTTCAAATAGAGCAATTAATTCCTCAACTTCTAGCACAAGCAATGGTTACCCCTTCACGGTAACCCCAATCCTAATGTCACCCCACACGATGACGCGCTAATGCCGGAATTAAACGGGATAAGCCAATTTACCGTAGCGGACCTATCTCGAGTCTGTAAATTACGAGGAATATAAATTTTAACACTTTAGGGCCACCACTATTCGCCCCTAAAGTTTCCAAAGAACTGCAAAGAAATCAATCGAGCGACAATTGAACTACGAGCGTAGGGGCAAAATCGTCCAACTTTTTCTCGCAAAACCCGAAACACTAAACCAAAAATATCGCACGTTCACAAAATCAAAATAAAGAAAGCTGCTCGAAGAAACCCCGGTCAGAAAAACGCTCCACGCGCCGCACGCGCCACCGCCGGAGTGCCCACGCGCCGCCGCACGCGCCGCCTTCCGTCCACCACGCGCTCGGCCTCCCAAAGACCGCCTCACCCGCACGTTCCAAATCCGGTCTCCGTTTGTCCAAATTCCTCCCGGATTAGCCGGAAATCGAGGTTGCGGTGTCCGATTTTCGCACAAAAATCGGCGATTTTTCAACACTTTCCCGGGCGATTTCTCGCTACGTTTTTCTCTTGGATTTTGAAGCCCAATGCACCACCAACCAGCTCTCGATACCAAATGTTGGATTTTGGGGCTCCAATCAATGATTTCCTCGGGCTCGATTAAATCAATGTCGACAAACCACAACCAACCAATCAATCCACAAACCGACACCACCTTCCCAACACGGTTGCTTTACATTTTCTACTGACCCACTAAGGGACTAAGGTGAGGAGATTACAGCCAAGGAAGAGCCACAAAGGCTAGGTAGAGGAGAAGAGCAAAAATGGGTCTCTCAAGCACAAAGCAATAGACAAGAAACGACTTTTCTCTTCCACTCACAAAGGGGACGGTTTTTCTCCTTTTTCATATAACACGGCTGCTCAATTAATCTCTCACACAATACACGTAAGTAACAACTCACTTAAATAGGTTTAAGATAGGTTTAGGGTTTAGGCTTTTAGGTTAAACAAACAGGGCCCAATAACAACGGGTAAGTGGGCTAAAACCTTAAAGCCATCCAAGTCGTTCGGGTTGGGCCATGAGCAACACTAATACAATTAGGCTACTTCGAATGGTTCAAGTGGGTTACGTGATTCGATTGGTCCGATTGTGGTGTCATCATATCATTTCAATCATCGGCCGAGGCCTATGAAATATTATCCAACTAAAATACCGATTTAACATCATCGCCCGGATTTATTGGGTATCAAAACCCAACACAAGAATTCAGCCATCAATATACATCGAAGACCATACTTTGTGCCTTACAAAATCTATAAATTGAATGGTCTCCTCAACCCTGTACCCACCACAGAAGCCCTTTTCCAACATGAAGAGTTAATTTTCAACAATGATGATACACAGGCCTACTTAATTTTATTCTCACTTCAACCAGCATGTCAAATCTCTACTCAACTTCTACAGATTGATCATGTTAAGCCACTTTAGTCTTTTGGAGTTATTTACAACTAGAAAGGTGTAAAAGGACAGATCCTAGTATATTACTTAGGGACCTAAATGTTTCTCACTTTGTAAGTCAATGCAAGCAAACCACACACACTCTTTTTTCCATCCACAAATGGCAAAATAATTAGAATCCTTTTCATCGTTTGTTCTTACCAGGGTCTTTTGATTCTCTTACAAATTAACTGACCAATGAAGATCATTCAAGTTGTACGTCGTAGGTCAGTGACATAAACAGGGATAACCGAGGTTAATTAGCTATGATATGTTCAAGAACAAACCAAAAGGGACAACTAATTTACTTTAATTACCATTGAAGTTTACAATATAAGGTTTATGTTACAGCCTCATAGATATCTCCTGCAAGAGGAGTACAAGACTACACAACGTTACAATAACAAACTAATTTGCGTACAAAATTATTTTATTGAGAAAATGTATAATTGAAAATGAGTTTGAAGAACAATGAATCTTTAGAGGGTGAGGTTCAAACATGGCTCATATTTCACACAAATATCACAACAAAGCGACCATATGGGAGATGTTTGTTAACTTCCATGACTAATTTGGAGTTTTGAACAAAAACAACTTCAAGGGCCAACATGAACTTCTTATGAAGTGATCAAACGTGAAATTAACCTTGTGTATATGGCAATGGACTTGTTAATCCACGTTGGTATTTAAGGTTTGACCCCGTCAAAGTTAACGTTAATCTCACAAACAGAATGGCCATATTGGAATAGTTACTTAATATCATTGACTGATTATGATAAATAGAAACGCTAAGGATCAACTTGAAATTTCATGGAAAACTTCAGTTACCAAATGTGAAATTAACTCTACAATAATCAGTAATAGGAGTCGACATTTTTTTATTCGTTCCTCCCGCTCCTCGAACGAAACCGCAAATCCGTTAACTTCGAGGCGGTTCTGCTTCTGCTCCGACACCCCCAACTCACTCGCCCACGGACTCCAGTAAATATCATGGCTTCTTCATCAATGGCGAAATCAAACGGCACTCTTAATTATTTCCGTTCTCACATCCGAGATTTCCCTCAAATTGCTTCTTTGTCAATTACCCCCGGGTTCAGGGAATTCTACCCTTCGCCACTTAATTTCACCTTCAATCGCACAGCTATCGCTTCTCGTCTTCCAATCATCAGAGCCCATGTTTCTCCAGGTACTCAACTGAAAAATAAGCTACTTAAATTGTAAATTTTTTAAAGCTATATTTGATTTTCTTGATGGGTCTTATTTTCTAGTTCGACCATTTTGTGCACATTTTTAAGTTCAAATAATTAGCTCCATTTGATTTTCTTGATGGATCTTAATTTTCCTGTTCGATAATTGTGTGTAATTCTAATTTATGCAACCCTTTCTGGATTGGTCTTACATTGTAGATTATGTACCAGACGCCAAGTTTTACAAAGTGGAAGCGATTCTAAGGTTTGGAAATTTGGATTTCTAGCCCCGTACTTACTTTTATATAACCAAATTCTTGATTTAATCGAACTAAAATTTCATTTATATACTTCATCGAGTTTTTCATTTTTCACATTGACATGTTCCTTTTATCATCTTCTGCTGGGACGACTCAGACCCTGGAGGATCCCGCAGGTCTCTGCGGTAAGGACTAATGAGTAATTGCAATTGCTTTACATACAAATTAGAAACTAAATCCTATGCTCTCCATGGATTATTTCACCAAGCAGCTAACTATATACCATTGATTAAGCAAAACCTGAAACTTATGCAGTTGATTTCGTCCAAGCACTTGTATTAGAATCCCAACAATACAGGCGAAGTTTCCCTAAGATGATTGAAATTTTATCACATATTTTGTATCTCTATTATATTTCACTTTCACTACCATTGGGCTGTACTTTCTTCTCATTTTATTGAATTTGGCTTACGAATGCACTGAGTACCCATGATTCCGTCCAAAGAAATATATAGGAAAGTAACGTGTTGCATAACATTAGCATTTTCATACAGCGGGCTTATATCGGTTTATATGTGTTCATAACCAAAGGCAATAGAAACGATACTGACTATTTCTTTCTTTTGATACGTGAAGGCATTGTTGAAAATGGGTATTCGTGGCGTCACGGTTTCTGATGTACGAGGCTTTGGTGCTCAAGGTGGCTTGACAGAAAGGCAAGCTGGTATATCAATATAATTACTGTGCATAGTTCAAATGTCAACAATGCTTGATATGGATTTTTTTCATCAATCCTTAATGCTGGTGACAACACTAGTTCATCCCTAAATGAAATTTGGAACAATCGGGGCCTGGGGTGGGGGCAAAGGAATGGTTCTGCATGTCATGGCCCTCTCATTTTCCTTATAATTTGTTTATTGGCATCAACTTTTTTTGTTTGAATTTTCTTCTTCTTTTTATACTTTTAACTGTTCTACCATCTGCAGGCTCTGAATTTTCTGAAGACAAGTTTGTTGCAAAAGTTAAGATGGAGATTGTTGTGAGCAAAGACATGGTAATAGGAGCTAAACTATGTTTTTGAAACTTTTCGAGTTGTTTTATATTTGATCCTGTTTTAAGAAAACAGCTGTTATCCATATGCTTTATAAGAAAATTCTTCTTCGAAGAAAGACATTCTTACGTGTAGTCCATAATCTTTTACTGCCTTAGGTTGAAGATGTCATAGAAAAGATAATTGAAGAGGCCAGAACCGGGGAGATTGGTGATGGAAAGATTTTCTGTAAGATTACAATTATTGTCCTTTTCATTTGGAATAGTTTATTTTGGGATAGTATGATCCCCTTCTTTAATAAAATTGAGGATACAATTCAAGGTTCCAGTTTGCCGGGAAACTTTATTTTACACTTTTGTCAATAGCAACAGTCAACAGACTTCTCATTTTCTTTTTGGGAGTTGGGGGAGGCTGGTGAGGAAGGGGATAGTTTGGAATCTCTAGGACATTTTATCTGGCAGACAAAAAAGAAATATTTAGACTCATTTGCCAGCTTGCAAGAATCATTCATCTACTCTATCGTGAGGGGAATTTTGGGGGTGGGTGGAGGTTGGAAAGGCTAAGTTAAGCTGTTGAGAAGTTATAGGATGGGGATTTCTGCTGCCCTATAAAAACTAATAAGCAGCACAACTTCTGATTACAAATAGAATGAAGGGGAAGGAATTTTGCTGCTTGAAAACCTTTTAAGAAAAATTCTCTTGTTAGCCTGTGGTGTGCTCTAATAAATTTTTTGAAAGCTTCATTTACGTTCTATAGTTTCATTTCATTGGATCTAATTCTTTTTGCTTTCAATGGCATACAATAAATAACTCGACTGTGGAATTAATGGTGTAACTATTAAACTGAAATTGAAAACACAAGTAAAATAACATTTCCAATTATCCCAGAAGTGAGGATTTGTTTCTGTTTAAAAATTTGAAATCTTAGAAATGTAACTTGTGCAACTTCATCTATGAGGATTAGAGGAGTCTGATCTGCATTGTAATGGTTCTGCATATGGAATTTTGAACTTTAAAATGATCATACGAATTTTCCTTGTGACATCTTAACTCCCCCCAATTTTATTGCATCGTCATGATCTCTGGAGTATAATTAGTTTCTCATCCTCTTACAAAAATACGAAGATAATATGTCGTATCTTTTTCCATGAAAATTTGGTGAATTCTTGTCAAAATCTCTGTTATTTGTGCAGTGGTTCCTGTGTCAGATGTAATAAGGGTTCGCACCGGTAAGCTTCTGTCTCTGCAAACAGAAATGGCAAGCTTTCATTTTCCGATTGTTTTATGATGTAGAAATGCATTTTTTTTTAGGTGAGCGTGGAGAAATGGCTGAGAGGATGATGGGAGGGCGATTTGATATGTCCTCTCCTGCATCTTTGACATGAGTAGCCTCTATCGTTCGCTTTAATCAGGCATTTCGTGTCTTCGGTGTGGGTAGTTGAAAAATTCTTCTTTAGTTTTTAGCGTGAAGGTCTTGTGCATTTTGACGGTTCTGTAATTTTCATTTTGCAATTGGGAAATCTGTGAAGTGTTAATAATTCAGTATGCCACCTTGACCGGATTTGAGGAAAGCTTTTGCATCAACATGAATCAAGCACTTGGATGGAAATGTTGCTAAATGCATCCAAGTCTATGTTCTTCTGCATTTACATATTCACGTGTATGTACACAAAATTGTCGGCAACAATAATATCGGTGACCTCAATGTACCACATATGAATTTGCTAATTGAGCCAATGGATCTCCGATCTCGAGTTATAAAAATACAAACTCGGTTAGGGTTTACATTCGAAAATTATTACACTTCATTTAGATACCACGTCCCTCACAAAAAGGGATCCCATAACGTAGTCAAATGTCTTGAAATGAACAATTATGCCTTGCTTGAACAAAAGAATGTCTCAGTTCTCTAGGCTTACCTAAATAAAAGAACGTATAGAACTCTAACACTTGACTAGAAATATGTTAGAGACTTCGGATAGCATCTGATTAGACGGGATTTGTTTCAGAGCAAATTTTGTAAAGTCGCTAAAATGATTAAAATGTCATTAAACTCCTATTAATAAGTCATTGCACCACCCAGAAAAGAGATTTCTCTCGAATACAAGAAATTGGATTCAAAAAGGTTTCAGAGGAAAACTCTGAAAAAATTATACAATTGACTTTAAGAAATACAATCTATTTCTTAGTTAACATTTATAAGCATAGTTATCAGACTCGAACCGGCCATTGACCCAGACAAATCATCGGGTCAATGAGTTAGTGGTTCAATCGGTGGGTCAATAGTTCAATCGTTGAGTCAATACAAGGTGGAATTTTAGTTTTTATAAAAAAAATTAAAAAAAGAGACAAAATATCCATTACTTTTTAAAAACTAAATATATATATATTTATGTCAGAAATAAGGTGAAAATCACTCAGTTGCCAAAGTAGCCAAGCTTCCAATATTCACACGGTGGCATGATTGATAATTTTTGTCAATTATTGGCATAAATCTCAGTTTTCTCTTTTCTTTATGAATTTGATTCTACCATCAATATATATATATATTTTTTGTATTTTTTAATTCACATGTTCTGAACTTTTGATTGCTTTGTTTTGTTTCTTGTTTCTAATAGGGTACCAACTACCAAGAATTTGTATTTTGCCAAATCTGCTTTGGTTGGTCATTAACTTTTTCATTTTAGACATTTATTTCCATTTGCTCATCTGGGTTGATGGGATTTGGAAATAGTAAACACCTTTTCTTTTATCATATTGAAGTGGGGTTTCTTTCTATTCAAATTACTCATAATTTTTAGGGTATTTTTGTGAGTTGTCCTTTAAATTATATAGTTAAATACATGTTTTTTTTTTTTTCAACAATTTTATGATGTGTTCGAGTGGTAGATTGATATATTACTTAACAATTACTTGGCATGTCTCGTATGGTATGATTGTCATTAATGAATTTTCATCAATTTAGACGACAGTAGGAGGTGTTTGTTTTTATTTTATTTTGCCATCTGCTGTTATAAGGTCTATTTTATTGCTATGTTGTAAGATTTCTATTGATTTATTTTGATATGTAAGATATTTATTCTGTTGGTTTCTTTTGCTGAATTCTGCTGGTTAAGGTCTGATTTAGAGTTATTTTACACAAAGTTTACTACTTCAGAGTTGTATCCCATAAAGTTTACCATCTTCAGGGTTTCTATGAAATAAAAGTGGGCGACAAATTAGCTGGAAGACACGGAAATAAAGGTATCATTTATTTAGTAAAGTGTACGAATTTTATTGTTGTATTATATGAAGATTACCAATTTCAAGATTGATTTGCACACAAATGTTTTACCAATAGGTCTATTGTTTTTCTTATTAGGGGCATGTTCGGTAGAGATTAAAATCAGATTAAAATTGAAAAATTAGTCGTTATTGTTGATTTTTATTAGACGAGTGATACCCAATAACGGGTATATTTTCAAGTTTAATTAGATTTTAAGTTTATCCAAACATGCTCTAGGTTAATAGTAGAAAACCCTCTAAAAATGTTTTCAATTGCGATATACCTTCACCTATTGGAAATCGCAGAAAACCCCATATTTGAAACATTTTGACAATTGGTGTGGGATGAGGTCGTGGGCTGAAAGATAAGTTTTAAAGGTTCGAGAATATAGGTGGTACAAATAAAAGATTTTGGTGTAATTTGTAAAAAAAAAAAAAGGTTTAGATCACAACTGTAATTATTCCTTTTTAATTTTTGCAATTTTCCAGTTTTTAACGGTAAAATTGACGGAATTGAACTATACGTTTTTTTTTTTCACAAAATGTTTCAAATATGGATGTTTTTTGCGATTTCCAATAGGTATGACTGTATATCACAATTTGAAACGTTCGTGAAAATCAGAGTTAGCACAACAAAAAATACGAGAAGATTGAACTAAAAATTATAGTAGAAATTTCATCATTCACTGTCCACGTCACAATAAAATCACAGAATAATTTTCGCTATTCACTACCCACACGGCCACACATCGTAACAAAACTACAAAATAAATTCTACCATTCACTATCCACATAACTATTCACCACCCACTGATAGTATCAATTTCTTCACTTTGGTAGAAATGTGGGGTTCTTCCATTCAAATGGACTCGATTTGTATCTCAATTGGTTTCTCAAACAAATGGGGCCTGAAATGTATGTGGATTTGAAGAGATTGAAATACTGTTTGATGTTTTATTGATTTTGGCACTATTTACCGTTTTTAACGTCTAAATTTAACGAATATAGACGATGGGGAATATTTCGCAACGTTTAGATGATTTATGAGAATTTTTCGTTAAAATGAAAGGTTAGAGGGAATTACAATAAATTGCAAACATTAGGGCCTAAAAATAAAGATCTTTGTATAAAAATTGGAAAATTAATTACCCTATTCTCACTAGAGCCCCTGCCCCTTTAAAAAAAAAATTGAAAAATAAATAAATAACGGCAGACATCAGACCCGAAATTACAGCATTTTCCTTAGATCCTTTTCCACGTTCCAGAGATCGTCGACCGGGAGATCTCTATACTCTGTTCAATCCTCGCGATTCCTACTGTAAGTATTAATCCCTCTCTCCACTTGCAAATCATTGCATTTCAAAACCCTAGGTACCTGATAATCTCTTAGCTCGATTTCTTTATATTTGTTCTCCGATTTAATTCTTATATAATCACAAATTCTTAGGGCTGTAGATCTTTTTATTCGATAAGGTTTTGTTTTACTTTTCCTTTAGATCCTTCTTTTGGTGTATAAGGAGACCGAGATTGAATGATATTTTACGTATGTGTTTTTGGGATTGAATTTTTAGATTCCTTGGTATTTCGTCAATTTTACGTCTGAACTGCGATCTCATTACAGTGGCTCAGGATGTCACGTTTTCTTGAGGATTTCTATTAGTAATCATCAACTTTAGCAAATGGTTTAAATTTTTTCTCGATGAATCTTATTTTTTACTTGTCTTCCGGTTCCAGTTCTGATGTGACGCAGATGAGGAAAGAATTAATTTATAGGCTAGATTTCAGCAATAAGAGTCTTATGCATCGTAATTCTTAGAATGATTGCTTGTGTTCAATCTAGCTCGATCATATGGGACCAATCAGTTGCAATGATTAAGAATTTCTCTGGTTTATTTTGTTATGTTCACATTGTGACAATCTTATGATGTTAAAGCTTGTCTTTCAACTTTTTCTTATTTATTTGACAAAATACTGAACTAATGTTATCATGTGAAAGCCTCCTAAATCCTGAGATGTGATCAGGTTGAGTTGTAGAAAATTCAAGTCCTGAAGACTCATTTTTTAATCAATACGGCAAATCTTTTTGCATGCCAGATTCATTTTTTTGCTTCTTAGAGTCTGGATCCACATATATTCTTAAACCCTTTTTTAAAAGAAATCCTCTTAATGCTTTGTGATACATGAGTTTTAATTCACATGAGTTATTAGTTGTGAAGATGGGGCTGTCTTTCACCAAGCTTTTCAGTCGGCTGTTTGCCAAGAAAGAGATGCGCATACTGATGGTTGGTCTTGATGCTGCTGGTAAAACGACCATTCTCTATAAACTCAAACTTGGAGAGATTGTCACAACAATTCCTACCATTGGTATGTTTCAGACAATTTGATGTTTTTTCCTACATAATTGAATAGTTTTGACTTCACAGTGCATGTATGTCTTATAATGTATGTGGTCCTCCAAGATATTTTTATTTTTCTTTGTGATTGTTCATTTCTTTCCGTCCTCAACGTTTCTCTGCACTAGAAATTCATATTGCAACAGATTTTTATATTTACATCATCAGATATCAAAGCAGGAAAGATTTCTATCTGAAGTTACTTTTGTTTGCAGTGTCATTTGTTAGCGACTGGCATTTCCCTCCTAAATATTACTGAAATTTTATAGGATGTAATGCATTAATCAATGAGAATTATTATTTTTAATGATATTCAGGTGTAATATTCCTATGGATATGAAACTGAATCTTATTAAAATGTTGATATGCACATTTTTTGATTTATATACACAAGCATTTTAGTTATCTATTTTGATCTCTAATGTTTAGGTGAATCTTTTGGTGAATTTTTTTAAATTGTAACCTATATTTATAGGTAAAGCAATTTTTCTTAGTCCCTATTTGAGACTCATTCTCTAAAAACTCAATTTTTTCCAAATTCATTTTCAATCGCTCATTCTCTCAATAAAATATTATTGTGTGTAAACCTAAAATTTTCCTTTACTTTTTTAACCAATAAGTAGTACAAAGTTCATTTTTTCATAAAAAAATAGGGATCGGACAGAGCCTTAACCGACGATGAAAAAGGATATTTTACTTTACTACTATATCGTCTACTTTTCTTTCTTTCTTTCTCTCTCTCCTTTTTTTTTAAAAAAAAAATTAAAATTGCAGATGGTAGTAACTTATCATTGAAGAATATAAGTCTCTAGAGCTTATGGCTTTCATATAATCTGGATGCGTATTGTTTCATTCTTTGTTCTTTCTTCTATTTTCCTTTCGAATTATTTATCCAGTTTATTGTCAAGGACGTTCGAAACTCAAACATTATTTGGTCAGGATTTAATGTGGAAACTGTGGAATACAAGAACATAAGCTTTACAGTTTGGGATGTCGGGGGCCAGGATAAGGTATTCATTTATGGTTTTTCTTTTCTTCCCCTCCCCCCTCCATTGTATGAAGTAACATGATTTTTTACGTCTTCGTGTTGATGGATTCATTCCTATCCTCAATATGACCTCGGAAGGAGAGTGCTGTAAATTCATGCACTTTCAAAAGCAGATAACATATGTCGATTTTTTGTGTACCTTCTTTTTACTTGAACCATGTAAAAAAGAGTACATGCAGCTACTAAAGTTAATTAAAGCAGTATACAAGGTTACCACTTAGAAATTATATAGGAAGTCCAATGGTGGAAAAGTAAACTAGATCCCTAGTAACCTGTCCTATTGGTCTATGCCTTTGTCGGCGATAACTGCTTCTATTTCTAGAAGAAAGATTGTAATAAAATTAAGATGATGTATTAACTGAAATGATGATTGAGAAATGTGATTACTTCATTCACTAATGATAATGAGCACCTGTTTGTCTTTCATTAAATTAAAACTCAATTTTCTCACTCATTTTCAACTATACGTTCACACAATAAAATATATTGCATGTAAACCAGAAATCTTTTCCTATTTTTCTAACACATTTTCTCCAAAGAATCACTGCTCTGAAACTCATTTTCCAAAAAAAAGAACTCTTTTTAATGGAAGAGAAACAGAGGCTAAGGCCCTTTTTGGAGAGATTTAGATTTTTCTACAGTAAATCAATTCTCATTTTCAATCATACATTCTTCAATAAAATAATATTTTTCATCACATCAATAATTTTTTTTTCTTTTTCAACCACACATTTCCCATCATATCACTATTCAAAATCAATTCTTCCCCCAAAAATCCTTCCCAAACAAGCTCTAAATGTGAAATTGATTCTATTTAGCCCCTGTATGATGCCCATTCTTTATTTAAAAAAAAAAAGAGTTTTGAATAGTGTTTTAGGAGAACGTGTAGTTAAAAAGTAGGAAAAAATGTTTTGGGTTTACGTGTAGAATATTTTATGTGTGTGAACGTTTGGTTGAAAATGATTATGTAGAAAAAAGATTTTGAAAAGAATTGGAATCAAACAGGGGTTTAATATACTTTACTATAATTTATTTCTAATATTATTTTCAACCATATATTCACACAATAAAATATTCTACACGTAAACCCAAAACTTTTCCTTACTTTTTAGCCGCACATTCTCCAAAAAATACTATTCAAAACATAGTTTTTTTTTTTTTTGAAATAAAGACCTACAAACATGGGCTTAGATATTTCATAAACACAGTAGTATTGAACTGTCTGGCGGTGAGGTGCATAACAGAAGCTTTAATTACTTTCATTAGTCCTCTGTGAATAAAGAATACCCTGAGGCATATCCTTTGTAAACATAATGAGTGCCATGTCTGTGCTGGTACTCGCTTGTTCAGAAAATAAGTCAGCTGTCACATTTATATTCGTTTAAATTTCAACATCAAGTTTCTATAATGCAGCATCATTCACATCTGCATGCTAATTCTTTACAACAATTTGTGCAGATCCGTCCACTGTGGAGACATTATTTCCAAAACACTCAAGGATTAATCTTTGTGGTTGATAGCAATGACCGAGATCGTGTTGTTGAAGCAAGGGATGAGCTGCACAGGATGTTGAATGAGGTAACAGAACCCGGCTCTTTGATACCTGAAATACTGTGTTTAAGAATACAATGAAATATAGAATTTTACATATAGAGCGTATATGTAACTTGATTTTTGAACATCTATCTTCTCCTTGTGTTGCATAAGATGTAGCATTTTATTCAGTTTATTCTCTCTTTTCCCAACAATCGGGCGGTCCTATCTATCAGGACGAGTTAAGAGATGCGGTTCTGCTAGTATTTGCAAACAAGCAAGATCTCCCA
This sequence comes from Fraxinus americana, assembly GCA_035079005.1. NCBI lineage: Eukaryota > Viridiplantae > Streptophyta > Magnoliopsida > Lamiales > Oleaceae > Fraxinus > Fraxinus americana. The sequence continues at coordinate 31,100,302 of CM068710.1, read as the reverse complement.
AATGCAATGAATGCTGCTGAAATAACTGACAAGCTTGGCCTTCATTCTCTCCGCCAACGTCACTGGTAACTAAAACTAGTTGGGTCTTTTCTAAATTAAATTATGCGTTTCAATGTTACTCATGCTTTTCAAAATGCAGGTACATTCAGAGCACATGTGCCACTTCCGGCGAAGGTCTGTACGAGGGGTTGGACTGGCTCTCTAACAACATTGCAAACAAGGTGCGACTTGCAGATGCTTAACAGCATTTGTATCTTTTACTTGCATAAATAATTCTTTTGGGCGCGCTCCTGATGTTTATACTCATTGTAATTCGCAGGCTTAGATTGCTATATCTGAGGTTGAGTAAAGTATCAGTGCTGGAAGAAGCTTTCATTTCTTTGTTGCTTTGAACTTTTGCTTTTTTTTGCTTTTTCTGTCATTAAAATTGGTTCCGTTTGCGAATGTTGAAATCTGATTCTTGGTACTTTGGAATAATTCTTAGTTTTATATCGTTTCTTTAGCATCATCCCCTGTTACATATTCACAACTGAAATCTTTTTCCATATTCCGTAATCACGTTCTATAAGGTATCACTTCCTTTTCTGCCACTTAAAACACGACATATATTGTTGCTTCTCAGGATAATCAATCAGCGTGATTCCTTTGCTCATGCAATTCTACATAAGCTGTTGAGTATCCTCCGGATTTAGGTCGATTTACGAACCGAAGGTATTTTTTAATTGGTTATACATTGCCAATTTATGTGGTGCAGTATTACAACCGGATGATTTCAAGTCTAGATGGGATAGTGATTTGAGAATAAACTAAAGAAATGATGGGTATTAGTCTTCGTTATTAATTTGTTTTGCAAATTGCATTATTTGAAAAGAGAGCCAAATCCAAATGGGCCCCATTGATATCACAAGAATAGGAAGGACAAAATCCTTTACCCGCGCAAAGCATATATTAATTCCTTCTCAAATCAGGGGAAAGGAGAGCTAGATTAACAAAATGACAGAAACATTTGTTTAAGGAAAATGAAGAAGAAAGCATAATATTTATATATCAATCCAACTTTGTGAAATCAGTACAATGAAATCAGAAAACACGCAGTACACACAATTCGCACTAGAATGAAGCCCTTAACTTCAACAACAAAGCCTCTCCCATCACCCTCTCAACTTCTCTACTTACTAGAGTTGAGGAGACTCCTACTTTGTTATATTAAGCAGCAGATGGGGCTGCGACATATTGCACGGCTGATGCCTTCGCCTCCGTCAGTGCTGCTGCAACCAGTGGCTGCAAAGCCACCGCCTCCAAATGAGTTCCATCGGACACCACCAGCTCCGGTTTCTTGTAGTCCAACGACTCGTCGTCGTAAATATCCCACCACTTCGCTACCAGCATCTTTATGTCCTCTCTTTGCATGTTCTCTTCTTTTCCTGTGTATCTCCAAGGCTTTGAACCCTATTAACATAAATTAAGACCAATATTTTACTAGAATGAATCCATCAAATTTCTATGTACCCTATTTTCCAGTGTAACATTATATACCAAGTAGTATAAAACTTACCGCTGCACAGTAGTGCACAACCTTCAATTTTTCAAGCTCAACATTCTCAGGGTGACGCCATAACATTGCAAGAACAAGGTTGTACGCATTAGGAATCGGCTTGTATATATCCCTAAAATATAAGTTCAAGAAATCCTGCCAAAAATTACAATAAATCACCATTTTCTCGTTAGTCCTCTAATTCTAAACATGCAGATACCGGACATAACATAACAAAACTTTAACTCTTTTTGATAAAAAATTGTAGATTCTGTGAGAGGTGTGGTCAAAAATGAGTTTTTCGAAAAAAATAAAATAAAAATTTATTAATGTCTAAATTTTAACACCTGTTCAGCAAAAGGAGTGGGGGGCGTGACTTTAACTCTCTTTAAGAGGTCTTCATAGGTTGCTAGACTTGGTTCAAAAACAAACATTCCGGCATTGAAGTAAAGGGAAGGTGGAGGACCCATCTCCGCCGGCCACTTGACTTTTTCCGGGCACTGTTGGCAGTACCCAATCTTGTACTGCGGTGTGTGACTCCATGTTTTCTCACAGAAACAATCCATTACAGCATAGAGATGGTCATCAGGCAGGTCAAATAGGTGGTCAATGTTATCATACACTTGAATATCTCCATCCAAGTATATCATTTTACTGTACTCCACGAACTGCAACATAAAACAAAAAGCTTATAACCATCAAACATGCACGTATTCCTCAACCGAAGACGAAGAAAATCTGGAGCATATATATACCTCCCATATACGAAGCTTGGAGTAGTTGATGACATAATACGCCATGGCAAACTGGGTTTGGTTCTCAGGTGGGTAAACAGGCTCAATCTCCCTAACTATGCAGCCTTGATCCTCTAGTATGCGGCGGTGCTCCATCGGGACGTCCGGCAGCGCCGCCACGATAAGAGGATACGCAGTTTTCACCTTTCTTAACCCCTTGGCTAAACCTACAACACCCTTAACGTAGTCACCGTTTCCAGCCAAGAATGTTACAAAGGCCCTTCCGGAGAAAGAAGTTGGCTGAATATAACCAGCTGATTTTGCAACAATATCAGGAGCCATAATTGAGTTGTTACCTGAAAATGAATTACTTAAAACAAGATTTTACAAAATTCAGATTAAAGAGGGTGATTCTTAAGAATAAAGGAAAAGGAGATGTTTCTCATATATTGGAGGGCTATGGGGTTGTATTTTCACTTCAAGCTATGGGGTATATATAGCGGTGAGACGAGGTTACAGTAGTGGGAACGGAAACATTTATCGAAACATTACACTGTTGGTTCTCAACCTATCATCCGAATAAGAAGTTGGTGTTTACTTTTTATGGTATGAGCAAGTCAGTCCTCTTTACAATTGAAAATTTAATCAGTAACAATGAAAAAGCGTCTCATGAAGTAACCTTCCCGTGCCTAATTTCGTGAAGTTAGGTTTTATTTTTAAACTTGAATCGGTGTTAAAAATTTGAAAATGAGATATAACCCATGTTTATTACAAAATTTTTAAAATTCTTTTTTACATTCATTTTGAACCATACATTTTTGGACTTTGCTACAAGTACAGGGCGTGTGAAGAGATATAATCCATGTTTAATACAAAATTCTTAACTTTCTTTTTTTACGCTCAGCCATACATTTTTGGAAAAAAAAAAAACACTTTTTCATAAAATCTATTCTAAAAAGTTTACATAAAAAATGTCCATGATCTTACAAGGATCATCATCATGTGAAATCAATGAATTTCGATATTTTCTATTGTTAAGAACTTGCTCGACGGATATCGAGGATCAACTAAGTAGTCTCAAGCTTGGTGTCTTTCGACCTTCTTTGCAATGGAATTTTGACACACCAAGTCACCGATAGATCGACCATCTCTTTGCTTTGCAAATGAGAAGACGATACTATATAGTTTGATACTTCGACAAGTTACATCTTGAAGTTTTTCCATTGCTAAGAACGGATGATTCGTCAGTAGTATCAAAAATATTTCAAAATAAGATGTGGGATCGCATATTTTAACTCGAATCAACTAGCATCTCTTAAAAAGGTTACAAATGTGTTACTAGAGTAATTGATTGGGGACTAATTATGAAATAATCCTTCTATTTATCTTTCAAATATTGATTCCTATTATTTTGGGCTGTGTGCTGACACGTGTCTGCGTCAGTCGGTGGAAAATGGGCTCAACGAAATTTCTCGAAATGACGAGGCTCGACGCTAGAAAGCACCACTTATTACGGGCTACAGTTGAGCGGGCGGCGGGCAACCGTGTTTACCTATATCTTTATTCTTTATCACTGCTGGTCAAGGAAAGAATTATTTGGTATAATAAAAATATAATCATGTGAGATTAGTAAGCATATGTTACGAAATTTATGAGATTGGTCGAGTGGTCTCGGTTGGAGATGGTATTGCACGTGTTTATAGATTGAACGAGATGCAAGCTGGGGAAATGGTTGAATTTACCAACGGTGTGAAATGAAGGGAGGGGGTCTTATTGTGCATTATTTCCCCATCCCATGCTTTCCTTTGGAAAAGAACCAACAAAAGTTCTATATACTTCTTCACTATTCGTAGAGGCTTGACAAAGCTGGAACTATGTGGTATGGTTCAGCAACCACCCCCATCGAATTATTTGGGCTCACTCGTTATCAATGGGATCAAGGTTACTTCCAGCAAGAGACTGTGAAATGTTATCCTGCCATAATGTGATGTGCTTCCAATGCCAATAAAAAATAACCAATCCCATAGTATTTAACATCGTGGATCATTTGTTACCTAATTCCCCGAATGACGAAATTGTTCTTAGTCTTTACCCAGTAGACGTACCTTCGCACTATCAAAAGGGTAATCTAGTGTCCTTATACATGAAGATAATTAATTCGATCGTTGTGCTTGGACTCTATTATGGATTTCCGGCCACATTCTCCATAGGGCCCTTAGTTAAAAATGAATTAAAAATCATAATTTTAAATAAATTGTATTAAGAGAGCTTAATTTCATGATCACAACGTGTAGATAAAAGGATAAACGGGATAAATAATAAAATAAAAGAAGAGATTTAACAGAGTTTTCTCTGGAAGATGCTAATTATATAATATTCTCATCGGTTAGGCATGAAACATTACAGAAATTAATTAATTGCATCATATTAAAAGTAATCAAGACATTGTAGATGGTTGTTTGATTTCATTCAACACGTTTTTCACTTACTAAATGTAATTGTAAGATAACGACTGTCGGTGAATTCATTTAATATATATATATATATATATATATATATATATATATATATATATATATATATATATATATATATATATATATATATATATACTAGGTGCAAGCAACGTGCAATTCACATTTGCTTAGTTTATATTTAATATTTTTGTTTAATAATTAATTTGTTATTAATAAAGATGTAATTTTTTTTGGTTAATTAAGGGCATGTCTGGGCGCGATGCAAGGAGGAAGGAAAATTGATTATGTTACCTTTTTTTTTTTCAAACCTACAGCCCTACAGTGAGAGAATTGGTCCAAAATTGCGGCTCCCAACGACATGAATTGTGTTGCCAACGGCTTGATTTCTACTGAAAAGCAGAAACAGACACCTTATAAATAATTAATGATGTAATGTTTATATAATTGATAAATAATTAGATGTGTGATTTTGATATTGTGATGTAGGTTGGTGAGATTGAAGAAAATAAGCAAAATTAGACAAATTTGGAGAAATGACTAAATTGTAAGGGATCCAAAGTTCGGGGGTTAAAATGTAAATACTTAAAAGTTGTGCCAAATCTCACGATGAAGATTTGAGAGTGCTCAGAGTCAATTGGATAAAGGAAGATGTCAAGGGGATCAAATTTAGTCAAAAGATGATCACAAATCAATTTCCAACCGAAAAGTTATGCTTCGGTGTTTTAGTCTCATATTGAGACCTATTTTTGGCATAGGAAGTGATCGAATTGGAGAATGATGTCTGAATTAAAGTTGTAGCTAGATGAGTTAGCTTTCCAACGCATTTTGCATCGCCTCAATCGGATATCGGAATACAAAGTTATGATAAAAACACTGAAAGAAGGTGCAGCTTCCTGTTTAAAACAAGAAATTTCGTTACATAGTCCGTTATATTGAGACCTATTTTTGGCATATAAAGTGGTCGAATTGGAGAATGATGTCTGAACCAAAGTTTTAACCAAATGAGTTAGATTTCCAACGCATTTTGAATTGCCTCAATTGGACATCGGAATACAAAGTTATGATAAAAACACTAAAGGAAGGTGAAATTCTGTTACATAGTCCGTTATATTGAGACATATTTTTTGGCATAGAAAGCGATCGAATTGGAGAATGATGTCAGAATCAAAATTGTAGTCAGATGAGTTAGCTTTCCAACTCATTTTGAATCGCTTCAATCGGATATCAGAATACAAAGTTATAATAAAAATATTGAAAGAAGGTGCAACTGCTTGTTTAAAACAAGAAATTTCGTTACATAGTCCGTTATATTGAGACCTAATTTTGGCATAGAAAGTGATCCAATTGGAAAATGATATCTGAATCAAAGTTGTAGCCAGATGAGTCAACGCATTTTGAATTGCCTCAAACGGACATCGAAATACAAAGTTATGATAAAAATATTGAAAGAAAGTGCAGATGTTTGTTTAAAACAAAAAATTCCGTTACATAATCCGTTATATTGAGACATATTTTTGGCATAGAAAGTGATCGAATTGGAGAATGATGTCTGAATCAAATTTGTAGTCAGATGGGTTAGCTTTTCAACTCATTTTGAATCGCCTCAATCGAATATCGCAATACAAAGTTATGATAAAAATATTGAAGGAAGGTGCAGCTGCCTGTTTAAAAACAAGAAATTCCGTTACATAATCCGTTAAAACAACAAATTCCGTTAAATAGACACTTATATATATATATATATATATATATATATATATATATATATATATATATTAATTTACTTTTAGTTATGTGACATCAATTCAATTATTATCCAGTGCCCAAAATATTGCTATATCGTCGAAGATCTCGTCAACTTTGTCGTGAAAACTCATACATGGTGGAAACAAAAATATTCTTGTTCGGTTATTTTCATGTTTCAAGAAAAATAGAAAAAAAAAAAAAGTGTGTTTTAGTTTGATCTTTACGTACCATATTCTAGGCAACAAAAAATGTTTATAATTAATCCCTAAATATTTAATTAATGTAAATAAATATATAATAGCTTGACCCTATCATTAATTGAGAATATTGTTGACTTGAAATTCGGTGGGAAAAATTAGGCAATAGATCTCAAATTCTCTTCTATCCACGTGTATTTTACATGCACACTTAGACATCAATTTATATTGCACATGATCGTAGCTCCTGCAGGCAGCGCAACGATTGTGGACATTCTGATATCAAGTCAAATCGTTGAAGATATTTAGGTGTGGGAGAGACATAATTGACTAAAATATAAGTTTCGGGTTGTAAAACAATATTACCAAGATGGAGAGTAATCTTGTATTCAAAATCACATTGCCTCTGGAAGTCACTATGTATGTGAGTGTCCATACCAAGAGAATTGCATTGATACTTGGCCTCATCCGAATAATTAATTGGTCACGTTTAATTGTATATGTCCTTGATTGTCATACGCTGAAAAACAACCACCCTAGACTTGTGACTGTCATAGTTTGCATGAACTGAAATGTTGACTAAATTACAATGCTATAGATCTATCAAATATGTCGATGTACGACGTGTCTTAACCTAGACGAGGTTTGTAGAGGATATCTATAACAAAAGATGTCAATCACCTGGGGATGCACTACAATAGGAAGGTGACACATCGTCTCAGAAATAATATTTCGATGAGGTGTCCAAGGGTTTCGTCGAATCGCCTCTAATAGCACATGTGGAGGGGGTATGAGGACTGGGGACCTTGCATGGTCTCTTACTTCACTTTTTGCTTAGCGATTAACTCAAATATGGAGAATCAAGAATCAATTAGAATTGACTAGTTCTCATTTCTTATTGATTTATTATACATTTGTTAAGTGGAAAAATAACATGCTTGTATGAATTCTCCCTTTATTAAAAAAAGGAAAAATAAATAAGGTTTTCATTGTAACAAAAAGGGGAGTCAAAAATTTCACTCAATCAATTTAAAGAAAAAGTCACATAATATTTAAATTACATCATTCAAATGTCCAGTTAAAACAAAATTCAAATAAAACATCAATGTTAAAACTCCTAACTAATATCTAGGTACTAAAGTTTACTAAATAAATTTTTAGTCATGAAAGTGTTTAAAATCATTTTTACTTGGCAATTCATAAGCATCAACTCGTCCAATCTTCCATGAGTCCGCACGATCCGTTCAAATCTGAAATTTTGTAAGAGTGAGTCTTTTGAATAAAACATTCAGCAAGATACGTATGAATTTATATTCAACATAACATAAATATAAATGAAACATTTCGTACTCGATATTTTTAGATTTAGAGCAATTGATCGATGTAATAGATAACTCGAGGAATTTCTTTAGAATTCCCACACCCCGAAGGATTTAATTATAATGGGACCGATGGTCTATCCCAAAAGATTTAACGTAGAAATCGACTTTGCAGTTAAAAGAAAATGGCCAAGTGATTAACAAAAAATCATCACACATTCTCGTAACTTACACACGCGTACCCCCACTAACAAATATCAAAACAAAACAACAAAAGATAAGATTTGTTACTTTATCAGGAAGAAAAATCGCATATTTCAACCAGTCGATGCAAAGGAAATTAAGAATTGATATAATATTAAACGATAACATAAATTTTATTTTAACCACAATAATTTGACATATCTCATTTAAAATAAATTTTTCTTGAACCTAATTTACGTAAATTTGCGCGATCTATAAAATGAAATCCATATTCATATATTTTTATCAGTGTCTACTATACGTAATTATTTGGCTTGCATACTACTTACGGAAAAATAATTTAAATAACAATTAAGAAAATAAGCCTCTCTCTCTCTTAAAAAAAAAAAGGAATACACAAATTATATTATTATTTTAATTCATTGACCTTAGTGTGTGACAATGCTAAACATGGACCAATTAATTTGCTAATGATCAAAATTTAAATTAATAAAACTTAAGCATCGCGTAAAAGGGTAAATAAGTTTTGGGATGTACCATGTTTATCGTAAGCGAAAACAAATGTTCGCGCAATTGACTTCCCCTCGCCCCAACTACTCACTACCATGCAGGGGCAGACGTAGAAGTTTAAAATTAGGAGGCACAATCGAACTTGCAAAGAAATTGTGAGAAATTTTACAATCGAAAATTTACGTCCAAAAAAATCATACCCCATATAATTTTGCATTTTAAAATTTACATGAGATATGAATTTTTCGGATGTAAAATTTTAAAATTTTTTGATATCATATTCCATATAAAATTTCCTAATAAAATGATGAAAATTATATTGAGAAATTTGTATAGAAAAATAATAAATGTTAATGAAATAATTGCATTTTTTTAAAAAAAAATTGTGAGTTAGATGTCTTTCTTTAAAATTCATGTTTAACTATTTTTTATATTTGTTTGGACTATTTGATATGTCCATAATATAGTTCTCGAAATAAGGTTTAAGATGATATAAGCAATTTGTATATTTGATTAGCGTACGATTGTTGGAAAATTTTTAAAATTAGCTTGTTATCGAAATTCAAATTTATTATGATTTTGCCCCTATTTGGTGGAGATTAAAATCAATTTTTTAGTAAATTTTGATAAAAGTTAAATAGTTATAGATTTCATGAAATATGTTATTAGAATTAATTTTAATTTTGATTTAGATTAAAATTTAGATTTCAATCGATACCAAACATAACTTTACAAAAAAAAAAAATTAAAAGGACGTGCCCCCATGACCCCCTTGGGTCCGCCCCTGCCACCATGCACCGAGGTTGAAGAAATTCAAGTTGTTTTAAAGGATTGAGATTATCACAATTAAAGGTACAGACAGAAATGCCATTTTGGTAGATTCCTTGTATGAAAATGACGCAACATATCTTTAATGTAGTAATAATAACATATAGCTAAAGTGACCCTAATGAATCCTCTATTTTATTTTTTATAATATCTTCTAACATATCTTCTTTGTCAATTTAATATGTTAGAATTCATTGACTTGACGGCGCGTTTGGACTTTTATTAGTATTTGAGATATTCGTGCTGTTTCGTAATGTTTTTAATTATTTATTAAGTTGCGAGTCATATAAAATATGTGAATAATAAACAAATTGTATGTTGTGATTACTATAAAATGTATGAACAATAGAAACGTTTTTAATCACAATTTTATGCTTTCTTCGCCGAATAAGTACTTAACTTTAATTTAAGCTTAGCCAAACATGCACTTAACCAATGCCGGTTTTTCAATAATGAGGGGTCCAGCCTGATCATCCACCATTGTCTGAGTTTTTTTATTGTTATATAACAATTAAGCCTATGTTTCACAACAATTATTTCAATTCTTTAATTTCGTACTCACTTTCAACCACACATTTACACGATAATTTTTTTTTTTACGTAAATTCAAAAATTTCCTTACTTTTAATTACACACTCTAAAAAAAATAAAAAATAAAAATCACTATTCAAAACTCTATTTTCTTCAAATAATTACCGGGCTGAATAAACTAATTAAAGAAAATTGAGAACAAGCTACAGAACGATCCACTCGCATGGATTGAATAAACATGAAATATTGTAACTTAGACATCTAGACAACAATTCTTAGTAGAATAATGCTATACGCAGTAAAAACTATCGATATTCTTTCTGCGTGACATATATGTGACGATTTGCGATTTAATGCATTAATATAATATTTTTTTTATTGACGTGTACATCAAACATTCTTAGTATGCACTATGATAAATTAAATTGAAAAATAACCTTAAAAAAACATTCCAGGAACAGTCCAATTTCCTAGTATCTTCCAAAACGGAAGAGGATAAAAGCAACTTGGGCGGCGCTTTAATTTCTGAGCGTCAGCAAATTTAACGGCCAGCGTACAAGTTGCATGGAGAGAGTGGTGTAAAGCACGTGATTGGAAATGTCGTAAACTTTGGCAGCTCACTGATCTTTTGGAGTATAATATAATACTAGTGTGTCACCCGTGCGATGCACGGATATTGTACTAAAAAAATAAATTTATAAACGCTGAGATTAAATATTTCATTTGACTTAAAAAGGATTATTGATGTTGTTATAAAAGTATATGAAATAAGTATCATATATGCGTTACAATTGTCATAAAAAAATTAAACCGATGTTCCAACTACTACAAATTTTGGAAAAGTTCATTGAAAACACATTTGTCGTAGAATTGCTTGATAATTTACAAAGTACTAATTTAATTTTTTATTCTTATTATTTTTTTTCATTTACTAATATTCATCTTCAAATTTTAAAACAAACATATAGACATTTTCTTCCATGGCTTAAAGTAGCAAATTTATAATTTTCAGAAAATTATACCTCTTGACGAAAAGAATACAAATTATACCTTAAAAATTTATTTTATGCCATATTTATAATTCTTTTCTCACTTTCATATCCTAAATTTCAATCTGCAATTAACATGTTGCATTACATATGTTAATACCAGATCCACATGTAAAGTTTGGAATGGGATAGGAAAACTTACTTCACTGTCACGCGAAATGAACTCCAAGCTATATGTTTCATTCGGATTTGTGATCTTTGGCAGCTCGTAAACACGGATAACACGCACTTTTAGCGCCCAATTAGTCTTCGTGACGTTGATATCTCACACAAGATCAAATATCAGTTCCATATGCACTTATCTATCTTCGACATGGTAGAAAATGTGAAAAAAAGTTAAAATCGTGAAACAAAAAAAAATATATATGGTCATTAACAGATGTATTCGAAACAGAATTGCTAGAATGTCACCCGGACCGCGACTTGAACGATATACTCACAAAAATGTTGCACCCCCATAAATAATTCTCCCGAGACGAATAGAAAACGAAGTCTTCAAATTTCTTGTAAATGTGCTTGCATAAATCAAATTTGAAGTCTTATTTACACTGCTAAAATGATGAGCAATGAGGTAGAATGATGGATTTTGAAGTAAAATATTGACAAAATTGTAGTATTTCAAAATGGTTGCACGTCCCTACTCGGAAAACGAACAGTCACTCTGTCTCTTTATGTGCAAATCAAATTTAAAGGAAAAATAGAAATAATTAATACAGAACAACTTTTGTAACATTGGTTTACCTCATTTTACTATTAATAATTATTAATTACTTGGGCATCTAAATATCTACTGGGTTTCATAATTCAGAATTTTAATCCATGATTTGAGCTAACCATGGCTAACGGCTTTTGTTCAGTAATTTATATTTACTTGCACCATATTAACGTGGTATTTAACATGGCACACATTTCACGAATACTGTAATAATAATAATAATAATAATAATAATAATAATAATAATAATAATAATAATAATAATAAAATCAAACATTAATTAAGTTTCAAAACCATAATAATAATGTAATTAGCACACACAAAACAACTTAAACGTTTAAAATGATAATAATCCAAAGAAGTTTACATATAAAAGGCAGGTTATAGTGACTTTTCGATTTTCGAACATTTTTTTTAAAAAAAAGAATGATTTAATGAACACAAAACTCAACAAATGAAATTGTTACTATCAATAAAAGCATGCTGTAATGTTTGACTAATGGGTAGACGGACTTTAATTAGAATTCCATAAGAGGAAAGTACATTTTGGCGGGAAATTTTTTTTGACGGCACTTCTGTTTTTATATATATATAGATGAGCAATCTTATTCATTTTCACTGGAGTTGCATCCTCGATCTAGGTGACTTTAATGTGACACTAAATGATATGTGAAATTAAATAATTTATTTAATTTCACATATCATTTAGCCAATCATTTAATGATATCTAGACTGAAATGCAACCCCACTGAGACTACATAGTATTATTGGTATAATATGGGCCAATTGTGTGCCGCGTGCCATCTACACATTAGCCTATGTCCGTAGATTAAAATCAAAATTTTCCTCCAAAAAATCAATAAAATATGTGCTCCCAAAGAATGGGCTCAAACAAACTCTTAATAAGCCCAGACTTGATTTTAATTTTAATTTAGATTTTAATCTAACTTAAAGTTAACAATTAATCTTAATTACATATTTTATGGGACTCACAACTTTTTTATTACACATTTTATCAATGAGTTATTCCCTAAGTACATAGAATAACTCACAGAATTTGTAGGCAGCATCCTGTGCATTTGTGTCCATGTTTTTTTTTTCCATCTTTGAATCCGTGTTGTCCATTTCAAATTTCTATATCAATTCTGTACAAATTTCGTATACTTGTAGATTGATTCTTTATCAATTTATATTAAAATCTACTAAAAACTCGATTCTAATATCCACCAAATAAGCTTAATCTATCAAAACTCGTGTATTAAGATGGTCAATACTCACCTTGGTTTGAGACTGAATTAGCTTCGCCAAAGAAATTGGATGAACTAGGCATCCTTATAGATCGTCTCAATTATAAATAAATAGATAGTACTTGTAATTTTTTAAAAATTTATAAAAATTAATCCTAATGTTTATCAGTAATTTATAAATACGAGCCAACGTCATCGTAACGTGCAGCTCTCCTTACTTGGAACGAATGTGATAAAATATCTTTATCTAGTTTTAATTTTTTAAATACAATTTAAATTTAAAATATATGAATTATTAAAAGGATAAGTTCGGAGCAGGATCATGTTTCCACTCAAATTTCTCGACAGGGATGGAGCATTTTGTCAATCCTAGTAGGCTTATCAACCTCAACTCGTCTTTCTTACGACATTATTGAGGATATTTTACTGGGCATTGTTAGTAATAATTGCCCGAACAAATTTTTCTATTTCGAATAAGAATAGAAAAAAAGGTGTAAATTGAAATTATCAAAAATGTTTTCAAGAACACTTTCACTATCGTTTGATTCTCTTTCTACCTCTAACTAGATGTCGACCTGAGTTGTGGCGTAGAGCCGAATGGTGGTTATAATGGAGGTGACAATGATAGCCTAGAAGATTACAAAGAAAATATATGAATTAAGCCCTTGTTTGGCTTTCGTTATTTCTAAAATACATTTTTCTTTCTTTTATTTTCAACTACACATTCTTCAATAAATTAACATTACACGCAAACTCAAAACTTTTCCTTATTTTTTTTCAAAATGCATTTTCATAAAAAAAAATGGGGGGGGGGGGGTTGAACATGCTCTAAGTAACCTGATGCAATCAAAGAACAACAATGATTGAAAAATATTTTGAAATTTCTATAATTTCTGTTTATATGGTATACTGTTTTATGGACAGTTCGTTAGTGCCGTGTACAGTGGGCTTGTGGATCCAGCCCAGTTAAGCACAAGAGATTAACAACCCCATATAAATAGTTAGAGCATCTCCAAGAGACTCTATATTTTTAAAGAGCATATTCTATCATTTGGAGAGCATCTATAAATTTAAAGAGTTAAAATTTTGATGTACTCCAACAAACTCTTTATATTTAACACTTAAATTTACTATTCCCAAAAAATATTTATTATTTTTCTTTATCTTTTATTTTAACTAGTTTTTCTATAGATTATTTTATTGTTTTTCTACATTGAAAATTGAAACTTTTTGAATGTATTTAATTATAGAGAGTGAGTTTGGCTCTCCAAATTTGGAGAGCCAAACCCACTCTCTAAATTAAAATCTTAATTTAAAGAGTCTATTGGAGCATGATTTTACATGCTGACTCTTTAAAATAGAGAGCATCTCATGTTTAAAGAGTCTGTTGGAGATGCTCTTAGGGGCAGGAAAATATGTTTTGAAAAAAATTATAATACAATCCTGGGAACAATACATAATTCCTAATTTTAAAGTTTACATTTCATAAATAACAAACTTATTAAAATATTTCAAAAATCAGGTGGTAAATAAATTTATTAAATAATATAATATATATTAATTATTTACACCCCATGACACCTCCCTCCATCTCCGGCATCTGCTCTGGCAACGGCCCGACGACGGCTCCAGCGATGGCCCGCCGATCGCTCCGACGATTTCAAAATTTTCAGAAAATTAAAAATTGAAAATCACACCCCCAACCCATGGATTCACCGACCACCACCTCCTAAAAAAATTATCGGAAAAAAATTTGTGTTCAATGTGACTGTATGTGACTAATTGTGATCAAGTGTGTATTCAATATGACTAACTGTGACCAAATTTGTGTTGAGTGTGACTGTCTGTGCCAGGTCAATCTTAAGTCACAATCGGTCACCATCAACACAAAATTGGTCACAATCGGTCACAATCAACGCAAAATTGGTCACAATCAAACGATTGAGAAAACAACTAACCTTACCACCAACACAATCCCACAACTCTAACTAATACTGAAACTCAAACAATTGGGTAACCCGCCGACCCCTCCGCCACTACTAACACCCTCACCATTCCACTTATAGATCAAACACAAACACAACCAGACATGGAAGATATTGGCAGCTCCATGTGACCTCAAGAAGAAAGTAGAACATAGATTGCTTCAGTTTAATTTGAAGCAATTGATCAACGAGGAGAGAAAATTTTCAAACTTCATCTTAGAAGTACCTGGGTTGAAACTTCTTTACATTTCATAGAAATGAACAGGACTTTATACTTGAAAAACAGAAGAGCAGAATTTTGCAACATAATTTGCTCCAACATCTCATTCAATTTAACCAAAGTTGCAAGACAAAATATGAATCAAAAATTAGAAAAAATAAAATAAAATAATGGATCTGCACTCCAGAACTATTGTCGACACCGATTAATGGATCTGCACTCCCAGAAATTCAAATCGCCGACACCACTGTAATGGTTAGGTCGTTTCCAACCAAAATCCGCAAAATATAGACCCCAATTTAACACCAATTCAACACAAAATAATACAATTTAGCTGGGAATCAATAATCCAAGAGGTAAACTTGATTGATTGAATTCCTTTGGATCTGCACTCCAAAAAATTCAAATCGCCAACATCGCCAAAAAATAAAATCACCGAATAATGGATCTACGACGGAGCCGACACTGCTTCACTCAGCGACATTCAAATCGTGCAACACTCACATCAAGCAGGTTGTTGTAGCGGTGTGGCGGGGGTGACCGTCTTGAGCGATGGTGCGGCATCTTCCCAACTGTCCCGACACTACTACTTCAGAGCGGCGCCGCTCAGTGATGGCATCTTTAGAGCGGTGGTGGTGTCGTCTTTGCAACAGTTCGAAAATAGTGGTAGTGGGTAGACGGGATTGGGGATAGAGAGAGATGAGCGTGGGTGGGAGGGAGAGAGAGAGAGAGAGAGAGAGAGAATAATATAATTAATCATCTTATTTATCACCTGAATTTTGAAATGTAAACTTTATCACCTGAATTTTGAAATGTAAACTTGAAAGGAAGGGTTTGAGGTAATTTTCTCTACATTCTCTCTTGAGTCCAACATTTCTATAACAATCCTAAACTTTCTTTTTCATCTTGGAGACCCTCCAACTCTGGATCTTTGTTTTCTTTTTGTCATGTTATTTTTTGCATGGATTGGTTGATGTTGAAGATTGCAGCTTGACACTTGGTCATAAGCCACATTAACTTAAAACTCCATTGAAATTTGTAAAACAAGTCAGTGCGAAACCGTTTAGACTCCATATGTAACTATAAGGGTTTATGATGAGTGTCTATCTTAAAAGACCAGCATATGAGTAATCCAAAAATTTATATAATGGTTAATATTTTTTACTTAATCATTACCCTTAATCATGCTGCAACGAATTATTAGTATAACTAATTGTTGCATTCCATGAATTTTGAATGTGCATATCGATCTGTGCAGTGCTGTAGCTAATGTGTTAAGTATCCCATCGATTTCTAAAAAAAAGAATACTAATCCTTAACTTTTTGAAGAATCCTTCAATGTATCTCTTGTCTCGGATTCAGTCTCATTCCAGCATCATAACTTGGTAACATATCTCGCTTTGTGAATCTTTTGTGGATGTTAAGTTCTTAGAACGAGGGTTAATCCTAGAGCAAGGTGATCATTCCGAGAGCTCTGGACCTTTGTAAACTCATTGTCAGATTCTATTGTAGTGGAGGTTGCTCCGCGAGTTCCTTGTACAACTGAAATTAGTGTAGAGCGCGCTCAGCTGTCTCACATGAGTTCTCATGTTGAATTTGGAGCTCATTTTTCGAAATGAATTCCCTTAAGCCATTTTGACCTTATCGTGTTCACATGTAAAAATGCTAAGATTTTGTCTAACCTAACATAGCCCCTGTTTGGTAGTAATTAAATAAAAGTCAACAATTAATTTTAACTACATATCATTTGAGATTCATAATTTTTCAATCACATATTTTATCAATTTTTATTAAAATTTACTAAAAATCTAATTTCAATCCCCATTAAATAAGAACATAATTTATTTATTAAGAGAGTTACTTTGCGAACAAAAGTTAGCATAGGTGGATGCGTCAAAAAGAGTGAAATACTTTTGTCAACTTTTTCCAGAGTAATAAGTAAAGCAACTTTACTTTGACTACAGATAAATACTTTCTCTTATTCCCGTTCATCTTTATTCAGCTCTATCAAGTAACAAGGTGCAAAAAATTCTGCAAGGATTATATTATAACTTTATAAGATTTGAGTTAATCAAAAGGAATTTAAGTAGAGAAGAGGACTTCAAATGGTCGGTTTGGGTGGGTGTCTTGATTCATGTCCACGATACTTGGGAATTAATACAAAAAGTCAAAAGGCATTCAGCCACTAGCTTCAGGTTTTTTGTTAAATGATTCTCTCATATCCAATTTATTAAATTTTGATGTCACTATTATGATGTAAGCATGTAACTTTATCTATGTTAGGTTTTGACTGCACTATTCTCTGCACAAACAACCCTAAGGTGGGCGATTGTGGCAATTTTTCATTGGAGAATGAGAAAAAAAAATCATAAAAATAATCAATCATAGGCTGCCACATCAGTCTGTTTTTTTTTTTTTTTTTTTGCTTTTCTATCATTGATCCTGACCATGTAGCATGGTTCTGTTTACATTCATTTATATGACAAATTGTGATTTGACAATTTAAAATTAAAAAAAAAAACTATTTGTCCATCGAATTAATAGGACTTTGCTATTTGTACATTGAATAGAAAAATAGTTTTTTTTTTAATTTTAAATTGTCAAATCACAAATTTTTCATATAAATGAATGTAAACAGAACCATACTACATGGCTAGAGTCAACGACATAAAAACAAAAAAAAAAAAGGACCGATGTTGCAATTTTTCATTGAAGAATGAGAAAAAAAAAAAAAAAAAATCTAAAAACACTCAAATCATAAACTGCCACATCAATATTTTTTTGAATAACTCTACTTGTACATAATTTAGGTTACATTATGGTATTCATACACTCACATGGGGTGGGGTCCGCTCAAATATTTTATTCGAACAGACCTCACCCCATGTGAGTGTATGGATATCATTATGTAACCTAAATTATGTACACCAAGCATCACTCTATTTTTTTTCCCTGTTTGTTCAACATAAACCATGTAAACAACAATGTACACTAAAGTGTACACCTTGCATGAATGTTAGTAATATTACCCATGTATAACTAATACTCTTTCAAAATTTATTTTCAATCACACATTTTTCAATAAAATAATATTTTACATAACATCAATAACTTTTTCTTATTTTTTAACCACATATTTCCTATTATATTACTATATAAAAATACATTATTTCTCTATAATATCCATCAAACACCCATTTCTCAACTCATAATTAAAATTATAAAAAGAAAAAGCATCTGATGTGAAAATGCCTGTACCACCCTCGGTCAATTCAAGGAGAGGTAATTTGATTCCTTCACCGTATAATAAACAATATTTCCATCACCATATAACAACTACATTGAATTGGATTCCTTCACTGCATAATAAACTATAAATATCGTAGCGTTGGTAATGGCAAAAGAGAAAAGGATATATTCCAAAGTATCTCCTATTAAAATAAGTCTGTCTAATTTTCTGCATTTTCAGTTTTATTTCTTTCTATTTTTAATAAATACTTCACATATTGATTCAAAATATTATGCTGGTTGGCACCTTATTCAACGCAAAAGATGTAAAAAAAGTGCACTTCGAAGCATCTGTCAACTTTAATCAACAGGGGATGAAGACTTCAAAGTCAAAATTGGCAACGATTCGTTGATTTATTTGTGGAAAAATTTCGTAGGTAAGAGACTCATATTTCAAAACTAAGAAACAAGATTTAAAACTTTAAAAATAAGATACTAATAAAATTTTATTTATGAAATGATTAAATTAAAATATATTAAGTTCACAATTTTATACTATTCGATCACAAATTATTTCTCAATCCAAAATTAAAAAATTTATGTTACAAATAAATTTTTTTACAGGCAATAATTTATTCATCGATTACAAATCAAAAAATTTATGGGTCACAATTTATTTATCGCCACAAATGAAAAATTTCACAAGTCATGACTCGAATTTTTAGGTCACATTATTTATTGGCACAAGTTATAGATTACATATTATTTATTGATCATAAAATATCTAATTTATTGATCACAATCTCAAATAATTAGTCACATATTATTTATTAATCACAAAATAATCAATTTATTGGTCACAATCAATCAAATAATTTGTGAAGTTAGATCTTAAAAAATCTGTCTCCGTGTAATTTTCGCTTTATTTGACGAGACCGTGAATCAACAAAATATTTCAAAAGTCACATGGGACGAGAAGTGTGACGAGGGTACATAAGATATAGATCACACTTTTAAATCTCAGTTATCTAAACTCATTGAATTTTCTGTTTTATAGCTTAACTCCTTGAATTAATTTTAATTAAACAAAAAAAGTATATAACTGAATAACCACTGTATGAACATTGATCATTCCCTTTTTTAATTGAATAATGCTATGTGTACACCCAATGGTGTACACAATGCATTACACTCTACTCACATGGAGGGGGGTCCACATGTATTTTATTGTGTGTGGGCCCCCTTTATGTGAGGGGGGTGTACACCATTTTGTACACGTAGCACAACCCTTTTTAATTTCAGCAGATCCAATTCCACATGATTCCTATAACTGTACACACACACACACATATATATATATATATATATATATATATATATATATATATATATATATATAGGCTAACGCTTAGCTGCTGCTTCTAGTTCTATATATCTAGCAATGGATGCCAAAGAAATATATGGCAACAGTACACCTCAGAAAGAAGAAGAGATAAGCATAAGAAAAGGTCCATGGTCGAGCGACGAAGACTCAAAACTCATAAACTATATAGCTATCCATGGCGAAGGAGGATGGAACGCCCTCTCCCATAATGCAGGTAATCATAATCAAATCTCCTCATTCATTTAAAAAGGAAAAAAAATTTCAAGCTATTCCAAAACTTGTAACTTTCATATAATTGATTTAAGGGTTGAGGCGAACAGGTAAGAGCTGCAGATTAAGATGGTTGAACTACTTGAATCCAAATGTTCGACGAGGAAACATTACTCCAGAAGAACAACTTCACATGATAGAGCTACACTTGAAATATGGAAATCGGTATATTCATAAAAATTCAGTATTATTTTTGTCTAATTGTTTTTATTATGTTACTTGTCAACTCGATTATCATTAATTATTTAGTTTGAAACAAAAATTAATGAAGGTGGACACAGATTGCGAAAAGGTTGCCAGGAAGAACGGATAATGAAATAAAGAACTACTGGAGAACAATTATCAAAAAGCAAGCAAAGCAGCTGAAGTGCGATGTGAATAGTACACAATTTCTTGACATCATGCGCTGCACATGGCTTCCAAGCATTATGGAGGAACAAATGCATCCCACTTCCGAAGTTAATTCAGGATCCCACTCAAATAATACTGATTTTGATCACAACAATTGCCAGAGGCAGAAATTAATGACAGATTCTGAAATCCTTCAAACTGGTGCCATGGCGGTGGATATGAATTGCGAAGCGAACATGTCCGATGTTTCAGGACTAGATAATGTCGAAGATAACTGGAATGGCGATCCTTTATCTGTGCAGAATTTTGGCCCTGAAGTGGGGTATTACCCTTTCAGCTATGGGTTCGACGGAAATGAAATTCAGGCTCTTTCCATGAATCGAGACGACAGGTTAAGTTCCGAGGATTCATTTACAGTGTCCTTAAATGATGAAGACTTCTGGCTTTCCACATCAACGGGTTTCAATCAGTTTTGAAAGTGTTTATCACGTGCATAAAATCATAGTCTTCACAATGAAGATTACATATAGTTGTCTTACACGTGACAATTTGTTAATGTTCTCTATGAATAACATTACTCGGCCAAATATAGTCAAAGGAATAACCTATGTCAACACATGTACGATGACATTTTGCCTAAAGCTTTCAATCAATTTAATAATATGGTTAAATATACTGGAAATGTTTCTTAAGCATAACTATTTAATTAACGTTTTACATAATAATGATGTGTCAAAATGTAAGTATGAAAGTTTTTTGATTGATGAGATTTTATCATTTGTTGATAAATCATTATATAAATTGTTACGTACATGTAATACAACCCTACATATATTCACACCACAATTTTTAATAACTAAGCTATATTTTAATTACATGAACCTATAAATTTTTTCTTTAAGATAGAATAAAAACTAAAAAGCTCATATGTCCATTGTATTTTTAAATAAACAAAACAAACAATAATACAAAAAATGCGATTAAATATTTGACCCTCATTTTCAAGCATGTTAAACAATTTTTTTTTGACGAAAACTATAATTAATGACAAGATTTTCTGATCAATGAAATGTTAAAAATAAAAATGTGATGAAGAAAAAAAGTTAAGTACATAGGTATGATAAATAAAGATTACAATCATGCTATATATACATTCTCCTTTATATTAAGTTTGACATTCTTTCACATGACATCCATCATAGCCATTGAAATCTACAACATCATATCACAGACCAAATTTTGACACATAGAAGAGAATGTTAACAACAATGTCAAGAAAAATGTACATATAACTTAACTCATAATCTAATGGGCACGAAACCCATTAATAGGGTTAGACCTAGCTATATCAACAAGCCAAGCCAAGCCGAGCCAAGCCGGGCCTGGCCAAAAAAAAAGAGGCTTGGCCCGAGCCTTAGCGGGCCGAGCCAAGCCCGGGCCGAGCTGCCTGGTTTTTTTTTTTTGTAAAATTTGCATTATTTGAAAAAAGAAATTGTACATTTTATGCGTGTTATAAATTAGAGAAATTATGAAATAGTTGAAAACCCTCATCCTTTATCCGAGTTTGAGACCGGCTACAATTATGTAGGCGGAGTTAAAATTGTACGTGAATATTTCGTGTACAATTTTTTCTTGAAACAAAAAAAATTAAAAATTACATATTTTAAACTAAACAATTTAAAAACTTACAATATCTTATGCTTTAATCTGCTGTAATTCATCGGCCATTATACTATCAACTTGTTCTTGAAGACGTAATTCCGCACATTCCCAATCCTTCAAACATATTAAAGCCTCCAATATATCTTCTTTTAGTCTTGATCGTTCGTCATATAAAACTCGACCACCTAAATTAAATGCAGCCTCCGATGCTACTGTAGACACCGGCTGTTAGTAGATCGCGAGCAATTTTCGATACAATTGGATACTGCCTTTCGTTATACCTCTACCATGATAAAAGACTAAATTCTTGTAATTCTTGTGGTTGTAACATACTACGAACGTCCACGCACATATACCTAGTTAACTCGGAGGGAATTTCAAGATTTGTACCACTTACATCTATTGCTCTAGATATTGATGAACTAGAACTAAATGAGGGAATACTAGTATTGATCTCTAAATAACTCCATATATTATCTGCATTTGTTGAAGTATTTCTTGAAAATGAAGTTTGGGTTGTAGAACTACACTGACCTTCTTTTTCAGCGTAATAGTTATACATTTCACATAACATTGATTCTATATGCACATGTAATAATTGTATATTCATGAAATTTGAAATTCCCTTTATAATAGCTTTTGTGCCAGTTAAATTAAGTCGAGGGTCCATCACTGAAGCTAATAAAAGTAACGAAGGTGCATCTTCCCAATATTTACGAAATTTTGCCTCCATAGAATAAATTATATCAACAAAAATTGGGAAATTCCTATGTTTTTGAAATGCTTGTGTAAAATAGAAAAAATGTTGTAAAACAAGTGAAAATGTAGGGTAATAAACACCGATACATTCCTTTGCGGTTTCAAAAAAAGGTTTTAAAAATGTTTTAACGATAAATGCAAGATTCCATTCCCAATCTTCCAAATTATGTTCGAGTCCATATGTATACGTCTACCATTATAATAAATTGAAATAACTTTATCATATTTTTCACACGAGTGTAACATAAGATATGTAGAATTCCATCTATGTGATACATCAGTGACAAATGATTTCACTTCTAAGCCATACTCTGCATATAAACTGTTAAATGCTTGCTTTCTTGCTGGTAATATAGTAATAAAATTAATTGCTTGCCTAATTTTATCCAACAGTGATGATATATGCTCTAATCCATCTTTTACAATCAAATTAATAATGTTGCATATACAACGTTGATGAAAAAATAAACCTCCAAATGCAGGGTTCAAATCATTAATAAATTTGTCGACAACAACTTTGTTTACACTAGCATTATCAAAAGTAAAATTTCGAACCATTTCTTGCATACCATATTCTTGTATAATATCTTTTAAAACCATGTATATGTTAGTCGCATTATGAGGATATTCTACACATCTGAATGCAATAATTCTTTTATGCATAATCCATAGATGATCAATGTAATGAGCTGTAGCAGCAATATAACCTTTTTTATTAACACCGGTCCATAAATCAGATGTAAATGATATAACAGAATTAAAAGTTTTTAGACTTTCAATAGCAGTTTGTTTTTTCTTGTTATATAATTTTATAGCATCAGAACGAAGAGTATTTCTACAATAAGAATGATACCTGGGTTGGAGATAATTTTGCACAAGACGAGTAAAGTGTACTGACTCGATCATCGTTAGCGGCATCTCTGCTGTAGCCACGCATGTAGCCAGTCCTTCATGAAATCTTTCCTGTGAATATACAAAAGTGGAAAGAGTAGAACCGGAACCGGTAAATGTTAGTTCGGTCTGTTTCGGGTCAAGACCAACTAGTTTCGCTTTGCAACTTCTTAATATGTGTCTATTTAAATGCGATGTGCTCGAACTAGGCTTCCAACTAAGTTCTTTATCACAATAATTGCAACATGCTTTCCAAATATTAACTCCATTTTGAACCCCAACTTTTTTACGAGTCATATGTTGTCAACAATCCGCAGACTCTTTTTTCGACCTTTTAACCTCGACTCTTCCTCCTCCTCGATATCTTCCAAATCAATTGGAACATTTTGAGTACTCGAACTACCTTTAAACTGATTAATCTCATCACTAATAAAATCCATGTGTAAGTATATAGTAAAGAATATTGAAAAATTGAGTAAAAGAAATTGGAGAGTCAAATACTGAATATTGCGTAAATAAATTTGAGAGTATAATACTGAATTTGAATATTGAGTAACGAAATTTGAGAGCTCAATTGGAATTTGAATATTGCGTAAAGAAATTTGAGATAGATTGATATGAATTTGTAAAATTTTTCTCGTATTTATAGACAAAAAATATATCCGTTTTAACTATATTTAATTTATAAATTCAAATTTTTGATAAGACAATTCAATTTAAATTTTGTTGTAGCGTGCACGCCATCGTTAGCGTGCACGCCATCTGCGTGCAGGCACAGCTCCATTTCCTGTAGCTGCCTGTGTACTCACACAGGTAGCTAATTTTTTTTTTAATTTTTTAATTTTTTTTTGTGGACACGGGCCGGCTCGGGCTCGGCTCGATGCCCCCAAATGGGGCTTGGCCCGAGCCTCGGCTCGGTGCGACCAAGCCCGAGCAGGGCCCAGCTCGGACTTTTTTCGAGCCGAGCTCGAGCCCCCGAACTTTTTTGCCACCGCTAGTTAGACCTTTCTATAGTCATCAAAATAGCATAATTATGACCGCAAAGGTAAATAAATAAAGGGAAAATCATCAAAAAGCCTACACTTTTAAGTATACATTTTAAATATCAAATCTTAAACTTTTCTTTTCATAAATCAAGAGTTAATTATTTATTTAACATTCATTAAACCCACATTTCACCATTTCTCTCTCCTTATCGTAGAAACCACATTCACCATTTCCCTCCTTATCACATAAACAACCTCAAAAATAGCTGGTTTCGACGACAAAGGAAGAAGAAAATTTACTCCGACAACCGCTATTGTTATGGAGCGTTGGAAGAAAAATCCAAACAACACCACCGTTGTGCGCAATGACGATGTGCGGCCATTGTCACAAGCAGCGGTGACTTGATCTGCTTTGGGATGATATCTTGGGGTGGTGGTTGGTGAGTTTTGATGTGATTTTTGTTGGTGGCAGTGGTTGTTGGTGAAGTGTTGGTAGTGGTGCGGTGGTGGTGATGTTTAATATCAGCATATATAGTTTATTTTAGATTATAGTTCCTACAATTATGCATTAATTGTATTTCTTCTGTAATAAACCCCTCGATTCATCCCCATTTGTGATTATTTCCTTGCTTTCCCTTCAATTTTGTATCATGAGCAGCGAAATACCACTATATCTCAAGGGCTATACAATTTTTTTGTGCCATTTTTTGTTTTAGTAATAAATCTACTATATTTATCTCATTTACTTCTGTCTCTTCACCTTGTTTGTTTTTACCATCCCAATTTTCTTTGAGTATGTTTGGTCGAGATTTTTAAGTTTATAAGTTGATCAAATATCATTTATAATTGTGGTACGGTGTTGGTGTTGGTGTTGGTGGATGTGGTGGTGCAATGTTGGTTGTGATGCAATGGTGGTGGAGGAGTCTTGGTTCCGATGGTGATGTCAGTGGTGGTGAACTATGTTAACTGTGACCTTCCATGTATAAGTTCATGTTAATTGTGACTGAGTCTATTTGTGTTAATTGTAATCAAGTCAGTCTTCACTGTGCTGTCTTGACTAGATATGTCTGATTTGTGACTATATGTGATCAAATTAACAATGACTTAATTACATACAGTCACTAATTAGACTGACCTGATCACAGATAATCATATTGAAGATAAATTTGATCACAATTAGTCATAGATAACACGTGTCATAACTATGTTACATACAATCACAAATTAGATTGACCTCATTATAGACAGTCACATTCAAAACAATTTGGTTACGATTAATCACAGATAACACGTCTGATCATAAACAATAAATCTGATCACAAACAATACAGTTAATCACAAATCTGGTCACCTACAATACACCACCACCGTCACCATACAGTACGCAAAACGTTATTTTCACCTCACAACCACCACCACATAGATTAATTCTAACGCACTATCATCACCTGCATCACACTATCATCGCCAGCATGCAAATCTATTTCCTAAACATAGTTGCCACCTCATCACCACCACTACCTGTAAAGCTATTTGTGTTTGTAAATGTATATATAGAGAGAAAGCGTTTTGAATTTTTGTTTTTGTGTTTGTGTATATATAGAGAGCGCTTTAGAATTTCTCGAGGTGGAGATGTTCTCTGCAAAGTTCCCTAAAATGAGGTATGCCAATTGTATATATATAAAAATTATAATATACATAAAGAGAAAAATATAATGGATATATATATATATATATATATTATATATTATATATATTATCAATTGAAATTACCACGTGATTTATGAAAATATTTTGTAAGATTGTTAATTGTGAAATATGATTCTTGTAGCGTAGTAAATGTGTATTGTT
Source organism: Fraxinus americana (assembly GCA_035079005.1). Classification (NCBI taxonomy): domain Eukaryota; kingdom Viridiplantae; phylum Streptophyta; class Magnoliopsida; order Lamiales; family Oleaceae; genus Fraxinus; species Fraxinus americana. Next base: position 31,073,624 of record CM068710.1, on the reverse strand, counting down.
CCGATAAATAAATATTTGAGACCTAATTTTACTCATTCGTTAAGAAATAAAAGTAGTTATCCCACTTAAAGTAAACAAGTTTAACCCCAAAAGGCTCTATGCCTTTTATGCACATCTGCTACCAGGTCTTCATAATTTCAAGTTGAAACTCAGATCTGCAGTGGAATTTGTTAAACAAGTCAGTGTGAAGTTGTTCGACTTCATATGTAAAGTTTATGTTTGGCCTTCATTTTTTCTTAAACTTATGTTCAACTGCACATTTAATGGAATTCATAACTTGTATTAACTTTTTAATCACATATTTTATCAAATTTTATTAAAATTTACTAAAAATATAAATTTTAACCAAACCAATTCTACGAATTTCGAACCGATCATAACTCAGTAACATATTTGGTGTATGCTATAACCTAACATAATATTTATTTATTACAGGAAGGAACATAGGTAACACAAAAGCATAATATAAGTGGACGAGTCAGAAGATCAAATACTTCATTACTTTTGTTGATGACAAACATATGCAGCTAATTTAGACGACAAGATCTACAAAAACATTGATGCTGCTATATATTCCTCATCTTACCCAGCAAGCTACATTGGGTAAGAATTATGCCCCCCGCCCGCTATTAGTTCTAGAAGGATTACATTTTCAGATTTTGAATCGATTCATTCGGAATAATTTTATATAGCACCAACTTAAATGATATGAAAGTATAATTATCAGACTCGATCCAAGAAAATCAACGGGTCACTAGGTCGTGGTTTAATTGGTGGATTAGTAGTTCAATCGGTGGGTCATTGCTAAACCATAATAATTTGTTAAAAACAAAAGATAACAATTTTTTTAAATATATGTATTTCATGTCAAATGGTTAAGTTTGTAATATTTCATGTGAAATCCTAGCCTCTTCATTTGCTGAAGAACTAATGATGTAAGAGCATCTTCAACAAATTCTTTATTTTTAAAGAGTATTTTATCCATAATGAATAATATGTTTATATTAAGAAGTAAAATTTTAACGCACTCCAACAAAATTTGGCAACTCAAAAATAAATCAAGAATCCAAAGTTTTTGGAACTTTCGATGAATATTGCTCGTCGTTTCCATGTCATTTTCTTTAACAATAATGTTAGACAGAAACATAAAATTAATATTTATAAAATTAAGAATATTGTTTTGTCAAATTAAACTATTCTCAAATTAACTAAAGATTTTTTTGGGACCAAAACGAAAACGTCTACAATATTCCTTTCTTGAAAGGATAGACGAATTGGAAGGCTATCTTCCTCTATCTTAATATACATTCCCAAGCCCGACCAATGTCACAACCTATTTTGGTCCATTGATTTGGAGATACAGGTGTAGTTTTGTCATGGTCGACCTCAATTTTTGGTGGGTCCAGCCAAGCCAATCTCTTTCAAAAAGGTAAAAGTTCGACATGATCTGTGCTGTGTTCGAAAGCATCGAGTTTAAACACTTCGGCTCGCTTTTAGACCCCTATATATGGATTCACATTCACATTCACATTCACATTCACATTCATATTCACAATTTATTAATTATGGTATAATGGGGAAATTATTTTTCATAAAAAAATTGAGAATTTGATTTGATGTATAAACAAATTCACGTGTTACATTAAATATTAATTTGAATTATGCCTTCTTAGTAAGGCATAACAGATTTACTAATTTAAAATTTTGATTGTTGACAGATCATGAATTCTAAAACTTTTTGCATCACAAAATATTGAACAAAGTTATCAATGGTAGATCCCAATCCACTGCTGCCTAGACTCTTGGGGGGCATCGATGGTGCTCCACGATATTATTAAGGCCCTATTTGATAGGACAAGTTTTTCATGTAAAATGAATTTTTTTTTTTTTTTTTTTTGCCATTTTCCACTTTTTAGAGTGTTTGATAGGAAACATTTTCTAGGTAATTGGTTTTCCATCTTTTTTTTGGTTTGCCACATTTTCTTGCTTTTTAAGGTAAATCAATTCCCACCACTTCGGTGAGAATTGATTTTCTAGGCAGTTTTTTTTTTTTTTTTGGCAATGGCAACAAATTATATCCCTTTAATGGATAATTCAATTCCATATAATTCATTTTCTTTCCATCCAAATTCCATTCTTACAATTAAACGGACCCTAAGTGTTTGTTTGATAAATCTTTTATTTAGCCTCTATTTATTGAAGTATGAAAATAAGGTCTTGTTTGGGAGGGATTAGATTTTTCTACAGTAAATCAATTCTCATTTTCAACCACATATTCTTCAATAAAATAATATTTTCCATCACATCAATAATTTTTTCTTCTTTTTTAACCACACTTTTCTCATCATATCACTATTCAAAATCAATTCTTTCCCAAAAAATCTCTCCCAAACAAACTCTAAGTTTTGAAATAGTAAATTTTTGGAAAATGTGTGGTTAAAAAAAAAAAATATATATATAAAATTGGATTTACATGCAAAATATTTTATTATGAAAATATGTGATTGAAAATGAGTCTGGGATTTTTTTTTTTTTTTTTTGAAATAATGGTAGACAAACATGGGCTAAAGCTTAGTAAAAAAGTTGGTCAAACTTAGTCAAATTTCATTTTTAATCTCCCATTTTATTGGACCACAATTTTCATCCACTTTTCGTCACACAGTTCATGGTATCCACCAAATTTTATAATCCCTTTCACGTATTGATCACAATCGTACTTAGCTTATAGTAGTACTCTTAACACTTAGGGTGTGTTTGATTGGTAAATTGAATTTTTCCATCCGAATTTCAATTTTTGGAGTGTTTGTTTGTCATTTTTGCATGTAAAATATTTTTTAACTTTTGAAATGGTAATTAGCACATAACGTCATTATCTTTCACCACTAATGTGGAAAACGTCTTTACTTTTCAATTTTTGGCATTTCCATTCTTCATTGTGCAAAATGTTTTTTAATCGATTTTTTCAATTAAAAATTGTGAAATGACGAATATACCATTCTCTTTAAATAAAACAAAAATAAAAATAAAAAATTAATTGCAATCATAGTCCTATTTTTTTTCCAAAGGCGCAAATGTATCCCAAATAAATTATTAAAAGGGTAATTAGCCCATAATGTCTCTATCTTTCTTTTTTGACATTTTCACCTTTAATTACACATTTGATTACTTAAATCATCATTTCTATCAATTTTATTCAATTTTTCAATAAAGAGTTGTGAAATAATGAATATGCCATTCTATTTAAATAAAAAAACTAAAAAATTAATTGCAACCATAGTTCCAAAATTTTTAAAATGTGCAAACGAGTCCTAAATAAATGATTAAAAAAATAGAAATTAAATTCTTTTTTAAAAAAGTGCAAATAAGTCCCAATTAAATTTATTAAAAAAATTTAAAAATTAAAAAAATTAAAAAGTGCAAAAGAATTCCAAATAAATTATTAAAAAATTAGAAATTAAAAAAAAATTCTTTAATTTATTTTTTTAATTTAAAAAAAATAAAAGGGTATATTCATCATTTTACATCTATTTATTGAGAAACTGGATGAAAATTAGTAGAAAAAATGATTTGTGCAATCAAATGTGTAATTAAGGGTGAAAAAAAAATTGGGCTATTTTCCACTATAATGGTGAAATGTATGGACACTATATGCTAATTACTCTTTTAATAATTTATTGGAAAACTCATTTGCTCTTTTTAAAAAAACATGGGACTATGGTTGCTATTAGTTTTTTTTTTTTTTGTTCTATTTAAAGATAATGCATATTCATCATTTCACAATTTTAAATTGAGAAAGTGTATGAAAATAACATTTTGCGCAATGAAATGTGAAAATAAGGGTGAAAATGCCAAAAAAATGAAATGTATGGACATTTTTCACAATAACAGTGAAATGTGTGGACATTATGCACTAATTATCCCTTTTAAAAATATGTCTAGTTTCCTTGTTTTGAGGAAAACATTTTTCTTGAGATGGATGTAGATTTTCGTTTTCCTCGGAATAAGGAAAATATTTTCTTTGTTATGAAGCATTTGACGCCAATCAAACACCTTTTTACAATTGACAAGATATTCATCATATAAAGGTGCAGATTTCCTCAAAATGTAAAGGTGCAGATTTCATAATGAACAGCAATGTTACAGTTTTCAACTCAAATTTAAAATTGGAAAATGGAGAAGGAACAGCATCTAATGTGAAATTAGTTGCTACTTTTTACTAAAAGTTTTACCACTTCTCTTTCACCTGTCTATTCATGGAGATATAATTGGATTCTTTCACCCTATAATAAAACTATAAACGTCACTTTATCTAATACTGTTGGTAAAAGTTAAAAGAGGATAAATGCCGAGCATCTCCTATTAAAATAAAATACATCCATAGAATTTTCAATAAATGCATTAGCTATAGCTTGATGTTTGTCAAATTTCAAACACTTTTTTATCCACATATTTTATAGACATACAACTTTTTATTTATAAATTTTGTGGGATTCGCTGTTTAAATTTTAATTTAAAAACTCTCAAACGAGCACATAATTCATCCTAAAATGTTAGCTCAATTCTTATAAAGTCCAAGACCTTCGCTATATCAGATGTCGGATTCTGGTCAATCTCGAAAAATCCCTCATTGTAAGAAATGCCACATCGTCACGTTTACACATCATCTGATCATCTCACAATTTACATGCAAATTTTCAAATGCATTAGGATGGATCGAACCTTTATCAACTATTTTATATGCATAATGCATGCCACGTTCTTGTATAGCACATATATGGACGGAGTCTTGGTCCCCACATTTTCACACACACGAATGGAAAGTACACTTCCAAAATCCATTTCTTACTTATAATCAAGATTGTACTCTCTGTTTTCGGACATAATAAATTTGTTTTTGAACCTTTTACCAGAGGTTAGGCCGAGTTTCCTCTTAAATCTATATTATGCTTTGTTTCCATCGTCAAGAGTGGCGTTTACCATATAATAATTACTTTTTAAAACGTAGACCTTTATGTCAACATTCCATATTTTCCTTTAATCAGTGGAGATAATAGTTCCTTGTGTTTCCTCCATCCCAATAAGCTTGTTCTTCTCTCTCTCTAGAAATGGATGCCAAAGGAGCACTAATGCGGAATAGTTAGAAGAGAAAATCGAAGGAATAAGAAGAATATAGGAGAATCCTATTATAAATAGGATAAAAGTTGATTATTTATGATATGATGTTTATAATAAGATTTTTAGTTGTAATATGTTTTATTTTTTATCCTTCTTTCTTGTTTAGAATATGATTCCAATATTTTATTGATTAGAATAAAATTTCTATTTTTTTTTAGATTATGATTTTATTAGTTTCCTTATATTAGTAAGATTAGGGAATAATTTTGTCTATAGATACAAAGGTTTTGTACACTATTAATAATACAGTTTCATTATTCAATTCTTGATTAATAAGACAATTCAGCTTTTCAATTAATTGATGGATTTCAAATATTTACTACGTCTGTTCAAGCAAACCCCCGTTCGTGTGTCACGAACAAAAATCTTTTATTATTGTTCACACTTTTGTCTCGTGTCGGTGGTATCAGAGCAATGGCAAATGATCAAAATAAGACTTTCGAGATGAGAATTGATGCGATAGAAACTAATCTGCAAAAGTTTGGCAATCAGCTACAAGGAATGCGCAATCAACTCAAGAACGTATTGGTTGCCTTAAATCTAGGAGGCGATAATCCAAGGCAACAACCACCAGTTGAACCTGTCCAGGTTGTTGTCCCTGCAAATCCAGCCCCATTTCGTTATGATCTTTATAATGACTATGATGGTTATAAAGTCAAAGTGAAGATTCCTATTTCCAATGGTAGTTTAGATGAGGATCATGAATATGTCGAAAATGAGGAGAAGGAAGAGGGAGAGTGCATTGATGAAATTTTAGGAGATCTTGTGTTTATTGTGTACGAAATTCATGTTTGCCCAAACAAGAAGAGTTGACTCAAGTGTCGAGTTATTGATGCTATTTACAGTCTTATCGTAGATAGATGCAATTGTGAAAATTTGATTCTCAAAAAGCTAGTGGATCATCTAAAGTTGCCAACTGAACTACATCCAGCTCCTTATCAGATTGGTTGGATTAAAAATGGTTCGTCTATTCACGTGACTCGAATTTATAAGATTGATGTGGATGTTCTACATAAGTGTAGAGAAAATACTTACATGTTTAAGTGGAAGAATAAAATAATTATAGTTCCACCAACATGGAGTGCACATAAAGCTTCTTAAGTGGAAGGGAAAGATTTTTTTGACTATTATAAAATTTAGGCAGTGAATTTTTGTTCAATGAGCATAGTTATCAGAATTGATTTTGACAAATCATTGGGTCACCGGGTTATTGATTCAATCGACGGATCAATGGTTCAACCGGAAGGTCATTGCTAAACTATAATTTTACTGAAAAACATCTTTTAAAACAAAACGCTAAATATATTTTTTTATGTCATTTTTACTAAACCGAATATATATATATATATATATATATATATATATATATATATATATATATATATATATATATATTTCTCTAACATAAATTACAAAGCTTCTACAAATGTCATAGTGGTCAAGGTCCTAGTTTTCCATACAAGCTAAAATAAAATTTTGCTATGGACTAATTTGATAAAAAAAATCAATTCACATTGAACAGTTTCTGGATTTCTGTAAAGCCCATCTGATTCAAAGTATTATTAAACGATCTGAGTGGTTCTTGATAGGTTCACTTGCAAATAGACCAAATAACACCATTCAGACCGGACTGCTGTCCAGTTCGACAATTTTTATGACAAACTAGTCTCGGACAATTTTCAAGTCGAACCGATTCTGATAACTATGTCAATGAGCCTCTATATCTTGATGACAACTTGGGGTCGAGTTTTTTTAAGTGGAGGGGAATAATGCGGGACAATCGGAAGAGAAAATACTAAATCAATTAGAAAAATGAAGGAATAAGAAGAATATAGGATGTTTATAATAAAATTTATAGTTGTAATATGTTTTGTTTTTATTGTTCTTTCTTGTTTAGAATATGATTCTAAATTTTTTATTGATTATAATATAATTTTTAATTTCTTTTAGATTATGATTTTATTAGTTTTCTTATATTAGTAAAATTAGGGAATAATTTGCCTATAAGGTTTTGAACACTTTTTAACAATTCAGTTTCATTATTCAACTCTCGATTAATAAGATATTTTACCTTTTCAATTAATTGGTGGATTCCAAATATTTACCATTCGAGCGAACACTCGATTGTGTGTTACAAACAAAATTCTTTTATTATTGTTCATGTCTTCATCAAGTGTCAAGCCAATTAAAATCATAGCTCATAGTGAAGAAGAGATCAGCATAATGAAAGGTCCACGGTCTTATGATGAAGACTCAAAACTTGTTAACTATATTACCATCCATGGCGAAGGACGATGGAATGCCCTAGCTTGTAAGGTAGGTAATTAATACTACAAACTAAACATGTCCTTAATGTTCGAATCTCGATATTTTCTTTCAAAATAACTTTCATGCAATAACTTCATGATTACGTCTCACGATCTTTTGTTAAAAGACTGAAAATAACTTTATTTCTATCCCTGATTAAGGGTTGAGGTGTATAGATAAGAGCTGCAGATCAAAATAGTTGAGTAACTTGATGTTGAGTTGGTTCCTTTTTTTTATTTATGAAATTTAAATTTTATGAATTGTCAAGATCTCCATGTCAAATCACCAAGAAAATTAATTAATGCGGAACATACCTTAATCCATAGATTTGTATCTTGAATAATGAGTCATGAAACTTGAATTGCAATTCTTGAATATTGCCTTCTAGATCTTTAATCTTGATTTCTCGTTCTTCAATTTAGTTGCTACAATCCTTCTTCTTGATTCCCGAATTCTTCAATCCTCGTTCTTGATTCTTGAATTCCTTTATGCGCGTTTTGAATCTTCCTATTCAATATACTTTTCTCTTTGAATTCTTATGTTGATGGGATGACATAAAGAATGAGAAAAATTCTATATCAATTGAGGGTCATAACCTTATATATAGTTTTTATATACATTCGGTCTATCGTCAAATACAATTATAACGAATCCAGTCTCAATATATATAAGTAAAAATTACATGGAACCATAATTTTCAAGTTAACATTTCAAAAATCAGATTTAAAGTTTTTTTTTACAAAAATAAGATCATAATTAAACATTTAAATATTAATAATAATATTTAAAAACTAACGACGTCATCCCATGTAAGAAGATCTGAGAACGACTGGTGATTTTCATACTGCTATTATTTTCAACAGTGGCCATGATGGTAAATCTACTTGGGGGTGTGGTGTTAGTGTTGATGTTGTTTGTGGTGGTGGTGTGGTAGTTGTGGCGTGGTAGTGGTTTTGGTGGTGTTGGGTGGTTTTTGTTGGTTGTACAGGTAGAGGTGCGGCGTGATGGTGGATTTGGTGGGGTGAGCATGGCGATGAATTGTTGAGGTTTTTGTTGGTGGTGCAAGTGGAGGTCGTGTCAGTGGTGGTGGTGGTAGACGATGCGGATGGCGGTGGCGACGATTGGGTGTGGTGGTGGTGACTAGTGGTTGGCTATGGTGCTGCAGTGGTGGTTAGGTGGTGGTGATTATTAAAGTTGGTTGTAGTGATGGTGAGTTGGTGGTGGTGGTCAGAGGTGAAGGTGAGATGTTGGTGGCGATGGGTCTGTCGAAAGTGGTGATAGATCTGGTGCGACGATGTGGTGTTGTTTTTCTGTGATGTGTTGATTTGTTTGAGATGGTGTTGTTGTCGAGAGGCAGTGGTGGAGGTTATGGCAACGATGGTGGCGACGGTGCTGTTGGAAGGAGTGGTGAGGTGCTAGTTACAAGTGTTGGTTGTGGTCACAAATTATTTGGTTGATTGTGACCATTAAATTGGTTAATACGTGACCAATAAATAATATGTGAATAATCAAAAAGATAAATTGTGACCACGAAATAATGTATGACCTAAAAAATTATTAATTTGTGATTGATAATTTGAAAATTTGTGACTGTCTGATAAGTTGTTATAATATTCGTGATTTGTGATCGATGAACGAACGATGAATAAACTCTGACCTATAAAATTTTTGAATTGTGACCATAAGATAATTTGCGACATAAAATTTCTGATTGAAAACCTGTGACTTTTTGATAAGTTGTGACTTATAATATTTGTGATTTGTATCGATGGACAAATTGAGGCATATAAAATTTTTGAATTGTAAAAGTAAAATAATTTGTGATATATAAAATTTATGATTTGTGATCGAAAAATAATATGTTACTAATTGAATCGTTAATTTGTGACCAAATTGTATAAATTTGTGACTTTAATATATTTAGTTATGAAGGAAGAAACTATTTGCATGATCCACACAAGAGGAAATACAACTTATTCCAATTTGGAGTTCTGTTCATGATGAACCATTGTTAACTAACACAAGAATAGGATCCCCCCCACATGTTCAATCTTTTTTTAGCAGTGAACGGGGTTTGGTTCTCTCTATTTCCATTTTTTTTAACCCTTCTGCTGGTCGGAGTCGAACAATTTCCATACAAGGTTTGATGGAATTAAAAAGAGAAGCGATTTCATTCTTAATGATGCCCCAAGATCGGAAACCAAAAGCACAACTGGGGTGTTCGTGGTCCAAGATAATCAAACCATCAGTAAGAGAAAGGAATTTTTTACGACCATTTGTCATATATGTTGGAAAAAAAACTAGAAATAAACTGAGTTGTGGGCTGACTTTGACGCTAATTTTGAGTGGGACTCGCTTGGCTATTTTGGAAGATGAAAGTTGATTTGTATTCTTCTCCGTGAGTACATCGAAATCATATACTTACTTGTCAAAAATGATGCTCGGGTGAATGAGAAATTGAAGCTCAAAATATGCCATGTGAAAGGAGTTTATGTTTGGTGGGAAAACTAAAAATAAGGTTTATCCCACGTAGGAAGTGGATGAAAACTAAAACCACTTTATAAAGGATTACATTTTAGAATGATGTAATCATGTGTAGCAAAGAGGTTCTCTCCACGTGCGCGCGTAGGGGGTGGAAATCTTGGACCGAAATAGGCTTCGGGTGCGACTTGCCTACACGAATGTCGGACTGAAAGGGGCAAAATTAGCCCCTTATGAGTGTCTCGTTTTGCTACATTTTTGTTAATTTTCAACAGACTTTTGATTTTTCAAAACTGTTGAAACACCTGAAACTCCTGTTTTAATTGCTATGAAATGAATGAGCAGCCAGTCTTTATATATGTCTCGTTTTTTCACTGTTCAGTACACTAATTTTCATCGCAAATTCATTTGCATACAGTTTCTGTTTTCCTACATTTTCTATTTCTGTTTGAGTCTGTGGTGATATTTTTCAAACACTTGTTCATTTCGCCGGAGTAGAATCTGTTTTGCTCGGATTTTATTAGTTTCTCCGTTGTATCCTGAAAGATAGACGCTCGTATCATACCTCAAGTACGTACGGTGAGAAGGCGAATCTATTTTAATGAAACTGTGTGTAATACAGGCTTCAAGTTAAAAGTCTTTTTCTTTAACAGTTTGTTTTAATAACTTATTGTTGATCGTTTTGCATATTATTGTTCTGCAATTATCTTTTAATTGTTTACTGCAATTACTTGTTATATAATTTAATATGTTCTAATGTGTACAGGGGCGGACCCAGCACCTGGCCAGCCCCCGCGGCCGCCCGTGCTGGGTCCGCTAGAGCTTCTTCAGACTTCAGGTAATTGCCGAGTCCGCCGAGAAGAAGAGGAAAGTGAAGATGCAGCACCGACTTTATGAAAATCACCAGATTTCTCTAGCTATAGAAATTGTGATATCCACCGCCATACTAGAAGAATCAAGAATCAGCAGGAACCAACTTCAGCTTTCCAGTTTCCAGCCTCCACCGCCAATGCCATTGAAGGATTTGTCTAGAATCTTGTTGAAGGCTCCTCCACCGACAATAGCTTAGTATAGCATTTTGTGATGTGGTTAGAGAAAGTGTGCAAGAGAGAGAGACGGTATATATCTGTGCATGTGAAAGTGCATAGTGAGAAGAAGAGAGGCGTGAAAATGGTCAGTAGAGAGAAGAGAGAATGTGAAAGCAGAGAGAAGAAGAAAGGTGAGGAGAGAGAGAGATAGAGAATTGAAAAGTGAGGAATATAGTGCAGGAGAGAGAGACTGACGTGTGTGAAGTGCTAGTCCATTAAAGTCCATTGAGTGGGTATTATTTTAATTAGTTGTGTGTGTTCAAAAACTTCAACACAATAGATGGAACTCAGTTACACGAGGTATGTCACTAGCTTTATTTCCTGGAGCAAGTCCTTTCAAGTTTGTGAGTTGCCGATAGAAAGCATTTAAAAAAATTTTGAAGTGAAAGGAATTAGCTCAGACCATTGATTTTTACAGTTCATCATAATATCATTTTTGAGAACAAAACCATAATTTATGTGGTTTGAAGATCTTGTGTTACTTTTGGACAACATATAGAGCTACTAGCTATTTCTGTAATCCTTTTTTTTCTATTGCATTTTTCTTATTGTGCAAAAAAAATTAAATATTAATAAATGATCTCACTCTTACGATCGATGATTGTCGGCGTTGACCGGTTGGCGTTGACCGGTCAACGTCCGCCCGGGTTGGGATGGCGGGCTGGGTCCGTCCCTGAATGTGTAAATACGGTAACTGTTGTAAATACTGTGTTTAAGATATTTTGCATCAAGTTTTAAATTGTAAATTCGGTATTCAAAAATTGAAACAACTATTCTACAATGGACACCACAATAGAAGCAGCCTAACCCCAAACATCACAACTCCCTCAAAGTCAACAATAAATGGATAGGGCCTCCAAGAAAACATAATTTATAGACAAGGAAGCTCTTCAAATCTGCGGTGGGGAAAATCATACCACCGTAAAATCATACAGAAGATGAAAACACTCAATAAGCACTTAAGCAATGAACTTAAATTGCGGTAGCAATCCAAAATTTATGCCAATGAAACAGCTCAAATGACTAAAAGACACAGACGAGGGAAGCTATTTGTACTTGAAAATGGCCAATTTTAAGCACTAGCTGCAGTGAAAGGAAAGGGAGCACCCTCATATGTTTGGCACGCTCGTGTTTAGGGCATCCTTGTATGTCTTTTTGAAAAGTTAGGAAAATAAGAAATTTATTAGCGTTTCCCAATGGTTAGGTAAGGATATTTCAAGCTTAGTGACAAAAAGGTAACATATGGTGTTAATTATCATCAAAAAACCAATGTTCCACACGTAATTTCGTGTGTTACTTTCTATCAAAACTCATCATTTAAAACTGTGTTACTGGTACAAATTGCACAAAAAAGACCGAAGGAGAACCAAAAAAAACTACGAAATTTGGTCTTGACAGCAAAAATTCGAATATGAGCCCAAAAAAAAAAAACATTAGCATTTGAAGTTGGTTACAAGAAAAGAATAATGCTATTTATCGATGGAACGTCGGTCATGTGGTCGTCTATGTGAAATAATGAAATTGTGCAATTCAATTTTTATGAGAGAGGGGAGGAGAGAGAGAAATGTGAGAGATAATAAGTTGATACATCACCGATATTCCATCATCATGATAATAAATAGCATTACTCATGAGAAAAATATCTATGCTTTATTATTTACAAGAAATGAAATAAGTTGGCACATCATCGATATTCCATTATCATGATGATAAATAGCATTACTCATGAGAAAAATATCTATGTTTTATTATTTACAAGAAATGAAAATTTTGAAGAACACAATCATGTTTGGTTTGGATAAAAATAAGATTTTTAGTAGATTTTGATAAAAGTTGATGAAATGTATGGTTAAAAAATTGTAAATCATATGAAATGTATTAATAAAATTAATTGTTGATTTAAATTAAATTTTTAATCAATTTTTAGTTGAATCAGGCAGGTAAAAAATTGGTAAGTAATGTGTCCGATTGCAATGGGTGATGGCCAATGCTGTCTTTTTTCGACTGAATCACTGTGGGATTCAATTTTCGTTGTTGCCGTGGTTGTTGATGAGGACGTGATAGGTGAAGGTGTTTGTGGTTGGATTGGGTGGTCGTGTGGTGTTTATATCTTACTAAGCCCCTATTTGATGAAAATTAAAATGTTAATTTAATTCAACAATTAATTTTAACAATACATTTTATAGGACCTATCACTTTTCAACTACACATTTTATCAATATTTATCAGAAATCTACTTAAAAATCTGATTTTAATCCCCAGAACTTAGATATCAAGTTAATTATATGTATCCAAACATTATTCTACAAGAATCCAAAAGTAAGGCCCCGTTCGGGAGTGATTAAAATCCAATTAAAATTGAAAATATGGCCGTTATTGGGTCCCACTCGTCTAATAAAAGTCAACAATAACGGCTATATTTTCAATTTTAATCCGATTTTAATCCCTTCCATACAAGGCCTAAGTATTTTTCAATTCAAAGGGGGGAAAAATGCAAGTGGAGGGCCTGAGTTCCAATATTTATACCATACTAGTGGTGCATCGTGCGTTGCACGATTACCGTTATAATTTTTCTAAGTGATTTTGTTAAAATATAATCTATTTCAAAACGATTACTTAACATCATACCCAAAATCAATGGAAGATCGTGGGGGCAAGAGTTCCAGGACTGCTATAGGAAATCAAAGGATATGCAATAGTTCAAACTTTTTTTGTTAAACTCAGTGTACATATCCTTGATATAGATCATGATTTGTTAACCTATTGCAATGACTAATCAAAAACCAAGTAAATCGAGTTAATACCTCAAGTTTATAAGACCAGTTTTGGGAAAAAATAAATTTAATTTGAAAATTGAAACGATTTAACGTCTGAACATTCATTTGATATCTGCATCATCTGAAGACTCTTGAACGATGTAGTACAACTAGAGGTGTCAATCCGGGTGGTCCGGGCCGGGTCGGCCCGCCAACATGTGAGCCCGGTAACGGCCCGCGTGAAAAAAAGCCCGCCCGCTGCGGGTTCCGGGCCGGTTACGGGTCGGCCCACAATTTTGGACTACAACCCAGGCCCGCCCGCTGACCCATCCGGGTCGAGCCCATGCGGGTCACGGGTCGCGGTTCGTTCCGATTTGACCCGTATGATTGTATAAATAAAATTATAAAAATATAGAATTTTTCCGGTTTGGCCCATATGGAGAGCAACTATCATTGAAAATATGATTTTGAGAAGAAGAATCGCGAGAATTCATAATATAGTAGGATTAAAAAATTTAGTAGTGACTAGTGAGAACCGAGAAGAAAGAAATATAATCAAGATGATGATGATATTTGCAATTGAATAATTGTAATTGTAGTAAGGTAGTAACAAGTATGAACTATGAAGTATAAATGTATAATAACTAATGAAAGGATATTGTAAAAATAAATGTAAGAATAAATTGGAATTTATTGATGAAGGGGATGATATTACCGTTAGAAAATTTATATTACCATTAATTAAAATTAAAAAAAAAAAATTGACCATGCAGCAGGCTACGCCTTTTTTTGAATTTTTTTTATTTTTATTTTTTCAAATTTTTTTGTTTGGCTCTCTCCTCCCCTTTTTTTTAATTTTTGTTTTATTTTTTTTTTTTCAATTTTTTTTTACGGGTCGCGGGTTAACCGCGGCCCGTGGGGGTGCAACCCGCGAAGCCCGCGGGTTACACCTCATTGGCCCGTGAACCGCCCGCACGGGTCACGGGTCGGCCCGCGGTCCTGGTTTTCACGGGCCGGTTTTCACGGGTCATGGCCGGCCCGTCCGTCTTGACACCTCTAAGTACAACAACTGTTCAACCCGAGCTCTATCTCTCAAACTAAACACCAATAAAATTTCACATTGTCTTCACAAAATTTCAAAACTAAAAGTGAAACCAGCAAGTCATGGTAAGGTTGTGATTGCAAAGGAACCACGACTCATTAAAAAGACACCCATAACATAGATGACAAGACTAATAAACAGAAATATGCAGCTGAAAAGTAAAAGTGTCATACAAATTTATGAGGTGACTATTTAATAATTTGCATTCTTGGCTTATCTCTTCTTCATCCAGAATTCTTCCAATGTAAAATTTTCCTTGTCCAATACCGACTCAACCTGAAGGTAACAAAGAAAATATGAAAACATTACTAACAGGAAAAAGGACAAAGGAGGAAAACGTAAACCATAATTAATTATGAAAATCCCACCATAAAAGAGATAATTGAAACATAAAAAAACAAAACATCTAGTCCTAGCATGTATAGAAGTACAAATTAATTGATCCAAGTTAGTGTTGGCACACTGAGTATCAGCATAAGATTGACTTGAATTATCTCTAAACCAATCTCAAAGAAGTTATTTTGTAGAGTTAAAAATGAGTTCAGTTTGATTATCTTTGTTATTTGCATGTTACTTCTTTTATCAATCGTTTATTAGCTTTACTTCTTTATCTAATAAGATTGACTTGAACAAGCCATTGATGAGCCAATCTCAAGTAAAGTTCAACTGGCTCAGTCATTTTACAACCCTAGACACATATCATAAACAAATTTAATCAAGTGAATGACAAATGCTATAGATGAAACCAAATTCAGACCCATAAGTATATAGGGAACAAAAAAAAACATAAAATAAATAAATAATAATAATAGAAAAAGAAAATAGAGTTCACTTCAACTGTAGCATTGAGATTAAGGTTTGTACATACAATAACAAACTTTTAGCAAATAAAATATTATTCAAAAATACTTTCCATAACGATAAAATTATTTTTCAAGTCAACAGAGAAGGAAGAGTGATTGACAATAAAAAAAATAAAGATGGAAAAATATCTGCAAGTCGGCGTTTGTTTGGCCTATAGTTACCATTCCCCCCCCCCCCCACCTACCCACCAACCATAACAGATTCAATAACCAGCTATCAAAGAAGAAATTTGAATTCTTGAGTCACTCATGACAAATATATCAAAAGATGTACAGACTATGTAGTCCAACACTACTAGCTGCAATAGGAATTTGGCTTATAAATTATTCACCAAACCCCTCATGCCACTATCTAGAATTAGCTCATCATTTACATTACGAATAATAACAGCAAAAATCAATGTAGAAGGTAAGAAACTTGAGTTGGGTAAGCATAAGTTACATTTTTGTCCCTCACAAGTACAAAACTTATGGACTTACCAATTGGTATTAATGAGAAGAGTAATGCTTTTATTTTTAGTACACATCCTTACATTTTTTAGTCAAATACGTTGAAGAGAAGATCGAGCAGTAATATTTCTCAACACATAGAAATAGACCTTTATCTAATAACAAAAATCATTAATTCCATAAGCAAGCAATATTGATTCCATTTAATACCATTTACAAAACTTGTAGAAATATATGACCTACTTAAAAAAAAAATCTATTAACATAATAACCGCTTTAATTACATAGAGTAAAATTATATTTTATTTGTAAGTTTGATGTCAGAAAATGCCTTCCTAAAACTCATGAGGAAATATAATACATTCATTATTTGCGGATATCAGCATTCATCGGAAAAAGTCATTTTGGATATCAAAAAGTAAATTGTATCAACTTATCAATGTTACAAATGCAACATAATTTTGAGAAAAATGGTAAGGTTGTACTTGGAATGACCTCATTATGTTAAGCCTTAGGCAAATTCTTTATGGGGAAAAAAAGCTTCCACTTGAGGAAAATGAGTAATTCTCTTATAATACAGCATATATTTCAATTAACTTAGAGATCCACAACATGATAATGTCCCTAAATTAAAATAATACAAAATTGGTCGCATAGCTCAAGGATACACGATGTAGAAAAAGTGGAAGAAAATTAAATATTTATGAACACCTCCGAATATCAGCATTGACTTTCAACCTTGTGATGGCTCATTTTGCAAAGTGAAACAATTCCTCGTGCTTTACCCGCTCAATAGATATACATTTGTCAACTACTTAACTTAGCATAAGATTTCAAATGGTACTAAAGGCAACTCCAAGATTGTGTGTGCTGAGATAAAAAAATAAATGAAGGGTAATTGATTTTTTATAAAGCTGAAAAAAATAATAAAAGTTAATTGAATGAATTCTATCAAAAAGTCAAAAGATTGATCATACAATAATTTATTTACAAGAAAATACACGTGAAAGTTGAAGATCAAAGATATGCACACGTCTTACAAACCCTTCCAAACCATCGAGAAGTAGAGAAATATTACAATGGATTTGATTCTTTTACCACGAATTCCAGAAAAGCACAATCCAAGTTGATTAATATTCTAAGTTTCAATTTAGTTGCATTCCATTATTTCATTTTCTTTATTCAAATATAATAACCAAACTAACTAAAATTTTAAATTCTAATTTCTGTAAATGGTTTTTGAGTTTGCCACATACACCAAAATGGAACCAATATTTCATTTGAACATCCAAACAAAAAGCTCAAAAAGACAAACACATAGCCCCAAAACCCCATAATTCTATGACAGCATTTCTTCATCACTGGTTGACTTAAATAACACACCTAATCGAAGATTTAAAAACGCACATCTGATTTCTGCAACTGTAGGGTTTTTGGATTTTAAGAAAAGAAAAAGCGAACACGACGGTATCGATTGAAATTTGGGAGACAAGGTTCCAATCATATGAAGCAATGAAGAAGCTCCAAAGAAAAATTGTTCACCAAATGGAATATAGGATGATTGAATCGTTGAGAAGAACAAACGGTGAAAATAATCTGTGATTTTGTTACCTATAGTTTGATTTCAAATCAGTAATAAGAATAACGATAGAAAGAAAGTGAAAGGGGGTCTGAGAAGTAAAGAGAGAAAACAAAAGAAGGGAATATAAGATCTAAGGAAATCCAAATAGAAATGACAAGCAAAATTAAACAATAAATAGTAAAGAGATAAGAAGAAATGACAAGTCTTGAATGGTTGTGTAAAAACATGAGTAAAAAGGTGTGTGAGCTTGTATAGAGAAATGGAGAAACTCTGTCCCGTGAAAAGAAAATTACGTAGTGTTTGAGAGGAAAAAATGAAAAAGGTAAAATTAGTATATATGACATCAACATGACACAAATATGATGCCTTATGAATAGTAACAAACTTTGTTCTTTTATGTATTGTAGGGATTTGAAACATGACCTAATCTGATTGGGTCTTAGCTCAACAGGAATAGAGATCTAGTTACATATTTTAGTAGGTTAATTGAAACATCAACCCACGGATGAACCTATGAGCCTCGTAAAATAAAATAAATTATGGTACATTATGTTATCCTGTATAAACTGTACTAAAATTTTCATAATTGTACGAAAATGTAAGAAATTGTAAGATAGCCAAAATTAAACTTCTTGTGGATCAAACGAATACTATATGATATTTGAGAAGGAACGATGACCCAATCTTTAGGACATGTAACTTCCACAACAACATGTGAGGGACACCCAATTTATTTATGGCTACGAAACAAGGCAGAATCATATGGAATACAGCAAAGACGCAGCACTCTATTTTTCCACCATCATACCCAATATTGGCATGAAGCCTGTAACGCATTACAAATTGTCAATTACATATTGTGGACAAAATTTGGGACCCTTTTCAAGAAAACCACTAAGAATGGCTCATTTATGATTTTTATCTTTAAAATTACTTAATTTTTGAATTTTGCAATAACAGAAAACGAGTTCTACATTTTTGCCTTACCATGCAACTATATATGCTAGTTATTTAACACGCAATGAGACATTACTTCCCAACTATGGCTCAAAAAATTCAGGTTCAACTGATTCTGTTGCTCCTTTTTCTCTCTTACATTCTGGCTTGTTCAGCTAATGTTAATAGAGAAAGAGACCTCAAGAGATGGATATCTTGGAACGTCGAAAATCACAAGAAGAAACAAGATTCTCTTAGAGCCGAGTCGTTCGGTCGAGAATCGAGTGCTCGTTGGGATCCGAAGCTAGGGGTGGCTGAAATGAACAAAATTCAAATGAGTGTGAGTCAAGATGGAACTGGTGATTTCAAGACTATCAAAGAAGCCATTGACAGCATTCCTTTGCACAATACTCGGAGAGTGGTGCTGGACATAAAACCAGGTGTTTATAGGTATTTATATATGTAATGCCCTTTTTTCAAGCAATTAATCAGTGTTCAATTTGAGAGAGAGGAAATTTGAGTTTAACTGATTGGAGTTGTGTGTAGGGAAAAGATCAGTATCCCTAGAACAATGTCTTTCATAACATTTTCAGGCAATGCCGGTGATCCACCGAGCATCACGGGCAATGACACCGCGTCTGCGACCGGAGGAGATGGGACGCCGCTAAAGACTTACCAAAGCGCCTCGGTTGCCATTGATGGGGATTATTTCGTCGCCATCAACATGAAATTTGAGGTGAGTCCATATGTAAATACTTGTCGACGATGATTTTATGTTGGAGTACTATGTCTTGGGTTGTTCTAACATTTCTACTACGTAGTTTTCTGTAAGAGAGGTGAGTAAATTATACAATGACAAGTGAAAATAGTCTCTTGCATATATCGAGCATCAATTTATTTTAATTATTGCTCTTGTAAGAAGTGAGACGTGATTGTATTTTTCCTGCAGGGAATGTCATCTTGGGAAATAAAAAGAATTACTCTACAATAAATTTCATCTGTGGCCACGGAATTTTAAGAGAAAATTCAATTTGGTTACTAAACTTTAATTTAGGTTTAAATTTTACTACTCCATTATATTCTGTATAGTTAGCAGTTATACGATAAATAATCTTCCACACAATTGCTACGTGACACTAGAAAAAAATGTTAAAACCGGCTCTAGTAATATCTTTAGTTTAAAAGGTTTTTTTTTTTTTTTTTTGGGAACTATTTTTATGATGTGATATAGTGATAAATTGACATATCACATATCGACTACGAGGAGAACGCATTATGATATGATTTTTAATAAAGTAATTTTCATCAATTTAGAAGACAGCAGACGACTGGGTGGTGAAATTTAAAAATAAACTAAAGTAACAATCTAATTTAAAACTAAATTAAAGTTTAATAACCCAATTGAGACAAGTTAAATTTTAGTGATCTAGTTGAGATTTCTTTGAAAGTTCAGTCACCGCAAATGAAATTTACCACATATATTTTGAAGAAGATACACCTAATCTGAAGCAAGGAATCAAGGCATGTTGATTCCAAATCAACACAAAACATCCCAAAATAAATAAATAAATAAATAACATTGTCGTCCCATTATAGGTTAAGAATAGTGATGGCAATGGGGCGGGTTCGGGGCGGGGCACCCTCACCCCACCCCGCCCCACCACGACACTCCCCCTCTCCGCCCCGCGCCCCACCCCGCCTTAGACGGGGCGGGGCGGAGTGGGGCGGGTACGGGGTGAGGACTTGCCCCGTTTCTTGCCCCATTTGTTTTTTTTTTTAAATACAAATTCAAAATTTTAAAATACAAATTCAAAATTTTAAAATTCAAAGTAAATAATGTTCATACTAACTATATCAATATTCAAAGCAAGCACTTGAAACGAAAAAATGTCCAAAACAAATAATGTCCAAAACAATTTTTTTTTTTAATTCTTCACGGGGCGGGTTCGGGGCGGGGTATCTCCGCCCCGCCCCGCCCCGCGACCCGCGACTGGGCGGCGAACCTCGCCCCGCCCCACCCCGCCAACCCGTTCGGGGCGGGTTTTTTTGCCCCATTCAGGGCGGGGCCCCGCGGGGAGGGGACGGGGCGGGGCGGGGAAAATTGCCATCTCTAGTTAAGAACCAACCACGGTCACGGGCCAGCTGAAGTACTGCACCAACAATTTGTTTATTACTGGAATGGTTTCCTTCTATACAATTATCAAACTAAAAGATTCCCAGCAACAAGAATTAATATTTTCTTGATTCCATCTCGGCATTCTGCGGAATTATTGACTTGTTCATCAATTCGATGTGTGTGATCAATGCAGAATACAGCTCCGCATGTCGTTGGATCGAGAGGAGAGCAAGCCGTGGCACTTCGAATATCTGGAACAAAGGCTGCATTTTATAACTGTAGTTTCTATGGGAGTCAAGACACACTTTATGATCACAAAGGCCTTCATTATTTCAATAATTGTTTCATTCAAGGATCCGTTGATTTCATCTTTGGCTATGGCAGATCACTCTATGAGGTGAGCACGTCATTTTTATGGGATCAGTAAACTACTTAGCCCATCAAAAAACAACCTGGTTCACAGGCCCAAATGTTCGGCCCACTTCGAAAATATATTTGAGCAGAGCTTGCATTACAGGGGCCTGCTGCCAGGTGAGACACTAGGGGGTGAGGGCCACATATATATATTTTTTAATACATTTGGGTGGGGCCTGCTGTACAGTGAGGGGCCTTACAGTGAACCAATTTCCTGTACAGTAGGAATTATTCAATATATTTGGCCTATAGGTGTATCTTAACCCGACTGACGATATTTCACCATCTAATCTGGGCCCATAGAAGAACGATATTCATCATTAGTAGTTGTGATCATCATAGATTTAAGTGGCAATTCAATTAATGAATCAGTGCTCAGTGTCACCTAGACAGATGATGACGGCAACTAATGATGAAATAGTATTACTCACGATTTGACAGCTTCGACTTTCGACCATATCAATAACTGGTTTGTTATAGCTTGGACTAATTGACATGCTAGAAATAAATTTTGTGCTCTGTGAATTTCGGCAGAATTGCTATTTGAACTCGGTGGCCAAGAAGGTGGCCTCTTTGACTGCTCAAAAACGCACAAATTCATCAATATCAAGTGGATTTTCCTTCAAAAACTGCACAATAACAGGTAGTGGTTCGATTTATCTAGGAAGAGCATGGGGCGATTACTCGAGAGTTATTTTCTCTTACACATTCATGGATAAGATTGTTCTTCCCCAAGGTTGGAGTGACTGGGGCAAAACCAGCCGTGATTCGTACGTAACTACTTTACTCTTTACTTTAGTACCATGTTTGGAAATATTGAAAAAGAGAGAGAAATTATAATCCTCTTATTATTACTATGTACAGACGAGTGTATTATGGAGAATATAAGTGCAGCGGACCAGGAGCACACTCGACGGGGAGAGTGGCATGGGCTAGATCATTGACAGACGAAGAGGCCTTGCCTTTTATAGGCACATATTATATAGATGGTGATGCTTGGCTCATAAGCCATTAGCTAATTGAATTTGCAATTAAAATCGTCTTTTAAATATAAATATCATTTCAATAGTGTTTTTATTGTGGCGTCATGTAATCACTTATGATGATTTGACACATCACTTAGTCACTATCAACTATGTCATTTAATCGAGTAAAAAAACTTAAGTTCTTTAATTTCTCGACACGTTGACTTGATTTCGAAATAAAGTTGAGATGTAGATCAATCACATAACTTTTGAGTTAACGAAGACCATTAACTTAGTGGTGACATCGATTCAACGAACATAGCATGCAGAAGCTGTCAATTCGTGCCTCCACCATATATTAATCTCACTTTAGTACATTTGTATGGGTCCAATACAATAATTGATAGAAGTCTGCACAAATAATTTTGCCGACAAACTAACCTAAGATCTATTGAAAATATTGTTTAAAGTTGATAAAAAAAACGGTTGTCAAAAAATGTGGAATGAAAATCAATTTTGGAGGCCAAATTTTGACATATACGACCGCATATGCCAAACTTGGCTACAGTCGCTTAGGCTAAAATCTCTGCCGTGAAGAGAATTATGCGGTTGCATAGTGTTGAACTATGCGATCTCATAGAAGGCCAAAAGAGCCATTAGTGACCGTTTTGTTCAAATATTTGGTGATTTTTGGAGGATTTTTTGGCACCACTTCGTATGACCATGTCTCTATATATAGGTGGTTTGTGATCATTATAATGATGTTGAAAACATAAAAAAATCATAGCCATATTCAAGAACAAAAATCATTCCAAAAACAACAAGAAATCACAATTTTCTTCATCATATTCAAATTCTTCTTTAGTGTTCTTCAAGTTTTTGAGAATTACATTTAATGCTTGAGTGTTAATTCTTTACACGACTTGTTTAAATCCTGCAAACCATTTGCCTTAATACCTACAAGCATTATTTCAATTCGAGAGGGGGCAAATATAGTTTGAGGACAGCGATATCATGTTCAAGTCATCGGTGTTCGTTTTCAAATCAATTTCTTGGTTTGGTATTTGGTTCGTTGCTTTCATTGGCGATCTTTATTTTTATGGTTTTGGTTCGTTGCTTTATTTTCCGATCCCTCAAATGGAAATCATCAAATTTCCCAACATTCTCAAACTATAACTTTGCGATGGAGAACTAAAGCACTTTGGCGACGATCAAGTTGATGAATCAAGACCTTGTACGGCTAGATAGCTTTGATGGAACGAATTTCAAAAGATGGCAAGATAAATTGAAGTTTCTACTAACAGTGTTAAAGATTTTTTACATACTTGATATGGAATTGGTGCCACTATCGGAACCAACAAATGGAGAAACCGATGCGGTGAGGGCCGAAAGACAAAAGCGCCAAGAAGATGAACTCATATGCCGCGGTCACATTCTGAATGCATTATCGAACCGATTATATGATCTCTATACCAACACGACATCGCAAAGGAAATCTGGAATGCTTTGGAGAGTAAGTACAAAGACGAAAAAGGCACTAAGAAATTTTTAATCTCAAGATACTTCGATTTCAAATTTCTAGAGAATATCTCCCTTCTTCCCCAAATTCATGAATTGCAAGTGCTTTTCAACAAGTTGAACGCGATCAAGATTGAGATTCCAAAAAATTTCCAAGTGGGAGTAATCATTGCTAAACTTCCCGGAACTTGGAAAGGATACTGAAAGAAAATAATGCATAGTTCCGAAGACTATTCTTTGGAACAATTGCAAAAATATCTTCGAATTGAGGAAGAGTCGAGGACAAGAGATAAGAATGATAATTTTTATGAAGGCACTTCAAAAGCCAATGTCGTGGAGAAGACCGAGTCTTCTACTAAATCCCACAAGAGAAAGCTTTCAAGGAATTTCAACAATTCCAAGAAGAAGACCAAAGATGGTTGTTTTGTGTGTGGAAAATCTGGACATTATGCAAAAGAATATCGATACCGGAAAAGAAACAACTCCGAAGGAAAAGTGAACTACATCAAAGAAGATAACATTGTAGCAACCGTAAGCGAACTCTATGCTATCAAGGGAAAGGTTCCAGATTGGTGGTATGATACGTGTGCAATAGTACATGTATTATTCCATATTCAAGATTTATTATGAAATTGATGGAGAACAAGAGATTCAGATGGGTAACGAGGTTTGATCCAAGGTATTTGGAAAAGAAAATGTGGATATCATCTTTACTTCCGACAAAACTGTTAGCTTGACAAATACTACATGTTTCTGTTATGAATATGAACTTAATTAGTGGAAATATCTTAGGAAAACTGGGCATAAAATGTGTTTATGAATCCGGTAAACTTGTACTATCTCTAAATGGAAAATTTGTTGGAAAAACTATTCTTGTGAAGGAATTTTCAAGCTTTGTACCGTTGACAAATCTTTTAATAATAAAGTGGGTATTGCTTATATCGTTGATTCATTTTTATTATGTCATGCTATACTAGGTTACATAGGTAAAAGTACTATGAAAAGGATGTTGAAATGTGACTTAATTTCATACACTGAAAATGATGCATTTAAATGTCAAACATGTATAGAATCTAAAATGACTAAAAAGCCATATCAAAGTGTTAATATGATTCTAGTATTTTAGAATTAATTCATATGGACATATGTGAATTGAATGGATTGTTAAC
This sequence comes from Fraxinus americana, assembly GCA_035079005.1. Taxonomy (NCBI): domain Eukaryota; kingdom Viridiplantae; phylum Streptophyta; class Magnoliopsida; order Lamiales; family Oleaceae; genus Fraxinus; species Fraxinus americana. The sequence goes on along the minus strand of CM068710.1, from coordinate 31,048,702 downwards.
TAGAGGTGGTAATATGTATTTCATTACTTTTATTGTTGATCACTCTAGATGTACGTATGTTTATTTGATGAAGTATAAACATGAAGCATTTAATATATTTAAGGTATATAAAAATGAAGTTGAAAATCACCTAAGTAAAAAAAATAAAGACTTTAAAAAGTGAGAGGTGAGTACCTTTTCACCGATTTTAACTCATTTTGTGAACAACAAGGCATAGTTCATCAATATTCTGCACCTAGGACACCAGAGCAAAATTGTTTGACTGAAAGAAAAAATAGAACTTTAATTGAAATGATTAATGCCATGTTGATTTATGCTAAGTTGTCATTTAATTTATGGGGTGAAGCTTTGTTAAGTGCATGTATGATACTAAATATGATTCCTTCTAAATTTACTAAAGTTTCTCTTTGCGAATTTTGGAAAGGAAGAAAATCGAACATTGAATATTTCAAAGTGTGGAGATGTCTTAATTATTGTAAAAATACAAACCCTAACATGACCAAGTTAGGTCTAAGAGGCATCAAATGTGCCTTTGTTGGATATACTAACAATAGCAAATCATATCGATTGTTGAATTTAGAGTCCAATGTGATTATTGAATCCAGCAATGTAGAGTTATTTGAGAATTTCATTATTTTTGGATAACGAATTAAGGAAAATCAATAAATAAATTTCCAGCTCTAGTGGAACACAAGATGAAACATCTTATAAAAATGTTGATGAATCTAGTGAAACTTGAAGGAGCAAAAGAACTCGAATTGAGAAGTCTTTAGGACCGGATGAAATTGACTCTCAACTTATTTCCTTTTACTTAGTAGAAGGAAGTGAGAAGAATGTTGTAAGAACAATTCCTTTTGTTTTACAAGTGGAAATCGATCCTAAAACTTATAGAGAAGCCATGAATTCTCGAGATAGTATTTTTTGGAAAGATGCAGTTAAGGGTGAAATGGATTCAATAATGTCTAACAATACTTGGGAACTTATCGATTTACCATGCGGATCCAAACCTATTGCATGTAAATGAGTGTTTAAGAAAAGTATAATGTTGATGGTTCTCTTAATACCTTTAAAACTAGACTAGTAGCTAAATGTTATCGACAAAAGGAAGAAATAGACTATTTGATACTTATGCACCGGTAGCTAGAATAACATCAATTAAGATGTTATTCGCATTAGCTTCGATGTATACTTACATGTTCATCAAATGGATGTCAAAACGGCATTCTTAAACAAGGATCTCGATGAGGGGGTTTATATGGAACAACTTGAAGAGTTTGTTCTACCTGGAAATGAACGTAAGGTGTGCAAATTAGTTAAGTCATTATAAAGATTGAAGCAAGCGCCTAAGAAATGACATGAGAAATTTGACTTACCTATTATATCATTTGGTTTTAAATATAATAGTGTAGATAAATGTTTCTATTTTAAAGTATGTGTTGAACATGTGATATTTATACGTTTATATATTGATGACATGTTGATTATGAGTAATCACATGGATGGAATAAAAGAAACGAAGAGGTTTCTATCTTCCACATTGAAGATGAAGGATCTTGGACAAGTGGATACCATTTTGGGTATCAAAGTTACTAAAACTAGTGGGGGTTATCACTTAAGTCAATCACACTATATCGAGAGTATGATAGATAAGTTCAAACATTTGAACATAAAAGAATGCAGTATCCCTCTTAATCCAAGTTCAAATCTAATAAAGAATGATGGAAGAGAAATTGCTCAACTAGAGTATGTAAGTGCTATCGGGAGTCTTATGTACGTTGTTCAATGCACAAGACCAGATATAGCTTTTGCAATTAGTAAACCGAGCAATGATCATTGGAATGCTCTTGGAAGAGTTCTTAGATATTTAAAGAAAAACAAGAACTTAGATCTACAGGACACTAAATTTTCGGCTGTATTGAAAGGATTTACAATGCTAGTTGGATATCTAGCATGGGTGAAAGTAAATCCACTTCTGGTTGGGTGTTTACTCTTGGAGGTGGTGCTGTTTCTTGGAAATCGAAGAAGCAAACATGTATAACACACTCAACTATGGAATCTGAATTTATAGCATTGTCAGAAATCAAGAAAGAAGCTGAGTGACTTAATAATCTACTTTATGAGACACCTTTGGGACCGAAGAATACATCTTCGATATCTATCATATGTGATAGTCAAGCCACATTAGTAAAAGCATACAATGAGGTATATAATTGAAAGTCTAAATATATGAGTCTAAAACATGAATACATAAGGAAATTAATCAAGTGTGGAATAATTTTCCTAAATTATGTAAAGTCAATAGAGAACTTAGCGGATCCATTAACTCAACCTCTAAATAGAGATTTAGTAGAATCTATTTTGAATAGAATGGGGTTACAACTCTTGAACTAAAGGTCTATCAATGATAGCAATCCTACCTGTCATTACTCAAAAAAGGAATCCACAAGTTCAAAGGGTAACAACAAGCAATTCGATGTATGGATAGTTTCAGCATTATGTAATCCGCAAAAACCATATTCTAGTTAACTAATGCTAGCTAGTTGTTACTGAAGTGAGGGTTGAGCTTTAAGCTCTTAATGAAGTTCAATACTAAGTAAAATATTTCTAAAAAAGTAACAAAGATACTGGAAGAACTTCATCCAGATAAACTTTGAGGTTGTGCCGTTTCAATAGAAAGTTAGAGTTTTTCTCTTAAAAGTTTATTAAAAAGGATGAGCACAATTCCATATTAGCGCTAAGCGAGAATGAAAAACTTGTGAACACGTGATACTTGTGTGTGTTCTAACCAGTATTGTCATATGAAATCATTGGTTCAAAGCATTCATGCTACTTTTAATTTCGACTTTACTTTGTTTGAATTATATTACGATTAGATTCAAATCGAAAGATATACAATCCTTATGCATAAGTATTGTATACTTTGAATATGCGGTTTTATTCAATTTTGAACAAGTGGGGATTGTTGAAAATATTGTTCAAAGTTGATAAAAAATAGTTGTGGAATATTGTGAAATAAAAATCAATTTTGGAGGCCAAATTTTGACCTATGCAGTCTTGGTTGTGGTCGCATAGGCAAAGACAGGGATTTTAATCCCAGCCGCGAAGGGAACTATGCGGTTGCATAATGTTGAACTATGCGACTGCATAAAAGATCAAAAGAACCGTCAGTGACCGTTTTGTTCAAATTTTTGGTGGCTTTTGAAGGGTTTTTTGGCACCACTTCATATGGCCATATCTCTTGGCTATATATATGTGGTTTGTGATTATTATAATGATGTTGAAAACATACAAAAATCATAGCCATATTCAAGAAATCATTCCAAAAATAACAAGAAATCACATTTTCTTCATCATATTCAAATTCTTCTTTAGTGTTCAAGTTTTGGAAAATTACAATTAATGCTTGAGTGTTAATTCTTTACGAGACTTGTTTAAATCCTGCAAACTATTTGTCTTAATCCCTACAAGCATTATTCTAATCCGAGAGGAAGCAAATATAATTTGAGGACAGCGATATCGTGTTCAAGCCATCGGTTTTCATTTTCAAATCAATTTCCTGGTTTGGTGTTTGGTTTAGTGTTTTCATTGGTGATTTTCATTTTTCTAGTTTTGGTTCGTTGCTTTATTCTCAGATCCCTCTAGTGGAAGTCAAAAAAAAATTCTCAACAAAATCTAATGTTTTTTCCATTTACCTTACTAATTGTGTTCATCCAGCAACAAACAACAAACGTCTATCATGTATATATACAATTTTACGACGAAGTTCATGCCTTTCACAATGGCATATTGCTGTCATGAATACTATGTTTACTTGCATCTACGACTTATAGTTGGTATTTGAACAAGTCCAGACGACGGTCTGCTAAACGTGAGGAATATGCGGCGTTCTTGTACTCTCCCCAGGTAAAGTGCCTGTAGAGACGAGGATTTTGGGACGAGACCATTTCTGGTATTGGAGATAAACATGCATTGAGGGGTGGAGCTCCGAAATACATCATTGACATTCTTGGCTTCACCGAGTTTGCTAGGGCCCGATGTCTAGCACTCACAAGCCTTCCATTTGTCAAAGCCTGCACATTTCACAGTATGACTTCATTGACTTGTGTTAGCAGCAAAAGACAAATACTGCATCAATCTTTGTACGATTTTCCTAGACGATGTTCCAAAGATTGTCAATTTCAAGATCGAAAGAATATATGGAGAAGGGCTTCAAGGCAGGTCATGAGTCACTACGTGTCACTTTCCAAAAAGAAGCAACTTTTCTAGACGTCTATTCAAAAAAGATGTATTAGTCCTTCGTATATATGTTGGAAATATTCTAACTACTGATGCGAAACCCACACTAATGTGACTTTATAAGCACTAATTTAATTCATGCGCAAGGAAAGATGTCACTAACCTGCAAGGCATCGCCTACGAATACAAAGAACTGATTGGGATCAGGAGGAACAGGGATCCACAAACCATCACGCAAACAAATTTGTAGGCCACCCACATCGTTAGATCGCAAGATTGTCAAGATCTGAGGGTCAGAATGCTCTCCGAATCCAATACGAGTTGGTTTGACATTGCAAGAATATTGCTCATCAATCAAGTTGGGTTCTGAAGAGTCAATAGTACTAATTGGAGGATAGAGATTAATCCTGAAGCAAGAGTCACTATTCACGTCTCTAATAAGTTTGCTAAATAGGGATTTGTCTTTGACCCGAAGCCCTTCAGCCACCAAATCAAGAATCTCACTTGCCAGATTCTTAACTGCTAGTACATAATCGTTTACAGTACAACTGCAACAAAATGCAAATATAGAACATCAGTTCACTCGTCCCGAACGTATATATCTACTATAAAAAAACTGTGTTTTTGTCGAACTTTTGATAAAAAAAAATGTACATGGGACTAGTCTATCGTAAGCATGTACAGAAACTTCTGGTTTCAACTTTGAAGGGTTGAAAAAGTAGTTTTGCAACCTTAAAATATATATCTACTGCATGCATTACAATTCAAATGGACTGTAAATTACCTGAAGTTATTTGGGTTGTTGGAAATGGCTTTAGATCTTTCAAAAATAGATTGAGGATTGGCTTCGAGGAGAATATATTCAAGCTCGCCTTTGTCGCCATTGAGTCCTATATTCTTGCAGCCATAGCCAAAGGGAGTAGGAGGTCCAGCTCGTTGTTTTTCGAATGCAGGTTTTGAGAAAAATTCTAAACCTTCTTTCTCAACTCTGGAAATTATATCTTTGGAAACTCCATGATTAACCACCTTGAAGAAACCATATTCTTCACTTGCTTTTAAGATATGCTCCGACAGTTGAGACCTGTCGAGACAGAGATCTATGACTGGAATTCCAAGGGCTCTAGTTTTTTTGGTTCGAAATGGAATTGCAGAAGGAATAACCATATTCGTTAAACTATTAGGAAGGGCGGGGGGTGAGTGATGCTTGAAGAAGGGTTAACACGGATAAATCTAAAGACTCGGATGATACTCTGAAAATTTAGGGACAATGATATCTTGATTTGCAACGAACCCAATATTGAGAGAGGAATGAAGAGTCTTATTTTGAATTTATATATAGGCACTGGGGAGGGGCGGTCAGGGGTGACGACCTTTCGAAAATTTTAAAGAACATACTGGGTACACTAAAATCAATTTTGCTACATATACATCAAGTTTGACACTATATGTGTTGACAGTTTTTTTATATATTGATTTTAACAACTTTTTTCAATCAATGATCAGATTTCTTACACGTAGTAGTGGGTGTCAGACTTGACGTAAAACAAGGTGTACAGCTTTATTAAACAATATATGTTCTTAATTAGGACCTCTAACTCCACAAGATTACAATACATTAAGTTCCAAGAGGAACATGCTAGTTATGTTTAGTTAGAAAAGTGGTTTGCTAAGAAAAATTAACTCAATGCAACTCTTCAAATATAGTTTCAATTCATTTCTACGTGCACAAAATAAATAGTAACAGGATTTGAATTTATGTTGTTTAGCTACTTCGATATTATCTTGATCGATATTCTACACATTTATCTAAACTCTTGAATTTACTTGATAATCGATTAATTGGACAGGTTTCACTCGTATTAGTTTTATAGGTTAAATGTCAAATTTAAAGACGATCGATGTAAAAGGAACGATGAACTTGCATGCGAAGCAGGGGAGGAAATGAGAGCATAAAGTTTTCTACAAAGATTTTCTCAAGGTAAATGATAGTTTATTGAACACATGACAAGGATAATTGAATTTGGAGTTCAATATTTTTAAATTAGGTCGCTGGTATAGAATGATACTCATAGTCAAAGTTATATATATTATAATAGAAATCAAAAAAAGAGGGGAAAGATTCCATACTACACAATAGAAAAATCATAGAGAGGAATTGTACATCATATAACCCTTCATAACATAATACATCAACATACAACAATTATTGGGGAGCAAATATACAAAGAATTCTTCAAGGCTTGGATGAATTGTAAAAGGAGGAGGAGGAAGAGGTCTTCTAAAATTATTGAATATATTCAAAATTAAATATTATCCACTTAGGAATAAAGTCCACAAAAATATAGGCCATGTTTGGTACGAATTAAAATCAGATTTTAATCTAAGTTAAAGTCAAACAATCAATATTAACCACATCTTTCATGGGTCTCACAGCTTTTCAACCACACATTTTAAAAATTTCTATCACAGTCTACTAAAAATATAATTTTAATTCCCACCAAACACCCCCATAGTTTAAAAACTTACATTTATATGTTTGTATCGGATTAAATTTTGATTTTTAATCTAAGTCAAAGTCAAACAATCAGTATTAATCACATTTTTCATGGGTCTCACAGCTTTTCAACCACACATTTTAAAAATTTCTATCACAATCTACTAAAAATCTAATTTTAATCTCCACTAACCCCACTATAACAATAGCACCAAGAATTCCACGTGCGGGAATGTTTGTAAGAAATGTCTAAAGGAAGCAAACCTGACAATTGACATGGTAGCGGCGGTTTGTCCCCTCTCAATTGGAATATTCATGCCTAATGTGAATGTCCCGAACGCCCAAGGGGAAACGTCCTCCATCTTCTTTATAATTTTGTATTGTCATATTTAACATATTTATCAAGTTGAATTATTCATTATCAATAAAGATTATCATTAATTTAAGATCGCATGTTTCATTGATCAATTGAAAAGTATTACTTATTAATGCATCACTCATTTCTGTTTATTTATAAAAGTCAGATCATCATATACAAATCCTGCAGTGGGCAAGCCGCATATGTAAATGCGATCGTAATATTTATCGAGACAGAGAACGACCCGTTTTCCCTCTTTGTTTATGAGAATTAGTGGACAGTTTAAAAATCCTCAGCATTTATGTCTCAAAGATAAATAATTTATTTTATTTTATTCTATTGGATCAATAGTAATTAAGTTGGTGACGTGGCATGAACAAACGTGAGTAGTAGTTAAATTGCTGCTAATATAGCGGCAAAATGACAACTTGGCGGCCCTTCTTCCGACTTTCGTAAAATCTTAAAACCTAACCAACAGTGACTGTTTTATCGAGGAATAAAGCAATGTCAATGTCGGCAGAAATGAACAGAACATATTTTTATGTCAAAAGCAGTCTTTATTCAACTCTTGCCCTTATCCGAGCTACCTAGTTCAATAGAAATTCTTAGGTACAAGGTATATGTACATAGAATTACATTCCAGGCACTGAAACTGCCAAAATTTACTCTCCAAGTTATGAAAAAATGCCTTCATGAAAGTTGGCAAAAAGATTATCCTCTAGTTAGTAAACACGACATCGACAATATCAGGAAACCTCTCCTTTATAGCCGCTTTAATTCCCGATCCAATTGAATCAGGTCCCTCGTATTTTACTTGGCAATTCCCGTCCGTGATCGATAACACTTCCACACTCCCACCAAAATTCTTAATGGCTGGTCTCAGAATGTCTAAATGACCATTCACTGCCTGTACATATTTAAGTAAGCTGAATATGAGACCTACTGACTACTGTATTCAAGTCTTGAGGCATTTATTCATCATACATACGAAGATTAGATATAAACTGACCTCAACGGTTGTCTCACTAATTTGTTCATCATTTATTTGGCAAATATCCTTGATTGCGTCTCCAAATTTTTCCTTGAGAACTCTTTCTATACCCATTTTCATGGTAGTGGTTGAGCTAGGACAGCTTCCACATGCTCCTGTTGTTCATTCATGAAGTACAGGTAAAGACAGCGGATAATAAAAAGATATGTCTGGCTAAGAATCAGAACGAGAAGCACAAGCGAACATAAACAAACTCACTCCTAGTACACAGAAATAAAAGTAAATATACATGGCAGAAAATGCCTTCAAAAAACCAGAAAGGAAAAAGGCAGCAATGCTAGTATATTCTGCCAGCTGAAAGAAATTCGTTCTCAAAATACCAGTCTACCATACTTCTCTGTTCCTCGAGACAGTTGAGGCAGTGTGCTTTTATGATTCACCACATCCCTAAGAACAAAGCATACAACTCCATTGATCATCTTAATTTTCACCGCCTTAAAGCCCAAAACTATATGCTGAAGCTCATTAAAATGATCTCCCATGGAATAAAAACCCAAAATCCAACCTAAACAATGTACACATGCATAAAGACTGAGGATAACTATTGTATACAAGTGCCAAAGTTATCTCATTATGCCTACGTGCTCACTTTCATCACATTAATTCCACTAGATGAGGTCTCTTCCAATTCTTGCGCACCTTGATTCAAAATCTTTATGCTCATCATCCTTAGGGTTCCATGTTAGCAAATCCTTTCCCTACATTGCTTTTTGTTGGGTTACATTGAATTTGGATGTCCATTAAATTGCTTGACCATTTTTGATGCACATTTAAAATGAAATTTCAATGTAAGCTGCAACCATAAGCTCTGGTGCTGCGTTTTTTTAGAAGAGAAGTCTGAAGTCTTTCAAAAGTTAGGCTTGGGCCCCGATGGAAGTAGTGAAAAAAATACAAGATTGAATTGTTAGGTTGTTTTCAAATAAGATGAAAAGTATGGGCATGGATAAACTAGTCCCAGGCTTAATGTGCTAAACATAGTACCTGAGAGATGCCAGGACATAAGAAGGTGGGAGTTTATTGGCAACATGATAGAGTTTGTTAGAGACATTGAGCAAGGGTTATGAGAATTTGACATTGAGTTTTTCTTCTTGTACCAATATTTTCTATTAAAAGTAAGGGAAGGAGAAGGAAGAGGAGCAAGGTGGGAAGATTGTTAATAAGAAACTTCCCCAACTTTTTATGCCATTTGGGTCATCAACCTTCAACTTATGAAGCACCCTGTCTCCTTAGTCCTTCCCCCCTGTCCAGCCTGATTTTGGATGATGTAGTCCAAATGATCCAACTTGCTCCAGAAAAAGAAGGCTAGGGACCAAACTTCCAACGACCCCAAATGTTCGGACCATGGCTGCAATTTTTCCTGATGCATGGCATCATTAACATGTGCTTGAGGCATCCAAGACAAAGGAAGAATGACTATTACTGTTTTAATTCCATGAAAAAGGAAGTAAAACAGAAGAAAACTTAATATGATGTGAAGCAAATCCTGACCCTATTATGGACCTCACTGGCATAAATTCCGATGACTCCACCTCAGAAATTTACCATCTCATGGGTTGATGTTTGATCGATTCACTATACAGTCGGACTTTAAAAGACAAAATCGTTATCCATGAATCCTAATTCATTATATTAACATCTATCTGTTGAGACCACGTTTAGGTTCAGTCTCATGGAGTGATTGGCTCCATTTTCAGTTCCAGAGTTTCAGTAAAATATGCTAGTATAAAAAGAATAAACTAAGGTTATTATATAACTGTCAGCTATATGACTGGAGTATTGTTTAATTATTGATCCTTACAGGATAATGGTTGATCCAAAGAATTAATTGGAAATAACCTTAGTTTGGAAAAAAAAATTGAAAAAGTGGGGGACAACTCATCTTTACCTATGTTCCAGATTACTAACTAAGAAATCTCTATCACATGCAGGGGAATGCATGTTTCACCACAGTTAGCTGAAAGAGCTCCATATCCCTTGTTGAGAAGGAATTGGCCTTCTAAAACTAAAAAAGGCCTTCAATTGCAAACAATCTGTCATGGTTCTTCGAAGCAAAGAAATGCCATATACACTCGTGCATTAGAAGGCAATCAAGATACTTATGTCAGTTTATCGGTGTCCCCAAACACTGTAAGCGTCATACTTAGGTCAACTGCATAAAATAAATGGCAGCAATATTCATATGTTATAACCAGCCAAAAATCATTCTCATATAGATCTGTAACCAAGACACTGTTGACACTTGAAAACACGAGATTGTCAAAGCAATCTATAATTCCTCGAGCAAACATTTAGCTTTAATATCAAAGCTGTAATATTAATACCAAAACAACTTCAATAAGCAATTAAGTGCATTACAATCTGGACTTTGGCCTTACATAACGTGTTAGGTGTTATCGCGCAGTGAAGATAAGTTTCATAAAGCTAGTTGAAAAGAAAATATCCCAAAAAAGCAATCAGGATTGATTAAGTTTGGCTCAAAAGATTCATTTACTATATGATGCTCATACCAACCATTTTGTTCTGTACGAGACACACTAGGTACCGTTAGTCCCAAGGCCACATTTAGGGCTTGTTTGAGCCCCATTTTTGGTGTAAAATGCATTTTGGAATAGTAGATTGATGAAGAATGTGTGGTTAAAAAATAAGGAAAAGTTTTGGATATGTATGTAATATTATTTTATTGAATAACACGTGGTTGAAAAGAAGAGAGAGAGAGATATATATAAATATATTTTAAAAAAAAAAATGGGGATCAAACAAGGGCTTACTATGAATTAAGATAAAAAATGATTCATCCTTTTAAATTTAATACTGCAGGTGAGGCTTCATAAAAACAGTGATACACCAGCAGTGATGTTTCCTAGAAGCTAATTGGTTTTTCATTTATAACTCCACCCAATACAATCAAACTAAACACTGACATTTGGGAAACTAATATTCTGGTGCGCATGTCGCTGAACCTTATGCCGGTTGTTATTTTGTTCATTATATTTTAATAGCAGAATATTAGTTTCCAAAACGACAGCGTTTAGCTTGATTGCTGTGTACCATACTTTAAAGGATAGCTTGGGCACTCTTTTGGGTATTATTCAATTTTATGTTGTACCGGTTGCAATTGATTCAGCAAATCACAGGAGAGAAAGTCTATCTTCTTCTTTGAGGATTTTAGTTTCCTTTCTGGCTTCTATGCCACTCTCCCCTCTATTGGGTTTCCAATTACGGTTTCCTTCCTTTGTTTAATTCTCTGTCCAATTGGTGATTTTTTTGAGTAATTCTAGTGATCTCCTGTATCTTTGTTAGGATCTCTTTCTATTTTTGTAGAAGTTTTGTAGGCATCAGCATCAGAATCCAGCGGCATCCATATACAAAAAGGCCTATTATTAAGACAGTCTGTTGCTACAGGTACATCTTCTTATTTTACTGCTTTAATTGAACAATATGTATGTTCTCTGGTTTATGGTTTAATTCTTCTTAGATATGCATGACATTTTCATGAAAATTCTAGTTTTTCTTCCCCCTTTTTTTTTTGGGTGTTGACTGTTGATTTAATTTTTTGAAACGATTTGGATTCTGAAAGTTTAAGTCTTTATGATTGTTCTACGACCAACAAAGAAGAACAGAAAAATCTGCAAATATAAATCTGAAGTTCTGACAGAAAAACAGGACGAATTACGCTTTTGCTCCATAATACAACCAGTTTTTCCCACAACTACTTCTACTGAATTGACGTTAGATCAATTACCGCTGCAAATTCCATCATGCTAATTCTATTTTCTAAAGCATGCACGATAATTTGTAAAAAAGATCTTCAAAAAAAATAACCACGCACCTTGAAGCTTGAGCGAAACGACGCCGCTTTCAACGGACACAACATCGACATTTCCGCCGTCAGCGATGAGGTAAGGCCTGACGTTCTCAAGAACTTTGTCAACGTTCTCTACGGTGAGTTCGAATTGCTCGGCGGAATACAGCCCAGCGGTGGCGGAAGGGGGCCCACTTGCACCGACTGAGGCTTTTACAATAAATTCTCTATTATTCGGTTGATTTTTCTTCTTGTGATTAAAAGATCTGATTGAGACTGAGAGGGGTTTGTGGTATTTGTTGTTCGTGATTTTTGAAGAAGAAGGGAATTGGGACAATCCAACCGTTGCTGCAGAGGACGCCATAGTTGCTTCTCGAGGAGATAATTATTATACGAAATTATTCTGGCCAGCGATTTTCATCCTCTCCCATTATTTATTGTAGAACATAATTTCACAAAAATCAAATTTTAAATAAATTTTAATAAAAAATGATGAAATGTATTATTAAAATTTCACAAAAATTAAGATTTTTATAAAATAAATGATTAAAAATAAGTTTAGGAATAAATGAATTTTGAAAAATGAATCATACCCTCATTTGAATTTCCTATATTTTTTTTGCCAATTTATGCACCTCCATTTACAATAAGCCCACATTAGAGCATCATTCCATCAAATTAATTTTTAACTAAATTTATTTTTAAATGCACATTTTTCAATAAAATATATTGTACATAATTTTTTTTTTTTGGAAATAAAATTTACTTTTCATTACACGTTCATCAAAAAATTACTTTTTACAAATTCTACTCTAAAAAATGAGGCTCAATTAGAGCTAAATGTCTTTAAATTTTTCAACTCTTCGAAGAATAAATGATATGTAACACCACATGTACTATAATATTAGTCATATATTCAATTAAATGAAAAATTACGTAACTTATTTAAATGTCATTTAGTCATATCTGAATTGCAATAGTCTCATTCGACAACTTTCTCTTTTCACTAATTGTGATTGTATATTGTTACCTACCTCATAACATTCAATTAGATTTCATATCCTTGATGGCGTGTTAATTTTCACATTTTGAAATTTTAGGTATCCATCCCATGGGTTCAAGCCAACAAATTGATTCAAAAATCAAATATTCTTTATTTGGCTCTTTCCGAAGTCTTTTCTATGCCAACGAAATCTCTTGGAGGTACACTTTATTTTATGACATGTATTGATTAGGCATTCAGTTTGAAATCTAAAGATCAAGTGTAAAATGTGTTCAAAGAATTTCATGCTAAGGTTTAAAGGAAAATAAGTAGACACTTAAAATTAGTTCGAACTAATAATGATGATGAGTACATGGGTCGTGTGAAAGGTGTTGCAACGTTCATGGCATCAAGCTTGAGAAAACTCCAGAAAAAATACATCAGAAAAATGGTGTTGTCGAGAGCGCGAAGAAAATAATCGAGGAAAGGGTCATTTGTAGTTGTCTCATGGGAAACTACCAAAACACTTTTAGATGGAGGGCATGAAAACCTTATGCCATCTAATAAATCTATCTCTTGCATCATCTTTAGACAATGATGTTTCGAATGGAGTTTGGATTAGGGCTGTCCGTGGGTCGATTCGGTTCGATTCTGAAGAAACCCGAACCGACCCAAAACTTTCGGGTATTTAATAAATGGACCCGTCGGGTCCAAATATAATTATGGAACCGTTCGGGTTCGGTTCCGTTCGGTTCGGTTCGGGTCGGTTCGGTTCCGTACCATAATTAAATTTTTTAATATTTTCAGCAACACTACACAAATACAACTAATGACATTTCATTCGTAACTTTTACAAATTAACGTAGCCCAATTCAAAAACATATAAATAACTAGCCGTCCAATAAGATTAATTCAATGCATACAAATACCAAAAAGTAGATATTAATATTACAGCAAAACTACATAAAGTATATTCATTTGCTTCAAATTAAAATGGGCAAATGGATTTTAAAAATGATTCGGGCTTTAAAATTAAAATTATGAAATAATCTAATTTATTTAATTAATTTTCTAATTTGTATAAAAAAATAAAATAATTTAATTAATTCAATATAAAAAATAAAAAAATTATTTAGTTTCGGTTCTTATTCGGTTCTTCGGTTCTTGGTCTAAACCCGAGACCCGACCCAAACCCATCGGTTCTCGATTCGGGTACCCGTTCGGGTATTTAATTTGTGAAGAACCGCTCGGTTCGGTTCGGGTTCGGTTCGGTCCGGTTCGGATCGGGACTTTTGGACACCCCTAGTTTGGATGGAAAAGAGGTCTCTTGTTATCATTTGAGATTTGACTGCAAAGCATTTGTTCATATTTCGAAAGATGAAAATTCAAGTTCGATAATAAGGTGAGAAACAATGTATTTTCTTGGGTCATAGCCACAAAGATTTTGGGTACACACTATAGAATCAAGTGGGCAAGAAATTGTCAGAAGTAGAGATGTTATATTTCTTAAAGACCGACTTATTGACGATGATGACAAAGTTGAGAAACAATCCATTGGTGAAATTTCTATTAATTTGGGTCCAATTCATCCACGACACGTGTAGTGCATGACGATCACGTGGGAGATGTTCAAGAAGACCACAGTGACACTATTGATAATTGTTGAACCATGTTAATTTGGTTTTGTTATAATTGATTGATTATCCTATTTTATTTACACAAAGAGGGGAAACTTATAATTTCGTTGTGCATTAATTATTCAGTTTTCTCAACCATCTCAACGTTCAAATTGATATCTTTCCAATTTTGTTTCATAATTTGGAATTAAAAAAAAAAACAAAAAGTTTCATTTAATCAATATCTTTATTTTGGAAAACTCATGGGATTGGTCGACTCTCTATTTAACGAGTGATTGGTTCAATTATTTCAAGGGATCTCCATTATATATGTGAGAAGATCTTTCTATTTCGGTGGAAGACATACATGGTTTCTCAATGAGGATTTGAGCAAGGTAAAATTCAACTTATTTAAAAAAATTTGAAGAATGTACATACTACAAGGCTTTACTTTGTTATTTATTGTTCGTCTATTGTTTTTTTTTTTTATTAAAATTTCTTGGAGACTGCTGTGATTATCATATTGGTTATTAGTGCACCGATTCCCTTAATTTATTTTCACTCATTTTCTAGGAAAGTGCAACACGAATGCAATACTTTCAAAGCTGTCACGATTGTTATTCGAGTTTTGCGGAGATTGTGATTATCACGTTGGCTGTTAGTGTTATCTCCCTCCATAAACCAGAGCCAT
This sequence comes from Fraxinus americana, assembly GCA_035079005.1. Taxonomy (NCBI): domain Eukaryota; kingdom Viridiplantae; phylum Streptophyta; class Magnoliopsida; order Lamiales; family Oleaceae; genus Fraxinus; species Fraxinus americana. The sequence goes on along the minus strand of CM068710.1, from coordinate 31,033,472 downwards.
TTTTCTTGTTTGTTGGCTGTAATGCGATTGAACAGATAATCAATCTCTACACAACCAATCATATCACGTGTGTTGCACGCACAACGCACGTGCAGAAAACTAGTAATGTGAAATTTAAATGGAATATAGAAGTAATTGGAGAGGAAGAAACATTGAAATTAATTTGGCAATCTTCTCTTTAATTTCATACTTTAGCGTGGTAGGTGTTTACCGATTCTTGGTATCGGTGTAGTGTTTATCCTTTAAATGGAGACTCGAATGGAGTAATCAACTCCTCGCAATCAGAAACCATGTCATGTTACTAATCCATTTAGGAAAAAACAGGCATTTTCACCTTCTGATTCTCTCGATACACTATCACAGCCTCTGATGAGGCTCAAGGAAGGAAAATCAGTGGCCCCATGTCTTGCTCCTCGTCAATAAACTATACTTGAAACACCAAGTAAAGCTGTGCAAGATGGTTCTGTAAGCCCAACCTCGGGAAAAACCACGATCAGCTTTGTCAAACCACATTTGTCAACCTTCTACCAAGCTACGCCAAGGAAAACTTTTTTGAATTTTTCTAGTGCATGTTAATGTCCCAACGGTGCACTCTTTAATCTTATTAGTTACGTATAGCCAGTGGCCCACTCTTCTATTGAATAGATTTGTGAATGTTTTTTGGTTTGGATTGTATGAATAGACAATATAGCTGAACCCCTTATGAAAGGTTTTAAAGCAACTAAAAATAGGTTCTGCATACTGGCCACAACTAAAAACTCCAAGTCGATCGTAACCTTAAAGAAGACGAAACAAGCGCGAGTGAAAATTTAAGGATGCACGTGTCGTGTAGTGCATGACGATCACGTGGGAGATGTTCAAGAAGACCAAAGTGACACTATTGATACTTGTCGAACCATGTTAATTTGGTTTTGTAATAATTGATTGATTATCCTATTTTTTTTACACAAAGAGGGAAATTATAATTTCGTTGTGCATCAATTAGTCCGTTTTCTCAATATGAACTTATTTCTAAAGTTTGCATCACGATTTGTTTTCTGGATTATCTTTCAATTCTTATTTAGTTTTTGCAAAGATGGATTTATTGTCGGTGCTACTCAACGTTCAAATTGACCTCTTTCCAATTTCGTTTCATAATTTGGAATTAAAAAAAAAATGAAAAGTTTCATTTAATCAATATCTTTATTTTGGAAAACTCATGGGATTTGTTGACTCTCTATTCAACGAGCGATTGGCTCAATTATTTCAAGTGATATCCATTATATCTGTGAGAAGATCTTTCTATTTGGGTGGAAGGCATACATGGTTTCTCAGTGAGGATTTAAGCGTGGTAAAATCCAACTTATTTGCAAATTTTTGAAGAATATACATACTACAAGGCTTTACTTTGTTATTTATTGTTCGTTTATAAATTTTTTTTTATTCGAATTTCTTGGAGACTGGGTGTGATTATCATATTGGTTATTAGAGTACCGATTCCCTAAATTTCTTTTCACTCATTTTCTAGGTAAGTGCAACACGAATGCAATACTTTCAAAGCTGTCACAATTACTATTCGAGTTTTGTGGAGATTGTGATTATCACGTTGGCTGTTAGTGTTATCTCCCTCCATAAACCAGAACCATTTTTCTTGTTTGTTGGTTGTATTGTGATTGAAGCAGATAATCAACCTCTACACAACCAATCATATCACGTGTGCTGCACGTACAACACATGTGCAGAAAACTAGTAATGTGAAATTTAAATGGAATATAGAAGTAATTGGAGAGGAAGAAACATTGAAATTAATTTGGCAATCTTCTCATTTAATTTCATACTTTAGCGTGGTAGGTGTTTAGCGATTCTTGCTATTGATGTGGTGTTTATCTTTCAAATGGAGACTCGAATGGAGCAATCAACTCCTCGCAATTAGAAACCATGTCATGTTACTAATCCATTGAGGAAAAGCACGCATCTTTCACCTTCTGATTCTCTTGATATACTATAACAGCCTCTGATGAAGCTCAAAAAAGGAAAAGCAGCGGCCCCATCTCTTGCTTATCTTCAATAAGCTATACTTGAAACACCAAGTAAAGATGTGTAAGATGGTTCTATAAGCCCAACCCCGGGAAAAACCATGATCAGCTCTGTCAAACCACATTCGTCAACCTTCTGCCAATTCACGTCAGGGAAATTTTTTTTTCAAATTTACAAGTGCCTGTTAATGTCCCAATGGTACGCTCTTTAATCTTATTAGTTACGTATGGCCAGTGGCCCTCTCTTCTAGTTGAATAGATTTGTAAATGTTCTTTGGTTTGGATTGTATGAATAGACAATATAGCTAAACCCTTTATGAAATGTTTTAAAGCTACTAAAAATATGTTCTAAACATTGGCCCAGCTAAAAATTTTAAGTCGATCGAAACCTTAAGAGAAGACGAAACAAGCGTGACTGAAAATTTAAGGCATACACACGCGTCGTCGTGTAGTGCATGACGAAATGTTCAAGAAGACCACGGTGACACTATTGATAATTGTCGAACCATGTTAATTTTTTTTTGTTATAATTGATTGATTATCCAATTTTATTTACACAAAGAAGGAAAATTATAATTTCATTATGCATTAATTAGTCCATTTTCTCAATATGGACTTATTTCTAAAGTTCCTATCACAATTTTTTTTCCTCGATTATCTTTCAATTCTTATTTAGTTTTTTGCAAAAATGGATTCATTGACGGTGCTACTCAACCATCTCAACGTTCAAATTGACCTCTTTCCAATTTTGTTTCGTAATTTGGAATTAAAAAAAAAAAACAAAAACAAAAAGTTTCATTCAATCAATATCTTTATTTTGGAAAACTCATGGGATTGGTCGACTCTCTATTTAACGAGTGATTGGTTCAATTATTTCAAGGGATCTCCATTATATATGTGAGAAGATCTTTCTATTTGGGTGGAAGACATACATGGTTTCTCAATGAGGATTTGAGCGAGGTAAAATCCAACTTATTTAAACAAAATTTTAAGAATGTATATACCACAAGTCTTTACTTTGTTATTTATTGTTCGTCTATTGTTTTTTTTATTCAAATTTCATGGAGATTGGCTGTGATTATCATATTGATTATTAGTGCACCGATTCCCTAAATTTCTTTTCACTCATTTTCTAGGAAAGTGCAACACGAATGCAATACTTTCAAAGCTGTCACGATTGTTATTCGAGTTTTGCGGAGATTGTGATTATCACGTTGTCTGTTAGTGTTATCTACATCCATAAACCACATCCATTTTTCTTGTTCGTTGGCAGTAATGTGATTGAAGCAGATAATCATCTCTACACAGCCAATCATATCACGTCTGTTCCACGTACAACGCACGTGTAGAAAACTAGTAATATGAAATTTAAATGGAATACAGAAGTAATAAGAGAGGAAGAAAAGTTGAAATTAAGTTGGCGATCTTCCCATTTACTTTCATACTTTAGCGCGGTAGGTGTTTAGCGACTCTTGGTATCAATGTAGTGTTTATCTTTTAAATGGAGACTCGAATGGAGCAATCAACTCCTTGCAATCAGAAACCATGTCATGTTACTAATCCATTGAGGAAAAGCAGGCATCTTTCACCTTGTGATTCTCTCGATACACAATCACAGCCTCTGATGAAGCTCAAGGAAGGAAAAGCAGCGGCCCCATCTCTTGCTCCTCGTTAATAAACTATACTTGAAACACAAAGTAAAGCTGTGCAAGATGGTTCTGTAAGCGCAACCTCTGGAAATACCATGATCAGCTCTGTCAAACCACATTTGTCAACCTTCTGCCAATTCACGCCAAGGAAAACTTTTTTTTCAAATTTTCTAATGCTTGTTAATGTCCCAATGGTGCACTCTTTAATCTTACTAGTTACGTATAGCCATCCCTCTCTTCTAGTTGAATAGATTTGTGAATGTTTTTTGGATTGGATTGTATGAATATACAATATAATTGAACCCCTTATGAAAGGTTTTAAAGTTATTAAAAATAGGTTCTAAATATTGGCCCAGCTAAAACTCCAAGTCCATCGAAACCTTAAGAGAAGACTAAACAAGCGTGAGTGAAAATTTAAGGCATACACAGGTGTCGTGTATTGCATGACGATCACGTGGGAGATGTTCAAGAAGACCACAGTGACACTATTGATACTTGTCGAACCATGTTAATTTGGTTTTGTTATAGTTGATTGATTATCCTATTTTATTTACACAAAGAGGAAAAATTATAATTTCGTTGCGCATTAATTAGTTTGTTTTCTCATGATGAACTTCTAAAGTTCATATCGCGATTTTTTTTCTTTGATTATCTTTCAATTCTTATTTAATTTTTGTAAAAATGAATTCATTGATGGTGCTAATCAACCATCTCAACGTTCAAAATGATTTCTTTCCAATTTTGTTTCATAATTTGTTTCAAAACGAATGCAATACTTTTAAAGCTGTCACGGTTGTTTTTCAAGTTTTGCTGAGATTGTGATTATCACGTTGGCTGTTTTTGTTATCTCCCTCCATAAACCAGTGACATTTTTGTTGTTTGTTGGATGTGTTGTGATTAAAGCGAATAATCAATATCTACACAGTCAATCATATCATGAGTGTTCCACGTACACCGCACGTGCAAAAAACTAGTAATGTGAAATTAAAATGGAATGTAGAAGTAATAGGAAAGGAAGGAATGTTGAAATTAAGTTGACAATCTTCTCATTTAATTTCATACTTTAGCGCGGTAGGTGTTTAGCGATTCTTGGTATCGATGTAGTGTTTATCTTTTAAATGGAGACTCGAATGGAGCAATCAACTCCTCACAATCAGAAACCATGTCATGTTACTAATCCATTGAGGAAAAGCAGACATCTTTCACCTTGTGATTCTCTCGAAACACTATCACAGTCTCTGATGAAGCTCAAGGAAGGAAAAGCAGCAGCCCCATCTCTTGCTCCTCATCAATAAACTATACTTGAAACACCAAGTAAAGCTGTGCAAGATGGCTTTGTAAGCCCAACCTCTAGAAATACCGTGATCAGCTCTATCAAACCACATTTGTCAAACTTCTGCCAATCCACGCTAAGGAAAACTTTTTTCAATTTTTCTAGTGCATGTTAATGTTCCAACGGTGCACTTTTTAATCTTATTAGTTACGTATAGCCACTGGCCCCCTCTTCTAGTTAAATAGATTTGTGAATGTTTTTTGGTTTGGATTGTATGAATAGACAATATAGTTGAACCCCTTATGGAATGTTTTAAAGCTACTAAAAATAGGTTCTAAATATTGGCCCAGCTAAAAACCCCAAGTCGAACGAAACCTTAAGAGAAGACTAAACAAGCGTGAGTGAAAGTTTAAGGCATACACACACATTGTGTAGTGCATGACGATCACGTGGGAGATGTTCAAGAAGAGCACATTGACACTATTGATAATTGGCCAACCATGTTAATTTGGTTTTGTTATAATTGATTGATTATCCTATTTTATTTACACAAATTGGGAAAATTATAATTTCGTTGTGCATTACTTAGTCCGTTTTATCAATATGAACTTATTTCTAAAGTTCCAATCACGATTTTTTGCCTCGATTATCTTTCAATTCTTATTTAGTTTTTTGCAAAAATGGATTCATTGACTGTGCTACTCAACCATCTCAACGTTCAAATTGACCTCTTTCCAATTTTGTTTTCTTAATTTGGAATTTAAAAAAAAAATGAAAAGTTTCATTTAATCAATATCCTCATTTTGGAAAACTCATGGGATTGGTCGACTCTCTATTCAACGAGCGATTGGTTCAATTATTTCAAGCGATCTCCATTATATCTGTGAGAAGATCTTTCAATTTGGGTGGAAGGCATACATGGCTTCTCAGCGAGGATTTGAGCGAGGTAAAATCCAACTTATTTAAACAAAATTTTAAGAATGTATATACCACAAGTCTTTACTTTGTTATTTATTGTTCGTCTATTGTTTTTTTTATTCAAATTTCATGGAGATTGGCTGTGATTATCATATTGATTATTAGTGCACCGATTCCCTAAATTTCTTTTCACTCATTTAATAGGAAAGTGCAACACGAATGCAATACTTTCAAAGCTGACACTATTTCTATTCGAGTTTTGCGGAGATTGTGATTATCACGTTGGTTGTTAGTGTTATCTCCCTCCATAAACAAGGGCCATTTTTCTTGTTTGTTGGATGTATTGTGATTGAAGCGGATAATCAATCTCTACACAGCCAATCATATCAGGTGTGTTGCACGTACAACGCACGTGCAAAAAACTAGTAATGTGAAATTTAAATGGAATATAGATGTAATTGGAGAGGAAAGAACATTGAAATTAAGTTGGCAATCTTCTCATTTAATTTCATACTTTAGCGCGGTAGGTGTTTAGCGATTCTTGGTATAAATGTAGTGTTTATCTTTTAAATGGAGACTCGAATGGAGCAATCAACTCCTCGCAATCAGAAACCATGTCATGTTACTAATCCATTGAGGAAAAGCAGGCATCTTTCACCTTGTGATTCTCTCGATACACAATCACAGCCTCTGATGAAGCTCAAGGAAGGAAAAGCAGCGGCCCCATCTCTTGCTCCTCGTCAATAAACTATACTTGAAACACCAAGTAAAGCTGTGCAAGATGGTTCTGTAAGCTCAACCTCTGGAAATACCATGATCAACTCTGTCAAACCACATTTGTCAACCTTCTGCCAATTCACGCCAAGGAAAACTTTTTTTTTCGAATTTTCTAATGCTTGTTAATGTCCCAATGGTAGACTCTTTAATCTTACTAGTTACGTGTAGCCAATGCCCCCTCTTCTAGTTGAATAGATTTGTGAATGTTTTTTGGATTGGATTGTATGAATAGACAATATAGTTGAACCCCTTATGAAAGGTTTTAAAGTTATTAAAAATAGGTTCTAAATATTGGCCCAGCTAAAAACTCCAAGTCCATCGAAACCTTAAGAGAAGACTAAACAAGCGTGAGTGAAAATTTAAGGCATACACAGGCGTCGTGTATTGCATGACGATCACGTGGGAGATGTTCAAGAAGACCACAGTGACACTATTGATACTTGTCGAACCATGTTAATTTGGTTTTGTTATAGTTGATTGATTATCCTATTTTATTTACACAAAGAGGAAAAATTAGAATTTCGTTGCGCATTAATTAGTCTGTTTTCTCAAGATGAACTTACTTCTAAAGTTCATATCGCGATTTTTTTTCTTTGATTATCTTTCAATTCTTATTTAATTTTTGCAAAAATGAATTCATTGACGGTGCTAATCAACCATCTCAACGTTCGAATTGATTTCTTTCCAATTTTGTTTCATAATTTGGAATTTTTTTTAAAAAAGGAAAAGTTTCATTTAATCAATATCCTTATTTTGGAAAACTCATGGGATTGGTCGACTCTCTATTTCAACGAGCGATTGGTTCAATTATTTCAAGTGATCTCCATTATATATGTGAGAATATCTTTCTATTTGGGTGGAAGGCGTACATAGTTTCTCAGTGAGGATTTGAGTGTAGAAAAATCCAACTTATTTAAAAAAATATTGAAGAATGTACATACTGCAAGGCTTTACTTTGTTATTTATTGTTCATTTATAGTTTTTTTTATTTGAATTTCTTGGAGACTGGGTGTGATTATCATATTGGTTACTAGTGCACCGATTCCCTAAATTTCTTTTCATTCATTTAACAGGAAAGAGCAAAACGAATGCAATACTTTTAAAGCTGTCACGATTGTTATTCGAGTTTTGCGAGATTGTGATTATCACGTTGTCTGTTAGTGTTATCTCCCTCCATAAACCAGTGACATTTTTGTTATTTGTTGGATGTGTTGTGATTGAAGCGCATAATCAATATCTACACAGCCAATCATATCATATGTGTTCCACGTACAACGCACGTGCAGAAAACTAGTGATGTGAAATTTAAATGGAATGTAGAAGTAATAGGAGAGGAAGGAATGTTGAAATTAAGTTGGCAATCTTTTCATTTAATTTCATACTTTAGCGTGGTAGGTGTTTAGCGATTCTTGGTATCGGTGTAGTGTTTATCTTTTAAATGGAGACTCGAATGGAGCAATCAACTCCTCGCAATCAGAAACTCATGTTACTAATCCATTGAGGAAAAGCAGGCATCTTTCACCTTGTGATTCTCTCGAAACACTATCACAGCCTCTGATGAAGCTCAAGGAAGGAAAAGCAGCGGCCCCATCTCTTGCTTCTCGCCAATAAACTATACTTGAAACACCAAGTAAAGCTGTGCAAGATGGTTCTGTAAGCTCAACCTCTGGAAATACCATGATCAACTCTGTCAAACCACATTTGTCAACCTTCTGCCAATTCACGCCAAGGAAAACTTTTTTTTTCGAATTTTCTAATGCTTGTTAATGTCCCAATGGTAGACTCTTTAATCTTACTAGTTACGTGTAGCCAATGCCCTCTCTTCTAGTTGAATAGATTTGTGAATGTTTTTTGGATTGGATTGTATGAATCGACAATATAGTTGAACCCCTTATGAAAGGTTTTAAAGTTATTAAAAATAGGTTCTAAATATTGGCCCAGCTAAAAACTCCAAGTCCATCGAAACCTTAAGAGAAGACTAAACAATCGTGAGTGAAAATTTAAGGCATACACAGGCGTCGTGTATTGCATGACGATCACGTGGGAGATGTTCAAGAAGACCACAGTGACACTATTGATACTTGTCGAACCTTGTTAATTTGGTTTTGTTATAGTTGATTGATTATCCTATTTTATTTACACAAAGGGGAAAAATTATAATTTCGTTGCGCATTAATTAGTCTGTTTTCTCAAGATGAACTTACTTCTAAAGTTCATATCGCGATTTTTTTTTTCTTTGATTATCTTTCAATTCTTATTTAATTTTTGCAAAAATGAATTCATTGACGGTGCTAATCAACCATCTCAACGTTCAAATTGATTTCTTTCCAATTTTGTTTCATAATTTGGAATTTAAAAAAAAACGAAAAGTTTCATTTAATCAATATCTTTATTTTGGAAAACTCATGGGATTGGTCGACTCTCTATTTCAACGAGCGATTGGTTCAATTATTTCAAGTGATCTCCATTATATCTGTGAGAATATCTTTCTATTTGGGTGGAAGGCGTACATAGTTTCTCAGTGAGGATTTGAGCGTGGAAAAATCCAACTTATTTTTAAAAAAAATGAAGAATGTACATACTGCAAGGCTTTACTTTGTTATTTATTGTTCATTTATAGTTTTTTTTATTTGAATTTCTTGGAGACTGGTGTGATTATCATATTGGTTACTACTGCACCGATTCCCTAAATTTCTTTTCTCTCATTTAACAGGAAAGTGCAAAATGAATGCAATACTTTTAAAGCTGTCACGATTGTTATTCGAGTTTTGCGAGATTGTGATTATCACGTTGTCTGTTGGTGTTATCTCCCTCCATAAACCAGTGACATTTTTGTTGTTTGTTGGATGTGTTGTGATTGAAGCGCATAATCAATATCTACACAGCAAATCATATCATATGTGTTCCACGTACAACGCACGTGCAGAAAACTAGGGATGTGAAATCTAAATGGAATGTAGAAGTAATAGGAAAGGAAGGAATGTTGAAATTAAGTTGACAATCTTCTCATTTAATTTCATACTTTAGCGCGGTAGGTGTTTAGCGATTCTTGGTATCGATGTAGTGTTTATCTTTTACATGGAGACTCGAATGGAGCAATCAACTCCTCGCAATCAGAAACCATGTCATGTTACTAATCCATTGAGGAAAAGCAGGCATCTTTCACCTTGTGATTCTCTCGGAACACTATCACAGCCTCTGATGAAGCTCAAGGAAGGAAAAGGAGCGGCCCCATCTCTTGCTCCTCGTCAATAAACTATACTTGAGACACCAAGTAAAGCTGTGCAAGATGGCTTTGTAAGCCCAACCTCTAGAAATACCGTGATCAGCTCTATCAAACCACATTTGTCAAACTTCTGCCAATCCACGCTAAGGAAAATTTTTTTCAATTTTTCTAGTGCATGTTAATGTTCCAACGGTGCACTCTTTAATCTTATTAGTTACGTATAGCCAGTGGCCCCCTCTTCTAGTTAAATAGATTTGTGAATGTTTTTTTCGTTTGGATTGTATGAATAGACAATATAGTTGAACCCCTTATGAAATGTTTTAAAGCTACTAAAAATAGGTTCTAAATATTGGCCCAGCTAAAAACCCCAAGTCGATCAAAACCTTAAGAGAAGACTAAACAAGCGTGAGTGAAAGTTTAAGGCATACACACACGTTGTGTAGTGCATGACGATCACGTGGGAGATGTTCAAGAAGAGCACATTGACACTATTGATAATTGGCCAACCATGTTAATTTGGTTTTGTTATAATTGATTGATTACCTATTTTATTTACAAAAATTGGGGAAATTATAATTTCGTTGTGCATTAATTAGTCCGTTTTATCAATATGAACTTATTTCTAAAGTTCCAATCACGATTTTTTGCCTCGATTATCTTTCAATTCTTATTTAGTTTTTTTGCAAAAATGGATTCATTGACGGTGCTACTCAACCATCTCAACGTTCAAATTGACCTCTTTCCAATTTTGTTTTCTTAATTTGGAATTTTTTTTAAAAAAAAGTGAAAAGTTTCATTTAATCAATATCCTCATTTTGGAAAACTCATGGGATTGGTCAGCTCTCTATTCAACGAGCGATTGGTTCAATTATTTCAAGCGCTCTCCATTATATCTGTGAGAAGATCTTTCAATTTGGGTGGAAGGCATACATGGCTTCTCAGCGAGGATTTGAGCGAGGTAAAATCCAACTTATTTAAACAAAATTTGAAGAATATATATACCACAAGTCTTTACTTTGTTATTTATTGTTCGTCTATTGTTTTTTTTATTCAAATTTCATGGAGATTGGCTGTGATTATCATATTGATTATTAGTGCACCGATTCCCTAAATTTCTTTTCACTCATTTAATAGGAAAGTGCAACACGAATGCAATACTTTCAAAGCTGTCAGGATTTTTATTCGAGTTTTGCGGAGATTGTGATTATCACGTTGGTTGTTAGTGTTATCTCCCTCCATAAACCAGAGCCATTTTTCTTGTTTGTTGGATGTATTGTGATTGAAGCGGATAATCAATCTCTACACAGCCAATCATATCAGGTGTATTGCACGTACAACGCACGTGCAAAAAACTAGTAATGTGAAATTTAAATGGAATATAGATGTAATTGGAGAGGAAAGAACATTATAATTAAGTTGGCAATCTTCTCATTTAATTTCATACTCTAGCTCGGTAGGTGTTTAGCGATTCTTGGTATCAATGTAGTGTTTATCTTTTAAATGAACCCCTTACGAAAGGTTTTAAAGTTATTAAAAATAGTTTCTAAATATTGGCCCAGCTAAAAACTCCAAGTCCATCGAAACCTTAAGAGAAGACTAAACAAGCGTGAGAGAAAATTTAAGGCATACACAGACGTCGTGTATTGCATGACGATCACGTGGGAGATGTTCAAGAAGACCACAATGACACTATTGATAATTTTCAAACCATGTTAATTTGGTTTTGTTATAGTTGATTGATTATCCAATTTTATTTACACCGAGGAAAAATTATAATTTCGTTGCGCATTAATTAGTCTGTTTTCTCAAGATGAACTTACTTCTAAAGTTCATATCGCGATTTTTTTTCTTTGTTTATCTCTCAATTCTTGTCTAGTTTTTGCAAAAAAATGGATTCATTGACGGTGCTACTCAACCATCTCAACGTTCAAATTGACCTCTTTCCAATTTTGTTTCATAATTTGGAATTTAAAAAAAAACGAAAAGTTTCATTTAATCAATATCCTTATTTTGGAAAACTCATGGGATTGGTCGACTCTCTATTTCAACGAGCGATTTGTTCAATTATTTCAAGTGATCTCCATTATATCTGTGAGAATATCTTTCTATTTGGGTGGAAGGCGTACATAGTTTCTCAGTAAGGATTTGAGCGTGGAAAAATCCAACTTATTTAAAAAAAATTGAAGAATGTACATACTGCAAGGCTTTACTTTGTTATTTATTGTTCATTTATAGTTTTTTTTCATATGAATTTCTTGGAGTCTGGGTGTGATTATCATATTGGTTATTAGTGCACCGATTCCCTAAATTTCTTTTCACTCATTTAACAGGAAAGTGCAAAACGAATGCAATACTTTTAAAGCTGTCACGATTGTTATTCGAGTTTTGCGAGATTGTGATTATCACGTTGTCTGTTAGTGTTATCTCGCTCCATAAACCAGTGACATTTTTGTTGTTTGTTGGATGTGTTGTGATTGAAGCGCATAATCAATATCTACACAGCCAATCATATCATATGTGTTCCAAGTACAACGCACGTGCAGAAAACTAGTGATGTGAAATTTAAATGGAATGTAGAAGTAATAGGAGAGGAAGGAATGTTGAAATTAAGTTGGCAATCTTGTCATTTAATTTCATACTTTAGCGTGGTAGGTGTTTAGCGATTCTTGGTATCGGTGTAGTGTTTATCTTTTAAATGGAGACTTGAATGGAGCAATCAACTCCTAGCAATCAGAAACCATGTCGTGTTACTAATCCATTGAGGAAAAGCAGACATCTTTCACCTTGCGATTCTCTCGATACACTATCACTGCCTTTGATGAAGCTCAAGGAAGGAAAAGCAGGTGCCCCATCTCTTGCTCCTCGTCAATAAACTATACTTGAAACACCAAGTAAAGCTATGCGAGATGGTTATGTAAGCCCAACCACTGGAAATACCATGATCAGCTCTGTCAAACCACATTTGTCAACCTTTTGCCAATTCACGCCAAGGAAATCTTTTTTCAAATTTTCTAGTGCCTGTTAATGTCCCAATGGTGCACTCTTTAATCTTATTAGTTACGTATAGCCAGTGGCCCTCTCTTCTAGTTGAATAGATTTGTGAATGATTTTCTGCTTGGATTGTATGGATAGGCAATATACTTGAACCCCTTATGAAAGGTTTTAAAGCTACTAAAAATAGGTTCTAGATATTGGCCCAGCTAAAAACTCCATGTCGTTCGAAACCTTAAGAGAAGACTAAACAAGCGTGAGTGAAAATTTAAGGCATACACACGCGTCGTGCAGTGCATGACGATACGTGCAAGATGTTCAAGAAGACCACAGTGACGCTATTGATAGTTGTCGAACCATGTTAATTTTGTTTTGTTATAGTTGATTGATTATCCTATTTTATTTACACAAAGAGGGAAAATTATAATTTCGTTGTGCATGAATTAGTCCGTTTTCTCAATATGAACTTATTTCTAAGTTCCTATCACGATTTTTTTTCCTCGATTATCTTTCAATTCTTGTTTAGTTTTTGCAAAAATGGATTCATTGACAGTGCTACTCAACCATCTCAACGTTCAAATTGACCTCTTTCCAATTTCGTTTCATAATTTGGAATTTAAAAAAAAATGAAAAGTTTCATTTAATCAATATCCTTATTTTGGAAAACTCATGGGATTGGTCGACTCTCCATTTCAACGAGCGATTGGTTCAATTATTTCAAGTGATCTCCATTATATCTGTGAGAATATCTTTCTATTTGGGTGGAAGGCGTACATGGTTTCTCAAGGAGGATTTGAGCGTGGTAAAATCCAACTTATTTACAGTTTTTTCAAGAATGTACATACTACAAGGCTATACTTTGTTATTTATTGTTCCTTTATAGTTTTTTTTTTATTCGAATTTCTTGGAGACTGGGTGTGATTTTCGTATTGGTTATTAGAGCACTGATTCCCTAAATTTCTTTTCACTCATTTAAAAGGAAAGTGCAAAAATAATGCAATACTTTTGAAGCTATCACGATTGTTATTCGACTTTTACAGAGATTGTGATTATCATGTTGGCTATTAGTGTTATCTCTCTCCATAAACCAGAGCCATTTTTCTAGTTTGTTGGCTGTATTGTGATTGAAGCGGATAATCAATCTCTACACAGCCAATCATATCAAGTGCGTTGCACATACAACGCTCGTGCATAAAACTAGTAATGTGAAATTTAAATGGAATATAGAAGTAATTGGAGAGGAAGGAACATTGAAATCAAGTTGGCAATCTTCTCATTTAATTTCATACTTTAGCGTGGTAGGTGTTTAGTCATTATTGGTATCGGTGTAGTGTTTATCTTTTAAATGGAGACTTGAATGGAACAATCAACTCCTCGCAATCAGAAACCATGTCATGTTACTAATCTATTGAGGAAAAGCAGGCATCTTTCACCTTGTCATTCTCTCGATACACTATCACAGTCTCTGATGAAGCTCAAGGAAGGAAAAGCAGCGCCCCCATCTCTTGCTCATTGTCAATAAACTATACTTGAAACACCAAGTGAAGGTGTGCAAGATGGTTCTGTAAGCCCAACCTTTGGAAATACCATGTTCAGCTCTGTCAAACCACATTTGTCACCCTTCTGCCAATTCACGCCAAGGAAATTGTTTTCGAATTTTCTAGTGCATGTTAATGTCCCAACGTTGCACTCTTTAATCTTATTAGTTACGTATAGCCAGTGACCCTCTCTTCTAGTTGAATAGATTTATGAATGTTTTTTGGTTTGGATTGTATGAATAGATAATATAGCTGAACCTCTTATGAAAGGTTTTAATACTGTTAAAAATAGGTTCTAAATATTGGCCAGCTAAAAACTCCAAGTCAATCGAGACCTTAAGAGAAGACTAAACAAGCGTGAGTGAAAATTTAAGGCATACACATGCGTCGTGTATTGCATGACGATTACGTGGGAGATATTCAAGAAGACCACAGTGACACTATTGATATTTGTCGAACCATGTTAATTTGGTTTTGTTATAGTTGATTGATTATCCTATTTTATTTACACAAAGAGGGAAAATTATAATTTTGTTGTGCATTAATTAGTCCGTTTTCTCAGTATGAACTTATTTCTAAAGTTCCTATCACGATTTTTTTCCTCGATTATCTTTCAATTCTTATTTAGTTTTTTGCAAAAGTGGATCCATTGACAGTGCTACTCAACCATCTCAACATTCAAATTGACCTCTTTCCAATTTTGTTTCGTAATTTGGAATTAAAAAAAATGAAAAGTTTCATTTAATCAATATCCTTATTTTGGAAAACTCATGGGATTGGTCGACTCTCTATTCAACGAGTGATTGGTTCAATTATTTCAAGCGATCTCCGTTATATCTATGAGAAGATCTTTCTATTTGGGTGGATGGCATACATGGTCTCTCAGAGAGGATTTGAATGAGGTAAAATCCAACTTATTTAAAAAAAAAAATTGAAGAATGTATATACTACAAGGCTTTACTTTGTTATTTATTGTCCGTCTATTGTTTTTTTATTCAAATTTCATGGAGATTGGCTATGATTATCATATTGATTATTAGTGCACCGATTCCCTAAATTTCTTTTCACTCATTTTCTAGGAAAGTGCAACACGAATGCAATACTTTCAAAGCTGTCACGATTGTTATTCAAGTTTTTGTTGGAAGAAATAATAGTAAAGTGCAGAAAAACTTATCAACAGATCGAGTCTCGTGACAGCACGATGTCCTAAAGCGAAATTGCCCGTCGATAACTGCTGCGACCTCTGTGGACAATCACCTCCAAGATACAACGATCAAATAAACCAATTGTGCAGCAATCACAAAAGGTTTTCAGAACTCTCAAGTGTACTCCAGAAATGTGTAAAACTAAGAACAATATTTTTACTGTACTGTATAGAAGTATATAATCTCGTTTATCTTGTTATTTTCTAATACCCAAAAGTGTGTTTATATAGGTAGAAAGAGATGTAACCTCTTCCACCATGATCTAGTATTAAGTTGCAAATGTAATGGCCAATGGTAATGGGTATTAATATTGGGCAGTTAAAACTGTCATATTCTACTGGCTAGTTGACCCAATAAATAATTTCGAAAATAATTAAAATAATAATTATTATTTTATTAGAATCAATAAAACTCAAGAGCCCAAGGCCCCAAGGCTCAATCAAAGACTTTTAATATAGTGCGTAAGGCGTGGCTCGAACACCTGACCTCCCACACAAATTCCACACTTTTCACCAGTTGGGCACTTCATCTTAATTAATTATTTCTTTCACATATTATATTTATTGTATAAATATATAACAATCCCCCACATGAAAGAAATAAAATAAATAAAAATACTATTCTGGAGTATGGTAGAAATCACGCAGGCTTAGGTGTCTATTGACTTGAACCTTAGCTTTGTATATTCTATCGAGTTTGCTAACTATAGAGTGAACTATGTCTTGAACTCCACAATTATGATTTGCAAACTGAGACAATAGAACACACACATGACTTCTAAAACAATCATTGAGTTCTCACGGTTGTGTTCATTTCGGCAGTGAACTTTCCCGGTTTCTTTGAGTGCTCTAGAGAATTAGCCTTAATTCTCATAGGAAGCGGCCCCACTTCCACACTCAAATAGGTGCTTCTATCAAGGATGCACTGTATTTAAACACCCCACTGAATATCAGCTATAGAAAGCATTAAGAGCATTAGCTCATCCTCTAATCAATACAGTTTGTACTACTCATCATAGGGAGGGGTTTGAAATAAATTCAATGTAGTACCCCCACAGATCACTCCAATAACTTTGTTATCCCATTGAACCTTATCCATGGGATCTCCAATCACAAGGTTGGGTTTCCATTATAGGTGATCTAATTTGTAATAGGCTTTAGCCCCATCCCCCTCGATGTTTTCTGAACTAGCTCTCTAGCTAATCCTTTGGTTAATGGGTCAGCAATATTATCACTTGACTTCACATAGTCAATAGCTATAACCCCATCCTTAAGCAGCTGACGCACAATATTGTGCCTCCTACGAATATGTCTAGACTTTCCATTATAGGATGAATTTTTAGCTCTTGCAATAGCTGCTTGACTGTCACAATGGACATAGATAGCTGGAAGTGGTTTGGACCACAAAGGAACATCCATAAGAAAATTCCTTAACCATTCAGCCTCTTCACCTGCCTTATCTAATGCTATGAACTCTGATTCCATAGTAGATCTCGCAATGCAGGTTTGCTTAGTGGATTTCCAAGATACAGCACCACCTGCTAATGTAAAAACATAGCCACTTGTAGATTTAGTTTCATTGGTATCTGAAATCTAATTAGCATCACAATATCCAAGTACAGCAGGATATTTAGTATAATGTATTCCCCAGTCTATAGTGTATCTCAAATACCTCAAGACTCGAATGAGAGCATCCCAATGTTCACTATTAGGATTACTAGTATACCTGCTAAGTCTACCGACAGCATATGCTATATCAGGTCTGGTACAATTCATGAGATACATGAGACTGCCGATCACCCTAGCATATTCTAAAGCAGAAACACTAGGACCTGAATGTTTTCTCAAATGATGACTTGCATCATAAGGTGTTTTAGCGGGAATACAATTATATTGGTTAAACTTCTTAAGGACTTTTTCTACATAATGTGATTGGGTTAAAGTAACTCCTTCGGAATGTGTTACTATTTTAATCCCTAGAATAACATCAGCAACACCCAAATCTTTCATTTCGAAGTGCTTTTTCAGAAACTATTTAGTCTTATTAATCACATCTAAACTAGTTCCCATTATTAGCATATCATCCACATATAAGCAAATTATAACACCACAATCCCCCACAAATTTGCTATATATGCATTTATCTGCTTCATTTATCACATAACCATTAGATGTCAAGGCAGTATCAAATTTCTCATGCCATTGCTTCAGAGCTTGTTTAAGGCCATAAAGAGATTTTCGAAGTCTACATACTTTATCATCAAGCCCTTCTACCACAAATCCCTCAGGTTGATCCATATAAATCTCTTCTTCTAAATCTCCATATAAAAAGGCAGTCTTGACATCCATTTCATGTATAATAAGATTATACAATGAAGCAATTGCAACTAACATCCTAATAGAGGTAATTCTAGTAACAGGTGAATATGTATCAAAGAAGTCAACTCCTTCTTTTTGTTTATAGCCTTTAGCTACAAGTCTTGCTTTAAATTTATCAATTGAACCATCAGGTTTCAATTTTTTCTTAAAAATCCATCTACACCCAATGGTTTTACATCCTCTAGGCAAGTCTACTAATTCCCAAGTTTTATTAGACATAATGGAATCATATTCACTATTTATATCTTCCTTCCAAAATATAGAATCTGGTAAAGACATAGCTTCAACAAATGTACTAGGATCATCCTCTACTAAGTATGTTAGAAAGTCAGGACCAAAAGAAGCAGCAGTCCTAGGTCTTTTGCTTCTCCTAACTTCAGCTTCTTCTAATTCAATAGGCTCTTCTCTAACATTAGGAGGAACACTAAGAGAACTACTTGGTCTT
Organism: Fraxinus americana; assembly: GCA_035079005.1. NCBI lineage: Eukaryota > Viridiplantae > Streptophyta > Magnoliopsida > Lamiales > Oleaceae > Fraxinus > Fraxinus americana. Next base: position 31,015,057 of record CM068710.1, on the reverse strand, counting down.
GCGGATTTTTCTTTAAAAGGGAATCTATTTTCAAAAAATTCTGCATCTCTAGTTTCAAAAATTGTGTTCTTTTCAATCAAAATATTTTTAGAGTCAATTACTAAAAATCTGTAGGCATTACTATGAAAAGCATAACCTATGAACACACAATCAACAGTTTTTGGACCAAGTTTAGTTCTCTTAGGTGCTGGAATAGATGCCTTAGCTAAACACCCCCACACTTTAAGATATTTATATGAAGGTATTCTACCTTTCCACAATTCATAAGGGGATTTATCATTTTTCTTACTGGGAATTCTGTTAAGAATATAACATGCAGTAAGAAGTGCTTCTCCCCACATGTTAAAAGGTAATCCAGAAGAGTTTAGCATTGAACTGACCATATCCTTGAGAGTTCTATTTTTCCTTTCAGCTACACCATTAGATTGGGGAGAATATGGTGGAGTAGTCTCATGAATAATACCATTATCAACACAAAATTTATCAAGCTCACTGAATATTCTCCTCCCCTATCAGATCTTAAGATTTTAATGGTTTTATCTAACTGATTTTCTACTTCAGTTTTATATGAAATAAATTTTGAATAACTTTTATCCTTACTTTTAAGAAGATAAATGTAACAATAACGAGAGTAATCGTCAATAAAAGTTAAAAATTATTTATTTCCACCACGGGTAACATATCCTTTTAAATCACATAAATCAGAATGTATTAAACTTAAAATTGAAGTAGTTCTATCAACATGTGGAAATGGTTTTCTAGCATACTTAGATTCAATACACGTTTTACATTTTGAATTTGGAAACTTATCAGTTTTAGGAATGTTTCCCAATCTCATTAATTTTTTAATAGAATTCACGTTAACGTGTCCAAGTCTAGCATGCCATAAATCATAAGAGTCCAGCAAGTAAACAGAAGAAGTAGAAGCTTTATTATTGATCACAGAAACATTTAATTTAAATAGACCCTCATCTGCATACCATTTCCCAACAAAAGTACCACCCTTAGACATTACAACTTGACCGCTCTCAAATACAATTTTAAATCCCTTTTTGACTAAAATAGATCCAGACACTAGATTTTTCCTTATATCAGGTACATAAAGGACATCCTTCAAACTAAGGACATTTCCAGAAGTAAATCTAAGTGTCACAGTTCCTTTCCCCTTGATTTTGGAGGAAGAAGCATTTCCCATAAACAGACATTCTCCATCACTATTAGGAGTGAATGAAGAAAATGCACCTCTCGTGCAGCAAATGTGTTTGGTAGCTCCAGAATCTACCCACCAGTCTGTCATGTTGCTCACTAGATTAACTTCTGTCACCATAGCAGAAAAATTCCCATCTTCTATTATATGTGCCTGATGCTTCACAGTTTTTCCTTTCCTATTTCGACAATCCTTTGCAAAGTGACCTGATTTAGCACAACAAAACAATCACCAATAGTTTTATTTTTAAATTGAGGCTTAGACCGATTGTTCTTTCCTATGAATTGTTTCCCCTTGAATCTGCCTTTAAAATTCTGGCTTTTGGTAAAATTTCCAACAGCTTTCTTACTATCAGAACCTCCTTCAATAAGATTGGCCTTTGTACCCAAGTCTGGTCTCTCCCTACATTCTGCCATTCTATTGTCCTCTTCAATCCTAATTCTGATAATCAAATCGTCTAATGACATTTCTTTTCTTTTATGCTTCAAACTGTTTTTATACTATTTCCAAGAAGGTGGTAGTTTTTCAATTATAGTAGACACTTGAAAACCTTCACATATTTTATATCCCTCAGCAATAATTTCGTGAATTATAATCTGTAATTCTTCAACTTGACTTACCATCGTTCTAATATCATCCATTTTAAAATCTAAAAATTTTCCCACAACAAATTTCTTAGTTTCAGCATCTTCAGTAGCATATTTCTTTTCTAATGACTTCCATAATTCTTTAGCAGATTTACACGACCAGTAAACATCATATAAATCCAACGTCAAGCAATTCAGAATATAGTTTCTGCACATATAATCATTACGTTCCCAATTAGCTAAATCTGATGTTTCCTTATCAGTAGGCTCATCAGCGATTGCAGAAACAGGTTTATCAGATTCAATAGCATCTACAACTTTAAGAGTTGTCAAATAAAATCGTAATTTCATTCGTCATCTCTTAAAATTCTTTCCATCAAATAATTCAGGCTTTTCAGAATACTTAGGAACAGTTATATCTACTGCAGCCATTAAAAACGAAATTTCGCTTTAGATTGTTGGAAGAAATAACAGTAAAGTGCAGAAAAACTTATCAACAGATCGAGTCTCGTGACAGCACGATGTCCTAAAGCGAAATTGCCCGTCGATAACTGCTACGACCTCTGTGGACAATCACCTCCAGGATACAACGATCAAATAAACCAATTGTGAAGCAATCACAAAAGGTTTTCAGAACTCTCAAGTGTACTCCAAAAATGTGTAAAACTAAAAACAATATTTTTACTGTACTGTATAGAAGTATATAATCTCGTTTATCTTGTTACTTTCTAATACCCAAAAGTGTGTTTATATAGGCAGAAAGAGATGTAACCTCTTCCACCATGATCTAGTATTAAGTTGCAAATGTAATGGCTAATAAATAATTTCGAAAATAATTAAAATAATTATTATTATTTTATTAGAATCAATAAAGCCCAAGGCCCAATCAAAGACTTTTAATATAGTGCGTGAGGCGTGGCTCGAACACCTGACCTCCCACACAAATTCCACACTTTTCACCAGTTGGGCACTTCATCTTAATTAATTATTTCTTTCACATATTATATTTATTGTATAAATATATAACAGTTTTGCGGAGATTGTGATTATCACATTGGCTGTTAGTGTTATCTCCCTCCATAAACTAGAGCCATTTTTCTTGTTTGTTGGATGTATTGTGATTGAAGCGGATAATCAATCTCTACCCAGCCAAGCATATCACGTGTGTTGCACGTACGACTCAAGTGCAGAAAGCTAGTAATGTGAAATTTAAATGGAATATAGAAGTAATAGGAGAGGAAGGATCGTTGAAATTAAGTTGGCAATCATCTCATTTAATTTCATACTTTAGCGTGGTAGGTGTTTAGTGATTCTTGGTATCGGTGTAGTGTTTATCTTTAAAATGCAGACTCGAATGGAGAAATCAACTCCTCGCAATCAGAAACCATGTCATGTTACTAATCCATTGAGGAAAAGCAGGCATCTTTCACCTTGCGATTCTCTCGATACACTATCACATACTCTGATGAAGCTCAATGAAGGAAAAGCAACGGCCCCATCTCTTGCTCCTCGTCAATAAACTATACTTGAAACACCAAGTAAACCTGTGCAAGATGGTTCTGTACAGGGGCGGATTGAGACCATTTTTCTTGTGGGGTCAAAAATGAGAATTAAAAAATGTTTAGATAAAAAAAAACTCAAAGAGGAAAACTCAAAAAAATAAATAAATAAATAAATAAAAATTGTGGGGTCATTTGACCCCACATGACCCCACGTGCCACCAGTGGTTCTGTAAGCCCAATCTCTGGAAATACCATGATCAGCTCTGTCAAACCACATTTGTCAACCTTCTGCCAATTCATGTAAGGGAAAACTTTTTTTCAAATTTACAAGTGCGTGTCAATGTCCCAATGGTGCACTCTTTAATCTTATTAGTTACGTATAGCCAGTGGCCCTCTCTTCTAGTTGAATAGATTTGTGAATGTTTTTTGGTTTGGATTGTATGAATAGACCATATACCTGAACACCTTATGAAAGGTTTTTAAGCTACTAAAAATAGGTTTTAAATATTGGCCTAGCTAAAAACTCCAAGTCGATCATAACCTTAAGAGAAAAGGAAACAAGCCTAAGCGAAAATTTAAGACATATACACGCGTTGTTCATGCTATATTTATCGTATCAACAGATATTTATGCTGAAAATGTTACTCTTACATTGTGCGGCAGAGAAAATGAAAGAACCCTACATCCAGTTCCCATGAAGAAAGGAGGAAGAACACAAACACCACTAGTTGGAATCCCAGAATCTGTTGTAGAAGGTATTTTGTCAGACTCTTGTTTTCTTATTTGTTTAATTATTCAAGTGTTACTGTAACCGAAAAATTTATTAGCAAACAATAAGCTAAATTTATTGGAAAATGCTGAAGATTTTCAAGAAGTGAGGGTGAATGGGAAAACTGGTTCAGAGATTGTCTTAGGTTTGGCATGTGCTGAATTGGAGAGCTCAAGACATAAGACGGGTTTAAGAGGTAAGAGGGGGAAGTCATATGGTATGATATCTTTGAAGCTTGTGAATGCAGCTATCAAATGATACGGCTATACATACTATAAATGTGAATATAAAGATTGGACTGACAATTGTTTATAGGGAAAAGTTTATGGCTCAGGTCTTTACTATTTCAAAATTAAAAATCAGGTCCAACAGTTTAAAATTACAAAAATCAGGTTTTTCTTAAATTAATTAATTACATTTCAGAATTATTATATTAAATTAAATATTTAAATGTAATATAATAAAATTACCCCACCCACCCCACCTACACCACCCCCATTGCTCCGGCTACTATTCCGGCGACCGGCGACTGCTCCGATCCGGCGACTTTTTCGAGGTCACAGATCAAAAAAATTGTAGGTCACGGATTATTTCGAGGTCAGATAAAAAAATTTGTAAATCGCAGATTATTTCGAGGTCACAGATTTAAAATTTTATAGGTCACAGATTATTTTGAGGTCACAGATCAAAAAAATTAAGGTCATAGGTCAAATAGTAAGGTCACAGACGCCAAAAAGAACCATAATAGCTAGGTCACAGTCACCCAAACACCTTTCCCCCATCCCAGTACATCACCACACTTTGTCACAGGTCACAGATCGACTAAATAAATAGTCACAGAGACTTCGACCCATTCGCCGTACCCATCTCCCAATCACAGTACACCAACAATACTTGATCACAGGTCACGGAACGACCAAATAGTTAACAATACATGATCACAGAACGACCAAATAATTGGTCACACACTTCGTCCGATTCGCCGCCAACCCTAATCCACCCACCAACAATATCAGGCCAAACCACCACCAACAGATCCGCCACACACTCAGATCCTCCACCAACAATAGATCGCCACCAACAAAAAAAACCCCAAAAACTACCTCCACCACCAACCACAGATCCACAATCAGTGTAAAACCCCCAAATCCAAATCCAAAACCACAACCATCACCAACACTGCCTCCGCCATCACTAACCAACAATTCAGTGTAAACTATTGAACTCAGAGCAGAGCGAAAATTTGGATCTCAGTCGGAATCGTTCCTCACTTTCTCTATACGCTTTCTCGAGTCTAACTCTTCTAGTGCAGAAGAGATAATCATCTGGGCTTCTGATATTTGTCCCTTGGCTTCAGACAAGCCATTCCAAAATTTTCATCAAACTGGTAATATTCAGTAGTTCAGCACGTCGACGCGACGATGCTGCACGTCGCGACGGCGTACCCACGACGAGCGTGAGATCTTCTTGCGACGTGCGGCGGCGTCGGCTCTTGACCCAGCGATAGCGGCGCCGGCTGGCTGCGAGGTCACAGCAGCGTCGCTGTGACGCTGCTACGATTCGCAGCTGGGGGAGGGTAAGGTGAGGGAGAGGGAGAGGGAGAGGGGAGGGGGAAGGGGAGAAATGGCAGGGAAGGGGTGGGGGAGAGAGAAATGGACGGAGGGGAGGGGTGGGGAGGGGAGGAATAGGGTTTGGGAATTGGGGGTGGGTATATTTAATTTAATTAAAAATATTATTATTATTAAACCTGATTTTTAATTAAATAAACTATAAACCTGATTTTCAAAAACATCAAACTAAACACCTGGTTTAGTCTAATTTTCCCTTGTTTATATATGGTTTTAAATTTTGATGAAGAGGCTTTCTCTGTAAATAAGTATTTAAGGATTGGTTTGCAAGCCAACTAACATGAAATCTTGAAATCTCATGGGTGTTAGTTTAATAATCAAATTATTCGTCAATAATTTTAAACGATCAATCATATCATGTGCACGTTCAACACATATCTCTGTAAATAATTGCACGTGCAACGCACCTGCAGAAAACTAGTAATGTAAAATCTAAAAAAATATAAGAGTAAAAAGCAGAGGAAGGAATATTTATTTAATTTTAGTTGGGAATTTTCGTACTTTAATTTTATAGAGTATGGTAGGTGTTTAGAGAATTTTTGAGATCCATGTAGTGTTTTTCTTTAAAATATATCCGAAAGAGAGTGTTCAACTATTAAAATGCGTTGCAGTAGAGTTTATGGTTTACAATGTTTATTAGGAAAAATAGATTATTTATCAATTAATTAAATTTACATAGTAAATCAAATAGGTAATGTTTACATTACCATTTTGAACTTTAAAAGTATAATTTATACATCAAATTGGACAAAATAAAGATTAATTCTATAACAATATCATTTTCCTAAACAACATACGGAGCAAAACGATTAAAAAAAGGACACTACGTCTTCTTTAAGACGATTTCTTTAAATTTTCACACCTCCAAAAACTCTCTCTAAATCTCCCACATCTCTCCGTACTAAACATATATAGATTGATCTATACTTTTTCCGAGAAAATGTCGTATGAATATTGTTAGATTATTGACCTTTGATTTCACCAAACCGGGCTCAGTTAACCAATCAATCGACCATCACAATCAACCAATCAAACCACAAACCGGCACCACCATCCCGAACACAGTTGCTCACAGATTTCTACAGCCCACTAAGGACTAAGGTGAGAAGATTACAGCCAAGGAAGAGCCACAAAGGCTAGGTAGAGAAGAAGAACCAAGCACAAAGCTCAAATTGGAGAAGGCAAGAGGCAAGAACCGGTTTTTGCTCTCAACCTCACAAAGGGACGGTTTTTCTCTCTTTCCACACAATACACGGCTGCTCCAAAATCTTTCACACAATAATTATAATTAGCAACTTACATTAAATAGGTTAAAGGTAGGTTTAGGGTTTAGGCTTTTAGGTTAAACAAACAGGGCCCAATAATGAAGGGATAGGTGGGCTAAAACCTTAAAGCCATCCAAGTCGTTCGGGTTGGGCCATGAGCAACACTAATACAATTAGGCTACTTCGAATGGTCCAAGTGGGTTACGTGATTCAATTGGTCCGATTGTGGTGTCATCATATCATTTCAATCATCGGCCGAGGCCTATGAAATATTATCCAACTAAAATACCGATTTAACATCATAGCCCGGATTTATTGGGTATCAAAACCCAACAAATCTCCACCTTGATCCCAATAAATCTGCAAGTAGACAAAGCACACAGTTTACACTTGCACAATCAAGGTAACCAATAAAATTGACATCACAAACCTTACCTCGTGTCTCCACCTGAAACACATACCATACTTGTTCCATATACTCACTAGGGCTAAGGTCACGAACACCCAAGTAGAAACAAATAAGCACAGCAATCAATCAAGAGCAAATAAAACATGCGACGGAGATATCACACAGGATAACACAGAGATCTTATCACACCCGTTCACACAGAACAACAGATTAACAAGTTAATCAACAGGCCAACACATACGCAACAAATGCATAAATGACCTCACACAGATCTCACCACACTTATCCTATCCCATTCCGTATTACTCACTCACCTCGAGAACACACATCTCACCTCATCGCCCACCTGCTCACTAGACTAATCACTCAAACAAACAAACAAACAAACAAACATGTCTAACGGTAAGCATCTATAGATCCTAAGTTCTCGGGATAATCCTCTATCAACACATCACTTCTCCAACCTACGTGGATAATGGGTCTCCACCTAACAGAAGTGATAGAAGTGCCTCACTCACACTCCACCTGATCAGGGTCTCTTCCAGATAAAGGATTCTAACATTTGATCACATCTCCACCGTGATCCAAATGCAACACTCCACATCCCACAGTACAAACCACAATGTACCCCTAGGCATCTATACTCCACCTTACCAAAAGACATACACACACACACTGCCAAATGCATCACAAACCTACTATGCATGCAAACACATTACACCAAGTAATAAGATCACTCCAAATCATGTCAATGCACATATCAAACACATTGAAATGCAACATATAGCCATGCAGAGGAAACGAGCAATCATACACATGCAGAAAGGATTACACACAGATGCAAATGCAGTAACTAAGGTTACACTCAGTAAATCTCACTAGGGTCATCACTCGACCCTATAAGCAAATTCGCATCACCTCTCAACTTACTCTTCTTCTTGGGACAATCCCTAATGAAGTGTCCAGACTTACCACAGCTGTAACACCGTCTACCACCGGACTTGTCCCAACCCTTGCTCTTCTTCTTATCACCCTCATCACTCGAGTCACTACTCGAATCACTGTTATCTTGAGCTCTACCTAAACTCATTTGCTTAAACTTCATTCTACTCCTTATCATATGCAATTCACCATTTCTCTTATCTTCCTTTTTAGCTTTAACCTCCATTTCCTTACTCCTAAGGGAATCTATGACAATTTCAGGGGTTAAGGTGTCCCTACCATACTTAATAGCATTTTTAACTTCATGATAAGTATCAGGTATAGCATTCAACAAAATAATAGCCTTGTAGGTTTCAGACACCGACTCTCCACAGTTAACAATATCTTGAACAAGTTTGTTAAACACATCCAAATTGTCATCCAAATCTTTTGAAGAATCCATTTTAAAGCTAAAAAATCTTTCAAGCAAGTACAACTTGTTAGGAGTGGATTTAAGCAAATATAAATCATCCAACTTTTTCCAAAGTTCTTTGGTAGAATCAAGTTTTCCAACTTTTCTCAAAACAGTGTCAGACAGGTGTAAAATAATTGAAGTGTATGCAAGTTCATCATATTCTTCTTTTTGTGCATCTGTAAAATTTTTCGGAAATTTGCCATCAATGGCCTTTGAAACCTTTTGTTGAACCAAAATACCCTTCATCTTTTGTTGCCAAATTGAAAAATCCCCTTTCCCGTTGAAAATCCCAATTTCGAAATGTGAAGACATTTTGAAAAACAGAACAACCAAAAATGCACAAGTAGGTCACACAGAGTAAACCTAAGGCAACAATATACACCGTTCTAGATTCCCAGGGTTTCGTGAGACTCAAAAAATCTCAGATCAAGGGAACGTTCGAATGGGTCAAGTCCAAGGTGTTCTAACAGGATAATCAATGCAACACGAAGGTATGTCAACAAAATTCAAATTTCCACGCAAAGAAATCTCACACAGAGATAAAACAACAGTTCCAGCACAAAAGCAATTACCAACTTGCAGTTAAATTCAACACTTCAAATAGAGCAATTAATTCCTAAACTTCTAGCACAAGCAATGGTTACCCCTTCACGATAACCCCAATCCTAATGTCACCCCACACGATGATGCGCTAATGCCGGAATTAAACGGGATAAGCCAATTTACCAGAGCGGACCTATCTGAGTCCGTAAATTACGAGGAATATAAATTTTAACACTTTAGGGCCACCACTATTTGCCCTAAAGTTTCCAGCAACTGCAGCAATCAACCGAGCGACAATTGAACTACGAACGTAGGGGCAAAATCGTCCAACTTTTTCTGCGCAACCTGAAACACTAAACCAAAAAATATCAGTACGTTCACAAAATCAAAAGGAACAAACTGCCTGAAGGAACCTTCGCCGGAAAACGCCACATGCGCCCGCACGCGCCACTGTCGGAATCCCCACGCGCCTCCGCACGCGTCGACGACCACCACCACGCACCACTCCTCCAGCACCGCTTCGACCTGTTGAGTCCAATGGTGGTCCTGGTTTCTTCAGATGATAAGTGGTTTGCCCCGAAATTGAGATTGCAGGTCCGAAAAAATGCAAAAAACTGGACAGATTTTCTGCTCTCTTCCTGCTCAATTTACAGTGCATTTTGGATCGATTTTTTGGCCTGAAAAACACCACCTAAAGCTCTGATACCATATGTTAGATTATTGACCTTTGATTTCACCAAATCGGGCTCAGTTAACCAATCAATCGACCATCACAATCAACCAATCAAACCACAAACCGGCACCACCTTCCCGAACACGGTTGCTCACAGATTTCTACAGCCCACTAAGGACTAAGGTGAGAAGATTACAGCCAAGGAAGAGCCACAAAGGCTAGGTAGAGAAGAAGAACCAAGCACAAAGCTCAAATTGGAGAAGGCAAGAGGCAAGAACCGGTTTTTGCTCTCAACCTCACAAAGGGACGGTTTTTCTCTCTTTCCACACAATACACGGCTGCTCCAAAATCTTTCACACAATAATTATAATTAGCAACTTACATTAAATAGGTTAAAGGTAGGTTTAGGGTTTAGGCTTTTAGGTTAAACAAACAGGGCCCAATAACGAAGGGATAGGTGGGCTAAAACCTTAAAGCCATCCAAGTCGTTCGGGTTGGGCCATGAGCAACACTAATACAATTAGGCTACTTCGAATTGTCCAAGTGGGTTACGTGATTCAATTGGTCCGATTGTGGTGTCATCATATCATTTCAATCATCGGCCGAGGCCTATGAAATATTATCCAATTAAAATACCGATTTAACATCATAGCCCGGATTTATTGGGTATCAAAACCCAACAAATATGTTTAGAAGTTCATTATGTTCCTCCAATCAATCAAATAGCAGATATATCTCTAGTTCCAAGTTCATCGCATGCGTCGCAAACTTAGAGTAGAAAATTTATATGTTCAATGTTTGAAGAGGATGGCTAGGATTTTTAAGTCTAAATAGTGCTCGATGTGCTATCATATTCTTAGTGGTGTCAATCGAGCTGAGAGGCTCGTCGGCTCGGCTCGTACTGTTCACGAGCTACTCGGTGAGCTGTTCGTCGAGCAGCTAGTGAAGGAGTGACCAGAACGGCCACTGAATTTTCAGTGACCGTTTGGTCACTTATAAAAAAAAAATATTTTTTTATTTTTTTCTAATTTTCTTCTCCTATAAATACCCACCCATTACAACATTTTTTCCCACCAAACGTTCATTCTCTACAATTTACAAATCATTATCAACAATATCATTCATTTATTCTATAATTCTCTTCTACATTTTTTTTACATTATTATCTTAATTTTACAATTCATTTTATACACTATTATATAAGATTCATTCACTTTTCAATTCTACATTTCTACATTCTATTTCAACACTTCAACATTCAATTTCTACTATTCACAAATGGATCCACGAACATTTGTTGAAAACTTGTTCGGTATGGAAGCCGAAAAACCTGCCCAAAATCAATTTGGGAATGAATTTGTCAATCTTATGAATTACCAATTCCAGAAAATATTGAAGATTTCGACGTTCGTGAAGGTAGTCATCTAATTGATTTGGATGACGTTGATGTTGATCCTCCTAGTGTTCCAATTGATTTAGAACAAGATGAAGAACCTACATTAAATATTGAATATGTAAGAGGGAAAAGAAATGGGAAGAAGCAGGCAAAATCTTGGGGCTATTTCAAATTGGTTAACACCGATCGTATGGTCGATGGACTTCCAGAAACCAAAGCAGTATGTAAATACTGCCAACAATGACTGGCATGGCAAAGAGGCATTGGAACCACCCACCTCAACCGTCACTACAAAACATGTGCGGCCAAACACGGGCTTCTTCCCGCTGGTCAAACGCAACTACAGTTTGGTAGTAGTAGCGCCGGTGCTACTACTACACCACTTTTTACGTGGATGTATTTGGAGGAGGAAACTCGAATGGGAATGGTGAAGTTCGTTGCCGCGACGGAGCTGCCACTAGCAATAATGGACAACCAACATTTCGTAAACTACGTCAAACAATATCTTCAACCGAGGTACGTTGGGGTAAGTCGAAATACTCTTCGTTCAAATACAATTGAATATTTTCTTAATGTAAAGAAATTATTGATTGTGGATTTAGAAAAATATGGGGGTGTGATATCTTTAATTCCGGATTTGTGGGAAGTGATTAATAAAAGATGTTATATAGCTGCAACTGCAGACTATATAGACTCACTTTGGGTCATGCATAAAAAAATTATTGCTTTTAAAATTGTTGAGTATCATCATAACGCTCAAACTATATTTAATGCTATTATGTTAATAATTAGAGAATATAAATGCGAGAGTAAAATTCGTTCTTTTACGTTTGACAATGCTTCCGTAAATAAAGTTGTTATCGATAAATTGCATAGAGTACTTCAACCCGATTTCGGTGGTTATTTATTTCATATTCGATGTGTGTGCCATATTTTTATTTAATTGTAGAAGACGGTTTAAAACATGTTAAGGACGAAATTAGCCGAATTAGGCATGCACTTATATATATATCACGATTACACCTAGTAGAAAATAAGTATTTGAGGAATTTTGTGAACAAGTTGGGAATGAGCATACAAAAACCTTTATTACTGACGTAGGTCATAGATGGAATTCAACTTATTTATTATTAAAATCCCGTGAAGATTTTGAAACGTTTATCACTGAATTTTATAACAGTAGGCATATTAGAGACGAAGACGATAATATCTTAAATGAATCCGATTTGACTACAGTTTTTAAAATTAAAATTTTTTTGGCAAGTTTTTATACGTCTACAAATATATTGTCTTGTGTTTATTATCACACTAGTTGCATGGTTCTTGAACGTCTTTATATAACTGTTAAGGCTTTTAAGAGATATCAAAATGACCTCGATTTTCATGCGGTTATGTATGCCATGAAATTAAAATTTAGAAAATATTGGGAAGAATTGCCTATGTTATTTCCTTTAGCATGTGTCATGGACCCTCGATATAATTTATCGGGTACTAAATTTGTAATGACCAAATTTCAAATGTTTTAACTTTTAATATGCCTATTACTTATAAGAATTTGGAACAAACGTTAACTGAAATGTATGAATTATATGCTTTACGAATAGGTACACATATTACTCATGTACCTACAACTCCTCCTCCCACTAATATTTATGATGACGACGCTGAAGTTTTAAATTTATTCGAAAACATAAACTCATTTAGATATGATTCAACTGCATATGCATGTGGTTCCTCTAGTAGTAGTAGTTTGTCTTCCACTGCATGTACTCAAACTTCGAGTACTAGTCCAAATGTGTTGCCATCTGAATTAATTGATTACTTTAGTTATACTTTGCCTAGTAACAAATCAGTTAGGGAAAGTCCAGAAGATGTCATTGAATTCTAGCGAAATAACGAACGTCGATTGCCAATAGTTTCTGCAATTGCAAAAGATCTATTAACACCTCCGATTAGCACTGTAGCTTCGGAGTCTACTTTTAGTGCAGGGAAGAGAGTTCTCTCTGAGATCCGAAGTCGACTAAAAGATGATATTTTGGAAGCGTTAATGTGCTGAAGGACTGAGAAGACGCTAATTATAGAATTCAACATAAATATGCCGAAATTGCATGTAATCAAGTAAGTGATATTTAATTTCGCTACATTCATTACAAAATTTTATTTTCATACCTTTATAATTTAAAAAAAAAATTGTACACGTAACAAGTTGTTCATGTACAATTTTAACCCTGCCTACTCGAAATAGAAGTAGCCGGTCCCAAACCAAGATAAAGGAGGAGAGTTTATCTTTGCTTTTTTAAATAAAAATGTTTTAGAAAATGTAAATTTATTATTTTAAAAATTATAAATGTTTTGAAAAATGTATATTTAAATAAAAATAGAAAAGGTATATATATATATATATATATATATATATATATATATATATATATATATATATATATATATATATATATATATATATATATTTTTTTTTTTTTTTGAATTTAAGATTTAGTTAATTAGTTATAGTAGTGTTAAAAAAAAAACGTCAAATTTGACGAGCCGAGCGGCTCGTTTTGGGCGAGCTCGGGCACGAGCCGAGCTCGCCCAAAGTGGCTCGTTGGCAACGAGCCACGAGCTCGGCTCGTGAGCTCGTGTGAGTATGGGCCGAGCCGGCTTGGCCCATTGACACCACTACATATTCTATTTTAGTTTCGATTTGTGTTTGTGTCGGAACTTTACTTTTTGTAATAAAGAACATGAAGCTTCTTTCTTCATTATAGATCTTTGAAAACTTTAGCTATATGATACCCCCTTCCATATCCTCTTAGGCAATGTTTGATAGGCCACATTTTCCGGGGAAATAGGAAAATATTTTTCACTTTCCACTTTTTTTGCTGTTTGATAGGCGAAATTTTCCACGGAAAATATTTTCCGGATTTTCCCTACACGTGTGCAATTTTCGGGTTTTTGATGAAAATATTTTCCCGCCTTTTTGGTGGGAAAATATTTTTCCGGCTGGTTGGAATTTTTTTTTTTTTTGCAATGGAAACAAATGTCATAACTAATAGTAAAAAAAAATTTCACTTTAATGGACAATTTTCATATAAAACAAAGTCAAACGAACACTAAACTTTGATTAAAAAAATAATTTTTTAGGAAACAATTTTTTTCCTTTTTTTTTTTTTTTTTACTTTTTGGCAATGGAAACAAATTTTATAACCAATTGTGGAAAAAAAATATCATTTTAATGGACAATTTCCATGTAAAACAAAGCCAAACGAATAGAAATTTTAAAAAATTTCCGGGTGGAAAATTATACAAATCAAACACACTTGAAATCATTTTTCCTACAAAACATTTTCTACGCAAATCTTTTCCCTGTAAAATATTTTCTTTCCACCATTGTAATCAAACGCACCCTTAGCTTCTTTAGGAAAGTACAAGATGGGTGCGATTATCCTAAATGGTCGTTTGACCCCACTATTATCCATTAAATTATAATTCATTTTTCTCTCTCTTCTTATGAACCACATTCTTCATTAAAATAATATTACATGTAAAACAAAAAAAAATTCTTTTTTTTAACCACACATTTACAAAAAAATTATTATTCCTCTCATTATAATGTAAAATAATGAGAGCTAAATGGGGGCTAAAAGTTGTCATGGTTGTGATAAAAGTTTTACGGGGATTGTGATTACCAAGTTGTCTATTAGTCGCTCCATTTTTTACACACACACCTTTTTGAGGATAGTGCAAGATGAGTGCAATACTCTTGAAGCTGTAATGATTATGATTTGAAACTTCATGGAGATTATAATTATGGTGCTTGATATTAGTGTCGCGTTCCTCTATTTTTTTCCCTCATTTTTTGATCGAAGTGCACATTTATTTTCACTCATTTTGAGAAAAGTTCCAAGATAATTGCGGAATTGTTAATATTGTCACAACCATAATTATCGCGTTGGCTATTAACATCATCCTTCAATTTCTTTACTCTCCTTTTTAAGGAAAGCAGAAGACGTGTTGGTATTCTTAATTTGTTAATTCTGTGTATACCTGTGTAACAAAATTAAATAATTAATATGATAATAAAATTTTACACCAAAAAATATTCATACTGAGTCCTTCCTTTCTCTCCAAAAGGTAAGGTTTTTTTCTCTCTAGGTTTCCTGAAGACCTAGGGTTCTTTCCTCTTGGATTTCTAATCTGTAGAGGTGGTCGGAATGGAGGAGGATTTGCTGAACCAGTATGACAGGCTGAAGTTAACGGAGGAGGAAAAACAAGAGGTGGATGTTGGTGAGGAAGAGATCCTATTATCAGTTGAGAAAAGTAAGCAATGCATAGCCCTCAGCGTGATGTCGGACCGCGAGGTGAACAAAGGAGCTCTGAAGAACACTTTGCTGAAGATGTGGCAAGTGGAAGGAAAAGCCGTCATCAAGGATGTGGGGCGAAACAAATTCTTGATTGAATTAAAAAGGTTAGATGATAAAAAGAGAATCATGAGTGGCAGACCATGGTCCTTCGATAAACAATTACTATGTTTACAAGATTGTGAGAGAGTGGGCTCTATAAAGGAGATTCTGTTTAATGAAGAAGCTTTTTGGGTGCAATGCCACGATCTGCCATTTGCCGGAATGAACCAGAAAACCGGAAATGACATAGGCTCGAGTCTGGGAAAGGTCATAAGCGTCGACACAGACGGCAATGGAATTTCTATGGGTGCATTCTTAAGGATCAAAGCCCTGATTGATATTTCCAAACCTCTATCACGGGGAAGGTTTCTTAACATCGGGGGAACAAAGTCCTGGATTCCTTTCAAGTATGAAAGGCTTCCTAATTTTTGCTACCATTGTGGTTTATTCAAACATCTTACTGGACGGTGCGAAATGAAAGAAAAAGGGCGAGCTCTTGGAAATGGCTTGGAACAACAATACGGTACGTGGCTAAGGGCAAGCGGTAAGAAACTAGATGCTCATCATCCGCAAGTGGGGTACCCAAGTTCAAGTTGAACAATCGGATTTTCACTGCCGGGAGGCTTCCGGCCAAACTCAGCAAAGAGAAAACCAATATGGAAACAAAAATCACAACGCTATTAATCCGGAACCAGCCGTAGAACTAGTGCCTATTTCCTTGAATAAAAATCCCCTAAATCAGGCACATGGAGTGCCACAATTTCACAAGGAAAGTCCAGCAGATTTTTCGGGTGAAGAATTGATCTCGATTTCGGTAAGAAAGGAAAAAACTGGGGACAAAAATGATGAAAGTCCACGTGAGTCACCTTTGCTCTCCACTAAAGAAATGGCCCAATTACCCTCCCACTCAAGCCCAACAAAGTCCAAGTACAAAATGGGCATGGCCCAAGGCAAAAAATGGAAAATGAAAGCCCGTGAGAGTCTTTCTTCATCACTTTCGAAGAGAGCTGAACTTGAAAATTATACAGAGAACAAAACTTCATAGAAGAGCATGGAAATTGGGGAAAAGAGATAAAAAATTCACAGAAGCGCAAGGAATTTGGGGGTGACGAAAATTTGACGTCAAAAAGAGCCAGGAGGCTAATTGATGAAGAACCCGACATGATTATGGCAGAGGCTGCGGAGCAGCTCTGCCGTTCGCCATGAAAACACTAAGCTGGAACTGCCGAGGGCTTATGAACCCCCGGACAGTTCGAGAACTTCATCATATGGTGAAGGAGAAGCGCCCAAGTTTGGTTTTTCTCTCCGAAACCAAACTTCAAAGAAATCAAATGGAGAAGGTACGTTTGAAGCTTCGTTTTGATCATTTTTTTGTGGTGGACTGTGTTGGTAGAAGTGGAGGTTTGGCAATGTTTTGGTTGGAGAAGATTAATGCATCCCTTATAAATTACTCTATACACCATATTTCTATGCAAATCAAGCTTGATGATGTCAATTTACCGTTGGTCATATCGGGTTTCTATGGCAACCCAAATACAAACAGAAGAAAGGAAAGCTGGGAGATATTGAGGAAAATGAAACCGACAAGTCCATTACCCTGGTTGATCATGGGGGATTTTAATGAAATCCTCCACCCTGATGAGAAGTTTGGAGGTATTATGAGACCTTTTCCCCAAATGGACAGATTCAGTAAGGTGATTGAAGATTGTGAATTAGGGGACATGGGTTTTGTTGGACCAAAATTTACATGGAGCAACAAAAGGGAAGGAAGAAACTTTACTAAAGAAAGGCTGGACAGAGCTTTTGCTAATTCTTACTTACCACCTCTCTTCAACTACCGTGAAGTGCAGGTGTTACCCGTAATTAGCTCGGATCACAACCCACTACTCATAAGTTGTAGTAACAGGCAATTTAAATTGGAATCCCGACCGAGTAAGATTTTCCGATATTAAGCTATTTGGTCTGGAAAGCAAGAGTGCAAAGACATTATTGATAGTGTCTGGCCAAGCCTTGGGGAACAAAGGAATCATGTGTGTAGTTTCAGGGCAGGTTTAGCCAGTTGCAGGGAGAAACTCCAGACCTGGGTTAAATGTAATGCAGGTGACACTAAGGGGAAGGTCAGAGCACATATGCAGAAAATCCAGCTACTGGAGGAAAACAACCGAGGTGACTTGAATGGAAGAATCAAAGACACTCAAAAACAGGTCAATGAATTGCTAGAAGATGAGGAAACCAAATGGAGACAACGTTCAAAACAAATGTGGCTCAAAGGTGGGGATAAGAACACGACTTTTTTTTCACAAATGTGCAACTCAAAGAAGACAACAAAACACCATCAGGAGCACTGTGGATGAAAGGATGGAAGTTGCCACCAAACAGAAAGACATTTGTCACAAGTTCCAGCTTTTCTACCAACACCTGTTTGCAACATCCAACCCTTTTGACATTGAGGAGGCGATTCAGGATCTAGAGACCAAAATTACACCGGAAATGAATGCTCAATTACAGAAACCATGCACTGACGAGGAAGTCAAGCGAGCTATTTTTGAGATGGAGCCATTGAGCTCCCCAGGACCTGATGGCTTCTCAGCGGGGTTCTATCAAGACAATTGGGACTCAATTGGAAAACGCATGTGTGCAGCTGTCAAAGACCTTCTATCATCAAAAAAAGGGTTTGATGACATTAATGATACTTTCATTGTATTAATTCCCAAGAAAAAATTCCCTACTTCCGTTTCTGATTTTCGACCTATTAGTCTCTGTAATGTACTTTATAAAGTGGTATCAAAAGTATTGGCTAACAGGCTTAAATCTTACTTGTCTATAATTATCTCACCAGCTCAGAGTGCTTTCGTCCCTGGGCGCTTAATATCAGACAACATCATTGTGGCCTATGAAGCTATGCATTCCATGAAGTACCGAGTCAAAGGGAAGAAAGAGGGCTACATGGCCTTAAAGCTGGATATGAGCAAGGCATATGACCGCATTGAGTGGAGTTTCTTAGAAGCTGTCTTAAGGAAGCTTGGCTTTGGCGAGATGTGGATAGAACTGGTCATGCTTTGCGTCAAAACTGTGAAATATTCCTTGATCATCAATGGAGAGCCACGACAGCCATTTCACCCTTCGAGAGGACTTAGGCAAGGGGATCATTTATCCCCTTACCTATTCATTCTTTGCTCAGAAGTGCTTGGAAGTTTACTGGACAAAGCGGAGACCAAAGGGATCATCTCGGGGTTCCCATTTGCTAGAGGTGCCCTTCTAGTAAATCATTTATTTTTTGCAGATGATAGCCTGATTTTCTGCAAGGCAAATGTTTTGGAATGGTGGCGTCTCTCCTACATTTTGAAGTTATTTGAACATGCATCGGGGCAAAGGCTCAATATGGACAAGACATCCATTTATTTTAGTGATAATACTCAAGTGGAGATCAAGAATGCAATCCTTCATGCAGCCATGGTAAAAGAAGCAAAATCATTTGAGAAATACTTGGGCTTGCCAACTTATGTGGGAAGGAACAAAATGACAACTTTTAAACCGGTACTTGATGCTATCAGAAGTAGAATGAATAGCTGGACAGTGAAATTTATTTCACAAGCAGGGAAAGAAGTCCTCCTCAAGGCTATTATCCAAACAATTCCAACATACTGTATGGGTATTTTTAAGCTTCCACGAACTATCTTGCAAGCTATAAATCGACAAGTTAAGAAATTTTGGTGGGGAAGCGTGGGAGACAGAACAAAAACACAATGGTTACCTTGGTCCTTGTTGGGGACATCTAAAAATGCAGGAGGTCTTGGTTATAGAGATTTTGAGATCTTCAATGTTGCCTTACTAGCAAAGCAAGGGTGGCGTCTCATCCAAAATCCAAATTCTCTAGCTGCTTTGGTGCTGAAAGCAAAATACTACAGCAGAACAGATTTTTTGAATAGCAAAATTGGTAGCAATTCATCTTTCTTATGGAAGAGTTTCTTAGGTGCACAAAAAATGTTGAGAGAAGGGCTTCTCTGGAGGATAGGGAATGAAAAATCAGTTGGGAAGGATAAATGGATCCCCCAATCCTCCACCTTCCAAGTTCAATCTCCCTTACATGACCGGTTTAAGCTTGGTAAAGTGAGTGAGCTCATTGTTGCAGAAACAAAATCATGGAACATACAATTGATCTTTGAAATTTTTGGTGAGTCAGAAGCTAGTATCATCAGTCAGATCCCTATTAGTTCATGTGGAAGTCCAGATAAACTCATATGGCGGGGCACGAAGGATGGGAAATTCACAGTCAAAAGCGCTTACCACTTCTTTAGTCAGCTGAAACAGGAATCACTGGGTCAATGCTCTAACAGCAATGGCCAGACTGAAATTTGGAGGAAAATTTGGAGCTTAAAGGTCCCAAACGCTAGTAAAATGTTTTTGTGGCGAGCGACCCATGAATCCTTACCCACAAACTTGAATTTGAATAGAAGGAAAATAAGGGAGTCTCCTTCATGTCCAGTTTGCATACAGGAAGAGGAGTCTACAGTTCATGTTTTGTGGCTGTGTGTTTCTGCCCAAGATGTTTGGAGCTCAAGTGCACGTAAGATACATAAGATGTCCTTTAAGCCGTTGAATTTCAAAGAACTAGTCTGCCATCTGTTTAAAAAATTATCTGAAGAAGAAATGGAGATTTTTGCAGCTACCGCTTACCTGATTTGGAAGAGGAGGAATTATTTTGTTTTTGAGAATAAACTTGAAACTCCAGAAATAGTTTCAAACAAGGCTCGACAAAATGCATTGGAGTATAGGAGCGTGAATTCCATACCGGTCGGGCTTCGGAATAGAGGAGACCATGACCCCCAATCTTGGGTTGTGCCTCCACGAAACAATTACAAAATTAATTGGGATGAGGCGGTAGACCAGGCTAACAGTCGAGTTGGTATTGGAGTAGCTGTGAGAGATTGGACAGGAAAAGTTATAGCATCGCTGATGTCTCATAGGAAAGTTTTCCCGGACGCTTTTCTGGCAGAATCTATTGGAGCTTTGGAAGCTGTTTCTTTGTGTAAACAGCTGAAATTGAGGTCGATCATTTTAGAGGGCGACGCGATGAATGTTGTAAAAGGACTCAATGGTGAATTAGAGGTTTGGAACTATGCCGGCCTACTGATACAGGACACGAAGAGTATGCTTATATCTTTTCATTCTTGGTCTGTCTGTCATGTACCTAGGAAGGTTAATGTGATTGCGCATACCTTAGCAAAGGAAGCACTTAAACTCTCTGAGGAGAGAATAGTGTTGGAGGAAACTCCTCCTTGTATCCAAAATTTGCTTTTTAACGCTTAATAGAGTGTTTTTTTTCAAAAAAAATATATATATATATATTCATACTTCCTTTTACACCAAAAAATGTTCATTACCCCAAAATTCAAGTTGTGCTTTCTTTACAAAACAAGTGAGGCCACAACTTGCATGGTCCCCAAACCCACAAAGTAATGGTCTCAAACAAATCACCAAAAAAGGAATAAAAAAAGAACTTCAATTAGGGTCCGTTTGATAGGCAAATGTGAAAAACAGTGTTCTAAAATGCGTAATGCGTTGCGATACGTCGAGGTCGAGAATCACAAGTTTATGCGTGTCAATGCGAAGAATAAGCGGCATAATGCGTTTCGTATTTTAAAGGCATTAAATATATTTTTATATAAAAAAAAATAGATTTTTTAATATATCATAAAAAAATAGATTAAAAAAAAAGGATTATGCGCGCCTTTTAGATGGAAAACGCATTTCTCACTCATTTCCCGAATTCGACGCGTTTTCGACCCGCGTCGCACCTAGGCGGCGCATTTTCGCGCCTTTTAGAACATGGGTGGAAAGGAATTCAATTTTCATATTAGTTGAAAAATAAAAACTCACAAAATCCATAAACATTTATTTTTTATAAAAATAAAGAAAATGCAGTTTAAAGTGGTTGTACCTAGAAACTCGATTTCCATTTCCACGTTGCAATCAAACGGTTAAAGTGGAATTTGTTTTCCTCGATGTAATATTTTCCATTGAAATCAAACAGGGCTTTAGAAAAAAATATTAAGTGTGTTTGGTGGGGGATTAAAATTAGATTTTTAGTATAATGTGATAGAAGTTTTTGAAATATGGTTGAAAAATTGTGAGACTCATGAAAGAAGTGGTTAATATTGATTGTTTGACTTTGATTGATTTTAATTCGGACCAAACATGGGCTAAAAATAAAAGGAAAATTGACAAAAAAAACCCCTAGGGCTCGAACTTTGGATGGGGGCCGAGAGGCTTAGCAGAATCCATACAAACCAGAATAGCACCAAAAAATGGGCAGTGCTGTAAACAATTCACAGTGTAAGGAACTAAAAAGGCGGCAAAATTCGCTAATTCCAATGGGTTCTCTGATCGAGGTAAAATCCGATGAGGAAGGTTGTGTAGACGTTTACTTCTTTCTTAGCGACTATAGTTAATCCCGCTTCAAAAATCAAGAAAAAAAAAAGATTAAACCGTAAAAGGTACGACAAAGTTTACGTGGAGTACAACGACCTGTTGGCGGTTGAAAATGGGTCGGAGCTTCTGAGGGAGTACGTAAATGTGGCGTTTGTGAGGCCAGCGCTACCACAAGAAGAGATTGTTCAGGGTTTTGAAGTAAACGACGTCGTTGATGCTTTCCACGGGATGGGTGGTGGACAGGTGTTGTGAGGAGAATAATTGACGGAGGTTCGAAGTTTGTAGTCACTTTTCAAAATCCTTCAGACGAGTTCCAATTTGGCGTTGCAGACCTGCGGGTCCACTGGGATTGGGTCGGCGGTCTGTATGTCCGACCCGTTCAGCTGGTAAAGACCCCAGGGTTTTTTAGGGTTATGATGTGTAACATTTTCGTCTTATTTTTCTGAAATATTGTTTTCACATTCTTTTCTTTTTTTTTATGTTCTGCATTTCGGTCTATTTAATGTTTTTAGGGTTTATGAGGCTCTATTACTTTTTATATTTGAGTTTTCTGGGTTGAAGGTGGCCAATTACAAGCATACTGCTGATAAGTTGATATTTTGGTTTGCATTTAGGAATTATCAGATTCACAGAAGTGTAGAATCCTTTTTTTGCGAGTTCGATCTATTGTGAATTTTTATGTTACTACATTCATATTCCTAAATTGCTAGGATTTCATATTGGAAAAAGTCTCTCTCTCTCTCTCTCTCTCTCTCTCTCTCTCTCTCTCTCTCTCTCTCTCTCTCTCTCTCTCTCTCTCTCTCTCTCTCTCTCTCTGTATTATTATTATTATTATTATTATTATTATTATTATTATTATTATTTCCTTATGGGTTTATGTTTTTGGTGAGTCATGCTTGCACAAATGCTTTTGAAAGTATAAGTATTATTTTGTTTACCATGATAGTGTAATTTCAAATATGGGAGGTAAAAACCATCACTCTTGTATTTTCCTGTAAGTTATACAATTTTCGAAGTTATATGTTCTTAGCACATAATGAAGCTGTTCAATTATATTTATATCTCAGTGGAACCTATTGAAAAGGTGCTGGGAGCTGTTAGTGTGATGGTTGATTTTTCAGCGTGGCATTCTTGTAAATGAGGATTATTACTTGTTCTAATTTTAAGAATTGCTGAACTCTGTTGATCATTAAATCTTACAAGATGATATCACTTTTAACTTTCTATTCATGATATTTTTTTTCTTTGTTCTTGTGAAATATTCGGAAGAGCACAGCAGCTTTGATGTTTGAAGTGGGGAGACAAGTAGAGGTCTCATTTGATGCAGAAGATTGTCGAGATGCTTGGTTCCCAGCAACTATATTGGACATATTAAGAAACGGATCTTTCCTAGTGGGGTACCGGAGCCCAATAGTTGGTGATGAGGCTTGCCTTCTGAAAGTAATCATTGATCCGCTCCATGTCAGACCTTGTCCACCACTTCTTAAGAGTAAAAAAATTGATCTACTGGAAAAAATTGATGCATCTTTTGATAATGGCTGGTGGAGTGGAGTAATTACAAAAGAGCTTGAGGATAGTAGGTACCTTGTCTTCTTCAAGGGGACGAGTAAGAATAGGAAATTCCATCAGTCAGAAATAAGACCACACATGGAATGGAAAAATGGCAAGTGGATCACTTCTTCCAAGGTTTGCTCTAGCTTTTATGGCTTTTTACTCAGCAGATTCCGATTCTGTTTTGTTTGTGGTGATCAGCATTATCCTTCTTGGCCGCCTTTTATATTCTCTATCCAAAACAACTATGTTCATAAAATGATTGGGGTTTCTAGCTGTCATTATCTGCATGTAGTTTTAAACGAGTTACATGTTCTTGTACGATCTAGTGACTAATACTTTTGTGATAGGAAGGAGGCAGAAGGACCTTACTTGTATGTGCTGTACATGTGGTACTAGGCAAATGGTACTCCTGGTTTGAGCACTGACCTGAATGGTTTACCGAAAATGATTCAGTTACATTCCTTTTTTCTTTCACGGCATTAGGTTGAATTAAATTTGTTTGCTGTCGTTTGATTATATTCGATCCATGGATAAATTCAATCTCAAACCAGTAGAAGGGAGAGAAAATTGAGGATTAATCTATCTCGATTCATTTCATGGTATGGTTTTCTTTACCACCATGCCATGGGGTAAAAAATTTAAGTCAGTAACTGAACTGATATGTCGGTTTCAATTTGGTCACTCAACATTAAAAAAGTTACAAATGAGCAGTTCAACTTTTATTTTGATTCATGCTGATTACTGAACTATATTTTGTTCAAAACGAGTCACTGAACTTCAAGTTTTGCTTCAAATTGATCACCACATTTGTTTTCATTTTCAGTAATAATGTTAAATTTGACGACCATGCACTTTCCATATTGTAGAGGAGATTCATTTGAAAGCTTCTTGACTTGATGCTAATTCTGGTAGACAATTTCTATGTTGCAAGGAGACTAACATTGCATGAAACAAGTTTTATAGTCGGGCGACTAATGTGGAACGATTAAAGCTCAGTGGCTAACATGAAACATGTCTTAAAGTTGGATAATTAATTTAGAACAAAAAAAATATTTAGTGACTAAATTGAAACCTGCCTAACCAGTCGAACTTTTTACTTGATGCTCGGACTCGGGGAAGGGTACGTATCTAAGTGTCGAATTTTTTATTTTCTAAAATATAGGATACATGGACATGGCTAAAAATAGTCCAAATTTCGGACACGAGTTTGTGTACGTCTCTCAAACTTCAATTTTTTTTATTAATCCAAAATATCATTTTGAATAGTCCAAAATCAATTATTCAAAAAGAAGGAAATGAATATTGAATAAAGGGATAAGACAAATAAAATAGAATTTTGGAATTTTGTTTTGAATTATGGGAATTACTAAATGTTATACAAAATAGAAAATGAGGGATTTGGTTGCAATTAGTACTTAGTGGAGTATTAAGTAACATTTTATGGAACTCATTTTCATTTTATACAAACAAAATCCTAAGCCACCGGTGCAGAGAGAGAGAAGGCAAAAAAAAATTGAAGAAAATGGAAAGAAGAAGAAAAAGAAGGGAAAACCTAGCGCCGCCGCCTTTCTCCACTCCCTAGGTGGCGACGCTAGGTTTATAGAGAGCAAAAAGGGAAAGAAGAAAAGGAAAAGAAAAGGAAAAGGAAAGAAAGAAAGAAGAAGGAAGAAAAAGAAAGAAGAAACAAAAACGGCGAAGTGTTCGGTTAAAACTTGGAAGATCCGACACATTCCATACTCATACCCATGTCTTATTCGACCGAGTACTCCGACTATTTCGAAGAGTCTAAGCATCGGAGCCTCCAAGCATCATGTTGAATTTGTCCCTTAGCCCCAAGATTTTAATTAATTTACAAATATATTTCGGCAAAGTACTCCGTGTAATCTGAAGGATTTGTTCTTGTCATGTAAACCATCTTTTGCTGTTACTTACTATTGAATACCGTAGTCATACCTTTATTATCTGTTATTTCAAGATAATAATTCAGTTTTTTTCCCCTTTGCACCAATTATCTGTATATTTTATTTTCAAATATCTAAGACCAATTTATTGTACCTGCACCTATGGCTTCGTAGTGGTATGCCTAAATTTTACTTATTGTTATCTAAATTATTGCCAGAAAATTTGCGTGTCTGCAGTGCTGAATTGAATTGGGTTTTTTACCCTAATTTCTTTGGCATTTCTTCCAGGATGTCTTAATCCCATCTTCAGAAGATGGAAAGCAGGGAAGTTGTATTTGCACCAATGGCACTGCAGTGGCTAAACCAGTAAGGAGCTCAGGCAATGGAAAGAACAACTCTAAAGAGAAAATGGAGACTCGAATGGAGCAATCAACTCCTCGCAATCAGAAACCTTCTCCTTTTACTAATCAATTGACTAAGAGCACGCATCTTTCACTTTTTGATTCTCTCGATACACTTGCACAGCCTCTGAAGAAGCTCAAGGAAGGAAAAGCAGTGGCCCCCTCTCTTACACTGCATCAACAAACTATACTTGAAACGTCAAGTAAATATGTGCAGGATGGTTCTGTAAGCCCAATCTCTGGAAATACCATGACCAGCTCTGTCAAACCGCCTGTGCCTCAGGATTTTTCCTCTAATAATCCTTACTGGGGGAGGAGAATTGTAAGTCACACCATAAAAATTTTTCATCATATATTATCTTCATTTTGCTTGTTCAATTGATCAAGGTGAAATACCTGAAGATGATGAAAGAACTGCAAATTCAAGCCACTGACTGGTAGCTATGGTTTTAGTCGTCCTGTTTTTTATAGGAAATTTATTGATACTACCTTAGTCGAATGCTGGGAAATTATAGAGGTAGTACTAATCTGGAGAGATTTGTAAAATGACCGTCATATTGATCATGGTTGATACATGATGTGAATCCATGAGCACGTATGAATGCACAAAATGCTTCTGTAACTCAGTAGAAATAAACTGGTCTTCTGCTACTTCAAGCCAGTGAAACTATTTGAAATTTACACGACTGTTAATGTCCCAATGGATGCACTCTTTATTCTGATCAGTTATATATAGCCACTGGCTCTCTCTTCTAGTTGAATAGAGTTGGGTGTTTTTAGTTGGATTGTATGAATTGTGACCGTAACTGAACACATTAAGGAAGTTTTTGAAGCTACTAAAATAGGTTCTAAATATTGGTCAGCTAAAAAATCCAAGCCTAACAATAACATAACCTTAAGTAAAGAAAAAACAAGCCTAACGGTTGTTTGACAAAAGTTTTGATAAAAGTTTTAGCAGATTTTGATAGAAGTTGATGAGATTGTGGTTGTAGAGTTGATAAAACTTGTGGGTCCTATGAATGAATTTGGGGTTAAAATTTATTGTCGCCTTTGACCTCAAACTTTTATTAAAATTTATTGTCGCCTTTCCCAACAAAGCACTAATTGAAAATTAATGCCTATACCTGTGTTTGCGCTATATTAATCGCATCAACTGGCATCTATGCTGAAAACTGTTACTTCTACATTGTGCAGCAGAGAAAACAAGGAAAACAAAAGAAGCCTACATCCAGTTCTATGAAGAAAAGAGGAAGAGCACAAACACCACAAGTTGGAAATCCAGAACTTGTAGAAGGTATTTAGTTGGATTCTTGTTTTCTTTATTTGTTTTAATTTTTTGTTAATTCAAGTCACTGTAACTGGAAAATTTATTAGCAAGCAATGTGCCCAATTTAGTTGAAAATGCTGCAGATGTTCAAGAGGAGAATGTGGATGGGGAAACCGATTTAGGGATCATCTTAGGTTTGGCATGTACTGAATTGGGGAGCTCAAGACATAGGACAGGGAGTTTAAGAGGTAAGAGGGCTTTGGAGTCCCATGGCAAGGAATCTTTGAAGCTTGTGTGTGTCCAGGAGCAGCTATCAAATGATTCAGCTATACAGATTACAAAGGTGAATATAAGGATTGGACTGGCACTTTTATATATGGTTTTGAATCTTGATGAAGAATCTCTCTCTGTAAATAGGTATTTAAGGACCGGTTTGCTTAGCCAAATAACATGAAATCGTGAAATCTCATGGAACTAATTAGTTAAATGATCATATCATTCGTCATATTCTAAATCTGCATTGCTAGATTTATTGTTATATATAAGCTAAAGGGGTCTGCAAGAGAGATAAAAAAATAGTATTTTAGGGTTAATTGTAATCTTGTTTGTAAGATTTGTTTTCTTAAAATGTAAAGAGGGGGGACATTTTCCAATGATAAAGCTGCCTTCAATTTCAATGTGCATCCTGTGATAGTTTCTTCAAACGGCAATATTGTAGTATTGTGTATTCTAGATTGTATCTTGATCAGGTGCTGCTTACCTTGCTGCCTAATATATGACAGGGCTTTTGAGTAATTTTATTATAATATTTTCCACATAATTTTTAGATTATAAATTTATAATATTGATAATAGTTTCTTTGAAACTCTTTTATTATCCCCAGTGGCTCTTTTACATTTTTGTTCTTTTTTTTTTCCAGTAAGAATTATACTATGGTACCTCAGTCCTTGCATGTTTCCCTTTCCTTATGTTTATACTGCTAATATTAAATCCATCTAACTGTTCAATCCTCAACTCAGTCAAGTTTCATTAAAATTTCATATTTCCGTCTCTGGTGTCTCGCACATTTTTTCCCTTCAATTTTGCTTTAATGCTAGGCATTTTAATTTGGGTCATTGAATTTTGTGTCTTAAATTATTAGTTTAAAATTGCCAGTTCCTATTATTGTTTCTTTGAACCCCCTTACATTCAAGTTTCATTAAAATTTCATATTTCCGTCTCTGGTGTCTCGCACATTTTTTCCCTTCAATTTTGCTTTAATGCTAGGCATTTTAATTTGGGTCATTGAATTTTGTGTCTTAAATTATTAGTTTAAAATTGCCAGTTCCTATTATTGTTTCTTTGAACCCCCTTACATTGCCTCCTCCCCTCTTGCATAAATAAAAGAAAAGAACGAAGTGCTTGTTTGGATTTCATTATTAGTACATGAATTTAATGTGATAGAAATGAGTGGTGTATAAGTGATTAGTAGTTGTGAGTTGTACTTGTATGAATGTGTGGTTAAACTTAGAAGTCTGATTTGACCTCTAAATTATAATATACTTATAATGAAATCCAAATAAGCACAACATCCTTTTTCCACCAATTAGCCAACTTAGAGTATCTCCAAGAGACTCTCTAAATACAAAATGCTCTTTGTTTTAAAGAGCTAATACTTAAAAATAAGCTCCAAGGGACTCTATTTTTATTTTTTTAAATGGGTTTGGTTTTCAAAATTTGAAGAGTCAAACTCAACTTTCTATTCTTAATGTATAGTGATTGCATTTAATAAGACGCGTATTTCAATACTCTACTTCTTAAACCACTTAGACCACATTTAGGATGTGTTTGAGCCACATTATTTTGGAAGAATGTATTTTGGAATAGTAGATTGATGGAGAATGTGTGGTTGAAAAAGAAGGAAAAATTATTGATGTGATGGAAAATATTATTTTATTAAAGAATATAGTTGAAAATGAGTAGAAGAATGAGAATAAAATTTTTAATGTGGCTCAAACATGGGCTTAAGTTGATTGGCTAATTGACATATAAAAAATTATGTTAAATAAAATATAAGGAGAAATCAATAAATGTTTCTTGAGAAAAGTAAAATGAAGATTCTAAATAAAGAGTTTGGAGTGCATAAAAACTTTTACCCTCTAAATTTAAAGATGCTCTCTATAATGTATAAAATGCTCTTATGGAGATTTCTATTAATCAGTACATAATCAGGTTCTAGGGCCTTTTTCCTTGGAGTTGAACCAAAACAATGTAAAAAATTAGTAAATGCAAAATAAGTGCATAATTTATCATTAAATTTTTTTTAATATTCATAATAAGGCAATTTAAATAAACAAAAGAAAAATATGTAAAGTAACAAAAAAGAAACTATTGCTTTAGTTGGTGCCTTTGGTGGACTATTCTCAAAGTGGGTATATGAGACAATTTTTTATGTTATGGTAATTGCTTTTTTCGAATGCAGTTAATAAAAAACACGATTTTATTTTTATAGTAATAACTAGTGGGAGTAGTAAGGCCATTCATAAAGTGGTTCGATCTGAATTTTTAATGTTATGGGGGCTCATGCCAAAACAAAATAAGTATGGAGAATTAAGGAGCGCATGCCTCACTCAAATGAGGCACATCTCCAAAACTGCCTCTCAAGCTGTGTTTTCCTTCATTTTTGGTCGCCCGACACTGAGGCGAGCCTCAATCAAAATTTTTTAGACAATTGAGTTATATTGACTTTCTTGAACCTCATTATTTCATGCCCTTATCTTTTAGAGATCTTCTGTTTAATTAAATACTCTTCCTGCTTGTTTCATTACTGTTGTGCTATCTCTAGGAGAGTAAACAATCAGGTACTGAAGTGAACTTTCAAAAGAGAAAGAGGGGAAGGCCTCGAAGGATATTGATCAACACCCTCCAAACTCTGGTAACAGGTCTGTGCATTTTTTTTTTTTCGGTCTTCCTGTTTCTTCCTTTTATCCTTGATCCATGGTATGAAAAAACCCTCAAGAGGCCCGCCTTGAGGCTCGCCTCACTGTGAGGCTCATGTAGTATGCCTCGAGGCGGTATTTTTGAGGCTAATCTTGAGAGGCGTGCGCCTTAATTGAATCTGCTGCACGCCTCTTGTACGCTTCAGACCGACCATTTTGACACATGTTACGAGTTTATGTCACGCATAGGATTGTGATGTATGGGAAGTTGCGACAGTAATTTTTTTTCCTTATTAGATTAAGTACTTTTTTTTTCAACTATTAATATATATTTTGGATTTTGCTTTTTTATTTTTTTTGTTAAAAAATATTCATGATCATTTACTGTTCATTGGAACCATTAGTTATATATTTTTACGTTGTTTTCTAATTTTTCAACTTAAGTTTTTTTATTTGTGGTGAAGCTTACGCCTCAAAACGTTTTGAGGCTTACGCCTCGCCTCGTGACAAAAAAACGCTTCAGTACCCGTTTACGTTTTTTCAAACTATGCCTTGATCAGTTAATTCTTTTTTCCTTAATAACCACTTTCTAGATTTGCTGATTGAAAAACTCTGAAATTTAGGCACTGCGCGAAAAGATGTTTTCGAAGATGAAATGGTCCCAAAAGATTGTACAGCAAATGAAGTTGTTTCTCACACGAGTAGTGGCCTTGAGATGTCAGGGATGAAGGGCTTGGTGGGTATTCAGGAAAGCACAACATGCACGGATCATGAGGATCTCTTCAATGGTCCGCTAAAGCAAAAAAATAGGTCTGTCAATATGATGAAAACAGCCTTCGCAGAAGTCCCAGTTGAGAAAGTTTCCGGAACGTTAATCAATCCAAATAAGAAGAATTCATCAAAGAGAGGAAAAAGATGTTCTGGAGATCAAATGATTGCTTGTCAATTTCAAGGTAAGCAGTTCTACTACTGGCAGTTTCCTTCTTCAAGATATTGGTAATTGGTTTGGAAGCACTATAATACTTTTTAACCTCTATTTTTATTTGTAATTTTTTGGAAAGTGGTGATCGTAGAGATTGTCAAATTGTAGAAGTATATAGGCTGGAGCTTATTGATGCTTTTCGTTTATAACTTGTTAATATTATATCTGCTGATGTCATCCTTTTTATCCTTGTATTCTTCTCTAGATGCATCCCGTGAGAAAACCATGGGTTCAAATGTCATAGTCAAGGAAGCCAAGAAAGTCATTGTTGAATTACCCAGCAATAAATTGGACGATGAACCTCTTTGTAAGTGGATCGAAGGAACACAGGCTCCAACTCCAGCTGCTTTTGATGACTCGGGTATAATACCAATATACATTTTCTTGGTGAACCCACCCACTTTTATATATCTGGATTACCTAGTAACATTATTTTTATGCAGAAGTTATCCCCACTAGGACTGCTGAGCAATGTATTGAAACCGGCAAGAAGCAAAATAAAATTGTGCCAAGTGAGCAGCATATCTTGCCCTTCGAGAAGAACACAATTATTTGGAAAATAATTGAATCCATGGAAGTTTTCCGAAGAATGCCGCAAAACCCACATTTCCAACCTTTGGAATCTTATAAAGAGAGTTCTCGTGAAGGTTTAGCTGTAGGTTATATGGTGACCTTTTCGAGTGTGGTTGATAAAGCTTCAAGGTTGCAAGTTAATGATCCTAAAAGCATTACGGATGACATT
The DNA here is from genome assembly GCA_035079005.1 of Fraxinus americana. NCBI lineage: Eukaryota > Viridiplantae > Streptophyta > Magnoliopsida > Lamiales > Oleaceae > Fraxinus > Fraxinus americana. Next base: position 30,983,085 of record CM068710.1, on the reverse strand, counting down.
TTGGAGACGCTTGTGGACTTGGAAAGGCACGGATTTGATGTTCTGGCAGTTCGCGATCGCATTATTGGCTTGGGATCAGTGAAAGAAAGGCAGGAAGAGCTTATGGGCCAGTTAGAGGAAATTAACGACCAAATTGTTGAGCACAATCTTGAGATAAATAAGGCGGACGAAGAGATTGGTGAAATCAACAAACAGATAAGGAACTTGCAAGAAAAGCTTGCAGTTGCTGGATCAACTAAAGAGATGAAGAATCGTGAAGTTGCTTCTTTGCAGTCCAAACTACTGGAAATAAAAGAGAGCATCAATAATGTCAAGTGTGATTTTGAAGGCTTAGCTGGCACACCTTTGTAAACGCGTGATTCTGTAACACACCCCTTTTGTTGCAAGGAGCAGAAAGTTGTATTCTTGATTTTGAGTCTCGCTGAGATAATATTTGTGGAAGGAGACATGAATTTTAGTCAGTAATGGTAATCTCGTGTTAGGTGTATATCTTGTAGGTATTTGGTAAGTAGAGACGGTGTAAATGTGGTTAGCTTTTATCGTGTAAAACTGTAATAGCTTAGAAGACCTGATTCCTTTGCTGTTATAATTATTTATGAATATTTTGTTCTCAAAAAGCAAGTTTCGTCTGCATGACATAACGTGTCCAGCTGCTCTCCCTTTCCTAGCGCAGTGTACATTAATAGCCAATAACTTTCTGCTGCCTTATTTTCAGTGATCAGTATAAATCCAAGTTAAAGTCGAGAACAGCATGGTCCGAAGGCTCACAGTATGTCTATTGAACAAGGCAATGGGACCCCATAAACGGCATCATGTATCTAAGGTGAAACCTAGACGAGTGCTTGGTGGTGGTACGTTTTCATCTCAAAAGGTTCTTATTAGGTGAAGTAGCTCATATTTTTAAATACTAAAGAGACCATCTTTATATCGAGCTCACATGGGACATTTGTTTACATAGTACTTTTAAGAATAACAAATCTGATCTCCTGTGTCCCTGTAGGCTGGATAAAAATTTTACTGCTGATGTGGTAAAAGAACCATAAGTATGGTTCTTTGAAATGTATAGAAAGTTTTTATTTTGCTCACTGGGGGCAAAAGATCGGTTTCATTAAGAATAAATATAGTCTACCCTTGAGAAAATTTGCTGGATTTTTTGAATGTGTGATCAATAAAAACTGCATTTTTGAGGGAATATTTCATAAAATTTGTTAGTTACGACTACTTTATCATAATTAGAGCAGAGTGGTTGCTCTCGTGGTTCATAATTTGTTAGTCCTATACCATCAAGTTGTCACACACAAGTTCGTTTTGGAAAATAAGTAAACCCACGAATTAATGACTGATTTAATTAGATTGTTTAGTGGTCCATGTCGATCTTTTCTTCTTTTTTTTTTATAAACAATAATTTGGGCAATAGGTTTTAACGTCTAATTAAGAGTTGATAGCTTTCATCTTGGCTGTTTCCTATTTAATTTTTGACACTTAGTAGCAAATGAAAAGATGATGTTTTAAGGTGATGTTACTTGTGCTGTGCAATGTTTACATTTTTCTATTTGCTAATAAGAGCCGATAAGTCAAGTTTCAAAGTTTTAGCCAAGAATCACCAATGAGCAGTATTCTAAAAAGTTGTGCCTAGGCGCGAAACGGGTGCAGAGTGCCCCGCCTTGAGCTTTATTGCATTTTTTCTTTTCATTTTTTTCGCGTCTAGTCGGCACACCTTTTTTACTCTTTTTTCTTCAATTATTAAATAATTTTTAGATTAATTTAAAAATTTTAAATTATATTAAAATAAGAAAACGTATTTTTACGTTTAGACCAAAGCTTGGCAGCCACATTTTACATTTTTTAGAACATGGTGAATGAGACAGCTAATGAGGTAATATATCTAAGCTCACTCATCTTACAAAGTTTTCGGACATGGGAGTCTACCCAGTACTGTATGGGTAGGTCTACCCTTAGGAAAAAAGAAAAAAAAAATGTTCAACTCGCCGAAGTTATAGACGAGCTTGTGTTGAACCTCTAAAAGATGGACGGACACGAAATATGTTGAAAAAAAATGAAAAGTTTGGATTTTAAATATCGAGAAGAGAAAAATAGTAACGAAATTGTTAAACGGCAGTAACACTCAGGACTGTTCTTGTATTTTAACCACATATTAATATTCAACTCAGAAGTATTATAAAGTAAACACATTCATATAAAAAGTGATATTCAATATTATGGGGGCTAAGTATATTCACCACAGTTTTTTTCAATTAGATTACATTTTTATTGCATGAAATATTCATAACATTTACATATTATGTCTTAAAACTTTTTTCATCGCATTCTTGTTATCAGATTAATATAAATTGTTCCTCTCCAAAATTTTCTTTAAAATAGAGTAAAAAACTAATTTGCCCATTATATTTTAAAATAGGCAAAACAAATAATAATGCAAAAATGTAATTAAATATTTGATCCTGCACATTAACAATATTTTTAGCTGAAAATTATAATAAAAGACAAGAATTTTTGATAAATGAAATGTTAAAAATAAGAATGTGATGAAGAAAAAGAATTAATGGTGAGTTTGATTGCCAATCTTTTTCATGAAAAAATGTATTTTTCCACCTAATTTTTCTACTTTTGGCCACGTGACCATATTTTTCTTGAAAACAAAGAAAATTTTTTAGAGTTGAGGTGATTTTTATTTTCTATGTAATTTACTCTCACTTTCTCTCTCATCTACCATCTCGCTCTTATCTACCTATCAATAAAAAATAGACAAATATAATATTTTTAGGTTGAAAACTAAATCAATCAAAATACATTTAATTAATAATTTCCATACAAATAAGTTCTGACATATAGTTTACTTTCTTTCCATACAAATTCTATTACCTAGAATTTATTTTTTTTCCGTACAAATTCCATATTCAGAATCAAACTCACCCTAAATAAATAAATGTGATAATGAATAAATGTCAATGACTTTTATTGAAATTAAAATGAGGTTTATTAGTCACTAATTTTTTTTAAATATTATGTTTGTTTATTTAGTTTTGATTTAGTCAGTAACAATGCGGTCTCTGCATGGCTTCCAAGTCTTTAGCAATGCCATCCTCCGCCTGGAGTCAGTAACGTCGCACAAAGTTGAATTATTTTTTTGAGAAATCAGTGGCAGTGGAGATAAGAATCTGATATCATTATTTCGAATTCAAGTCTCAACTACCCAAATTTGTCTGTGTAACTGTGTTCTGCCATACTTAATTCTGTATTTAGCATTTTTACATAAGGGGACTCAGACTCACTGTGGTATTAGAAGGTTGACGTACTCTCACATTCGACTGGGACCCGTGCCAATCTCACATGAATAAAAAATGCAAAAAATAACCCCCACCCACGCACCCACCCACGCACCCTTATTGTGTGTGTATGTCACCTAAGGTGTCAAAAAAATTCCTAGCACCCTAGCATCGTCCGTGGTATTAAAACATACAGTCGTGCATTTAAGTTTCTCCTGCCACCTATTTATCAAAAGTTTTCCTGTTAAAAAGGTTTTTGATGACAAAGTATATTGTAAATAAGTAATTTTTTAGAGTAATGCTATGGGAGCCTGTGGCTATTATGTAACCCCTATGTGTAATGCAATGGTAGTATTAATGATTGGAATTTTTTATTTTTTTTTTATATCCAGGTATCCCAGTTTACACCAGACTTGTCCTGGACCACCCATTTCCGACCCCTCGGTGATGGGTGGAGGTTAACCGCGAGATATGCCCAAGTTGACCAGGGTCCGTGCACCCTTTATACTCCTGTCCCCAAGGGGCTCCTCCTCCATGGATATTACATCATCAAGCTGCTCCACCTAAATTAAGTATTTGAGTAGATGATATGAGTTAGGTGGGTTTTGATATTCCAGCTGGCATGGAAAAAAAAATTAGGATTGGTTCCTTGATTTTTACGTTAATTATGCTGCAACTTTTAATATGAATCATGCTACATATACAATATTACTTGACAACATCCTATTTGATATCATCATATCCATCCATAAAAACTGTTTCTCATATCACATACTAAAATTTTGACAACACATAATTGTCAATCATTGTTGTCAACCAATTTTGCGCAATTAGATTTATTCCCTTAAATACAGCAGTTTCTACTTCCCAGGAAAATAAAATATTTTTTCAACTCACGTGTGATTATGCCTGTGTAAGTAAGCATATCTGTGTCTCTCTCTCTGTATAAATATATTTATATTTCTTTTCCTATGTTTATCTAAATCTTTTTTTATGGGTTTTTATTAACATCTTGATTTGTCTACATTTTCGCCATTACTGCATTGTTGCATCACCAAATTAAGACTCTTTACCAACCCAACCCACCAACAACACCAAAATTATGAAGGCTAAAGTGATTGTGCCTGAAATTCACAGTTGGGCAAGGAGAAAAGCGAAAAAAATTAATTGAATGTATGAATTAGCATTTATGAACCCAGTGTGTATTGTACTATTTTAGTTGCCTGCATTTATTGTGGCGAACCACTCATGAAATCGGTTATGTATGAAGAATTCTTGCTCTGCTTGCTACTTAAATGCCAGCTTTATCAACTAATTTGTTTATGGGCACTGAAATATTCACTATATAATTTTGTTTTACGGAGTAACTGAGAATTGAGTTTGTGCAGAAAGGTAAAATGAAGAAATTTGCAGTGAAGGTGGAGGCAGGGAAGGAAGGGAGAGATGGACAGCCATCAATTGGTCCTGTTTACAGAAATCTATTGGCAGAACATGCGTTTCCAGCCACTGATCCTGCTTTAGGCACTGCTTGGGAAATGTTCAGGTAACTTAGAATTTCTATTTATATTGAATTTGCAATAATTAAATTTGTCAAATTACTGAATAATTACGAAATCGGAAACACAGTTTGTGTTTTGTGTTACGGAATAAATGCTAATTCCTTGTGTTGAAAGTACAGAGACTTTGACTCTGTCCCGAACGGTCAACTAATTAGGAGAATTATGCCGAAGACAATTCGCATGTCTAGTTAACGTGGAATTTCTGTCTACACATCTCCTTGAACTAAGTACCACATCATCATGGCTCATCACAGTCCCCCAGGGACGGATCCAGGATCGAGGTAGGGGGGGCTAATACGTAAAAAAAAAAAATTTTACACATGAATTTTTAAAAAAAAAAATTTTTACAAATTTTTTTTTTTTTTTCTAACCAAAAAATTTTTTTTTTTGGGTGGGGGGGGGGGGAGGGGGGGCTACAGGCCCCCCCTAAATCCGTCCCTGCAGTCCCCTCTGATGTTCTCCATCCATCTTCTTTTAACTAGAAAATCACGTACACAGTAACACATATAATCGAGATCTACACCATCTCCACAGCACTAAACCCGCGGTACCATTGAGGCTCCATCATGGAATGTCCCTCAATCGCAACTAAATTGGACTCACGTCTTCATTCGGGATCTTCCACATGCATTTCAGGATTCATCTTGTACATCCGCATGTCCGTCTTTATTGAGAAACTAAAAGATAGATTCAATATGAAAACATGTTGAAGGAACTTGAGAAGAAAAACACTTTATTAATCATCAAACTCAAGTAATATTGTAAATACATTGCTCTATTTATAGAGTAAATTTCTAACAAACTAGAGAATGATCTAGAATAAGCATCTAATAACAAATAGGAGAAGGATCTAGAATAAGCATCTAATATTGAATATTCCAACACTTCCCCTCAAGATGGAACATTTTGAATTGTAGAGAGAAGAGGCAAGAGAAGTCGTGGTCGACAATAACGTCCAACGGAGAAGCAATCAAAAGAAAAACAACATAATTCAACCGGATAAGTGAGCATCCATGGCTCTAAAACCGGACATTTGTTGAAGACAAACATCATCAACATTGATGAGTAAAAGGATGGTGATGAAACTGATGCAACTCCTGGGAATGAGAAACCACAAAATCCCCAGCAGAAACCGGGCAGGATGTCTCCGAGCAAAGATTGTGGTCCTCACTGTAGACGTGAAATATAAAGTAGGTAACATCAACAGTCAGCTTCCCACCGGAGATTGGTTCCTCTATAGATGCAGCAATGCTGAAGGTAGCTATGTCAACGAGCCGAGCCCGAGCCGAAAAAAAAGCTCGGGCTCGGCTCAAGCTTTTTTAGGCCGAGCTTTTTTGGGCCCGAGCCGAGCAAAGCTCGGCCAAAAAAAATGAGGAGCCTTAGAGGGCCAAGCCGTTCGGGTTTTTTTTTTAAATGTCAAATCTACATTTTTACTTAAAACATTTAAATAAAAAAGCTCGGGGGAGCCGAGCCGAGCAAAGCCCGGCCAAAAAAATGAGGCTCGGCCCGAGCCTTGGCTCGGTGTAACCAAGCCCGAGTCGGGCCCAGCTCGAGCTTTTTTCGAGCCGAGCCGACGAGCTTTTTTGTCATCCCTAGCTGAAGGTGGTATTTTTGCCTCTGGAGATTGGATAAGGATTTATCTCAATTCCACTAACCTTAACAGGATAGTTGGCTTTCTTATTGCAGTAGTGAACCTTAGTGGATTTGGCAGAAGTAAAAGGTATAATAATCAAACATGATGAGAAGAGGATTAGGGCAAGCAGAGGCTTGAACTGAACCATTGTCATACTTCGATAAATTCTAGAGAGAGATGAGAATTTATTTCTTGTAATTGCTGGATCAATGTTTCTCTGTTAGGTGATCTATTTCCGATTGGAAGATCCACCAGACAACAATAAGAATTCAGTTGACTCAGAAGGAGCGGCAGCTGAAACCATTGGTCTGGAAGGACAAAAGGACAAGGATCTTCATGCTGAAAAGCAGAAAGTAGAAAAGTATGATCCAGTAACTGGTGAGATCAGCTCCCAAAATGATGAGAATGATGACAAAAACAAGAATTCTGCTACAGAAGAACAAAAGCTTGTGGTCTCTCCTAGTAATGAACATGCAGACAAATCTTCTGATACTGGGGAAGAACACCCTGAACGAATGATCAATCAAGAGGAAGCCGAAACTGGCCCAATGATTGAATCAAGCAAACCCAGATTTGCCAGAAGCTCTGATACCATATTGAGAAATTAAAGGATAGATTCAATATGAAAACATATTGAAGGAACTTGAGAAGAGGAACACTTTATTAATCATCAAGCTCAAGTAATATTGTGAATACGTTGCTTTATTTATGGAGTAAATTTCTAACAAACTAACTACATAACAAACAAGAGAAGGATCTAGAATAAGCATTTAATATTGAATATTCCAACAGTCTTGGACATGATTTTGTTACCACTTGTAGGGACTTAGAGTTCCACCCTAAAAGGTTAAATGGATAGGGTAGCCCAATATCTTTATAAATCGAAGACCATCTCTAGTGGATGCTGGACTTTTGTTTGTTCGTAGCCCGTTCAATGAACAAGCTAAGTGTGCCCGTTCACTGAACAAGCTAAGTGTGCCCGTTGAGAGCATTTTGCCCAATTTGTTGTTGCAGGTTTTTACTATAATATAGAAAAAGATTACAAGGCGTCAATGCCTCTAAGGACTATTAAGGTGACTCGATATATTTATGAAGTTTTGAGTTGGAGAACAAGTGTACACATTAGGCTCCAATCAACATTTTGTTTCAACCTTCTGTGTTTTGCATAGGATTGGATGTCCAACTAGTCTATTATTGATTCTTAGGAGAAAAAATAGTTTATTAGCCTATAGATACTGCTTTTAGGTTCATTAATAGCTAAAAAATTTTGATGTGCAGAGCATCTGTTGAGAAGTATCCAGAAAACAGGATGCTAGGATGGCGTGAAATTATTAATGGGAAGGTACAATAACATCCTTCTCATCTTGCGAATGTTGACAAAAATCTGAGCTACTTCATATATGCAAGAAAAATCACTCTTTGATATATTTTATCTTGTTTTGTGCTATCATATATAGTGGGGCCCTTATCTCTGGAAATCCTACAAGGAAGTATACGAAGAAGTTTTACATGTTGGTTCTGCATTACGGACTCATGGGATTGAACCTGTAAGAACATACATATATGATGTTTGTATTTTCGTTAGTATCTTATATTTTCCGATTAAATTTAGTTATATATCTGCACACTTGCTTTAGTGAGAAATATAAATTATTTTAAATTTTTAGGGTGCTCGAGTTGGAATTTATGGATCGAATTGTCCTCAGTGGATTGTGGCTATGGAGGTTAGATTGGATATTGTGATCCGTGTTCCCCAAATTTGTTGATAATTCCAGTGTTTCATCATTCTTTCTGTGTTTTCTGAATATTATATGAGAAAGTACTACCGATATTTTGCAGGCGTGCAGTGCTCAAAGTTTAATTTGTGTTCCCCTCTATGATACTCTAGGTGAACTTTCTTGTTTCACTTTACCACTCGAATTTTATCGAATGCCCTTTTTTACCTTGAACTTTTTTTTTTTCAGTTAATTATCGTGTTTTTTCGCCAAGAGCCAGTATGTAAAAAATGTTTGATTGATCTTTATTCACTCTTTTTCCTCCTGTGCTATGCCCTGTATGGAATTCAAAAGTATGAAATTGCTGCTGCAAGCAAAATATTTAACCTCGTGGATATTTCATGAAGCAGGAGCGGGAGCTGTAAATTACATCATAGATCATGCAGAGGTTGATTTTGTTTTCATCCAAGATAAAAAAGTGAAAGAAGTGAGCATCACAGACTTATTTTCCTTTTTCTTTCTTCATTAATCTTTCGGTATAAGTTTCAAAGCACATTCTTGGATGGTTTTCTGATTAAACAAACTTTTACTTGCAGCTTTTGAGTTCCGCCGAATGCACTCATGCTCGACGGCTTAAATGTAGGTTTAAATCTTAATTAATTGCAGTAGCTTAAAGGCATTTTACTGAGTCTTCTTGTGGTTGCAGTGTTAGTTTGCTTCTCTTCAATGACAGAGGAAGATCAAAATAGTGCAGCCTCTATCGGTGTAAAATCGTACTCTTGGAATGAATTCCTTGAAATGGTAATTTTTTCGTCTTCAAATTCTTACCTTTTCAGTTTGTTTGGTACACTTTGAATCTTCTGCCTTCATAAACTGAAGACTGAACAGTTCCGAAAACTGAAATTTTTTGCATTCTTTTAGAACAACGGTATTCCTCTTGGTGAATATTGTATATTTTCATCGTCTCCAAAGTTCACTTCGTTCTGGCAAGTGAAAAGAAATGTGAAAGTGCTGCATTCTGAAACAGTGCCCAGTTTTCTAGATTATAGAAGACTAGAAGTTACATATAGATATATATTTATATTCACGAGTTCTTTGTATGTATTATCATATGTAAATATGTTAGCAAGGATCAAAATATTTACGCTTCACTGATAGTAGGATTCTTGGGTTCATAAATCATCTTTCAGACGAGTGACTATCATTTTAACAGTAAATAATGCACTGACTATTCAATCTTCTTGCAATTTTTCTAATATTCTATTAGTTGTAATATTTCCATCAATTAAAATCCTGTATATCATTTGCCAGGGAAGGAAGTATCCATCAGATATCGTGCCGCCACAGCCGTTTAACATATGCACAATTATGTACACCAGCGGCACTAGTGGAGATCCCAAAGGTGTTATATTGACACATGAAAACATTGTCACGTGCATAATAGGTGTCGATCTTTTCATGGAGCAATTTGAAGACAAGGTAAGATCTGTTTATTGCATTATATTTCCGATTTTCTGACATGTCTGCTAATTTAATTTTTCTTTCCTCCTTTATGGATTGTGTCTAAAGAGGCCTTATAGTTCAAAACACCATAATTTTTTAAGCAACCTCTGTGCGCCTAATGGCATGTATATGCTTCCGACATACTCATGTTATAACTGTCTAAGATCCTAGTGTTTCTTTTTCCTTCATCTTGCAATTCTAATGTCCCTCATTTGAACTCTTAATAGATGACAGTCAATGACGTATATATATCGTTTCTACCCCTTGCTCACATTCTTGATCGCATGATTGAAGAATATTTCTTCCACAAGGGTGCGTCCGTTGGCTACTATCACGGGGTAAGTTGTCAGAATTTCTAATACTGGTCTCCTTCGATCATCATATGATTGTGGAGAGTACAGAAGACCAGCAGCATATAAAACAAACAATGTATACAAAAGCTATGTTAATTATTATTAAAAAAAAACTGAAGTGATGTAGTACTTTTTGTTGGACCTCATCCTCTGACATAGTTCCTTGCTATACGTTAAAGGATATAAACGGGTTGAGGGATGATTTGATGGAGTTGAGACCAACATTTTTGGCAGGAGTACCTCGAGTTTTTGAGAGGATACATGAAGGCAAGGAGAAATTTACCCATCTTTAATCATATATTCGGATTGGTTAGAATAAAGGCTGGTGGATAACAATCAATTTCATCTTCTGTCAGGAGTCTTAATAGCACTTCAAGAACTCAATCCACGGCGGAGAAAAATTTTCGACTTGCTCTACAGATAGTAATACCTTGATTATTTTCATTTTTACTTTTGTATCTTTGAAGAATTATACAACTTGAGAACATCTGCTGATGCTTCTATTTCTTGATCTCACAATACAGCAAACTATACTGGATGAATTTAGGGTACAAACAGAAAAATGCATCGCCATTGGCAGATCTTCTGGCTTTCAGGAAGGTTGTGTCTATCCTCATAATCTATATGCTTTGATCTTCAGTGAGAAGACATAACTTGAACCTTTATACCTTAAAATTGAAATCAGACCACAAGTGGCTGACTCTAGTTAGTCTAAAGTTTGTCTAGTTAGTGCATGTTCGGCTAAGCTTAAAAGTTTGCTTGTGAGTTTACTTTTACATAATTTAATAATTTTTAAAATAAATAATATTTTTGGTTAGTCAAAGTCAGAACTAACCCCCATCTTACTAACAAAATAAGTAGTTTGTCTACTTATAAGAAAAAATATGTTTGCAAAATTAAGTATCTAAACATGTTAAAAAGTTTGAACTTCCAACATGGTGCTTGCTAGAATGTTGTCGTTTATGGCTTTGATACTATAATAATACTAAAGCACTTCTCTATTTGCTGTGTATAACAAGATAGAATCTTATATTTGATGCAATTGGCTGTTTCAATGAAATGGAACCTACCATGAACCTGAAGCAAAAAATGAAAAAAGAAGAAACATGTAAAAAAAAAAAATCCTGCTATCTTTTAGAAAAATTATTTTTGCAGAAATTTAATATTTGAATTCTGATAATTATTTTATTGAATTTCTTTTAGGTCAAAAATAGGTTAGGCGGCAGGATCCGTCTAATAGTTTCTGGTGGTGCACCACTAGGCAGTGAGATTGAAGAATTCCTCCGCGTTACCTCCTGTGCTTTTGTAGTACAAGGCTATGGTAATTAACTATATACTTTTTACATGCAAAGAATGAGAAGATACCATTTGGAATTATCTGATGTGGCTTAGTTCTGTCATACTTCATGAGAATGTGGCTTAGTTCTGTCATACTTCATGACATTCTTCCCCACTTTTCCGTGTAAATCAATTCTTTCAATTAATATCATTGATTGCTACATATCTTGACTAGGATCTTTGAGCTCAAATTTTGCTAAGCTTATGTGTATCATGATTTTGGTATGCACAACCTTAAAAAACAAAACACTGGGGGTTCAATTCTTACCTCTGTTTTATGATTTCCTTAATTGGTTCTCTCCTTCAGACAAGTGTGAAAGCTTATGTTGCTACTACATGATACAGAAAAGGAAGTATTTTTCTTATTAAGAAAGAGGACCGTACGAGTTTGAATGTTTTCCTGTAACCAGTTATGTGTTGTTACTTGTTATTGACCTTCCACAGGGTACACTTATATCCTCCTATCACAATGTCGATGATTCAGGGCTTACAGAGAGCTGTGGATTGGCCACTCTTGGCTTCCCCGACGAAATGTGCATGATGGGAACGGTTGGTTCTGCATTTGTATATACAGAGATCCGTCTGGAGGAGGTTCCAGAAATGGGGTATGATCCACTAGGAGATCCACCTCGAGGTGAAGTATGCATTAAAGGAAGGACAGCATTTGCAGGATACTACAAGAATCCGGAATTGACCAGGGAAGTCCTAAAGGATGGATGGTTTCACACAGGTAGATAGGTTTATGAATTCGTTATCTTAAAATTATTATTTTTGAATAAATTTTGTGGACTTCTCTTGAACCTTTCCTCAGGTGACATAGGGGAGATGTTACCAAATGGAGTTGTAAAAATTATTGATAGAAAGAAAAATCTTATTAAACTATCTCAAGGAGAGTACGTTGCACTAGAATATCTGGAAAAAGTTTATGGCATCACCCCGATTGTTGACGATGTGAGCATCAGTTCCTTCCTGTCAATTTAATTTTTCGTATAGGAATTATATTTCAACCTGCAATCTCTTTCACTTATCTCTAACTATATATGTGATCGTTCCTTTCAGATTTGGGTCTATGGGGACAGCTTCAAGTCGATGCTGGTTGCAGTAGTAGTACCAAATCAAGATAGCACCAAAAAGTGGGCAGAACAGAACGGCCACGAAAATTCATTTCTTGAACTATGCTCCCTTAATCTGCTACAAGATTATATCCTCCTTCAGTTGAAGTTGACAGCAGAACGAAACAAGGTCATACCTTATGTACTAGTTTCCAGTATCAATGCCTGAAAATTTGATGTTATTGAGAGTATAAATTTGATTCCACTCAGTACATATTCTCCTTCAGCATTTATACTTGTCCATTACCATATTCTGATTAATCTGTTATTTCTTTTTAAACCAGCTAAGACGTTTTGAGCACATAAGAGGCGTAATTGTGGAACCTAATCCTCTTGATACCGAAAAGGATTTGGTCACTGCAACACTGAAGAAGAAACGAGACAATTTGCTTAAGCGCTATAAGGTAATCCAGCTCTATCCGATTCCGTCTTTGTAGTCATACAGTTAATGCTTCATAAAGCAAACACAAGTTGAATTAATTTCATTGTGCAGGTGAAAATTGATGATCTCTACCAAAAGCTAGCTGGAAATTAGTGAGCATAAAGTTTTTTTTTACGTGTGAAGTTTTCATATAGTGAAGAGAGAATGTTTGTATTAAGAATTTATAATCCAAGATAGTGACTGCACCAGCAGCCATAAGTTATTAGCACTATCGATTATAGTATGCCTCTTTCTGCCTTCAGAGCAAAAATAAGTACATTTTGCTAGTCTATTTAATTTGATTGCTGAATATTTTATAATTGACATTTGTGTGAATTTTATAATTTGCATAGTATTAATTTTGCCCTTCAAAATTCGCTATTTATATTCACTCGAACCACTTTTTATTCGTACATTTCATGAAATCCACGAGTACTAACCACTTCCCTGATCATTTCTATATATTTATGAACAATTCTTGAACATGGGTAATGTCTGAACGAATACTTCTTTATAAGAAAAATAATTTTATTAAGGGAAGGTCTGCAAAAATCTTGATAAATTAATAGATTATACAAATGAACTTTAAATAGTTCAATCCCATGTTCCTTAAATCTTTACATGTACATCTCACTGCCCTGATGGCATGTGAAGCTAAATCTACTGGGATCTGAATTTTAAACCAGAGAACTCTTCTGCAGACCTGCATCCATGAAGTCAAAATTAGCCAAACTATTTGAAAGAAAAAAGGGGGGATACTTGGATATTTGTAGTAGTCGAAAATAGATCGTACACAGGAGAATACGAATTTGGCACACTGTCATAATTTGACAAACCATTACTGTGAAATTCGACAGAAATCAAGCCTTTGTTCATCATTGCTGGCTCGGGAGCCCCTGGAAATATCACAGGTGAACTATTTCTCGAACCAAGTCCTGAAAAAAATGTTAAGGTTTAAACCTTACTACCAAAAGCCGAGAGCAATAATAAACAGAAATAAAAAATCAGAAACAAAGAAGAACACACAGAGGCTTAATTTCTGTCTAGTAATCATAAACTTAAGCAAGGAATATTTTCAATCCTTTTCTGACCTCCTGTACCTCAGATGGAAAAGAAGCCATAATGGAAGATCACTCTGCAAAATAATATTATGGAAATGCAGCATGGTCACATCTTAAAACATTACTGAGGCAAAACGAAAGACCCAAAAATCATGAAATCTGCTAATTATGAAAGAAACTAAAAATTCTCGAACAAAAGGAGGGGCCTCGACTTCAATTGCCTCGAGTTATTTTATTTATTTATTTATTTTTCTTTTTTCATCTTTTTAGTCAAACAATGTTTCATTTGACACAGCCTCTTTACATATCCGGAGAACATATCAAATCTACAAAGGGAAAAAATGTACGATCTTAGAAATTTTCAACTTCTTAGAAAGGGGGAAAGCTATAATACATAAATGCTGGCAAGTACTTTGAAACCAGTATTTTTTTCTAAAAATGATTTGATCAAACACTTATCAACCATCTTATGATGAGAGCCTTTGATGCTTCAAGAACCCATTTGGTAAGGTGGATTTTATATTATTTGAACGGTATTTTATAGAAGTATGGAAGTGAAAATCTTATATATACTACTATCTAGTCCTATCCAATGCTATGAACCAAACAAGTTCCTAGAGCAGAAAACTGTTTAAAGGTTTATTGCAAAATATGGCAGACAAATAACAATCGAGAAATTTTGAGAGCATTGATGATGATACCTTGGAAGATTATCACAAGACAAAAGAGAATTGTGAGGATCATGGCCGGTATGGTGCTGCAAGATGATGGTGATGATGATGACGATTTGGCTGCTTTCATCTTCTTCAATGCTTTCATGCGTTCAATTCTTTCACGCTTCTTCGTGGCAAGCACAGAAATCTCTTTCACCAGCCTCATATCAACAGCATCCAAGGTTGGACCTTTAGGAGGCCGTGGAGGCTTGGAAGCCTTTTTAGATTTTCCAATCTTTGACCGCTCTTTTTCATGTCTCTTCTCCACAACCGGCATAAGATCTTGATTTTGTAGTCCACCCGGACTCTTTTCTATCAACAACCTTACACTTTCATGCGACTCCTCACCCGGTTCTCCCAAAACAGCCTTTGATTTAAGGCTAGCCTCAACTTCAGACGATCCATTAAATCCCAATGAACTACTACCAATCTTCTTCAACAATTCTTTAGCCTGTTTCTTGCCCAATACAGAATCACTTCCCGTATCATCGTCACTACTTGTCCCATCACTCTCAATATCAACAACTATTCCCTTTTCTTTCAAGTTATTATATTCCATATCCTACACGATATTATTCTCTTTCCAATCTTTCCGATTTTGGTTTCCTTAATTTCTACAACGTTTTGAGTTTTGATACTGCAGATGATCAATATCAGGTCAAATCAATTTATAAAACAGTGCAACACTCAAATCAAACTAAAGGTTTCAACTTTTGTTTCTTAGATCAAGAAATCCTTTCATTGACCAGAACAATAGACCTAAAAATCTCAAATTTGACCCAGTAAGCCCTTATAAATTCCTACAAATAATACGATAATCCTGTAATTGAAAGAGCATTGAGAAATCAGAATTAATAAAAACTAACATTTTACCTTAAAATTTTGCATCCTTACCCAGCTTCGTTCTAGAGAAGTAAAAAGTACACAAAAAAGAAGGAAAACAGGGATTTATTTACAATATCAAGATGCGTACCAATATCATTGTGGAAATATGAAGAAACTCAGAATCTGAAGGCAGAGAGATCATCGGCGAGATGTGTGTAGATAGGCATCAAGAGTTTCTAGAAAGGTTTTATTCCCAAATTACACCGAATTTTGAGCTTCCTTAGTAATCGAAGCAAACAAATAGACATAAAATGTTTTGTCGGATAGTCCGATGTGGCTCGGACAGCGCCGCTTTGTACAACGTGTCCACCATATTCCACAAGGTGACATAATAGAGCCTGCTGCTTTTTACACCTGTCCAACACTTTTTTTTTGCTTTAGAGACGTGGAAATTTACTCGTTTGACTTTCTTTTCTATTTTTTGGGGGGTAAAAACTTATTAACACATGTTTTATTCACGTTATTGAGTAAAAAATTTATTTTAAACAGTGATTTGATGAAAACTATGTGATTAAAAAAATGTAAAATTTTTGAATTTACGTGCAATATTATTTTATTGAAAATAAGTTTTGAAAAAATAATTTTTTTTAAGAATGTAGATCAAACAGGATATAAAAAGAAAATAATGTTATTCAAATCCACCAAACACCAGTTTAGATGGTAACTGCATGCAATGTCACATATTCGTTTAATTTTGCTCAAAATTGCAGTTTTTCTCCAGTAACATAATTGTAAGTAGTTTGATGAAATGAGTAGTTAAAAGATAGTAGAATACATCTACTTATCTTAGTTCTCAATTGTTCGATTAAATGAGTCATTTTGTACTAATTTGTAAAGGAATTAACACTTACTCTACAGAAAGATTCGACTAGATTTCAATGTCAAGTTAACATAGAACAAGGACATAAAAAGATATTTCTTCCAAATTCCCATCAATCCATAACAAAAGTAACATAGAGTTGATTACTACATTGTCCATCACTAGGTTTCCTTGAGAAGTTTGTGGCCAATTCTATAAGAAGCATATGCATCAATACAAGCATACTCAATCTGCTGAATGCTAAGAACTCTAGCTTCCCAATCACTTCTACAAACATGAATAGGCTTCGCCATAGGAAGTTCTACAACAACATCAGCAAGCTTTTTCAGTCCAGGCTTCTTATAGAATCGGACCGGCCAAATTTCCATAGCCAATGCTTGAATGTCAGCAGTTGTAGTGCAGGTCAACCCATACTCATTATTAAGCTTCAAAACATCATCTCCCACCTCGACTCTCACAAAAGTATTGTTGGGATCACTCAGAAAGTTCTTTATGGACTGAGGAATATAATCCATGTAGAAGAGTTGAAGGATTAAGCATTTTTCATTAACACACAGCTGAAGTGTGGCAGTTTTGTTGCTCACTGATGGGATCAAGTTAGGCCTCCATTCACAGTCGAGCCCGACAATTATTTGTTGACCATAGTACATTGATCGGATTTCTAGTACCCAGTTATCGACAGTGGCGGCCTTGTCGGTGACTGTTGTTTCAATTACTGCTCCAGAAAAATAAACCGGATACTTTGAAGCCATTTTTGGTGTAAATTCCTTATCAATTATGCACATTTATATAGGAGTTATTTCAGCTTTTCATGGTAGCTCAGGAGTGTGAATTTTGTAGGAATATGAAGAGGCATTTGGCTTTTGCGTTTTCCAACGCCGTTCCATTTATTTGCAGTGTTTGACTTGAAATATTCTATCCAGAAATACTGATTACAAAGACTTCGTGAACTGTTGTCCCTTTCATATTGACTACTACAATGACCTATATTCCTAGTTGGATGATTTCACGACCAATGTGAATAAGCCCTCTTTAGGTCGCTGAATCTGCAATGAGTATTGTTTATGATACCAATTGTTGCAGAAATTAAGGTAGAATATAACTTATCCTTAAAATTAACCAGTTTGGAACAGAAAATTTGCAGCCGGAAGACCTGAACAAAGAAGTGGGAAACGTTACTTTGAAACCGATTTTCATGCAGCGGTTTAAATTATTATAAGCCATTGCCCATAAATCAAGCATTAATTTAAATATTTGGAACACGATCGTAGTGATTACAATATTTGGAACACAATCGTAGTATATATATTCTTGACTTCACGGAATCAGTCTCCTAGTTGAAGTAGAAATCTTGAATTCATCCTGTCCGCAATTAAGGTCATACTCTAGTTTACAAACCATCTAACACTACATAGAAACACACACTAAATTAATTTTTACGAGTAAGCGAAATAGAATCTAGCAAGAACATATTTTAAACATAAGGTGGCTCCAAACAATATCTTGAAGAGCAGAGACTTGTTGACATCCATCTAAAGCCTACATCTCTTTCAACAACATGTGAGCAATTCTGTAAGATGCATAAGCATCAACACAAGCACACTGAACCATATCCTCGTCAAGAACCCTAAATTCCCAGTCAGAACTCCAAATTTTCTTGCTGTTTCTTCTCATTCCCAACCCTGCAACTCCATATGCCAAAGCCTTTAAACTAGGCCTTCCTTTATAGCTTATGGGAAACCATGTCTTCACCAATGAACGTAAATCAAGGGATCGACAAAAACTTATCCCATATTCATTCCTTAGTTTCTTCGCATTTTCTTCAATTTGAACTCCAACGAAAGTATTATTAGAGTCGGACAACAAATTCCAAATGGACTGGGGAATATTGTACATGGATGATAGTTGGAGTATAAGACACTTTGTCTCAACACATAGTTGTATGAGTGCGACTTTGTTGCTCATTGACTCGATTGGATGAGGATTATATTTGCAGTCGAATCCGAATATGATCTTTGGACCATTGGACTTGGACCTGATGTTTCGCACCCAATCATCAGCCACTGAAGCTTTATGTGTTACTGTTGTTTCTATTGTGTTACCGCAGAATTCGACCAAATGTGTGACTGACGAGTGATTCATTTTTCTCTTGTGAAGTGAGCTCGATTGGAGAAGTTCTTAATGTGATCGTTCATTGGCTTGGATGAAATTTTCGGTCTACTTGTAGTTAAATTAGAGATACGAATGCAGAAGATCAAGAGAATGCCTCTATGAATTCTGGTCAGAGTAGCATTAAAATGAAATGACATATTTAGTACGTTGAATTGCAATAAAATTTCTCTGCTTGTACATAAGCAATTCTTCCAGAATTAACAGCAGCATCTTTTTGGTGTGTCGGTTTTTTATTCTTTTTCTTTGTCATTGTCCAATAGAAAATTATCAAGCGTCTTCTGTATTAATTCTAGCAGCATATTTCATGTACAAATAGCATATCTCATTGCAATAATTCAATATTCTACGGGCCATGCATGAACTTAGAAGATAATAAGAGTCACGTTTATTATTTATTTAATTATGTTATTATGGAGGCTTTAATTTCCCAATAATCATTTTAATTTTCGAATCATTTTATTGACATTAACTACTCGCAAGCTTATAAATAGCATTATATTGTTTATTAAATTTCTGCCTTCTACCTTCTAAATTGTAGCATCTTGTAACTGTTGACCAATTTCTACACGAATAACGTGGTCAAGAGATCTCGGCTTCACTTGCGTCCATGTAGCTAAGCTCCTACACTCTTGGACAAACCACCAGTAGCACGTAGCCTTCTTCGATGGTGGGGGAGGCTGCCATAATGTGCACTCTAACATCAAGTTAATGAACTTGATAGTATAAATGTGTGAGACGTTGTGAAGACGTGAGCCACAATAATGTTCGAGTACAAGGGTTTTATAAGATAACAAAATGAGACAGTGATCACTTTATAGTCTGGGTCTAATCTCTAGAAAGTAGACAAACAAGTTGACCGTTTAGACATTTATCACATCAATCAATCATATAAAAATATTTGTATGGAATATTTCTTGAAAGAGATAAAGTGGGAGATGTCTTCTCTCAATTAATCGATTAATTGTCTCAAATTCACTCTAAGGTAAGTTATAGCACATTGCTTATGCCATAGAGGGTAGGTTTCTACGTAGCACCTCAGTGGAGGTGGCACATCACTTCGACTACCTTAGTTATGGCATTGTCAAGTAGGATATCGATATGGGGTTTGAGCCTAGTCGAATTTGTTAGTTAGCAGTCACGAACGAAAAATTCTATCATTATTGTAATAAACACGACTCGTGGAAAAACAAAGAAATAGATCGAATAGAATATATATTTAGCCTTTCAAGGAAGGGGAAAATGATATTATATATAACATATTTAAATAAAAATGAGTCTTATTTGGAGTCTCATTAGAAGTGTAACAGTAACGATATGCCAATTTTTTATTTGTTAATGTAAACATTTTTAGCAATTAATTTATGATGAGAAGCTAAATTCTTTTATATAAAAATATATATATATATTTCGGAGCAATATAGGCCTTGTATGGGAGGGATTAAAATCGGATTAAAATTGAAAATATAGTCGTTATTGTTGACTTTTATTAGACGAGTGGGACCCAATAACGGCCATATTTTCAATTTTAATTGGCTTTTAATCCCTCCCGAACGGGGCCATAAAGTAATATAGAAGGGGGAAATAATTATCATAATAAAGTAAATAACTTTAGGAGCAAGTTTGTTGTAAGTAAAACTCTTAAAAGCTTAGCCAAACATGATACGACGTCGTCTTAGTACGACTATCTCCACCATTGCAGGCAACCACAGAGGGCATTTCTTCTCCGACGTCCGTCGCTGCAACCATCCAAGGCCGTCACGAGCGCCACCTGAACCGCTAGGAACACAGTCATCAGTGCAATTTTAAAGACTTACAGATGACTGCGGAGGTTGCCACCTTGACAGCAGTTGTACTGATTTCTTGCCTCTTTCGGAACACACGAGTCAATTTTCTCACGCTGGTGCAGTTTAATTAATTTAACTAATCAACGTTTTCGATTTACTTCCTGATGGCATATTTCAAATTCGCATTTTTTTATTAAAGTTTGCTCGCTCCCTTCCATTTCCTGCCGTTCAAAAAGATCTAGTCGTGATTGCATTTGTCAAATTTCTGATAATTGTCAACAATGAACCATATCTATCATATTGATTATCAGTGTGGAATCATATTGTATTAATTGACCTTAACCCAGTTCATAATGTTCACCAAAATTGAAATGTTTTAAGGGGAGCTATACTGGCCATTGTTTAAGCTCTCTTTTTATTTTTTAGATTTTTCCACCATTCCCAGGCCCAGAAAAGGTAGAAGGTTGTTTCCGGCTTATAACTTTGTCAAATATTATAACATGTTTTTTCCACCTTTTTCTTCCCATTTTGCAGCAAGTGATTTCTTCTGTGTTACTTTCTTGAAGTATCTTGCCCTATAAAAGTGGAGATTGAGACTTAGGAACCTATTTCTCTACACATAATTGGGATGTGCTTCTGACTTTGGTCTTGTAAATCATGCCAATGAGATTTTTAATTTGTTAGAAGTATCGGCAAATGGACTCAAGTCCCTGATAATTTCAAGATCTTCCATTGCATCTGCTTCTCATGCTGTGTGTTCAAGAACCAAGATGTCACAGTATATAGAGTGTGACAGGAGCAATAAGACCATCTTACTTGATAAAACGGGTCAATTCCATTCGATATATACCACCTTATATCATTGATGAGAGTTCAAAAATGTGACAAGCAGGGAAGGAGCCTGGGAGTATGCACTTTATGAACGAGAAGTGTAAAAGCTGGAGCAGCAACAAATATCACTATTGTGCAGCTTCAGCCCAAGCAATCCTCTCAGATACCTCAGCAGTTCTCATCTGTAATAATCGGTCATCATTTGACTACTTTCTTTTATATTCTAAACAGAGTGACTCGTATGAAGAAATTGAGTTTGATTTCGTTTCTTTAGATCATGTGACATTTCATTGCATTATAAATATTTTAAATAATAGCATAGACGCCATGCTACAAGCAACTGATGTGAGTTGTGGGACAGCAATGGTCTGGTAGTTACTTTGAGCAGGACAAGTGCCTGATTTTTATTTATTTTGGATTTCCAGGGACTTAATCATGTCATGAGCAGATAACAAGAAGCCCAGTAGTTGCACCTGAAAGTGCATAAATGGTATTGATTTTCCATTGCTTTTTCTTTGATTTTGGTGATTGGATTAGACTATTGAATGCGAACTTTTCTTTGATTTCAAGTTTTGGTAGTTCGATTATCTGCCTCTGGGCATGTTTGGCAAGCCGTGCTGGATAGATCCATACAGTACGATGAACAAAATTTTAGTTTCTCTTTCTTCCTTAATACTGTGCATTAATGTCTAGTTTACCATACCAAACATGCTGTCTTGGTTAGGTTTGATTGTTTTAATTTTTAAATAATCTCAGTTGTACATGCAGTTCTTTCTTTTTCTGCGTACAAGGGACCCACATTGTAATGACTTGCAGACTAAAAGAAGAGCAAGTCAAGAACAATAGCCATGGAAATACTTTGCAAGTCTTGATTCGAAGTCAAGCCTATGACCTTGAGTTCTCTGTTTGTGTAATTTAGCCTCTGCCTGTCCTTTTTAGCGTCTCCACGATGAAAATTGTTGCTACTACACCCAATATATTCTTATACAGAGGATGAGGCGGATTAAATGTTTGTTCCAGAAGTGACAATTACGCAGAGGCCACTGCAATTTTGGCTTATAAGTTTATATCGATTTACAGGGTTATGCCTGGAGAATGGATGCTTGATCTTTGAAAATAAAACTTGATTGTGAGCTAATGTAAGTTATTTTATCAGTATACAGCAATTTGTCTTTAACAATATACATACAGGATTATATAGTGAAAGAAGCTTATATTTGACTTCTAGCGTGTTTACTTTGGTGGCGATGCTGCTTATAGAATGCATTTGGAATCGCAATATTGAACTGTCCGTGAACCACCCTTTGTTGGTAGGGGTTATGACTGAATCCATAACACCCTAATATGTAAATTGAAGGGTAAATATGCTGCAAGATGTGCAATCTCATATATATCGAATTCGTGAATTCCAAGATCGTACATATAATAAGCAGCTCGATTGAGTCTCGAGGGCAGTACAACAAGAACTATGAAGCTACGTGGATAATCGTGGATAGCCAACAAAACCAGCTCACTTCACAAAAAGAGCCAAGGAAATTGAATTTGAACTAGTGAGAATAGACTAGGTGACGATACGGGCAGCAAACGGGCAGAGCTGTTGGAGGGTTCGTCTCGGTCCATTGACTTGTCTCAAAGTCATCCCGAGTCAGACACTTTTTCTCACAAGCCAATTATTTATTTAAAAATAAAACGAGTCAAATCATAGGCTTGTAGACTATTTGATCAGCCCATGAAGCACATGAGTCGATCTCATGTATTTAAGGGTCAAGTCGGCTTGATTTGATCCATTGCCACCCCTAGGTGAGGACTACTTGAAATGACATTGAAGTATCCCAAAACTTGTTCAAGACTTTCAAATGGTCTCTTGGCCTTCGAACATTGTTTTTGCCTCTTGGACAGAACATGCCTTTTTTAGGTCCCTATAAGAAGAATAATGCTACTTTGTCAGAAAAATCTGAACAGATGCAGTGACGGAGATGACGTGGCGGGAGGTGATTGGATGTGAAAGCTGATTGTTTTTATAACAGTCCAATGATAAAATGTCATGTGATATTATATCTATCATTATGTCAAATTTTCTGTTGAATAAGTCCCTCATTGCCCACCAAACTTTAATTTCTTTCAAAACAATATAATACTGCATGCAATTCACTTGTAACTTGTTCGGTTGGACAATTCCTACATAGTAAGGGTGGAAAAATTTCGAGTTAGACCAACATCGACTATGTAGGGAACAATTAGGATGTGTATCTAGTATTAAGATCAATCACGATACATGTACACTTTATTTCACAGTTTGGTTTATGTTCTACCATGCGACATGTTCTATACCATTGATTTTGAAGACATGTATCACATCATTGCACAAACTCCCTCTACAGAGGAAGGAATCTCATTGAGGACGTACATCAAGTGTGTATCTAGCATAATTCTATTAAGATTTTGAGTTCTATCTTAAAATGTCAACCTTATTAAAAAAAGTAACTCAAATCCATATATGTTGGTTTATATTTTTATCTTTATTCGATGTGGGATGTATCCCTTAACATGCTCTTGAAAGAGGTGGCTCGTTGGAGCAAATCATTCTTGAAATTCGTGTGCTCATTTTTAATTCTTATTCAGATCGAATCTCTCATTGAAATTCAATAGACTATGATTTATATTAAGACTTGAAGTTTTATTTTAAAAAATCAAACTTATTAAAAGAAGTAACTCAAGTCTTTTTATGTTGATTTATATTTTCATCTTTGTTCGATGTCAAATATATCCATTTAACACCCCGACCATTTCATAAGCTAAGCCTGGCACGTCGAGCCTACGTGTCTTTGTTCTAATTTTGTTTAAAAAATGATTTTCTAGGATATTTTTGTTTCCTCCATGAACGGAACTTTCCTGTGCCATTCTTGATCCTTTTATTGAGCCTGTTTGACTATAGTTATTTGAGAAAAACAATTTTTTATACAAAATATTTTATTGTATAAATGTATAATTTAAAAAAAAAGTTTTCAAATAATAATGATCAAAAAATATCAAACGTTTCAGAAGAATTAGTCAATGGCAGTGGTAGGTGGAAGTGAGCCATCAAATATTAATAATGAAATGAAGAAGTAGACTGGTCATTTATTAACCATTAATAAACTCTCCTATTTTTCTGAGTTGAACAGTATGCATTGCGTAGTGTAACTAGAGTTTCACTTAGACACGCTTCTGCGCATTTGGTGACACCTGCTTCTTACTTGTCTACAGTTTCTTCATCAACTGTCTACACTCGAAATACCTTATTCCTACACGTACGCCTGAGTCAGTGTGTCCTGTAGTTATCAGACGACCTCGTTTAAAAATTGAATTCGCACGTGAAATTTTTGAAAAAAAGATAAATTTAAATAATTATATGCGGTCTACGTCTCACAAAGTATTTCAATGTCGAATTCGTTGAAATAGGGACAGGCAGTCTGTAAACTTTATCGAGAATCCAGCACCAACTTTGTTCCTAGATGAATGTATATAATTCAATTTAAGTTTTATCAAATCTTCATCACTCATTTATAAAAATTATACACGTTTCATGCTTTTTCACCTAAAGTAAATCAAGACATGAATTGATTCGATGTTAAGCCAATCAAATCAAGACATGCTGTAAGCTTTGTAAGAATCTTGGAACCGACTCTATGTTTCATATTCTTTTTCCTTTCGGTCGCATGCGTGCTCCTAAACTTACCACGTTTTCAATGACTCACAAATCCGTGTAAGATTCAATGTATATGTTCCCACTATAATACAACGCATGCAATTCCCAAAAAATGAGGAAATGGAAGGAACGATAATTTCGGAAGATGAAAAGTGGGAAAATTCATTTGTTAAAGTCAATTATTTTCTGTACCATAGAATAATTCATTGCATATATAGGCAACTTGTCCATTTATTAAATTCCCACCATGTTCATGTCTCTGTTTACCAGAAATGGCTATTCAAACTTCACAGACAAAGAGAAGGCCTCGGGTGAGAAACCCTATTGCCTATAGAGTTGATAGTGTATGCTACGAAAAATGGTCTTGTTATAAATGCACATTCCTGCAACATCAAAATACAAAGATTAAGCATTCGTTTGATTCTCCTTCTTTTTTTCAAAATATATTTTTTCTCTCTTCTTTTCAATTACACATTCTGCTATAAAATAATATTACACACAAACAGAAAAAAAATTTCATTTTTAACCACACATTCTCCATTAATATACTATTTCAAAATGCATTCTGCATTAAAAAATAAAAAATTGTAGCTCAAACAAGCCTTAAATTTGGAATCTTTCAGTTCATAGTTAGATCTACAATATATTATGTGACCGTCGTACCCTCCTCGTAAATTGTTGTTCAGAGATCACGTCTATCTATAAACCTCTTTAACTACGTGGAAATATGTCTCGACCATTAAATTGTCCTTACCTTAGTTCATCTTCGAACGGCGTTGTCTTTGTTTCATTTTATCCACTGTCCACAAGAATTTTACGAACGAACCATAGAGCATAGCATGTCTAATCATAGTTTCGTAGAATTGGCCTACGGTGAGATGAATGCAAGCAGAAAATTTAGAACCCTAAATTAAGCCCCATTGCCTACGATCGATGATCGTCGCTAGAGACAACATTGTAGCTTCTAACAAAGTACGTATATGTAAGAAATTAAAAACAACACCTCCAAAAGAAGTCATATTAGGGTTTGTAATTATGTATATATGATGCTGATTCTTTTGGACAAAAAAAGGGTAAAACAAGAAACAGCGATTAAGAGCATCACATTCCAATAATGGAGGCTTTCATTTCATCTACAATGTCTAGTAATAAGTCAGTCAGGAAAAATAAAAAAGTGATTATTTTACTCTTCCTTTCTCACAGTTGAGGGCACAATATCTTGAAGAAGCCCATAATCTGTTATAAAGGCAGAAGGTGGGGTGCAAAAGCGCTTCTGGTGCGCAATTGCAGCACGGTTAATATTCGTAGAACCCATAAAACCAAAATTCAGTGGTGTAGAATAGTTGCAATAGACTTGATCAGCTCCAGCGGCTGATAAACTCATTTGCAGCGGCGACGGTATAGATGTGGCGGTAGATGCGCCGGTGGAGAATCCCGAGCACGGTGTCAGTGCAGCAACAGTGTTTGCTCGAGACATTAGCGGACTTGGATGAGTGTGTTGGCCTTCATATGTAGTCATAACTATGGTTGGATCACTCAAAGATCGCTCTATTCTTTTCTTCACACTACATGAAGCAGTAGTGCACCTATAATAGCTCCTGAAATAATTCAAACCATAAAATAGAAGAGAAATTGAACGTAAGTACTTGATCGTAATAAACAATAAAACGAAGTTCTAATGTACTGGGATACTTTAGCAGATGAATAATTATTATTGTACATAAAGAGGTGGGACTAAAATTTAGTGCTTTAATTTCTCAGTTTACAGTTTACCTAGGGAAAGGACTGTTTTTTACAGCTTTTTGGCCGTACTTTCTCCATCTGTAGCCATCTTCCAGATGATCGACTTCGCTCTTTGTCATGAAAGCATATCTTGGCTCTCTCTGCCTCTTCTGGCTCGTTTTAACGGGTTTCAACCTGTTCTCGTGAGCGTAAAATAGCAAATAAGTAATTTCTGTGATTAAGTAATAATTTTACTAACTTCTACAGGTCAAAGAAAATATATTCAAAACACGCCACATGTCTTTTAGATTTGTCCATAAATATCATAATAATAAATAAAGACAGATGAGTTACTGTTTCTGAGTCTTCTGCTTCTGTTCTCCCTCTTCATCATCTTCTTCGTCTACAACTTCTTTAGTCTGTTCATCATTTTGTCCATCACCACCACTAGATTCTGAAGAAATAGAGGAAAAATTCGGTGTTGCAGGTGTATTCAACACCTCTGATGATTCTTGATCAATCATAGAGTTCTGATTCTGATTTGGGAGCACTTGTAACATATCAAGAACTGAAGGGCCATAATCTGGAACCCCTAGCAACTCCATGAACCCTAATGACCCATTTTGGCCATCAACAGTGTAATCCTCCAAACCTGTGAGTGAATTATTACCACTCACCAGATAATGATCCGAAAATGATGAAGACGGGTTCGGATCCTCCATCTTTACACTCCTTTTACCCTCCTCCATCTATCTATGTATTTATATGAAAAATGCCAAAACTTTCATGAAATAAAGTGATCTCTCCCTTTATCTTGTCCTCTTTAGAGAGAGAAACTGAAGAAAAAGAAAAGGGGTTTGGAGAGAGAGGGAGCAAGTGTGAAAATGCGAGAAGAAAGACAGTGCCGTGTTGCAAATGAATCATACGTTTTATTTTGGGGCAGACATTTTTTCCTGTGAAATCTTGGGCAGAAAGCTTGACTTGATATTGCCGGTCAGGGTTGTACGGAACAAAACAAAACAACGGGCTAGTTGCCATAGGAATCAACGCATTCATACATTAGTTTTGACCGGTGTAACCGGTTATAGTGTGAGCACGATGAGCTGACACGTAACGCGGAGGTTTCGGCTTCTCTTTATCTATTTCCCCTGCATGTGAAGTGTATCCTTCGAAAGATATCTCCTTTTGCATTATTTTAATTTTTGGGTAATATTTTAAAAATCGATCCAACTATCAAAGAGTCAAAAGAAAATTTTAAGTCATTGTTTGGTCCCCATTTTGGAGAATTTATAAATTTTGGAATAGTGATTGACGGGAGAATGTGTGACTGAAAAATAATGAAAAATTCTAAACTTATGTGTAATATTGTTTTATTTGAAGTTAAAATTAAAAAAGAGAAAAAATTTAAAATTTTTAATGGGAGCCAAACAAGGCTAAATAGATAAAAACATAAACTTTTGGCATAAACTAATCAATCTCGAGACGAAGAGTATAATTGTAGACTTGTCACTTTTAGGGCCTGTTTGGTACGGCTCAAAATCCAATTAAAATAAAAAATATAACCGTTATTGGGTCTCACTCATCTAATAAAAGTCAACAATAACGACTAATTTTTCAATTTTAATCTCTACCAAACACCCTCTTAAAATGGTCTTAAATTTTGTACTTTTATCTATATGTAAAAATTTTGATTTTCAGGCCCTGTTTGGGAGGAATTAAATTTTTCTACAGTAAATCAATTCTCATTTTCAACCACACATTATTCAATAAAATAATATTTTCCATCACATCAATAATTTTTTCTTCTTTTTCAACCACACATTTCCCATCATATCACTATTCAAAATCAATTCTTCCCCCAAAAATCTCTCCCAAACAAGCTCTCAATTGAATTGATCGATTCGATTCTGTCTGATAATAATTAATGAATTTTACAAATTTTTATTTTTAAATGGAAAAATTGAATTCATACCTTCCTAGAATATCTTATTCTAATACAACTTTTGTTTGATTTTGTTAAAAATTAGATTTTAGCTAATTTTGATAGATACTGATGAAATACGTGATTGAAAAATTGATACAAATTTGTAAGTTTGCTTGCGTTCTAAGCTTGTCAGGGTCATAAACAATATAGCTAATAATTAACAAAAATGTTTAGAGACGAACCTTAATCGAGTGTGAATGGTGAGATGTTAATTTTATTGTAATCAAAATCCTACCAAAAGATTGCAGCCATTATTTTCTAATGATGAATTATTACTAATTAATTAATTCCGTGGAGCAGATTGGGCCACAATACACGGCCCCGGTCGCCATCAGCCCGTAAATCAATGGGTTAACCGTTGGGACAGGCACATGTGTTGGGCCCATTCGTTGGTCCCACCTGTTACATCCAATGGCTGTAAATTATCCGATGACGCCTCAACCACGTGGCCATTGATTACGCGCTCTCTGAATATTCTGGTGGAGCTTGCTTGCATTGTACGCTTCTCAGTAATCTCGACACGTGCAATTTGTTTGTTCCCATTTTACTGTGATGAAATAATTGTACCATGGATCCTAACCTAGTGCCTAAGTAGCAATTTGATCCTTGACATTTTATTATAGTTTTACAGGTGGTAATCGGTAAGGGTAGGCAAAAATATCGCAAACGGACCAAATTAAATCGAGTCGGGTCGGTTTGAACTAAAAAATCGATTAAATTTAACCATTAAAAAGTTGGATCGGATTGGTTATGCTTTAAGCAACCAACCCTGTTAATTAATCGACCCAACCAACTAATATATTTTTTTGTTTTTTCAATTTATAATTCGTATTTTAAATTTTTAATATAATTATTTCTCAAATAATTTGTTTGCCGTCTTCTTTTTTGTACCATAATTCTAAATTTCTAAAGAAAAGAAAAGCAAGGAAAAGAATTGTTTATTGTAAACTCCAAATTTAGATTATAAACTTACTTTTCAATTTGATGTAATTGTGGCAACTATCGAATATATATGATGATTTTGGGAAAGTCGACTATTTACCACTTACATTACATATATTAATACATACTACGCAAGCAAAAAACTAATTATATATAGGCAAAGAAAAAAATGTTTAACCCAAAATAAGTTGGCAAAATTTTCAACTCAGACAAATGCTCAAATCGATTTGATTTGGTTTGGTTTGGTTCGATTTCAACATTTGAATTAGATATGTTGGGGTTGGAATTTACCCAATCCGACCAAGTCGGTTTCGATTTTGGTTTCGGTTTTAGGTTGAGCTCAAACCCATCCCAATTCGAACCATCCCCAAGCCTAATAATCAGTAACGAAAAATGCCCAAAATTCTGTTAAACTGTTACACGATTCTCGCACGTCTAAGAACACCTCAGATAAACTATTTATAAAAGTATATTAAATAATAGAGGACATCTTTAAATTTAAAGTAAAATATTTTATACATTCCACTAATATTCTCCATTTTGAATAATTTAAAAAGCAGTGCATTAAAATATACAACTTATTAAATGCAATCATTATAAAATAAGAATAGAGAGCGTAATCTGGAATAGTATTTTGATGAAGAATGTGTAGTTGAAAAAGAATGAAAAGTTATTGATGTGATGAAAAATATTATTTTAATGAAGAATGTGTGGTTGAAAATGAGTAGAAAAATGAAAATGAAAATTTTAATGTAGCTCAAACAAGGGCTCATTCAAACTCATTCTCTATTTTTAAAATAAACAATCTCTTGATGTTTATTTTTATGCATTGAACCTCTAAAATAAGGGCCTGTTTGGTATGAATTTTGATTTTCTACAGTAAATCAATTCTTATTTTCAACCACACATTTCCCATCATATCACTATTCAAAAATCAATTCTTCCCCCAAAAATCCCTACCAAACAGGCTCTATAACACATTGTATTTTGTGCCTGCTTTAAAACCTTTCTTTTGTAGTAAAACAATGTTTTTTTATACAGTAATTGTGGCTCATTTGGTTCCTTTTTCAATCTTATAACATTAGTGTACAAGTTGTACAAAAATTTTAAATAATATAATACTGTTGGAAAAAGTTAAAGAAAGGCTGTCAAGCACAAGCTTAGAGAGTCCTCTTGAAAATGTTCTAATTTTATATAGTGAGAGATCAGAATCTATTAGTTTTACGTCAAACGTGTTTTTATGATATTCACTCGACAATTTATAAAAATTTATTTTGGATGTAAGGAAAAATATATAGTGGGAAAAATATTTTCCGCAGCCCACGATGTATTCATTTTACGAGTCCATACATAGATAATATATTACACCCCGAATCGGAGAAAGCCCATGTAAGCGCACGAGTGACAACAAAGGCCACATGATGTTTTAGCATAAAGATGCGTGTCAAATCCCCACGTCCATGCGCCACGATAGGTACAAGTCTGACAATTGTTCCTTCATCCTCGCCATTATTATCTCTGTCTAGTCTTCACACGACGTCACTAAACGGACGAAGTCTTTTCAGCTGAGCTCCTTTGGCTAAGCATGCATTCGAATTTATACCCATGTAGCCAAGAAAATTTTTAATAAGAAAACCATCTTTTCTAGTCCTAGAAATCGATACGAAATTCTTGGAGATCAAGAAGAATCTTTGTGATCAGTCTCTCTGGGATAAATACTCGATGAAAGAAACATACCATAACTAAACGATGACTCGTGTGAATCAACGAGAACATGACATGTGGATTAGGGGGGCTATTTACCTAATGTTTTGCTTTACAATAATCGTCTTTCTATAAATACAAGCACACTGATAAAGTAAAGTATATATTTTTTTCTTCTCAATACTTTGCCAAAGTTCTCTTCCATATCCAATTTCCCATATACATTGTAGGGATAGTTGACTTTAGAGTTAAAATATCAATGATCATCGACCCCTTTTCTTGGCTTGATGATCTTGAATCTTGATGTTGACGATTTTATCCAAATGTCCAGATAACTTAAAGGTTGACAAACATGTGATGGAGATTTATAGACAACAAGGTCCTAACGATTTTGGAGATCAACATATATATTGCACAAGATAATAATGCTCTCAAGTGACATTTCATCATTGATTGGTGAAAAAAATAGTTTTCTCCATTAGCTAATGATGAAATGCCAAATGGTCATTATCTATACATGTAGAATAATTCAAGGATTATTATGCTATACAACAAATATGAGTAATGCTATTCCGTTTTACTAGTGTTTAGCACTAGTCTTATGACGATCTTTATTGGACAATGTGATGATGACTCCACTGTCACATAGATTGGTGATAAGCACAAGTCAAAATATATATCTAATAATTTGAATAATGTTATATGTACATCAACCATGACAACTTGAATGACATTTCACTCTGTGTGGGAGAAATTCGTGCAGTGATATAATAGATGAATTCAAAACAAAAAGTATAGATGTTGTCATGTAAAAAAGTGTAAATAAATGTGTAAGGAAGAGTATAAGAGCTTGTTTGGTAGGGATTTTTGGGGTAAGAATTGATTTTTGAATAGTGATATGATGGGAAATATGTAGTTGAAAAAGAAGAAGAAATTATTGATGTGATGAAATATTATTTTATTGAAAAATATGTGGTTGAAAATGAGAATTGATTTGAGAATGAATTCTCAAATCACTACCAAACACCCCCTAAATGCAGCAAGGTTAAACTAATTTAGCAACGGTGACATGGCATCTACTTAGCAAGTCTGCAAATTTGGACTGCACCTTCATGCTGATTGTTCATCCTTGAAGACACTCTTGTTTAGGGTGTGTTCGATGGATATTATTGATAAAATAATGTATTTTAAATAGTGATATGATGAGAAATATTTGATTAAAAAGTAAGGAAATTGATTGACATTTCACTCTGTGTGGGGGAAATTCGTGCAGTAACGTAATGGATGAATTCAAAACAAAGAGTATAGATATTGTCATGTAAAAAAGTGTAAATAAAGGTGTAAAGAAGAGTATACATATAGCAAGGTTAAACTAATTTAGCAACGGTGACATGACATCTACTTTGCAAGTCTGCATATTTGGATTGCACCATCATGCCGATTGTTCATCCTTGAAGACACTCTCGTTTAGGGTGTGTTTGATGGATATTATTGAGAAAATAATGTATTTTAAATAGTGATATGATGGGAAATATGTAGTTAAAAAATAAGGAAAATTGTTGATGTGATAAAAAATGTGTGATTGAAAATGAGTTATAAAATAATGTATTTTGAAAGAATGCGTGTCAAACAGGACTTAACAAAGTTTTAATCGGTAAATGATTATAATGTTAAATGTAGAACTTATTTGCTCATTTATAAAGATTGATGACCATTTTGCTATTTAGGTGATTGCTTGACAACCAATGCTGCAGTTTTCCGTATTGTATTCAACTTTTTCTCTTTCCACTATTTTCATATTCTGAAGTTAGTGGGTGCAATTAAAATATCTTTAAATAATTTAATGAGGGTATTTGACTGTTTGACCATACTGCTTCTTGGATACGTTTGTTTAAGTATTTTTTTGTAGTAGAAAAGAGACAAAAATCAAAATTAAAGTTGTTTTGTCCGGCAGCGAAAAGTCACCATCTATAGTTCTGTGTTAGAAGCCTTAATTGGTTTTATTATCTTGTTAGATTGTTATCCACTAATCTCTTCATTATTAAAGATAAGACCATGCCCTGTTTGGCGGGGATTAAAATTAATTTTTTAATAAATTTTGATAAAATTTATTTAAATGTGTAATTAAAAAATTGTGAGATCCATAAAATATATGATTAATATTGATTATCTGACTTTAATCTATATTAAAATCTGATTTAAATCAATACCAAACAGTATTTATATAAATGTAGTAAGAAAGTGACATGAAAGAAAATAAAATTTCCTATTTGGTTAACAAGATTGAAAATAATACTAAAATTGTTACAATAGTATTAAAGGCAATTATCACAATTATATATCTTATCTCATCTTTACTTTTTTATCTTTTGTAAGACATTACTGACCGCCAATCTCAAAGATATTGAGATTTAAGTAGATTTTTGCCTTCGAATTCAAAATGAAGCTAATCATGTGATAATTTTATATCTTACCTCTTCGAGTTGCTTTGTTTGGTACTATCAATTTTATATAGCTAGTTGTTCCCCACACAACCGTCTTAATAAGAATATATTTAATATTCCCATCAAGGATTGAAATGATATGTCCCTCTTCCTTACAGTACTTTATTTGGTATAGAACGGCCTTGTGTCATCTTAATTGGGATATCATTACCATAATCACAGAACCGACGTCCCTTTTTTATTACTTTATTCGAGATAAAACGATATACATATGGAATTTACATGTACTCGTAAATCGACCTTACGGTCCGACGATGAGGGTGGTTAGCAGTTGGCACATTGTATCACTCATTTTTTTCATGATGGGGTTTGATAAAGGTAAGATATGTTCATGATGAATAAGCTATCAACTTTGTAGAAGATTAGAATTTTAGTAATTTGGTAAAGTTGTATAATCCACATATTAATTTAGTGGAATTTTATAGATTATTTTTTTATTTTTGTCCTAAGTAGCAACAGTGTACCCTTAATTAAAGGCTGGTTGTAAGCTTGAGATTCTTGTAGCCGTTCACCCGTGACCTTTTTAAATTGCTATATATTACATCCAACGCCACCGCGAGTCATTGTTAATAAAAATTACTCACTCATTACTTTTGAAGCTTATCTCTTTGCAATCAAAATCTTCTAACATACTAATTATTATTTTTATTTTTTTATATGCATATAGAAATGATCTATTAAATATCAGTATTTAATTCACTTTGAGTACCGATTAAATGAAATATTAAGGGGGTGTTCTCTATGTATTTCAATTTGTGTTTTGAGCTTTAAATTCATTTTGGATTTTGTGTTTTCAGTGTTCATTTTGAGATTGTTAAAAATCTGTTCTTTTTGGCATTTTGAAAAATTGTTTTGAAAACAACCAAAACGCGTTTTGAAAATGTTGGCTTGATTATAACCGAAAACACTCAAAACGAGAAATTTGTCGTTTTGGGTTTTCTTTGTAAAATTTTAACTTATTTTCAAAAACGCGTTTTCACTATTTTGAAAAATCGAAAACAGAAAACGATTTGAAAATGGTAAAGAGAACAAATTCTAATTTATTTGTGGATTATAAATTTAATTCAATTATAGATGCACATTATAAACTTATTAAGCTAAGCACCTTAAATTTTTCTTGCATTGAATTGATGTGTTGTGTTGTTGATGTTTAGTAGATTATTTTTGTAATAATATGAGAAAAATCGATTAGTATCTATATTCATAATCCTTATTCTCACTACTAACAAAAACAAGCCAAAAGAACCATTAAAAGTTTGCATAAAGAAGCAAAAATTACCTTCTATGTTGAATTTAAAAAAATAAAATAACGGGGTGTCTTTAACTTAGGTTTTAATGAATTTTTTTAAAAAATCGAATTCTAATGAATTTCATGAACTTGAATAGATTTTCATTCTCATTAAAAATGGTTAAATTTAAAAAGAGTTTGTTGTGTGTATTTTTAAATTTGAAATACATCCAAAAATTTTGAAATCCCTTGAAATTCTTATAAATCAACGAGTTATTGAATATACCTAAATTTTAAAAGATTTCATTAAAATCCATCCCAATTGGAAATTTTCATAATTCATTAAAATTTCAGTCGAGGACATTCATATAGAATATAATTTTATTAAGATAACAATTGTATTTTTATTCATATATTTTCTATTTATCGAACTCACTTTCTTTAAAAGTTAAATATATTATATGTGAATTCTTTATAAAAGGAAAGACAAACATTAGTATAATAATCAAGCTACTTAATTTAAAAATTTAACATATAAATTAATTAATATTTTAACATATAAATATAATTAAGTTTATTTATTGTTCGAGCATATGATTTTTGATCGAGGGTCAAAAATAACTATCATTGCAATTTTGAGAAAAAAACATTTGAAAAATAATTTATTTACATAATTATGAAATCATGGAAACGTAAAAAAGCAAGCGCCGTTGTGGGAAAAACAAGCCCATCCTGTTGTGTTGCATTCATATGGATCCCTTTTTTTGTGTGCATCAGTCGTTTTCGAAATCTTCTTATGTATTTTGTGCCGACACCTTTTTAAAACTTGGAAGGGGATATATTTGGGCCCAAGACTCGACCCAATTGCCGGTCCATTTCATGAACTATGAATATGGGCATTGGATAATCAATTCGTCTATTTAATCATTATTAGTCTGGGCAAGTGCATTTTAGCCATGTCAAGATTCCCCACTGATTTTGGTAAGATAACACCTATTATATTCAACTAATTAGCATTGCTTCTTTGATCATTAACGAAAGTCTTTTCGAAGGTTCGTTAGGATGTCAATTTGAGTTTGTTGGCGTCCAATATGAGAATAGGAGCCTTTTTTTTATATCCAAATTAAGCAGGGCAACACGGAAGGCCGGTCCAATGGCCCATCCACACAGGCCGGACCATGAGAGATGTCATATGGTAAAATCTCCTCGTGACATGAATGAAAAGGTGTTCTCCGAACAGATGCGTATCTGAAAGCCAATCGAAAGAAATTCGTGATGACCTAAATTACAAGCCTATATATTATTAGGTAATATGATGGCCCCCTATCATCGAACTTTTCAGTCAATCAAATATCTCAAAAAGGACGGGAACACACATACTTAAGTCGGACACTATAACTTAACATGACTAGGATGACGAGCTCCACTTTGGTTGCTTATAAGAGGGCAAAAGCCAACGAATGGATTGAACTGTCATGAAATTTCTCAATACTGTTTAATAATAAAAATCAAGCAAATTACATTTCTATTGCATCAAATTCCAACAAATGATATACAGTTATTCATTAAATTTGTCATAAGTTGATTTAGAGGTGACACGTCTAGTCATAAAAAGAGTATATAACATTTGTCTAGATCTTTAAACAATGAAAACCACACTAACATCTTTAGGATGATCGGCATTTGAATCTCTAATTTGGACAATTCTCTATTTGGATCCAATTTCAGTAATAAATGTACACAAACTTTCCTTCGGGGAGTATGTTGTTTCACCAACACTAAGCAAACATTCTTTTCATAAATTGGATCGAAAAAGGAGAACATGAGCCTAGGATAAAAGTGGTCCGCTCTCACTCGATTTTTTGGCTTCATGAATATAATCTTAATAATTATTAAGTGGGTGTGGTAGGGATTTTTTGAGGGAAGAATTGATTTTGAATAGTGATATGATGGGAAATGTGTGGTTGAAAAAGAAGATAAGATTATTGATGTGATAGAAAATATTATTTTATTGAAGAATGTGTGGTTGAAAATGAGAATTGATTTACTGTTGAAAATGAGAATTTTTACCAAACATAGCCTAAATGTGCACATTAATCAATATTAGTTACATACTACAAATTATTACGGATACTCATCCAAATAAAATTGAATTCAAAACTAGATTTAATTTATGAGCACCTAGTCATGCATGACGGGCGAGTCAACTTAATTGTATATGCACAACATTTAAATGCCAATTAAATTAGATGACAAATAAAGCATATAAAATAACTATCTATTTACGGTCGATACAAAAATTATTAAAATATCAAATTGAGCCTAGCCAATCCTTTTATTAGTAATACTACATAGAGACAATATTAATTAGGAAAATTACATCAAATTCTACATTTTAAATTTCAATTTTAGCATTAAGGAATTAATAAATTTTAATCAAAATACATGTGTAGCACATCCCACCAACACCTTCAAAAAGGGACTGAAAAATCATTCCCTCTAAAAACGCCGCCGCCACCACCAACAACCCTTCTCACCTCTTCTCCCTCTTCGGCACTAACAACCTCACCCTGAGACTTGTGTTGCACGATTGTCCACTTCTCCAATCCAATCTCCACCATCGCTGGAGGTAGCAACACCGCCGGCTAAGTCTTCTCCACCACTCACCTCCAAATTTGTATCGAGTTAGTTTACCCTAGCCAACTATTTCAACCCAATCTCCACCATCGCTACCAAACCTCCTTACCTCTTTTCCTAGGGACGGATCTAGGACCGGACTACAAGTTTGACTAATACGTAGAAAAAAATTAATTTACACATTAAAAAAATTACAATATTTTTTTTACACTACCAAAAAGGGGGGCCAAGGACTGTAGCTCGGCCCAGTCCCCCCTAAATCTATCTCTGTCTTCTCCCTCTTCGATGCCAAAGCCTACCATGAGATTGGTGTTGCATAATTGTCGGCTATTGCAATCTAATCTCCACCATTCCCTAAGGCGGCAACGCCACCAAATCGAGCCTGCCGTTATAGTTGGCAATGACATTCACCTCCAGATTTGGATCCAATCAATTCATTCCCTCCGACTGGTCCATTCTAGTCTCAACCATCTCCATGTCTGCAGGGGACAAGTGCACAAACTGAGTCTTTTCCACCAGCTTCGAGTTGGTGCTGTAGTTGGCGGCGAAGTATAAATTAGAGGTGGACGTGGTTGCATTTGGTTCTAGTTTCAAGAGAATCAAACCGAACTGAACCACGAACCAATATTTTTTTGATAATGGAACAAAATAATTTTTTTAAAGATATTCAGTTCCGATTTGGTTTGGTTCTAATTTCATTATTGATTGAGGAAAAAAGAAAAATAACATTGAGGAAGAAGAATCGAAGATCGAGGCTTCAATTTCAGAAATTCACTTGTCGATGGTAGTTCGAAGATAAAATGTAGGTGGTAGTTGTTAATCTCCATTTGAAAGTCGGTGTAAAAATTAAAAAGGAGAGAAAATGAGAAAAGAATTAATATATAGGTCTCCAAAATGAACTGGGGTCTCCAATTTCCACATTGAGAAATAAGAAATTGAAGGTATAATAGAAAAAAATAGAAAAGTATAATATTTTCTAAATAGAAAATTAAATCAATCAAATATATTTAATTAATAATTTTCAGACAAATACATTTTAGACAATTTATTTTCTTTCTATGCAAATTTCTTGCTCGCAATCAAACGCACCCTTAGGGTTTCAAGCATGGAATTGAAGATTAGATCGAGGAGAAAGATTTCAAGATGAAGATTGGAGTTTGCATTCAAGATTCTATGCGGGATTTTCGACAATTCTTTCTTTTCTTCAAGACTCGACGTGGGAATTTAATTTGTCCGATATTTATATGAAAACTATATAGATAAAAATATATAAACAAAGGTACCTTTCTACTTCTATAATTTTTATATGATGCGATTCTGTTCTCCATCTATGTGCAACATAATTTGGCTTGTTCCTTAATCGTCTTGGGTTAGAATACATATGTACCCAAAATCAAATCGAGATGTGCTAGAGGTACATAATGGGCACTATAATGGTGTCCATCACACCATTATGGTGCCCATTATGTACAAGGAGAATAACCCAAATCAAAATATTAAAGATATCAAAATCCAAACTCTTTACCTTTAGCTACATCCTAACTAATATGAGACAAGCGTTCCTCAAAGAAAATAGGGATAATTAGGTCCACTACCCTCCAAATCTAACAAATTAGAATAATACTCCTAAAACTAATATAAAAGTTTTACCCCGTAATCAATACGCACAAAACCTCCTCCCAAACCCCAAAAACATTAGAAATCCCCAAATCAGAACTTAGGAATCCAATCAAAACTCCCACCACCAGACCTCCATTATCCTTTCCCGCATTCTTCATCTCTCCCTCGCTATCTCATTCGTCTCTATTTTCTAGGGAAGTATTTTGGCATTTTCTGTTTATTTCTCAAAACTTCAAGTGAGGTTGAGGCCGCCACTTCTTGATTTACCCTAGAAGGGATTGATGATGTTGAAGATTTTTCATGGTAATGTTGTTGATGGTTCATCAGTTATATTTTTCGTTAATTGATCATTAATCATCAACAGATTAATTGATTATACAGGCAGTTAGCACGTAGAACTTTAATTCTCTGTCAATTTTATGGCTATATGTATGCACATCTTTGTAGTATTTGCACTTTAGTGGATACCTATGGTTGGATGTCCAATGTTGCTCTTCTAGAATGTACTCTCCAATTTTTTGTTTTCCTTTTTTGGAGTTCAATGGTCTTTATTGATGTGTGCAAGTGTGTCTACTTGTATGCACTTCCGTATTTACCGTGTATTGACCCATGCCGGCAGGTTGTTGCGTTAATTGTCAAAATGCAATTGCACTCTTAGGAGAAAGACATCAATGTTAGTTTTTACATCCGTGGGAATGGGGCTATGCCTTGTCAAATTGAATTTCAGATTTAGATGTAATTCTTTTGATCTTCAGGAGAAAAGACTACGGGTGCAATATCTCTCGGAAAATATGTGTCACTTTTTGAGTGTGTTTGTCACTTTTTTTTAGTGTGTGTGTCACTTTTTTTTAGCTTTGTCACTTTTTGAGTGTGTTTGTCATTTTTTTTTAGCTTTGTCACTTTTTTTGAATTTGTGTCACTTTTTGCATGTGTTTGTCACTTTTTTTTTTTGAGTTTTGTTTTGTCACTTTTTGAGCATGTTTGTCACTTTTTTTGAATGCATAATCAGCATGCAATGGATGAGTCTATTTTGGTATTTGAGTTTGTGTCACTTTTTGAGTGTGTTTGTCACTTTTTTTTAGCCTTGTTACTTTTTTAGTGTGTTTGTCACTTCTTTTGAGCTTTGTCACTTTTTTTGAATTTGTGTCACTTTTTGAGTGTGTTTGTCACTTTTTTTGAGCTTTGTTTTGTGTCACTTTTTTTGAATACATAATCAGCATGCAATGGATGAGTCTATTTTGGTATTTGAGTTTGTATCATTTTTTTTATTGTGTTTGTTACTTTTTTTAAGTTTGTCACTTTTTTAAAAAAGTGACAATTTTTATAAAAAAGTGACATTGTGTCACTTTTTCATTTTACACAGTATTTTTTACTTCCTAAAAACCTTTCACATGATTTTTCAAAAGACCCCTAATTTTAAGGGTATTTTTGTAAGTACCCCAAGAAAATATACATCACAAAAAAAAAAGGAAGACAATAAATCCAACAAATAATATACTGTATTTCCTTGTAATTAAATTAAAGCCAACTTCACACGATAAAACTGAATGGTCACTCAAGTTTCTGCTATTATCTAAGGCAGCTGCATGATTCTTGCATGTAGCTGGAGTTAAAAACCAGCTGCTGCTATTACACCAAATAAATAAATGAATATTATGCAATCAGCCTTTACATATATATGAACAATAATCAATTAGTCACTCATCAGAACCTGAAAATACGTTGACCATAATTTGCATGACTTTAACTCGCATTTGCAAAGCTATTATATAATCTGCCGTCTCTCTGAAAAGCCTGTCCAATCCCATTAATTCACAGTTTGGAATAAGTTTCTTCAGGGTTCTTACCTTCCTTTGAATCTGGTTTCCAGCTGGGCGGACCGGTCTCCGGGACCGATCTAGAAGTGCCCTCTTCTTCATTCTTGATTTTCTGTTCTTGATATGTCCTCTTTTGATGCTACTAACTCGTTGGGAAGACCGTTTTCTCCTGGTCTGGGATTGTTTGAGTAATTTGTTGAGAAATTCAAGGGATTCAAGAAGAGGCTGTTGAGAAACACCCATGATAGAATTATCTTGAAAGACTCTTGCTTGTGCACTTGATGACTCTTCACCAAATTTTGATGTTGGAAGAAAACTCAGTTGTCGATGAGGTATCACAATGAGAGTTTTATACTAGATTTGAGACATGGGTAGGTAGTATTGGGTTGTGTGGGACCTCATTACATTCATCTTTTTGACACGCATCTTTTATAAAATATTTTGGAATAGGCATGTATTTCTATTAAGACTCGATGCTCTATTTTAAAATGTCAACCTTATTAAGAGAAGTATTCCAAACTCTTATATGTTGGTCTGTATTTCGATAATTATTCGATGTGAAAATATGTCTCCGCAAAATAGTGGCTCATTTGAGCAGATTAATATTGAAATTTATGCGCTCGTTTTTTAGTTTTAATCAGATCAAATTACTCATTAAAATTTAATGAGCTTTGATACCATATTAAGATGTGAAATTCTATTTTAAAAGTCAACCTTATTAAAAAGAGTAACCTAAATTCTTATATATTGTTTTAGTAATTATCCGACGTGAGATTTATTCCTCAACAATTTCATTGTTGTTTTAGGTTGTCCTAAAGTTTTACCATATAAAGGATTTTAGGAGGGTTAATTTTTGCGTTTGTAAGAGTCATCAAATCACTTTTTACTTTGAAAATCTACAACAACAACAAACACTATACAAAAAGGTCGATTCAACTACAATTTTTTCCTTGCAGATGGCTAAAATTGGTGAAACACTCTCCGAAAGAACACACTCTTAATGGAAGCACAGATCGAATAAGAATTAGGACTTAACCCGTAACAACTATACATGTTTACGTAGGTCCACGGGGCATATTAATATTAAAGAAAGGTTCCTATGTATAGGGATGAATGAAGTTCTGCATGTTCTCCACATGCATCCACATGGGTAGTTTTCACTAGCTAGCTAGCTAGCCTGCTTCTTCTTCCTCATCAAACCACCAGTCCACCACCTCCATAAACACCCTGGATTATTCCTTCCCACTTACCAAATTCAATGCATACATACTCGTTATACATTATGATGCGAATGGAGAGTTGTTAAGTTTCCTATTTCCAGCTCAATGTGCGTGGCACTCAACACGTATGTCACCTTGCGGGGGTGTTAGAAAGAATATATTATATGTTGATTAGCAGACTTTGATGGATATTTGTCTCAACAATTAGATATTTATGTTTGGATTAGGATGATGACTTTCAGACATTGGCTATCCACATTTTTTTTCCCATAGTACACGAATCTTATATTAATTCTATCCGATGAGCAACTTCTAACAAGATTTAATTAACGTAATCAATAATACATCACTAAGTCTATGTACTATTGTCTCAAAAAATTATTTGGTATGGTTATCGATATTTTATATCACCATATTTCATAGTGAGTGAGGAATCTCATCCAAAGTCAGAAATCGACTATGAATTCCGAGAGTCAAAGAAATTAAAATTAATTCACGTTCGTATTTAGCTTAGTTTCAAGAATACACTTATATATAAATTAATTTATAAATAAATAAGTTTTAACAAATATTTTTTTTTTATTGTAATGATTAAATATAAAGCAAGTTATTTATTTTTATTACAATATCTATTTCATGGTTAAAATTAGTAATTTTTTTCTTATAAGTACGAATAAGTATTAAATGAAAATATATGTCGAAATAAAAAATCATTACTTTTAAACTTATCAAAACATGTTATGTCTCTAACTATTAAAATTTGTTTTTAGATATGATTAATAAAATTATCTATAATAAAATTTACTCAATAATTATAAGTAATTTCAATCAAACATGCTTTAAATAAAATACCTAATTTGACAATAAAAATATTTGCAGTTTATGAATGTCATGAAAATAGTATTTAATATTGTAGCGTCTTTAATAACATTTGATAATTGAGCATTGGGCTTGGATTGGTTAGAGCTGGATTAAGACAAACATTTGGGCCAAAATTATACATTTTCTTCTGTGGAAATTGCATGAAACCAGGTCTTTTCTATCAGGTTTTAAAAAATCAGTTTTTCACTTTTTTTTTTCAGTTATCAGGTTTTTTTTTTATTAGACAATTAATATTTTAATTAAACAGTTAATATTTTAATTATCAATTACGCGCGTATCCCGTTAAAGGTGGGGTTCAAATGGTGAAAAACTTAACTTCCCATATTTTCAAACTTCCCATATTTTCAAATCCCTAATTTCTCTCGACCACCATCCCATCTCCCCATTCTTGGCTCCCTCTCTCAACCGGCATCTTCCCCGTTTGTGACAGCTTGTAGTATTATTTTTCTACAGGTCACATGTGATATTATGGTTGGAGTGTGAAGGTCACAGGAATACTAGCAGTTACATAATATTGCATGAAGTCACAGAATCGGTTTATTGAAGTCACAGACCACTATATTCGTTTCACAGGGTCACAGATTATAGCAGACTGTTAACATAAGCTTTGCTGGAGGTCACAGTTGGATTGTATATATAAGAAACTTCCAACATGCAATAATTTGAACAAGTATTGCTCATTTCAATTATTTTCAAATCACATTAAAATGTTGGATGGCTACAACGTGTTAAACAAAAGATAATGAATTTGTGAAATTGTAATGAATATGGTGCAAATGTCATCGACTGATTTGCTTGTTCTGAATCTTTGTCCCTTCTTGACTGTGGCTCAATGGAACCAAGTTAGTACATCTCCTTCGATTGTGACCATGTCCCCTACAGCGACCACATTTCACAATCTGTTTCCCTTCACTTGCTGATCTTTTCCTCTTTTCGATCAGGGTAACATCAATGTGTAATGAATATCTAGAAGTGGTCACGATCTATAACCTTTAGTGTAATGTATGATAGCACATTACGTCACTTCTTATTCTTACCACGGCAATATATTATTCAGTAGATACTGTATTGTGACCACGACCTTTGTAGGATCCAAACTGAACTCTTTCATTACAGTATCCACAAGCTTCGCATATGTGCAATTCCGAGCTAGCAAAACCACTGATATCTGGGATCCATTCAGCAAACATACGTGGACATCCATTAATGCAAAATGAAATGCATGTTGTACGTATTTAAATTGATTCATGCAGTCATGATAGGAGACCACATAGGGTCATAAATTCAGGCAGGTCACAGATAACAGTAATAACTCAAATTGATTCCATATAGGGCATATATGTGTTTGGGTCACAGGTAGTAGAACATGCAGGTCACATACAGATTTCGGGACACAGATAGTAGAGCATGCAGGTCACAGAATTAAATCGAAATTAAATGCAGGCCACATAGGTCTTTCGGGTCACAGGTAGTAGAACATGCAGGTCACATACAGAATTCGGGACACAGATAGTATAACTTGCAGGTCACAAAATTCAATCGAAATTAAATGCAGG
Source organism: Fraxinus americana (assembly GCA_035079005.1). Lineage (NCBI taxonomy): Eukaryota > Viridiplantae > Streptophyta > Magnoliopsida > Lamiales > Oleaceae > Fraxinus > Fraxinus americana. The sequence goes on along the minus strand of CM068710.1, from coordinate 30,938,394 downwards.
CCACATAGGTCTTTCGGGTCACAGGTAGTAGAACATGCAGGTCACATACAGAATTCGGGACACAGATAGTATAACATGCATGTCACAGAATTCAATTGTAGGAAGACAGTATTATTAATCGAAATTAAATGCAGGCGACATAGGTGTTCCGGGTCACAGGTTTTTTGAACGTGCAGAATTCAGAATAGAGGCAACAGAAGTTGCATTGAATTCATGCACGTCGCAGATGTCAAATGCAGGAAGCCACAGATTTCGAAAATATCATCAATTGGACCTTCCACGCAGCAGTGACCTGCCAATTGGATTTTCGCAGCGAGAGATTCGAATGTCGATTACGATCTGTGACCGAATTTCCACCGTTGGAGCTCCGTTACCGGCGAGGATTAGTTCTCTTTCGGCCGATTTCTCCTTTAATCTCCTGTCAAATTTGGTCCGAGGATGAAGCAGAAAGAGAGTAAATATGGAGATGATCTGTTATATTAGGAAGCAGAATCTTAACTGTATCAGTAAATTAAGGACCGAATAATATTAGATTTGTATTTAAATATATTTAATGAAATCGACCGAAAACCTGATTTTTGAAAGATTAAACGTTGGGGCCTGATTCGTGATTTGGTGAAAGTAAACACCTGACCCATAAATTTTGACCTGCCTGAATTTATGACCCTATGTGGTCTCCTATCTGTGACCTGCATGAATCAATTTAAATACAGACAACATGCATTTCATTTTGCAGATTAATGGATGTCCACGTATGTTTGCTGAATGGATCCCAGATATCAGTGGTTTTGCTAGCTCGGAATTGCACATATGCGAAGCTTGTGGATACTGTAATGAAAGAGTTCAGTTTGGATCCTACAAAGGTCGTGGTCACAATACAGTATCTACTGAATAATATATTGCCGGCAGTAAGAATAAGAAGTGACAGTAATGTGCTATCATACATTACACTAAAGGTTATAGATCGTGACCCATCTAGATATTCATTACACATTGATGTTACCCTGATCGAAAAGAGGAAAAGATCAGCAAGTGAAGGGAAACAGATTGTGAAATGTGGTCGCTGTAGGGGACATGGTCACAATCGAAGGAGATGTACTAACTTGGTTCCATTGAGCCACAGTCAAGAAGGGACAAAGATTCGTAACAAGCAAATCGATCGATGACATTTGCACCATATTCATTACAATTTCACAAATTCATTATCTTTTGTTTAACACGTTGTAGCCATCCAACATTTTAATGTGATTTGAAAATAATTGAAATGAGCAATACTTGTTCAAATTATTGCGTGTTGGAAGTTTCTTATATATACAATCCAACTGTGACCTCCAGCAAAGCTTATGTTAACAGTCTGCTATAATCTGTGACCCTGTGAAACGAATATAGTGGTCTGTGACTTCAATAAACCGATTACGTGACTTCATGCAATATTATGTAATCGCTAGTATTCCCGTGACCTTCACACTCCAACCATAATATCACATGTGACACGTAGAAAAATAATACTACAAGTCGTGACCTCTCTAAATATCCACAAAACTGGACCATCATAAACCTGTATCCATGCCCTGTCTTCATCATATTGTAATGTAAACACATGCAAAAGACAACTTCTAATTCAAACTCATGCCTGCTCATAATGAAAATTTTGCCCATTACCATTAAAAAAAATCAATGTACATTTTGTCCCAGTAAAAACAAAAACTGCACATCAAAATAAACTATGCCATCATAAAAAATGACAATAAGAGACTTTACAGAGTTTGATAATTGTTTTAAATTTTTCAAAAACAAATAAGGACATCCATGACTCCATGACTCCATGACAATCTCATCTCCTCATGTATATGCTCCGATGTTTATAAAGTCTTGTGGCAATATCGTCCATCCTCCGTAGTTGTTCACCTTGTAAATGTGACAATCGTGACCTCAGATCAGCTATTTGCCCCGTGAGTTCATTTCTTAAATCCTCAACAGCCTGCAAAACGTGAATATAAATGAGTGACAGAAATAAATGAATTTAAATTTGTCTGTGACCTGTGTGTAAGGATCTGTGACCTGTGCATAAGGATCTGTGACCTGTGTGTAAACTTCAATGCTACTTCACAATCATAAAACATATCACAACTTATGTAAACATGATGCGAAGAATTGAGGTTACGGGATGAGTTCATAACACCCATATATGTGTACATTCACATCCATATTTGATCTGCCAACGTAAAACACACCCAACACTCAAAACTAGTTCTCAATAAAACAAGATATCAGGTCACAGGGAAAGGGAAAACACCAAGACATCAGGTCACAGGAACAAGAAATCAGGTCACAGGAAATGAAAAAATATATGAAAATGTATAAAAAGAAAAAAAATAATAGAACTAACATATCGTATCACGAAATAAAGGCTTTATCTTCTCACCTGATAATAAACTTAAGCAGTAATTTCTTTTATTTTCATTTACCCTTCCTACACAAACAGGAACGTTCCACTTTCTCTAACCCTCTCTGCAAATTTAGTAGAATTTCAGTATAGCTTTTTGATCTTTTTCCTTTACTTACACTGTATGTCTCTCTCTGTTTCTGACACCAAACCTCTCTTTGAGTCCAAGTTTACCCCTTTTGTGGGTTTCTTTTGAACTTCACTCTTTTGATATTCCACTGTATTTACCTTTCATGGGTTGTTACTGATTTTGATTCATAGATTTACCCTTAAGCTTTCTTTTTTTAGTTTTCTTAATATTTCCTTTTCAATATCAAGAATCTTCTTTTCCCCTTTAATTGTTTTTTGTTCTATTAAATTCTTTGTTGATAGAGAGTTAAAACACCCCACATTGTGCTCTTTCTTTAACTGTTTGGATTCTTTTTCTCGTTTTCTGTTGTAGAGTTTTTATTTTTATTTATTTTTATTGAGTTCACAGGCACATACAGAACTAAGCACATGCAGAAGTCACAGGACATGTCTAAACTGCAATTTCACTATGGCAACATTCAATGCTACTTCACAATCATAAAACAGATCACAACTTATGTAAACATGATGCGAAGAATTGAGGTTAAAGGATGAGTTCATAACACCCATATATGTGTACATTCACATCCATATTTGATCTGCCAACGTAAAACACACCCAACACTCAAAACTAGTTCTCAATAAAACAAGATATCAGGTCACAGGGAAAGGGAAAACACCAAGACATCAGGTCACAGGAACAAGAAATCAGGTCACAGGAAATGAAAAAATACACTAACACACGATCAAGGTCACAGGCATACATTAAGATCAAAAATTAAACATCCACAGTAACAAAAACCCCAACTTCAACCCTATTCCTCAATCAACAACAAACATGACACAAAATGAAATGACAAAATGATGAAAAAATCGAAATGTTTGATTTAACCGGCGATTGCCATTTGACCCATGCCATTACCTTCTTCCTTAACTGAATACCACTTGACCCGTGCGATTTTTCCCTTGCTTTCGGCATTTTGGAGTCGCTGTCCATTATCTTCCTCTTCTCCGTACGCACCGGCTTCTGCGCCGACTTCTTGCCCGTCATCTCAATGCTCTTCTTGGCCATTTTTGTTCACCTCCTAAAGAGTATTTACTTCACTCGAGAGACCGTGAATACTTATCACAAACGGGGAAGATGCCGGTTGAGAGAGGGAGCCAAGAATGGGGAGATGGGATGGTGGTCGAGAGAAATTAGGGATTTGAAAATATGGGAAGTTTGAAAATATGGGAAGTTAAGTTTTTCACCATTTGAACCCCACCTTTAACGGGATACGCGCGTAATTGATAATTAAAATATTAACTGTTTAATTAAAATATTAATTGTCTAATAAAAAAAAAACCTGATAATTGAAAAAAAAAAGTGAAAAACTGATTTTTTAAAACCTGATAGAAAAGACCTGGTTTCATGCAATTTCCACTTTTATATATGGGCTGGGGGCTGGACCTCTACATCCGCCCCTGGTTCTGTTCTCCAAATAGGAGTTAGGGAGATATTTGGCCACACAAAAACACGCACTTAAGGTGTGATGTGTGAAAAAGTTTGTTCTGCCTTTGAATTTGTGTCCTATGAGCATTTCCAATGGCAATGTAAAATTAAGTATAAATTGATATCTTTAAAATCACTGTTACATTCTTAATTATATCTTAGTGGATCTAAATTCAAAATTTATTCAAATGGAAAGATCTAAATCCACTTTTCGTCTCATGAGGATAATTTTACATTTTCTGTTTAAAAAAAAAAATACAATTTTGCATTTCCTTTGCATCTCTGCATAGGAGAAGTTTTTGACCACTTTCAAGAACTAAATCATAATTTAGATTTATTTTACACTGCGATTGGAAATGCTCTAAAGATCCTAATCTCTTGACTCTAGTCCAAATAAGACTCCAAAATTTAGTCTTAATGGACGGTCCAATCAAAATTCCAACTTGTCAAATTTGATCGTCTATAAATTTTGGATTAAACATTGCAAATATTGAATTACAAAAGTCTCCGATTGTGAAGAAATTATACACGGATGGATTATAAGCCTCCTTTAGACTAATTTATAAAATGTTCAAAATTCATTTTCAATCACACTTTTTAATGTACCCACAATTGCCGATTAATAATTAGCAAATAATTAATAAATTTTGCTGGGAGGCTAGTTAAAGAGATTCAGAAGTCTGCTTCATAATTATTTGGGCTGAGCCCCCAACAAGCCCAAGGGTACCATTTTAGGCCCAAATAGTTGAGTAATTAACTTGTGATCCTCGATTTAAAAATTAAAATATAAATAAATATAGGGAAAAATTCATTTCTCCTACTTTATCTTTACCATATTTCAAAAATAACAAAACAACTTTCACATATCAAAAATCAGATATTTTAACACACACACACACATATATATAACCTACACCCACACCCACCTCCACCACCCCCACCGCTCCGGTGACTATTTCGGCGACCGCTCCGGTGACTATTCCAGTGACCGTTCCGAAAACTACTCTGATTCCGACGACTCGGGTCACATGCCACAACTCAGGTCACAGTCCAATTCACAAGTCACAGCCAAGTCACAAGTCACAGTCCAAGTCACAAGTCACAGCCCATGTCACAACTCAAGATTTTGTTCATAATCACGGGTTATTTTTTTTTTATAAGGATCACATGTTATTTTCTAATGATCACAGATAAATTTTTCGGTGACAACTTAATTAATTTTGAGTCACAGTTCGAATTTTAAGGGTCACAGTTAACTAATTCGTCACAGGTCAACTACTGGATCACGTACCACCATCACCTCCAAATGTCTCCACCGCCACTTGCGACCATCGTGTGACCCTCACACGATGGTCGACGACGTCGCCACCACCACCACAAACACCATCTTCCCCATCACCCGTCGACCACTACACAACAGCACACCGCCACAAACACCACAACGTCGCCATCAACAAACCGCAACTACCAGAACCCGCCACCACTTCACCCAACAAAAACCCCCAAACACTCGACAAAAACCCCCAAATCCACCACCTCACAGAACCATCACCACCCAACAAAAACCAACACCAAAACATGGAAACCAACGCCGTCACCACCACTCCAACAACAACAAAAAGCAAAATCTCAGCGCCTCTTTGCCAGATTAACAAATTAGTGATCTCTGCTTCACGTACTTCTGTGTTATTCAGTGACTCAACAGGGCCCTCAAGGCCTCCGTTCAAATAAAAAATCGGTGAAGAAGAAAAAACAACCGGCTGAACACAGAGATCACTACAGCCACGATCTGTGCCATCATCGTCGCGATCTATGCCGCTACAGCCACGCTCTGCAGAGCTTTCGACGATCTGGCTGCTGGCGCGATTTACAGTCTCCGACGGTGGCCCATTTGTGGAGAGGGCAGAGAGAGATAAGTGAGGCTACGCGATGGGAAGAGGGTGAGAATAGAGATCAGTTAGGTGGTGTCGGCGATGGAGAGAGGGCGACGGCTGGTGCGAAAATGTAGAGAGTGAGAGAGAGAGAGGGCGACGACCGGTTAAAGAGAGAAGGTGAGAAATTAGGGATTAATGGCGGGGTGGGGTGTATATAATTTAATTTTTATAATATTATTATTAAATTTTAATTAAATATAAAAAACATGTATCTATATATAAAATATCTGATTTTTGAACATTAAAACTTAAAATTTGATTTTTGAACTTGGATCTTGAAAAGTAGGATCCATGTAATTTCCACGTAAATATATACATATAAAATATGGAAATTGGAAAATTCTAGGGCTCGGTATCATGCGATTGGCACACGGAATAGACAGCCGCAAACCGATTAATCCTCCTTCCAAATTTTCCTGCCCATATATAAATGAAATATATTTGAGGAAATTTCTATACAACCTTATTATTTGTGAGGATTTATCGAAAGGTGCAACAATTTGGAAGAGGCATATTTCGAGTTTGTGCGTGAATCTAATGTGTAAACACACACCTGGGTTTTGAGGGATATGGCAGTTAATTTGGGGTGGTATTTATATGTTAGATTCACGCACAAACTCGTAACATGTCTTTTCGTTTAATCTAAGTTAGACTTTACCATTTCAACCGGCCTCCAGTGCAGAATTTTCAGCTATCGGGTTCGTTTTCTTAATTTTTCGAATATATTTTTCTTACCCCGTTACTATTCGGGGTTGATTTGATTTTGGATGGAATTCTTTGATACGATAATCTGGAAAAAAAGATTCATAATTGAAATAAAAACTGTAGCTTGTGGTTGTTGAATTTTTCACCAGCAGACATATATGATGCATAAAATTTAGGATACATATATAATCTCTGTATCAGTTCTCAAGATTGTTTCTTTCTTAATGAATAGTGATGTCTGCTATTATGAAAGTGAAATTTGTAATATTCATGATGAATGCCTTTATTTTGTGATGATAGGCTGATTGGCAATTCACACAAGGTGTGGCGTTTGTAGAAATAAAGTTTTGCCTAGAATAAGCATGTTACTATGGTGGTATAAGCCAGAATGATAGTGTAAGACACTGAACGGATGCATTCTAGATATATTGATTGGTGGTGTCATCTTGTACAACTTCGGGATCCATATCACAAATTGTGATGCTTCGTAGATGACTGATTCAATTGTCACGCCCTTTTGTTTTTCCTTCCTATCTGAGTAGCTTTATCGGTTGTTTATTTGCCTAGTCAATGCTGGGCAGATCAAAGGATCTGTCTCTATACTTACTACTCATAGATGGCTTAACTCGTGCTTTTTAATTTTTAAACAGTCTGGTGTGGTCTCAAAACCACAGTCAAAATGCCAAAACCTAAACCAATAGTTCTTGGATGATTGAAGCCTGTCTCTGTGTTCACTACTTGTAGATGGCCTAATTCGTCCTTTTGAGGCTTGTCGAACTGCAAGGTCTCGAAAGGATTAATCCAATTATGGTAAATTTTGTATATTCTTAATCAGTTAAGTCTTAGATCATTTTATCTTGCTGAATCTTTCTGTATCCATTAGTAAATGAACGCTTTGGAATGTTCATTAAATTTTATATCTATACTATGTCTACTTCATTTTCTAGATATAGGAAATAGGTTTCTTCTGTCTATAGGAAGTCACTTCAAATGTGACACTGTTGTTTTCTTTGTGGAACAACAAATTTAGCGCCCGTTTGATTTGAGTTTCAGTTTTTTTGAGTTCATTTTTAGTTTTATATTTTGAGTCTGTTTTAAGATTGCTAAAAACGTGTTTGGTTTTTCATTTTAAAAAAATATTCTCTACAAAATTTTGAAAAATAGTTTTATAACATTTTATTCCATGATATTTGATTATTCAATAAAAATAAAACAATTTTATATTAATATATTATCAAATAATATATATGTTGTGAATCTTACAATATTTTCTTTCACTACAAAAGTAAAATAAAAACAAATAATAAATTGAATTCAAAATATAGAAAAAAATAATTAATGACGACGTGTTCATTTTAATATTTTTTAAAAATTTTATGTAAATAATCAATAAGAGCTTGAGCTATTTTTATTTTTTTATAAATTTTTCTAGAAATTTTTATAATTTTATTTTTTTAGGATTTTATTTGTTCAAAATTTTATTTTTTTACTTTTAAATTTTATTTGTTAATTTAAAATTTTTTTAAAATAATATTTAGTGGGTGTTTGGTGGTGATTAAAATTAGATTTTTAGTAGATTTTGATAAAAGTTTTTGATATCTGTGATTGAAAAGTTGTGGGATTTATAAAAGATGTGATTAATATTGATTGTTTGACTTTGATTTAGATTAAAATCTGACTTTAATCCGAAACAAACATGTCCTTAATTTAAACCCTTGTTTTTCACATTTTCGAACTCAAAACATTAAAAACGTGTTTTGAATTTTATATTATAAGTTTAACCTTGTTTTCAAACGTTCATTTTCAAAAATATCAAATCAAACACGTTTTCAGTGTTTTGCAAAACTGAAAACAACTCGTAAACAGCAAATCAAATACACCCTCAGTTTTTCTATAATCATTTTTGGATTTGTTTTGAGGCCTCAATGTTTTATTGCTGCAGTTGGGAATTGATGGTGATTTCCATTATTTCAAACTGCCACTCTTGAAAGCATTTAAGTAACCTATATCTTGAACTAATTTAGGCTCTCTCCCAATTCCATTTTAAGCTATGCAACATGCGTATCTAATAATTGTTAAAAGAGTTGATAATTAACTGCACTGAGGATTGAATCTATCTGTGGACGATGGAGCATGTCGAACAAGGAAATTTTGATTATAGTTTTCTTAAACTGAAAAAGGAAAACTAGGTCATGTTCATCATCTCAAGTGATGAGTAGTACATCTAAATATGGAAAGGACGATATAAATAAGTTTGTAAGTTCCTATTTTATTGTATAGTTAGCTTGTATTAATCTATTATGCAACTATATTGAATCAGAAAATAAACTAAATGGCATTGTAGTCATCTTCATTGCATCCCAGCGTAACTCATTTTGCACCTATTAGTTTTTTCCTTCCTCAGATTTCATGGTTCTGTTTGTCCTGTGAAAGCAATTATAGAAGATTGTAGATCCGTGGAAAGTGAAAAGAATAGAGGACATCCTTTCATGCAATCAATTTTTCAAGTTTTTATATTATTCTGTTTGTTTAATAGAGGCTGAACATTACAAAGTTGTTATTTGCAGGAATAGAAACACATGCCCATGCATTCGTAAGGGCCTAAAGGCTAAACTACTTGCATTGTTTCTCATGAGAAGCATGTCTGATGATATGAGATTAAATGCCAACACCATGACCTCCACCAGAACTGCCACCGAAGCCTCCACCTCCTCCAAAGCCTCGCCCACCAACTTTTTCACCTCCAGCTCTCCCGCCACCGCTATAATCTCCTACAGAACAACTTCCACAAGCTCCACATCTACCTACAATTCCACCACCCACCTCCAGCTCCCAACCTCCCCTCCCTTCTTCAAGGGATATGGCAGTCAATTTATTCCAAAATTCCCTTGTTTGGAGTGCTCCAAAAGTGGTTGTCAGATTCAATCACAAACTCACTATTGCGGATTTCCACACAGAATTCAAATATGATGAGTGCCACAGAAGTATTGGTGGGGAATGAGGTGCACGGATTCATGATCGTGGATGTTGTCACGTAGGTAATGAACTACATTAAATTTTCTGTGTTTTTCCCTTCTCCTGTATGTTTACTGTTTGTCCTGTAAAAAACAAAACACGCTGTAGATTGTAGATCCTTGCAGAGTGAAGGAAAAGAATGAGGAAACCTTTTATTCAATCAATTGTTTCAAATACTTGAATTATTCTCTTTATTTATTAGCAAAGTGGATACATGCAGGAATAGAAACGCATGCCCGTGCATTCATACTTCATAGATGCTAAACTACTTGCATGTTATTGCTCATGAGAGCACATCTGATGATATGAGATTATATGCCACCACCATGACCTCCACCAGAACCTCCGCCTCCTCCAAAGCCTCCCCCACCACCTTTTCCACCTCCAACTCCACCTCCAACACCCCCACCGAAACCACCACCTGCACCACCTCCATTGCCTCCTCCAATACCACCGCCTTTTCCACCTCCAATGCCTCCACCACCACCGGCTCCTCCTCCAACTCCACCTCCTGCACCACCTCCTATGCCTCCACCAGTACCACCGCCTTTTCCACCTCCAATGCCTCCACCGCCACCGGCTCCTCCTCCAACTCCACCTCCTGCACCACCTCCTATGCCTCCACGAATGCCACCACCTTTTCCACCTCCAGCACCACCACCTATCCCTCCACCGCCACCGGCTCCTCCCCCAACTCCACCACCACCAGCAGCTCCTCCTCCTTTGCCACCACCTCCACCTCCTCCTACACCTCCACCACCGCCTTTTCCACCTCCAGCACCACCACCGGCTCCTCCCCCAACTCCACCGCCTTTTCCACCTCCAACACCCCCTCCAACTCCACCACCAACTCCTCCCCCTTTGCCACCACCTCCAGCACCACCACCAACTCCACCACCTATGCCACCGCCTTCACCTCCTCCTACGCCTCCACCAGCACCACCGCCTTTTCCACCCCCACCACCAGCTCCTCCCCCAAATCCTCCACCTCCACCTCCTTTTCCACCTCCAACACCCCCGCCAACTCCGCCACCTGCACCTCCACCTATACCACCGCCTGCACCACCTCCACCTCCTCCTCCTCCACCCACACCTCCACCTGTACCACCTCCTACGCCTCCACCAAAACCACTGCCACCTCCAGCTCCTCCACCCCCACCAAATCCACCACCTGCACCTCCTCCAACTCCACCACCCTTGCCAAACCCTCCACCTTCACCAATGGTTTCCTTCTCAACCCGTCTTCCCTCCACAATTCCCACCACAAACAAAACCATCAAGAAAACTATAAAGAATACTCCAACATTCTTAAAGAACTTCCCCATCTTTAACTCGAAAGAGTGCAAGAAAATAAATGGCAGATGTTATTTGTTGTGTATAAAACCAGTGACAAGCCTTTTTATAGGGGGAAAAGTGGGAGATGCTCTTAAATGCATGCAGTTGAAACAGTGACTTTCTTCCTCTGTTTGAGCTAGTTTTTCAAACTCACTTTGACCTGGGACGATCATGGCGATACAGCTATAATGTTACCGTGTTCCAACTCTCAACCACCTGAAAATTTCCAGTCATTTTCATGCAACACAAATTAATTTCATTTCTGACTTTTGGCAAGGAAAAACAGATTGTGGTGATGACTGCCAGACACCTTTTTGCAAGGTATGAAAGGATTTTCCTATCATTTATGTCACTCTTTACCATTTAAGCTATATGTCAGTGACAAAAGAAAAGATATTGTCACCGTGGAAAATTTCCCAAGTGTAGAGTTTTTGCTTTGTTGCCGACACCTAAATTTTTAAAACTCTTTGAATTTTTTAGTAAATCTTTCACTCTTGTTTCTCTTATAAAATTTGGAAACTTTTCATAAAAAAATTCAGGAACTTGGCAAAATGAAAAAGATTATTTGTGATCTTGCAGGTCTATTTTTATTAGTTTCTTATGAATATTTAATTTATCAAATTAAATTCAATTCGTTTGAAATTGTGAATCCTGGACACAATCTTGCTAGATATGGAGAGCCCCTTGCCTCGCCTTTTCTGGCCTCTCCTTGCTTGCTTGCCTAATTTATCTTATTTTCAATATTGAATCAGTATAAAATGTTCCTATTTTGGAAATAGGCACCCACATGTAATTGTCCGTCAGGGATTGCAGAGCAGGGTTAAGAAATAGCAAGTACAACGGGAAGTTCTTAGAACTAGAAGACTTTAGTCTGCTAATTTGTTACATAAAGGGAAGCATAAACCCTTAGCTAGTTGGTTGATGAGATGAACTGCTGTGGAAAAAGCATCCCACTTGAACTTTAGAGGAAGTGATCAAGAACGGATCAGGGATCGGATTACAAATCTGGGCTAATACGTAAAAAATAAAATAAAATCACACATGAATTCTTTTTTACATAAAAAACGAAAAAAAAATTCTACCAAAAAGAATTCCGTGGGCTAGGGACTGCCCGGCCCAGTCCCCCTATATATGTCTGCGGAAGTGATGCTTGTATAAGGAGTGTTAGACCGGCCTCCATTACGTGTCTAAGCTTTCTTTCTGCATTTCCTTTACGTGATGAAAGGGGCCTTCGATATTCACCTCCCAGTCATTGTGTGCGAAACTGAATGAAGGTGGATATGACATATTCGACAAGTGGATCGGGAGTTGAAGCGGCCACTGAATGTACCACCACGACCTAGTCCGTGAACTAGAACTGCTAGGAGCTATTTTTGTTTATCGTTCTTGAACTGTGCGCTTAATTATTTCTTCCAGTATTGTTTATGCAGTTGGTTTAATTTGTCTATTTGTGTTGAACTTTATATTTAGAAATTTCGTGATCAAGATCAAAACCTTAGGCGATATGACTTTTTTATTTAAAATTAGAAGATTTGAATATTTAAGATTTAATTTAATGGTCACCTCCATTATATTTTCGATTGAAGGTTTAAAGTCCTTAATTGTTGAAGTCACGATATTTGAAGACTAAATAACAGTGTTTTAAAAAGCGTAAACCGTGGCTAGATTGGAGGTCAAGGTTCAAGCTTTACGAGATTAGACGAGGCACGGGCGTAAAAAAGTGTTTTGTTCGACACTTCAACTAGATGAAAAAAAATGTGATTAGATATCTATGGAATTTTCACTGGGCAGTGTCTGTTAACACTCGAGGTTCAATCTTATAAGGTCAACCTTGTTAAAAGGAGTAGTCAAATTCTTTATAAATTTGTCTATATTTTCATCTTTAATCGATATGAAATTTTATCCCTTAACATGGTCCCGCAAAGGGGTGGCTTGTTTGAATGGATCAATCTTGAAATTTGCTTACTCATTTTTTGAGTCATAATCGAATCAAATTGTTCGTTAGAGTTTAATGAGTTCTAATATTATATTAGAAGTCTGGCTATTCTGTCTCTTTTCCCATTTTTTTCCTCTTCTGGGGTGTCTTGTTTATTAAAATTATATTTGTCGATTGAGATTCAATTTTTGTATCTAATGAGCTCGTTAGTTGTACTCATTCCTTGTAAAATTGTTTAGAATTCTATTTCCTTTTCTTTTTAAAATTTTTTGCAATATTGATCGAGAATAAAGCTTACACGGTAAAGAGAGTGATCCCAATATTGTTTATGAGGAAAGAAATTATGAAAACAAATGAATTTGATGTTTTAAAAAAAAATGCTTAAAATGGGTCGGTGATCTTGGGGAAAATGAATTTTTTCAAAAAAAAAAAAGTCTTTAATTATTTTAGTGTGATTTATTTGTACTTTAAAACAATATTTTAAAATGCGTGACGAAGTGAGGAAACCAAGTTTCGACTGAGATGAGTCTAGGTTAAAAGTTTTTTTTTTTATTATTTTAAATTTTTAAATCAATCTAAAAGTAATTAAAGAAATAAGCGTGCCTAAATGCAATTAGGGTCCGTTTAATTCAAATATGAAATTTGGGTGGAAAGAAAACGAATTGTAGGAAATTGAATTATCTATAATTTGTTTTACTGGAATTGTTAATTAATTGTGTTTGATTGGTATAATTTTTCACCTGAAAAATGTTGAAATTTTCTTATCGTTCGGTGTTCGTTTGGCTTTGTTTTTAATGAAAATTGTCAATTAAAAGAATAAATTTCTTACAATTGAGGATATAATTTGTTTAGATTGTCAAAAAAAAAAGGGAAAAGTTTTTGTGTTCATTTAACTTTATTTTACATGAAAATTGTCAATTAAATGGACAATTTTTTTTATAATTGAAGATAAATTTTGTTTCTATTGACAAAAAAAAAAAGATGGAAAACCAAAAACCACATAAAATGAGATGTGGGAATTGAAATTCAATTAAAACCAAATGTGTCACGTGATGGCAAATGTAGAAAACCAATTCTTGGGGAAAAAAAAAAGTGTCATCATACATGGCAAAAGTGGAAAATGGACATGGAAAAAAATGCAAAGTTACGGATATTCATTTACAATTTTTTTAAAACTTTTATTGTATTACTGGCTTTTTATATTTATTATTATATATTTAAAGAGAGGAACAAATTCATCATTTAGTGAATTTGATGTAAAAAAAAATGCTTCGGTGAGCTTGGGGAAAATGAAAATTTTCGAAAAAAAAAAGTATTTAATTATTTTAGTGTGATTTATTTGTACTTTAAAAATTTATGGAATTTCATTTACAAATTTTTCTTAGTTTTTATTATTTTATTGCCTTTTATGTTTATTATTTTTTATATAAAGAGAAGAACAAAATCGTCATTTATTGGTCAAAATAGAGAAAATGGCGGATTTTATCGTATAATTGATAGGCTGGGATGTGTTATACTAAAAAAGATTAAGGGTTGATTTGTTACATTTCGAAAAGATTGGAATGAAAAGTGCAAATTCGAAAACAAAAAAAAACAAGTTCTACGCCAGCGGTCTACCAAACACAGCCGGTCCAAAGAAATATCAAATATTTCACGCGGTGGCTGTGACTTGTCCATTTCATTTAAACTCAATATTCGCGATAACTGAAACAAAAATTGCAATTTGATTTTTATTCAGATCGAACTTACTTTTAGAGTAGAAAGAACAAAAAAAAAGTCAGGTATGTATCCTATCTTAATTAATTTTTTGCGATTAGATTTACTTTGTTGTTTTATGATCTTAACGTTTCTGTTAATTATATGTGCTTCTGTAAATTGAGACTGAATTTTTTAAATTTTTTGTGATTGTTCTTTTTTGCCTTTTCTAATGAGGTAAAGCGATGGATTCTATTTTTAGATGTTAAATTAGGTTGTAATTTGAAAGGATTTTAATTCGAAGTCATTTTATTTTCAGATCGTGGACAGTTTTTTGAAAATCCGTTGACTGGTTCTCGATGTTTGTGATATGTGACTTAGAATAGCATTTAGTGCTCTGGATTCCGATCAATTATTGCTGGTTTTCTTGTAGAGGTTAAGATTTTTGAACTGTGTGTTGTAAAAGTTCAATGGCAAGGATCAAACCTCAAACTCTGTTACAACAAAGCAAGAAGAAGAAGGGACCAAGTCGCATCAGTGTTGCTACCACTGCAATTTATGGCATCGTAGTAGTTGGAATGGTGCTTTTCATTTTCGCCACCTGCAGATACTGGTCTAGAAGGTTTGTGATTTTTTTGGTCTTTTTTACACTGTTAATTCAGTTGCAGTTGCATTGTAAACTGCTCATTTAGTGATCTGGATTCAATGCGTCTTTATGAAATTTTGGAATTTATTATAATTTGGTAAAAAATAAGAACCTCTGTAGCACGAACACTTCAATTAGGGTAACGACGAGTCGATATCGACACTTTTCAGACACACTACCGTAATCATTTTTCTTTTTATATTAGAAATATTATATGTTATAAATTCAAAGTTATGGGCAAATAATAAACAGGTATCCATGTTTAAAAGATTTCAACAAGAAAAATTAATAACAAGTATAAAACTAAATTGATACTATATAAATAAATTTTTTTTAAAGAATTTAATCAACGTGTCGATGACGTGTCGTGTCTGTACTTTTTTTAAAAATCACGTGTCGGCATATCCGACACGTGTCGTGTCGGACACACTTGTCCGTATCGGTGCATCATAGGTAAGAACGAATTGAATTCTCTTTTGAGTTGTATTTCCCTTGACATCCCTACTCTTGTCAATTTAAAAGATTTATAATTAAGATCGATGGGTTGAATGTAGTACTATAGATGTCGTAGTATGCTTGTTTGTGTATACATATTAGATTGTGGAATCTTAATGCAGATATTTACCGGTGAATATTTCAGTTGAAGATTTTGTTTTTGGATGGAAGCGATCAAGAAATGTGCTGGAAATAATAAATCTTTGTGATATACGAGATGTTACCAAATTTAAGGATATTTTTTCAATTGTATGTACAATAATTACGTATGGACAGTTTGTTATTGAATGAGCAGTCAGATACTGGTCTAGATGGCTTGTGATTCTTTGTCTTTTTTGCATTCTGTTAGTTCAGCTGCAGTTGCATTGTAAGGTGCTCATTTAGTGATCTGGATTTAATGCGTCTTTATGACATTTTGGAATTTATTATTATTTGGCTAAAAATAAGATTGGGTTGAATTCTCTATTGGAGTTGTTCTCCCCTCGGCATCCCTACTCCTGTCAACTTAAAAGATTTATAATAAAGGTCGACGGGTTGAATAATATATGTCGTAGTACGCTTGTTTGTATATACATATTAGATTGTGGAATCTTAATGCAGATTTTTACCATTGAATATTTCAGTTGAAAATTTTGTTTTTGGATGAAAGGGATCAAGAGATATGCTGGAAATAATATTTTTCAGTGATATACTCGATGTTGCCAAATTTAAGGATTTTTTTTCAAATTGTATGTGATATAGCTTAGTTCTGGGAAATGGTAGTCCTTGAAAATATATTTTTGTTATGTTCATAATCCTTGTGTTTCTCTCTGTTTAGGTCAAATTTCCAGATGGAGGATGCATTATCAGCTGTAGAGGTATGATTTTTTCCCCCACAAATTTCTTTAGCTATTTCTTCCTTTTGTATACATTTAGAGTATGTTTTGCTAAGAGTTTCTAGCTGTTTATAAACGCCTTGGTCAAATAATACTTTTGGTCAAACATTCTAGGGTCCACAAATACTATCCACGAATCCACTACTCATTTATCCATGTTTATAAACACCTTGCCAAGCATACCATTAGTTATTTACTTGCTAGGTAAACCATTTCTAAATAAAAATCCAATGTGATTATCAACTAGATTTATACTTCACTTCTCTTGATATTGATAATTGCATTGCCTCTATGTATGATTTTCTTTTCATACTGCAACCATCGGTAATGCCATTTTCTATGTTTATTTTTCAAATGATTTGAGTTTTCTACCCTTCCTTTCCTGCAGCAAGATAATGCTTTTGACGATACAAAGAAAGTTGACATCCCTAAATACGCTGTAAGTTCCTTGATATGGAAGATAATCATTACTTTTGTACTCTTCTTCTATAAAGTGGTTAGTTAATTGTGTGGAATTGTAGTTTTGTTGATGAGATTTAGACTTCTATAGTGAATGGCAGAACACTTTGAGCTTTATATACCAAGCAATGAGAAAAATCCACTTCTCATTATATTATGCTGTCCTCAGTGTTTATTAGACTTCGGTCAGTGCAGCAAGCATCTATGTGAATGTCATTTCTCTACTAGGTAATAGATTGTACTCCACTTCCAGTTGTTATCTGCAGTAAATGCTGCCAGATGTATATCAAGGCTATATTTTGTTGGAAGGATAGTAAAAGAGTAGAGTAGGGATGGATAAGTGCAGCATGTATTTTCTGAAGAATTATACTTTTCCTCCTACTGTCATTCCATACTAATGATAAAATATCTGCCCTTTCACTTTCATCCTTCCATTGCACATCCACACGTATTTTCTGCCCTACCAAGCAGATTCTGAACGAAATCCAATGTTTCATTTGGTGGTTTTAAACTTCCACACTATTTTTTTCTATTTCTCTTTTTATTGTTCTTTATTTTTCTTTTCAGATAGTATGATAACTTAGTTATATGACAACAGGTGATAAGTACCTCAAAAGGCTTAATAACTGTGGAAATTTACAACGAGGGTTCTCCTGAGGTTGTCAAGCAATTTGTTGTCTCATGGTATGTATTAGATCAGTCTTTTTATTTATCAATCACATTAGTGTCTTGAAAATATGTCGGTTATAGTTCTGTTGCCTAGTTTTTGCTTCTATCATTGGTTTTTTGTTCTTGTACCTGTACTGTCAAGAATCTGATGCTCCATTATCTGTTAAAGTTACACTGGTCAATGAAAAGATGGACCTATCCTCATAATGATGATACCTTGAAAATCAAAGGGTAGAACTACTGATAGGCTGTGGCTTGCCTTTTGAATTGTTGATAGAAAATTTTATTAACGTGAATGTACAAGTATGTACACAATGAACTTGTTAACATAAGCTATTGAGTCAAAATGAACAAAACTATGGGCCTTTAGACTTCTGGATGTTGATGCCACGGTCCTGAGATTTTCATAATTACTGAATATTGCTGGATCATTTCAAGGAGAGATGGGAGGGTTTATTCCACACTCTTCTACTGTCAAATATAAATGTTGTAACTTGTTCATTTATCTAATTAATTAATTTGTTGTCAAACTCTCCAACTCTTCTCAGAAAAGGGTGGAAAAGCCATGAGGTACAAAGTTGACTTGCTTCAGATGCCTTTTTTATTCTTTCAAACTTTTGTTTTTTAGTACTTATTGAACTTTTTCATTTTGAATGCTCTAGAAGGGCATTATTAAAACCCCGATTAGGATATATATTAACCCCAACGAATTTGCAGCTTGAAGGGGCGCTTTAAAGGAATGTTCTTTAACCGTGTAATAAAGAACTTTGTCATTCAAGGAGGTGATGATGATAATGCTGGAACTACTGAAGATTGGACTTTGAAGGGAAAGCATTATAGTCATCTTGATACCAGGTTTGCTCCACCTCCATGTGCTGCTTTGAAATCTTTTAGTGATTAATTTGTCATGGCTAAAAGCTTCGCCTTCATTCTTGATCCAGCCTGAAGCATGAAGCTTTTATGCTTGGCACTTCTAAGACAAAACACGATGGGGGCAGATTCGATCTTTTAATTACGACTGCACCAATTCCAGACTTGAACGAGAAAGTTAATGTATTTGGACGTGTCATCAAGGGAGAAGATGTTGTACAGGTGACATCTTAGTTATTATTTGTTACTTTTTTTGCTGCTTCGAGAACCCACTCAGACCGGCTGTTCTGAGTGGAAATTACCGTTCATACATTATTGAGCCTTAAAACTTAATGGCTGAAATAGCCCCTTCCCCAAATTTTTCTCCACATTTTAAAATAATTATTGCACGATCTTCTGGCTGACTATTTGAACCTTGTATTGCTTGCTTGTGCCTTGTCCTGCCTACAATCTGAAATTTTTTTGGAGGCACATAAAGCTGCTCTTTCTGTTCCTACTTTTCTCCTCTGCCATTGTTTTGCATATCATTACATAGCATTTCTGAAAATTATTGATGCTTTTTAAGATTTAAAATCAGTAATCCAGCATTTAAATGATGCTACCATATTACCCCTTGTTGGATTAACCAATGTCTTCGCTCTATCATATGCTATTCAGGAAATCGAAGAGGTGGACACAGACGAGCATTATCGACCCAAACAACCAATAGCTATCATCGAAGTGACTATAAAACAGAAAATTTAGAAGAAGTAATGTTCCTCTGACAGCTTCTCATGTCAAACGACATAAGCATTTAATGTTGAAGAAAGAAAGCCTCTTAATGAGTGTGGATTTGTTCACTCGGAATTTTCCTTGCGATTTCTTGTTTCTTGGAATTACATTACGCAGCTTAGAGTCCTGATAGAAAAAAAGCTTGATTTTACCCGGTTTGTTTGTATAATTTTCTTCGGTTTTTCCACACAATTTGCTTCAGCCTTCTATATTTCTATCTGTAGATTATTTCATGGTAGGCAGTTTACATACCAGGTATTGTCTTCAGAGAAATTTGTTGATCCTTACTTTGTACCTATTTTGCAGTGTACTTCAAGATGAATATCAATTCTTGGATTATTCAGACTCTTTTCGATCCCCACCTTTTGAAAAGGCTTAAATCGTGTGTGCTTCAATCAACTTTAATGAGAACAGTTAGACATTGAGCTATCATTTGATAAAGATTTTTTGAGTAGTGATTCTTTGAAGAAAAAATAAATAAAGAATTGAGAAGGTGTTTTAAAAAAGTACGGAAAATTATGTAGAAACATGGAAATGGAGTTTTTTTTTATATAATATATGTTTAAAAATAAGTGTAGGAGAAAAGTGATTCTCGAATAATCAAAATCAAACAAGGGTTGAGATACATTTTGTATTAGGACTGCTAATGACGGGAATTGAAGTAATATTAACGTTCATGTGTTAATACATAATCCTTTTTGATCAACATGCAGGCAGAACCAAACACCGAATTAGATAGTATTACGGTGGATGATATTGATTTATTTTTCATTTAAAAGAAATCATTTACTAAATCTTCTTTGTTCAGTCTAAACTCACCTCCAATCTTGATAGAGTAATGCTATTCAATTCCACTGATTTTTTAACATGTCTAGACGACATCAGTTCTATCTTTTTTTATTTATGATTCCTTTTATAGAACTTATACCATATTTCACCTTCATATTATGTTATATGATTGATAATATAAATGACTATTTCTTGAAGAAAAAATTAAATATCGTCCACCTTAATTCACCATAAACATATCAATATCCATTGTAATTTTATATTAAATGATTTAATCTTGTGTGCCAAACGTAGCTTTAGTATTTAGTCTTTGTTTGGCTTCAATTTTTTTTATTTTTCTTTAATTCAATTTTAACCCCACATTTTATTGTGTGGTCCACAATTTTATCAACTTTTTAATCGTATATTTTATCATCTTTATTAAATTTGCTAAATATCTAATTTTTAGCCAAACAAAAAATGGGCTTATTTAAGGGTGGCAAAAAAACTCGACAAACCCGATATCAACAGGGCCCTGCCCTGAACCCGGGGCGGGGATAACCCGCTTAATCGGGTGACGGGGCGGAGAATTTTGCCCCGGGACGGGTAATGGGAGCCCCGTCCCTTAATTATTATTATTATTATTATTATTTTAGAATTCAATAATTTAAATGAAAATTTTCATTAGTTCTAATAGAAAATAGCAACTAAATTATTTGTCTAAATCTAATGAATATGGATAATAAAAATAAACTTTCAAAAACTAAAAAAAAATATTTTAAAGGGGAGTAAATGAGGAAAGGACTCGCCCCGACCCGACTTGCCTTAAACGGGTAACGGGGTGGGGACGGAGAATTTCTTAGCAGGGCGTGGAGTGCCTCCCGTCCCGTCCTCATCCCTAGGCTTATTTTCTATTTTGAAGGAAATTCAAAATGTTGAGGGCAATTTGGTCTTAAGAAGATTTAATCCACCCGTGGATGAATCCGTTGACCGGGGCAAAAGGATTCGGCCGAAGGAGAGCTTGAAGCCTACGGCAATGGCTAGTTCGCACCAACTCTCCTTCTCTTTACCCTCACTCTCCTATCACAAAATCAACCACAGAAACTCTTCTGCTCGATTCAATTGCTTTTCTACCGTACAAAAATCTGTATGAATTTCTCAATCTGTTTTCAATTCTTTCGCTTCTACAATCTAGTATATTACTAATTTTTTCTTCATTAATATGTTTTTCATTTTTGAAAACAAAATCACAGCTTGAAGCAACAGAAACAAAATCAAGAACTGAATACAAGCCAGGAATCCTCGATAATGTTTTCCTCAATTTGTTCCGTAAGAAAATGGTTCAGGTATTTTTCAGTTCGTCTCTCCTTTTCCTGTTTATTTTCAGTTAAAAGCTTGGAATAAATTGGGAGATTCTCCTATCATGTTGCGTAATTAATGGTTTTTAGACAACTATTTTACTTAAAAATGTGCTTAAAAACACTTTTTTACAACTTAATTTTATTTTAAATTAATCATTTTTTCTTGGTGCCAGTTGGAAATAAGTTGGTTACATAAAGTATGGTATAAAGTAACTTTTATTGCTTGATATTGAGAAAAATAAGTAAATAATCATTTTAAAAATTCTCTTTAGCCAAGGCTAAGCATATAACCACTGTTGATGGTTTTAGTAATTAACAGGAGATTGGATGGGACTCGGAGAAGCCAGGATACGATGGATTAATCGATGTTGCGCATCGTATAATGATTGGTCGATCCAATGCTGAAGCTACTGAATCCGCGGTATCCACCATTTCCGTTGCTTTAATTTATTCCTTTATCATCACAAAAAATGATTAATGCTATCGGTGTCGACAAAATGCTTGGTCGGTGAGTGAATTGAGAGCTTTATTTCCTCCATATGGATTTGTGGGCAGGTCCGGATATTAAGAGCTTTATTTCCTCCATTATTGTTAGAGCTCTACAAAATGCTCATTGCACCTATAGCTGGGGGCAAGGTAGCTGCTATAATGGTCGGTGAGTGAATTGAAGTCTCTTTGCAGTAATATTCTATAAGCTATACCACCTTGGTTTCTAAGCATGTTTGGATATATTACCCTTGTAAACTTCTGCTTATTTTTGAACTTTGATCGATAAAAAATATTATTATATTAAGAACTTATTTACTTATAACTAAACTTTTGAAGCTTAGACAAACTGCACATAATGGAAAACCAAAAACTTTTTACTAATTCACTGATGTATGGTGGTAAGTATCTTTCATTGTTGTGATCTTCATCCTATAAAATCTAATAGTGTACGCACTTATTGTCGTTGACTGGGTAGTTTTTTAACATAAAACTCTACTTAATCCAATGGGAGTAGGCATGAACTCAGTACCATTTGTTGTGAAAATACATACACCCGAAAACTCGACATCCAAAAACCAAGAACGTTCATGGAAACTACCATCTAGTTGGTAGTCTTGTTTGATAAATTTTTTTGGTATGTGTAACTTTATTCTATTCATTCAATCACAATGCATTATTCATTTACCAAAATTATCAGAATGATACTAATAATGATGTATTATGGGTATTTACCAATTACCATTTAATTTAATTGATCTCGATGTTCTTTTTGGAAGCACGGGTGACTGCTGTTTCTTGTCAATGGCTCATGGGACCATGTACTGTTAACACTGTCAATCTACCTAATGGATCCTCATTGTCTAGCGGGGTAAGATTGTGATTTAAGCGCATATTGGTACACAGAACTGAACATGACACGACAATATTAAAGAAGAATATTTAGATTTCTAGGGATTGATTTGTGCTGTTTACTAGTAGTTGACCGATATTGAGTAATTGGTATATTCATGTAGGTGTTTGTCGAGAAATGCAAGTATTTAGAGGAGAGCAAATGTGTAGGTGTATGTATCAATACATGTAAGCTTCCTACACAGGTTGGTGACTGGCACTTGGCGTCTGCATTTTCATCCTTCATTGCATCTTTCCTACGTAAATTGTCATGAATGACTAAATCAACTAGATCGTTAGCAAACCATGCTAGTTGCAATCTAATGCTCCATCTTCTGACTTGCTCTATTGAGATGTCCCAACCATCTTCTGACTTATATAAAACATGGTCGTTTTCTATAAGTAAAATGAACCAGCAATTAGGTAAACTATGTTTCTTCAGTGGAATTTGATAGAGCGCGTCTAAGTTCTACTCTATATTGTGAAGTACATTTGCTAACATTTGGATGAGCAAGTCTAACAGGAAAAGTAGCTTTCTTGTTAGATTATGAGTATGGTGTGATCTTTGTTTGTTGCTATTTCTTTAGACTTTTTTCAAGGAGCACATGGGAGTTCCTTTAGCTATGGAGCCTAACTTCAGCGACTATAGCTGCCAGGTAACATGTCTCACGAGAATCCATCTTTAATGCTAAAGTAATATAACATATGATGTGGCAATTTTTGTGTGATTTTGGAAATCAATCAAAACAAATGATTCCCTGTGATGGCCATCCTCGTGGCAGATTTTTTTTTTCTTTCTTTCCTTTTTTTATTCAGCGATGTCATCATCTTCAATTCCATGTAACTAAATAATGTAGGAATCTCTACAGTGACATTGTGACAACTGAATAGAAATGCTTACATAATTCCGGTCCTCTTTATATTTGAAAGTAATTGATTATATTTTCTGGAACCTCTTATAAACTGCTGTAGGGAAACTCTATTAGGAGACATTTAACACTAAAAAGTTTAGAATCATTTGCAAGTCATTTCATGTGCTTTTTTTACCCTTTTTTTTTTTTCCTTTTTAGATTATGTAATTTCGACACATTCTCAATGTGGCAGTTCAATTTTGGGGTACTTTCTCCTCCACCAGAAGATGATAGCGCCCTTAAGGAACCATGCCTCGAGTTATGCCCAAGTGCCACCCAACGCAGGGAAGTAACTGGTGGGATGAATGTGTTAAAATGCCCCAAGGCATGAAATTACCAGTCAGTACTGAGTTTCAGCTAGTAAAGATTCTCTCCATATATCCAAAGATAAGAAGTACAGAATTCATACCTACTATAAATGTGTGTATATAATAAAAAAATTCATATTCATGCAGATTATCTTTACTTTGTTCTCACCATTAAGATCTCTTATCAGGAAGCAGCCTTTTTTCTTAGACAACGTGATAGTGAAATTATCACATTATAGAGATCACAAAAAAATCTAAATAAATTTAAAGTCGGCTACGCGAATAATACACGAAATATAGACAATTGTCCCCTGCAAATTTGACATTTAAGGCAGTGCACAAGAATTCTCCCATTCCAGGAAGTGCGGTATGAGGACATGCATCAAAAACAAAACAAGGTATGATGAAAAAACACCAGCGACATACAAACTGTAAATCCTTTGTTTTGTAATTAAACATAGGATTGCATGCCCAACTAAATGCAGTCTTGCTACCTATCCGTCATTTATGAAGATTTCATCCAGAATCAGGATTTTGAAGTCTAACAATACTAAAATTTAGTAAAGAAAAAACTATTAAGGCGGTTTATGCATTCCCATGAACTGAAGAGGATTTAATACAATTATCTCAATCTCTGTTGATCCCTTTCTCTAAGAGTAGACAAAGAATTAGGTAACATGACTGATTAACATACTTTAAACATCGAAGCATTTGTTACTAGCCTTCAAAAAGTGAAAATGGTGATAGATATACACTATATTAGATTAAAGAGTACAGACACATTATACAATAACAATGCAACATTAAAAGGTATGAGCTACCATCCATGAACGAGCAAATCTTTTCCAGTACAGATTACTGATCCCAACCAGACGGTCTCCGCCTTTCTCTAGGCCTTTCTCTGGAACTGCAAACGAAACAAGAACAGAAAAAATCCAAGTTCTAACACCAAAATTAAAGATTGGAAGCACACAAATCTCTTAAATCTCTCTTTTTTTTTTTCTTGATACATGTTTAAGCACGCAAATATTCCACTCAAGTCAAAATACTCAAAATTGAGAATTTTGAGTTCAGGAAAGTTACCTTTCTGAGAGCTTTTGGTTCGCATTATCTCTGGAATTCTGAGTGGCAATGTTCGACATAGAAGCAGTACCAGTTGAACTGGTTGTCTTGGCAGTATGAACGTCTCCACCTATAGTGCCACCGGATACAAAGCCCGACAAAGCCATTCTTTTATTGGCATGCATGCCTGGATTATGGTTCACAACCTGATTTTGGGAATTTGATGATGCAGCAACAAAATTGTTTTTAAATTGTGCCATCATCCCTGTCCTCAGCGAATTAACTGCGGCTGAACGACTTGGAGGATTTGATGCTGCATTGGATTCTGGACTATACCCAATACCCAATCCGAAATTCACGCCTCGCACACCTCGGTTACCACCTCCCCCCCTCCCTTTAGCTCTTTTCCCACCTGCAAATAATATTGAACATCCAATGAGCAACATATGTTTTCAAAACACTCCAATAGAGAGAAAATATGAATGATAAATGAAGATTAAACATTAATGCATGTTTATTTCCTTTTAGGTGACTCCTCAGCATAATGGAAGACCTCCTCAAAAAATATTATAGAGGAGAACATTGATCCACCAGCTCATTCAAAGGCACTCTCAATTATCTGAACACAACAATTATCAGGAACATAATGAGCATGCCACTTGCAAAATCGAGATCCTTACCTCCTTTCCGTGCATCACGTTTGGATCTGAACCTCCCATCCTAATGATTTACAGGGTAAAAGTCACTAGATCATGAAACATAAAAACAACAAAAGCAAAAATTCCACAATTATATAAATTGTCATAGAGAATGTTTACAAGTGCAATTGTATATGTTTCAAATCGTGGAACACCACAGTATTAAATATCAGGCCAAAAGGCCCTTCTAAGAATAGAGTTCCACTATGAGACTGTCACTACCTTCATAATCTATTGTTTCCATTTACATACGAGGTATTATCTGGAGAATCATGGTGAACAGCTTTGGCATACAACTGATTAGTAATTCATCCTGCTATGGTCGAATGATAATGGACTGGTTAAAAGATATACACAAGTATTTGTAGTTACATTATTTCTCTGATGACTTGAGAGTTAGAATAATTGTTAATTCTAATAAATGACCATTTGGTAGACTCGGATGCACGGAAGCCGAAGGAAGAAAGCCAAGAGCAATTAATAAAATGCAATTTTTTTACTTCTTTAGTCAAACAACATCAATATGTCTCCCTTTAGCTCCAGATTTTAGTCACCCCAAGTCATCCAAAGATTTAACAATATATGAGTGCAATACATTCTATCCAATTTCAAAAACAGTGGAAAAAATGAAATATATAGCATGCCCATGTGTATTTACAGGAACTTGAAAATACCTTCATGGCAAGATCCATTAGCTCCACAGATACGTTTTGACCAGCAGCAATCAAACTGTTGACTAATTCACCTGCAAACCGTGCCTCCTTCTGTGTTATGAGAGTGTATGCAGTTCCGTCTTTGTCACCAGCACGACCCGTCCTCCCAATTCGATGGACGTGCATGTCCATATCTTTCGCTATATCAAAATTGACCACAGATTTAATTGATTTGATGTCAAGACCACGTGCAGCAACATCAGTTGCAATGAGAACATGGTATATTCCAGATTTAAATTTTTGCAATATCTCCATTCGAGAAGCCTGATCTTTGTCACCATGCAGAGCCGCAACTCTGAAGCCCCTCTGTGAAAGCTGTGATTCTACTTCATCCACTGTGTTCTTTTTAGAAGCAAAAACCAGAACATCACCTTCATCTATCAACACAGGAAGCTTTTCAAGGAGCCAAGGAATTTTTTCGGCATCTGATTGAATTACTTGAACAACTTGTGTGATATCCTCATTGGCCATACCAACCTCTCCCACAGCAATCCTTACAGGATCAGTCAGTATCTCCCTAGCAAGTTTTTCAACTTTGTATGGCATAGTTGCTGAGAAGAGTAAGGTTTGTCGATCTGGCCTTATTTGACCAACAATAGACCTAATTTGAGGCTCAAAACCAAGATCAAACATTCGATCAGCCTCATCAAGTACTAAGTAGGTAGTTCTCAACATCGTCAATGCCTTCATTTTTATCATGTCTATCAGCCTCCCTGGGGTAGCAACAACTATCTCACATCCTGCCTTCAGCTCCTTGAACTGATCAAGTTTAGACATTCCACCATAAACTGCAGAGACACGAATCCCATCTGCCTTCGCAAATTTCTTAGCTTCTAAATATATCTGATGAGCTAGTTCCCTAGTAGGTGCACATACTACTCCAATGGGGCCTTCTTCTTTCCCAAGCTCAGGTTGATCCATAATATGGACAATCATGGGAAGCACGAAGGATGCAGTCTTTCCTGAACCAGTTTTGGCTATTCCAATGACGTCTCTTCCTGAAAGCACAATGGGTAGAGCTTGGCACTGTATTGGTGTGGGCTTTTCATATGCTTGTTTGGCTATGGCTTTCATTAGCTCCGCAGAGAAACCACAGTCTTCAAAAGTCTTAACAGGTCTTGGAACATCAAAACCCGACACACGAATGGCCAAGCTCTTCTTGTACTCAGTAACATCCTGCTCACTCATACCTAGATAATGAAAAGGAATCAGTTAGCAGCCAACCAATGCAAATAGAAGTGAGAAGTCCCAAAAAGATGACAAAAATGGACTTGGCAACAGAAACAAGGACCAGAACTCTTGTTTGACTGCACTAAAAAGGGCATCAGTGTGTGAGACATTGAATCAAGACACTACAACCAGGCGTGCTGCGTTTTCATTCACCCCAAAGGCAATTTGATTGTTTTAGAACAACTAGAAAATTACAAAAATGAAAAAATTCAGTTCGAACGACAAAGGGCAATTAATCAAGTCCGACAATGGGTTTTCCAACAAGCCTTACAAGGAGCTTTAAGAACTCTGAATAGTTGTTTATTTTAGAAAAAATAATAAAAAGAAAAAGAACTGGAAAATAGATTCACTTATCTTCGCTTCAATAATACCTCTTCCGCGGGAAAGAAATCAATCAATACTAAAACTAAAGGATTCCCACTTTTTTGGGGAAAAAAAAAAGGAATCCGTTGAATGTTTAGGTGAACATTTTCTTTCCTTCTACTAGATTTTGCAGTAGGAATTTTTTTTCCCTTCAACTAGAAAATGCTGCACATGCCCTGTTAGAAAGTGGTATAATTCCTGAAGATTTTTAAGCAGGTTCTACTTTTTATCGTAGACAGAACATTGTAGATATACACAGTTTCCCCACATTTAAAGTCTCTGAAAGTATGCTTAATTACTAATCTTAACCGAGTAGATTGATTCTATGAGTGTGTTTATTGTCGTGTTTGCTTGTAATTATAACTTTGTATCATCAACAGTTCAACACCACCTATGTTATATAAGAAACAGGTTACTAAACAGCAACCACAGGTAGGTAAAACCAATTCTGCTCCTGCATTATCCTGTAATCTCCTGACCCTCTCTCGGCAAATGGGTGTTAACTCTATGAGTACACAAGTATAGCAAAATCACCAACTAGAAGAAGTGCAGGAAAAAAAATACTAGGTCACAGTTTAATCACCAGAAATGGAGGGCTTTTCCTCGTAGAAGTCCTTGTTAAAGGGCTCGTAATCAATCAAGCTATGATCGAGAGCCAGAATAGGCTCAATCTTCTTCTTATCCAAAACAATCGGATTATCATCAGAATCGTATTCAAGCATTCCAGCATCCACCGCCTTAGCCGCGGCGTACACCTCCTCATCAGAATTATACCCCGCGTGAAGAGCATCTGCAGCCAATTGTAAACCTACATCCTTCTTAGCTCTCAAAAAACTCTCCATCGGATCCTCCTCCTCTTCATCGTCTTTATACTTGTCCAACTTCTCCTTTGCCATCGGTAGCGGAGCCGCCTTCATCTCCTCATGTATACCCTCCATAAACGCATCCAGAGGATCAATCTCATCATCAGCACCGGTACCATTAACGGCATCTTTTTCAAGGTCGTCGGCGTACTCAATGTTGTCAAGGTCAGTGTCTTCGTAATTGTCGTGGCTGCCACCAGAGGAGCGAGACGACGGAGGAACGTAAAGCCGTTGAGGAGCTGAGGATCGCTCGAAGTTGTACTTAGCTTGAGGATTCATTCCGAACCCTTCGAAACCGAATTTTCGTTTCGACATTTTCTTTGTTCCAATCGAATTGGATTGAAAACCTGAGAACCGAGGATTCAAAATGATTTCTTCATAAATCTTACGAATAATTTGTGGGTATATCTTCTAAGGTGCAGTATTTAGGGCTTACGGCCAATACTTCGACAATTTTTAATGGGTCAATTTTTTGGAAAATTGGGGTAGTTTACATAAATACTCTATATTTTGGGATGCTTTTGAAAATCATTGTAAACATGGACGAAAACATAAATAATACAATTTCACCCCAATTTAATCGTAAGAAATACGGTGAAACGGTCGACTGAAAAAATAGTGAGGCTCCAAACTACCGAAATCTTCCAAGGTCCAAATCAAGCAAAATCAAAATCATAAGAAGAAATTTTGCTAAAATCGATTGTACCAATTACCTTTCCTTCCCCAAATCTCGAACTAATTAACCAAAAAATACAGGTTTTTATGTTTCGGATTTTTTACTCAATTAGTTCATATTATGTTCAATTTTGATGTTGTCAAGGTTCCTTTGTTCTAATATATATGAAATTTCATCTTTAGATTAATAATTTTTAATTATTATATATTAAAATTCAATTTTTTATGAATTTAACTGAGTTAGTACGTACGAAAAATCAAATTTAAATCAATTCAAATGATTCATACAAGTTGTTTTTGAAAAATAAAAACGTGAAAAGTGACATTCTTTGTCGCTTGTATTTGAAAAGGGCGCAGGCTATTTCATACGATTTCATTTGGAACAATTAAATAGGTGTATATGTGTGCTTTTGAAATTTAAAGATGAATATGAATTCAAATGTTGTTTTACATTAAAAAGTGACATGACGTAAGGAACATGATCTAATCAATTTTAAGGGTATTAATCTAATATTTTATTTTTTAAAGGTGGCCAGCCTAATTTCCCCAAATTTTTATTTTTTTGCCACTGTCCCAAATCGTGGCAAGTCTCAGTATCAGGACAATTTTGTCCCAACGTAAAAGTTGTAGATCCTATAAAATATATAAATAAAGACTAAAATCATACAGGACTTATGAATAAAACTATAGTTGACCAACTTATAATCTTTAAAAAGCTACGTTAATTATATTCTAAAATAGGTGACAATCCAAACACGCCATTTTTATTGTATTGAAACGGCACGAGCAAGTGATTTGGGTCACTTTTATAAGGGCAATATAGACCAAATATAATAATTTTAACTGTAAATAAATAAATGAATAGATAAAATAAAAATGAGAAAATAAAAATTAGTTTCGTCTTCTTTACGTTGAATAGTTTTGTCTGTGAGTAAATTTATTTATATTCGCGAAGTTTGAAATAATTTATTTATTTTCGATAAATCCATTTATATTAATATTAGCTTATATTTCTCGTTGATCGTTTTGATATTATAAATCGAGTGATTAAGTTGTTAACATGGAAATATTCGATTTATAATTCGATCTAAAATGTATATTGCACGGTCGGTAATAACATCATTTTTATTTCTAAACAATTATCTCAATTTTATTAAAATTCATATTTAACTTTTGTAATTAAATTGATAGTACATTTTGGATGTATTGGACTATAGCACGTGGAGTTTAATTTGTGACATTGACTAAACAAATTTAAATTTATTTGATTGTCATATGTAGAACCTTAATCTTAAACGAGTAACGAGGTTCGATTATTAACTTGAAGTTTTTTTTAGCTATAAACAAACCAGACAAAATTGTTAATCAATATGTGGATGCATTACGAATTAAAGTGAATAATGAGGAACATATATCTATAATATGAAATCCGTCACTATTCAATAAGCGTGATCATGATCGCAATAAAGTACTAATGGACAATTAATATATGAGCTCGAAATTCGACATGAATTGTTAAATTAAAATTATAAGAATATTTGAAAAATGACATTTTGATTATTTTAACTTTATTTCGAATATTTGAAATGTTTGATGGTGTAATGCATTAAAACGGTAATTCAAGGAATATAATTATTGATTATGCAATTTCAATAATTTTAATCGGATTATGAGTAAAATCTCGCTCTTCTAGTGAGATGCAATGTGATTACTAAATTATTTTGATCGGATCAAGATTAATTTATTAAAATTTAGTTTAATTGTGTCCAATCACGTCCCTTCAGTGACTTCAAAATAAGAATTGAGTTATAATTTATCAAATATTGCAATGCATATAATTAGCTGAAATTCTGCATAAAAAATGGTTTTTCATTTCATTCGAAAGGAGTACAAAAATCATCTTTTTGGTTCGTTGTTATTGTGTTTTGGAGTTATACAAGTATACGAAAGTAGTCAGTGTATATTGGGAGTTGATTGTCATCATCTGTAGGCATCTTTGCAGGGGCAAAATCGTCTTAAGGACAGAGAGTTTAACCATTGCCTCGACTTTGGATCCATTTTTTTGGTGTTAGTTTGTCCATTCTCATTGGCTTTTAACTTTTATTTATTCGGTGTTTATTATTCAATTCCTTGCCATTGTCCTGTCCAGTTTTTGATAAGGTTGACAAGTTTTGTCAAAGAATTCTAAATCCATTTCACAAACAAATAGGCTCTAAACTAAAATCTAGCCAGAAGCACAAATTTGGTCGACGGGAGAGTTTGAAGAGCTCAAGAAAACAAGATGCTATTGCACACGACTTTAATCATAATTAATCCGATTTAATTCCCTATACCTAATTCTAACGACACACATTCTGCAAACAAATATTATTTAGGAGCGTTGGACAAAATTTTGCGATTGTCAAAACTATTTTCATAGCTATCATTGTCTCCAATAGTGTTACGTACATAATATGCATTACATTTTACTTATAAAATGATCTTTACACCATATCAAGAGAATTTTAGGTCTAAATTTTGTCCATGCTGAACAACGATTAAATTATAATTTATGTTGATCAAACATACATTATCCATATATTTCATAGAATTCACAACTATTATCCACTTATTTTTCTCACGTGCCATAGAATCCACGACGTATAACCATTTACCATCACTGGAAAACGTGATGTTAAGTGTTAACAACCTCGAGCTCCAACCAGTGGTGGACTCAACACAAAAGTTCAGCACAAACGGACCGAATGTTGATCGTTGACCATCGACAATCAACGATCGTAAAAGCGATGTCGTTTATTAATATTTATTAAATAATATTCAAAATTATTCAAAACAAAAAGTCCAAAACTAAAATAAAAAAATGGGCCAACTCTCTCAGCCCAAAACAAAAGGATTAAAACTAAAAAAAAAGTCCAAACTTTTGAATACCCAACTCTCTCAACCCAAAACAAAATGGCCAAAATTTAAAAAAGGGAACAATACATAGTTCCTATTTTTTGAAGTTCACATTTCATAAATAATAAACTTCTTAAAATATTTCAAAAATCAGGTGCTAAATAAATTTATTAAATATTAAATTATAATATATTAAATATTAAATTATAATATAATATATATTAATTATTTACATTTTACACCACCCCATAACACCTCACCCATCCCATCTCTTCACTACACTACCTCCCTCCATCTCCGGCACCGATCCGACGACTGCTCCGGCGACCGTTCCGGCGATTTCAAAATTTTCAGAAAATTGAAAATCACACCCCCAACCCGGCAACCCATGAATTGGTCACAATCGGCCACAAACGATCATAATCGGCCACAAACGGTCTCAACGAGTCACAATTAATCAGTCACAACGGTCACAATCGACCACAAACTGTCACAAATGGTCACAATTAAACGGTCACAATCAGCCACAAACGGTCACAATTAGGTCACAACCGATCACAAACGGTCACAACCCCCATCCCATGCGCATCCCACTTACAACCAACGTACCACCGCCATGACCACCACTATCATCACCAACCCTCACCGCCAATGCCACCGCCAGCAACTCCACCTACACCATCAACAAAAATCAACCTAAATCCCCAACACCACCAAAATATGGAAACCAGCACTACCACTCCAACAACACCGTTCGGAAGAAACCCCCACAGATCTGCAACAATAGCAAAAATCAGACAAGCAACCACCACAACCATCAGATAAAACAAACTCGAAAACTAAAAAAAAGGAACTAGTAGCAACCACAAAAATACAAACTGGAAAACCCATCACCACCACCACCCCATTTCACCATCACCCACTACCACGACCACCACCGCCACCGCACAATACAAATCAAAAACCAAAAAACCACCACCGCATAGTACAAATCAAGAACCACCACTCCCAGCAGCGGATGCCCCAAAGAAATAAATCGCCGGAAAAGTAGCGATTTCGGCTGGCTGAAGTCGCCAGTAAATAAATCGCCGGTTTCCGGCGATTTTCTTGCCCAAAGACGAGGGGAGGGGAGGGGAGGGGGGGGGGGCGGCCGAGAGAGAGGCAAGGGGAGGCGAGAGGGAGGGGGCGGCAGTAACTTTTGAGCAGCGATTTCTTCTTGTGTTAAGTGCCTAACTGGTTTGTCTTGATTCCCCTCCGGTTCCGGTTGCCGTCAATGTGCGTCCCAACTCCACCGCCCTTCTACGCCGCCAACACTAGAGAGAGAGAGAGGGGGGAGAGAGGGGTGAACGGTGATTCAGGGATTTCAAATTGGAGAGAGAGAGGGGAGAGGTAGAGAGGGAACGAGTTTTGGGGCAAATGAGAGTGAGGTCGGCTTGATTTTTGAATTAATTGAATTAATAATATATAAAACACCTGATTTTTGAAAGATTAAACTTATCACCTCATTTTTGAATATGAATTTTGAAATGTAGGGTTTGGGGTAATTTTCTCTTTAAAAAAAGAAAAAAAAGCCCAAACTAATCTTCTTCTTCTATCAATACCGACTACTAAGTTCGCCAATGAATTTGAAATTATTTCTCCAGGCAAGCCATCAAGAGGAGCCAATAGGTGCCAACCTACTTTTCCCCAACAGAAAGAGGCAACATGGCAACACCAATTTAAAGTTGGCTCACAAAG
Source organism: Fraxinus americana (assembly GCA_035079005.1). Taxonomy (NCBI): domain Eukaryota; kingdom Viridiplantae; phylum Streptophyta; class Magnoliopsida; order Lamiales; family Oleaceae; genus Fraxinus; species Fraxinus americana. Next base: position 30,904,021 of record CM068710.1, on the reverse strand, counting down.
TGCATCTGAGAGCTCTACTTCAAAAGCGACAATTCAAAAAAATGTCGATAATGAAAAAGCAGCGCGACTCAATGCACAGCGGTATTGAAGACTCCGACGGATCCAGCACGAACGACCACGCCCCTCGCCAGGTGCTGGGCCCACCCTTGGCTCCAATGAAGTAATTCATGTTATTTGCTCCTATAGAGCAACTCGCCTTTAAAAAGCATTAATTTTTTATTTATTTATTTTTTTCTCGTTAGTCGCCGCTTGCATTGAAGGTCGGAATGTATTTTCATTTTCCCAAATAATTTCTTGTGGTCTAGAAAGATGTGCCCTTAAAAAGAATTTATTTTTACAAAATCATAAATAGTGACAGTTGACATTATTCGGATGTATATATTGATAGCATGTCAATGTCAAAAATAGCACACTAAAATTTAAAAAAAAAAAAAAAAAAGTCGTAGTTTTAAAATTGGACGATAATACTGTTCATAATATTGTTGGGCAAACTCTATCGGGTTTGAATCATAACTGTCATTTGGTTATTTGAATACTAACACACCAACTATTGATTTTGGTCAACAGTTTGGTAGGCTACTTTAATACCGAAAATTTCCAACTACATTAAAATAATTATAAATTCACTTTTTCCACCTAAAACTTGAGTGGTATATTTTCACGACTCTACCAAATCATAATACGCAAATTGCTTCACCTCTCTACCATATCTTCCGACTCTCAATAGCCTATAGTACAAGAGTATTTGACTTGCCAAAATTGTTTACGATTAACTGTTTTGAATTTCGTTCAATCATATTTTGACTTTCAGAACACTGATATATACTTAGCACATGTTCAAATTAATTAAGGATTGAATTGACAAGTAACTATATCAAAAGGCAATGTGACTCGACGCGTCACTAGTACTATATATTTTCACCACGTTTTGCTAGTCCCTTCAAGTTCTATATTACAATAATGAACTTAGAATTCTCAAATCAAAGATAAACTGTTATTATACATACTATTTGTTAGAAACATTTATGGATGCAACTGCCCCGATTTGGCTCTGCCTACCTCGGCCTGTCCCCATCCCATCCCATCCCACTTCGTTTCCAAATGTAAGAAGGTTCACTCTTCTAGAAAAATGAAAATTTTATAATTTTTTGGGTGCAAAAAATTATGTTGCACAAAAATAAAATTTGAGTTTATTTTGTTGCCTGAATTAGAGCATGTTTGGCTAAGATTAAAATCAGATTAAAATTGAAAAATTATTCGTTATTGTTAACTTTTATTAGACGAGTGAGACTCAATAACGGCTATATTTTCAATTTTAATCTTAGTCAAAACATGCTCTTACAAAAAATTTCATCATGGACGGAGACAACGAATGAAATTAAAACAAAAATATATAACTTGAATAGTCAAATTAAAATATATCAAAATTAGTTGACAGTTATGAAAATGAACGTGTAAGTTGAGTGACGTTATGTGAAAATTCTCAAATTACGGTTCACTGTCGGTATCTCAAAAGTAAATCTGGACCGGCGCGCCTATCTAATTATCCACGTCACTCTCTCTTCCATCAGACACTTGAACGATTGACGTCGACCGTCTTTTTTTCACCGTCAAACTTCATTTTTCCGTCTACTGCGCACGTTAGACAAATATTACAGTTTTTAAGTGAAAAGTAAATCTCCTTACACCACACTCCTCCCCAAAACGAGCAAAAATAAAAACAAACATATAATTAAAAGCTAGAGAGTACTGATAACTGAGTGAAGTGAACGAAATCTCCCACCAGAGAGTCATATTTCTCTCTCTAGCATTTAATTTATTTCTTGTTTCGAAGCTGGGAGTATGAGAAATATGCATCGAAATTATCGGAATTTGATGAATTTTCGGGGAATTTCTTCTCGGTTATTGGATTCTTATTCAGTGTTTGATTCTTGCTGGTTTTGCTCATAGTGCGGGTTCAATCTTTCTCGTGTTTTTTTACAGAAATCTCGCTGTCGGTTTGGTTCTTAATTTTCCTCAGATCTGAAAGGGCTCATATTTGTCGGCGTCAGTGATGTTGTGCTTCGATAGATTGCCATTCTTCTTTAGCGGCTCTGGTGGGTTTATTTGTCTTAATTTTGAATATATGAATTCGTTATTAGCTTTTAATACTCGTGTATTATGATGTGAGCGTGGATCTATGTAATGTGATTATTTGCTTTAAGCTTTTAATTTTGAAGTATACTTGATTCTAATGTTTATTAGTTGCTTGAGTTTGAGTTCTTCGATTCAGTTCAAAGTCGAGCTTACTTTCAAGTTTTCCCCTTTTGTACTTTATATAAATTTCCACCACTAATTTCTGCTGTTAGTTTCTCACTGTTCTTCAAAAAATAGTTCTGTATATGGACGATTTTTGAGTTCAAATTCGGTTACTGGAGACTGGAGATATATAATCCTAAATTTTATGTTACTGATGCATAAGTTACTGTACGATTGTGGAAAAATAAGTTGTTGTAAGTTAATTGTTGAAGGTACTTTTTGCAAAAAGTAAGGGATTTTTGTTTCAACTCACAGGGTATAGATAAACAATAATGTGGAGCTGTGAGCAATGCAAAGCATAGAAGATTGAATTTTACATGATTCAATTTCCTATTTTATTACTAAAAGGAGATGGAGCTCAAGCATATTTGCACCTTAATATCCCCTTCTCAGATTTGTTGCAGCAATTTAGAAAGCCACATAATAGTGTAATTATTTGGACAAAGAAATAGAACCATTTTTAATTTGTTCTTGATTTCAAGTGAGAGTTTATATTCTTATCTTGTAACTTATTCCTTCCCCTATTATAGTTTGCGAACTCATTTAACATAGTTTACAATATAAAATCAGGGTTGGTGCAAGAGATCTGCTGGTCAATCTTGAAGGGGTTGCTTGTTTTATGTTATGTGTTATCCACCACCGATGCTTACTTACTGAATAAACCATTGGAAGCACAAGTTCTGTCTCCAGCCACAGTGCCTTTGACAGCTCGTGCTATGCAGGAGCTGCCCCAACCTGCAGAGCTGCCTTCATTTCATAAAGCTCGCCAGAAACTTCTTGCTCCTCACGGTGCACCTGGCTCTGTACCAGCATCAGCACAGCCTCCTAATTATGGTCCTTTTATAACATCTTCCCCCCCTTCAAGCTCACTATTGTCGAAACCATCAATGAAGAAGAGTGGATCAGTGCCTCTCAGAACCAGCCTTCCACCTCCACGTTTGTCAGAGATTGCCCCAACTCAACCTTCGCCTACTACTCTACCTGCCGCTTTAGCTCAGCCGCCACTATCTCCTACCATCTCCAGTAAGCTTAGATTCTCTTTAATCCATTTCCTAGAGGCAAGAACTGTTAACTTTATTTTACCTACTGAAAAGTGAATTATCCTTTTTATATTTTCACAATCAAGTAGAAATAATTCTTGTTATCTCATAATATAATTTATCACCCCCTCTCGTTTTGCTTTGCCAGTATGTTAATATGGGTTTATATTTTCCATCTTAGCAGACTGTTGTGGACCAGACATGGTGCTCAAACGAGAAAGCCAGGGCTGCCACTGTGTATATCCAATAAAGCTTGACATTCTTCTTGTGAATGTCTCATCTAACCCAAATTGGAATCGTTTTCTAGAACAATTTGCTTCCCGACTAGATTTGCAGGTTTCACAGATTGAGCTTATTAATTTTTATATAGTTGGCATATCGGGACTTAATATATCGATGGACATTACTCCACTTAAAGGGATTAGCTTTTCTGCCAGTGAAGCTGCTAGAATTAACTCTTCACTGTCTATGCATAAGGTTCATCTAGATCCTGCTTTAGTGGGTGACTACCAGCTTCTCAACATAACCTGGTTTAAGCCCCCAGTTTCATCTCAAGGTGCCTTTATGTCTCATAGTGTATTACATATTTACATGATACGCTAATTTTTCCTACAATTGACTCATGATTCGTTATTCCTCAATTGCCAAAACTAGACATTTAATTTAACCGGAAAATAACTTGAGCATTTAAAGTTTGAGATGGGAAGCTTAATCTTTTGTCTTCTTTATGTAAATATATTAAACAGCAAGATGAAGCGAAGCAAAACTAATGGTGAATTTGGGGTGTCTTAAATAATATTAGATTAAACTGATGATTTGACGAAGAACAAATCATCAATTAGACTGCTGTAAAAAGTTGGGTTTTGGTTCAAATTTTTAGTAGTTTGTTCACTTGATTTTACGTATGACCCCCACTTTCTCTCCAAAAGGAAAGGGGGGAAAACAGGAAAAGGTGAAATAATTTTTTGGTCTGCTTTACAGCTCCTGTTTCTTCTAAGCCTCCAGTGGGAACACCTCCACACCTGCCCTCAACACCTGCAGCTGTTGCCACGTCAGACAAAGTGAAACGCCCAAGTTTAGTTCTTATAATTGGAATTGGAGCCGGTATTCTAATTATTGCTATCATTTCCGTGCTTATAATTTATTTGTGCACATCTCATCAAGGGAGGAAACGAGAACCTTTTAAAGAAGCTGGTATGTAATTTTACCTTTTAAAGAAGCTGGTATATAATATTGTCTGATTATGTTATCGTATACTTGCTCCTTATCTTTGGATCTCACCCGGTTTTCTATAATTCTTGAATCCTTTAATAGCGAAGGCGAGGACTGTGGATGCTGTTCCAGCAGGAGGATCTCTTCACCATCCTACCAGCACACGGTTCCTTACTTATGAAGAACTAAAAGAAGCTACAAATAACTTTGAACCTGCTAGCATACTTGGAGAAGGTGGCTTCGGAAGAGTTTTCAAGGGTGTATTAACTGATGGGACAGCTGTAGCCATAAAGAGGCTTACTAGTGGTGGTCAACAAGGGGATAAAGAATTTTTGGTTGAGGTTGAGATGCTTAGCAGGCTGCATCACCGTAACCTAGTGAAACTTGTTGGTTACTATACTAATCGTGATTCCTCCCAGAACCTACTATGTTATGAGCTTGTTCCAAATGGAAGTTTGGAGGCTTGGCTACATGGTAATTGTTCATGACATGTTAATTCCTAGTCTGTGCTAAGATCCACATATCACAACTGACGCGATGTAACAGGTGATTTTAACTTCCCTATTCTGCTGCAGGTCCCTTGGGTCTTAACTGCCCGTTGGATTGGGACACGAGAATGAAAATTGCTCTTGATGCTGCAAGAGGACTTGCATACTTGCATGAGGACTCACAACCTTGTGTTATTCACAGAGATTTCAAGTCATCCAATATTTTGCTTGAGAACAATTTCCATGCTAAGGTTTCTGATTTTGGCCTTGCAAAGCTGGCTCCTGAAGGCAGGGCAAATTTCCTGTCTACTCGTGTCATGGGAACTTTTGGGTTAGTTTCTCCCTGAACGTTATCGTTACACCAAGATAGTATATGCATTATGCACTGAATTGCATTCCGTTTGTTTCACAGGTATGTAGCCCCAGAGTATGCAATGACTGGGCACCTTTTGGTGAAAAGTGATGTCTATAGCTATGGAGTGGTTCTTCTCGAATTGTTGACCGGGAGAAAACCTGTAGATATGTCGCAACCATCAGGACAAGAGAACCTGGTTACATGGGTTAGTTATTATTCCCAAATCTGTACTCCATCTTTAATCTTTTACATTTCACGTTTTCATATGTCAATACAAATTTCACGTTTTCATATGTTAGTACAAATTTTAATATTTTTTCCGGCCACATGTTGATCTTTTAACATCTGAGGAATCAATTACTGAATGATAAAAATTCCATTCACTGGTTATAAAGCAATTCTTCAAGGGGCTTCATTTGTTTTCAGGCAAGGCCAATACTTAGAGATAAGGATCGATTGGAGGAACTTGTTGATCCTAGGCTTGACAATAAGTACCCAAAGGAAGATTTTATACGGGTTTGCACAATTGCAGCAGCTTGTGTTGCCCTAGAGGCAAGCCAAAGGCCTACTATTGGAGAAGTGGTGCAGTCACTTAAAATGGTGCAGCGTGCAATGGAGTATCATGATTCTGCTATAACTACCCATCCTGGACCCAATCTTAGGCAGTCATCCACCACATTTGAGTCTGATGGAACATCATCCATTTTTTCTTCTGGTCCTTACTCGGGTTATAGTGCTTTTGATAATGATAATATTGTTAGGAGGGCTGTATTATCTGAAGATCTTCATGAAGGACGATAAGTATTTTCCTGATGGATCGAATGCTTCGGAGTGTCCAATCCATCAGATGGTTGATAGGATTTGAATTTCTATAACTCTATTTGGTGAGATCTGAGTATTGATCTTCCCTTCGTCCCTTGTAGAGAACTTTTGGTCAGTTTTCCCCATATGGTGGTCATTCTCTATTCCTCGGGATGAAACTTTGTATATATGTTTTGATCCCTCTTTTTAATTGGACTACCTGTTATTTTCTCACTTTTTTATGATTTGCTGTATATACTTTCTTCATGCCTTGTTTTATTTGAATTCTAACATTTGTTGCATGTTATAACGCACCCCTCTTAGTGCTTTGCATTGTCAAAGCAAGATTTCTTGGATTGACCTACTTTTCTTTCAAGTTATATATTAAAGCCCTATTTGACAACCATTAAAACAAGATTTTTTTTTTTGTTCAAATTCATTTTCAACTACACATTCTCACAATAAAATATTTTGTACATAAACTTGAAATTTTTCGTACTTTTTAGCTACACATTCTCCCAAAAATCATTATTCTAGAACTTAATTTTTCCAAAAAACTAATTTTAATGGTGGTCAAATAGGGGCTTAATTGCATGGTGTTCTTGATAGCTTCTACCTTGAGAAAATTATCCAACTTTTTAATGCGTTGTCTATACGATAATAGCATTTATTTCAACGAGTGACAGTCTCATATTTCTCACCTGGAATGCAATGTGTAATGTGCTTTGTATTCTTTAGAGTGTCGACCATGAAATTGATTAAATTGTGATCCGTACCTCCCACTGAACTAGTAGTGAAGGCTTCGAAACCCGTCTTCCCTTAGTGATTGACATGGTGATTAGGCATGTTGAGATGAAAGAGCGGGAAATAGTGGCCTTAAAATTATGAGAAAGTTGAAGTCTTGAAGACTATAGGCTAAGAGGACTAGAGTAAAGCTAGATGCTAATAGGACGTGAACAAAGTTGGATGCTATTTAGAGAGAGAAGAGGCAAGAATTAGACCGCGAGTGTCATTCCTTAATTTTCCAAAAAATAAAACGCACACAAAAAAAAAAAAAAAAAGTAAAGTTCTATATAGAAGAAAACTTACCATCACCATCATATAACAGCATACTTGTACGCTTTGTTTGACTAAAAGAGTAAGAAATGACTATCTTTGGATTGTATAATTATGAACTCTGTGGAATTTTCATATTTGAAAGTTTTATCTTTTAATAAACGAATTACAATGATTTGGAGGTGAGTTACAATTCATATTTTTTCTTTATAATATTTCCTACGGATTAAAATAATTTTATTGCCAACTAGAAGTCTTTATAGATTAAAATTCTTTGAAGAACCCATCGTTTCATCTTTTTGGTTTAATGAATTCAATCGATTGGCTTTTGAAAATCAACTTCGAGTCATGCTAGTTGTACAACCGATGTTGACAACCACTCACATGGGGGTCCGCTTTTTTTTTTTTTTAAAACATGTGGACTCCGCGCACGTGTGAGAGGTTGTCAACCTCAATTGTACAAATAGAATTTTCCAAAAACTAACTAGTCGTTTAAAGATTGACTTATTTTTAATAGAGAATTTAAGCTTTTTTATTTTTTTAAATTTTCATTTTGGAAAGAACTGCAAGTCTCAAATCCCACAAATTGTGGGGCCTACACGTACATATTTGTTGAAAATATTGGTTGACGACTAAACACTTCGCATCATCGCATTCATCTATTTTAAAAATTATTTTTTACATCAATAGTCAAAATGAATCAGCGCACGAATAACTCACGCGCTGAGGGACCCATAGTTGCTAAAATAAACTGAGGCGTAGGATAACATTAACCTACGCATGTAGTTGCAGCATAAGAAGTGGAGGGAAACTAAAAGAGAAGAGTAACGGAGGGGGAGAGAGAGAGGCGAGTTAACCCGTCATGACCTGACTGAGTCAGGAGACCGAGTACCACACAAAGGCAAAAAATCCTCCCACGAAAGCACACATTGTCACACACAAACAGGTGTGTGAAAAAAAAGATGGAGAAGAAAGAAATTGAGAGTCTTCTTTACTACTACTACTATAGTTACCAGCCCCCTCATATCAATATCTATAACCCTAACACAATTTTTTTTTCCCTCTTTCTTCTTCTCTCTCTGTATCTACGTATACACATCAATATCATACACCAAACCCATATTTTCTCTGCCTCAATTACATTGTCTGTTTCTCTCGCTCGTTTTCAATTGTATCCTGTCTTCTCTCTGTCGCGTTCTTTTTCATCTGCAAGGTAAATCTCTGTCTTTTGTTTGTGTTTTGCGATTTTACGTGTAATTAAATGGTTTTGTATGTTGGTTTGTTGATTTGGGTTTAATTCAGTATGTGAATTCTGTCTTTCTGTGACACATTGTTGTTGTGGGATGGGATGGGGTGGGCTGAGGAAAGGGCTTGATTGTGTTGGATGAATGCGCTGGTGCATGTGATTTTGGGTGCTTACGTTAGATTTTTGTACTGTGATGCCTTGGGCTGCTGGAATGTGGAATTTGAATGTGGCTGTTTATATAAGATCAGGTCCAATTGTTCAATAAGATTTCTTTATTTTTTATTTTGTTTTTAAATTTTATTATCAAGTGATGTCACTGATTAACTTTATTTTATTGTATTGGTCTAAGGGATTTTGATAATTTACTTTTCTTTGTTGCAATGCCTAGTGTTGGTGTATTGCCTTGTTTCATTGGGGTAATTTTAATTCCTTAATTGTTTTGGGATAGGGATTACTGATTTTTATGTTAATTTATTGATGTTGTTGCGCCTTTCTGTGCATTTTTTGGCTTAATATGTACACAGTACAATATGGATGTGAACTTATGATTTCTCTATGTCCCTTTGCGTCAGTTGTATTGCCTTTGATAATGTTATTGGTTTGTAAATTTCTTTACGGATTGTATGTATTCATTTTACCCTTTGAACTCGTAGATGAGGTTTATTTTTATTTGTTGTCATTCTATTGTCGATTGGGTTGTAAGAGTAGAAGTTTCTGAGGGCTTATATGGTCTTTGCCTGAAGTTTCGATTTTTTCGATGCAGACTCAACGTAGCATGAGGCTCTACGTGGCTCGTGTACCATTTCTGTCCTTTGGCATTTAATAGGCACAAGTGCTACAGTAGAAATCAGAATTGAGAATCTTTCAAGACAATGAATCAATTTAGGGCTCCTCAATGTGGGGGTATTGGAGTCGCTACTAGAAAAAGGAGGAGCCAGATTTTACACCGATCTATACCTGAGTCACAGCCACTCTCTGATAGATCTCCCATGCCATCAACACGACTTGCAGATGAAATGAGTAAAGTGTCAAGTGATGAGAATGTCGGAGATGCTAATTCTAGAGTGAAAATATTCAATCTTAATCAGTGCATATCGAGGGGTTTTCCAGCGAGTGGATCTGATGGTGGACCGAATGTGTTATTCAGTTATGGTGTAATGGGGGATGCAACGGCAAATGAGAACAAGCCGAAAAAAGCTACTTTGAAGGTTGGTGGTGTAATGCACATGATTCAAACCAAATCCAGTTCCAACGGTGCATCAAGCGTTGGATCTTTGGCTAAGATCGATCAATCATCAAACATTGGTCGAGCGAGGCAGAATCTCGTTACACAGGTTTGTACTCTTGTTTCTTGAATTATAGATTAGGGAATTTTCTTTGCCTGCGCAAATATTTTGGACACAATTCATTTGGTTATTGTTTCACCACTATTTTAGTCTTTGATTTCCTTTCATATGTTTAAAGCATGTTTGGCTAAGCTTAAAACAGTTACTTATTTTGCCAAACATGACTTTCAAACTTACTTTTTAGTCTAAAGAAACTTAATTTTCTAGAAAGTAACTCGTAATAACTTTCTAGAAAGTAATTTTAGGCACCACTGAACACACCATGCCTTGGTCGGAAGAATAAGCCACATTAACTCAGAAGGGCTTGCTAGATGACAATCTACTCTTATGGAGAAACTTAATTTTGTAAGAGCGTGATATATGTTAAATTTGAGTTTAAAAAATGGAAGTGAAGTTATATATAATCCAACCACATCAAGAATATTCCTTCAAGAAATTAAAAATTTCCAGCTTTAAGTTGAAGTATATTCTAATCCCGATGGAAAAGCCAAGTTTTATTATTGAAATCTTCTGACTCTTGGCATTTTCTTGAGCTGCCTTACGGTATGAAAAATTTGATGATGCAAAGCACTTGATTAGATATATTTTGGTTCTAATGATACGAGACCACTCCGCACAAGGAATGATAGATTCATCTAGCAGGGGAATAAATTAAGAAATCTGTTTGTATGGAAAATAATCTCCAGCATTCATGAATGTTGAATGTCATTTAACTCATTTGGCTATTTGTTACCATACAATCTTTCCATTTTCTTTTTATTTCAGGAGAATTCATATCATGATCATTCTACATCTCTAGAAAAGAAAAGTAGTTTGCAAGGGATCCCATGGAAGGATTTCTCCCGAGTTGGCTTTAATCTTGGGAAGGAGGACATCAATAGGATGCCTGCAAAGGATGCCTTTGAGAAGCAAGGGGAGAAGTTGGTTCCAGTTCGTAAGAGTAAGAGGGCTAATAAGAGACGTGTTTTTGATGAGGAATTCATCGAGGATGATGATGCTGAGATTCGGTACCTCAAGAAACTGAAGAATGCAAAGGTTGGAGGATATAAAGATTTGGAGACTGAATCAACAAAATACCAACACAGTCTTCTGAGGGGCTCTAAGAAATCTAATTCTGATAGAGCAGTGGAGGACACTGATTATGAGGAGGATGAACTGTTGTCTGATGGTGAGCCTGAGGGTAAGAAGAAGAAAAAACAGAAGGATCTCTCAGATATACAAATTGAAAGCGAGAGAGAGATGTCTCTCACAACTCGCCAAAGAGCCCTTTTATCCAGCAAGGATGCCTCCTCATCTGGCGTGAGTCAAATTGAATTCCCGGATGGTTTACCACCTCCACCTCGAAGTGAGTGTGATGTGTTATCCATTGCGAATCCTGCTGATTGTTCCCTGGGATGCTGCTGTTTAACTTGTCACTGCCTATTTCCTCTATTGCAGAGCAAAAGGAGAAACTCTCAGAAGTCGAGCAGCAAACGAAGAAAGCAGAGGCTGCTCAGAAACGTAAAATTCAAAATGAGAAAGCAGCTCGGGAGTTGGAGGTTTACCTCCCTTTCTACTCCTTTTCATTGTCTTCTTTAATATTAGGTTTAAGAATATTTGAAAAAAGCATGCATGTTAAATTCTGCAGGCAGAGGCAATTCGAAAAATTCTTTCTCAAGATTCTAGTAGAAAGAAGAAAGAAGACAAAATAAAGAAACGCCTGGAAGAGTTGGCACAGGTAAGTGCCATGTATCTTGAGAAGGCGCTATTCCAAATATGTTGTGATTCTTGTGAAGCTAATCACTGATTATTTGTTATTTTCATCATTCAGGAGAAGGTTGCTAATGCAAAGACACTTGCATCAAATACAATTAGATGGACTATGCAGTCTACTGGTACCATTGTTACTTTCCCACAAGATATGGGTTTGCCTAAAATTTTTTACTCCAAACCCCTCAGGTAAAATTCATTGTCTTCTATGCAGTTGAGTTCGATAACATTTCTTGGAAATTGTTGGTGTAAAGATACCACCTGCCAGAAGTGAAAAGCTTGTATATTTTCCGTTTTATTTCCCCTTAGCATGTTTTGTAGGAAAGATAGGATGGCACTGGACACTCGAGGAAGTTGGAAGTTAAAGAAGTCATGATCTTGTCTGTTATATTTTCTAATCGTGTTTAATAATGCGTACCAAACATGCACTCTTTGAAGATGTGTGCGAATATATTTGCCATACATTTGCATTTCTCACTGGCGAATATAACTGGAAATGACACTAATTTCGTGTTGGTTTTGACTTGACATTCCAGCTATCCTCCTCCACGCGAAAAGTGTGCCGGCCCTCTTTGTACAAATCCTTACAAGTACCGTGATTCAAAGTCAAAGCTTCCTCTTTGCAGTCTCCAATGCTACAAGGCAATTCATGAGAAAAATGCAATCTGAGAAGGCCACCTAAAAATGTGTCTTGCCATTGCTGTAGTTTATGCAGCTATTCCTGCACATTTATGTTGGAGACGCAATGAAACCAAGTTCCTTTCACATAATCTAGAGATAATATAGTAATCAAGATAGTGTTGGCAATTGAAATTGAACTTGTTGAAAAGATGGTTTGTTTCGTAAGTTGGATTACACACACTAGTATTATGTACCAAACAATCTCGATAATTTTCTTTTGTAGAGCGACCGAACTCGTTTTGAGCATGCACTATAATATTAGCTTCCTTTGTTAGAAAGATAGCTAACATGGAAGATCCTTTAATTGGTCTGTCGAGCAGGTTATTATTATATTGTTTTTGAATGTGGTTATTGATGATAAACCTGGCCTTAAATTTTCATCTAGTAAATTTATGTGTCATTTTATCGTTCGTGGGCTGCTTAAACCACTACTCGATATTGTGCCAATTTCTGCGGACTTGTTTAATAGGTTTTATTGACTCCAAAAAATAGTTCTAACTCGTAGCCAACAAAAAATAAGAGATTCGCATTTTGGTGAGTCGAATCGAAATATGCTCGAACCTAGCAACTACTTACATTGATCAATCAATGAAGGGAATGATCCACATCATTTTATATGTTGTTGTTATAATTGTTTTTCGCATAAAAGGGGGTCAGCCGTGGAGTAATAGAGAGAATCGAGTTTTACTTTGGATGTGGAAACTTGCTTTATCTTTCCATGGTGCTAAGTGTGGCTTTTATAATAGATGATGATGATTAAGAGTCGTTAGATGAGGGGGCACGTGGCCTTACCCGCACAGCTGAGATCTCTTGTCATAGCCATCAATCAATCATTCATAGGTCATTTTGTATTTAATGTTGTGATGGCTTGAAGTCCTAGTCCTGACATGTAAGACTAGACTTGATTTGTTTGATTAAGTAGAACTTCCTATTTAGTGAGTTGTCACATCATCCACTTAATACAAGATTTAGTATGAAGTTCTTCTCTAATACGTCTCTACCTCTCATGTCATCCATTGGGGATCAGCCCTTCATGGGGGTTCGGCCAGTAGGGGTTTGGCCAAATTGTCATATGGGCAAAATGATGTGGTAACAGGGTCGTCTAGATTGCCATGTAGGATGTGGGGCCTCACTGTTTACCACGTAGTTCAATTAGGTATGATTATTTATATGAGTAACAGCTTTCAAAATTCAAGTGTGTCGATCTTCACATTTCCTTCAGTCTGGCCTAGTCTGCTAAGAAGTGTGTTCCTACTAGCGATGGATTACAAGCAGTTTTAGTGACTCGCAGGTTTTTAACCATTGGTGTCAAAATTTAGCCTGGTACGAATTCCTTAAAATATAAATATATATTTAAAAATTATTTTCAGCTAAGTATTTTTCTAATAAATTAATGTTGCACTTGGATTTATAACTTTTTCTTACTTTTTAATAACATATTTTTCATAATAATAATAATAATAATAATAATAATAATAAAGAAATCTATTTTCACAAAACCTATTCTAATTTTTTTTTTTTACATCCAATAGACTCTTAAAAATCATTAAATCAACTAATGAAAGCAAGCTATTTACTTCTTGACCTATTAACTCTTTTGATCCATGTTTGATGAGTTTCGCGATGAAGAGAAGTTATTTTCAGTTTTTCACTTGGAAAAATATCATCACAGCAACTCAATTTGTTCGAAAAACTACTCGCAGCTTCTCATGATTTAGTGAAAGCGAGAGATATTTTCTCTTCGTCCGGAGATTTTCTCCCCATGGTTTTATTTTTTATTTTTATCACGAATTATTAAGATCCTATTTAAAATGTGTTTTGACACCCATTTTGAAGAAAAAATAAATTCTGGAATAGTTATTGATGGAAAAATGTGTGGTTAAAAAGTAATGAGAATTTTTGTGTTTATGTGTAATATTATTTTATTGATAGAATGTGTGGTTGAAATGAAAAAAGAAAAAAAAAATGAGAAAGAGAATGAGAAAAAAATGGGTGTCAAACGGGGGCTTAGTGTATATTATTTTAGTAGATTTTGATAAAAAAAATTGATGAATGTATGGTTGAAAAATTGTGAATCTCGTGAAATATATAACTTAAAATAATTATTGAATTTAATTTGAGATTTTAATCTACACCCAATAAGGGCTAAATAAGTCTAATATCAGCTACATGAACTTAAAAGTACAATAAAAAAATAAAATTACTTACAAATTTAGATAAGGGTATTAGCACATAACGTCCCTACTTTTCATTATTATTGTCAAAAACGTCTTTATCTTTTATTTTTTTTGGTATTTTCACCCTTATTTTCACATTTCATTGTGCAAAATGTCATTTTCATTCATTTTTTCAATTAAAAATTATAAAATGACGAATATACTATTTTATTTAAATAAAAGAAAAAGAAAAAGAATTAATTGCAACCATAGTCCCAAATTTGTAAAAAAAAAAAAAGTGCAAAGTGCCCTAGATAAATTATTAAAAGAGTAATTAGCATATGATGTCTCAATCTTTCATTATTATTGCGAATAACATCTATATCTTTAATTTTTTTTTTTTTTGTATTTTCACCCTTAACTCCACATTTGATCGCGTAAACCATTTTTTTTATTCAATTTCTCAATAAAGAGCTGTGAATGATGAATATACTATCCTATTTAAATAGTAAAAAAATAAAATTAATTTTTTTAAATTTTTATTTTTTAAATAATTTTTTGGGTTTCATTTGCTCTTTTATATATACTAGTCTATTGCCCGTGCAATGCACGGGCAATGTGATTACGAAGGTAACTTTAGCATTCCAAAAATATATATTTCTCACCTTTTTTTGGTAGTTTCTTCTTAAGCATTGAATACATAATATAGCATTTTTTCACACTTAATAGTCAAGGATTTGTGAACAAGAATACGTCAGTCCTTGCATCAACCAAGATTTTCCTTATTTTTTTGATCTATTTGAGTCATCATATACAGAGTAAAAAAGTATTAAGGAATTAACAACTTTAATTTTCAAAATGTAAGGCTTATTGATGTGGCTGTGATTCAGACCCTCTTCATTATTCCATTACCTACAATTTCCACACTCAGCATGGCCTTAATGGAAGCTTTTCAGGCAAAAAAAATTATCGGTTCATGGCCGAAGAGTTGAACACAAATTGAACAATAAATACGAAAAATTAAAAGAAAGTTCAAAACCTTTACCAATCGATTGGTCAAACTTGTCAATAATATGACCTTCTCCATGTTTAGTGCCTTCATGGTTGTGAAGATGAAGAGAGAAAGAGAAAGGAAATGACGGTAGAAGGCTCTTGAACGATGCTTTTGTGGTTTTTTTTTTTTTAATCCGAGACTCTCCACGCACTTTGCCAGTTTCACACTACCCTTAAACTAAATGCAATTGCAATGACACAGTTTGTTCTCTCATTTGATATCAACAAATAAGACTATTCGGGCTTTCATACACTTGAGATTCCAAATTGCCTAGATCTTAAGTTCCAAAGCATCACCTGAAGCTCTTTCTTCCCTCTAAAGTTGCAGCGACTTACACGATCTTGGTCCTTAGAGACCGCAATTATTCACATTTTCACCATCATCTTCATCTCGATGAGCTACAATTTTCGGATTGAAGTCACAACTTAATATGTATTATATTTCAAACACTTTCCCAAGTTCATCACCTAATCCTAAGCTTCGAAGCCATTCCTTAATTTTTTAAGTGGAAAAAAAAAAGATTCATAAGCAACATATGAAATGCATGAACCTGAATCCAATAACAAGAATTTTGTCTAGGACAAAGAACTATGTAATCTATGGTGGAACACAAAATGGAAAATAGATATTTGAAAAGATATAGCACGACATGTTGCCCATCAAAAACATAATGCACTGTGACCTTATATACTATTCTGCTCTACATATTATAAGCATTAGTTTTTGCTACTACCAAAAATACATTGCACGGATATTATTTGCAGAGGAAAAGCAGTGTACCAAGGGATTGATCTTGTCAGGGTCACTGCCAAGGTTCTTCATCGCATCCCGCTTATTGATCTTGTCAGGGTCACTGCCAAGGTTCTTCATCGCATCCCGCATAGAAGCGAGGTCAACCACAGCTAGAACCATAGCACTCTGCAAAGTAAAGTGCCAAGAATGCAGAATATCATCATATATGTATTGGCAAAGAATCTGAAGAGGACTGTTTTAAGTACAATAGATAAATGACTATATGAACTGAGAAGACAAAATACCTATCCAAAGGATTTATTACACCAGGAAAGTAGTCCCCGAAAGTAATCTATGCACGTTCGACTGTTCGAAACTCTTCCCAGGTGCAAAATGAAAACTGCCAGCTACCTTATTGACGTCCAAGAATCCATATATATTGCACCTTCACCTTCTTCCTCTTTGACCCATTGAAGAAAACCTTTTCTTTTGCACTGGTTTAACATTGAAAATGAGGAAATCAGAAAGAGTGTAAAGTTCAGAAAAAATGACCACAATTTAATATACATAATTTCACCGGCCCTGAGAATTAAATTTATAACTTTCGATAATTTTCGATAGGCATCTTATCCTGATACAGAGTTGTACTGAGAACGAAGAATATCTGAAGATATTCATAGGCAATGGAAAATCAAAGGAATAAAAGGATGGAAACTTGTCAGAAGAGAGCGTAAGTAACAAGAATAGAGATAAAGGAAAACCAGAGGACTTCATTTCAAAAATGTATTACATCATAGAAGAAATCAATTCGGTAATAATTATACTATAGTAAAACAAATACATTAACTGCTTCATCATGCACACTGTATTTGACTCTACAGAGAAAACATTCAAATTGAAAATCTCACATTGACCAAAAACCAAGACTGTTATTTTTAAAGAGGTAGTACAGATTGAAAGGAGATTTAATCCAAAACGTTGCAAAGTGATAAAATATAAGCATAGTTTTGAAACCTGGCATGGAGTATACCCAGAGTTTTTCTACCACTCAATCCATTCAATTCATGGGCCAACTAAAAAAACTTTTCAAATAGATTTTTAATTCATTAATCCATAAACTAAAAATAATACTTAGGCTATATAAATCAAAACTACATGAATTTAATCCTACAATTAAAGCAAATTTACTATTTCAATTAAAAACTTAGATGCACAACTCATAAGTACATCTATTTCATTACAGAAGCTAATATCTCTGTCATGTTATTACAAAAGCAAATGAAGATTTTTTTTAATTAAAAAAAATAAAGCTAAATAACAATATTACCCTCAACGTTATTTAACCAAAGCTACTTGTATAGGAGACTGATGTACCTATGGGCTCTAGTACAAGGTAAGCTAAAGTTCAAGACATGAGCATACCTGGTCAATCAGATCTGGGTTGGACATTGCCCAGCCTTTCTTTCTATATGCTTCACGAACTTCTTCACAGGAGTTACAACATATTCAGGCATCAAACTCGTTGCCAAAAATAAAGAACCTAATAGAAATATATCTGAGCCCACCTCCACATAGCTTTCATGTAACTTGTCAAGAGATAAAGCAGCATCCTTGAGCCAAGGTGTAGCCCAACCTGCCTTGCCTGTCATAAAAAGAAATTCACCATTACTTCTAACAATGAAAGCAAAGATATTCAAGCAGAATATCAAGGCAATACCTATGAATTCCATAACAAGAACATCAAGCCTCAAAAGAAGGGGAGCTGGACACCTGATTCCAGCAGCCCTCAAACAACAATCATATTTGACAAATACAGCATAAAACTAACAGGAAGTCATTCAAATAAAAATGAATCAAAACTCTAAATTTGGGGATTTTGACAATTACATTTCAGAGAAGCAGTGTACTGTGGATAGCAATCAGAATCGGCAATTCGGGCTGCACTTGATTATGGCGGTTATTGGGCTCTTGCTGACGACCCTAATGGTTAAAATGAACAATAATACATCAATAAATAATTCTAACAAAACAAACGAAAAAGTTAAAATAACACTTCTTTTCTGAAAGACAAAAACCTAATTTAGCATTTACATGGAAAGAGAGAGTGAAGAGAGAAGAGACGAACTTTCAAGCCGGCGACCAATGTAAAGCGACATCTTCTATGTATGAACGAACAAACAACACTTCCATATTACATGACAACTAAATTATTTCGAAGATCAACACTTTCATCTTCGTTTACGGGTCAAAAGTCGCTCATTTAGTGAAGAAATAACCAATTCATCACATAATACTACTCAAAAACAGATATGAGCATAAATTTTATAAGCCTTCTGATTTTTATTGGGCGTACACAAATGAAATATAATGGAGTTATTGCATAATATAAATATTTGATGAAAAAAGAGAAATAAAGTAACATTATATTCAGATTAAATTTGATTCTTACTGCTGGCGGTGATTTCTTCACATATATATACGAAGAATACAAGGGCTATGTTGTTCATTTGGATATAGGTTCTTCTAAGGCTATTTAGACATAAAGCTACAACAACTAGTTTCCATCATAGCCTTCCAGGTAGCACATAAATTTAAAATTTGATTGAAGCTAACAAAACATAAAAATGATCTTACAGCATAGGAAAAACTTCAAGTACCCCTTTGCTTAAGAACATCAATTTTTTCTCTTCCCTACTCTTCTAAAGGCATCTCTTCACAATGCACAAAAAGGAAATTAATGTAACTCAAATTTGACCACACATAAACAACATAATATAATCAAATTCGCACACAAACACACATACCAATTGGAGTCTGAAGGTTCCAGCAGCTGATGCCTGCATCCGTCGCGAGACAATCACCAATTCGGTTTCCATTGTAGAAGCGGTGTGAACATTACGGAAAACAAACTTCCCCTACGAAAAATCCCAAAAATTGTGAACACCCAGATCGCAGACTTGCAGACCCAACTTCATAAGAAGAAAGAAACCAGAAACAGCAGAGGATAAAGCAGTAAAATTGGTGAAAAAGAACCCTAAATTAAAGCACATCTCGAATCGACACACCTCACGATTTGAGGGTAATGAAGTAGCGCCAGTCCAAATTGTCGAAAAAACCAGCAATTATGGCCGGAGAATCCAGGTTCTTGCAATTCCTCTTCTAGGTTCGCTTCTTTGGTGGAGAAATCTAGGCCAGTTTGTGAACAATCGTGAGAAACGAATGCAAAAGGAGAAACGACGGTGAGACAGACGGGGAGTTCAACGGTTTGCTTTGATTTCGTTTGTTCGTTGTACGGGAGAAGAAAGAGAAATGGAGGAAAAATCAATGGCTTCGAGAGAGAGAACTGAAATAGGGTTTGAAATAGATCTGATTTTCTGTATTTTTCATTGACTAATGAACGAGAGAAAACCAGTTCCCAAGTTCCCCGTGCGCGGACGGGGAAATCCGGTTTCCCCGTCCGCGCACGGGGAAAATGGGTTTCCCCGTCCGCGAACGGGGAAATCCAATTTCCCCGTGCGCGGACGGGGAAACTCGGTTTCCCGTCCAAACACGGGAGTTATTTTTTTGTTTTTTATTTCTTCTTTTTTATTATCTTTCCTAATCAAATTTTCAAAGATTTTTTTATCTGCATAAATCCAAGTAGGATTGTATGTAAGTATTATTAATTGTTGTAATTTAAGTAGTAAAAATTTAATGTTGACAACTCAGTAATAATACTGATAATACTAAAATGATATGTTGACAAACTTATTAAGTTAACCTAATATACTTCAGAATTTATTGTGAATTAAATCTACACAAACAAAATTAACTATACCTAACTACTTACAAAAATCTTAAACATGGAACACAATTATATTTACTTAAAGAAATACTAAATACTAAACATGCAAAAGTAATAATAATATGAACAAAAATAACTTCTACATATAAATACTTACAGTAAAAGTTTATGTTCACGCAATACCAAAACTTCAAAATTTAGTCGTACAAGCTGAAGAACATAATGGAGTAAAATAAATATTTTCAAGATTTATAGATCAACATAATGATATTTGCATCCTAAATATACAAAAAACAAAATTAACTATACCTAACTACTTACGAAAATCTTAATCATGGAACACAATTGTATTTATTTAATGAAATACTAAACACGCAAAATAATAATAATAATAGAAACTAAAATAATTTTTTACATATAAATACTTACAGTAAACAGCAATGAAGGTTAAGAAATTCTCGATGATGGGATAAATTTTTCTTCATTAGTTCTCCCATATAAATAGACTAATCTCTTCAGCCGACTACAAAAATCAATTGACTAAAAAAATATCTTTTCAGTCGGTTTGCATGTTTATTTTTGGTTTGCTTCTCTAATACGTGATATTTATAAAATATCGACTGCAATTGACGGTTTGCACTAAGTCGGTTTGCAGGTTTATTTAATTTTTTATAAATATTTTCTTTGCCCTTTTCTTTAGGGATAATAACAGTAAATAATGGGGATATGAAATACAAAAATATAGCACGGCGTCTACATTTTTTACTCCCAATTTGTTTGTTTCTTGAATAGAATATTGAATAGAATAATATGAAATATCTGGGAAAATTATCCCCAACTTTTTGTTTCCTATTTTTTTTTTACAGGTGAAGTCGGTTAAAATTTTTTTGAACAGTACGAAACCGGTTTCGAAACAGATCAATGTGAAAACCAATGTAACAAAAATGAACAGTGAATCTCACATTCTCTCTTTTAAGTGAAGGAGTGATATATATTTTTAAAAATCTAATTTTTTAATAAATTTAATTGAGACTCATTTTCTAATGTTTTAATAATTTAGTTAGGACTCGTTTGTACTTTTTTTAAAAAATTTAATTTCTAGTTTTTAATAATTTATTTGAGACTTGTTTGCACTTTTTAAAAATAATTAGGACCATCATTACAATTAGTTCTTTAGCTTTTTATTTAAATATGAGGATATATTCATTATTTCACATATTTTTATTGAAAAATTGGATAGAAATGATGGTTTAAGCAATCAAAGATATAATTAAGGGTGAAAATATTAAAAAATGAAAGGTATGAACATTTTTCGAAATAACAGTGAAATGTATGAACATTATGTGCTAATTACCCTTTTAATAATTTATTTGGGACTTGATTGCAATTTTTTAAGAAAATTGAAATTATGATTGCAATTAGTTCTTTTTTTTATTGTTTTATTTAGAGTTTGTTTGAGCCCCATTTTTGTTTAAAAAAAATGCATTTTTGAATAGTGTATTGATGAAAAATGTGTTGTTAAAAAATAAGAAAACATTTTGAGTTTGCATATAATATTATTTTAATGAAAAATGTGTGGTTGAAATGAGATCAAATAATTCAAGAATGTATTTTTTTCAAAAAAAAAAAATTGGGACTCAAACAATTACTTAAACAGGATGATATATTTATTATTTCACAATTTTTAATTGAGAAATGGATGAAAGTGACATTTTGTTCAATGAAATGAAATGAGGAAATGAAGGTAAACATGTCAAAAAATAAAAAATAAAGACGTTTTTCATAATAATAATGAAAGTTAACGACGTTTTCAACGTAGAAAGAGTCCCATTTCACCAAGTACCATTAGCACTGATTAATGCGTTTTTTCTGTGAAAACGGTAAAATATCCTTCGAGAGAGAAGATAACGAAGTTTCGTTTATTTTTTCTGCGAAAACGGTAAAATATCTCGCAGTCGCCACTGTCTCAGGCGGAGCTCCGACCAGAAACCCCAAATAATGGCGCATTCATGCGTCTCTTACTCTCTCGGATTCAATTCCTCTTCAGTTTCTCTCTTTTCCTCTACCCTTAATTCCTCTCCCTCCTCCAGAACTTTCTCTCTCCCTTTTCAATCTCTTTGTTCAAGGTACGATATATTATTGTATGTATAGGTGCGTATATTATATATGTATCATATTTTGGTTATTTTTACTTCTATCCGATTGATTAGTTTAGTCTTTGACCGGAATAATTCTCATTTTTATTCTAATTTTAGTAGAAAATTAGGGAAGTCCAAGCTCCAGAGTTCTTCAGCGAGAGCTGTCTATTCTCCTGAGTTTAATGCACGGGAAAGGAGCCCACGACAGGGTATTTGGTCAGTTAGGTAAGTTTTGTTTATGCAATTACCTCAACAAAAGAATGAAATGGAAGCTAAAAATTTTCTTTCTTTTGCGCATTTAGGGACGATTTGCAGGTTCCTTCATCACCATACTTCCCAGCTTATGCACAAGGGGGGCAAGGGCCGCCTCCGATGGTGCAAGAGCGTTTCATGAGTGTCATCAGCCAGCTTTTTCAACATGTAAGGTGTTATTATCCAGATTGAATTCTTAGTATTAGTAATCACTGTTGGCTGAACTAGTTGTGAAATGGTTCGTATGTTTGTTTGCAGAGGATAATACGTTGTGGTGGAGCAGTAGATGATGATATGGCAAACATTATTGTGGCTCAGTTACTCTATCTGGATGCTGTTGATCCTATTAAGGTATGCTTACTTGGGCCTTGTTATTGCAAATTTCTTTTTCTATTGAGAGGATGTTTATTGTTGATAAATTTAGTTAATTCCTCTTATAACCCACCTTTTATCTATAGCTTGGTTGAGCTACACCGATACACAGAAAATTTGCACATTTGCACTGACTTAATCTTTATTGTATGTGCAACTGATTTAATGTTACGTGAATTAGTGAAATTGCGGAGATCTTTTTTAGTACCAAATTTGTTTAATCTATTTCAATTGTTGCAATGGTTGTAAATTTTAGTCCATGCTAAAACACGCACATAGTGTGCTTGCTCAATATTTCATGGGAACAAATATTCTTCATGTTTTTTATTTTTGGGTATTTTAGTGATCTTATACCTGTAATAGTAATGAAATCAATGCCAGTCTTGTGATAGTAGTATAATCATTATGTGATTTAGCTGTGATGACTTAGGAGGTCCATCTTGTGAGGCATTAATACACTCTTCAAACGATGGCATTTGCTAGTCTGTGTGGCACCCTGAAATCAACTATTTTGCTGTATGAAGAATTTAAGACTTGTTTCCAAATTTGATAACTCCTTATTTAGTACTTCCCAATGAGTGGCTTTCTCTCAAATCACATGATTCAAATTCTCTCTGGCTATTTTATATTTCAATGTATAGTGGTAATAATAGCCTGAATGCCCTTCCTTTTGCATTTAAGCTTTTCACCCCATGGAAAAGAGAGAAATCTTACTATCTGACTGATCTTTGTTATTTATCTTAAGCATATATATAGATTTCTTCACATGAATGCAAGTATGTGCACACTTATTTATACAGTTTATTTTAATTATATATTTTCCCTGTGAAATATAGGCATTGTGCGAGTTATTTACATATCGATTGTGTTGTGATATTGAATAGGATATAGTCATGTATGTGAATTCTCCAGGAGGATCAGTTACAGCTGGTAATGTATCTATTTTCCTTTTGTACTCCATCTTTTCTGGCTTTGACCACTCATCTGTCTCATTTGCTTCCAATTAATGTGGTAGGTATGGCAATATTTGACACAATGAGGCATATTAGACCTGATGTTTCCACTGTATGTGTTGGACTAGCGGCCAGGTTAAAATACATCAATGCCATTTTTATACAGTGTGGTGTAGTTTCTGCTATTATTTCTTTATTTAATAATATATGGCTAAATTTCCTTAGTGGCATAGTTCCAAGAGTTACGGAGTATAAAATGAACTAATGTTGGGCAAGCTACTTATTCTTTCTTTAAGATTTGGTATGAAATATTTGAAGTGTTATCAGTCGTTAGTTCATCTATAATTTTATAATACTAAAAATATCTTACAGATATATCATCTCTGGTAAAATTAAGTTGCATATCATCATAGTAATTGGCAAGGTTGTCTTTTCTTTGTTCTTATGATATGTCAATTTGGTTTTAGTCATCTTACTTTGATATACAGCATGCTCAAAGATATGCATGCCGAGGCATTTAAGTCGGCAGTTGTTAGATAAATAGTTTATTTGGGCTTCCTGATGCCTACTTGTTTTTATAACTGACAAAAAGATGTTAACGATTAGGCTTGAACTTATTACCCTTATGCATGTGCAGCATGGGAGCTTTTCTACTAAGTGCGGGTACTAAAGGTATAATTATTTCGTTCACTTTAAGCAGTTTAACATTCCATTGGTGGTTGTTTTACTTGCTGAAATTTCTATGCAATTCTTTCTTTCGCTAATGGTTACTGAAGGAAAAAGGTATAGCCTCCCAAACTCGAGGATAATGATCCATCAGCCTCTTGGTGGAGCACAAGGTGGACAGACTGATATAGATATTCAGGTATCTTTTTTTTTCCCCAATCATTAATTTATGCATTCACATTGTGCACCATTATTTATTTCTAATGCATGAAAATGATACATTTCATTGTGGCAAAAAATTTAGCTTTTAAATTCAAAGTTACCTGAACAGAGAAAAGACGCGAAGGTGAAGACTAAGAGGTCTTTTGACTTAATTTAAAGATTGTACTTCTATGTAATATTTTTTTTTCCCACTTAATAAGTGTTAATGCTTTATAAAGATGCATTATTGGTTAAACTGCACGTATAAGATGTTAAACGTTTGTTGTTTTTATACAATAAAACTACATGAACACTATTTTGTCTAAGTTAACATTTATACTGCGACATAAATAAATTTAATGATTTATTATTTAAAAAATATTATCATTCTAGCAATACTGTAGTGTTAAGAATAACAAAGTTCAGTTTTTCATTAATATTAAAGGCAAGGCTTTTTTTCCTTGTCCTTTTTCGTGTTTTTTTTCCTCCTTTCATCTTCTTTCCTCTGTAATTCTATTCTAGAAAAGGTAATAAAATAGAATTTCTTTATTTAAGCATGTTTGGGAAACATTATAATTTCCATACAATTTAATGGTCAAAGTCAAAACATTAATTTTAACCACACATTTCGTAGGACCCATAACTACTACCCCTTATTCATCACTCATTTCTGTTACGTTATAATTTCAGCAACTTATATTTATCCAAACAAGAACTTTGTGTTTACTCAAAGAAAGATGCTATGACACTCCTCTTTCCTTCCTTCAATGTCTATAATGATCCTCTTCCTATTCTTGATCTTTTCTTATTCCTCTTATTCTTTTTAACAATTTTCCGTCTCTTTCACACCATCCTCATTGCTAGATTATTAATTGATTTTTAAATTGTTTAGAAAGTTAAAGAGTTGTTGATCGAAAGTTAGCTGCTAATGGTGGCATGGGAAAGTGGGAAGGAGTTGGTGGTGGCAGAAAAAGGTGGACTTGTCGGCTGTGGTGGGGAAACTTGGTGATGATGATGG
The DNA here is from genome assembly GCA_035079005.1 of Fraxinus americana. NCBI lineage: Eukaryota > Viridiplantae > Streptophyta > Magnoliopsida > Lamiales > Oleaceae > Fraxinus > Fraxinus americana. The sequence continues at coordinate 30,878,423 of CM068710.1, read as the reverse complement.
TGGCAGAAAGTTTGGGAGGGGATGGTGGTGGTTGGGGGGAGGGGACTCCAGAGAGGGGTTTTGGGGTGGTGAGAGTAGGCAAGGAGGGGTTTGCTCATGCCAAGAGAAGGTGACTAAGATGATATAGATGAAGATAGGGAAGAAGAAGATACGAGTGACAATTTTGTCATGTCATTAAGAGTGTTTTGAGTCATTCCATTGCTCAAATTTATTTGAAATATTTTCTCATTCTGATACTACTTTATTTGGTTGTACTTTTACTTATGAGGGAAAAAATAATTTTTTATGTTTACCAACCATGCAAGAAAGAATTACTTGCAAGTAGGTTTAACCTGTTTATAAGTTGAGACAGTTACCTTCCAAGTAATTAAGATAAAAATGGTATTTTGCCTCTCATTTATTTATTTTTTTCCTTTTCCAAACACCACTTTAAAATTATATTTCAAGTGAAGTATGAGTTCATATGTGGTCATGTTCAGTGAATTCTCATTCCTTTTATTTACCTCCGTCAGAAACAATAATGTGCTTACACTCCTAAAAGTTGGGGAATACATCTCCGTGTTTGTAGCTCACATTGTCTGTGATTCGGAACATTGACTTTGCCTATTGAAATACATCTCCTTGTTTATAGCTCACATTGTCTGCGATTCGGAACATTAACTTTGCCTATTGCCGCCTATCCATAATTGTTAATTTGAAGGAGCGAGAAATAGAGATGGTGTTAGCTAATAGTTAAAAGTTATGATGATGCTATAGAATAATTCTTAACAAGTCACTACTACTTATGATCCTTACTGGTAATTATCATGATGTTACTCAGGCTAATGAAATGCTGCATCACAAAGCAAATCTGAATGGTTACTTGGCCTACCACACTGGTCAAAGCCTCGAGAAGATTAACCAAGATACAGACCGTGATTTCTTCATGAGTGCTAAAGAGGCCAAAGAATATGGACTTATAGATGGTGTTATCCTTAATCCACTCAAAGCCCTCCAGCCGCTGGCAGCTGCTTGACATCTACAACAATGATACTATGTGAAACTCCACTTTTCTGATGTCATAATACTGAAAATGCAGTCGGAATCATCAAGTTTTGCACTACTCAGGTTAAGTGCAAATTTCATTTAATTTGATCCCTTCAAGGCTTGAAATGTAGAATAGATTTGAAGATATTGTGAAGCTTTTGTCTTTCAAGCACTTCTTTGTACTGGTAATCATTTTATTAAGTGCAAGTTTATATTTTCTGCACCAACTATGATTTGTGGTTCAGTCACATGTTTTATAAGGTGAACTTTTTTGATTACTAGTGAGAAGCACGTGCAAGGCACGTGTCATGATGTAGTTCACTACTTAATAGCGTAGGTATAAAAAAAGTATTTATGTCAAACATTAGCTACATAGAATTTTTTTATAAGTATGAACACTAAAAGAAAACTCGCTCCTAAAAAACAAACATGCATGTATTATTCATATGAAAAGTAAAAACAAACTCACTTTTAAAAAAGAAAAAAAATTAAAACATTATCTCTCCGTGCAGCATTGAGAGAAATTCTCCATGTAGAAAGGAGAAGCACTCCCATTATTTCCATGCTGCATCTCTCCAGATCCCCTTTTTTTCCTTTTAACACTTAGTTTGAATAAAACGATATATTTTTTTCAAATCCAACTAATAGTTAAGTGCATAAATGTTATAGCTCGCTGGAAAACTTCAAGCTGACCAATATCTCAGTTCAATATGTGAACAATAAAATAAAGGAACATCTAGCTACAATAATGTGGAAAAGGTTTTTCATGGAAATATAATTGGCAAGATAGTGCAAAAAGAGATGGAAGAGAAAACTCTTACTTCTACAAAGTTCCACCCCCCTCCCCTCAGCAAGGATGCCAGTGCTCCTCCATCGCTCACCAATAAGCTTGGTTAGGCCTTCCGAAGGAAGAGACCACAAATGTTGATTGTCCATCCATCTTTGATGTTAAGAAAATATGTTCAATGCCGGAATAAGATTGATCAAGGCTGAAGCAAAAGTTGCAAAAATCATTGCCATACTTTTTAAGTAAAGATTTTGGCCGAGTGATCCTCTGCAAAAAGAAAATTGTACTGATTATTACTCTATAAACTATTAAATAAAGTCCACAATCATGGTCCAAAAATTAATTTTGTAATAGTGATATTCCCACAAGGATTATATTATCGATTACATTACCTCAAGAACTTAAAATGATATTGAGGTTAATAAATCTCAACTGCATTAAAGATAGTCCTTATTTGGTACACTTCTCCATAAATCAAAACATGGACCGTTCATCTTTTATCTCAAAAAAACATATCCCAATCTAGTAAATCATTTAAGAGATTAATAAAATTTAGAACTTACCCAAATAGAATACAAAGAAGCGTTTGGAAGACTACCATCCATGTTAACTTAGGCTTCTTTTTCCCGAAATATCAAGAAATTTGAAGATTCAGATTCAGAAGAACTTCTTGTGTGTGCAATTTAGCTTTAAGATTTTCAAAGTCTTCGTGGGATTAAATTAAATATTATTTCTTGTAAATCTGAAAATCAAAATAAACATGCATTACAACCTTTCAACCAAAAGGGCAATCGAAACCATAAAACCAGTGCCAAACATAAATCCATAGCCCACCAAAATGGACAACTTCATTCCATCTTTTGCAGCCAGTTTATAAACAATATTGACTCCAGCAAATATTGTTTGAAACATCACAAAACAAAATAAATCTACCTACAAAAAACTTGAAAACCTTACCAAGAATGCCAAGAATAAATGAAAGTTCAGTTTTTTTCGAATTCTTGCTTGAAAAGGGGAGAACTTAATGGGAAATAGAAGAAAAAATATATCTCATCTTCAATCACGTCCTTCTCCGTAACTCCTACTGCAACAAATAGAAATAGAAAATAGAAAAAAAGAAGAAAGGTAAAGTCTTGGTTGTGTGGGGAAGTGGAATACATAGCATGGGTGATTGTGTGGGAAAATGGAAATTTGTGAGAGAGAAGAAAGAGAAATCCAAATGATGGTTGCGTGTGAAAGTAGTGTAGCATACAAGAATAAGTAAAGACCAAAAAAAAAAATTGAATTAATGAAAGAGGGAACAGTGACAACGTTCATCTCTCCGTTCAAAACGGAGAGATGCACTCCGTTCTGAACGGAGAGAATTCAGCACTATTCAATGTTTTTTTTTTACTTAGCATTATTCTTATATTTTTTTATTCAACCAATGTAAACATGTTATTATTTTACTTTCGCATTTTCAAACGCAAACGTAAAGTACAAAAAAGTCAAATGGCAGTGAATTAACATCAGACCAAAAAAGAGGTAAAAGATAGTTTAGAATATAGAAATGGCTCAGCGAACGCGGCTGAAAAACTTCGGCTTGGCCAAACATGGCCATACGGCTTATGAACAGTGAAAACCAAAGTGACTCTTTTCTATAGTAGTGATAAAGCTCGTCACTAATACTACGAAGAGTTCAGGACAGTTCGAGTCTTGTTACGTGAGCACATTTAAGAAATAGAAGTTCCATTTATTTTGTTTCAGTTTGGAATTCGAGTACGATAAAAGAGTGGACACTCTGTGTCATAATATACAAATATGTATATGCTTTCTACACGGTAATACATGCGTGGAATTGAGGATAGAGCTAAAAGCTTTTTAAACCTTCACGAAAGAAAAAAAAAACATCATGTTATAAAAGAAACATTTTTATAATGTGTTTCGCAAGGTGGATTGAACTATGTAGATAACATTAATGAAGGAAATAAGTTAAAATATTATAAGCCAAACATTCCTTAAAGCAATCTATAAGATACTAAGGAGAAAAAATCAAATGATTTGGAATCTTTTGCCACAAATGGGATTCTCCAGCCCTTAAAAATTGGCAATTTGTACTGGAAATGTACAAATTGTTAAAGGTGCCAATAAACATAAGGGCTATTTTACTGCTTTTGAGGAGGCAGCTTCGACACCAGAACAGATCCTATCTAGAAAACTGCCAACGTTATATGAAAAATGCTACTTGTAAAAAAACAGACGGGTTGTACAGAGCTGGCAAGATTTCATTGGCCGGTTAAAATCTTGCCAACTCAGCATTCTGTAACCCCATCTGTTAAAACAGCCTATTCAAATAGCATTTCTCATGTTATATTATATCAAACCGACCCACTCCAAGAGAAAAGATGAAATAAAAATCTCATGCAGTTTCTTTATCAAGTCATGGGAAAGACGATAGAAACCACTACCCTTTTGTCCTTTTCGTTCCCGTGTCTAGAGATCAACCATATTGTACACTTATTTCGTCAACAACAACAAAGAATTAACGGGGTATTGCAGGTGCCTGTAGGCACCCTGGGGTTCGACCCATTTGGGGGCAACTTTATTTAAAAGTATTGAAAATTTAACGCGTGTATTAGGCTGTTCCAATATTAAGGGCTTTTTAGGGGATGTTTTGGCCTTTTTGGTACATGAGAGATGCTTGGGAAACCTTGTATCTTGGTCTTAGGTTTAATAGAAACTGCGTCTGCAAGCGGAAAGTATGTGCATTAAAATTGCTCTCGAGATTAAGGCTTAATCTTTAACATACGCAGAAAGTATGTGCATTAAAATTAATCTCGAGATTAAGGCTTAATCCTTAACATGCTACATAAGCATCAAAGTGCTACTCAATTTTGCTAAATAAAAATAGTAGCTACATTTATATGAACAACTAGTCTGCTAAGAACATTTCTCTAACTATCACTGCAAGCATTGAAAGCGAATGCTGGACTCAAGAAAGGTCTACAAGAATCCTTTCCTCAAATAAAGTACTGCTTCTCATGAAATCTGTTGCAAATGAAGAGATGGGTAGTTCTTCAAGCTCATCAAAGAAGTCGTTTTCTTCTGATTTAGATGCTGAGAAGTTAATTGGATGAGAATATAAAAGGGGCTCTTCATTTATATGCACTCTTTGTGAATCAAAATCATATGGGTTTTGCAGATTTTCTGTGAAAAGGTTCATTTCTTGATTCATAATGATTTCTTGAGCAGAATTGAAAGGAGAAAGGGAATAGTGGAAACGGTCATCACTGGGTAATGGGGTTTCTTGATCCTTTATTTCTGGTTCTTGATCTTGGTCTGGTATTTCGGGAACATCCTCTGTGACTTCTGGGAGTGAAGGTTCAATGAACTCTTGATTCTGATTGGTGGAGGAATGATAAGTTGGCCCTGGATGGTTATGATTGGATGTGTAGGTAATGATGAGTATGGATGCATCTGTTATGCATCTTTCCACTTGTTTTTTGGCTGTGCAACCTTTTGATGTGCTGCATCTGTAGTAACCCCTGTAATCAAGTAGCAAGAAGAAAAATAAGTGCTTAATTTGGTTGCTGGGTAGGGGTAAAGGGATGTTAAGTGCAGGGACAAAAGCTTTTGGCCTATTGATAGTCTGTCTCAGACCAGCGGATCAAAAAACTCTGTATCAGTTCGAGTTGGTCCAAAAAGCACTTGATCAGTGACAGTAAGGTCTTAGACAGCCCAAATGCACTTGATCATATCATGATCGTAAGGTCATAGACGCCCCAGAAAGTACTTGATCATATCATGACCTTAATGGACCGAGTTAGTAATAGGATGAAATCAAATGAAGAAAATGAACCTTGGATATGGAGATCCTTTGATTGGTTTTTGTCCATATTTTCTCCAAGACCAACAATCAGGAGGAGGCCCTTCACTTCTCTGTTTTTTATCACTTTCTTGCGTTTTCACTTCCACCACAATTTTCTGATCTACATTCTTCCTGAGAAATTTAAAGCAGAAAAGAGAAAATCTAGAAATTTTTCCTCTTGAATTCAAGAAAAATTCTAAGTAATTCAGAATACAAACAACTAATTTGCTAACCAAAACAACCATAAATGTAATCTTAGTACCTACCAATTTCTCAAAACTCTGAAAAAAATTACCTTTTCTTGGATGCTTGAGCTTCTGGGTTTAATTTTTTTGATATCTTGGACTTCAAATTTCCACTGTCATCCATGTTATATTTCTTGGGGTTTTCTTTGTAGTTTTGCAGAAGACGAACCTAAAGAATTAGAGAGGGGAAGAGGATAAGCAAAGAGATGACAAAACCAACCAAGTTGCCTTCTCTTTTCCTTTTCACTCAATGACAATAAAATAAATATAAGACACACTACACGCAACTAAGCTTTTTCCTACATACATAGATACACACATATATTTTCCCCATTAGAAACATGCCAAATTCTCTTGCAATACATGTTGGTTGAGAGAGGTGGGTGGGGGGTGTCCATTTGCAATAATGGACCGACTGTTGGAGTTATTATAGTGTGTGTATAATATGCCAATTGTTTGTGAGTCTCTCCTTTGTTAAATGATATGTTTGAATTTATATACATTTAAAAAAATTCTAGGGACTCCATTACAGTAATTATACTGGATTAGGTTGAGTGTGTGCCCTACTGGATAGGGGTGAACCGGTTTTTTTTTTTTAAAGCACATCCGGTCTATTGCTCGGGCCATCCAGCAGGCCCTTAATTTTTCGTATATATTTTAGGAGAATAATTTTTTGATAAATAATAATTATTTACTTTCACTTAGATTTTAAGCAGTTTTTTTAACGGAACCAAAAAGGGCCTTAGTATGGATATCCTAACTACATAAAAGAGGCAGTTTTTTTCTGCCACTTGTCAAGCTCTCGTCTCCTTCCCCAAAACGACGTCGTTGCCCACCGCCTTTCTTTCCTAATCCACCGCCTCCATCTCTTATCTTACCAAAACAAATCCATTTTTGTGCAACTCGCTTAGGGTTTGTTCCCGTTTTTCTTTCATTTCCCACTCTTGATACGGGAAACCATGTCTTTTACTCTCTCCAGAAGCTAAAATTCCCCATCGTGTCTATGTTTTGAGTTCCGACCGCCACGAAATCAATGGAGACGCCAGACGTAGCAGCGACACTGTAGCAAGGATGGGGGGTTTTCACGGAGACATGGACACGCCTCCGTGCTGTGTTCCCGAAACAACCACAATCAATCCTCTACGTGGATGCCATCCTTCAAGATTTTTAGAGATACAAACAAATGTTGATACACACAGTAATCAGTGAAGAACCTAAGATACAGTTAATAAGAATTTCATAGAGGAGATGCCTCGGAGGATATTATCAGGGTCGTTCGACTCACCGAATTTGGACATCATTGTCGATTTGGGAAATCCCTTTCTCAATCTCACTGTTGATGGTTTTTTGAAGATTGGCACTGAAAATTCTCTTGCTCTATTGGATTAGATTTGATTGGATTGAATTGAAGTGAATGATTTTTATTTAATTTTCTTTGGCTATCAGAATATTTTATTGAAATTTGGTTATTAATTGTTTTCCCTTTTTCGTTTGCTGATTCAGATGGCTGCAGCAAAAGTAGCTACGGAGGAAGCATATTCCGTTGTCAAACGAGGTTTCCCATTTTTATTTTTCTCCCACGAAGTTGTTGAAATCTTTCCCCAATTAATTATGAATATTTAATTTTGATTGTTGAAAACCCAGCCGTTACATGGGCGGTGTCTCCATGCTAGATGGAAACACCCCACCTTCTGGCCAATTCTCCACCACGACTCGATGAGAATAAATTGTATTAGTACATATAGCTCCATCCAACATGGAGCTAGCCGCTATAGCTCCATGCTGGATGGAGCTAGCTGCTAGCTCCATGCTGGATGGAGCTAGCAACCTAGCTCCATCCATAAGCAAAACAAAAAATGAGAACTTACACCCCCCAAAATCAACAACATCAACAAATCCATGACACCAAATATCAACAATAATTAGCAAAAAAAAAAAGTTAGTTTTAAGTAAATAATTTTTTATTGATCAATTTTGAAATAAGTAAGATACTTAATTTGATTGTAAAGAAAGAATTACTTTCAAGTAGCTTTTATTATTTAAAAATAAAAAAGAAGTAATATATCCATATATGTGTTTGGAAATTAAAAAGTTATTGAAAAATAGCTTTTACTTATTTTAAGCTTAGCCAAACATGAAAAAGACTTTCATTAGATGACACGAGAATGATTATGGCTAATAAATTTTTGAGTTCCATTTATTTGGTCTTTTCAGTGATTTTTGGGCGTATTAGTAGGCTTAATTTTTAGTTCATATTTTCTGTCCAATTACATTACTAGATTTTATTTCGAGTCCTTAATACCTCTACTTGTCAATGTAGTCCAAGAGGCAATATATTCTACTATTAAATCCATAACACTTGTAGGTGATTTTTCCCCCGTCTTGTTAATATGACTTTAATCTGAGATAATTTAGTTCTGATGATTTATGGCAATATTTTTCATGTACAAATGCCTGAATATGTTGAGCTGAGCCTTGTGTTTGAAAGTGTGTCTATATATGCATGTGCGCACTTTAGTGTATTTTGTTACTGCTGTCTCCATTGTAATTAGGGAAACTCGATCTTCAGCGGTGGAGCAGACTCTCAGGAAACTAGGTGTGGAAAGACTTAGTAAAGATGATGTACAAAAGATGCAGTGGGAAGTTCTGGAGGTAAAGATTGTAGACTGGATTCATTTTATGCGGATTTGGGTAAATTTTGACTTATGTTTCATAAAAACAATTTCATTTGTTTCTTCATTCACTGACATTATTATCGAATACAAACCAGGTGAAACTTCTATTTGTTTCTGAAAAGAGTGTGTGCAATCAGATTTTTGATCATGAGAGTCTTAGGGATCAGTGTTTTGCAGAAGTTATGGCAAATAATGTAGCCATGCTACTTAGTTTTGGAGAAGCTATTGCCAAGAGCAGGATATCACCTGAAAAGCTATTTGTCCTCTTAGACATGTACGAGATAATGAGAGAACTTCAGCCAGATGTATGATGCAATTATCCTTTTAACTAACCCTTTCAGCCTTGCTTATTAAATATAGCTTCTTTTGCACTAAATTGCATCTTGATATTCTTATTGAGCTTGTCCTTTTATTCTTTTCTTGCTTGGTTTGCTTGAAAGCAATTTTTTCCCTTTACATCTATGAAATATCTGGTGGAAATAAGATGGTAATGTGTTCATCCTTGTGGTCTTTAGTAACTCCTGAATTTTCAGGTGACGTCTTTTAACTTTTACACCCAACCTCCCCCGTATTCTGAACAATGGATAAAATATAACAATAGATGCATTCTTGTGCTCGTGTCTATGTGGAAGAGTGTATTTTGTTATTTGATTTCCATGCTTGTATCAATGATTGTGCTAGATAACTCCAAGTAGTTGGAGGATGAAATGTAGGATATGACTATCATTTTGTCTGTGGTTCGAAGTTATGATCTATGCTGATTGTTTTGATATTTTACAGCTTTCCTCTGCAATTGAATGCCTAGGTTTGAATGGGAACAAGGTTGATATGATGTAACTTTTCATATGTATTATCTAGACAAATGACCTAGAATTATGCACAATCAACAGGGATCTCAAGTTCTTCAAAAAATCTTCAAAACACACTTCAAGAAACTAAAACAACGAACCTCTTCTAAAGACAAGAAACCTATAGCATCAACCAAACTTTCAAGATTTTTCTAGGCCTCAAGAATTTTGATTATATTTTCCATTGTATCACGCAATTTGAATCTATCTATTCCGGAATCGTCGTTTAATATCCAAAAATTTCCCGTAGATGCTTGCTAGCATCTCTGTCCAAGAAGTATATGGTCTCTTTTGTGTGTCTCTGTGTTTCAACATTCATTTGAACCTTTTGTATGATATTGAATTCGTTTTGGTTATTCATGTCTAATTTATGTAGGAAACTTATATTTCGAATACAAGTAGGAAAATGGTATCAGTATCTAAGAGATATAAATGACGAAGAGGTGTGCATTGATAGTACTAAATTGGATATCAATGTTTTATTTCGAATATCTAATGCACGAAGCATTTTTAATCTTTGATATCGGCATTATTTATTTTAGCACTTAAAGGGCACAATTCTTTGGTTAAAACAAATTCAATAAATTTTATGACATCAGACAACATTGCATCAAGAATTTTGCAGATACAAGCTGGGAAGATGAATGTAAGAGCATGACAATGACACCTTTTAATCTGCAATTCACTTGCTGATTGCATAGTTGTTCTATTATCGAAATGGCAGTTTGCTTCCTTGGCAATATCTGAGCTTTTGGCAATTCACTTGCTGATTGCATAGTTGTTCTATTATCGAAATGGCAGTTTGCTTCCTTGGCAATATCTGAGCTTTTGGTATTTCTTTTTCTTTTGTGACTCTCCCCATTTCTGCACTCAACAACCTATGCTCATTTCCTCTATTCTCAACACAACCGTCCATTCTCCTCCCTTCTCCTCATTTCTTCTCTCTTCTATTTCTTTTTCCCATAATTTTGTCTATATGCTGTGTAATTTTGCCAAAGTTCTTCGGTGCGGTGTTGACCATCCTAAAAGTTTTAACTCTTTATTTTTGTTTTCTTTTGCAGAGTTTTGAAGTTTTTATCATAGATCAATCGAAAGCACTATCAAAACAAGGTTTTTTGGTAAGTAAATATAGATTTCTGCTATGAATCAAAGGTATGGTGGTTAGATTTTATTGTATGGTTCCAGATCTGCAATTTTTTTTTAAATGAAATTTTATCTGGTTTTTTTGTTTTGATTATTTGGAATCTCAACTTGAAACGTAGAAAATAATTTAGAGAAATCCCTCTGTTACATTTGTTGAAGTTGAAAATACTTAAGGAAAAATGGAGGAAAGCGTTTATTTTTTATTTCTTATTTCTTATTTTTAAATGAAATTGTATCTGGTTTGTTTGTTTTGATTATTTGGGATCTCAACTTGAAACGTAGAAAATAATTTAGAGAAACCCCTCTCTGTTACATTTGTTGAAGTTGAAAATACTTGGAAAAAATTGAGGACAGTGGAATAGCAAATAGATTTCATTTGTAGATTTAGAGAAATTGGTTTTTTGGTTTTTGGTTTCTTTTGGTTTAAATGGGATTGATTGGTTTTTGCATGTTATAATGTGTGCAGTTCCATCAGCACCAGGTGGTGGGGAGAGCTCTATCGACAGAAACGGATAAGCACCCCAAGATCTACCAAATGAACTTATGGGCTATGAATGAGGTACCGGTTCGGTAAAGCACATCTTTTTCCCTCTTTTTTTTTTTTATTAATATGAAATCTTATGCCAATATTTATGTTGGGTTTGCTTTCATTTTTCTGGGTTTTCATTTTTCTATTTTGTATTTGTAAAGATTATTTGGGTTTAGAAGTTTGAGCCGTGTTTCACTTGCATAACTTTGAGGTTGAGTTGAATATTGTTGTGTGTTACATATATGGACATATGTTATTTAGTCCCATAGGTTACATGCTTCGTTATTTGCCAACCATATTAGCCTAAATGCTTAATTGGGCCAATCCCCTCTCGTTCATCATATAAAATGAGACAAATATTCTAATATATTACGGTGGGGTTGCTGCTCATGAAAATACCTCCAAGATGGAGAAATTGATTGTTCACATTCTAAAGCGTGTGAATTAATGGAGTTTTTAATCTGTAGAGGTTGAAATTAAAAAATAATGTGTGCACAAGAACAAAAATGACCTCGTTTTCTTTGTGGCCTAATTTTGTTTTAGGAAATAATGTTGTTGAAACTAATCAGGGACTTAACTTTGTTTATTTGAAATCATCAACTTCATCATTTACGTAATCTTCCTCATACCTTACCATCTTTTACTCCTCTTTTTTCCTCCAGTTCACATATGTTCTGTTAACCAATTTTAACTATCATTTTTTTGCAAATTTTAGCAAGTGCAATATCGACTTCAATATGTGTTCCTCCCAAACATGACAGAATACACAATCACAACTCCATAAATTTAATATTATGCAAATACTTATTATTGCTTTTCTTGTTCAAAACATGAATACATTTAAAATTAGCAAGATCATCTTGGTCATCTTTAGCCACAAATTGAAGATTACTACCTCGCTCAAATTTCAAATCGCATAAATGACTCCATTAACATAGAACAGGTAAACTAATGAGCAAACTCTAATTATCCTATCATCAACAAATTCAATTTTTGTCTTACAATATTGTTCACCAGTATAATTACAATTGCACATTTAATTCACTCGATAATTTCATTTCATGTGGTGCAGAAAAGCAGTGTGACAAGTAACACTGAAAACTGGAAAAAATGATCAACAATGCATAGAAGGTACTTTCAGTTGAAAAGGTAGCTTTAAATATTTTGGTATCTTTTTTTATTGTTACCAATGTAAATACTCTAAAGTGACACAGAACACTACTTGCACAGTGGCTATCACTAATATATAAAACATGTTTTATTGTCAATAAAAAATAGTCTTCTTAAATGCATTTCATTTTAACTTTCACTTGCACATTATTACTCCTCAATTCTAATTCATTAAAGATACATCTCATACCAGAGGCTGAACATACTCACAATAAGCTGCAGTACTAACCTGAAAGCCCTCTTTTGCATTATGTTGTTCTTCAATTTTTTTTTTAAATTTATACATATTTTTTTAACTTTCAGCAGAGTCCACCTGGCCTTCATATAGTAGTTTGGTTTATACAATTGATTAACTGGTTCAATAAATATGTCCTTAAACTTGCAACAGAGGCCAGGTATGCCTTTTGTCTTTGTGCAAAATATCTCTCTTTTACATGCATTACGTAGGCTTGACAAAATTATAATAATTTTCTCATCTACTTTCAGGTGGTTCCCTTTTTCTTTTTGATTGGAAAGTGCTGAGGTACTTCTGGAAGATGGCCATAATTGGAGAAAGATGGAAAGATAATGAAGGAGGCTCATGAAAGGCTCAAGGTATGTGCTGGATGATATTTCTCTGCTTTTTACTTCAATTTTACTTGTAAAAATCTGAAAAATTACACTAGCTGTTTGTTATGATATCATTTATTATATTGATACGTCAAAAACAATGTATCAAGAGTTCATATTTTTCTTTTTCAAGCTAGAAATACTGATGTATTGCATTGCTACTATGGCCATGGAGAAGATAATGAAAATTTTGAAGAAAAAATTGATGAAGACAAATCAACGAACTCTTTTAATGTAGAATTGAACAGACATCAATGTGAGATACAAATAATAAATATGCCTTCTCACGCTCATTTTTGTTTCCTACCTTCTCATGCTCATTTTTTTTTTCCTAATTTGCATTCTAACGTACAACCCATTATAATTTGTTTCCTTGAATTTGTTGTACGTTGGTCTTCGTGTTGTTGGTACTTTGAGAGGTAATTTTGTTGTTGATTACTTGATTTGCAGGTAAGAATGGTTGAAGTTCAGAGCGATTAGGTCATGTGTGTGGAGCACCCTGCACCTGCTTCTTGGTAAAAATTGATATTTTTTTATTCTGTTTTTTGTTATTTTTTCTTCATTAGTTCTTTTACATTTATGAAATTTTGGAACTATCATAAAGAGTGCCTCTCTTCAACCAGATTACTCAAAGGCTAAAATTCTGGAACTTTCATAGGAATGCTATCAAGGAGATAATATAACTGTATTTTTGATGGAGCTTTTTGCCAAAAGATGGTCATAATTCAAATGGAAATAATTTTCAATTTCTTAATCAACTAGGAACTTTCAGACTTGGGATAGGGGATTGGTTGACTGGTATGTCAGTGAACGCAGCTGTGCAATTGGAGTAAAAAATTGTTATGCTTTACTGCATACAAATATTTAGCATTGGATAAATCGATATTTGACAGATTTGAACTGTAGTAAAATTACACATATCCACATGTTCTATGAAGGGATGTCTATCCACAATTGTGGATCGCTGTTGGCTTTTAGCATTTTTTATTTCTCCGAATTTTTCTTCTTTTGATTGTTTGATTTTCATGCATTCTGGTCGTATTTTGAGTAAACAATTGGTGTTATGTTTTTATGTTGGTCTGTTTTAGTGTTTTGGATTGTAGTATTGTGCTGGGTCTTATAGGATATGGAAAACATCAAATGCTATGCGTTTTTACTCTTTTTTTTTTTTTTTTCATTATGAAAAAAATTGCATTTTTATTTAATTATAATTTATGAGTAAACGATGATTGTTAGTGTTATTTATTTTGTTAATGACGCATTGGAGAATATTTTCTGTCTTGGAGTTCACATTAGTCTTTGATTTTGTGACACTTCTGCATCTAATTGTATTCACTCAAGTTTCCATCTTTGAGCTTTAATAACTCTCTGTTTGTTGCACCTTTGGTGGGTAATTCAAGGTTGTTTTGAAATTAGGTCCTTTGAATTGGAAATAGAAACAACTATTATGTATTTCAATTGTGTGGTATAAGTTGCATCATGAACTTTGTAACAGAAATTTCTAACCTTGATTATTGAAAGTTAAAGATGATTATAAATTGTCTCAGGTGCTCAAAGTATACCCATATCCTGTAACCGTCCCTTTAGCCCAACTTGCTGTTGGGACTGTGCTTGTTATTCTCACGTGGACAACCAATCTTTATAAAAGGCCAAAAATTAGTGGCGCACAGGTAATGTTACAGCAGTGATTCTACACTTTGTAGTTTTGACAATTATAAGTGGGAAAATTTATCTTGAATTTACATTTACAGCTATTCTGCTACTGGCAGTGATGCACACCTTAGGCAACCTTTTCACCAACACGAGTCTTGGAAATTTTGTTGTTTCATTCACTCGCACAATAAAAGCCATGGAGCCCTTCTTTTCGGTTGTACTCTCAGCTATGTTCCTGGGAGAGGTGGTTAATTAATTTTTTTTTTTTTAATTCTCCTTCCTTCTATCCATGTAAATATAAGATGATTAAAATATTTACATATCCCATGAAAGCCGTCCTCAATTTTTCTGGAGGTATAGACTTCAGGCCAGGATCCTGGTTGAGCATGCGATGGTATTGTGTATTTTGGTTATTGTTTGAGTAGTTCAACTTTTATATTTTGGTGTTTGGAGAGAATAATTGTTTCCTAGGGCTCCTATATCTTGTCTTCTTTAAATCATGTTTGGGAATTGTTTATAAACAGTTTAAATTATAAATAAACTAAAATGAGTAGTACATAAATGGGTAATGTTTGTCAGTCCTTCAAATGTTTTTTTTTTTCGATTGGAATAAGTCCTTCAAATGTTTTGATAAAAAGTAGTTTGAATTTTAATATAACATATTGTAAACATGAGCCAAACGTAGGCTTAATCACCTTGGAGGTGTTGAATACAATGGTTTTTGAAAAGGGCCTTGAGATGTAAAGAGAATGGTTTTGAGGATATACCCGGAGCTTTCTCTCGAGCACATCTACAAAAATTTGTCCGAAATATCCAAATCCATGATCATTCACACCGCAATTGGCCAGTCCGAACAAATGTAAGAACAAATGGTGACGTCCGGCGTTTCAGCATAGAGTGGTCAGCCTACGTTACAGAAAAACAACTTCAAATAGGTGACACGTGTATATTCGAACTTGTGAACAATGAAACTCCAATGTTCATGATGTACAAAGTTTGTCCTACCAATGGAAGTTGGACACTTACGTAATTGTAGTTTTCCCTCTCTCTGTTTAAAGATCTGATGTAGGTTTTTTTTTTTTTTTTTTGCTCGAAATCTGGGATTGATTCAACATCCAAACTACTGTATTAAAATTCTCTTTTCCGTCCAAATGGTAAACTGTTGTTGGCAATACCCTTGGATATCAAAAGTTTTTCCAATGTGAACTACTTTCTGCAGTTTAGTGTACATAACATGTATGTTGGTTTTAATCCATCTTTATTTAATTATTCTTTACTTTTTGCCTTCCGTGAGTTTTTTACCAGTTGCTTCTTCTACATGTTTCATTTGGTTACACTAGCAATAGTCAAATTATAACCATTCTACTATATTTGATCCCCATGTGTATGTATATATACACACTATAAGAACCAAATAAATTAAAGAAGAAAAAAGAAAAAATGAACATGCTTTGCTACAAAATCTCACAATTATAAAAAATACCTTCAAATCACTCAACAATATTAAATATCCAATTAAAATACAGTACGTGCATCGCACGTGCCTAAACTAGTATTCTTGAAAAAAGAAAGAAAAAACACTTCTTCTCATCTTAGCAGTAGTTTCTTTCACTTAATGAGGTGGAATATTTTTAAATAAACCCTCAAAATACAACACGATATTATAGCTCAAAAAACTCAAAACCAAAAAGCTGACCTGTCTATAGCCTAAATGAATGGTTAGATTTGGATTGAAGTTCTCAAACAAGTCATAATCTTTCAGTGGCATTTTAAATATTTGTCAACATATAAGTGTTCGGGTTGCTAATATTGTTAACAAAATTGATCTTCTAAGATAAAATACATGACTCAAAAGCCATATCAAGCAAGAGCCTAGCCGTCCCAATCGACCCGCCTTTACATCTCTCTAATTGTACGAGCTCATTACTTTATTCCTTTTAGTTTTACGCTAACAATGTGCTATCCTCAACCCATTTGACGACAAGAAACATAGTTTCTTTTTTTTCGTATAAATCATTGGATGACTTCCAATAGAAATGAATGTGATGTTATGTTATGTGCATGCACAAACCCAATGTCAACCGAGTTAAGTCGTGGCAACCACTCTATATATATATATATATATAGGCCAATATTATGCTGTTTGTATACAGTTTCTATTGAAGAATTAAATGGGCTCAAAATCAGAAACACGTTGTCAACAAATTGTGAAGAAAAATTGGGGTTGGCCCACGGTGAGGGATGCTTTTCAAATCCTCACCACCACCCTCCTCAGCCTCCTCCTTCCGCTATCATTTCTCCTCCTTGCTCGACTCTCCACCGCGAGCTATCTTTTAGCTGTCTTGGATAACAATCCCACAACAAAGCCTATTTCCCTTTATGCACTCTTTTCTTATACACCAAGCCAACCATTCTCAATTTGTTGATTTCTCTTCTTAGTGTTGCAGCTCTTACACATGGCTTGACAGGTACATTCACATTTTTTAAGGCCATCGCTCGAGCCAGTGTGGTCTGTACTCAGCGTGGGCACGTTACAAGTTTGTGTTGGTTTGGGGATTGAAAGGAGTGTAGCCGCCAGAATAGACGGACAATTTGGCAAAAAGAGGAGTCTTTTATCCAGAGTGATTTTCTTCTTGGGACTGCATGAGACGATGCTGTCTTGGTCGAGGAATGTGGTGAAGGCGGTGGTGGATGATACGGTTTTCGGATGTTCAAGGGAGGAGAAGTGGGTTGAAAAGGTCGCTATGGCATTTACCTTTGGCGGCATGTGGTGGTGGAGGCTGAGGGATGAGGTGGAGCCAATAGTGGTTGTGGCGGAGATCAAAAGGAAGCTTATGATAAGTGTTGGGGTGGCTGATTTTATGGGTTGGTGATTGTTCTACATAACTGCTACAATGGGAATGGTTAAGGTGGTGAAAGGTCTAATTTGGGTAGTAACCCTTTTGTTTTTAGGAGGGTACAAGTATCCATAGCAAACGACGAGAAGGTTTGAATTGTACCTTCTCAAAAAATTCATTTCAACACATCAAAAGTACCATAGTACAAGGAGGATGCTACAAGTACTCCATGGATTACTACATGGCCAAGTGGCGGCCACGTATTGGAGCCTCGGGTGTGGGGCCACCATAGTACAAGGAGGATGCTACAAGTACTCAATGGTTTACTCCATGGATTACTACATGGCCAAGTGGCGGCCATGTATTGGAGCCTCGGGTGTGGGGCGGCCATGTATTGGAGCCTCAGGTGTGAGGCCACCATAGTACAAGGAGGATGCTACAAGTACTCAATGGTTTACTCCATGGATTACTACATGGCCAAGTGGCGGCCATGTATTGGAGCCTCGGATGTGGGGGGCCCCACACCCGAGGCTCCAATACATGGCCGCCACTTGGCCATGTAGTAATCCATGGAGTACATCTAGTTTAATCCATAGTACAAATACTTGTAGAGCATTTGCACATGCTATGTTAAATGTAATTTAAAGATGGGAAAAAAAAAATGGCTTCAAGGATTGCAATTTTTTTGGCATAAACTCGATCGCATCCTCTCCATAAGCCATTATATTTTATCAGGGTGAGAGAGTACGAAAGCAAGAAAGTGTCAATTGTTGAGTACTTACAACAGCACAAGGTGACTTGAAAAAGTGCAATATTAACTATTTATCAAATATCAATAACTGATTCAGGAAAAAACAAAAACAAAAAAAAACCTAAGATGGATTGGGTGAAAGTGAAAATACGTTCTGATCTATACAGTACACCTATGGGCACGTAGTAAAATAGACAAGATTCTAACTTATTTTCCTTCCTTAATAATGTCTGACTTAACAAACATACCGTATCTCTAAGTGATGGAAGTGAAACCTTCTAAAAGAATCTTATTGGCGGCAATTCAAAAGGCATGAATGGTGCAACCAAAAGAAGTGGTGCAATAGCTAGAACTATGAAGAAGCAACTTTAGTCAACAACTTAGCAGATCTCGTTGGTAACATTATACTTTTCTTTTCTTTTCCATTTTGTTTTTCGCAAAAAAAGTTACACATGCAGGAGATGCTGCTCACTTATAAATGTAAAGTAAAATAACCAAAATCCAAGTACAACGTATGATGCAGTGACTCTTTGCTGTAGATGACACCAAACACGTCCAAAAAGCCAGTTTTCCACATCCGCAACCCACACCCTTAGCATGCTAGCACTACCAGTCTACCATCCTCCTGTTTAAGATAAAAGCAAGAGGTCATTGCAATTTCAAGAAATAAAATATCTCAGGAAATCATGAAATAAAATTTTTAAAAGTAGTGCACTTGCCTCGAGTAAAAACGTGTGTCTTGACCTAAGGTCGTAGATGAAGCATGTTCATTCTAGCAAGTGAAGTCAGAAATTTAAGGTGAATCAACATGGTATCATATTGACACCAAGCTAGCTATAGTAATGTTACATATCATTATACAACTGGCAGCAAGATAACAAAATGAAGCAGCGTACCTCATCAATTCGAACACTAAAGGATAGGTGCAGACCATCATTTGACCTAGTAGGACAAAAGGATGAGGTATAGAATGATCAAGATAATTTGCAGCAAATAAGTACTTATAGCTCAACATTTTCTGTCATATAGAATCAGCGCTAAACCACAAGGTAAACATTGAAGCAAGGGAAATCTTGTGTTCGTACATCTACTTTATTAGGAAATGCACTTTCTCTACACTAATTATATATCTGCATTCATGAGCATTCCTTGCTGTGTTTTCATTGTGTTCAATAAGATGTAAGGCCCATACAAAAACTTCCTTCTAAAAACGAAGAGTTAAAAAAGTGCAATCATGGCCTAGTTGAAAGACAAATAAAATGATATCTTATCTAGACATTCAAATTTTATCGATTTAAGTAAATGCCCTACAAACATGAAAATAATGAGAAATTACATTTGAGAATAATATTCGTTAAGATCCTTCAACATTGAGATTCTTTCCAAAATTAACAAGCAGAAAACACCAGAGCAACCTATTGCAGTGCGCTGCGCCGTGAGAGACAGTATATATCGTCCCAATATGTTTGAAATGTATAAAATTTTAATAATTATGTATTTGTAATTATTACTTTGGTAGCAAAAGATTCGCATTTCATTTAAGAGTTTTATCAGATTTATTTACTGTAAGTGGAATAAATGGTTAATGCTAACAGAATAAAAACCACACCAACAAATCAGAAAAAATGAAATAGAGAGAATGAAGTTTACGCCGAGATAACTTCATCCTTTTAGTACATGTTTGGTAAACATGATGGATAGGATTAAACAATGTAATGAACAACATGTAGCTTCTTTTTCTACCTTAGTGCAATCCAGAGCTATTTAATCCTTCCTAACAAACATGTAATAAAGCTTATCAATTTGTTGTCTAGAAACCTAGTTGAAGTAGTTTTACATTAATATCTTGAAGAACGAAACTTAATACACAATAACCAATCAAACAGAATATCATGTAAATGTAGACGAGACCTCGACTAACCACATTAACTCGCCACCTTCTAATATTTATGAGGATGACACTTTCAAGCAATTGGTTTTATGTCAGAACTTTTTCCTATTTATCTACCAAAGATAAGAAAAAATTGTTGCCTGGATGCTAAGAAAATGAACAAAGGTTACATGCTAATACGTCATTAATAATGAAAAGTCCTATAATATAGTATTTTTTGGCATTGGATTCCCTAATCTTCTCCAACTTTAAGTATTTATTCCAAGTATACTATTGCAAATATCAACGTGCATGAAATGTCAAAGGGGTTCCTATGAAATAAGACACAGAGACCTCAAATCTTAGGTCTTACCAGGTAACAAAATTAATTTTAGCACCATCTGTAAGACCGTGTATCTCCTTCTCTGGGCCTAGAGTACAATCATCCATTAACTGGTGGATCCCTATACCAGTATAGTATGACCTGAAAATAAAAGGGCGACATTTTTTTATAAGGTCATAAAAAACAAAAAACACAACTTGCAAAGTCCCAAGTCGATCATATTGTTGGTTCATGATAAGGGATAAATTTCACATCAACTAATTACCGAAATATACACCAACGTATAAGAGTTTGGACTACTTCTCTTAATAAAGTTGACCGTTTAAGATAGAATGTCTTAATATGGTATCAAAGTCACGAACAAGTAAATCAAATAAAGCCTCAAAATACGAGCACGCAAATTTCAAGATTGATATGCGCAAACGAGAGACCATCTTACGGGCATGTTAAAAGGATAATTTCTACATCGGCCAGTTATCGAAATATAGACCAACATATATAAGGGTTTTGACTACTCCTCTTAATAAAGTTGACATTTTAAAATGAAACTCCAAGTTTTCATAGTCATAACAAAACAATTGAAGGGACAATTATAAAATTCACCTATTGGTGTCCTTAGTAAAACATGGAGATACATCGATTGGCATCAATGACTCAATTGACACAAATCAGAGTATATGACCATGAGGCAAAAAAAGGTATTGAAAGAAAATAAAATATGAGAAGAACTTTCTCTTACTCACATGCGACTTCAGCAATTGCATTTTCCATCAATTCGAACACCAGCAAGTTTCTCCTCTGGTCTTGCTAATTCTGATAAAGGAGGTAAAGATCTCCTCTTGAGGAATAATATTTTATCCGTGTGGAGAGAAGGTAATATCCATTGCCCGATGATGAATCTACAAGCACGCGAAATAGAAAAATCAAGGTGAAATATAACCACCAACCACGTGCATGAGTGGATAACACAGATAATGTACTCTATATTTGATCCGAGCATTTAAATTTCACAATTACAGAAACAGGAACCATGAGGTATCTACACAAAACTTTGAAAAAGTGATGATTGCTGATGCACATGGTAATGTGGATCTGTAGAAAACGTGTGATGGCATGAAATGTAAATAAAATAGAAAACAGTCTTAAAATGTAACGCAGAAAATCCAAAGCCCGGATTGATAAACGTGAGTCCTAATAACAGAGAAACCCATTGCAAAAAATCCAGCCAAATTGTTGATGGATGATCCACCAGGTGTGGACAATCAAAAAGCAAAGTAAGAGGGATGCGCATTTTACGAAACGGAGAATCACACCAATAAAATTAACTAAAATTTTCAAGTGTTGTAGAAGAAGCAAATGGCTACTCTTCCATATGATTAATAAATTCTGCACTAGACTTAAATTGCATACAAATCAAAACTCCATCATCTCCTCCCAAAGCAAGTTGCCAGCAGTTGGAAACACGCTTTGAGAAAGTATTACCAATAATGATAAAACGCTCCATTGCCTAAAGGACTTCTAGTGAAACTTCATCTACTTCAAATCCAAAAATTCATCAAAAGAATGAAGCCAGATATGTTTATAACAATCCATTTTTCAATGTATAGAACTTACACGATACCTTCATCTTCAACTGTAGAAGCTCTTGCACCATTTGACCAACCACCGTCCTCCGAAGCAACGGTGTTGACTGGGACAAGATTGTAGAATCTCATAGCCGGAGCCTTGATTGCAGGCTTAACAATTACAATTGAAGAACTGCGGATTTTAGTTCTGGGGTTGATTATAGACGAAGATTTAGGGGGTTTTAGAGAGAGAGAGAGGTTTGGAAAGAGGATGGA
The DNA here is from genome assembly GCA_035079005.1 of Fraxinus americana. Taxonomy (NCBI): domain Eukaryota; kingdom Viridiplantae; phylum Streptophyta; class Magnoliopsida; order Lamiales; family Oleaceae; genus Fraxinus; species Fraxinus americana. Next base: position 30,856,249 of record CM068710.1, on the reverse strand, counting down.
TATGGCGGAGGTGATTGAAAAGAGAGGCGTAGAGTGTACCGATGATGGACATTGGCAGGTCGCATTGTAATAATGACCCCCTCCTCCAATGGAGTGGAATATGTTATCTTATCTATGAAAAGTTCCATTTGTACAGAAGAATGAATTCTTACACCCTTTCATGTGAGGGTGGCTCGCAAGTTTTCTGTTTCTGTACATGTAGTTTCTCTCCTTATCTATTCACATTAAGAATAATGCTAAGTGTACACAATTTTTTACACAATCTTTTACACCTCTCTCACATGGAGGGGGGCCCACGGAATATGTTATCTTATCTATGAAAAGTTCCATTTGTACAGAAGAATGAATTCTTACACCCTTTCATGTGAGGGTGGCTCGCAAGTTTTCTGTTTCTGTACATGTAGTTTCTCTCCTTATCTATTCACATTAAGAATAATGCTAAGTGTACACAATTTTTTACACAATCTTTTACACCTCTCTCATATGAAAGGGGACCCACACATAATAAAATAATCGTGGGCCCCCCTCCATGTGAGAGAGGTGTAAAAGATTGTGTAAAAGTGTGTGTGTATATGTAGCATTACTCTCACATTAAAAAGGTTTTGCTACATATATATGGGCAAGCCAGTGTACCTGACCTCACGCCCCCCACTCACAATGGGAGGGGCTCACCCATTATTTTATTTACCTCGAGTCCCCTCATCGTGAGGGTGGCAGTGGTATCATGTACACGTCCGATTACAAATGGCTTTACCCTAGTGGAAAACATTGGTTTTCTTTTTGTCGCGGTTATCAGATAGAAGCAGTCTATGAGTACAGAAAATATACTTAGCACGTTTGTATTTTGGGAAGATAAAAAAGGCCAAACAGGCAAATAGGTTCTGGTCAAGAATCGTGTGCCTGCAGCTTTACAGCTTTTTTCTATTGGATATGTGCTGCTATTGGATATGTATATGTTTGGGATATGTGCTGCTCCACGTAAAGCGTGACTGGATTCTCATTTTGGAGACTTTTCTTCTTTTCTTTTCAGTTATATTTCTTGTAAAAGATAACACAATTATGCTATTTATATAATCACTAGTTGCAAGCAACGTGCAATGCACGTTTACTTAGTTTATATTTAATATTTTTGTTTAATAATTAATTTGTTATTAATAAAGATGTAATTTTTTTTTGGTTAATTAAGGGCATGTCTGGGCGCGCTGCAAGGAAGAAGGAAAATTGATTATATTATCGTTTTTTTTCAAATCTACAGCCCTACAGTGGGAGAATTGGTCCAAAATTGCGGCTTTTGTTTAATAATTAATTTGTTATTAATAAAGATGTAATTTTTTTTTGGTTAATTAAGGGCATGTCTGGGCGCGCTGCAAGGAAAAAGGAAAATTGATTATATTATCGTTTTTTTTCAAACCTACAGCCCTACAGTGGGAGAATTGGTCCAAAATTGCGGCTCCCAACTGCATGAATTGTGTTGCCAACGGCTTGATTTCTGCTGAAAAACAGAAACAGACACCCTATAAATAATTAATGATGTAATGTTTATGTAATTGATAAATAATTAGATGTGTGATTTTGATATTGTGATGTAGGTTAGTGAGATTGAAGAAAATAAGCAAAAATAGACAAATTTGGAGAAAGGGCTAAATTGTAAGGGATCCAAAGTTCAGGGGCTAAAATGTAAATACTTAAAAGTTTTGCGGAATCTCACGATGAAGATTTGAGAGTGCTCGGAGTCAATTGGATAAATGAAGATGTCAAGGGGATCAAATTTAGTCAAAAGATGATTACAAATCAATTTCCAACTGAAAAGTTATGCTCCGGTGTTTTAGTCTCATATTGAGTCCTATTTTTGGCATAGGAATTGATCGAATTGGAGAATGATGTCTGAATTAAAGTTGTAGCCAGATGAGTTATCTTTCCAACACATTTTGCATCGCCTCAACAGGACATCGAAATACAAAGTTATGATAAAAAAACTGAAAGAAGGTGCAGCTGCCCGTTTAAAACAAGAAATTCCTTTACATAGTCCGTTATATTGAGACCTATTTTTGGCACATAAAGTGGTCGAATTGAAGAATGATGTCTGAACCAAAATTGTAACCAAATGAGTTAGATTTTCAACGCATTTTGAATTGCCTCAATCGGACATCAGAATACAAAGTTATGATAAAAACACTGAACAAAGGTGCAACTACCTGTTTAGAATAAGAAATTCTGTTACATAATCCGTTATATTAAGACATATTTTTGGCATAGAAAGTGATCGAATTGGAGAATGATGTCTGAATCAAAATTGTAGCCAGATGAGTTAGCTTTCCAACTCATTTTGAATCGCTTCAATCGGACATTAGAATACAAAGTTATAATAAAAACATTGAAAGAAGTTGCAGCTGCCTGTTTAAAACAAAAAAATTCGTTACATAGTCCGTTATATTGAGACCTGTTTTTGGCATAAGAAGTGATCCAATTGGAGAATTATGTCTGAATCAAAATTGTAGCCAGATGAGTTAGCTTTCCAACGCATTTTGAATCGCCTCAATCGGATATCGAAATACAAAGTTATGATAAAAACACTTAAGGAAGGTGCAGCTGCCTGTTTAAAACAAAACATTCCGTTACATAATCCGTTATATTGAGACATATTTTTGGCATAGAAAGCGATCGAATTGGAGAATGATGTCTGAATCAAATTTGTAGTCAGATGGGTTAGCTTTCCAACGCATTTTGAATCGCCTCAATCGAACATCAGAATACAAAGTTATGATAAAACACTGAAAGAATGTGCAGTTGCCTGTTTAAAACAAGAAATTCCGTTACATAATCCGTTAAAACAACAAATTCCGTTAAATAGGCACTTTTTATATATAGAAAGATATTTAACAATAATAATTGATTATATTGATATTATCAAAAACTCGAGCCATTGATTTAAAAAATAATTTTTGAAATCGATGAATCAACAATTAATTTTAATAATATATTTTATGATTCCAATTTTTTAATCACGCATTTCATTAACTTTTTATTAAAATTTTGATTTTAATCTATATATCTAGTTAAAGTAAGATATTCTGTAAAAAATATCTTACGTGAAAAAGAAATTGACCGCAAAGAAATATTTTATAGAAATATCAGTATCTTTGGTGGGCCTAACGTGGAAGCCTGCTGTTGGTTGACAAATGATAAGAAATTTGTGTCCATAATTCAGTAAAATACCACCACAATATTATATTATATATATTAACAGTAATGCATATTACAGCACTAGGAACAACTCTTCACATAACTATTCCAATGGCAGGAGTCGCCGGTGTGAGCATTACAACCCCACAAGTGCTGGCATTAGAATCCCCCAGAAAGTTACAATCCGTCAAATTCTCGTTGCTAAACAATCCATGGAAGAGGTGCACCAAATTTGGATGGGGTAGGATGTACGTCCATCCAGTGGCCGCAACACCAGAGGGCATTTCGGAGAAGGTGGCAGAGAGCGTGAAGAAAGCCGAGGAAGCCTGTTCCGAAAACCCCGTCGCGGGCGAGTGCGCGGCAGCGTGGGACGAGGTGGAGGAGCTGAGCGCAGCGGCCAGCCATGCCAGGGACAAAAAGAAAGACTCCGACCCCTTGGAAGATTACTGCAAGGAGAACCCGGAGACTGATGAGTGCCGCACTTACGATAATTGATCATTTTGTCATGCTTATGTTTTCGAGTCTATTAACTAGCAAACGCTACTCTTATTTACTTGTGTTAATACTTCTCTACATATTTGTTAGATCGAATTAAAAAGTTATTACAAACGTCTAATCTTGAAGAGTTTATTCTCCTTTATTTAGCGTACCTAACTATTTTTCACAAAATGCGACAAATCGTATAACCACTGAGTGGCAATCAATTTGTTGCAAGATTTGTAAAATAGTGCAGCACCGCAAGAGTAACAACAAAATTCATACAACATCGACTTCAACAAAAAAAATCATATATACCAAGCAACCATCATCCAATAAAATAGATTTTACTCCCAGAAACCATTGATAAACTTACATCAAAGCAAACCATCAATCTAATAGGCTCCATAGCACGGTTCATACTCTTTATCACTCAACAGTAATGTCCTCTTATGGGCACATTTGACAAGATAGACTAGGCAATACTGGTACCCAGTAACATCTAGTGTTTTGGATCAAACGTGCCCTTAATATCATCCTATTATTCTAGACTCAAATGATATACTGAAAAGGAAAACCAAACCATTACCCAAACATAGCATGACTAATGACACAAACTACCATAGGAGAACCAGCAAAGCCTCGCAGAAGAGACTTCTTTCACTATTATTCAGTACTGGAACATATCAGCAGATGCAGTGATGGGATGTATTGGGCAAGGAAGCTGCCATGGCTCGAGTAAGGTATCAGGGATATCAGGAATATCCACCACCAGTCCACTAACATCGGACACGATTTCAAGAACAGAGTTCAATGATCGAAGACGATCAGTCAGCTCTGCAAGCTGAGCTCTTAGCACGTTGTTCTCTGAGGCAACCCCAAGGTAAAGTTGATTGGTGTTGTCGATTTTCTGTGAAAGGAGATTGTTCTCGTTCTGCAGCTGGCTCACTTGGCCAACCATCACATCCAGATGTTGCTGCTTCCTCATCCGAGACCTGCGTGCAGATTCGCGGTTTGATATCATTCTCTTCCTTTTCCTTTCATCATAAACAGCATAGCGTTGGTCCACTTCGGACCCTGGACTAGTTGGCTGCTGTTTTGTCGACATTTTTGGCTCTTTAAATAAAAATTAACAGATTTTGAATGTAAATTTACTATTATTTTCTACAGACTATTGAGATTTGAATGTTAGATAGATATAAAAATTGAGGGTTTGAATAGTCAATAAATTTGGGAATTCTGACACTGCAAAATTAGGGATTTGGAAAATCAAAGGGCTGATTCATGAAAACACGTAGAAATAGTAGAGGAAAACAACTGAGAATGAGTGGAGAATTCTAATTCGACGCATCAGGATAGCGAGCGTCATTTAGATCTACGAAGAAATTTTATCAGAATCATAGAATTGTGATAAAAATAAAAACAATTCCTGATCTTTGATTCTAGTATTATAGCGCTGAAAACCCCAAGATCTGAAAGAACCTAAGCCGAGTTTGAGAACTTTCAAAAATCTGCAAAAATCACAGCAAAATAACATCGATTTATTACAAATAATCAACAAAATCAGAACACCAAAACATAAAAGAAACGCAAACAACATCAACTAGAACTAAATTGAATGCGAGAAAAATAGAAAAACAACATAAAACTAAAAACTTAATAATATATAATATTAAAAAAAAAAGGAACAAAGGGGAAAAACTTACCCGTTGCTGCGTAGAAAAGTTGGGCGAAAGAAGGTTTACAAGCGCATCGAAAGGGGGTATTTATAGGCCAGGGAGAGGGTTTTTAGCTTTTTTGGATGACTTAAAAGTAATTTTTTATTGATTATTTTAATAGGTGTGCCGTCGGTGTACGTTCATAGGTAGGTAGGTAGACGCGTACAGCCAATGATATATGGGAGTTAATTGTTCAATGGTCGCTCAATTTATGCCTATATCTTCGATTACACACTTAATTTTAAGATGTCGAGTTTTGACCACTAAATTAATCAAAACGTTTAACGTTCACTCACTGCCTAAACATTTGTTTCAAATCTTTAACGGAATTAGTGACGTTGCTAACGGAATGCACGCGTAACACCCGATCATGCAGTTAACAAATTATCACGTTTTCGATTGCTTACTAAATTTTGAAAAAAGTCTTCAGCTCACTAAACTATTGAAAGTGTCTTTGATTGCTCACTGAATTTTAAGGTAGTCAAATTTTGACCACTAAACTTATAAAAATGACATTGACATATTATTCGTTAAAAAATATGTATCGCGATCACACAAATCACTTAAAAGTAATAAAGTGGACAAACGAGTCGTGATTGTAGATCCCACGATAAATGAATACTCAATTACACAATAGTTTCAACATATTTTTGTAAAATTTTAAGTTATTTTCATCATCTGAAAAATTCAAAGAAATTGTGTGTTTCGTTGTTAAAATTAAATTAATATTTTTTTTATTGGTAATGAAACACGCAATAAATTTAACTGAATGAATTTTACAATGAAACACACAATAAATTTGATTTTTTCAAAAAAAAAAAAAAGAGCTTAAAATTATACAAAAATATGTTAAAATTAAATAGAACTATTGTGTAATTGAGTGATCATTTGATTCATTTCTCGTGAAATTGACAATCCATACTCTTTTATCCGCTTTATTACTTTTACACAACTCGTGAAATTGTGATATGTATTTTTTAACAAACAATATGTCGACATTATTTTTATAAGTTTAGTGACTAAAATCCAATCTCCTTAAAGTTTAGCGAGCAATTGAAAACTTTAATAAACAATCGAAAACGTTTTTAAAAGTTTAGTAAGCAATTGAAAACATGGAAATTTGTTAACGACGTGACGGGGTGCAACATGTACATTCCGTTAGCCACTTCACTAATTTGGTTAAATATTTGGAACTAATGTTAATGAAGTAAGTAACGTCCAATATTTTAATAATTTTAGTAGTCAAAACTCAACATCTTAAATTTTAATGAGCAATCGAAGACATGGACATAAGTTCAATGACAATTTGGACAATTAACTCGATATATCATAATGGCAGCTAAGCAACAAAAGTTTGTTTGGCAATTAATTTTATAAATCAGTTGAAATTAAACAATAATGTTAATCTTATATTTATACCCATCTGTCCCATTTATATATAGGTTGATTTTATTTTTCACACAGATTAAGAAATGTTATTGAAAAAGTGATTTTTGCAAAGAATTTCCTTCGAAAACCTTGTATATGTATTTGGATGATTTCAAGGAGTATGCAAATTAAAATCTGTACAATTTCAAGATTAGAGCATGTTTGTCTACCATTATTGGTAGAAAAATGGAGTAAGAAATAGTATTTTTTTGGAGAATGTGTGATTGAAATTTAAAGTAACTTTATTAGTTTGTATGTGAAATATTTTATTGAGTGAATATGTGGTTGAAATTGTTTACTGTAGAAAACAATGTTTGTAAAAATGATAGACAAACAGGGGCTAAACGAAGAAAATTGATTATAACTAGACAAATTTAAAAAATGTATATCAGTAAATGAATAAAACAAATATATTCTCAGCCATGAGCCATTGTTTGATTATCATTATTTTCAAAATATATTTCTCTCTTTTCTTTTCAACCACACATTTTTTAATAAAATAATATTACACGCAAATTCAAAAAAATTTCTTATTTTTTAACAACACATTTTCTATCAATATACTAGTCCAAAATAGATTCTTAGAATAAAAATGGGCTCAAACGGCACTGAATAAATCAACAAGACTATAATTTGGAACCAGAAAAAAAAATCAGTCTATATAAACGGGATGGAGAGAGTAATTAATACTCATTTACTATCCATACATTCCGTGAATCTATTACTGTTTCTCTTTAAAGTAATTTTATTTAGCTTTGTTGTGTATTAAAACATCAATTTAGATAGCGTCGAGTGAATTAACTGATAAATATAATTAACAGGAATCACTTAATTATATTTTGAGTGAGTCTAATATATAATGTTACTTGGATTGTTGGCGTAGCATCAATGGAATTGGATATCATTATTCTCCACTTTATAAATTGTTTTGTAAATTTGCCAAGTGGAGCGGCCCAATTGGTTGAGTATTAGGTATCTTACACTTAAATTGCATTTCTTGGAAGCTACGGATATTGCACACTGTGATTTGGTCATGGTAATTTGAGAAGGAAAGTAAATTTATATAATATATACCAATATGGCATGATTTTTAGCAATTACTAAAGTAAATGATAATGTGTTATTACCAATATTTTAAAAATAGACCCGATCATTGACTCGAAAAAGTTAAAGGGTCTAGAGTTAAAAAGATTGAACCGGGGTTGATTCGGAACAAAAATAATAAATAGATAATTTTACATATTACATCAAAAAATTTATTAATTAAAATAGCATCTTGAAATGAATTATTTCACAGTTTATTGCTTATTGAGCAACTTAATTTACAGCCTATTATGCAATGGCTATTCTCTCAAAAAAAGTCACTTTTTAAAAATCACTCGCATAAGAACTTATTTTATTTATTTTTCTTTCAATTATTGAAGATTTTTAATTTCAATATTTTTTGTTAACTTTTTAAATCCAGAGAAAGTCAGCATTTTGGAACCTTTGAAAGAATATTCTTCTGGGGATTAGTACTAGGAAGCGGAACCAAAGGTGCAGATGACGTAAGAGATGATATAAGCTTATTGTCAGGAAGCTCTCAACGTGCATTATACCATTCTATTTAAATAAAACAAAAAATAAAAAATAAATTGCAATCTTCCTCCTAAAATTTTTTAAAAAGCGCAAATGAGTCCAAATAAATTATTAAAAATAACAAAAAATAAAAATAAAAAATGTTTCTCTCTCCTCTTCTTCTCCTCCCCCTCCCTCAGACTCCTTGTCCACCACCACCACCGCTAAAACCATCGAAGCTCACACCACAAACTGCTGTTATCAACCCCCAAATACTTATGTTATGATAGAAATTGCAAGTGAAGAAAATGCACTATCTATATTTTCCTCGTATCCAGCCCCTTCAACATTCTTTCCACTGCAAGTCTAGTACAACATTTTCATCTCGGAGATTTGAGAAAATCCTGCAACTTCATAAAGCATGTATGGGGAAAAGGGTATGCATTATTCTGCAAGATAGCCAAGTATGGGGTTTCACTGGGGGGCATGTTCGGTAGTTGAAGCTCATAGCAATAGGTGCTCTACCAATCGTGATAGAGGAACTAGTGACTGCAGAATTGGAGATGTTAGGTGAAGCTACACTACCTATTGTGGTTGGAGGCTTTGCAGTGGCGGGTCAAGCAGAGGCAACCACCACAGCTGCCTGTTGCTGATTCAGGGGAAAGATAAAAGTCGGTTGCTGAACAAGAAATTAAATTCAACAAAATATTCCCCGAATTCCAGAAAACAAGAAATGTAAATGGCAGTGAAATTGGGAGGAGAGCACTAAACAAGTATATTATTAAGTGCCACAGGGGGTAATAATTGCTGTAGCAAATTCTGCTGCTTTCTCTGAGCAGAATACGAAGTACTTGGAGGTTGAGAACCTTTCTCCTTCCCAATATGAATGGGGATATTAGTAATACTTGTCCAGACAGGTCTTCTCTGCATTGAAAAAGGCCATTAACGGTGGTTTGGCCACTACCAGTGGTGGTTTTGTAAAATTTGGCGTTTGAGGATTGGGCAATAAGGGTGCCAAAAAGGGACGGAGAGTGCTTGTGAGTAAACCCCCATTGGATATGCTAAATCTTGCTTGGCACAGCATTTGTACACTAAACTAGTGTAGTCAGGTGCAGATTTGGATATTGGGGTGAGCTCAAGAATGGTTAAAATGAGTGGACAAACAGGAACAAAATAAAAGGTAATTCTTGGCAAACCCATCGATGGATTCTTAATAAAATCAGATCATCATTTATTTTTCTTCTCCAATTTCTTCTGAGTCTCTGACATGCGGCTAAAGATAAGATTTTTGGGTGTTCTAAAAGATGGGTTTTAGTTAAGAATGAGGAACGATTTCTTGTGGTGGTTGTGGAGGAGGCTGAGGGATGGGGAGGAAAAGAAGATGAGAGAGAAACAATTTTTATTTTTGATTATTTTTAATATTTTAATAATTTATTTAGACTCATCTACACTTTTTAAAAAGAAAAATACTATTCATCCTCAATGGGGATGTATCCCCAATTTATGTGGATGTAAATTATTGGTTAAATGATAGGTGAAATTAAATGACTTATTTAATTTCACATATCATTTAATGCCACATTAACGCCACATAAATTGGGAATGAATAACATTTCTCTTTTAAAAAAATTTAGGAGTAAAATTATAATTTGCCCTTTATTTTTCTTCTCTCTCTCTTTTTTTTTTTTAATTTAAATAGAAGGGTATATTGATCAATTTACGATAAAAATTGTGAAAATGATGTTTTCCGTAATGAAACGTTGAAATAAGGAAGAAAATGTAAAAAAAATGAAACATAGAAACGTTTTCCGCAAGGAGTGTCAAACGTATGGACGTTTTGTGCTATTAAGCCTTTTATAAAACTATTGTCTAGATACACGGTAATCCACGAGGAGTTAACATATGTGATTCAATTTTTATTGGTCAATTTGTTGTCCATTCAATTATTTATTGTTAAGTCATTTTTAAATTAACATATCATCTCAAATTTACCCTAATTAATTTCAATATTAAGCCACTGAAGTGTTAATTTAAAATGACGTATTAATAATTAATTGAGTGGTTAGCTAACTGTACCAACCCAACTATTGAACTTTAATTTCTTACAACTAGTTCACTCAAGTCTATGTTTGGCTCTCATTTAAAAAAAAAAAAAAATTATTTTCAACGACACATTTTTAAATAAAATAATTTTTTACGTAAATCAATTTTTTGCCTTTTTAATCACATATAAAAAATTACTATTCCAAAATATATTTTCTTCTCAAAATGGGGGCTCAAACAAGGGCTTAACTTTAATTAATAGCATGTTTGAGTCTCCCATTAAAAAGTTAAGAATGCATTTTAAAATAGTAAATTGATGAAGAATGCGTAGTTGAAAAATAAGAAAAAAAATAGTTTTAGATCTGCGTGTAATATTATTTTATTAAAAAATATGTGATTGAAAAGAGAAGAGAGAAAAATATATTTTGAAAGTAATGACAATCAAATAAGGGCTAAATAACAATTACACTTCTCAATATTGACATTATTAGATGACAACATATTTGATGCATGAGTTAAAATTTGACATATTAGTTCCGAGGCTACATACTCCTGGTGATCCATAGCAAAGTAGGTTTAAACATCATTTATGAGTTAAATTGCATTAAGTAGTTGATTGCTGTTAAATTAAAGTTAATGTGACTCAATTCCTAAGAATTAAAGTCTGATTTAATGATCTAATTGCAATTAGGGTGAAGTTATGTTATCACCGCTACACTAGTTCAAATCTGAGATATGATCTTCGTTCTTTTCAAAGTACATTTTTTCTCTTTCTTTGTAATCACACATTTTTTAATTAAATAATATTACGTACAAATAAAAAAACATTTTTTAATCTTTTAACCACGTATTTTCGTCAATCCACCTTTCAGAATCAATACCGAAAATGGACTCAAACAAGGCCTGAATTGACTGGAAAACTAGCACATTCATATATGTACAGAGCATCGAGCACCACCAGTAGAAACGACGTCGAATTACTCGACAATTTTCCTACCACCACCAACTCTGATCGATCAAGCCCGCGCTCGAGCTCGCTGGCGGCTTTCTGAGCCGTTTCATCCTACACATAGTTCTCCACGAAACAACTTCGTATATATTTAGAAATTGTAGATTCAGCTCGAAAACGGGGTGAAAATGGAGTTAGAAGGAGTGGGGATTGACGACTAGGCGAAGAGAATGAGAGATCTGCTATCGAGCTTCTACTCTGCAGATCCTTCATCTAACGTGCATGAATCTTAACGTACTGCACCTCATTTCCTTTTCATCTTTTAGTGCGGATTTCTCGTTCGCTTTTAAAATTAATCCAGCTTTAAATTATGTTGCGAGAAATTTTTTTGATTTGTATAATGGATATGCTATGCCAAAATATGACTACCAATTAGTAGCATTTCGTTACTAAATTTAAAGAGAAATGATTATGCATTATCATTTGTTGCATGGCTTTTTTGCCTTTGCCTTGTCAGTGCTGAATGAAATGGATTATTTTCCAATAAACAAACCTGAAGTAATAGAGATAGCAATATATCTTACAATTATCCATAAATTAAGAGAAAAAGGAGGATAATTGTCTGCTTTTATGGCCACAAAAGGCACAAATATGATACTTGCGTATTACTCTGCAGGGGTCTTCCTGAAAGTTTGTCTGTCAAAATTGTTTCTTCGAAGTATGATATTTATAATAGAGAGTAGAGACCAATACTGCATGATCATACATTTCATGTTTCCATCTTTTACTTGAATGTAATTTTCAAGACATCTTTCCAGGGGTAATTTGGAGTGATGTGCTCTTGATAAGTGAAGTGTTACCAGAGGCCGATCTACCTGATTATGCCTTGCAAGTTCTCCTTGTTCATGCTTTTACTAAAATGAACTATAAATTACTTCTTGTGCCTATCTATCTTGATTTCAGTGTTGTTTTTACCAAAATTGGTATATTAATGTGTGTATGGATTCAGTCTCCACTGTCTCTTCATTTCATGATCTTCATCCTGGGATTCTTTCTTTTAAACACTCTCCCTATCATTTCAAAACTTCTCGTTCTCTGTTATTTCATCAGGCCTTTTCAAAGGGACACTATGACTTCACTGCTGTTTTTGAAGAGCAGCGACTTCTGTAGGCATATTAAACTAAAGTGTGATCTGCATTTGCACTTTAGGCTGCCATCTGAAAAGCAGTCAAATCTCTATTCGTGCAAAATGGTATTTCAGTGCAAAGTGGCACTGGTGCTTGACAAAAAATGTGATCATTGTTTCAAGAGTTAAATACCAATTCAAACTCTAGTGCAAAAAAAGTTTGGTATAGTATGGACACATTATGAGTGCCTTCTTGCCTTAAAATGATCAGATTAATATTTTTCATCGTAATATTTTATATTTTTCTTCTTCGTGAAAATCTTCAGTTCTAGAAAGGCTTAAAGATTTCTATGTTTTCACAAACTTTTTCTGGAGCACAAAGAACCCAGGCATGTACACATGTTTGTCGATCTACTTCTCCTAGAGGTAATTCTGTCATCATGTTTTCATCTTGTTCTACTGTATCGTTATAATCATGTCATCGATAATGTATTATCCTTTTTGTCTGCCCTGTTATATAGTTGGAAGCAATAGGAGCTGAGGTAAAACAAATTTTGGCCCGAGGCCTTCATCACAAGCATCATTGCACAGACAGCAATGGTAGCATGACATCCTTGCGCAGCAATCCTTTCAGGGATGATAGACTCAGCCGATCGAATACCCAAAAGGCCCGAAGCCAGCTTCTGGAGACCCATCTAGCAAAATTATTCAAGCAAAAGATGAAAATTTTTACTAAAATTGAGCACGCTCAGGTTGAGGAACTTCTGATCAAGGAGATTATATCTCTTCATATCCTGACAATATCTAATGAGTTGTTTTTAACTTCAGGGATCTGTTTTAACATATATTGTGAAACTTTCTTTAAAGAATTTGTCAAACTGCAGACATTCAATTGAAGTGGGTTTCAACAAATTCAGTTGGATATTCAGTTTTTAAAGATTACGTTAAAGGAGATTGCTGAGGATGAAGCTGCTTTGGATTTCTTGCTTGATGAGGTAAGGGCTGTTCAAATTAAAATGAAATTTCTCTGACTATTCTTTAATGGAAGACCGGCCAACTAATTAAATTCCCCATGCAAATTCTTATAATCAAAGCTAAACGACAAGGGCGTTTAATGGAATATTTTCCTTAATTGATTTGGCTAGATACAATAATCGCTGAAACAACAATTCTTGAGGAAAGAAAGTTTTCCATATGTTCTTATAGTTCTACTGCAGAATGAGAAGTGTTGATGTGTTTTTGTCGACCAAGTGATTGTTGTTGTTGGAATTAATTGATAAAGTGTTAAATAATTAAATGTGATATTTAATTATGTGGGCCATTGTAATTAATTTGGGTAAATTGGAAAAGTCTCCAATATAGGTCCATAAGTTGATAAGCCCAATTTTAAGTGTCTTATATATGGTAAGGAATCCCACATCGAAAGTTTACAAGAAAAAAGACTTGTTTATATAGTGGGATGTGTGTACAAGTTATAATTTAATAAGTGATCTATAACCTAGCTAACTTTGGCTAGCCAAAGGCTAGCTAACTAGCCACTGCTAGAGTGGTGCTTCGCACCACTTGCGCCGCGCCCCGACCCCGGCCCGCGCACGTCGCAAAGTTCGCATTGGGCGCTTTAGAGGCGCACTTCGCACGTACGCGTCGTCGCAAGGAGCTGTGGAGCCTTAATGTTTTCAAAAATGGACTCGTGGTTTGATGATATGGCAACGGGAGGCTCGATGAGTTAGCGTCCTAGGTGGCACACACGTCACTTAGTCCTGCATGGCTGGTGACTGTTCAGAAATTGGTGAATAGGCATGATGAATGGACATTACACTTCGTGGTTTAATCTGGATCGTCAGATCATGAAACGGTGCGATCCAATGGCTAAAACATATCAGACCAAGTGGTGCACTAGTTCGTGAAATGTTACACACTCATTCAATGAGACACTTCAATATCTATAAATAGAGACCTTCAAATTCGTTTTTTGTATAGTATATTCTTGATTTTTAAATTCGTTCTCTCTCCATATTCTGCATAAATTCCTACGATATTTTCGTTGTTATTCCGTTCGAGTACGTTCATTCTTTGGTTCGACCGACAAGGTTGGTATTGTGCAATATCGACTTTGGAAGAAGCGTTGTATCTTGGGAGACAGACGTCCATAATCCCGTTTGCACGTTATTGGGGGGCGAAATCTGTCTTAAGGAGATTTGTCTTGGCATACCTCTCTTCATCTTCTATTTTTATTTCCTATTTTTTCTTTATTTTTTTGATTACGGTAGTCGAATTTCCGACAACAGTTGTCACTTCAGAGCGTTGTTTAGATCCAATTCCTTAGAAACCTCCCATATTGGACAAACTTGTTCAAGCAAAGTTAGCAAAGAAATCAGTACAGAGCCCAGTTTCATGAAATAGGTCAATTTCTTACTATTCATTGATATATTTCATTCGGATTACGTTTCTTCTCAAGCATCAACAATTTATTGATATATTTCATATTGGACCCGGAGCTGAAATGCTATCTTGTTCAAAATGGCAGGTTTCTGAAACTTCAGCTATTGTACCTTGGTTTCCTTCTTGCATGGGGATGTTCCTCTTCAAGTATTTCCTGTCAATTTCTTATAATTTTCCTGCGAGGTTCCGCAAGATTTTTTCTATTGGATGGGTTTATTGTGAGAAAGAGAGGACTAGAATTAATCGATGGATGCTTGTGTGCGAAGAGCAATCAACATGCAGCTTTGCACCACTAGGATCTGCAAACATGGTTCGTAGCACCTGTTTGACGCACGTTAATTCCTCGTTTAATAAAAAATGCTACCGTTGCAACAATAAATGCTACGGTGACGTAGCCGCAATATTTGGAAACACAAAAGTCAGCCGTCTTTTGACATTTGAAATGTCATAATTGTCATTTTCTAAAATTTGGCAGAGAACAAGTGAGGGGAAGCATAGTATTTTCACAAATTTTTTCAGCTGATTCAGGCAACACAGTAAAAAATGGATGCCAAAGTGGGCCAAGATCACTGTATAACAGTAAAATTTTTCATTCTCATTTTCGGAAAAATATGCACCAAACGGGGGCATAATATTATTGTCGTTTAAGCATCAGTCAAACTGTATATTTACTGTTCGCACAAGTTATGCATTTATGCTTCGATTCATCTATAGAAGATGAACATTTGGAAGATAGATATACGTTTTGTTGGTTCTACATTTGAGGTTTTAATTTATCGGTGAAGGTTTGGGGTTTTTCTTTTTATAAATAAAGGGATTGCACTTCTCTGGAGTTTTATTTTTAGTATTTCAGTCTGCTGTGTAATTATACTCTTTTTATTCTGACTTCTGCTTAATTGATTATTTTTTCAATTTGAAGGTACACTTTTGTTATCTGTGTTCAACAAATATTGCACGTGTTTCTGCAAAAACATATAATTGACGAGTTGAGTCATCTTGGGTACAGTTTAGACTTGTTAAGGAATATATATCCCACATCGATAAATGATGTTGACACATACCAATTAATAAAGATATTGAACTACACCTCTTAACAAGGTTGACCTTTTAAGATGAAATCCCAAATCTTAACATTGTATTAGAGCCCATTATGTTCAAACGAGCGATTTGACCATGTTAAGACTCTAAAATGAGCACGTGGATTTCAAGATTGGTCTGCTCAAATGAGCCACCATCTTGCGAGGGCGTATTAAAGGATGTATATCTTACATTGATAAATGATGTGACACAGACCAATTAATAAAGATCTTGGATTGCTACTTTTAACAAGATTGACCTTTTAAGATGGAATCTCGAATTTTAACAAGACTACAAAATTTCCCTTCAAAAGTCGTGTTCTTAGAATAATGTCATTTATGGTAGAGTCACATTTATATTGTCCCATGAAATTTGAACGTACTTCACGGATATGGATAATCAAAGAGATAGATGTAGATATTTTGAGTTAGTAGTACAATCAAACTCTGTTTAAATCGAATACATTATTCTTGATTTTTGAATGATTCATATTTAACCCAAGAAAATATAGATTTACATTTAAAAAATATTTATTCTATTTATTCATTAATATTTTTCTCATTATTTTTATCTATTTGATTTCGAACAATCATTTTATCAATACTAGTGTACGCACGTGCGATGCACGTGTTACAGTTTAGTTGGGTATTTAATAGCATGGAGTGATTTTAATGTATTTTTTCGATGTTTATATAATTGAATGAATTGATTTTTTTGTCGGTTAACCTTTTTTATAATGGAATGTTATAATGTATGTATGTTATGTCATTAGAAAAATGATTGTAAATTGATGTCACTTATTCTCTGAAAAAGGCACTGAAGACTACTTGTGTATATCAACATTATCTACCTCTTCATCATCGTAGGATGATATGCTTATTTATTAGAAACTATATTTTAAAGAGTTGAATTCTTCTTTGAACAATTGTAAAAGTATGGAAGAGATATCCTTCCTAAAAGTTCCCAGTGTGGTCACCATGATCACTACAATAGTCTATGTTAGATAGATTTTACTTAGAGCATCCGATTGATAATATGGACAAAGATTAAATACGGTTAAAAACTATAGAAACGATTGTCCAAAAGCATACACAAAAATTAGGTGAAACACGCATAAAATTAAACACTCAAAAGTATGAAAAAGCTACAAGAAGAACTAATTATTTCTCAACTGAAGGCAAATATGAAACTGTTGAAGGCAAAGATGAAACTGACATATCTAAAGTCAACATTAATAATTTATGCTATTACCCAGAAATTTGAAATTACAACAACGTCCCACAAACAAAAATGCTGCATTATGAAGAAATTATAATCAACACTATGAACCCATAAACACAGAGACGGACAGAGAATGAAATTTATACTTCAATGCCTTACAATATTGGCACCAAGTCCAAATTTTTCCATTTCATATCTACAGATAAGCAAACCATAATTTAATTTTCAGCTACCCTGTGAATCTGTGATGGGATTAAATGAATATCTCAAGATTCAACCCTTTATATAAAGTGACAAAAGAAGCTAGAAATCTTATAAGCAATAAGAAATCTTACTATTAGTACCGCCTTAATCTGTCCTTGCGGCTTCCCAAGAGATGGTTCCAGTTCCCCGACTGCTTTTAGACTCCGTTTCATTTCTATTTTGTTTTTATTTATTAGGGAGCGGGATATAAGGTTAAGAGGAACAAACATAATTTTATATTTCCAAGAAACAATTACCAAATTCCAATGTTACAAGTAAAAACATATTCGAAAAAGAAAGTGATTTATTTCTCAAGAGTTATAAATGCCCAATGAGAAAATTGAAATTGATATATTTCAAACCAACAAACATATCATCTCTATCTTACCAAGTGTATTGCCAGAGAATTTTTTATTCATCTATACAATTCAAGAACCTAAATGAATAGTGACGAATATTCTTTTCTTCGGTACAAACTCCAAATGAAAAGTTAAAAATAGAAGATACAAAATAGTCGGTGGTGTCAAATTGAAGAATAAAAACTACTGGAATTATATATTTTTGCAACAAATTTTGAATGGGAAGCAAATCATACTATTAGACATCAAAATTCAAGATATATCATCATAAAAAATTAGCTTACCACTCGAGCCTTTTTTGACTTATCATCATTGCCATCTTCTTCATCTCCTGAGATTTTCCCGTACAAGAAAAATACAACCTATTTAATCTCAATTTTCAAATATCATAACAGCTAAGAAAGCAAGAATCTTATAGCTTCACAAACCTTCTTTTGCTAGCAGATGTATCCTTAGCAGAAGCATCTGAACCACCAAAATCAAGAACCCTGCATACGGTGTCCTTTAGAAAAGCAAACACATTAAAGCTCTGCACATATTACTTCCTGAGAAAAGCAAGGATAGAGTCAAATAATTGTAAGTTAACATATGTACAATGTATCTACAAACCACATCATCACCATAATTTTGTGAGGATGAAAGAGGAGGCATATTTTTTAATTCTTCTTGCTTCAGCATAAAACACAACAGGAAGACATGCATAAAAGGTGGATAACAAAGAGTCGAGGAAAGCAGAAAGCTCCAAAAACAGCTGTAATTTGAACCATAGCACAGAAAGATGGAAAAGACTTACCAACTTCAATGGTTGTTTCTCATGACTCAACTATCTAATTCAAACAAAAAAATCAAGGGACAAACTAAAAATTGGAAGGACATTCAGTTGCTAAGGTTTCGAGAGCAAGTATCAAACACAAACATTGTCGTCTCAGTATTAATTTTGCTCTCAGTTCCTACCTACACAACATTAATTAGACCAACTATGCTTTAGGTTAAGAGTCTTGTACTCTTTAAAGGGTAAAAAATCTAACACATGAACATAGCTTAAATAAGGATGTTAAGATGGAGTCATGGACAAGTGGTTGTACTAAAATACAAGACCTATTATCTCAATTGCTTCACATATCAACGAAAGAAATGAAAATTGAAAAACTAACCTTCAGTACAACAGAACCTTCTCCTGGCTCTCAAACAATTTCAGGTGGGTGAAATCTCAAGATCTAAAGGGCGAAGATGGAGACAGAGGGATTAAATCCAATGATTCATCGGCATTCAGTCTTCATTTTGCGGTTTATCTATTTAAAAAACAATAGAACTTCTACACTTTTAATATCAAGATGACATCCCATTTTTAAATCTTCAGCTCGATCCCAAGGCTCAAGTCCAAATAAAAAATGTTATCAAGTTTTCCCATGAAATCAAAAGAACATCGACGCAAATTCATCCAAACCATTTTACTCTATTCTAATGCAATCTATAATGTTGGCTTCTGAAGAATTTGACTATAAAACATCTTTCCGACCGTAAGCAACCATGTCATAATGAAAGAGGTTAATGAAAGAGGTTAACAAACAGAAGAATAATGCACCAGACAGTTTATTCATGAAGTTGCAACAAATGAACAACATTAAACCCATCTTACGTATATCTTTCAAGATCTAAAGGAGGAATATACAGATAATCAACAGGATTTTTTAGCATTATGAAATCGTTTAGAATCATATCTACTAAAAGAATGCAAAAAGGTCTACGAACATTTCATGACAATCCCACAGCTTATTCGATATCAGTATTCTGTGAGTCTCGAGGAAAAGAAAAAAGTAACTGAACCAACTAATCAAAAATTAGTATTCATTAGAAGAACTTAATATAAGCAAACATTTCAAAGCTACAAATAAAAGTAGCAATTAACTATCACAAATAAAATGAAGAAACAATAGGAAACATTTTAACATGCACACAGTGATACTCCTTTATGAATTAATGTTGTTCAGAGAATGAACAAGAACATCCAACGGCTATAGTATGCAGAAAGTTTAAACAAAGGAGACTAAAACAAGACCCTACACAAATAATACACACTCCATTAACAGCATCTATATATAGCTTCCACAAATAAGTTCCAAACAATAATTTTCACTGATCAGCAGTAGCACTTAAGGGAAACAACCAGAGCACCGTATCAATCCGTTCTAGTTGCAATCAGGGCTAGAGAAAACCACAACAATTCTAAGAGAAGTTCAAATTCAAAATAAAGTAGTCAAAGATTTTCTTAAAAAAAAAAAAATCACTCGAATTTACCGCAAAAACAAACCAATTAAAAAACCAAAATCGACTTCAAAAAATTTACAAAAAAACAAAGAAAATTACCAGTTCACAGCCGAAGAGCTGAAACAAAAATTGAACAACAAAGAAGAAGAATAAAACGAAAGAGAAGAGAGTGCGAAACTTATACCAATTGATCATTCAAAATTTTCAATGATATCCGAAATGACCTTCTCCATGTCCCCTGCCTTCATGGCTGAAAACAGCTCTTCACATTTAGCAGGCTTACAAAAATCTCTCCACCTTCCGCGCGAATTTGAAAGCAGCCTCTCCTCGGAACCCGGCTCACTTCGATAACCCACTGTCGGACCTCCATCAATCAAACCCCCAACATTGGCATCTAGGATTTTTTTTATCTCAGTTTTGAGCGAATTTTTTTGGGTTCTTCTGAAGAATTTCGAAAAGTAACGAAAATGGGAAGAAAGAATGGAAAGACCGAAGGGTGAACGTGGTCGTTGCAGAGAGTGAAACAAAGGGAGAGAGAAAGGAAAGGGCTGGAGTGCTGGACAATAGGGCTTCTTCGTTTCACGACTGGGTAAATAGATAGAGGAACTGAGGTAGCAGACGACGTAGTGTTGGGATTTATCATGTGCCAAAACGACGTCGTTTTGAGTAGGACGAAAGTGTGAACGGTAAAACGGAAAGTGACTCTTTTATTGTATAGGGATTTTGCTCATCATAAGAAAATGCATATTTACATTTAAAAGATTTATAGTGTATTTGATATAAAGAATCAATTAAAGTAATTGAAAGGAAAAATATATAACCAATATTCAACACTAATAATCAATCAAATAAATACAATTCATTAAATATAAATCAAAATGAATATAATCAAAAAACAGATCAAAATAAGTAGCCAACTTAGATGAATATGGTCTCTCAGTGACTTCCTTTCAGACACATTCTATATACATAATTTGATAGGAGAAAACACAAAGTTATGTTATAATTAGTTGAAATTTTGATTAGAAAGTGAAGATTTGTAATAGATGTCACAATTTGTAGAGAAACTATAAACAAATTTTTAAAAATTAGAAGGGTTACGATTTTGCTAAAAGGCATGAGGGAAAGAATAAGAGAGAGAAAGAGAAAAGAAAGAAAAAATTCAAAATTATTGTGATTTTGCCCCATGTTTGATGGGGATTACAATCATATTTTTAGTAAATTTTGATAAAAGTTGAAAAGTTATGGATTTCACGAAATATGTTATTAAAATTAATTATTAATTTTGATTTAGATTTCATTCGATACTAAACATAACTTAAAAATAAAAAATAAAAAATAAATGTCTCAAATGTTGGGAGGTCACGTGACCCCAGGACCCCTCAGGTCCGCCAGTGAATAACCATTTAGACTCTGAGTAAACAGCATTATTCTTGATCTTAACATTATTTTTTCACGCTAGAAACAGTTGTGCTCCTTGAGGTGCCTAAATGGGCGAACTTTTGTGATGCCTGAATCAATCGACTTAAGCCTAGACTGTCTTCTCAGAAAATGGTAGTCTTTGGACAAAAATGTTTGTGCCTGTGTTTTTTAAATGATCCAAGTAAATATATTTAAAAGAATTTGAAAAAAAAAAAGGGAAAAACTTATTTATTTTTAACTACAATTTAAATTTTAAAACACAAACGGAAAGAGCTGATAAAGACCACATCCCTCTCTTTTGTCCTCAATTTGGGGGCAAGGGATTTTTTTCGAACCTTGCTACATTGTCAAAATTTTTGTAAGATTCCTTGCCATAATGTTATATGAAATTTTATTATTTGACTGTTTAAAAAATATTTTCTACATCCAATCATACCCTGTCAATACATCATGTGTCAAGGAATCTAGCAACATTTTCTGGTAAAATGGCTTTTACTCATTTTTTCCTGGTTCTTACTAGAGATGGCAATTTTCCCCGCCCCGCCCCGTCCCCGCGGGGCCCCGCCCCGAATGGGGCAAAAAAACCCGCCCCGAACGGGTTGGCGGGGCGGGGCGGGGCGAGGTTCGCCGCCCCGTCGCGGGTCGCGGGGCGGGGCGGGGCGGAGATACCCCGCCCCGAACCCGCCCCGTGAAGAATTAAAAAAAAAAAAATTGTTTTGGACATTATTTGTTTTGGACATTTTTTCGTTTCAAGTGCTTGCTTTGAATATTGATATAGTTAGTATGAACATTATTTACTTTGAATTTTAAAATTTTGAATTTGTATTTTAAAATTTTGAATTTGTATTTTAAATAAAAAAAAAAAACAAATGGGGCAAGAAACGGGGCAAGTCCTCGCCCCGTACCCGCCCCGCCCCGTCTAAGGCGGGGTGGGGCGCGGGGCGGGGAGGGGGAGTGTCGTGGTGGGGCGGGGTGGGGTGAGGGTGCCCCGCCCCGAACCCGCCCCATTGCCATCACTAGTTCTTACCCTGAATTTCCACTAACTGATGAATACATTTTGTGACTGGGTGGGACGGACCAGAGAATTTTGTTGTCCTATGCTTGTCCCTAAGGTTATTGGCGCAAAACGTCCCTACCTATGACAGTCCTTGTGGAAAACGTCCCTACGTTTGATTTCTTGGTGCAGAACGTCCCTACCTTTGCATTTTCTTGCGCAAAACGTCCTTCCGTCCAACTCTCGTTAGAATCCACCGTTAAATAAAAGGGTAATTGGCGCAAAACGTCCCTACCTATGATGAGTCTTGTGGAAAACGTCCATACGTTTCATTTTTTGGCGCAGAACGTCCCTACCTTTCACTTTTTTTTGCGCAAAACGTCCTTTTTCCTAATTTTTGACATAAAATGACCAATATACCCTTCAATTTAAATAAAACAAAAAGGAAAAGAAAAGAAAAATCAAGAATAAATTGCAATCCGATCCAAAACATTTTAAAAAGTGCAAATCAGTCCAAATAAATTCTTAAAATATTAACAATAATCAAAAATAAAAATAAAAACTCTCTCTCCTCTCCCTCATCCTCAGCCTCCTCTTCCCTCAGCTTCCTCTACCACCACCGAAAATCAGACACTATACCGGCGCCTCATCACCCTCTACAATCCCACACAAACAACAGTCCAAAAAATCAACAAAAATCTAGTAGAAAGTGGGGAGTGCTTAATAGTTTATAGACAAATCGGCCTACGCTGCTGGTTTTCCCTCAAAATTGAACCTATTTCTGGGTTACCCATGCTCCTGCTGATGTCAAAAAGGTCTAGTAGAAAATTGATATAGTGGGCGACAGTTCCGGTGCATTAGGGTAGGTGCTAAAATGAAACCATCGAATTTGTTGCTTCACAATGAAACCACCAAATCTGTTGCTTCTAAATGCAAAACTTATTTTTCAAAATGTAAGAATTAAGCTCCTGGTTGCTTCTTGCTTCTGTCTCTTTCTGTGTTTTTTGGTGGTTAATCTATGAAGGCTAGAATAGGAGGTGAAGCTCAGGTTTATTATGGTCTAGATTCTGCCGGTTTTGATCAGATTTTTGTTGGTTTTTTGTGCGAAATTTTGATCAGATTTTTGTTGGATTTTTGGGCTGTTGTTTGTGTGGGATTGTAGAGGGTGATGAGGTGCCGGTATAGTGTCTGATTTTTCGGTGGTGGTGGAGGAGGCTGTGGGAAGAGGAGGCTGAGGGAGAGGGAGAGGGAGAGGGAGAGGGAGAGGAGAGAGAGTTTTTATTTTTATTTTTGATTATTTTTAATATTTTAATAATTTATTTGGACTGATTTGCACTTTTTAAAATGTTTTGGATCAGATTGCAATTTATTCTTGATTTTTCTTTTCTTTTCCTTTTTGTTTTATTTAAATTGAAGGGTATATTGGTCATTTTATGTCAAAAATTGGGAAAAAGGACGTTTTGCGCAAAAAAAAGTGAAAGGTAGGGACATTCTGCGCCAAAAAATGAAACGTATGGACGTTTTCCACAAGACTCATCATAGGTAGGGACGTTTTGCGCCAATTACCCTATTATTTAACGGTGGATTCTAACGGGAGTTGGACGGAAGGACGTTTTGCGCAAGAAAATGCAAAGGTAGGGACGTTCTGCACTAAAAAATCAAACGTAGGGACGTTTTCCACAAGGACTGTCATAGGTAGGGACGTTTTGCGCCAATAACCCTTTATTTAATTAACAACCTTAAATTGATGGAAATTTGTCCATTTTTTTGCCCCCCGGGGTACATCCAAGTTGGCAAAGGATGGGCACTGCTGGACTTGCAACCTCAGGGTGGGGAGTTCGATTCCTGGATGGAGCAGCTGAGTGTTGTAATACTCAATTTGGGTGGAGCAACTTGGTGATGTAATATCCATGGAGGAAGGCTCCCTTGGGGCCAGGAGTATAAAGGGTGCACAGTGACACAGTCAATTTGGGCATATCCCGCGATTAACCTCCACCCATCACTGAGGGGCCGGGGATGGGTGGTCCAGGATATAGTCTAGTGTAAGTTAGGATACCTGGATATCAAAAAAAAAAAAAAAAATTGTCCATTTTCTTGTATTCGCTACTCAGTGTTGCAAAGTGACTTTAACCAATACTCGTGGGACCAAAAACCGATTTTTCAATGAATTGAAGACGTGTACGTTGGGGTGAGCTCGGTGCAGAATGCGCGCAGCATCCCCAAAATCCCGCCATCCCATACGCTTTCCCGGCAAAAATCCCCTCCCCTTCTCCCGCGTTTTCCCCCCTGTTCATTAGAAATTCTTCATTTCTCTCAGTAAAATTTTAGCTCAACCTCTAGACTCACTCACTCTACTCACACACATTCTCTGAGACAAACCAATGGCTCCATCGAAACGAACCAGCAATGGAAAATCGCCATTGGTTAATCAACAGCGGCAGATAACCACATTTTTCGCCAAGAAGTCACCATCCGAATCGTCGTCTCCTACTGGGCCTACTCCATCACCATCCCTCTCGAAGCAAAACCCTAAACTTAATTCTAACGCTAACCCTAATTCCAGTCCAAGCTCGATCACTCCATCGCCACTTCAAACCAAAAGCAAGAAGCCTATAATGGTGATAGGTTCTGATTTATCGTCTTCTCCTTCAGCTCCTGTATCTTCTAAGAGATCGTGTGCAGAAGAGCTTGTTAACAAAAGAATCAGGGTTTATTGGCCGATGGATAACACTTGGTACGAAGGTTGTGTGATATCGTTCGATCGAGTCTCGGGGAAGCATTTGGTTCGATATGACGATGATGAGCAGGAATTGTTGAAACTATCTGACGAAAAGATTGAGTGGATTAATGAACCTGTGAAGAAGTTCCGTAGACTACGAAGGGTTTCGGTGGTAGATGATGAAGAGGAGATTAAAACTTTGGAGGATACCGGGAGTGGTGGGGATGATTCGGAGGATGAAGATTGGGGGAAAAGTGTGGAAAAGGAAGTGGTAGAAGACGAGGATTCTTTGGAGGATATGGCTTCGGAGGAAGAGGATGGTGAAAGTGGCTTTAGCAAGAAGGTGGCTTCCAGGAAGCGGAAGTTGAGTGCTGGAGGAAAGTCGAAATTAAGTGCTAATAAAAAGAGCAGCAGTGGAGGCTTGAAAAATAGTAACAAGGGAGAACTGAAGGGCTCTACCAAACATATTGCAGATAGTAAGTGAGAGTTTATTCTTTTTGTTTGTAACTATAGAGAACACTTTAATCAATGAACATAGATTTGTAACCATGATTTGAAAGTGATTTTTGAAGATCTTTTCTTTCCCCACAATCTTGATTTTCCGATTCATGCTAACTGTATTTAATAATGGTCAATCTTCAATAATTATGGCTTTATTTGAATCCATAAATATTACTATCCAATATAGATATATGTTCTAAATGATTTCATGTTTTCCTTCAGTTCCAATTAGATTAAGTTGTTCCTTTGTTATGCATCTTAATAGTGGTGGAAACGTGCCTAAATTATGTGTCATTCACAATTAAATTTGTTGTAGGTGGAAAAGTTTCCATTCCTGACAGCGGTCTAGTTGGTGATATAGCAGAAAGATTTGGTGCACGTGAAGCAGAGAAGTTTCGGTTCCTTGGGGTGTAAGTTTTATTACCTCTCGGAAGTACATTTTTGCGAACATTTAATGTGGATAATAGGAGATGTCACTAATCTGAGGAGGGTGTTGGCTTAGCTCTGATACCTTCAACTCTTCCCGTGCAACTGCTAAATTGTAATAAATGCTTACAGATTCTTTTTATAAATCCAATATTGAACTGGATTCTTTGTTGAAACAGAGACCGCAAGGATGCCAATCAAAGACGCCCCAGTGATGTAAATTATGACCCTAGAACTCTTTACTTGCCTCAAGATTTCTTAAAAAGCTTAACAGGGGGGCAGGTAATTGAATTATTTGATTCTAGCTTAACTATCTTTGAGGATTTCATGGAGTAATTTATCTGGAGTATTCTGTTTATTTTAGAGGCAATGGTGGGAGTTTAAGTCGAAGCATATGGACAAGGTTCTGTTTTTTAAGGTAAGCATAGGGGTACAGGATACACAAAGCTCCTTTTCCATGTTGATTTGGGTACCTTATCTTGTACATTTAGACTGAAATTGTGCCATTTTTGTTGAACTAGATGGGCAAGTTTTATGAACTTTATGAAATGGATGCACATATTGGAGCCAAAGAACTTGATTTGCAGTATATGAAGGTAATTGACTGCATTGATAATAACTAACAGTTGTAATTGTGTAATGTCTATGAGAGTTTGAAGATGTCATGGGTTGTGACTTGAATAGAATGATTGAATTGCCTTTTGCATTTCCTTTAATTTGACAGTCAACTTTCTATCTGATAGCCGCTTGTCCTTTCAGGGAGAGCAACCTCACTGTGGATTTCCTGAAAAGAACTTCTCGGTGAATGTAGAGAAGCTGGCTCAAAAGGTTGTATATCTTAAAGCATTCAACCTCTAATGTAAAATAAATTTTCATCTTAGTTAACCTCTGTTATCCATTTGTCATACATTTTCTAGTTTATTTTTAATCATAGTTATTTGACTTAGCAGGGTTACCGAATTCTTGTTGTGGAGCAAACAGAGACACCTGAACAGCTTGAACTTCGTCGCAGGGAGAAAGGCTGCAAAGATAAGGTCATTCTAACACTACATAATATGCTATGCATCTATCTATTTCTCCTTGGAACTTGTCATGTTGTGTAGTCTGATGTATATCACTTGCATTCTAGGTTGTGAAACGCGAAATTTGTGCGGTGGTCACAAGAGGGACTTTAATGGAAGGGGAAATGCTTTCAAGAAATCCTGATGGTTCTTATATGATGGCAGTGACAGAAAGTTGTCAAAGTTCAGTAAACCAACAAGCAGCTCATATATTTGGTGTTTGTGTGGTTGATGTGACTACGAGCAAGATTGTTCTTGGACAGGTGGGGTTCCTTGAAAAGTACATGTTTTCACTACTGATGGATATAAATGTATCTTATTCTTTATTGTCTCAACACCCCCGACCCCCAACAACAACAAAAACCAAAAAAGAAAGACAATTGGGAAGTGCACAAAGCTAGGTTCAGGGTAGGGACCAGGACATGGTGATAAGTTATTCCAACCTTGCGGCCGCCACATTGTCATCCCTACTCATTATGTGAATGAATGATATGGCATACATGATGTACATTCTCTTTGTTATATATTTTAGAAGGGACTAAATGACTAAATATGTCTACTTTTATCAGTTTATAGATGATTCAGATTGCAGTTCCTTGTGCTGTCTCTTATCTGAGCTAAGACCAGTAGAAATTGTTAAACCTGCCAAGCTGCTCAGCCCTGAGACTGAGAAAGTACTTCTGAGGCACACAAGAAATCCTTTGGTTAATGAGCTGCTTCCCTTGTCTGAATTTTGGGATGCTGAGAAAACTTTTAGTGAAGTTAAGGCCATCTATCGGCTTATTGGTGACAAATCAAGTTTTTCAGCTTCGGATAAAGCAATTGCACATGCTAGTGAATCTTTGGTCGAAAATGTTGGTGTCAACTGCATACCTGCCGTTTTATCTGAGCTTGTGAATGCGGGTGAGGATGGTAGCTATGCACTTTCAGCTCTTGGAGGTGCACTCTTCTATTTGAAGCAAGCTTTTCTGGATGAAAATCTACTCAGATTCGCAAAGTTTGAGTTGCTTCCATGCTCTGGTTTTGGTGAGATCACTCAAAAACCATATATGGTCCTTGATGCTGCAGCAATGGAGAACCTTGAAGTTTTTGAGAACGGCATAAATGGAGATTCTTCTGGGTACATACGGCATCCTATCTAATAAAGTTACCATTCTCAGCCTTATCTTTGTTTTGGATTTATCTTTTTGGTTTTTTCCTTTGTCCATGCAGGACACTGTATGCTCAATTGAACCATTGTGTGACAGCATTTGGGAAAAGGTTACTTAGAACATGGGTTGCCAGACCTCTGTACCATATTGAGTCTATTAAGGAACGTCAGGATGCTGTAGCAGGATTGAAGGTACGTTTAGCTTTTAAAAGCTTACTCCTCGTATGTCTTTTGGTACGTTATTAGTATTTTATTTACTTGTGGGTTTTAAGTATTTATGGTAACTGGTCTCCAGGGAGTTAACGCTCCATTTGTGCTGGAGTTCAGGAAAGAGTTGTCCAGGCTTCCAGACATGGAACGTTTACTTGCGCGCATTTTTGCTAGCAGGTATAGTTGCAAAACATGGTCATACATCATCAAATATATGAAACTTCCATCATTAAATTTCCTACTTGTTTCTTAAAAAGATCTATGTTCTGATTTGGGTTGCATGCAGTGAAGCTAATGGCAGGAATGCAACTAAAGTAGTCCTATATGAGGATGCAGCGAAGAAGCAGCTTCAAGAGTTCATTTCGGTTCTACGTGGATGTGAACTAATGATCCATGCATGCTCCTCACTTGATGCCATTTTAGAAAATACAGATTCTAGGCTACTACATCATCTATTGACACCAGGTATAGGCCTAATTCATGTTTCAGCAGTGTCGTACAAATTACGATGTTGCTTGGAATCTGACATGACAACTATATGCAGGTAAAGGGATCCCCGACGTCCATTCTATTCTCAGGCATTTCAAGGAAGGCTTCGATTGGGAGGAAGCAAATAGTTCAGGTCGTGTAATTCCTCTAGAAGGGGTTGATGTGGAGTTTGATTCTTCATGCCATACAATAAGAGACATAGAAACTAATTTGAAAAAACACCTAAAGGAGCAGCACAAATTACTTGGAGATGCATCGGTACGAACTTCTTGAAAATAGCTTGATATTTGATCCTATAGCTTCTGCTTGTGTATCAACCATCCGCTTGGTTCTTTGGACAACTTTGTAGATTAATTATGTAACAGTTGGTAAAGACACATACCTGTTGGAAGTGCCAGAAAGTTTGTGCCATAACATTTCACAGGAGTATGAGTTACGGTCATCGAAAAAGGTAAAAAGCTCAGTAAGTTGGTATTCTGTTGTATTTATTCGTATAAATATAAAGATTTACATCTTGAATTCCCCCTTTTTCCACCAACATTCTCATCGGATCATTACGATACTGGTATTTGAACTCAACATTAGGCTTCAGTATTGATAATGTGGTTCTCGCTGATGCATTTGGCTAACAAAATTTCTTAGGTGACTTGAGTATCTGTTTCAGATATGGTTAAATACTCATTCGTGGCATTAAGTCTGGCTGGGGAATGATGCACTCATCTGTTGTTTCTTTTTAAGATATAATTGCTGTGTAGTTCTCACTCCATTTTTCTTTGAATAATTGATTTCAGGGCTTCTTCCGGTACTGGACTCCAGTGATTAAGAATTTAGTAGGGAAGCTCTCTCAAGCTGAATCTGAGAGGGAGTCTAAGTTGAAGACCATTTTGCAGAGGTTAATTGGAAAATTTTGTGAGCATCATAATAAATGGAGACAATTGATTTCTACAATCTCAGGTATTGATGCATTGTGGATATCAAATGGAAAGTGTAAATCCCAGTTTCAATCAACTACTATGTGAACCTACCGGTCCTTGTAAGGATCTTCTATCCTTCAATTGGACACGAATATTTATTTCAGGTTCTTATGTGCTTTTGGCTTACTTTGCTGGAATTGTAAATTGCTTTTTATGGTTCAAATTAGGAAATGGGACATCTTTGGTTGCTTTACAAAACATAATAAATATGTCTGGTTCATTTCTGTGTTGGCTGATACTTTTTTGCAGAACTGGACGTTTTAATCAGCTTATCCATTGCTAGTGAATATTATGAAGGACCAATGTGCCGCCCAATCATCTCTCCAGTATCATCTCCTGATGAAGTGCCTTGCCTCTTTGCTAAAAATTTAGGACATCCTGTTCTCAGGAGTGATACATTAGGCAAGGGTACCTTTGTCACTAATGATGTTTCACTTGGTGGTTCTGGTCAAGCCAACTTTATCCTTCTTACTGGTCCTAACATGGGGGGGAAGTCTACTCTTTTGCGTCAAGTCTGCTTAGCTGTGATTTTGGCCCAGGTAGATTTTGTAAATTCTCATTTCTTTTAGTTCTAAATATATGTTAATTGTTTAGCTTTGATTCGTCACAGATAGGGGCAGATGTTCCGGCAGAAAGGTTTGAGCTGTCTCCTGTTGACCGCATTTTTGTTCGAATGGGTGCTAAAGATCAAATTATGGCTGGGCATAGCACATTCCTGACGGAGCTTTTGGAAACTGCCTCGATGCTGGTAAGGGTTACACATTGGTTAGATTGAAAAAAAAATAAAAATTGCCTGAGCTATGAAAATTCTTCCTATTTGCTTGAATATCTCTTTATTGAATGCCTTTTTTATCCTTTAGACTTATATAAGAAAAAGGTTCTTGGAGTCCCAAGTCAATGATATTGTCTGGCTGCTTGGTTTGAGCAACCATACACATGAATTTTGGAATCATTGCAAGGAAAGAAGGGCATCATCTAGGCACTTCTTAGATGATTTACTTTTGCGATTCGTCCCTGTATTCGTTATCTTTATTTTGTTGTAGTACTATATCCAATTCCATCTGGATTGTCTGGTAACATCTTTTGAATTTTTTGATGGTTGATGCAGTCTGCAGCAACCCGTAATTCACTTGTGACACTGGATGAGCTTGGGCGGGGAACATCAACGTCAGATGGGCAAGCCATAGCGTATGTGCAGTTATAGAGAATTAGATGAGCTGTTTTAGATTCTGAGACATATTTTTGTTCAAATCTCCAAATCATTGTCAACGTGCCTGCAAAATCTCTGAAAATGCATTTAGTCTTCAGTTTTCTTATTTGAATCTCTTTTGGCAGTGGATCAGTTCTTGAGCATTTTGTGTGCAAGGTACAGTGTCGGGGAATGTTTTCTACCCACTACCATAGGTTGGCTATTGACTATCAGAAAGATCCTAAGGTATGTAAATGAGAAGAAAATGTGTCAGGAGGCTCTTCTGTGACAGTTATACTCTGTAAATCCATGGTACAAAATTTTTGATACAGCAGACGCAAGTTGAAGCTCTAATAAGCTGTATATATAGTGAGATTCTGTAATCCTAAATGGGACTTTCTAACCAAGTTTTTGCAGTGGTTTAAGAAGAATCCTTTTCAACTGTGACCATTGGAACGAAATATTGCTCTGCTTAGACTTGACACCTCATTTTGTATAAATTATGGAGCAAAATATCATTCTTTTGCAGAGCGTCTTAGATTCTTACAAAAAGAAGAAAAATAGTTGTGTTATAGCTTCAACCTTGTTTATTAGTTTCTGTCATATTCCGGATATTGTCAGAAGGCTCTGGAAATAAATGAAAATAGAATAGAGAGAGAACACGTGATTTCTGAGGCTCTGCAATATGAACTTGCAGACTTGATTACATGCATATATGGGCTAATAACAAGGAAACTAATTGCACTTGTCAAATAACAAATATAAATCAGTCTGACTGATCAACTATTCTAGCTGGACTAGCAACATGGAATATAGTTGGTTGCCATCTTGATCAATCTTCAAAAAATCCTCGTGTTACTTCTGTATGCACTAACCCCTCCCAATTCCAAGTTTTTATTGCAATGGGCTTCCCTTAATGCATTGATAGGACCAATAGCGTAGTTTTAAAAGATAATGCTAATGTTCTTTTATGGTTGAAGGTAATATGTATCAGCTTGAGAAAAGATTGTGGAACTGAATGTTTTCTGTGTCTCAAAGCTTACACACAAAAAAAAAAAAAAAAAAATTAAAGAAAGTGAATTGGACCTGAAGAAAACGACTTGGGCAATATGTAATTATTTGGGTGTTGAATGCATTGATATACTAATCAATGAGCAGATATATTTTCCTATAATTATATTTTTTTCGAAAATTTCACCCTTCAACGATTTCATATTCTGTCTTCTTCATGGTACACAGGTCTCCCTCTGTCATATGGCATGCCAAGTTGGCAAAGGAGTTGGAGGTCTTGAGGAAGTTACCTTCCTTTATAGATTGACACCTGGTGCATGCCCTAAAAGTTATGGTGTTAATGTTGCAAGGTTAGCTGGTAAGTTGACATATTTTAGGAAAAAGAAAGAAATTGTAAACTAAGTGTAGATTTTACTCCTGCAAAATGGGCATTTTTGAACTGAGAAAATTGATTGAAACGTTAAGAATCAAAATTGCATGCCAGGAATTCACTTTTCCTTGAAATTTATTGGTACACAGCAGGTCTGGACAGTATAAGAAATAAGATTTTAGCTATGTTTCTTCTTTTAGTGTCCATTACTATACAATATTTCCTACCAAACTTGCTATAGAGCTTGTGCCAAGTATTATCTATATACAATTCAGAGATAGCCTTTTGCCTTGGGTACTTGCCCAATAGCTTTCTTTGTTCTTATTTTCATACCATTTCAGGACTTCCGGATGCAGTACTTCATAAAGCCACTGCCAAGTCTCAGGAGTTTGAAGGTATGTATGGCAAGAGATCAGAAGACAACTCGTCTGTTCTGAGTTGGGAAGACGAGGCATCAGTGATCATCCAAAACTTGATAAAATTTTCAGCTAACCAGGGTTGCCATTATTCTACCAAGAACATGGTCCTTGGTTCGTTGAACAAATTGCAACTGAGAGTAAGGATGCTTCTTGAGCAAAACTAACCCAAGGACAGTGTACAAAACTTGTCCATCGTGTTGTGCCTGCATCTCTACATTTGCATTGAAGAATAAGCCTAATGTTTCTGTTAAAATGCACATCCCTATTTTGCGCCCAGATCATACCCAAACACAAACTGGTGCCATATCTTCCTCAAACTGTGTTCCTCTCGTCGCAATATAATAGCTCCTTAGAACGGCTTACATTTGGTAGTGGTGAGGAGTGGGGACGGGGTCAAACTGAGGCAGGAAATGAGCTTGAAGCCATGACATGGCTACTTGGAATAGCTTTCGTTTTTTGGGTGGGGTGTGTTTGGGTGGGGGGGGGGGGGGGGGCAGAGACAGCAAAGAGGTTGCGGTGGATTACAGGTCGAAGAAATTACTTCACTGACTTATTTGCATTGTATTTTAGCTGGTAAACTTTGGCGTACCTTGCCAATGTTTATGACGCCTGAAAAATTTAGGTCGCCCAGTTTGAATTTTGTGGGTAGATGGAGAAACTAGTTGACAGGGTATCGTTCTAGTGCCAATTTCTGTAGATAATGAAGAATTTTTTCCCCCCTAGTTGTACTGCTTACAGCATTGAATTATTGCTCTAGTACAAATCAAGTCACAAATAAGCAAAACAAAAACTCTATTATGGGGATTGTATTTCGATGTTATTTAAATGTCCAGCTTCGTAGTCTTGATCATCAGAGCTTAATTCCACGTTATTTGAACTCTGAAATGAAAAATGAAATGATTTAGTCGGAATATGGGCTGGTGTACAAAGTTGACGACAATTCAATGCTTCACAAGTTGTAAGCATCAAGCATGTTTGGCTGTGTTTGTGTGCTTTTGATACGACAGTAGAATAATTCATTAAAGTGAGATTGTAAGAGAATAACCTGATTGTGTTGCTCGAAACTGCTTTGAATTTTGTTGATCAATTGTATCAGTATGTACTGTGTACATTGGGAGAAGAATGCCAAGAGCCTTAACAATAAGCAACTGCACAAGTATTTGTATAAATTAATATTAGTACAGTTTAAAGCAGAAACTATACTGTGTACAGTAGTTTATTACTTTGAATTCCATTTTTTATGTTAAACATTAGGAACTTACTGTAGAAAGTGAAAATGGGTAATCTCCTGTTTCTCCAGTGAGCACGCTCAACGAATGTCTCATCAGAAGCAGAAATGTCAACTGCAAATTTGAATGGCAATTCGGTTTGAAATTGAATTTGACTAAACAAATACCCAAAGATTAAAGATAGGTAGCAATCACAACTCGTGATTAAAGAGCATTGGTTTTTCTCCCAATAATCGGCAACATATTAAAAGTATGTATTGTACCGTTAGACTAAGTAAGACTTGATAAGATGAACATAATTTTCATTTCTTGCTACGTGTGACATCTTTAATTACTGGTAATTGAACCGGTATAACTTGGTTTTGAGGTGGATCGAGATTATATAGGGTTCACCACAACTTGAGCAGGGATGGGTCATATGGGATCGGCAGACCCTACGATTTTTGCATAAACTTACGAGCATGTTTGGGTAATCGCTGCTTGTAAGAACGTTTGCTGATAGGGATATTTTTAGTGTGAAACTAAAAACTGGCAGCCATTTGCCATACCCATAATTGCCAAGAATACATATTGACCACATGTCACATGACAATGTGAGTTCCCATTGACTTAATGCAATTTATATCATTTGGAATATATGAAGTCAACGGTTGAAAAAGAATGGATAAAAGAACTTACAGTGAGAGCCATTGATCTGCAGCAAGTGGCTCCACTTGTATGTGAAGCTGAATTGCATTCTTCGGAGTAGTCATCATCAGTTTCAAGCACACCTCCATTTTCTTCTCCTGTTTCTCTTCTCGGAATTTCTGAACTTCCTCTGTTGACATTACCCAACATACAACGTTATTTACATGTCACGCCTCTCTTTTTCTTAAACGTGTTTGGTCCAACATACGATATATGCCAAGTCTTGACGTATATTGTAAGTAAACGTGCCGAACATATTTGATACAAGGAATTACTTGAAACTAACTTTGCCAAACTCGCTTTATCGATCTTTAATTTGTTGAAAACGATGGTTACTTTGACGAGAAACACAGAAAGGAATACCTTATGGTTAATGTTGTGTCAACTAACTGTGCCTTCTTGGATGGAGCCTTGTAACCAGGTTCAAATTTCTGTACCAGACAACAAGTGTCAAAAAATGTCATTTTCATAAGTATATAAAAAATAATAGAGTTACACGATCGCTTTCCGTTTCAAGTATTCAAAATTATCCAGTCCGCCGGTCATTGAAAAAGACAGCAAACTTGAAAAATATGAAGTTACTTTGAAAAAATTAAAAAACATGCTGTTAGGTAAAAATATGGATTAGAATTTTACTAATTTGTCAAACTAAATTTTTTAAGCTTAGTCCAATAATAATTTCAAAAGATTAATAGTAGGAATTAAAAAAAAAAAAAAAAATTCTCCCAAAATTATTGAACAGGGGAAACTGCAGCCTGCAGGGAGATAGATAGATATATAGAGAGAAATTGAACAGAACAACATAAGTTTTTCCAGAGAGAGGGCATGATCAAGAATATAAAGTGAAACCTGTAAACAAATTTCACAAATTGTGTTTCCCTTTTCGTTGCACCATCTCTGTATGCAGTCTCTGTGTGCAAACTGGAAAGACAGAAACCAAAAATAAGTGATTTAAGTTCCAAAAAAAGCAAGAGAAGTTATGAAGAATTGATGAAATTTGCATATATACCTTGACAGTTCCAGAACAAGCACAGGGAGCTTCCAAACTATTGGAGGTTTCAAATTCTTGTTCATGGCAGATTCTGCATACATATATAGCAGGAGATAATTGTAAATCATCATCTATGGATAATACAAAATCCTTCATGCCAGCTTCAAATTGCTTATTTTGGTACTGTGATGCTCTCTCCTTTTCTCTCTATTTGATCACAGGCCTTTGGACTTCAAATAAAACAAAACAGAGAATCTTGTTTAAAACATATAGCCACACACATCCTTTAATAAAAATATGTTATTTCAAAACTCATTTTTAACCACACATTCTTAATAAAATAATATTTTACATCACATCAATAATTTTTCCTTACTTTTTAACCACATATTTCTCATCATATCAATATTTAGAATACATTCTTTCCTCAATAATATCCATAAAATACATTGGAAAAATAGCAGTCGAGGTCCCCAGCCTATTGCTTGTGTGACATTTTCGTCTTCAACTTTCAAAATGGAGCATTTTAGTCTCCAGTCTTCCACTTTTTCATCTTTTGATATTTAGTCCTGAGGTTCCATCACAAAATGTCAATAATGATTTTGTTTTGCCGTCGAGGTACACTGAGGCGACTATTAAACTTCATTTGCATTGACTCGCCTTGTAGTTGAGAATTATTTATAATTGTTTGAATATGAAACCAGGACCAACTTATTTTGGATAGTAGTACAGTTACTCTAGTTGATTATGTGGTTAAACTTCACTGCGGTTATCAATTTAAGTTTTTGAAATTTATGTATCATCCGTATCTATTTTATCTATAGATTAGTATGTACACGAGGAATATCGATGATAGTTTTAATGTCAAATGAAATTCAAGGTTTCTTACATCAAAACAAGAAAATAAGGCGATTACATAACTTCCTTCTGTTCCTAATGTTGTGTAATTATATTGAACTTGAGGGGGGCACCTAATCAAAATTTATCAGGGAAAAAACTTAGAAAATAAATAATATTTTATTTCGTCGCTTTGACTACGACAATTACTGGGTGCTGAATATTCTTGTTTTCAATATATTTCTTGCTTTTGCAATGTTTGAATGTGAGCTGTATGATTGCGGATTAGTGGCTTTAATCACCAGAAATTTTGAAAAGGTGGGTCCCATTTTTAGATCAATTGTACGTGATGAAACGCGCTCTCACCGAAGAATTTTAGCTAGATTCCGTGGCCCATTTACGGATCGACGGTCCATATTTTTTCCCACTTAAATTGACCTTTTAAGCCGTTATAGCCTATAGGCATGTTAAGGAATTTAGGGCATTGTTTGATGCCAATTAAAATCAAATTTTTAGTAAATTTTGACAAAATTCTATTAAATGTGTAGTTAAAAATTATGGACCCCACAAAATGAGTGGTTAAAATCAATTGTTAATTTTGACCGAGATTGAAATCTTTAACAAATCGAGAATTAGGTGTTATCTGTTATAGATTAGCCTTTTAATAATTTATGAAAAGAGTGACAATCACATGGACCTATCATGAATGTCAATTACATTATTTTATTGTAATCTTTGACTAGGTTTAAAACAAGTAAAAGTTACTTTAAGTGATCTTTATTGTAATCTTTGACTAGGTTTAAAACAAGTAAATGTTACTTTAAGTGATCTTTTACTTCACGAGGAATGTTATATGTACTAATTAAGAATGCTTTTTATGTTGGGTGATATTAATTGATAACTACAATAAAATGAGGCTTGTATCCGCAATTTAATTAGGGTTTATAGTTTCACCTCGCGTTACATGTCCCATCATATGGGGACGATCCCCTATTTATATATACTAGGTGCAAGCAACGTGCAATGCACATTTGCTTAGTTTATATTTAATATTTTTGTTTAATAATTAATTTGTTATTAATAAAGATGTAATTTTTTAAAGTTAATTAAGGGCGTGTCTGGGCGCGCTGCAAGGAGGAAGGAAAATTGATTATGTTACCCTTTTTTTTTTCAAACCTACAGCCCTACAGTGAGAGAATTGGTCCAAAATTGTGGCTCTCAACGGCATGAATTGTGTTGACAACGGCTTGATTTATGCTGAAAAGTAGAAACAGACACCCTATAAATAATTAATGATATAATGTTTATGTAATTGATAAATAATTAGATATGTGATTTTGATATTGTGATATAAGTTAGTGAGATTGAAGAAAATAAGCAAAAGTAGACAAATTTGGAGAAAGAGCTAAATTGTAAGGGATCTAAAGTTCGGGGGCTAAAATGTAAATACTTAAAAGTTGTGCCGAATCTCACGATGAAGATTTGAGAGTGTTCAGAGTCAATTGGATAAAGGAAGATGTCAAGGGGATCAAATTTAGTCAAAAGATGATCACAAATCAATTTCCAACCGAAAAGTTATGCTCCGGTGTTTTAGTCTCATATTGAAACCTATTTTTGGCATAGGAAGTGATCGAATTGGAGAATGATGTATAAATTAAAGTTGTAGCCAGATGAGTCAGCTTTCCAACGCATTTTGTATCGCCTCAATAGGATATCGGAATACAAAGTTATGATAAAAACACTGAAAGAAGGTGCAACTGCCTGTTTAAAACAAGAAATTCCTTTATATAGTCCGTTATATTGAGACCTATTTTTGGCATATAAAGTGATCGAATTGGAGAATGATGTCTGAACCAAAGTTGTAACCAAATGAGTTAGATTTCTAACTCATTTTGAATTGCCTCAATCGGATATCGGAATACAAAGTTATGATAAAAACACTGAAAGAAAGTGCAGCTGTCTGTTTACAACAAGAAATTCTGTTACATAGTTCGTTATATTGAGACATATTTTTGGCATAGAAAGTTATCGAATTGGAGAATAATGTATGAATCAAAATTGTAGCCAGATGAGTTAGCTTTCCAACTCATTTTGAATCGCCTCAATCGGATATCAGAATACAAAGTTATAATAAAAATATTGAAAGAAGGTGCAGCTGCTTGTTTAAAACTAGAAATTTCGTTACATAGTCCGTTATATTGAGACCTATTTTTGGCATAGAAAGTGATCCAATTGAAGAATGATGTCTGAATCAAAGTTGTAGCTAGATGAGTTAGCTTTCCAACGTACTTTGAATCGCCTCAATCGGATATCAAAATACAAAGTTATGATAAAAATACTGAAAGAAAGTGCAGCTGCCTATTTAAAACAAAAAATTTCGTTACATAGTCCGTTATATTGAGACATATTTTTTGTCATAGAAAGTGATCGAATTGGAGAATGATGTCTGAATCAAAGTTGTAGCCAGATGTGTTAGCTTTCCAACGCATTTTGAATCGCCTCAATCGAATATAGGAATACAAAGTTATGATAAAAATACTGAAAGAAGGTGCAGCTGCCTGTTTAAAACAAGAAATTCCGTTACATAATCCGTTAAAACAACAAATTCCGTTAGTTTTTCCGTTAAACCAATAAATTCCGTTAAATAGGCACTTCTTATATATAGAAAGATATAGCAAGCATTATTCTATTTTAATGCGTTAATTTATTTTTTCTGCTCTCTTTGCTCCGCGAATGAGGGAGAAAGTCTCAGAAAACCAAATAATCTATTTGCAAGATCCGAAAGTGAAAAATGCATAGCATCCTCTAGGCACATAAGTTCTAATCTATACGCGAACTAATATATAGGAACATGTAAGTATGTAACTTTAAGTAAAAAATTGTTTAAAAGTAACTTTTTTGTTTCCATACATGTTTTTATATGTTGCTAACTTGCGAAAACAACGTTTTCAAGTTAACTCGCGCTCAACTGTTAAAATAAATAAGTTACTTATTTTTATTTAATAAATAAAAATTGACTTACTCAAAAGTAATAAACCTTTTAAGCTTAGCACTCCACTCCATAACTTTGAAATATAAAATTCTGCAAAACATCTAAGTTATAATCAATAAAATTAAGGTTAGATATGTGAACTGTCTTGGTTATACGTTCAATCCATGACATGCTCTTAGTAAATGTTGATTTTGATTCACTTCAATAATACAATACGTTTTACTCTTAACCTGCGTTGTTATGGTGAAATAGAGCTTCACGTAGGAGAGCTGCACGACATGCTTAATGATTCCAAGCAATCTGCTCAGATTTTAAGGAGAAATCTCTTCACATGTACAAAAAATATTCAGTAATTGAAACAATTGGCATTCATCCGGTTTGACTGCTGGGGGAGAGGAATGGCCGACCATGTAGAAGACTTACAGATTTCAACTTTCACGACGCGGAGGGGAAAGACAGCCATTTGAGATGCTGGAAATTGAAGATATTTATGTCTCTGGTCTAATATTGCCCCTTGAGGGAAGTACTGTTGATATAGAAAAAGCAAAGGGAAATAGGTGTGAAGGCTTTGGACGCATAGGAGAATGGGCGACCTCTGGTTAATTAGAAGGATATCCAGTTATATGGCTGTCGATTGATATTGCAGATTATGATTGTGTCAAACCCTCAAGTAGTTATGAAATTTTTTGCGACCAGTTCTTTGCCAGGGCTAGTGCAGATTATGATGGGGAAGGTGGGCATGTACAGCTGTGCTTTCACCCTGAACAAGACAGAATTGCGACTGTTCGTGAATGCATACATTCTTAAGTAAGCCCACGTCCCAGATTCTTCAGAATTTCCCAATGCGAACATTAAAAGGTGTGCATTCAAGACCGGTCTTACCAAGATGGAAGAGAGACACATACCAACTGGTTAGTCAAGAAGAAGAAGGTACTGCTGAGGAACGAACCGAACTTGAATCCAAGAGCAGCAATGGCACCTTTGATGTCTAAGAGAAGGTCATGCGGACAACAATAACCAGGCTAATTGGCAGAATTTTGGGGAATATTATTCAAACCATTCTCTGAAAGAGTCAAATGAGGAGACTGTTTGTGAAGATAATAGAGCAGGAAGAAAATGAAGAGGTTGATAAACTGCCACTGCATGAAGTGGACTTCATCAACAGAGGACCTCCTTTTCAGGTTTGCTAAGTCTCTTGGCCTATATTATACCTTGATAATTAATTTCCGATTTAAATATGAAATATTGTTCCTATATCAGTATTGATGCTACCAAAATTCGTACCTGGATTGACTCGAACCGGATGGTTGAACTCCATGCGCTCTGATCTTCAATGCCTGAAACCAAGGCGTCGAGGTGTGTTATCGTCGCTCCTCCGATGCTTAAGTCAGAGAGAGGAATGATGAATCACAAAATATATATGCTGTAATATTATTGAAAAAACGTACCTGAATAATGAGGAGGGGATACATATTTAAAGATGCTGGTGGTTGAGTCCTAAATGGACTAGTATTCCCTTATGGGAGGTGTTTGTGTTGTGCTGGGATTGTATTATTTTGAGATAATGTGAGTTTTATGGTAAGTTGGGGGTTTAATAGTTAAGTCGAACTAGTATTCTATGGTCACGTGTGGTTGGAGGGAAGCACGTGAGGTAGGGACCGCGAGGTCAATGAACTCGCCTGGCCTGACTCGACCCTGACCTCGTACAATGGGCAGAGGGGCTCGGAAAGCAAAGTCAAGAGGTCGAGCTCGGGGTTCTCGCCATTAAAGGATAAGACCTGACATCGACCTTGACCGCAGCGGCCTACGTAATTGGGCTAATTGAGGAGGATCGAGCTCGAGATCGGGTTTGGGATTATCGAGTATGAAATTTCTTGTGTTCTTCTTATGCGTTGTATTTGCAGTATCAAGATGACCCAATATCATGGTTCCAAAAGAAAATTCGAGGGAGGATGGTGGTGTTAACCGATCCTATATTGAAAGAGACGAATGAGCTTAACGTCATCAGATGTCAAATTTTTTCTGAAGTTGCCAGGATGTGATTGGTGCTACCTTCCACATGAAAAGGTATTGGTGTAATAACCTAGCGCAAAAACTATATTAATAAAATGAAAATAAATCTTGTCATTGTACTATTCAATCCTATGCAATCTCCTTAACCAACAATTCTTGAGTTTTAGCTTTGTTGTAACAAAAGTTGAGGCAATTATTATCTTACAATTCATATGTTGTCAACTGAATGCAAGTCAAACTCTCGACTGGCCAAGTAGTTGAAAACCATGGTGCCTCCCTAATACAGCTAAGAGGCACAACCAGTGGAAGGGGCTTTTCGGAAGGCTCAATCGGGACGATATTTTTAGATCATTGACCCGCAGGCAATGCAGGATTTTCAAACCGCAGTTATATCTAATTGGTGGCTGCTGCTCGAATTTTGTGTTGCTCAATTGTCCTTGTACACATTTGCAACGAAGGTTAAGAGATTTTAGAGGTGTCAACCCATGGTGGCTAGGTCGAACTTGCTGGGCATGGTTCTGCTGAAAATGTTACTGCTTTGACCGTCATAGGGGGAATATGTTCTTACAAAATTGTTGTACAAATAGCAGTTTTTCCATTTGTACAGAGAGGTTTGATAGGGGAGGTTGACAACCTTTCTGTTGACATACAAAAATAAGGCCAAACTAAATGATTCAAAGAATGAAGCCCAGTTAAGAAATTCGAAGGATGGACCCAAACGAGACCATATAAAAACTCAAGACAGAGTTATATAATGGAGGCCCATTATCGCTCAAACCTGCGAGATGTCCAAGATCTGGACGAGCCCATCATCGCTCAAACATGTGTGACGCCCAAGATCTGGTGAATATAGTGTCTTGATTGCTATTCGAAACAACGATTATTGAAGCAGTTAATGGGTAATATTATCACATTCCACGATCCAAGAATCTCGATTACAAGAAGTTAAGCGATTGAAGTAATGACAGCAGTTGAAAACGGTAGTTTCTTGACAGTCATCCATTTTGGAGAAAGTGGGTAATTACAAGACGATGAGCAGTTATCAAACGGTTCTACAAGAGAAACTATCAAAGGAGTATAAAAGAGAAAGAAGGATTTAGAATAGACACAAATCAAACTACTCTCAAATAGAGAACTATGTAATTTTATTTCTTTTCTTCTT
Organism: Fraxinus americana; assembly: GCA_035079005.1. NCBI lineage: Eukaryota > Viridiplantae > Streptophyta > Magnoliopsida > Lamiales > Oleaceae > Fraxinus > Fraxinus americana. The sequence goes on along the minus strand of CM068710.1, from coordinate 30,813,312 downwards.
GTTAACTTTACGAATTCAGTGTGCTTGTACTCCTTGAAAGCATTTCGCTTCGTCCATATTGTAATCTTTATAAATAAAACACTCATCGTTGAGATTTTGTCTCGAGAGATTGTTGTATCTTACACAATCGTTTGAACCTTTTTTTAATTGTTAGCAAAGTTCGATTTCCACGCGAAACACTTTCACATGAAGCGCATCACCATGTGAATAAAAAATTCCATAAAAAAAAAAGTGGGCACTCCATTGTGTGGGTTGGTCATCCATTTGTGTCAACCATGCTGTGTACTTGAAGTAGGTTGTTCTACAAATAGACACGAGTTGACTAATATTTTTGCTCAATTAATGCACTTGATTCCGTTTTTATGGGCTTTATATTGCATTTTATTAAAAAAGATGTGAATCCAATAAAATATTTGATTAAAATTAGTAGTAGGATTTTACCCAAATTTTTAAACTTTCCAAATGAACACATAGATATTTGTTTAAAATAAAAGATTGACAACTAACTTGTTGCTATTTAAAAATTAGAAGCCAATTCGTAGAGGCAAATAGATTGAGGATTAGTTATTGCATTTTCACCGCCATCGCTGTATCACCATCAATTCGACCTCCCATTCCCACATTTCCTTTCTCCTCAAAAATCCCAGTCTAGATCTGTCGGAATTGCACTCAAATTCCCGTCCAGAAATCCCATATAAATGTTTCTCTTGGACTGGTTTTACGGCGTCTTGGCCTCACTCGGCTTGTGGCAGAAAGAGGCCAAGATCTTGTTTCTTGGTCTCGATAATGCCGGTAAAACTACCCTCCTTCACATGCTCAAGGACGAGGTAATAATTTTTATCTATTTTTTTTTCAGAATTATGGGAAATGATTAAATTGATACGTACAACATAAATTTTTTTTACATGGAGATTTTGAGGGTTTAATTGGATTTCATTTATGGGTTATTTGTAGAGATTAGTGCAGCATCAGCCAACACAATATCCGACATCTGAGGAGCTGAGTATTGGGAAAATTAAGTTCAAAGCCTTTGATTTGGGAGGTCATCAGATCGCCCGTAGAGTCTGGAAGGATTACTATGCCAAGGTATGCAGAATTTCCAAATTATTAATACAGATACTTATGTAACCTATGCTAATCGTGTGTCTTAAACCGAATGGGATCCAAATTTGTCATGCTCTTCTACGTTTTGGTTAGATGGGATTTAGATAGTTTCTGTGGAATTCTCGAAAAAATTTATTGTCTGAAGGGGAAGACAGCTGAAATTAAGCTGTTGATCGGATCTTTCTTGCCTGTGTACAACTGAATTGATCTCTGCGTGGCTTGGTTTTTGAGCTTATGTTTTCAGTGACCTGTATAACTTGTGGTTGAAATCTAAGGTTTAAAAAGGCGAAACTAAGTATTGCGGCGGTTTTTCTTTACGAGGCGAGGCGTAAGCCTCGAGGCGGATTGAGGCGTAAGCCTCACAAAAAAAAAAAAAAATCTAAGTAAAAGAATTATAAAATAATACAAAAATACAAAAAAATCAAAGTTGGAGTATATAGTAAATAAGATATATAGCCATTAGCATATTTAGATATAGTCCACCTAAAGAAAGAAGATGTTTAGCAAAATAAAAAGCATTACAGAAGTTAGAAATCACTCAATTTGCAATGAAAAAAAGAAGCAGCTTAAACTAAAAAAAAAAATAATTGCATGTAATATTTACTGAGCTCTAAGAAGAAAAAGAAAAAAAAAAGAGGAAAAACATACCTGATGAACTGATGAAGAAAACAATACTCTTCTTGAATTCTAATTTTTGAATTTCTGTTGAATCTGTTCTCTTTTTGGTCCTCTAATTTTTGGTTGCCGTTTAGTTTTCTAGGTATTTTATTGTTTTGTTTGGGGCCCAAAATGCCTTTTTAAATGGGTTTTTTCTTTTTTTAAGAAGGCCCTTTCTGATTTCTTTTCATATAATTGGAAGATCAAATTTTAAATGAGGCGCACGCCTCATGAAGTTAAATGAGGCGCACGCCTCATGCTTCATGAGGCGATCACCTTGAGGCGTGCGCCTCAGATTTAGAGGTGTAAGTCTCGTATTTTTAGCCTAAAAAATACCGTCTCGAGGCATACTACATGCGCCTCACAGTGAGGCGGGCCTCAAGGCGAGCCTCACTACCGCCTTTTTATACCATGGTTGAAATGATTATTATGAATCTTATGTGGAGTAACTTTTTAGTTGGAAAGCTTCGAGTGCATGACATAATTTGGTGGGCTTTTCAAGCTGGTTGCTAGTGAAAGCAAGTAAAATGTGGTTAGCATCACAATTGCATCATGTGAAACTGCATGGCTTCTATATACATTTCTTCTGTTTTCAGTTATGCAGATCACTCAAAGTATTATGCTTCTTGATATATATTTGGACATTCAATGGCAGTTTTGCACTCTGTTATATTGAGCTCTTCCCATTCTTCCATTTGGATTTTGGAGCACAGGTTATTTATAGCTTTTATCTGAAAAATTGTCAAATATCTAAAATACATTTATAAAAAAATTAAAAACAAAAAGGAAAAAAATAGTCTCCATTCCAACCACTTTCTCATCACCTCCTGCCGTCCACAAAGACCCCTATCCCGCTGGCCGCTAGCTAAACAACCATCCACCAACCAATCCCTCCAGACAACCAGGCTTTCCATTCAATGCGAATTCCCTCGAACCTTGAAATCACTGATTGGACTTGAGGAGACTAAAGTCCTACATGTGAGTTTACGGTCATGTGGAACATGAGGCATGAGCGAAGGAGACTGCTCACTAGCTAGCCAGTCTTCAGAGGCGGGAAACAGATTCAAGAACCTATATGAAGGCAGACCCATTGATCACCAAGCTTAGAACGTGCAGTACTATGGTTACTCCTCAACTAAACACAATCAAGAAATCAAACCACCACTCCAGATCATATGGAAAGGGAGGAGGAGAGCTGAAAAACACAAGGTAGACCAAAAGACCAAATAAAATAAAAAATAAAATGAGAAAATGAGTATCGCAAAATGAGATGCAACCCACACCCCCCAAGAAACTTAAATGAAATGAGATAGAATTAGAAGTGACATGAGTGAAAATAATGCACAAATGTATGGACGAAGTCTATTTACGGTTTGTTTTGGAGGTGTGGGGGGAGGGGGGTTGTTGATATGGGTCAGAAGAAGATGGGGAAATTGTGCATATCAAAAATAATTTTACCAAATTTGCTATTCTTAGTTTACAAATATATGAACCATATAAAGTACTATAAGAAATATCACTTGAGAACAACTGAATTCCATTTAAGAATACAAGTGATTTTCTGAAAATTGTCCTTCTCCTATGATTATGTACTCTAGCATATGTTTTTTTTACATGGATAAATTTTTCTAAATGTTTGGCTTTATGTGTTTGTATTCTTGCACGGCGATCTTATTTAAATATATATATATATATCAATCCATGATCTTATTTGAATGTTTGTGTTATTTATATCCTTATTTAATTTCATGTAGCCTCCCACTAAAACCTCTAAAGTTTTTGTTTCTTCTTTAGATTCTCATTTTGGAATTTGGCAAGAAGTCTACATTAACTAAGAGTTAGGGACTTAAGCGGTGCATGTGTTTGCAGAGTTATGACTGCCTTGGAATGTATTGTTTGCCTTTTTATGATCAAGTCTGTACTTCTATAGCTTTATCCACTTAATCTTTTCTTTGTTTAGTTGGCCTCAAGTATTCTTTGATTTTTCATTTATTCATGTTTTTTCCGCTGTGGGAGCAGTGATGAGACGGTGATACCAAGATGGACCCATTTGTGAGATGCAAATAGGTTCAGAATCTTTTGGCACAACAGTTTGTTCAGTTGATTGTGAATATGCTTCTCTTTAGTTCTCTGCATTCAAAGTCATGTAGGGAAATGCTGATGCTCTTAACTGATTGTGAATTTTCACAATTGTCGAGAAACATGAGACTTTATCATTTGAGAAGTTTAGTAAACCTTGCACCTTTACCACCCCGCACCCCCCCAACCATCATTTGATCTCCATATATGACATTGAGGATAAAATGGTGACATAGTTAAGCCTGAAAATATTACTTTTATATATAGACACCATCATGGCAAGCTGTAATTTTATTTTTCCCCTGAGGTATGCTTCTAAGTATTACCCGTGATTTTATTCCCCTCAGCATTTAAAAGATAAATTGGTTTACCCCAGTGTGCTGTGATATTGGGGAAACAAACTAGTTTTGTTCAATCTAGTAATATCTTTTTGTCTCAATAAATATGATACCATGTAATTTATGCTTCTCATCTGGTACTAACACATGCCCTGTATGTTTATATAGGTTGATGCTGTAGTCTATCTGGTGGATGCCTATGACAAAGACCGTTTTGCAGAATCAAAGAAGGAATTAGACGCGCTCCTTTCTGATGAGGCTCTTGCCAATGTGCCCTTCCTCATTTTGGGAAACAAGATTGACATACCATATGCTGCCTCAGAAGATGAATTGCGCTACCACCTTGGCCTGACTGGTTTAACCACTGGCAAAGGGAAGGTGAATCTTGCAGATTCTAACGTGCGCCCTTTGGAGGTATTCATGTGCAGCATTGTACGCAAAATGGGGTATGGTGACGGCTTCAAATGGGTGTCTCAATATATAAAGTAGGGTGATCCCTTGGAAAAATGTTCCATTGGTTACATCATCCCTTCGCTCGACAAAGAAAAGAAAAAGAGAAGGAAAGAAGAAAATCCAGTCTTCTCACTGTGCTTGAGTCTGTTTTCTTCAGCAACAACCGTTTACTTATTTCGATTTTGTCTTCTACTATGAATTTTGTTAGAGCCTGAAAAATGGATATTTTAGTGTTTACTTTTTGTAAAATATTATGAGAATTGGAGTTGAGAATTAAAAATAATGTTTCTTTCATTTTGCAATTCTTTGGAGGTTTTGGAAGTCTTTTAATTTTCTTCTGCGTTGACGTCAGTCCACATGACACATTGGAGAGCTCCAAGTATGGATGCTCTATTTTCATCCATCATTTTCATATATCTATTCATTTTTTAAAATATTTTTATATTGCATTTAACTTTATGTAAATTTATTTAAATAGATAATAATAATATCAAATAAATTATGTCATGTTTGGTCTGGATTAAAATATGATTTTAATCTAAGTCAAAGTCAAACAAATCAATAGTAATCCCGTCTTTCATGGTTCTCACAATTTTTCAACCACACATTTCAAAAACTTCTATCAAAATCTATTAAAAATTTAATATTAATTCCTTTAACCATTAAATTCTTTTACTCTCCACAATTTTATAAACACGAAACAAAGAAGACCCACGTACAATTCAGATCGAAACCCTGCGCTTCAATGCAGGACACGGTTCCTGTTTCTTTGCAGCATTTATCTTGAACTTTTAGGAAAGTGGGCAAGAAACTGAGTTGAAAAATGGGTTCTTTTGGTTTACAGCACTGCGAAAAGGATGAAGTGAAATTGTTAGGTTGCATTGGGTGTGAACAACAATGGCATAGCTTCCAACATTTGGATCACAATATAGAAATTTGGAATTTAGTAATGTGGGATTTATAAAACATCAAGACTTTGCAAATGTAAGTATTATCTTTTATTGTGGGTTTGATAAATTTAGAACGTGAATGATTCTTGATTTTTGTTTGGGATGAGAATAATATGAGTTTTCTACTCAGGTTATATTTTACTTTCTTGATTTTCTTGAATTATAATAGAGATGGAATTAAAGTGTGATAGTATATAAAGGTATTGTATGTATATTAGTAATTAAATGAATGAATTTAAATCATTTAATAAGGTTAATGTTGGAATACAACGTGGAAGAATATAGTATTTTTTATAAAATTTAAAAATTTAGTAGGGATGAAAACGAAATAAATGAATTTATAGTGGAATGAATAATAAAAGTTGTGGATAAAAAATAGCTGTCCCCCATTCTTATCCTAGTTAGCCTAAACATATTACATGAAGAAAGTGTCACATGCAAAAGGGGAGACGCTACCTAAAACAATAATAAACATGTCAACCATATAAAGACATTGTGACCCACCGTTGAAAATTCACTAATGCCTTGTTTATTTCGAATTAAAATCAGATTTTAAACTAAGTCAAAGTAAAACAGTCAATATTAACAATATCTTTCATGAGTCTCACAATTTTTCAACCATACATTTCAAAAATTCTATCACAATCTACTAAAAAATTAATTTTAAATCTTCACCAAACATTCACTAAAACGTGTGCCCATAAAATGTTGAAAAGTTTATCAACAAAAATGACATCGAATAACGAATCTATGATAATTGTGACATCTAAGAGACTTGTCACTATGCAAACTCTTTATTTAAATTTGATTTTCGGTTCCAAATTATCAAAATTTTAATTTTGTCATAAAGATAGACTCAAGCTCAGTCAACCCCGTGGACAAGCACCATTCCAATGGTAGTCTCTTACTGCATATCCTCTATAATAGAACACTTTAACTATGAGTGTGTTTGGTAGGAATTTTTGGGGGAAGAATTGATTTTTAAATAGTGATATGATGGAAAATGTGTGGTTGAAAAAGAAGAAAAAAATATTGATGTGATGGAAAATATTATTTTATTGAAAAATGTGTGGTTGAAAATGAGAATTGATTTACTGTAAAAAATGAGAATCTGTATCAAACAGGCTGTATAACTCATCTTTTAGATGAACATCAAGTTTGAAATCACGAATAACATTGCGTGAATGTCTGCAGTCTACATCAAGTACTTGAACGCTCCTCGGACGCTCTGTTCAAACTGGATGGACAATCAGAGTATAGTTAGATATTCAAAAATAGACAAATCAGAGTATAGTATAGTGACATCATGCTTACCCTCTCTCCCGGCCCCGCCTTAGGGGAGGAAATAGTAATCCACGTAAATTAAACTGTATGACCACCACTTTGGCTTTGGTCCAACACGTTTACAGTCAACACTCTCATTTCTCTGACTCCCCCCACCCACACCCCAATATATATAAGGATAACTAGAGAGAGATACATACAATATAAAATACAACTCCTCTTCACTGTGAATCAAAGCAAGAATATAAAGGCAAAGGAATTCATCAAATTACTTACACTTTTCGCATATATTGATGGGGAATTTCACTTCTCGCTGCTCTGTCGAATCGCAAACAGCGAAAATTATTGATCTCCATGGGAATATTCGGATTGTTGAGATCCCTTTAACTGCTGCAGATCTAATGCTTGAAGAACCAGGTCGCGTTGTTTCGCCGGCCGTTGAGATTTCCGGATCTGATTCCCGGTTTTCGGCGATGAAAGCCGATGAAGAATTAACTGCCGGAAAAGTTTATGTGCTGATTCCTGTACGTAGAGTTAATAGTAAGGTCTCGGAATCGGAGATTGCAGTGATCAAGGCTTCCACCGGTGTTAAAAGTAAAGCAAAACTACGTAATTCCAAGGTTCTGCCGGTGGAGGATGAAAGGTCCGGTGAGGAAATTGATAATCCGGTAAAATTGATTCCGAATCAACGGCTAAGACCTTGGAAACCTGCTCTAGAACCAATTTCAGAGGGAATTTGAGGGGCTTTTTTATTTTTGGATGGGTTCCGAATGTTTTTTATTCCACGCGGAGGTTCGAGACCTATTCAAGCTTTGTCTTGTAAATTTCTCATTTGGCAAATTTGTGGATATAATTTGTATAAATTATTTATTTATTATACCTTTTATTGGATGCAAGTTAATTTGATGATACTATTATAGTATAAGCACCTATTTGACACACATTATTTCATCAATTACACATTTTTCAATAACATAATATTTTTCATCACATCAATAACTATTCCTTACTTTTTAACCATATATTTCTTATCATATTACTATTTAAAATATATTCTTCTCTCAATAATATACATCAAACACACCCTAATTCTATTACAGTTGAATGGTTCCTCTTCTATTGATCTTATTAGGTATGACTTAGCTCCCGTTTGTCCTTATTATTTGTCATTATAATTTTTGAAATAGCATTTTTTTGGAAAAATGAATGTGTGATTAAAAAATAAGAAAGATTTTTTGATTTATGTATAATATTATTTTATTGGAGATTGTATAACTGATAAGAAGAGAAAAAAAAATTTATAATTTTAATGGATTCAAACGTTAGCTTAGTACTCTTATGTCTATGCTCCATGTAAATTGTCTCTACATTTTGGAAAAAAAAAAGAGAGAGAGAGAGAGAGAAAATGATTTACGAATTATTATGACAACCGACAAGAAGAAGATCTAATAAACTTCTTTACGGGGCGGTGCTGTATGTGATTAGAGGAGGAAAAGTTGATCTTGTTTGGTGTAGATTATAATCAAATTAAAATTTTAAGTGAAAATTAACAAATGATTTCAATTGTTATGGAATTTTTCAACTTTTTAACTATATATTTCATCACTATTTAGAGTTAAATTCATCAATGGTCATCCAACTTTATACTTAGTGTCATTTTGACCACCAAATTTGAATTTATTTCACCATGACCATCTAACTTTATATTTAGTATCACCATGACCATTCAATTTATTTTATTCCACCATTGTCATCCAATTTCATATAAAATTTCACAATGGCCGCCTAATTTCATATAATATTTCATCATGACCATCACTTATTTTCACAATTTTCATTAATTTTAAAATGGGTAAAACAATAATATATTTAAAATAAATTTAAAATAAAAACTTATTTAAAAAAATAAAATAAAAACTTAATTTAAAATAAAGTTACTTAGAAAAATAAAATAAAATAAAGACTTATTTAAAGAAAGGTTTTAAAAATAAAATAAAAAGTTATTTAAAAAGAATGTTCCTTAAAAAAATAAAAACTTATTTAAAAAATAAGGCTTTAAAATAAAATAAAAACTTATTTTAAAATAAACATTTTTAAAATTAAGTTTTTTTTAAAAAAAAAATTATTTTACATAGATAATAAAAAATTGACATTTTACCTCTTTTAAAATGAATGAAAATGATGAAAATAAGTTTGATGGTCATTGTGAAATGTTATATGAAATTGGGTGGACATGGTGAAATTTTATATAAAATTGGGTGGTCATGATGAAATAAAATAAATTGAATTGTTATGGTGACACTAAGTATAAAGTTGGATGATTTTAATTTAGAACGTGAATGATTATTGATTATTGATTTTTGTTTGGAATGAGAATAATTTGAGTTTTCTACTTGGATTATATGTTCTTCTCTTGATTTTCTTGAATTACAATAGGGATAGAATTAGAGTGTGATAGTATATAAAAATATTGTATGTATATTTGTATTTAAATGAATAAATTTAATTTATTTAACAAGGTTAATGTTGGAATACAACGTGGACGAATATGGTATTTTTTTAAAATTTAAAAATTTTGTAGAGTGGAATGAATATATTAAAGTGGTGGATGAAAATAGTTATCCTCATTCTTATCCTAGTTAGCCTAAACATATGAAAGTGTGTCACATATGTGAAAGGGGTTGACACTACCTAAATCTATAATAAACATGTCAACCATATAAAGACAATGTGACCTAATATTGAAAATTTACCCATCGAATGTTGAAAAGTTTATCAACAAAAATGACATCGAATAACAAATCTATGGTGGTTGCGACATCTAAGAGACTTTGTCACTATCCAAACTCTTCATTTAAATGTGATTTTCGGTTCCAAATTATCAAAATTTTATTTGTCATAAAGATGGACTCAAGCTCATTCAACCCGTGGACAAGCACCTTAGAAGAATAAGCTTGGCATTAAGGACAAGATGTGAACAAAAAGCCCACATTCTTATAACACACCATTCCAATGGTAGTCTCTCACCGCATATCATCTGTAATAGAATACGTTAACTATGACTCGTCTCTTAGATGAACATCAAGTTTGATATCACAGACGAAATTGTGAGTTGACAGTTTTCTGTATTTTGATTTTAACTACATTTATTCCAATTAATTATCAGATTTTCTACACATGAAGATGATATCCAAAATGTCAACCATAAATATAAAAGTAGTTTAGAGTGTGTTTGGTAGGGATTTTTGGGGGAAGAATTGATTTTTGAATAGTGATATGATGGGAAATGTGTGGTTGAAAAAGAAGAAAAAAGTATTGATGTGATGAAAAATATTATTTTATTGAAGAATATGTGGTTGAAAATGAGAATTGATTTACTGTAGAAAATGAGAATCTGTACCAAACAGACTCTTAATTGTTGCTGACTTAGTATGAGAAGGATGATAAGGCCACATGTCTGCGCTCTACATCATATACTTGAAAGCTTTATCCGAGATTTTGTCCGTGCCACGTGAACAGGGCCACATTCAAACCGGGGCGCCACGCCCATAGACAATCAGAGGATAGTGATATATTAAAAAATAGACAATCAGAGTATAGTATAGTGACATCATGCTTACCTCTCTCCCGGCCCCGCCTTAGGGAGGAAATAATAATAGTAATCCGCGTACATTAAACTGTATGACCACCACTTAGGCTTTGGTCCAACACGTTTACATTCAACACACTCATTTCTCTGACTCCCCCACCCACACCCCAATATATACAAGGATAACTAGAGAGAGAGAGAGAGACAAAATAAAATACAACTCCTCTTCACTGTGAATCAAAGCAAGAATATAAAGGCAAAGGAATTCATCAAATTACTTACAATTTTCGCATATATTTATGGGGAATTTCACTTCTTGCTGCTCTGTCGAATCGCAAACAGCGAAAATTATTGATCTCCATGGGAATATTCGGATTGTTGAGATCCCTTTAACTGCTGCAGATCTAATGCTTGAAGAACCAGGTCACGTTGTTTCGCCGGCCGTTGAGATTTCCGGATCTGATTCCCGGTTTTCGGCGATAAAAGCCGATGAAGAATTAACTGCCGGAAAAGTTTATGTACTGATTCCTGTACGTAGAGTTCATAGTAAGGTCTCGGAATCGGAGATGGCAGTGATCAATGCTTCTACCGGTGTTAAAAGTAAAGCTAAACGACGTAATTCGAAGGTTCTGCCGGTGGTGGATGAAAGTTCCGATAGGGAAATTGATAATCCGGTAAAATTGATTCTGAATCAACGGCTAAGACCTTGGAAACCTGCTCTAGAACCAATTTCAGAGGGAATTTGAGGGGTTTTTTTATTTTTGGATGGGTTCCGAATGTTTTTTATTCCACGCGGAGGTTCGAGACCTATTCAAGCTTTGTCATGTAAATTTCTGATTTGGCAAGTTTGTGGATATAATTTGTATAAATTATTTATTTATTATACCTCTTATTGGATGCAAGTTAATTTGATGATACTGGTTCCTCTTCTATTGATGTTATTAGGTACCACTAAGCCCTGGATTGACCCTTGTTATTTGAGATTATAATTTTTGAAATAATATTTTTTAAAGAACGAGTGATTAAAAAAAGAAAAAAAAATGAATTTACGTGTAATATAATTTTTTTGAAAAATGTGTGATTAATAAAAAGAAAAATAAAAATAAATTATAATTTTAATGAAAGCCAACTTCTATGTCTCTGTGCTCCATGTAATTTGTCTCTACATTTGAAAAGGAAAGAAATAAAGAAAGAATATGATTTATGAATTATTATGACAACGGACAAATAGAAGATCTTGTTTATGTCAACTAAACTTTTAATGAAAGCCAAATAAGCTTTTTTATGTCTTGTTTGGTGTAGATTATAATCAAATTTAAATTTTAATCACGGAATTCTCAACTTTCAACTATTTCATCAATATTTATCAAAATTTATTAAAAAATTAACTTTGATCTACAGAGCTTAATTTCTCTTATGGGAAATTTTATCCCGAAAAAGTTATTGAATGCCCCGGAAAAGTCATTTTGTTGACCGAAGAGGTTTTCCAGTACGACGAACCTATAACAGTCGCAGAGTTTATGCTGGAGCATCCACAACGGGTGGTGGTTGAATTCCAGCTGGCGATGAACGGAAATAAGCCGACACCATTGCCGGCGGACAAGAAACTCGAGATGAGAAAGGCTTATATAATGCTTTCGGTCAAGAGAGGCAAACAAGCGGCATTGTCTTCAGAAGAAGTCGGCAGGGTTTTGGAAAATGCAAATTCTTTTTTGAAATCTAAGCCCTTGTTTGAGCCACATTATTTTTCAAATTCTCATTTTTCTACTCATTTTCAACCACACATTCTTTAATAAAATAATATTTTCCATCACATCAATAACTTTTCATTCTTTTTTAATCACATATTCTCCATCAATCCACTTCAAAAAAATGCACTCTCTCATTTTAATATATACCAAACACACCGGCCGGTGGCGGCGTGTGACATGACGACGTTTTGACGAATACGAAGAAGAATTCTTTGGTAGGAAAAAAAAAAAAAAGAAGAAGAAGAAAGAGGAGCAATCAAAATTAGATTATTTTTGTGAAATTTTGGAGGAAAGGCCTGAATTCTTGAGGAGGCAATTATCAGGGACGGGGTGGAAGCCAGGCTTGGATACAATCAGGGAAAAGACCATCAAAGCCATAATCCGCCGTTGGCTGTTTTGAATGTTTGTAGAACAAGCGGCGGCGCAGCCATGAACCATGAAATACTGTATTCTTCATGTGCGTTGTCTATGTACATTCAGGCACCGTTTGGTAACCATTATTCTAGAAAAAAATGTATTCTTTGTGTCAAATCACACCTTTTTTGTGGTTGAAAATGAAGGAAAAGTTATTGATGTGATGGAAAATATTATTTTATTGATGAATGTGTGGTTGAAAATTAGTAGAAGAATGAGAATGAAAAAAAGAATGGTTACCAAACGGTGCCTCAAGATGAAAATATTATTATTATTATTATTATTATTATTATTATTATTATTATTATTATTACTACGCGTGTGTTGTTGTTGAGTTATAGTGTAGAATTTGAGTTGGTAAAATATTTGTGCATAAATTACATATAGACTAGTAACATAAAAATTGGATGTTATTTTTGTTAGTTTTAGCCCTTCGAGTAAATTTATTTCTGACATTTTGAAATAATAATTTATTTTTTCAGTGAATTATTTGTATTAATTCGAGCTTGCATTTTGTTCATGGATTGCTTGATATTATAAATCAAGTGTTTAAGTTGTTAAACACGGAAAGATTTGATTTGTAATTCGATCTAAAAGTTTATTGTCCACAATCGGTAAATGAAGACGAACACTTCATTTTGATAAGATTGTCTCAATTTTATTTAAAGTTGATCTTGACTTTAGCAATAAAATTGATTGTACATTTTTTTGGAATGTATTGGACTGGATCACGTGAAATTAATTTATGTAGTTGACCACTTGAATTTAATTTCACTTGACTATTGTATGTAGTACCTTAATCCTGAGCGAGTAATGAACTTTGATTACTAACTTGAAGTTTTTTGAGGTATCAATGAGTGAGATTAAATTACTGATAAATATCTCGATGCCTTGGAAATTAAAGTAAAATAATCGGAGAACATATATTCGCGATATGGAATCCGTAACCTATTTAATAGGCACGATCACGACCTCAAGAGATTTTCTAAGGAACAGTTAAATCTGAGCTCAGTAATTCGACGTGACTGTTGAATTAATGTTGTGATGTGATCACAAGGAACTGTCAAACAGAAAATGGGATTGAGGATTTAATGCATATTTGGAAAATAGTTTTTTGGTCAATTTTACCTAGTTCCAAATATTCTACGTGATTAACGGGGGTAATATATAAGAGCAATTTGTAAGAGGATATAATTATTGTAGCTTCAGTAATTTCAATTAAATCAAGAGTGCAATCACATTTTTTTAGTGGAATAGAACGTGATTAATAAATTATCTAGACCAATCAAGAGTTGATTGGGTCAAGATTAATTTATTGGAGCTTGATTTAATTGGGTCCGTTTGGTCTCTTTAGTGGCTTCAAAATAAGAACCGGATAAATTATAAGAGTTATAATTTATCGTTAACTGTATTAATATTATTAATTAAACCGGAACAAATTTTGCATGTGCCAAACATGTGCCATCTAGATATGGAGGTTATGATTTGAGAAATGATATTCATCCCCACTGGGGATGCATCCCCAGTCTATGTGGCGTTAATGTGGCATTAAATGATAGGTGAAATTAAATAAGTCATTTAATTTCACCTATCATTTAACCAATCATTTACATCCACATAGACTGAGGATGCATCCCCACTGGGGATGAATATCATTTTTCTTATGATTTGGATAAGTATAAAAGATTCCTTTTTGGTTGAGGAATTTTTATCCAATCAAAAGAGAGTTCTTTTGGGATTGGAATACTTGTGAAACAAATCTACAAAATAGGCACGTACCTTTTGGTAGTGGTTTAATTAATACGTGAAAATATTTTCTTGTGCCCACACACATAGAAACTATCCTACAGTTTATTTTGAGTTCTTGAAGAACACTAGAGAAGGCTAAAAGGTTTGAAGATAAAAATCAAGAAAAATCAAACAAGGAGGCTTGAAGGTGGAATCAAGAAGTTCAAAGATCAAAGGAATTTTTTTTGTAACGCATGCTACAAGGGTAATTCCTAAAACACCTACGTGTTTATTTTTGTTCCAAATTATTTCATTCTTGTTGATACACAATGTAATAAAAATCCTGTATTTTCCAACAATTTTAGCGAAATCAAGAAACATAATTTTGATCGAAAAAAAAGTTTGACTCTTTCTCTTTAAAACAATAATGTCTCGTCCAGGTGCTGACAATTTTTGGTACTCATCTTTTAAGATATAATGACCACGTTTTGCAATAAAAGCATTCCAAATTACGTAGATCAATGAGCTTAATGATATTTTGAACTCTTTTTTTAAAGCTAGACTCTAATGATCGTGGAATAATTTATGGACTCTTGCATAACTTATGAACTCTCTGTTTGAAACATGACTTTTTAGTCCCAAACAGATTCTAGAAAATTCCAACATATTCTACACTCGGTATCCAACCATTTCCATGTCTTAATCCAACTCGTCTAAGGTCTTAATTTCTCATCACATACAATTAATTTGAGAAACTAAATAAATCATGATAATGTACTTGCGGAATAGAACCTATCCATCCTTCGAACTCCGTAATCGACTAATGATCCACTTAAATAATTGAATCATTTTCAACATTATCTAAGGATTGGATTTATTTATTTTTTCCTCGGTTGAGTTTTAGGGTTCGTAGAAGGTATACAAGTCAATAACGTCTGCTTGTCTAATCGACACAAAACTTTGCGCTTGCACTTTACTTTTCTCGTAAAATGTTCAGTTGGTACATTTCACTTGTGACTTTTCAAGGGTTTTCATATTGAAAAAGTCTTTGAATTGGTAATTGAATTAAACTACTTGTACAAGTTGAATAAGGATATGAACATTAGAAAATCTTTTATCAACATTCCAATCATACTCAGCATAAGATTGATTCTTTAAAGAATAAAGTCGCACGTACAGGTGCAGCTTTCACAGGGGCCTTACATGCCCCTCACTGTGTGGGCGGGCCCCACATGTATTTAAAAAAATTTTTTGCAGGCCCCACCTTTGTTTCTTACTTGGCAGGGACCTGTGAAACAGGTCCCTATACTTCAAGCATCTTTCTTCTTTAAATATGCTTTGTTTATGCTATTAACCTATCGTCTAAAAATTTTATCGTTAAGGATGGCAATGGAATCGGCAACCTTTGCCCCATTTACTCTCTCTATATATTTTTTAATCTTTTTTTTTTCTATAAATTCTAGGAGGACTTGGGTGGTTTGAGAATTTGTTTAATGAGCTTTGGGTAATCGGTTCGTATTTGGGCGTATTAATCTGGAATGATTTTCAAAAAAAAAAAAAAAGATACTTTTCTAAACACTTGGACAATCAGGACGAATAAGAGATTTCTCGTCTTGGCTTGGGCCAGCAAATTTTGCCCTGAAATCACCCTTGCGCCTTAGTTAAGTGAGGCATTGTGAGGCTCAGGTTATTCGGATCTTTTTGTCATCCTTGTTTACAAATATTAAGGAGGAAACCTTTTTTTTTCAATTCAAATATTA
Organism: Fraxinus americana; assembly: GCA_035079005.1. Taxonomy (NCBI): domain Eukaryota; kingdom Viridiplantae; phylum Streptophyta; class Magnoliopsida; order Lamiales; family Oleaceae; genus Fraxinus; species Fraxinus americana. Next base: position 30,797,205 of record CM068710.1, on the reverse strand, counting down.
TCTTTAGCGCATGTCTCATATTCAAGTCATATTTATATATTATTAAAGGTTTAATTTTTGCATAGTTTTATCAATTGGTGATGCCCATACTTGAACCACATTTTAAGCATAGATGATAGATGTACTATAAAAAGAAGTGAAAATTGCGTAGACTAAGAGCCCGTCTGGAGAAAATTAAAAGGAAAATTCCTACCGTTGCTTTCCCACTTGCAGCCGCCGTTGTTGACTAGCTAACTCACATGTGGGTCCCAGATGATCTCCAAACGGTAAAAAAATGGCCAATCTAACAGTCAGAATTTTCCTTTTAATTTTCTCCAGACAGGCTCTAAGTATTTTCAAGATCTGAATTCATAATTAAGAATTATAAGTTTTTCTTTCAAAAATCAGATATAATTAAAATTTTAAATAATAATAATGATAATAATAATATAAAATTCAAGTAATCCACCCCACCCATATCTCCCATTACCCCAATTCAATTTATTCCCAAATTCTAAAATCATTTCCACCATCTTCTCATTCTCTTCATCTTCTCTCTACCGCCACTTACAGTGCTGCCATCCCTTCCGACTACGCTGCTCTCCTCCCTCGCACAACCGTTTGTTGTGCCGCACCAAGTGGCCTTGCACGAAGCAACACAATAGGCGCGACATTGGAACCTTTGTTCACGGAGGCGCATCAGCTGCGATGATCTGTACCAGTCCAGTCGTGCCTCTGTGCGCGGCATCATGTGCTCGTAGGCACAGTAGCTGATGCGATCTGCACCAATCCAGCCTCACAAGGTCGCGCCACTACGCGCGACGTTAAGCAGTAGCATCGGAGCCTCCGCCTCTAGATAATCTATACGAGGTCTCCGATTGTGGTGGTTTGCCGGTTTGTGGTGTTTCTTTTGTGGTGGTCGATGGTTCGTAATCACTATTGCGGCAGCAGCGGTGCAGTGCAATGATGATGCGTTTGTGCGATGTGTCGTGATTTGACAATGGTTTTGTTGGTGCGGTGGTGGTGATTTTTGTTGGATCAGTCGTGGATCTAAAAGGGGTTTGTTGGATCTAGTGGTGGGGTGGCTTTTTATTCGTGGAGGTAGTGATCATAAGCGTTGGTTGTGGTCACAAATTATTTGGTTGACTGTGACCGTTAAATTGGTTAATCTGTAACTAATAAACAATATGTGACCAATGAAAAAGATAAATTGTAACCCAAAAATAATATGCGACCTAAAAAATTGTTAATTTGTGACCGTAATTTGATAATTTGTGACTGTATAATAAGTTGTGACTTATAATATTTATGATTTGTGACCTATAAATAAATTGTGACTTTTAAATTTTTAATTTGTGACCGATGAACAAACCGTGACCTATAATATTTTTGAATTGTGACCTTAAAATAGTTTGACACATAAAATTTTTGATTCGTGATCGAAAAATAATTTGTGACCAAATTGCATAGATCTGTGACCTTAATATATTTAATTAATTAAATATATAATTGATTAATTAAATCATAAATAAATTTTAATAAACACCTGATTTTTGAAATGGGTGATACTTAATACCTTATTTGTGTATGAGCAAATTACAGGCTCACGGGTTTTTAACATACCATTTTCATAAATCCAGAATCAACTTTAATAATACATAAATCATGTTTTAATTAATAATTTTTATTTAAATCAATCTTACACAATTGCAAACCCTAATTATTTCATTCTCTCCCCTTCTCTCTCTTCATGGAAAAGTAAGGAAACATGGAGCCGCCTCATTTGAAGCCCAAAACTCCGGCCAACCACTACCCAAACCAGCGAATCACCATACCGTTGGAAAGCTCTCATCACCCTCTACAATTTCCACCCAACATCTTGCTTCAAACTTACTAGAATCGGCCGGAAATTTGAGCCAAAACCGCCTGAACACGTACCGAGATCTGGTCGAAAACTTGACTTCCGGCAACACCCATGTCATACCTACCCTACAGGTCGATCAGCCTCTTCATGGTGCACCTACAGATGTCTTCATAACAACAAATAAAATTGTAAATCCAGATTTGCAGAATTTTTTCTCCACAACGAACTCGGACCCTTCAGTCATTATTTCCAACGCCGACGATGCAGCCCATGGTCGTGGACCACCCCCCCAACACTGCCCCATCATGGAGCATCCAATGAACCCATGAGTCATATCCAATTTCGAACCAACATGGACAATCAAGCAAGGTAGTTCATGCACAGGCAGGTTCCGTCTATTCCCAGTCATTTGAGGTCTCCACAAGACTTCAACCATCAATTCTGCGGTGGATATGTTTTTGTCGTTTTTTGTTGTTATTGTGGCAGTGGTTGTGGTGGTGTTGTGGCAGGGTGAAAGGCGACGGTGGTGGTTTTTTTGGTGTTGTGGTGCAGGCGGCGATTGGTGTGGTTGTTTTTTGTTGTTATTGTGGCGGTGATTGTGGTGGTATTGTGACAGGGCGACGGTGGTGGTTTAGGTGGTGTTGTGGCGAGAGCGGGGGTGAGGTAGTATTTGTGATCAATTATTTGGTTTATTTGTGACCAAAGGATCGGGACGGAGGTGGGGTGTTTGGTGTATGTGACCGACATTTTGGGTCATTGTGACTTATTATTAATCCACAACCTTAAATTTCGATAATTTGTGACCAAGAAATTTAGAAATATGCGACATATCGATAAACTGTGACTAATGAATTAATTTTTGATCTGTGACTAATGAATTAAATTGTGATGTATAAAATTTTTATTTTATGACCTCGAAATAATTTGTAATCAATTAATTAGATGTTTTGTGACAGTAAAATAAGTTGTGTGACTTATAAATTTTATGATTTGTGACCGATGGACAAATTGCGACTTTTAAGTTTTTAATTTGTGACCGATGAACGAACTGCGACATATAATTTTTTTTGAATTGTGACCTTAAAATTTTTGAAGTGTGACCAAATTGCATAGATCTGTGACCTTTATATATTTATTAATAAAATATATAATTAATTAATTAAATCATAAATAAATTTTAATGAAAACCTGATTTTTGAAATTTAAAACATCTGTCCTTAATTTTGAAATGATGTAAACAAAAAATTTGATTTATGTATTGTTCCCTCTGGGAAAATTACTGGACTGGCCCGTTTAATTGATAGACTAGCGACCCAAATAGCAAATGGGTCCAGTGTACTTTACTGGGCCAAAACTCAAAAACTTTTAGGAAAGGGGAAAGTAACACAAATAGCCTAGAAAACAAACAATTTCTCAAAATTCTTCACTCTTTTTGTCATTGCCATAATACTGTCGAAAACAATGATAAATTTATACATAAAATTCAAAACTCATTGAATAAAACTATTGTGTTAATTCATTGAATATAAAGTCACTAATTAATTTTTTTTATTTTTTAAATATCAAGAAAAGAAATAGTACAAGTACTGAACTTATCAAAATGTTTGCTTGCGTGGGCTAAAGGTTAGGGACTAAATTGCTTTATATAAACATAATACAAATAGTATTCTTTTGAATGAAAATTTAATAAATCTTATTTATCTTCATCTACACTAATATTATCGACTTACTAATAAGTATTCCCTCTAATTTTATGCATAATTTTTAGCCCAAGTTTGTCTTTTTTTTAAAACAAAACTTTTTTAATTCTCATACTCACTTTCACACCCTGTTTGATTCACATTCTTAAAAAAAATTATTTTTTCAAAACTCATTTTCATCCGCACATTCTTCAATAAAATAATATTATACGCAAATCCAAAAACTTTCCTTATTTTTTAACTACATATTTTTTATCAAATCACTATTTAAAATGCATTATCTCTCCAATAATGTGCATCAAACAAGATCTCAATCACATATTTACAAAATAAAATATTTTTTATATAAATCCAAAATTTTTTCCTACTGTTTAACCACACGTCCTCCAAAAAATCACTTTTCAAAACTCTATTTTTTAAAATATTGACCATCAAACAAGGCTTCAGTACATTTTAATTTAATACGTCGTAAGTAAATCGTGCCTATCACCAAATTATAACCGCGCAATAGTTTCCGACGTAAGCCATCATCTCCACTTGAAATTTCACTACCCTATTGCTGCATTGCCTCCCCGTAAATATCCAAGCCATCGAGTCGCGAATATTTATAATGAGCAATTAATTTGTCATGAACATTTCAACCATTTAAAATCTTGTGAGAACATGTATAGACGCAACGTTGAAATAAAGAATTAGAAACAAAATTTACATTATTCGGCATTAACTTTTTAGTGATATATTGAACTTGGTCGTTAGAGTAGATTGAGATAGTTTTACCTTTTTTCGAGCATCGAAACTCTAGCGACTGAGTATCACTTTGCACCATATGTTTCCATGTAGTTTTTAAAATCAATAGTTTCCTCGTATTTGGAAATGACATTGTGCACACCAAGCTTGAGGGCTTCAATCTCTTGTTCTTCTCCTAGGAAATTTGCTTTTCTTGTGTTCAATTTTTCTCCCTAAGATGTCCTCGAGTACTGATGAGGACTCTCTTGTCGAGTGGTGGGCGAGAATTAGAAAGTGATTCATGTAAATGACCTCAATTTATTAAAAATAATGTTTGAAAAGATTTAGAAAACACGCTATTAAAACTAAAATTCCAAAAAACACAATCGATCAGACAGTAAAATTGCATAAAATAAAAGATCAAACATAAAAAAAAGAATTCTTTCGGCTTGAATCCCAGAGGTTTAGTGACCATTTCTAACGCCTACATCTCTCGTTAAGCATCCAATAAATTGAATATTTGCTCGGTTGCATTATATGACCCAAAAATGGCAACAAAAGTTATAGATCGTTTCTTCAAACACAAGAAAGAAGTACAAGATATTTATCTCTCGAACAATAAACTGTAGATCTACAAAGAATCACTCAATAAACTTCAATTCGCCTTCTGAAAACTACAACTATAAGAAACCTCTCATTTTTACAATAATTGCTAAAAAAATACAGATTTCAGAGGCTAAAAGTACATTGATCTAAGTTTCATATGATTTTTCAAGAGAAAAGAAAATCACAGATCAAACCTTAACGTGAGAAGAACAAGGAAAGAAACTCTATCTCAGAAAATCCGAAGTCAGAAGATGAATCGGTACCAAATGAAATGGTACTGTGCGTGTATATATCTATCCATCAATAATGCAAAAGATCAAGGGTTAAGATATGGACACGCGCCGCAATCTTATAAAAACGTTCCAACTCAAAAAAACGTGTTTCATCATAATGCAACTTTGGCCAAATTCAGGGAACACATCACGTATCAAGGGTTCGAGTCTCAACAATGTTAAATTTCTATTATTATTCAATTATTATCAATATTAAGAATACATATATGCCAGTGATTTCAGAACTGCGCTGCCTAGTTAATTAATGAGTTTGGTAGGAATTTAACACATTCAAAAGCAATATTGAAACTATAATATTATTGCTTTTCAGGTATCCAAAGTACATATATTATATAAAACTATCTAAGTATTGGAATGAATTCTGTTTTCATCCTTAAATTATTCTAATTTGTTCTCCTAATCCAATCATGAAATAAATACATTTTGCCCTTATTCGAAAATTACTCTTCTCTGCGCTTATTTTCAATCACACATTCAAATGGCAGTTGAATTTTAAGTTTAATTTGATCGACCGAGTGACCATCTTACTAGGTATGTTATGATAAAATTTTGTATCATTTAAATATAAAACAGTAATTAATATACATAAAAAGACTTGATATATTCTTGTTAACAAGGTCGATACTTCTAGCCCTTGTTTGATATCCATTATTTTTCAAATACATTTTTATCTCTCTTATTTTCAATCACACATTATTCAATAAAATATTATCACGCGCAAACTCAAAACTTTGCATTAATTTTTAACCACACATTATTCATTTACACAATGCAACGTGGACGAGACTGATTGGGGTACACAAAATTGTCCACTTAGAAACTTGTCTGACGTGGACATTGATGGGGGCATGGCATGGTGGTAACGCGTGTATGGTATTATGGAGAGGGAAACTAGAAGGGCCTTCAAGACAAACCAATATGGCTAACTACCCACATTAATTCATTGATCAATCCCCCAAAAGACAAAACAAGGCATGATTCTTGTGGATTGCCATTCGCACCTTGCTTCATCGAGATGCAAGTAGCTAATTAATTTGTAACAAAAGACGCCACCTTTTTTTACTTTCTACTCATTTAGAAGGATTTCTACTTTTATAAAAAAGTTTCTTGAAAAAGTCATATTGCGAATAACTTTTTGTTCGATCTTTCCAAGCAAGATGAAATATCTTGAAAAAATTATTCAAACATATTTAAAAATAACTTCTAAATCGAATAAACAACTTTTGAATTTTCAAAAATCCTACCGAACGGGGCCTTATCTCTCGTATTTGGTAGAGTCTCGTTTAATTCAATAATTGCATACTTTATTGTATCATTTTTAATTGCACTGTGTTGTTTTCATTGTGAACTATTTAGAAATTAATGTGACATAAATTGATATAGTAAGTATCGTACATTCTTATTTCAACTTTCATTGGAAGTAATCGATTGTTGGCAGCAAATGTCGTAGGCAAGATGTGGGTTGCGGTTACTTGGCATATATATCCATTTACGCATAGTTTTGTCGAAATGTAAGTATATGCAAGATTTCAATGAGATTATGCCAAAATAAGTGGAGAAGTTTTTTCCCTTAAAAAAAGGAAATATATGAGATGTTTATTTATCGACATATCGATCAGGGCAAATTCTACGTAATTTTACTTAGCTGGACTTACCCATAAATAATGTGCAACGTCCTCAATTTATCCCAATCAAGTTACTAGAAGAGAACAAACTTTCAAATTTTGAAACAATTATCAAGGTTTAAAATTAGGGCCAAGAATATTAAGAGCTGGACTCCAAATTGGAGAGAAGAACATGGCAATACTCATGAGAGAACTAACAAAGTTCATTATAATACTCTGCACTAAAGGTACTGTTGGATAAAATAATGGTAAAGTGCAGAAAAAACTTATCAATAGATCGAGTCTCGTGACAGCACGATGTCCTAAAGCGAAATTGCCCGTCGATAACTGCTGCGACCTCCGTGGACAATCACCTCCAGGATACAACGATCAAATAAACCAATTATGCAGCAATCATAAAAGGTTTTCAGAACTCTCAAGTGTACTCCAGAAAATAAAAGACAATTTGAGTATAATATTTTACTGTGTATATGAAGAGACAATTTCGTTTTTGTTGTATTTTTCTAATACCCAAAAGTGTGTTTATATAGGCATGAAGAGATGTAACTTCTTCCACCATGATCTAGCATTAAGTTGCAGATGTAATGGCCTATGGTAATGGATATTAACCTGGCGATTAAAATCGTCATATTTCTTGGCTAGTTGACCCATTAAATAATTCCGAAAATAATTAAAAAATAATAAGTATTTTATTAGAATCAATAAAGCCCAAGGCCCAATCAAAAACTTTTTAATATAATGCGTGAGGCGTGGCTCGAACCCCTGACCTCCCACACAAATTCCACACTTTTCACCAGTTGGGCACTTTATCTTATTAATTATTTCTTTCACATATTATATTTATAGTATAAATATATAACAATCCCCCACATGAAAGAAATAAGATAAATAAAAATATTATTCTGGAGTACGGTAGAAATCACGCAGGCTTAGGTGTCTATCGACTTGAACCTCAGCTTTGTATATTCTATCGAGCTTGCTAACTGTAGAGTGAACTATGTCTTGAACTCCACAATTATGATTTGCAAACTGAGACAATAAAACACACACATGATTTCTAAAACAATCATCGAGTTCTCGCGGTTGTGTTCATTTCGGCCGTGAACTTTCCCGGTTTCTTTGAGTGCTCTAGAGAATTAGCCTCAATTCTCATAGGAAGCGGCCCCACTTCCACACTCAAATAGGTGCTTCTATCAAGGATGCTTTGTATTTAAACACCCCACTGAATATCAGCTATAGAAAGCATTAAGAGCATTTGCTCATCCTCTAATCAATACAGTTGGTACTACTCATCATAGGGAGGGGTTTGAAATAAATTCAATGTAGTACCCCCACAGATCACTCCAATAACTTTGTTATCCCATTGAACCTTATCCATGGGATCTCCAATCGCAAGGTTGGGTTTCCATTATAGGTGATCTAATTTATAATAGGCTTTAGCCCCATCCCCCTCGATGTTTTCTGAACTAGCTCTCTAGCTAATCCTTTTGTTAATGGGTCAGCAATATTATCACTTGACTTCACATAATCAATAGCTATAACCCCATCCTTAAGCAGCTGACGCACAGTATTGTGCCTCCTACGAATATGTCTAGACTTTCCATTGTAGGATGAATTTTGAGCTCTTGAAATAGCTGCTTGACCGTCACAATGGACATAGATAGGAAGTGGTTTGGACCACAAAGGAACATCCATAAGAAAATTCCTTAACCATTCGGCCTCTTCACCGCCTTATCCAATGCTATGAACTCGATTCCATAGTGGATCTCGCAATGCAGGTTTGCTTAGTAGATTTCCAAGATACGGCACCACTGCTAATGTAAAAACATATCCACTTGTAGATTTAGTTTCATTGGTATACCGAAATCCAATTAGCATCACAATATCCCTCAAGTACAAGCAGATATTTAGAATAATGTATTCCCCGAGTCTAGAGTGTATCTCAAATACCTCAAGACTCGAATGAGAGCATCCCAATGTTCATTATTAGGATTACTAGTATACTGCTAAGTCTACCGACGGCATATGCTATATCAGTGCAGTACAGTTCATGAGATACATGAGACTGCCGATCACTCTAGCATATTCTAAAGCAGAAACACTAGGACCTGAATGTTTTCTCAAATGATGACTTGCATCATAAGGTGTTTTAGCAGGAATACAATTATATTGTTTAAACTTCTTAAGCACTTTTTCTACATAATGTGATTGTGTTAAAGTAATCCCTTCGGAATGTGTTACTATTTTAATCCCTAGAATAACATCAGCAACACCCAAATCTTTCATTTCGAAGTGCTTTTTCAGAAACTGTTTAGTCTTATTAATCACATCTAAACTAGTTCCCATTATTAGCATATCATCCACATATAAGCAAATTATGACACCACTATCCCCCACAAATTTGCTATATATGCATTTATCTGCTTCATTTATCACATAACCATTAGATGTCAAAGCTGTATCAAATTTCTCATGCCATTGCTTAGGGGCTTGTTTAAGGCCATAAAGAGATTTTTTAAGTCTACACACTTTATCATCAAGGCCTTTTACCACAAATCCCTCAGGTTGATCCATATAAATCTCTTCTTCTAAATCTCCATATAGAAAAGCAGTCTTGACATCCATTTGATGTATAATAAGATTATACAATGAAGCAATTGCAACTAACATCCTAATAGAGGTAATTCTAGTAACATGTGAATATCACTACTAAAATAAAAGAGCCACTTTGAAAATCACTGTTCCCAAGTTCGTCCTCCAAAACGACGTCGTCTTGGCATTCTCATACGACGTCGTTTTGACATTCTCATACGACGTTGTATGGTTCGCTCTTATCTGGCATCCGTCTAGCTTCAACTTCAGTCATTTTGTTCTCGCCTTTAACCCTAGCTTCTCTGCGCCGCTTCCATCTCCCACCGCTCTCTGCGCCGCTTCCGTCTTCCACTGGCCACTGCGACCACTTCGGTGTCATGATTAACAGCTTCGCTTAGTTCTTTTGTTGCGTCCATTTGGCTTCGACCACAGTGATTTTCTTCTCGCCTTTAACCCTAGCTTCTCTGCGCCGCTCCCATCTCCCACCACTCTTTGCGCTGCTTTCGTCTTCCACCAGCCACTGCGACCACTTCGGTGTCGTGATTAACAACTTCGCGAACCGCCGCTCCGTTTGGTAAGTTGTTTATTTTGGCTTTGAAATTTTCATGAGAACCGTTTTCCCTCTTTTGTAGTCTAACATACTCCTTTTTCTTTTTTCTTTGAGAATCATTTCATTTCATCTTACGCAACTGTATACCTCCTTCACTTTTCTTCGCCGCTGCTTCCGACACTCCGTGTGGACGGAGCGAAGCTCACACCTGTAAGTTTTTTATTTTATTTTGGCTTCGAGATTCTCGTAAGAGTCGTTTTCCCTCTTTTGTAGTCTGATAATTTTTTAGGAGCTATTTTCTATCTTTTTTTCCTGAAGATTTGGTGTATTGAGTTGGTCTTTTGTAGGATGATTTTTCCTTCGACTAGACGGTTTCTTTAAAAGGATGATTTCTGCAAAATTCTATGCCTTAAGTCTTTGCACTTTACTAGACATTTTGTAGAACAGTTTGTGTGCGCTTTCGTTTATGTTTAGTTACCTTTTTTAATCTGATTAAATATTTGAGTACATTCTTGCCAGTATTGGTGGTTCTTACGAGTATCTTTCTCTGAGAGCTAGCTATGTGAGGTGTACTCATGGCTAAGATAAGTAATTCAACTTCTTTTACAAATATAGTTGGCTTGTAGGGTAGAACCATAGATTTATGCAATATGCAATCATCATTTAACTAGGTGTACAAAAATTTAAAACAATTTGACTATTTTTTGAAGAGGTTATAATGTATAGCATATTAATGTTTCCTGGTTTCTTCTTATACTTTGAAAACTCTCTCAATACACACAGACCAAACTTCCTTTATTTTTATTTTCTTCCTGTTTTGACGGTCTTTTTTTTTTTTTTTTTTGCAACATCATTGTTCCTATTGTTTGGTTTAAAAGGATATGAACATAGGGAAAAATATGCATCTTCTATTGGATTATATAATGATATAACCTAAAAGAGGCTTCTCCAACTAAATATTTTTGTGAATAGAATATGTTCATGGATCAAAATGGAATGATGAAAATTTTCTGGCAAATTTTACTGATATAAGTTAGCATGATGAAAAAGATTCATGTTGAACATTTTTATTTTGATATGTACATCTTATTTTAATTTTATTTATTAAATCATCTGGAATGAAAGTCAGATAAACACCAACTGACCAGAAATCAATTAATGTATTGTTGTGTGTGACTTGACATTTCTAAATGCAAAGTACCATTCTTTCTTCATAGATTTCAGAATTACATGGCTTCCCAACATTTGTATTATTAAAATCGTTCATCGTTGACTTCTTCCACAACTGACAATTTTTTTATATAATAATAATTGTTGAACTCCATACTTGTCTGGATGAACATGTACTACTATCTTCGTAACATTCCATTTTTCTTGAATTTCAGGAGCTCAAATGCATAATTTGAAGTATTGCAAACCAAAAAAAGCCATCTACTGGTTATAGCTAAAAGATGTCCTCTACAATTGGCATGATAAAGTTATTCTTGCCAGTATTGGTGGTTCTTCCGAGTATCTTTCTCTGAGAGCTAGCTATGTGAGGTGTGCTCATGGCTAAGATAAGTAATTCAACTTCTTTTACAAATATAGTTGGCTTGTAGGGTAGAACCATAGATTTATGCAATATGCAATCATCATTTAACTAGGCGTACAAAAATTTAAAACAATTTAACTATTTTTTGAAGAGGTTATAATGTATAGCATATTAATGTTTCCTGGTTTCTTCTTATACTTTGAAATCTCTCTCAATACACACAGACCAAACTTCCTTTACTTTTATTTTCTTCCTGATTTGACGGTCTTTTTTTTTTTTTTTTTTTCAACATCAATGTTCCTATTGTTTGGTTTAAAAGGATATGAACATAGGGAAAAATATGCATCTTCTATTGGATTATATGATGATATAACCTAAAAGAGGCTTCTCCCACTAAATATTTTTGTGAATAGAATATGTTCATGGATCAAAATGGAACGATGAAAATTTTCTGGCAAATTTTACTGATATAAGTTAACATGATGAAAAAGATTCGTGTTGAACTTTTTTTATTTTGATATGTACATCTTATTTTAATTTTATTTATTAAATCATCTGGAATGAAAGTCAGATAAACACCAACTGACCAGAAATCAATTAATGTATTGTTGTGTGTGACTTGACATTTCTAAATGCAAAGTACCATTCTTTCTTCATAGATTTCAGAATTACATGGCTTCCCAACATTTGTATTATTAAAATCGTCAGTCGTTGACTTCTTCCACAACTGACAATTTTTTTATATAATAATAATTGTTGAACTCCATACTTGTCTGGATGAACATGTACTACTATCTTCCTAACATTCCATTTTTCTTGAATTTCAGGAGCTCAGCTGCATAATTTGGAGTATTTCAAACCAAAAAAAGCCATCTACTGGTTATAGCTCAAAGATGTCCTCTACAATTAGCATGATAGAGTTATTGCTAGAGAGGTAGCCATCCTCATTTTTAGTAAAGTAATGACCTTTAGTTTTTTTATAAAACCTAAGATCATGCCATAGGAACTTCACTTGTGGAAAAAGGACAAAGTTAAATCTTGCTACATTACTCATAGAAAAGGCAAATTCGAAGGAGATACTCTCTTTGTCTTTCTAGCTTCTGATTTTGTTTTTGCTTACAAATCTGCTGATGTAGACAACAACGTAAATTGTTCCACACATTGCTATTTTGAAAATGTTTTTTAGTTGTAAAACAGCTTTATAACTTTGACTCGATAAATGCATTTTAGCAGAGTAAATTTGACATGCTGAAATTCTGATGTGTTGGCTATTTAAGTTACTTGATTATATAATAACAACAGTAGCTTGATGAGTTACCTGAATTTTTCTTTGTATGAATTACAGGTGTCATTTTTTCTTGGGATAGTGCCGATATGCGTGGCTTAACTCATCTCTCCCTACCACGAAATACTCCCTTCCTGTCAGGTCCATCTCTCCCTCGAAAGCCTCCCCTGCCCATTCCTCTACCTCCATAGCCACCATGATCTGATCTCCCTCTATCCCAGAAGCCACTGCGGTCACCTCTCCCCTCCCTACCTCCCCTCAAACTTCCATTTCTTCCCTTACTGCCAGTACCAGTATTATTCTGACCATCATTACCTCCAATATCATTTCCTGAATTCCAATTGCTTTTGCTGCTCCATACACTGTCCTGTTTCCTACCAGTATCGTCTATTCCACGTCCAGACCAATTACTTTGACCGCATCCAGTGGTTAAGCCTGAGGTATTATTCCAGGTCCAGACCAATTACTTTGACCCCATCATCTTGCATATTCCCATTAGATCCTCCATCCTGCTTGTTCCATGAGGATCCCCCATCATTCTTACTCCATGAAGAAGTGTCCTGTTTAGCCCGAGGTTTACTATCCTGATTATTCCATGAAGTTCCACCATTAGGACCAACAGGCGTTGGTTTACTTCAGGAATCAGTCTGACTAGCTGAACTAGCCTTGTCCCAAGATTGCTCTTGATTTTCCATAGTGCCTTCAGGTTGGGAGTCCACAGCTTTGTCTGAGCTAGACTCACCCTTTTCCCAACCTGCTAGGCCGTCTTTTTTAATGTTGCCCCAGTTTGCATTCTGACCTTCATTTAAATCAACAGCGTCCTTACAGGTGTTCGCTCCTGTATCTTTCTTCCAGGCATTTCTCGTAGATCTAACTTTCCACCTACATTACCCCATCTTCCAATCTCATTCTCTGATGAAGCTCCAGTTTTGTTCCAAGCTTCCTTGCTTCCACCCATATCATCTCTACTCGTTCCCCAGCTACCAACTGATCCGGTGTCGGCAACCATTTTCTCAACAGCTGTCGCAGCACCCCACTAGCACAAGTTGTCAATGGGGTGGTGCAAAAAGATGATTTTTTATGTCTTTTGCTTTCCCCTCTCTTTTCGGACACGCTCTGAATGTTTAATCTGTCACACGCAACATTTCCCTTCTCCTTTCGGCCTTTCCAAACTCTTTCTTTTTCCCATAATAATTTTCGTTCATTGTTCAAATTCTTCAGGAGAACCCAAAAAAAAAATCGCACAAGACTGAGATTATGTTATCCTTCCAACTTTGAATTCTCTCTATATTTCTATCTGTGCTCCACATTTCTTTATCGTTGAACAAACCTTATTTCCCTACGTTAAATTTCCTATTTTATCTCTCAATTTTTTTATCAAATCTCAATCCTTTGCCTTGTCGTTTTCACTCCAACCTTCCAAACCCTCATGACATATTACACTAATTATGAAGGTGAGTAGTTAATTTTACTTGAGATCATTTTGGGATTTTCATTTTTGAAGCTTTTATTTGTGTTTCTGCGTAACTGAAGTTTGATTTTCTTAAAAATTAACCAGCAATTTTTTGTATGTATGCTGTTGTAGGTTTCTTGTACCAATGATTTTATAATTTGTCTTCAGTGCCATGTATGAGCAGAGGTCAACTTCAAAGGGTGGTGGTGTCAGAGCAGATCCCAGCAGGGCTGAGGGTGCATTTGATGGAGGATCATGTCTCGATGTCAGTTTATTTATATCACCAAGGCTTGTAGAGTTTGGATGCATCATTGTTTGCTTTTTATCTGAACGTGCCTGTTTTTTGTGAGAATACTATTATAGCTGATTGACAAATATCTTTCTTTGCAACTTTGATGCTTGACAATTAAGTGGCCATGGCTTCAACCCAAGTACAATTAAGTAGCAATTATTCCTGATTTCATATGATCAGATTCGATTACAAAAATTGTGATAACATGATTGAGTAAAAATTGAAATATATCTGTACTTGGGCTTGTTTATGTTTAGTGACCACAATTATATGAATTATTCTTGCTATGGGCTATAATCTTGTGAAGGCATGTAATTGTGCCTCAAGAAAGCTCCCCGTCTTAATAATGTTATTATCTTTATTTTGCAGTCTCTGTTTGTGGGAAGAGTATTTGAAGTTTGGGCTATTAGTCGCTGAAAATTATTTGATCTATTTTTTGTTCTTTCTTTTGAATGACTTGTATGGTGTGGGCGATTTATAGGCTGTGGGTTTTGTTACTTGGTTGCGATACTGGACCAAGAGAGCTTGGACTGGCAAGTTTAGATTGCTGGTTCTAACTGGGTTATTGATTAGTGTAGGGCTGTTGGTGGTATTTTTAGGCTGACGAGGCTGGCTACTGGTATTTAGGTGGCACTGTGCACTAATTACAGTCATCAACAACTATATTCGCACATTCTCTTTAAAAAGATAACTCCACATGAATAAGCACGATTCTTCTAAATTTCATTAGCATTGTTTACTTAGTGTGTATTCGCTTCAATTAGTATCCACATTCATTATTTTTTAATAATAAATAAATTAGGTTCTCAGATATTTACATGTTCATATTTTTTTCCCAGTATTTTATTTTTCATTTTTTTTGATTTAGCAATCTAATATTTTCTTCTTTTTTCAAACAGGTTGAAGTATAGTTAAAATTGATAAAGGTTCCTCCAGTCAACTCTACTAACAATAACGTTTGATTTGGTTTACAAAAAATCTAACTTTGTATTACTTTTAGAAGTAAACTACTAATAAATAAATATATATTCTTGTCTGCCCATCCTTTTCTCTGTCTTCCCTATTTTCAGCTGCCACCCTGTTTGCAGAAACTTCTTTCTCTCTCATGTAGATATACTATACATTACTTTATACTGTACACTGATGTCAGTGTACTGTCTGATACATGTATAAACATCATTTCCACAGATCTTTGCTTCCTTTTTTATAGTACAAAACAGTATGCTAACAGGTACTATATAATATTTATAACTTCAAAGTTTGGTTATTACATGCTATATAAAGCTAGCCACACACATCATAGATTGCTTCTATCTTCTTCTTCAGAGTTTTGTTGCTTCGAAAATCAGGTATGTAATTTTCTTCTTATTTAACTCAATATATTATTGTTCTTCAGTTCTTTTTCCCTTCTATCTTCATTCTACTAAAGTTATTTTATAATAGCTCACAGAAACACAAAGAAACAAGCACAATAGAACAAACTGCTGTTGTGTTTCTTCATTTTTTTTCCAGTTGTGTATGGAGATTTAAGGTTATGTTTCTCTTATTTGTTTTAGCTCAAAAACACTTCTATTTTTATTTTAAGCAAAAACATCATTGTAACTACTAAGTTTGATTGTAACATACTATGAAATCATCCACGCACAACTCAAAAAATATTGTTTTTCTCTTCTTCCTTCACAGTTCTGTTTCAAGTAACAAGTTTATAATTTTGTTCTTATTTAATTCAGCTTACCTGTTTAGTTATTTTTTTTTTACTAAAGTTATAGCTTACAGAAACATAAACAAAGAATAGAAAATCAGAAAATGCTGCTGTGTTTCTTCATATCCTATTCTATGTCAAGATTCTATATCATATTTCTCTTATTTGTTTTAGCTAAAAAACAAACACTTCTGTTTGTTCCAAAAAATTGCACTGTAAAACATATTTTTTGTTCACTTACCAACCACATCTTTTCTAACTTCTCTTTGCTTCTACAGAGCAGCATCATGGATCAAAAATTCAGTCTTATCACTGACATTAGCCCCGGCCAAAGAAACTGGACGTCCAAAGTTGTAGTTGCTGAAAAAACACCTCCAAAATTATCGCAAAACGGCCAGACCAGATACCAGCACATGATCCTCATGGATGAAAAAGTAAGTTTTTTTGCACATTGTAATTTGGTAATAAATTTATTATTTTTTATGCTGGCAACATCACTCTGTATACATAGTTAGGAGAGAACTTAAACCAAATCTGCAGTCTTTAAATTATTAGAGTTAATATAGCTATCTACTGATCTCTATATCTATATATATAGTAGAGAAATCTCACTTACAAAGCATTTACTGTAGGGAAATACGGCATGTGCTACCCTACGGAACAATAGTATTGCGACCTTCAAAGACGATCTCATGATTGGAAAAACCTACTTAATTTCAAATGCAACTGTGAAACATACAAAAGTAGGATACAAAAATGCATATGGAGACATTCAATGGACGATTTCAGGCACTACTCGAGTGGAAGAAGCAGATGTAGATCATAGCGCACTACTATTCTCCACTTTTCAGTTCACTCCATTCCAGGAATTTGAAGCTCTGATGGATACAAACAAAGATTTAAGTACAGCTTACTTTCTCTCTCATTGTTTAATGCCACCAGATTTCTTTTATTATGTACATTTACAAGTTAGTCTTCCCCTCACAAAAACATAAGTATTTGCTTAACATATTTATATTTATTGTTGTTATTGTTACAGGTGTGTTTGCAGTCGCCATAGACTTGCGCAGAAACGTTTAATCCATACAAAGGATGGTTCAGAAACATATGTGCAAGATGTCGTGCTCATTGACAGAAAGTTAGTAACATCTTTATTCATTTTGTACACAGCACATTTCACACAAAACAATATTATATAGTGACTGCTTCTCTAAATTTTCAGCTTCCAAACAATTCTATTGACAATGTGGGATGCCTTTGTTGAAAAGGAATGCTCTACAATTGCACAGAACATATCTAAGAAGCCAGTTATCATAGGACTCCACTTAAAAGTATCTTCATTCAACGGTAATTCAACTATTGCTTTCTCACTACAAATAAATTTGTACTTCAGTTCACTTTTAATTATATCATAATCTTTCATATCATACCTAAAAATGAACACGTCTGCCAGTATCTTACCATCTTCCTGCTGTACATAATACTTACTGACATAAGGATTTTTTTTTTCTTTAGGGCTGACACTATCCACAAGACCGCATAGTTGTTTCTTCATTGATCATAAATTTAAGGAAGTGGAAGGCATGAAATCATGGTAACTGAATCAATTTCTTTCATTTGTATTAATTATATAGAATCTTTCTCATAAAATATATCTGAAGCATTACACTTTACTTCATTTGAAAGAGCTCCAGTACTTACTCTTTTCTGTGATCTCATACTTATAATTTTTGTCGTACAGGGCTGTTGCCAATAGTAGGAGATTGGATGAAATCACAGCAATGAAAGCCTATAATTTATTAAGTCCTTCAAAGTTGTCACCTCCAGCTGCAAACAAATTTACTCAGATTCTGGAAATCCAATCTTCAGTTCTTACAGTAATGTTCTATTTCTTATGTTACAAATTCATTTCATTATTTTTTTTACATCAATATGATCACATAACTCCACTGAACTCTTCTTCATGTACTTTCAAAGAACAAATATTTCTGGATAAAAGCAAAGGCACACGTTCAGTCTAAGAACGCAACCTTCTGGTACTTGTCCTGCAACAATCGCAATGAGTTTCCAATGCAAACAAAGCAGGAGAAATCTACTCTTGTAGATTTTGCAAATCTAACAACTCAATTGCATCTCCAAGGTACACATTTCATCCTTCAACACACTACACAATAATTTCACCTCCTTCGTTTCCTTTGTTCAATTCATAGTTGAAAATAATGTTTGTATCACATCACTTTCCTCTATAAATTTCCAGTTTTGCTAACATCTGCATGTGCTACAGAGCCAGAGCTGATGTAATCTTGGAGGACTCAACAGGAAATCTAAAGGATTCAGTTATGGGTGAATGTGCTGAAATAGTCTTGGGCTGTCCTGCAAATGTACTTATGAAAAAGAATATCAGTGTACTGATTCTATTCAACTTTGTCAATTTCCTTTTTCCTAAAATATATATTCATTACCATTTCCTTGCTGATCAATTCTATCATGTTTGTAGGACACTACCCTGCCTAACGATGAGGACATTCGCATAGATATCGACAATGAACATATCTTTTACATCAAAGCACTTCCAATGGCAGCTGGCTCACCATCAACAAAATGCACTGCTTATTCAGACTTCAAATACGAAATCATATTCATGCTTGATTCATCTGAAACATTTGCTGCTCCAGAGATGGCGTCTGATAATAAGGGAAAAGATAAAATCCCTCTTGAAGGCGTGGCACCTTCCAACAAAATTTTGTTGCCTCAGTCTCCACCCGCTAAGCGATCTCTATTCGAGAATCATGATGAGCAGTCCAACACCGCGAACAAGAAAGCAGAAAAAATAGAAGGAAACAAAGATGCAGCTGCAGCTGCCCTGAAAAAACTCCTTTGATGCAGTTTCAGTCATGATGAATAAAGTTTTTTTTGCCTATAACTAAGTACAAGACACTAGACCATTTAGCTTCCAATGGAACACTAGCTATGTTACACTTTGAGGATTTAAAATTCAGAAGTTGTAATATTTTTTGCACTCCAGAACTTATTCCTGTGTCACTTGATGAATGTTTTAACTGCTCAAGTTGCTGAAACAATGACAGGAAAATGCTCATTGTGTAACAAGTATATTTTGTATGTTCTATTAAAGTGTCTTTACTCTGTCAATTTCTTTCTTTCTACTAACAATTATCTATTTACCTTGTCCTCTAATTGCAAGCATTTCAGTTTTACGTACTTATAATATGGAACATACTTCTTTTTCATTTTGTAGCCGAAATTTCTTCTATTGCTTACATCTTATTCATCACTTTACTTCCATCTATTCATTGTAGTATATATATGCAGCCACAACGCTAACATGTACGAAAAGAAAAATGCGTGCACGTGCATCGCACGTGCCTTCACTAGTGTATCAAAGAAGTCAACTCATTCCTTTTGTTTATAGCCTTTAGCTACAAGTCTTGCTTTAAATTTATCAATTGAACCATCAGGTTTCAATTTTTTCTTAAAAATCCATCTACACCCAATGGTTTTACATCCTCTAGGCAAGTCTACTAATTCCCAAGTGTTATTAGACATAATGGAATCATATTCACTATTTATAGCCTCTTTCCAAAATATAGAATCTGGTGAAGATATAGCTTCATCAAATGTAATAGGATCATCCTCTACTAAATATGTTAGAAAGTGAGGACCAAAAGAAGTAGCAGTCCTAGGTCTTTTGCTTCTCCTAACTTCAGCTTCTTCTAATTCAATAGGCTCTTCTCTAACACTAGGAGGAACACTAAGAGAAATACTTGGTCTTACAGATTTTTCTTTAAAAGGGAATCTATTTTCAAAAAATTCTGCATCTCTAGTTTCAAAAATTGTGTTCTTTTCAATCAAAATATTTTTAGAGTCAATTACTAAAAATCTGTAGGCATTACTATGAAAAGCATAACCTATGAATACACAATCAACAGTTTTTGGACCAAGTTTAGTTCTCTTAGGTGTTGGAATAGATGCCTTAGCTAAACACCCCCACACTTTAAGATATTTATATGAAGGTATTCTACCTTTCCACAATTCATAAGGGGATTTATCATTTTTCTTACTGGGAATTCTGTTAAGAATATAACATGCAGTAAGAAGTGCTTCTCCCCACAAGTTAAAAGGTAATCCAGAAGAGTTTAGCATTGAACTGACCATATCCTTTAGAGTTCTATTTTTCCTTTCAGCTACACCATTAGATTGGGGAGAATATGGTGGAGTAGTCTCATGAATAATACCATTATCAGCACAAAATTTATCAAGCTCACCTGAATATTCTCCTCCCCTATCAGATCTTAAAATTTTAATGGTTTTATCTAACTGATTTTCTACTTCAGTTTTATATGAAACAAATTTTGAATAACTTTCATCCTTACTCTTGAGAAGATAAATGTAACAATAACGGGAGTAATCGTCAATGAAAGTTAAAAAATATTTATTTCCACCACGGGTAACATATCCTTTTAAATCACATAAATCAGAATGTATTAAACTTAAAACTGAAGTAGTTCTATCAACATGTGAGAATGGTTTTCTAGCATACTTAGATTCAATACACGTTTCACATTTTGAGTTTGGGAACTTATCAGTTTTAGGAATGTTTCCCAATCTCATTAATTTTTTAATAGAATTCATGTTCAAGTGTCCAAGTCTAGCATGCCATAAATCATAAGAATCCAAGTAAAAACGAGAAGAAGTAGAAGCTTTATTATTGATCACAGAAACATTTAATTTAAATAGACCCTCATCTGCATACCCTTTCCCAACAAAAGTACCACCCTTAGATATTACAACTTGACCACTCTCAAATACAATTTTAAATCCCTTTTTGACCAAAATAGATCCAGACACTAGATTTTTCCTTATATCAGGTACATAAAGGACATCCTTCGAACTAAGGATATTTCCAGAAGTAAATCTAAGTGTCACAGTTCCTTTCCCCTCGATTTTGGAGGAAGAAGCATTTCCCATGAACAGACATTCTCCATCACTATTAGGAGTGAATGAAGAAAATGCACCTCTCGTGCAGCAAATGTGTTTGGTAGCTCCAGAATCTACCCACCAGTCTGTCATGTTGCTCACTAGATTAACTTCTGTCACCATAGCAGAAAAATTCCCATCTTCCACTATATGTGCCTGATGCTTCACAGTTTTTCCTTTCCTATTTCGACAATCCTTTGCAAAGTGACCTGGTTTACCACAAACAAAACAATCACCAACAGTTTTATTTTTAAATTGAGGCTTAGACCGATTGTTCTTTCCTATGAATGGTTTCCCCTTGAATCTGCCTTTAAAATTCTGACTTTTAGTATAATTTCCAACAGCTTTTTTACTATCAGAACCTCCTTCAATAAAATTGGCCTTTGTACCCAAGTCTGGT
The DNA here is from genome assembly GCA_035079005.1 of Fraxinus americana. Classification (NCBI taxonomy): domain Eukaryota; kingdom Viridiplantae; phylum Streptophyta; class Magnoliopsida; order Lamiales; family Oleaceae; genus Fraxinus; species Fraxinus americana. The sequence continues at coordinate 30,775,612 of CM068710.1, read as the reverse complement.
CTCTCCCTACGTTCTGCCATTCTATTGTCCTCCTCAATCCTAATTCTGATAATCAAATCCTCTAATGACATTTCTTTTCTTTTATACTTCAAACTGTTTTTATACTATTTCCAAGTAGGTGGTAGTTTTTCAATTATAGCAGACACTTGAAAACCTTCACATATTTTATATCCCTCAGCAATAATTTCGTGAATTATAATCTGTAATTCTTCAACTTGACTTACCACCGTTCTAATATCATCCATTTTAAAATCTAGAAATTTTCCCACAACAAATTTCTTAGTTCCAGCATCTTCAGTAGCATATTTCTTTTCTAATGATTTCCATAATTCTTTAGCAAATTTACACGACCAGTAAACATCATATAAATCCAACGTCAAGCAATTCAGAATATAATTTCTGCACATATAATCATTACGTTCCCAATTAGCTAAATCTGATGTTTCCTTATAAGTAGACTCATCAGCAATTGCAGAAACATGTTTATCAGATTCAATAGCATCTACAACTTTAAGAGTTGTCAAATAAAATCGCAATTTCATTTGCCATCTCTTTAAATTTTTTCCATCAAATAATTCAGGCTTTTCAAAATACTTAGGAACAGATATATCTACTGCAGCCATTAAAAACGAATTTCGCTTTAAATTGTTGGATAAAATAATGGTAAAGTGCAGAAAAAACTTATCAATAGATCGAGTCTCGTGACAGCACGATGTCCTAAAGCGAAATTGCCCGTCGATAACTGCTGCGACCTCCGTGGACAATCACCTCCAGGATACAACGATCAAATAAACCAATTATGCAGCAATCATAAAAGGTTTTCAGAACTCTCAAGTGTACTCCAGAAAATAAAAGACAATTTGAGTATAATATTTTACTGTGTATATGAAGAGACAATTTCGTTTTTGTTGTATTTTTCTAATATCCAAAAGTGTGTTTATATAGGCATGAAGAGATGTAACTTCTTCCACCATGATCTAGCATTAAGTTGCAGATGTAATGGCCTATGGTAATGGATATTAAAACTGGGCAGTTAAAACTGTCATATTTTACTGGCTAGTTGACCCATTAAATAATTCCGAAAATAATTAAAAAATAATAAGTATTTTATTAGAATCAATAAGGCCCAAGGCCCCAAGGCCCAATCAAAGACTTTTTAATATAATGCGTGAGGCGTGGCTCGAACCCCTGACCTCCCACACAAATTCCACACTTTTCACCAGTTGGGCACTTTATCTTAATTAATTATTTCTTTCACATATTATATTTATAGTATAAATATATAACAGGTACAACTGCCTTCAAACAGAAAATGTGCAACTTTTTTATTGCTCTATAGATAACATTAGATCATATTAGTATATTTTATTAATTATATATAAAATAATTACTTACATATTGAGCTACTATTTTCATTTATTATACATTTGTTGTAATAATTAATATATTTATTAATGTATATTTAATTTGGCTAGAAGTTTCAAATAATAAAAAACAAATTAATGTTATTCATCATTAGTTGTAATAAATACAAGTTTATATGAATAAATTGAATTGCATCGAATCCAACGAGATCAAACGTAATTTAACCAGTTAATTTTTATGACGGTCTCTAAAATTTAGGAAAAAATTCAAATTGGTCAATAAAGTGTCTGCTTGACCCTCATGTTTTAGTATAGAATGTATTTTTGAATAGTTTATTGATGAAGAATGTGTGGTTAAAAATAAAGAAAAAAATTTCGGGTTACGTATAATATTATTTTATTGAAAAATATATGGTTAAAAAGAAGAGAAAAATGTATTTCGAGAAAAAAAAAATGAGGATCAAACAGGTTGAAAGTAATTTTCTGACCCATTTAGTCTCTATTAGCCTAATAAATGACATATCATGTTTTATATTGAAGATCTATAATTTCACGATTTGAAACAATCATAGTGGGTCGAAATCAAGATTTAACAACCGTAGTTTGATCTATAGCGGATGATGCTAAGAGATTTGCTACAGTAACACGATCAATGACAAGTTCAAAGACGAGTGAGGATGACACGTGTCAATACATGATTTGATAGTTTAAAAAAACACAAAGCACCCAATCAGGTGCTGCTACTTCACCGTGTCAACTGCCTCTGTTCAAGGAGCATTATTCATGATGCTAATGAGTGACCATAACATTATTAAACTTCGTCGTAAATAGGTCACACAGATATTTTAATGACTGTACATGAAAGAGTAATCTTATTTAGCTCCACATTGGCACGGTCTATATTGGGGTTGCAATTCCAATGAGGCTACGCAACATTACTGTATTGAGCCCTTGTTTGAGTCCAATTTTTATAGGAAAATTGTATTTTTGAATAATGGGTTTTGAAGAATGTGGGATTGAAACTAAATAATTTTTTCCTTCGATTTACAGCCCACTAACGACGGTACACATGTAGCATGTTTGAAATAATTTTTTGTTAGAATGAGTCTCAAACAAGAGCTGAAATTAATGCAGCGTAACCTGACATTAATAACGTTAGAATAGAGTTAGAGTAAAAGTGCGCGTAGGTCGTTAAGGATAATTCTAGTGGTACATCAATGCCTACATCAAGGTGTACATAAAGCACACTTGACGCCTCAACATTGGATGAAGTGCCGACCCCACCGGCACTTTATCCAATGAAGAGACGCCAAGTGTGCATTATGTATGCCTTGATGTAGGCTCTGATGTACCCCTAGCAGAACCCGGTCGTTAATAGCCAATAGATCTCTTCATAATCTAGAGAGAGATAGGGACAGAATGTGGTGCCAGCTTTGATTCTCTGTGGTCAAAGCTGGCAGGCATAGGTTGTTTAAAGCCCTGAGCCTCTTCTTCTTCTTCTTCGTCGTCGTCTCTCTCACTCTTCAATTCCCTACAAACCCAACTACAAAATCAAAATAAAGATCATTTGATGTAATGATTGATCAAGTAACAATGGCCGCATCTTCATCTCTTGCCTGTGGAGAAAAGAAGCACTGGTGGCTTACCAATAAAAAGGTACTTCAAACCCCGCAATCATGAAATCGGATTGCTCATATTTAATACTGAATTCATTCACTTTCATTCGTGTTTACACTTGTACTGACCCGTTAATTCATTAATGCAGACGGTGGAGAGATATGTGAGGGAGGCGAAAATGTTGATTGCAACGCAAGAGCAAAGCGAGATTACGGCGGCTTTACGGCTTCTAGAGGCGGCGTTGGCTCTTTCGCCGCGTATGGAGGTGGCGTTAGAGCTCAAGGCCCGGTGTTTGCTTTATCTCAGGCGGTTTAAGGAAGTTGCCGATATGTTACAGGATTACATCCCGAGCCTGAAAATGGTGGCTTCTGATGATGAATCGTCATCCAGGTGGTCAGAGAACTCGTCCACTCAGCTGTCTAGAGAGCGGGTCAAGCTTCTTTCTGACTCACTGGGTCGTGATGAGCCGGTGTTTAAGTGCTTTTCTGTCTCGAATTTGAGAAAGAAAGTCATGGCTGGCCTCTGTAAAAATGGCGATAAAGAAGGGGAATGGAGGTAATTTCACAATTTTCAATCTCTTCGAGTTAAGACAATGGCTTGTAGATTACGCGAAACCACTGCCAGCAATGGATGCAATTTACCTAATCCTATCCTGATTAATATATTTTAAAAAGTCAAAATCTGTTTGCAACTTGAATTAATACTCTTTTTCGTCTCGAATATTCAACGATTTGACTGGGTTGAGCCATGGAACGAGTCGAAACTGATTCCGTTTTGTCAAATTTTTCCTTGCAGGTACTTGGTTTTGGGACAAGCCTGTTGCCATTTAGGCTTAATGGAGGATGCAATGGTGCTCCTCCAGACCGGAAAACGCCTCGCCACCGCCGCATTCCGCCGTGAAAGCATTTGCTGGTCGGAGGACAGCTTTTCGTTTAACAGATTTCCGCTTTCTGGCGATAAAAATCAGCCCCAATCACTTCATAAATCAGGGAGTGAAAGAATTTCTCAACTACTCAGTCACATGAAGCTTCTCATTCGTCGCAATACAGCCGCAATGGCTGCCCTTGATGCTGGGCTCTATTCCGAAGCCATTAGACATTTCTCCAAAATTGTTGATGGCCACCGTGGAGCCCCGCAGGGATTCTTGGCCGATTGCTATATGCATCGAGCCTTAGCTTATCAATCCACGGGTCGAATAGCAGAGGCAATAGCGGACTATAATCGAACCTTAGCATTGGATCCCTCTCGATTGGAGGCACTTACAATCAGAGCGACCTTATTTGAAACAATAAGGTGTTTACCAGATAGTCTTCACGATCTGGAGCACTTGAAACTATTGTACAACTCAATGTTGTGAGATAGGAAATTGCCTGGACCGGCATGGAAGCGTCAAAATGTTCAGTACAGGGAAATTCCAGGGAAGTTGTGTTCTTTAGCCGCGAAAATCCAACAATTGAAGCAAAGGGTCGCGGCTTGTGAAACTGGGAATGTAGATTATTATGCATTAATTGGTTTAAGAAGGGGTTGTTCGAGATCAGAATTGGAACGAGCACATTTGTTGTTGAACCTAAGACACAAGCCTGATAAGTCATCGAGTTTCATTGAACGATGTGAGTTGGCCGATGAGGGAGATATTGATTCAGTTAGGGATCGAGCTAAAATGTCAGCATTGCTGCTGTATAGATTGATTCAGAGGGCTTATACAAGTGTAATGTCAACCATTTTGGATGAACAAGTGTGTGAGAAGGAAAGAAAGAAGGCCGCGACTGCCTTGCAAGTGGCACAGGCTGTCGTGCAATCTCAACACGCTCTCGAGCAATCCTCCTCTGCAGCCGTTCCAAAGGCCACCCATAATCTGCATAATTGTAGTAGTAACAATCGGGTTGAAAACAAGGCCACCATAACAACTCTACCACCATCAGTGTTTCAAGGTGGGTTTTGCAGAGACCTATCAGTTGTCGGGAATCTGCTTTCTCAGACCGGGATTAGTAGTCCAATTTCAGTAAAATACGAGGCCTTGAGCTGTTAACGGTGAAAGTGAAAACTTTGATCATGATAATAATGATAAAATAAATGAGAAATCATAGGTTGGCAGGAAATCAATCTCATTTTGGTAGCATCCCCTGATGTTTTGTACAAAAATTAAAACTTTAGTACAGCCTGCTAAGGAAATTTTTTGTTACGTTTTCTCTACATATTTTCCTGGAGCTGCACCAAACTTTTTACTACTCTGGAACTATACTTTCAGTTTCAAATTAGTTATCTGTATAATCTTGCAAATCTATAAATGTGCGTGTGAAGTAAATGCCGAGAGCCATTTAGCTTCTTTCTCTAATCTTTTCTGCTTAGGTAATAGAATTCAGTGTTCCCATATGTCAGCCTTATCCACCGGAATTTCCACAATATTTGAAATTTAAGGGGGTTCGAGGTGTCCCGACAAGTATATGCATTGATCAGTTGGCATTAGGGTGCTGGACGCTTTGAAGCCTGCACAGCGTTGTGACATTGGGGTGCCTGAAATATTTTAAGATCGGTCGATTCAGGCACGATCTGATCAACATCAATGTTAAACCAATGTCTAGAGGGGTCGTATCGAGGGACAAGGGTATATAACATCCATTGCAACTGAGTTGATGCTCCATCTTCACTTCCACATTAATCAATCAAACTAATGATTAACCACTCCTAAACAACGGAGTCTTACTAAAATAAAAATGGAAAATCAAATAGAACATCCTACCTTGCCTCCTCCCCAAAAATTTATTCAGTTTAGAACTTATTTACTTAAATTTTTAAGCTCAGCCAAGCATAAACTCTAAGAAAGCTCGACATTAGAAAGATGATTAAAAAGAAATGTGCAGAGCATATATTCATGCTTGCTGCACACTGTTTGGATTGGATGAAAAGGAAAAAGATGTATAAAGAATCACGTGCACCCCATAAAGGAATACCTTCCAATGCGAATGAGTGAGTGAGTGACTGATCTGTAAGGAATCATTTTTACTCATAAGTTGAGCCAAAAAAAAAAAGGCTTGTGAGCCCCACAACCACAATTTTAGAAGAATGTGACTAAAACCTAAACCTTGCTCGATTAATATAAAAAAATAAAAAATAAAAGATATTATCAAACCGTATGAGGTCGCATTTTTTTTATGACTCAGTTGTCCAAGTTTGGCCCGACTAATCTTGAGGATGACTGTCTTCCCCCCGGTTTGCCACCTAAATTAATCCGAATGCGATCACAGCTTATACACACTTGGTCGGACATTCAGTGGTTCTCCTCTCTGTGGACCTTTGCCTTCAACATAGATATTGCCTTCCAGCTGCCGCGAGAATTCGAACATTCGATACTCCGTAAAAAACTCTCATACTTTACCACTGTGCAATGTCCGTGGAGGCTAACCGTATGAGGACACATTTACTTGTATGCTTGCTTGTTACAAAGTAAAATGGAACAACATATTATGATGTAAATTATTAGTAATTTATTTAGCAGCCTGATTTCATCGTGCTCTTTTGACACTTAGCTGGATATGTTAAATGACATACAGCTGCTCTAAGCTACAAGTCTATAGGCTAAATATGTTTGCATAGTTGCATGTGAATTCAATTCAAACTTATTATTATATATTTATTTTATTAATTATGTATATCTTTTAGGATCCGACTTTCCCGATGTTATAGTATTAAACACGCATCAGTTGTATTACGGATTCCGGATTGTAACTATATTACTACTTCTATTACGTGCGTTTTTTAAAAAATAAACCAATTCATTGGATGTATTTGGCTGTCATTACGTCTCGACTCTGAATACATTGGATGTCAATTGTGATTGCTTCTATAGCCAAGTTACGTATGATTGCCTTGCTTTTTGACGAGTTTAATCCATCGTAGGAAAATTACGAACTTTTCAATTTTTGAATACTCGATATAACATGTATATTGATGTATAGATGTGAGAAATGACTAGTTGGGTATTTTGTAATGCTACTACAAAAAGACTTTTAGACATCTTGCATATTTTATAAATATGAAAATGAAATCGTTATAAATCTCAAAAAGGTTTTTATTTTTTTCGGAAATGCATAGATGTGCTATTTACTATAAGGTCAAATATCGGATCAAAAGTGCTATAATGTCCAAATATCGAGGGGATTTGATTTGAACTAGTTTTCAACCACATAATAATAGTAGCGATAAGGAGTAGTAGTGAAAACAGTTGCAAAATTTCACTATTTGTACTATAGAACTCGTTGGAAATAAGCACATACTATATGTATATGAATAATGCTGCAGGTACAGGAAGTTTTCACAGAAGACCTACAGGATTTTAAAAAAATGGTGACCTGGCATTATTCTTGAAAAAGTCGTCACCCTAAACAAAAAGTCATACAAAACCCATTTTTTCCCCAATATTTACGCAACAACCGTGAAGTGTGAACAGCCCTAAGCTCCCACCCCAAGCACTCACCGTCACCATCGGCCGACCGCACTCACCGACACAACTGGCCGGCCGACGCCAACGACCCATTATTTTGCTGAATTGGAAAACCTTGGAAAAATATTCGGCGTCGCTCGCGAAACCTCCATCCCCGACTTGGAAGTGCTCACATCCCTGCACGGTCATAGTGCCCTCCATCCCCGGCAAAATGTCCAGATTGTTCATAATGCTCGCAACAACACCTAACTCGTATGTTGAAACTATAATGCCACAAATGACTCTCAAAGGACAAACTGTAGCACTAGCACTTGCCACTTATGCTGCAATGAAAAATGGTGCCACCAAAATATTGCTGTTGGTTTTAAGCTGAAATTGTTTGCTCTCACCCTTTAGGTGTTGTTCTTATCCACCGAGGTTTGAGCACTCTGCCTGTTGGATTAATAGAAATGTTGACATGAAATGGAATTTTTTTTCTGCATTAAAGAATACATCTTGTTGGAACTAACATAACAAAAGCTTCACGTCACAATAACACTTGCACTGCAGCACTGGTCCGAAAAATACTAAGTCGATGTAGCTGATAAAACTAAATGATACCAATACGATCCTCTTGTCAGCTGGTTGAATTCTTATATCAGAAAACTGTCTGAAACATTACTATGTCATCTTCTTTCACTGTCCTCGTTTTAATTTCTCTGAATACATAACAGAAGTTGGCATCCAACTGGAATAGAAAGATGTTCAAGAATAGAAGGTGTTGCATTAATTAAAAGATCACTTAGGCCTCCTATAGTTGCTAAGATCATCAAAAGAAGGCCATGTATGTAGCAAATCTGCAGCATATCAGTTAAAGACATCAATATGAACAAAATAAAATCAGTATCAGTGCAGCCTTTTCATGAAGTAGCATATATATTTCGGTATAAACTCTACTGTATAAATTTAAGAAATTGCTGTCACGGCTAACTGAAACTGCATCAATCAGTTGAAGACCAACATCAACCTTTACTGAGAGTACTTAGTTTCTTTTATTCTTAGTGTTGAAGGTTTCTTTCTTTATTTATGCTGGTGCTAAACTCTTCAATGTTGTAATCCAACCCGAATTGTAGTAGAAGAAACCTCTTGAACAGTTGCAAATATTTTTGAACGCCGAGGTTTTGGTGGGCTTTCGTGATTACACTGTGGCCGGACATGGACGCCGGTCGGGTAGTCGGAATTTGGTCGGTGATGGAGAAAGGTGAGTGGCGGGCATCTCTATGAAAATGATGAATGGAGTTAGAGAGAGAATAATGCTTTTATTTGTCTTTCCCGGTTTCTGTTCTTTCATTTATTGTTTTTTTTTTTTTTCCTTAGCCACGTCATTTATTTTGAAAACCTGTAAAGCTTTGGTGACTTCTTTTCTGTACTTATAGCACGACCCATATGTATATATCTTGCTTTAGATGAGGCTGATTGGAAAATTCCCACTGTGTTAAGTCAAGAAATGTGTTGCCACCATTGACATGCCCGACCTGGTGAGTATTCGTGAAAATGGAGGTCACAAGACTCATACGTGTGCTAGAGGCATCTAAATACAATGATGTTCACATGTTGGATTTTTCTTTTAACGTTAAATTGGTTTATAATGCAACATTGGTTTTTTTACTTTTTAGTATTGATATTTTGATTATTTGTGCATAGAAACATTGATTTCTAACTTTCAACATTCAACAACAACTTAAAATGGTGTATCAGTTATAAAGCATAAACATTGATTTTGGACGTGTCACCATAACAATGGACTTGTGTCATTCGGCACACACCCAAGGCTGGTGGATATTACAATTCTATTGGATAAAATAATATAAACGATAGTCCTGAACAATCCCGAACTCCATTCTGAACTACTTGAACCTCTTGGGAATGGGTAAGCTATTATCTTTAGAGTGAACATGATCGTCTGGTATAACTGAAAACGACATGAGCGATACACTATTGGGCTTCGATCACTTCTTGGATTACTTGCTCTTGGGTCAGCATGATAGAGCCTGTGGTATGCTCGAGTAGATGGGTCAGTGGGGACCCCTGACGCACAAGCCAATGTATAGCACCTGCCCCGGGGGATGTGGGGTAGGCGTCCTCTTGCACATTAGAGGCGGTATGGGAAAAACATGTTGATAAACTGACGGGCCTGAGGCGGTATGGGCTAGCTGAGAATAGAGCAGGATATACCAGTGGGGAGGTAGGATTAGATAATGTGGAGGCGGAGCTGGAGGTGTGGCATATTGACCTAAAGCTTAGGTCAAGGTTGAAACCTATTGCTTGAGCTCATTAAACGCCTCTAGTGTAATTAGTGTTTGAGGTGCCATACATGTTGGGGTGCTGATCGGTTTGCTGACCTTGTGGAAGAGTTGTGAGATCCTCCTGATGATTAGGAGCGATATGGGGGTTTTCTAGTGGTGGATGGTTACGGGGAGCAAGATCATGAGCACTAGTGGAGTTTAAGCATGACATTTTGATCATGTGTTCACCGCGACTTTTAGTAGCAGTTTCCACTAATGACGCCAATGATGTTATAAAAATCATACTCGGGGATGCTTGAACTCAGATGGGAAAATATGAGGAAGGATCACGAATGAGACCTTCAAACGATGATGTTATAAAAATCATACCCGGGGATGCTTGAACTCAGATGGGAAAATATGAGGAAGGATCATGAATGACACCTTCAAACAACCTGCAAAATGGATAGGAAAGTTGTTACCCTTTTGATACTTGAGTCAGAAAGCTATTTAGAGAATATGAGCTTAAGACTATAAATTGAACAAAGAAAAACGTACCTGAATAATGAACAAGTGCTAGGTATATATAGAAATTGGTACGTGTAATCCCGTAAGAATTTAAAAATATGTAGAACAATATAATGACTGGATAGGATTGAACTCCTTGTGATCTTAGAACTTTGACCATGAGGACACATGTTGCACAATGGAGTAGGACTCATGATACGATAAGGGCGTTGATCCAGAGGTTGCATAGAAATCGGGGACCCCGACGACAATGTGGCTAGCTAGGCAGATGGCAAAGTTCGGGAAGTTTAGCTTGGGGCGAGCAAGCCTAATTCAGGGATATACGTCAGTGGTAGCACGTGAATATGATTGCTCGAGTAGGTGTGGGCAAATGGGGCACTACGTGATAAAGTGCACAACATACATTATTTTTTGTTAGGGAAGATAGATAAGGAAGGCGTGACATGAGCATATTCAGTTTGGGGGAGTGAAGAGAGCTGGTGTTTGACTTTGATACACACGATTACGCATTATTCGTTGAGGTTGGGTCTTCTGTTTCTTCACTCTCGCTTCCTCCCAAGTCAAGCATGGGAGTTAAATCATATTATCTAAGACTAATGACTGATTTTTTTATTTTTATTTTTTAATCCTTTTCTCCAACACTTTTTGGTGATCATCTTAGAAGATTGTCTTAATACAAGGATTACATAAAAAAGAAAAAGATGATTAAATGGTAAAGGCACGGAGATCTCTTGACTAATTATCGAGCCGATATAGGGCCATACATATTGGGCCTGACTTGTTTTTGTCCAGCCCACAGGGCTTATTCCCCAAAAGTTGCAGCAGTTTCAAAAGCTGTTTGTGGTGAGTTAATATTTAATTTGAGATCACAAAAGCTTAAGACTTAATCGTAAAATTTCTCTTTCCAATAAAATTTAAAAGAGATTTGTGATTCCCTTTCCAATAAAATGTAAAAGAGAATATTATATTCTTTATTTTCAATCATGGTATTTTTTTTATGAATTAATATATTTGTAGAATTATGGATGACAATGTGGTTAACAATGTATTGAGTCATAAAAAAAAACTGTTTGTTGCAAGAACAAGTTGTTTTTCAAGTTGTCCAGTGACAATTTGCCACGTGACACGTGTCAACAAAAATGTCATTCATGATTGTACACCAAACATGACTGTTTGTTATTTCTCACGTGTTTTTTTAATGATGTTATCTAGTATCAGTGGTGTTAGAGCACCGACCTGTGTGAAAATATGTAATATGTTTAATTAAAAGTGAATTTATGTGATTAATTTAATGAAACCTGTAATTTAACGTCACTAGTATTGCTACATGAAATATAATTGATTTGTTGGGAATGTGCATTTTTTGGTGATTTATTTATTATTTCAAGTACAATTGAATAATGGATAGTTCATATTTGTGATAATGAATTAATTTTTCCTATAAAGTTTCTAATATTTTTTCCTAAACATTTCCTTAAATTGTTTGTTTTAAATGGATTAAACAACTTGTACACGCAAAGTGTACACATTGATTGACAACTCCCATGTGTCAAAAATTTGGCAGTTGATTGAAAAATATGTTGTCAAGATCAATGTGTCTTGATCTACCAACTCATATGAGTGTAAATCATTATGTTAACATTTATGTATATGGTTATAATCTTTTTTAGAGTTTGTTTGGAAAGGATTAAAATCGGATTAAAATTGAAAAATTGACCGTTATTTTTGACTTTTATTAGACGGGTGGGACCCAATAACGGCAATATTTTCAATTTTAATTGGATTAAAATCATTCTCAAACAAGCCCTTAGTATAATAACAAAAAATAACCGGTAATTTTTGCATTGAAGCACTAAATTGATGATTGGGGAACAATAACTAAGCGCTAAATGATAGATACACAATACAATGGCATTTCTATATATGCAAGAATAAAGTTACAAAGCCTAATATACGAATCTGAGATGCATACGTAATTATTGTTAGGCTCGAACTCTCAATCCTTTCTAAGCTCGTTAATTACTCTATATCTAATTGATGTGGAACTTTGTTGGTACTTTCTTAGCACTTATAAGTCCATCGGATCTTCACTTACTTTTTAATAAAGTACTTTTACATAATCATAGTCAATATTACTACAACATCATGGCAACAAACATATGTGACCCAAAAAAAAAAAGAAGAAGAAGAAGAACAATTGCAATTTACATAATATCTAAAATTAAACTTAAAATCCAGGGTCCTACTTCTTACTAGTCCATAATTGAAGACAAATCGCTTAAACCCATTCATCTTCGGCGCAAGAGCATTCAATCGATGAGCTATCACACTCTTTCAAGGGTGATTGCTTGTAAGCAAACCTCTTACTTGTCTTTACATCCTACCTTATTTATCAATAATCAATCATTCAAGGACCTTAAATCAATCATTTATCTCTATTGCCTCGTTAACCGATCTTTGACCTGCATCATTTTGAAAGAGTGTAGTATATGGAGTTTGTCCATTTGTATCCACTTGTGTTTAAATAGTTCTTACATGTTATTAGTCCACAACATCAACATTGATCGACTATTAGTAACCCACGTTTTCATCCTTAGTGTGTATTTAATGTAGTAGCATGCAGATGGTTTTGAGCCATTAATTTCCTACCTACTAAAACTTGCATGGACAAGTCATTTAATTTGCGTACGTTATCTCGAGAGAATTCTTGAAGTATGCTGTCAAGGACAATAATGTCACTCGATCCCACTTTTTCCAACCTTTCACGAAAGTGCTTTCCAAAAAATCCTCCCAAATACGCACCTATTAAAGGAAAATCAACCACATGGCACTTTTAAAGTAAGAAAATTAATCCTCTCCACTAATTTTGAATTTTTTAATAAAGTAATTAGTAATTACATACACACCACATATTTAGTTAACTACATCACGTTTTACTTGTAATAGAAATCCTTAATTTTTGCTCATTTTGACACTTGTACTCTCAATATTTTTCCGTCACATTCTTATCCTTAAGATTCAATTAACTAGCACATCGTGTCTCCAGCAACGGTTTCTATCCAAATATCATATTATCGAACTTTTAAATTTGTTATTTATCTTGCTTATTTAGAAATATAAGGGACAATTAAGTATTTATTATTTCCCACAAAAATTTTTTTGTCATTATCAAGGACAACGTGTGCTAATTAATAGAAGTTGACGATAAAAATGAGTTGATGACATAAATGAAAAAATAAGCAAAAGCTAAGAGACTTTTGCAGCTAAAACATGATATAATCTATAATATATTAACGGTGGATATATTGCTCGTTACACCACATTATAGATACATTTCGATAAAACATATTATTGATAAATACACAACAAGTATTTTACAAATATAACCCTGGTTAAGTTAAGAAAGAAAGATATAACACACCACATTCGTGCCCTTTCTCATTTCTTCTCTTCAACCATTCTTATTTTTCATCTGCAACTTTAAGCGCGCTATCACCTGTGTATGTAAATCTAATGTAGCTATATATAAGCACAATCATTTTTATCAATTAACACCACAATCAAGACCATATCTTATTTTTCTTTTAAAAAAAGGGACTTGCGGGGTAGGGGTCTTTCTTATCTTGTATATTCATATTCATTTATGAATTTTAATGTTATTAATTCTAATTATAAGTTAATTAGAATTTCATATTAAAGAATGAGTTTCATTGTTCACGTCCATGTATGCTAATTAACATCAATTTTTACTTAATTGAAATTTTAATGAATGATTTAACATTTGTTGTCACGTATATATTATTTGATATTAATTTTAAATTATTTAATATTCACGCGTATTCAAATATTGCTCTTACAACATTTATAAAGTATTTTATAAATATAGTATAATTTAGAAAATAGATATAAAATGTTACTCAATTGGAGAGATTAAGATAGTTGAGAATTAACATTACAAAACATATTTCACTATTCTCAAAAGCCGACTAAATCCCTTTGAATTTGTCATAATCTTTTTTCTAGATTTCTTTATTGATAGACTCATTGAATCATGATCAGATACTCAGTACACAATGATCTCGATGTCTCGTCATTTGAGAGTATACATCAACCTCCTATATATGCGTTATCACCCTTATAGTGCACTCAATACACAATGATCTCAATGTCTCGTCGTCTGAGAGTATACATCAACCTTCTATGTATGCATTATCACATTTGTAGTGCAAAACTATATGAGCAAGTACTCATTAAGTAATGATCATGAATGAATATGTGCATGAGTTCATATAATTTCTTTCATTATTTGAATTCATGCATTTCTCTAACTTTTCTTCTCAGATTCTCCGTTTATTTGTCTATTATCTCTTTGGGCTTGAATCTCAATACTCTAGCATGTTTAGGCACATTCCGTGATTTATCTCCTCTACAATATTTCTGGGCTAGTGCTCTGCCCAGTGTTTTCGTGGGTCCATTCTAGCTGCTATAACAACTAAAGATTCTATAGGATGTCAGTTCTCCATAGGCATATAAATTATAAAGTAGGCCTGCTCACCATAGCGCTGTCAGTTCTCGAGGCATCGGAAACAACGTTAATGAATTTATTGAAAGGACGTATTTTTATGGAGCAAGGCTTGGTGTACAGCCTTGGTACACGGCCCCACCCCATGTGTGTGGGCTGAGTAAGTTGCTGTACAAAAAGGTTGTACAACAAGCCTTTTTCATTTTTATGTGTTACTCACCGATTCGTTAATGAGTGGAAAAGCACTCGGCCAGCGTTAGACAACGGTTCATTCTAATTGTGAATGTACTGCACAACTGATTCTGATGACATTAATTCCGTATTAATAAATTTGCAAGGAATTAAGACAACTCCTTGATATTAGTTTTTCTTTTGACTTTTTTAATGAAAACTGTCTGACGTCGAAAATCATTAGACCCTTGCTGTTAATGGATCTTTAATCAAGTCCTTATCTACACATACGTTCGTTGTTACCTTCACACTCGGACAAAAATCACTAGCACTAAGATCTTCGAGTCAAGAAAAAATGAAGGCGATAATTTGTACTCTGACGGCACGTCAATTGCCGGTAAGTAAAAGTGTATGGGGGAATTGGGTGTGAGAGAGGGAAACAAGCAGAAATATGGCCAGACTTTGAGAAGAAATAAAGCGTACATTTATCTTGACCTATATCTGTATACGTAGAAAAATTTCCTGCACAAAAGTCGTCGCTTAGGGCTACACGCCTAATGTACTGCTCCACAAAAATTTTCCTATGAAATGCAAACACGCGGTAAAGATAATGGAATGTTTTCTTCCTAAGTATGTTTCATTGTGCAATTAAGTTTCCTTGCAGAGGTTTGGTCACAATAAATTCTCCTTGATTCCGAGGATTGCGTGCAGATTTTCAGGATCACACAAGGTAGTGTCCTTATCAAGGACTTTCTATCTTAGTTGCTTAGATGTAAATTCAGATGCATGCCTCGTCGAAGAAAATGTTCGTCCATTAACAATGGTGCGTGTGTTAAGGGATAAAAATTCCACGTCAAATAAAGATAAAAATATAAATCAACTTATAAAAGATTGGACTACTCATTTTAAGAAGGTTAACATTTTAAGATAGAACCGCAAGTTTTGAAAGCATGAAGACTAGAGAGGCGGTAATAGTGACAAAGGAGAAGGTAGATGTGTCAGACATTTTCTTATTGTGACCGCAAACATGTATAATTACCACGCATTTCTTGCTGAAATGACACGTGGCCTTTGCTGCAACGTATGTGCCTATGTGTAGCCTTTGCCAGATCCGAGGTGCGTAACAAAAATAATCGGTAAATATCACACGAGTTCACATCCTCGTCACAGCTTATTTATGGAAATTTCAAAGCGAATGTGTGTGTGTGTGTGAAGGAGAGTCTTGGAGATATGATACGGGCATAGGGAAAATTCCTTGATTTTCATATGGTTTATATTTTTCACCGATCTTATTGATTTTGATCGAATAGGTCGGTCCAATCACATTTCAGGTATGGACAACCAAGGACAGTATTGATGGCTCTAATTACCTAACATATATTTTTCTATTTGATACTATTTGAGCAAACAAGTCCCACATCGGTTGTGGGAAGAAAATAAATTTATCATATAACTCAAGTGGGCTACTCCACCCATTACCAATTAGTTTTGGAATGGAACCTCACTTGGGCCTGATGGAATGGACTTGGGCTTTGGGTAATTGCTCCTAATAATCCCTAACAGATACTTTAGTAGTCACCACGAGAATGCTATTAAACAAATCACAAATTAATCACGAAATAGAAGAAAGCTTCTAAATATGAAAACTAACTATAAGTAATTACTAAGTTTCTAAAAATTGGTGACTTTTTACTTTTTTTTTTTTTCATCGTATGAGAGTTAGAATTAATTTCCGTTTATCTCCTTCTATCAATACGGAGAGGAGGAAGTTTCTGTAGTCAGCTACCAAATTTATGTTGTACCTGGTGAGGTTCTATTTTACATTCAACGATAATGTGATTTTTGTTTAAAAAATCGATATGCTCTAGCCTAATATAATTTTATAGCTTAGATCCTGAGTATAATCGATTTAGTGACGTGTCAGCCGTTACAAAAAACTTAATTTCTTGTATTGGCACTTGTATATTTTCTTTGTATGTGTATTTGTCTTTATTATGGGAAAACCTTGTGCGCATATAAAGATTACTTTCCATAGGGTAATTAGCAAATAACGTCCCTACCTTTTACTACTATTGTGGAAAACATTGGTACCTTTTATTTTTTGGCATTTTTATCATTATTTTCACATTTCATTGCGCAAAATGTCATTTTTTCATCCATTTTCTCAAATAAAAATTGTGAAATGACGAATATACCCCTGCCTTTAAATAAAACAAAAATATAAAGAAAAAACTAATTACAACTATAGGCCTCAATTTTTTTAAAAAGTGCAAATGAGTTCCAAGTAAATTATTAAAATGGTAATTGGCATATAATGTCTCTACATTCCACTATTATTACGAAAAATGTCTATCTCTCTCAACATTTCACCCTTAATTACACATTTGATTGCACAAACTACCATTTCTATCAATTTTCATTTAATTTCTCAATAAAGAGCTATGAAATGATGAATATACCATCATATTTAAATAAAAAACTAAAAAATCAATTGCAATTGTAGTTCCAATTTTTTTAAACTTGCAAACAAGTGCCAAATAAATTATTAAAAAGTTGGAAATTAATTTTTTTAAAGTGCAAACGAGCCCCCAAATAAATTATTAAAAATTAGAAATTAGTTTTTTATTTTAAAAAAGTACAAACAAGTCCCAAATAAATCATTAAAAAATTAGAAATTAAATTCTTTTTTTAAAAAAAAAAAAAAGTGCAAATGAATCCTTATTAAATTTATTAAAAATTTTAAAAAATTAAAAAGTGCAAAGAAATCCCAAATAAATTATTTAAAAATTAGAAATTTAAAAAAAAATATTTATTTTTATTTTTTTCTTTTTAAATGGAGAGTATATTCATCATTACACAGCTATTTATCGAAAAACTAGATGAAAATAAATAGAAATGATGATTTGACAATCAAATGTATAATTAAAGTTGAAAATACCAAAAAAATAACATAAAAGGTAGGACGTTTTCTGCTATAATAGTGAAATGTGTGGACATTATGTGGTAATTATTTAATTACCTTTTAGTGGCTGTCTAGTACAGATTCTGAAAAGGAAAAATTGATTTTTGGTCCGTTTTGGTCTGACACATGTGAGCGAAAAGGTTGCAGCTTTCTTTGATTTTTGGATCGTTGCATTGTGCAACGGTCAAAAAATGAATTATAATCAGGAAGAAAATTGGGCCCAGACGGCACTTAATAAGTTGTTTAAGGACTCATTTGTGTTTTTTTTTAAATAAAATTAGGACTATTGTTGCAATTAATTTTTTCTTTTTCTTTTTCTTTTTCTTTTTCTTTTTATTTAAATAGAAGTGTATATTCGTTATTTTACAATTTTGAATTGAGAAAATAAATGAAAATAATTTTTTGCGCAATGAAATGTAAAAATAAGAGTGAAAATACAAAAAAATGAAAGGTAAGGATATAGCCCATAAATTTGGTTGTCCATGTCCTACCTAGTGATTGTTGGACGAGGAATAACTAATAAGTGCTGTGTGAAATAGAGATGGCTTGCTAATGTTCGTAAAAGGGAATTTATTGTGGTATTCCCATAAAATCATTCTCGTGTTAAAGACTAAGAAGACAAATAATTCCTCCTAAAATTCTTTGCTCCCCGTTTACTAATTAAACCTTTTTTATAGAAAAAAAGCACATGGCCCCACATTTTAAGTACATTTTCTAGAAGTTCGCATATATGGGACACAAGGAGTAAATGATTTGTTCCTTTGTACAAGTCGTTTTTCACTTTTCTTTTCCATTCTATAGTCTGCTCAAGACTCTAAACATTAAAATGTAATATTATTAAGAGGAGTAAAGCAATATCTTACACGTTGATCAATAATTTCATATTTAGCCGATGTTTGATTTTACTATAACGTGCCTTCACAAAATGGTGGCTCGTATACTAGATTGTTCTTTTCTACTCTAGACTGATCAAATTGCTCCGTTACACTTGTTGGGCTCTAATATTATTTTAAAATTTTCATTTGGACAGATCAAATTTGTTAAGATGAGTAGCCAAAAAAATTACACGTTGATTAACATTCATGTATAATCAATGATAAATTTTATTTAAAATTACTTAAAAATAACTTTTACTCGTTAAACTTCGCCAAACACATTTGTACTGTCACATGTTTTGTGGGACATAGCTGTGGACACTTTTAATGAAAATGACTAGTTTATGTGTCCTATTTGCAACTGCAAATGGAATAGAGTAATGATGTCCAGCCTATTGAGGTTGCAATTCCAATTTATGTGTAGCTGATATGACATTAAATGATCTTTCATTTAGCATATGATCTAATTCCACTTAAATTGTGGTTGCAATCCCCAGTCGAGTTACATAACATTATTCAATGGAAAGAGTAAAGCAAACGTTAAGGTTATGTTTGAGAATAATAATATTATAGGTGGCGTTAATGTGAAATTAAATAAGTCATTTATCGTCTATACTTTTATAAAAGCAGTAAACTCCAAGAGCATTAACTCCAAAGGGCAAACGTAGCAGCAGAGGTAGTTGCCTTTCATAAAAGCAGTTATCAATTTTGTACCACTTGGATTGCGACCGCCCAATTCTGTCCTCTCTCTCGTGGTCTCCAAGTAATCAAAGGAATTGTGGTTAACTGACGGTTAACGTAAGTCACTTTGACTCCAGCTAGATAAACTAATATTGTCCTTCTAAGATTTAGACCGCCAAACTCTACTATAAAAAAGGCTTACACCTACCCTTCCGAGGTGGAGGCGAGTTGGTGGAGTAGGTGAATGCGAAGATCAAATGTCATGAGTTTGAATAATCTGCAAACACTTATTCGGTCGAGCCCATCGCACTGGGCTTGCTTAGTGAGGTTTACTTCTCCTGTGTGGTTTGCGAACTACTACACATGGAGTGAAATTTACCTAGTGCGCATTCACAGTGGTTGTGCATTCGCCCCTTCGGAGTGGTCGGAGCTCCACGGCGGGTAGCGGTTGCGGGTTCTTACGTCAACATAAAAAAAAAAGGCTTGCACTTGTTCATATCATATTAAATGACATTGAATTAAAAGTTTAAAATGTTAGAAAAACAATTATTTATCCAAATTGTATGTTAATAGACAAAAATATAAAGTATTTTGAAAAAAATTGGCCAGAACTTTCCAACCTTTCACGTGGTATACTTGAGGATCTTAAACCCTTAAAAGTGCGCTACAGGTCCTCAACTTAGATATTAAAATGCAAGCAAATTTCAGATGAATTGAATAGAAATGTCAGGTGGTTTAATGATTTTACCCTCTAACTTTGAATAAGTGAAAGTCATTTACGATTCTAAAATCTACGTCAACAATTCATAACCCAAATTTATAAAATTAAGCCACTATTTGGTTTATCCAAAATTAAGGGCTTGTGTGGGAGGGATTAAAATCAGATTAAAATTGAAAATATAGCCGTTATTGTTGACTTTTATTAGACGAGTGGGGTCCAATAACGGCCATATTTTCAATTTTAATTGACTTTTAATCCCTCCCGAACGGGGCCTAAATTTTTTAATAGATTTTGATAAAATTTAATGAAATATTTACTTAAAAAGTTGTGGATTTTATAAAGTATATGATTGAAAATGAATACAAAGAAAAATGAGTTTAGAAAAGACTAAATATAATCACATCACGATTTTTAATAACTAGACTACGTTTTAATCATATGAAATGTTCATAATCTTTAATTATCACATTTATGTCTTAAATTTTTTTATCACATTATTATTCTCAAATTAACATAAACTGCTCGTGATTATGGTTTCTCTGCAATAGTTTCTTTAAGATGGGGTGAAAAAAAAAAAAAAAAACTTATTTGCCAATTATATTTATAATAAGCAAAACATATAATAATACAAAAATACGATTAAATATTTGATCCTTATTTTAAAGTACGCTAACAATATTTTTGGATGAAAATCATGATTAAGGACAAGAATTTTGACCAATGAAATGTTAAAAATACGAATGTGATGAAGAAAAAAGTGAAAAGATATAAGTGTAATAATGAATAAAGGTTAATGATTTTAGCCTATATTTGGTGGGGATTAAAATTAGAGTGCGTTTGATTACCAATATTTTTCATGAAAAATGCCTTTTTTTCCATCCAATTTTCAATTTTTGTGTTGTTTGATTGATAATTTTTTCCATATAATTTTTTTTTCTACTTTTAGTTATGTGGTCATATTTTCCTTGAAAATAAGGAAAATATTTTCTTTAGGGAGAAATGATTTTCATTTTTTAGGTAATTTACTTTCCCCTTCTCTATCTCATCTATCACCTTTCTCTCATCTACACACCAACAACAAATGGACAAGTATAATATTTTTTAGGTTGAAAACTAAATCAATCAAATATATTTAATTAATAATTCTCGTACAAATAAGTTAATTGAATTGTTTAAAATTTATTTTTTTTCTTATGCAAATTTAATGCTCGCAATCAGTGGCCATGCCCACCTCCTTTCAATTTTTTTTTTTTTTTTTGGTTATACCCATTGTTTTTCCAACGTTCAAGCCTAGTAGCCCACTGTTGAAAATTTTTTCCCCCCATACCAATAAATTCGGGCTCCGCCCCTGCTCGCAATCAAATATACTCTTAGATATTTAGCAAATTTTGATAAAAGTTGATGAAATATATGATTGAAAAGCTGTGAACTGATTAAAATTAATTGTTGACTTAGATTAAAATTAAAATTTGAATATAACTAACCTTTAGAAAATTGGGGCTAAATAAATTAGAATCTAAAAATAAGTACACATTTTCTAAAAAAATTATGTCTAACGAAAAGAAGAGGGATAGTCAACGTGGGAGATGGAGGCGCCGTGAGGAGGCGGTCGACGGTGGACAAGCCACGACTGTTACATAATTTTATAGCCTCCGTGGCATAATCGGTCTCCACAAACACTTGACAATCTCTCACTTATATTTCTTTTTCTGTCTCTATAAATAACAACATTTGCTATATGCATGCAGTGTTTAAGTCAAACTGTACTAGCTACGCTTTCTACTTTTCTTGTCTTTATTAGTACACCAACATAGATAGAAAATGGGAAGAGCCCCCTGCTGTGAAAAAGTGGGTTTGAAGAGGGGAAGATGGACAGCAGAAGAAGATCAAATCCTCACCAATTACATTCAAGCTAATGGAGAAGGCTCTTGGAGGTCTTTACCCAAGAATGCAGGTTCAAACCTCTCTCTCTCTCTCTCTCTCTCTCTCTCTCTCTCTTCATATGTGGGTATTAATGCTAATTACGGTTTTAATTGTTTGATTGTACACGTTTGCACTTTTGAAGGGCTACTGAGGTGTGGAAAGAGTTGCAGATTGCGATGGATTAACTATTTGAGATCTGACTTGAAGAGAGGCAATATATCGGCCGAAGAAGAAGAAATCATTGTTAAATTGCATGCCTCATTGGGTAACAGGTTAGCATACCGCGTGCTACATTAGGCCCCCTTTGGTTCAATTAAAAAAATTGATTAAAATTTAAGTTAAAGTTAGTTTTTACCGTACATTTCACCAGACATACAATTTCCAACCACACATTTCATCAACCTATATCAAAATCTAATGAAAATATAATTTTTATCTAAACTAAACGGGAGCTAGCTACAATCGAACATAACAATTAATTGATAATGATACAACTCGAAATTCACATTTCTCGAGGAATATATTATGTGGTGTTACTTTTCTACAAAGTAAACTGTAAACGTTAAAAAAAAAATGTGTAATTTTTTTTTTTTTACGTATTAGCCAGGCCAGTAATCCGATCCTAGATCCGTCCCTAAACGTATAGTTATGTTCCGCAAAATAAGTTACAAATTTTACGCCCACCAAATATACATCGACATCGTTTCCAACTATTTATCTGCTTTATTTGTTGTCTCGTAGGTGGTCTATGATTGCAGAACACTTGCCAGGTAGAACAGACAATGAGATAAAGAACTATTGGAATTCTCATTTAAGCAGAAAAATTTACAGTTTTCGGCGAACCACTGAATTTGCATCACCAAAGATGGCAGTGATAGATTTTTTCAAGGCACAAGCGGCGGCGAACAAGCGGAGAGGTGGTCGAATGAGTCGGAATAAGAATATAAGCAAGATTCCGGCTAAAGTTCCAAAATCATCGGAGCAAATGAAAGAAATCGACGGTGGAAATGCAGCAGTGGCAATGCCAAGTACACCAAATTTAGAGAAAGAGGCCTTATCGAGTACAATTCCATGGCCGGACCTGTCCACCTTAGAAGAAGTAATTGAAACCCTAGATATTCCTAGTCCTCGGCCAGGCTCCTGCCAGGACGTGGAGGTGAATAATGAAGGAATGGAAATGATGTGTCTTGATGATATTATAGTGGATGCAAATGGGAATTCAAGTCCAGATCATAATGAAAGTGAAAGAGGAACGATCACTACTAGAAAGTGCGACAACAACGATGGAATATTACCAATTGATAATTTGGGATCATCGAGTTGGGAGAATGAATTTGAATGGGATTGGGAATGGGACAATGCCATTAATGGTGGAGATGAGATATGCGGACAAGAAAAAAACACATATTCTTGGCTTTGGGATAATAATGAGAGTGGAGAAGGGGAGTGTGATAATGGGATAGGGTTTGAAATGGACATGAATGAGAAGCATAATGCAATTGTTAATTGGCTTCTCTCTTGAAAGACTTGAATTTTTTACATTTTTTACATTTATCCTTTTTTTTTTTTTCTGTTGTTTAATCTTCTTGTAATGATGTTGTCTTGTGCACGTAGCATTGAAGTTTAATTAAATATTTTGAAGGGAACTCAAAAGTTTATTGCGTTTTCTTCAATTGAAAAGCATTATTGGCAGAAATTCGAAAACAATAATCGACATACGAAAGTTTTCCTTTAATAAAATTGTCATTTTAAAGTAACTATCAAGATTCAATAGGTATAGTATTAAAGACTAAAAACTCAAACTAGTAAATTGATTTATCTAAAATTCGAGAGTTGTTGCCTGTTGGATACAAAAAGATTTGTATTTTGTAAATGAGCAATTGTCCGAAAATGTTAAGGGTAAAAATCTAATGTCCAAAAATAATGGGAAAACGAGCCATGCCCACGAGCCAACTCATGGGCCTTAACGTGCCGGACAAGCTCGGGTCGTAAAAAAATGTGGGCTCGACTCGACCTATGGCTCGTCTCAAAGGGAGCTTGAACTGTCCATGTGACGGGCTGATCCGAACCCACGTGCAAATAGACGGTTCGATCTTTTTGCCACCTCTTGACTCTAGTCAACACTTGTTGAAGATAAAATTATTACTCATAAAATGTCTTAAAAGTATGTATTATGGTTAATACACTAAAATATTAAAAATGGCAAAAGTTATAGGACACATTTTGGTCCCTCCTTTAGTGTATCCTTTATATATATTATTTATTTATATACAATGTCTTGTAACACGAATCAAGTATATACATGTGGGACCCGTCACGTTGTGAGAGGCCTGATAGGCCCCTGTGAAACCCCCACCTGTGCGTGGTGGTTTGTCCCCAAGTAGAAATACACATTACAATACATGAACACATAAATAAATAAATACGTGTATATATATGTATATATTCCTTTATTCTGTCGCTTACACATAAATGCAGCAAGAAAGTGGGAACCGCCGACAGCCTACTTCTCAGGGTATACTTGTGGAAAATATCAATGTGCTTTTGTCACGATTATTATAGCCCGGCGTCTACCCACTTCAATTTCACCCTATATTTTTCCAATGGTCCGTTTGTTTGTAAGAGTGAAAAATTGGTGGAAAGAAAATAAATTTTAGGGAATTGAATTGTTTAAAAATTATTTTATTGAGAATTGTAATTAATTGTGTTTGATTGGTATAATTTTTCATTTGGTCTGTTTGGCTTCGTTTTTATGAAAATTGTTAATTAAATGGATAAATTTTTTTACAATTGGGGATAAAATTTGCTTAGATTGCTAAAAAATTAAAAAAAAATTGAAAAAAAAATTGGTGTTCGTTTAACTTTATTTTACATGAAATTTGTCAATTTAAGGGATAATCTTTTTTACAAATGTGGATATATTTTGTATCCATTGCGAAAAAAAAAAAAAACATGGAAACCATTTTCCCACCTAAATGGTGGGAAAAAGAATTCAAGGAAAAGCTAGAAAGTGTTACCGTGCGAGAGAGTGTGGCAATTCCAATTTCCAAGAAAAAACATGGAAAATGGAAAACTTTTTCCATTTTTAATGAAAAATCAATCATATCAAACACACCCTAAATTTACGACTTTAATTTTATGTACAAATAACCTTTCATCCAATGTAAATTTTTTAGTCGTACACTTTTGTATTATCTCCCATTTTGTTATAGCGTCTTCCGGTGTAGTCAAAGGTCGAGCCATATAAATTTCTAGAATTTTCAAATTTTAGGATTCGCACAGCACAGCACATCATATAGGAGTAGAACATTAACCAAAGTCATCGATAAATAAAGAGTAGAGTAATATATAATCTTTGCAAAAAAACTGTGAGGGACTGGATTCGATTCTATCGTATTTCCTTTTTGTATTATTGAAGTCTAATCTCCACCCATCAACGTAGAGTCGTAAGCTAAGAATTGAACCGCTTAAATTTCTAGATGGTGTGGTGTATTATGTCTACATCAATGTAGATGGGGAAGAAAACCACTTGTAAGTGTGTTACAAACTAACAGCCCACTTGCTTGTGCAATGAAACTGCTGACTTGCGTTGCGGAATTGGCAGAAAAATTCAGAATTAGCTCGACTCGAGGCACTACACACTTAGTTTACGTTATATCAATGTTTTAAAATCTGTCCAAGCATTGATCCATAGAAAGTTTCACTAAAGGTTCAAGAATTGAACAAAGATCACGTCAGTGAACCGATCGATTTTGGTCAAGGACCAAACAATAAGAAACGAGAAACTCAAAGTCTATAAAAGACACATTTCAACTAAAATCGTTATTCTTTTAATTTATCTTTAAGTCATGTAAAACTAGTTGAAAGAATATATTTACAAGAATTTTAACCTGTGTAACTTCGTATTTTAAGAAAAAAGTACACTGTTATCTCGAATGGTAGTTGGGACTTAGGCGACCGATGTGTAATGTTTGGAATTGTCATTTGTGCACCTATCCTCAATGGAGAAATGAATTAAATATCCTCCCATGCATCATGGCCATATTACTTGGTTCTCTATTGTCAATGGGTATAGTTGCACGATCAGCTCTAAATGACGAAAACAATTGAAACCTTTGTTGATTTTCAACTGAACAAAGTTGAATTTTTTCTTCTCAATGGGATATGGTATCTAAAAAACTAGAAGTATGAATCTCAATTATATAAAAAAAATGGGGATGCAATCAGGCATAGAAGCTTCTAAGACACGGGCGGACCCAGCACCCAGTGAGGGGGAGCGGTCACCTGTGCTGGATCTGTCAGTCTTCAATACCGCCCTGCACCGGGTCACTATTGCTTACTTGCTATTGCAGAGAAAAGACGGAAAGAAGAAGACCAATTTGGGGCTTTTTTTTAATTTAGTTTTGGACTAAGAGAGTTGGGTATTTAAAAAAGTTTGGGCCCCTTTTTTTTGAACCTTTTGTTTTGAATAATTTCTAATATTATTTAATTAAATATTAATAAACGACATTACTCTTATGATCGCTCATTGTCTACAATCAATGGTCAACGATCAACATTCGACCTGTCCCTGCTAAACTTTTGTGATGGGTCTGCCACTATTCTAAGACAATGTGATCGAATATGGAGAACACCGATGAAATATGAAGTCCATATAAGCAAAACCAAACCTGAAAACCAAAGATCTTAATTAAAACTAATTTGAAGGGAAAAAAACTAATCGTCCACCGCCATCTTTTGCTATCCCTATTGCGCACGTAAAATTATCGGGCAATATTTGAAGGGACGGGTTACCTAAATCTCTTGGTAAAATGAAATCTCAAACATGCTGCACAACAAGTGCGAAGCAGCCCTAGTACCAAATAAAATCGAATGGCGGAAATGCAATCAGCTGTCTCTAAGAAGAGTACTTCAAATCATATGGCACTGGCTAAATAAGCTAACCGGAGGTGCAGGCAAAAGTGTTGCATCAGATACATGCTATTGCTCAACATCCATCCAAACATTGAAAGATTATAACTTTAATTTCAATGTTCAATTATCTAATTCCATTGAGAGATTATAAAAATAATAATAATTTTAAGAGTTGAATTATAATTTTTAAGAATCACACTATTAGTCAGGTAGGGTAGGACTGGGCTTAAGATTCTGGCCTACAAGGTTGACGGGCCAAGTATAACCTGGCCCACTGTTACAAGTCCAACCTTTCCATGTGGAAGATTATAAAGGCCTTGTTTCCAGCCTGCTTTACTCAAGTATGCAATTTGTGTGTGTTAGGATTCAATTATAGAGGAGATTATAATGAAAGGAAAAACGAGTTTCACAAAATGTAGTTTTATTTAAAATTAAAATTTGACTTAAAATTATAAATAACTTATAATTATTTTCCGAACATGAGTATATATCACTGCTCCGATTCAAGTGTGCAGGTGCAGAGTTAAATAATGACAAATTAGGCACCGTTTGGTAGCCATTATTCTAGAAAAAAATACATTCTTTGTGTCAAATCACACCTTTTTAGTGGTTGAAAATGAAGGAAAAGTTATTGATGTGATGGAAATGATTATTTTATTAATGAATGTGTGGTTGAAAATTAGTAGAAGAATGAGAATGAAAAAAAGAATGGATACCAAACAGAGGCACATCTTTTCAAAATATATTTTGAAAATAATGGGTACCAAACAAGGGCTAAAAATTAACGTGTCACCTTCTCATGTGGTATGTTGCCAGGGTTGTTGAGAGAAAAAATTGTAAGGCTATTAGGATGACATGGGTTTTCTTGTTCGGAGAACATTGTGGGTGTGCTAAATCATGAGTGGTTGTTTTTCCCACAATTCTAGTGGGTTTAGTGAGTGAAATTTTATATGATTGTAACTAATGATGTCAAAAAGGGCACGATGCAATCAGGAACCTCGATTCCTACACTCCATCCACTAGTTCGATCCTAATTAACCGAGGTCACATTATTTATGATACATACATTCTATTATAATTCGACATTGACTGATGATATTTATAAGATCCACTTGATAAGGTGAATGCAATCCTCCCCTAACAAGCCGATTTTGTTAGGTTGAGTCAGACTCAATATCCTTTCTAATATGGTATCAGAGTAGACCCAATTTTGCAATATTGGGTGCACCAATATCGATTTGTTTACAATTGTTTGGTATGATCCATGCTGTGTGTGAGGGGACGTATTAGAATCTCACATTGACTGGTGACATTTACAAGATCCACTTAAGGTGAAGGGAATCCTCCTATAACAAACCGGTTTTGTTAGGTTGAGTTAGGCCCAATACCATTTCTAATACATTCCAAGCATCTCGAGCCACAACAATTTAAATCTTTTTATTTTTTATTATTTTTATTATTATAATTTCTTTTTTTGCCCAATTCGTTCATCTCTTAATTATCAGGACTGGCCAACAATGGACACAGTGGGGGAAAGGATCTGTTTTTATTGTTCATATTACTTGAATTTCTGGTATCTACATTAAAAATGGCAGAAATGAAAGTGACAAGGAGACCAAAAATTAAATGCAGAAAATTGTTCAAATCACAAATAAAATAAACACTCTAATCAGCTGGCGCCTCGAGTAAGCATCTCATTGTATTGTAGATAAGATATTTGTCTTTGTAACTTCATTTGTCTGTAGAACTTGGCTATAAATTCCTCCGCTTTCAAATCAATTTCGTCGTCACAGCCATTTTCATCATCGCCGCCATTCGAAAATTGCTCTTCCATTCCGTTATCGTAATCCATTTCGATTTCCTCCTCACTACCATTGAAATCAAAATCATATTCAAAATCCAGTACCTGTGGATTATTGATGCAGGGAATATGAGGCATCTTAAACTGCAATGAAGAAGGACGATGCATTTTCACGTGGATAAGCGGAGTGGCGTCGAATGAGAGCTCGCGTTCGCCGTAAATGAGTGGACCTCCACCGCGACCGCCGTGCCGGAGATTTTTGATGTATTTAGGTAGTGTATTTAAACTTATTGCCAGTCTCTTCCTGAACACGCCGCCTTCTCTTGCCCACAGCAAGGCTAGACGAATGATTTTCCACGCTCTACGAGTAAATTCTGAGCTGTTCTTCTGCATTTTGAAATATTTTCTTGTTCGCTGAAATTCCTTAAAAGGAAATTAACGAAATATGCTTGCTAATTAGTGATAGATTTTGCAATGTGGGAGTTTAGATAGTGATTTGGTAGGGGAGAATATGAACTTATATATATATACACGTGTGATCGTATGTTTGCGCGGATCAGTTACGTTACGCGGTGGGGTAGGGTGGAAGAAAGGCGATATGTGGGACCCAGTGAGGTTATGCGGGCTGTAAGCGTAATATATAGAGGCTGTTATGCTGATTACCAAAAGTACCCTCCTTATAATTAGTTTAGTTAAAAAGTAACAATAAATTATTAATTTTAATAATATATTTCATGAAATTCATAATTTTTATTGACTTTTCAATCATATTTTTTATTTATTTCTTATTTTTTAAACCTAATCAATTCCATTGCGTTTGATGCTACCGAAAACTTGTATCTGAATGATTGGACTCCCACGAACTGAACTTCAATACCGAAACAAATGCGTTGAGGTGTGTTCTCGTTGCCCCTCCGATATTTAAGTCAAAAAGAGAAAATGCGCAGAAGACTGTATGCTGGAATATTAATAAAAACGTACTTGAATAGTGATGATGTATTATGTATTTATAAGTGTTGGAGATGAAGTCCTAAAATGATCCAACATTCTGTAGTATTCATTATTGTCATGCAAGGTGTTTGTGTTATGTTAGAAGTGCAAAGTTTGAATTAGAGTCTAATTTGTGGTAGATTGAAAGTTTGTATTCAAGTAGGAAAAATAGAGAGTTATAGTCAAAATGACTAGACGAAAGTGCTTGGAGCCCGACCCCAAAATAGCTCAACTTCGTCGTAAGGCCCAAGCTTGGCACATGCTTAATTGGAGCCTACCAAGTTCGGGAAGGTGGTCAAGCTCGGGCTCAATAATTTCATGACGTATCACGTCCAATATTTGAGTGAATTTTAGAAATTTATTTTAACAATTTTTTGCATTTTCAAAATTTATATGTAATCGAATGAAGTTTCAGATTGATTTATGATTTTTCCATTCAAATAAAAGGAGGAGTCAGGAATAAATTCTTTTGATGACACCAACATATTTTGGAATGGATTTAAAAAGAGGAGTCTGGAATTTTTTGTAATTTTGATATTATCTGATGATGGCAAATCACCACACCCCGAGCACGACGACTACCGTTGGTCTCATCTCCCAGCTTGGGGACCGTAGTCCTCGGGTATGTATAGTCCTCGAGACCTCGAGGACTGTCCTCTCAAATCATCCCCAAAAGGTGGTTGAAGTCCTCGGGATGTTCTATGCTCGGGATATTTACTTAGCCATTCTCAACGGGCTCTGAGGTCGAGCGTCACTGGTCCCCTCCCACGTAGGTATCCTAACTCTACCCAATTACTATCTCTCAAGAGTTCTAAGTCAACAAGGAGTCTACCCAAGATGGAAATTGCATAAAGGATAGGATGCGTCTATTCAAACACCTTTCCCAACAATAACTCCTGGAAGTAAGGAGATGAATCCTACTTAAACTACATCACTAACCACTATAAATAGATCACTTCCATCCATTATTCAGGTACGTTTTTCACACATATATTCAGCAATATATTTTCTCAACATCCTTGTCTGACTTAAGCATCGGAGGGGCGACGAGGACACACCTCGACGCCTTTGTTTCAGGTACGGAAGATCTTGTTCGTGCTCAATCTCAGTGACCAAGCTCGGGACTCGATAGGTGACGATTTTTGGTAAGATCATTGGCGCCGTCTGTGGGAAACGCTACCAAAAGTCATGGTGAATACACGTTCAAGCCGTCTTCCAGCGAGCTCATCCGCTCCGGACCAGCCCCCTGCCCCGGAGCGCCCAATACACCAAGGAGAGTCGTCAGTTATGCCACCCCCTCAACCAGCAATGGTTACTACTGGAGCATTCGAAGAACTCCGCCAGCAAATTGCTACACTAACCCAGTTGCTGATTGGGAGGAATACACCCCAGGATCCAACACCAGAGCGTACACCGGTTCCTCCGGAAGAGTTCATGGACGATGCTCGAGCTCGGGATAATCGTGAAGCCCACGACAATGGTGGGACTCGGGCCTCGGGCGTACCCCCGATAGCCCCGGCCTCGGGATTGGTGGCTATGGACCCAGGAGAAATAGCTCGAATCATACAGGATGGGATTACGGCGGGACTACAGAGGAATACCAAAGGAATGACGAGGTTCATCCCTAGCACTCCTTTTACACCAGAAGTCCTCTCCTACCCCCTCCCGGGCAAGTTCAAGTTCCCTCGCGTGAAGGAGTTCGATGGGACCACTGACCCCATCAACCACCTAAATGTGTACACGGACGTCATGAACCTACAAGTGGCACAGATGCGTGAATGTGCAAGGCCTTTCCCCAGACCTTGACGAATGCGGCTAGGGATTGGTTCGCTACGTTGGAGCCTAATTCCGTAGCATCATTCTCTGACCTTGCTGATAAGTTTTCCGCCTTCTTCGCAAGTAGTAAGCGCATCAGGAAGACTGCGGCCACCCTCATGCAACTCCGCCAGGGCCCGAATGAGACTCTACGTAACTTCATGACTAGGTTCAACGGGGAAAGGTTGCAAATACCCGACCTCCACATCACAGCTGCTGTCTCGGCTCTTACATATGCGGTCAAGTGTGAGGCCTTCAAAATGTCTTTGTCTAAGACACCACCAAAGTCCGTGACTGAGCTTCTTACCCGAGGAGAGAAGTACATTAATATGGAGGAGGCGATGAAGACTATCCCAAGCTCTGAGAAGACCCAGCTGAAGAGGCCGAGTGAACCAAGTTTGAGGCATGATTATAGCAGGGGAAGGCCGAAGCCTGATGGTCCACCAGGGCCCTTTACCCGCTTAAACACGTCAAAAACCAACATACTAATGGAGATCAGAGACATGAAGGAACTTAAATGGCCCCCGAGGTTGCGGTCTCCGCCCGGAGCCAGGGATAAAACCAAATACTGTGACTATCATAAAGATCATGGGCACACCACAGAGGAATGCTTGATGTTGCAACGAGAAATTGAGGCATTAATCAGAAGGGGATTCCTGAAGGCATATGTCGGGAATGACAAACGTCCGAGGAATGACTACAATAGAGGAAAGGCCTCGGGCTCTGGGGAAGAGAACAGACAAACAGCAGGAACGATCAACATTATTGTTGGTGGGATAGCGTCGGGAGGCGATTCACACAATGGGAGGAAGCAATATGCCCGACAGAACGGGTCAGTCCAGGGGACCAACCTCCACAGCACAGAAGACATCACATTTGGATCCAAAGACTCGGAGGGCATAACGTATCCTCATGATGATGCCTTGGTCATATCCGCCATAATAGCCAACTTTGAAGTCAAAAGAATACTTGTGGATAACGGAAGTGCAGCCAACGTACTGTCCCATGACGCTTACATAAAGATGGGAATTTCTACCAACCAGCTGAAGATGGTCAAGACCCCTCTCCAAGGGTTTGGAGGCGGAGCAATTATCCCCGAAGGCATTATAGACCTTCCCCTAACCCTGGGCTCGGCACAGAGGCAGGTAACAGAGATCACACATTTCCATGTTGTCCGAATGCCAGTGCTATACAATGCCATACTTGGAAGACCACTATTGAACAAAGTCAGGGCCATAGTATCCACATTTCATCTCGCTATGAAATTCCTAACAAGCCGTGGCATAGGAGTCGTGCGAGGAGATCAGTCAGCAGCGATAAAGTGCTATGTCACAAGCATCCAAGGATTGAGCACTAACGTCATGCAATTGATGACCAGTAAGCTCGAGCTCGAGCATGACAGACTTGCCCCCGTGGAAGATTTGGTAGAGGTCGAGCTCGAGCATGGTAAGAAAGTAACCGTTGGTCGGGAGCTTGATGCCCTGTTGAAAGAAGAACTCGTCAAGTGCTTATCCCGCAACATCGATGTGTTCGCATGGAAAGTTGAAGACATGCCTGGGATAGATGCTGAAGTTATTGTCCATCGCCTAAATGTAAGACCTGATGCTAGACCTGTAAAGCAAAGAAAGAGGCAATTCGCACCAGAGAGGAGGGAGATTATACGCGAGGAAATCAACAAGCTCATCAGTGCCCGATTCATTAGAGAGGTTCAATATCCGGACTGGCTAGCCAACGTCGTTCTCGTGAATAAAGCTAATGGAAAGTGGAGAGTGTGTATCGACTTTACAGACCTCAACAAAGCATGTCCAAAGGACAGTTATCCTCTACCTCGGATCGACAATTTGGTGGATAGCACCTCGGGTCATAAGTTATATAGCTTTCTCGATGCGTTCTCAGGCTATCACCAGATCCTTATGGCTGAAGAGGATCAAGAGAAGACGTCATTCATAGGACTCGACATCTACTCGCTACAAGGTCATGCCATTTGGTTTGAAGAATGTGGGGCGACATACCAGTGCTCATCAACAAAGTGTTTGCTGATATGATAGGGAAAAACATTGAAGCCTACGTCGATGACATGGTGGTCAAAAGCAAGCAAGTGAATGAGCATATCACCGATCTTGAGGAAGTATTCTCGACAATGCGGAGGTATAAGATGAAGCTAAACCCGATGAAGTGCGCTTTCGGGGTGGCGTCGGGAAAGTTTTTGGGATTCATGATCACTCACAGGGGAATCGAGGCAAATCCAGACAAAATACGAGCTCTGATTAACATGGAATCACCAAGGAATAAGAAAGATGTGCAGAAGTTGACAGGTAGGGTTGCAGCCTTGAATAGATTCATGTCTAGAGCGGCTGATAGGTGTCTTCCCTTCTTCAAAGTCTTAAGAGGCAATCAGAACTTCACTTGGAACGAGGATTGTGAAAGGGGCCTTCAAGAACTGAAACAAACGTTGGCAGCCCCTCCGGTCCTCACGAAACCCGAGCCCGGGGATACATTATACTTGTACCTTGCCGTGTCCCAAAATGCAGTGAGCGGGGTATTGATGAAAGAAGTAAAGAAGGCTCAACGACCCATCTACTATGTCAGCAAAGTGTTGTTGGACGCCGAAACAAGGTACACATTGGCAGAACAACTAGCCCTGGCACTTGTTATGGCAGCTCGAAAGCTACGGCAATATTTCCAGTCACACCCCATCGTAGTCCTCACTAACCAACCACTCAGGCAGATACTCCAGAAGCCGATGTCTCAGGAAGATTGTTGAAGTGGGCTATAGAGCTGGGAGAATATGATATAGAGTTCAAGCCCAGGCCATCTATCAAAGGACAAGTGTTAGCAGATTTCGTCGCAGAGCTCACCCCGAGGGCTCGGGGGCCAGGGGACATCCCGACGACTACGGCTGACCTGTGGGAGATATTCGTAGATGGAGCATCTAACTCGTCGGGCTCGGGTGCAGGCATTATCATCAACAGCCCAGACAAACTAACCGAAATTCAATGTGCCCTTAGGTTCGAATTTGAGGCCACCAACAATGAAGCAGAGTATGAGGCTGTGGTCATTGCTCTAGAACTCGCTAATAGTTTGGGAATAGAGTATGTCAGGCTATTTAGCGACTCGCAACTCGTGGTGGGGCAGATTGAAGGGACTTTCGAGAGGAAGGATGAAAAAATGACCATGTCTGCTTTAAAAGTGGATGACCCGCAGACGATTCGCGATTGCCGGATTCTAAAAATTGCCGAACTAATAATAGTAAAGCGACGCATTATCGAGACTTGTTTTTATGGGAATAGACGGGCTTGACAAGACGGTTCACATCAAAGTTGCGACGGAACCAAGTATATGTCGAGAACACATTGTCATGGACATTAGCAATGAGCCCTCTTGGATGGACCCTATAGTTGAGTTCATAACTAATGGGATCCCGCCGAAGATCCAAGGGAAGCTAGGAGCATCCGATCTAGAGCATCAAGGTACCGCATGATCCAAGGGGTCCTCTTCCAAAGTTTTACGCTCCCATACCTCGAGATGCCTTAGACCCTCGGAATCGCAAGCTATGAGAAGTACATGAGGGAATATGTGGAAACCATCGTGAGCCCGTGCTCTTGCTTACAAACTTATAAGGTATGGATATTATCGGGCCTACCATGAAGAAGGATGCCTCGGACTATGTGAAGAAATGTGACAAGTGTCAAAGGTTCGAGAATGTCATCCATACTCCAGACGGAAGAGCTCACGACCATATGTTGCTTCCGCCCACTTTCGAGCAATGGGGGGTGGACATCCTCGGACCATTCCCACTAGCAAGAGGTCAAGCAAAGTTCGTAGCAGTAGCCGTTGAGTATTTTACTAAGTGGGCGGAGGCGGAACCTCTGGCAACCATATCAGAGCCCAGGCTCAGGGCGTTCGTCTGGAAGTCCATCATCTGTAGATTCGGGTTGCCAAAGGTGCTCATCACAGACAACGGAAGACAATTCGACAACACCCGGTTCAGAGGCTTCTGCACTAACCTCGGGATAAATCATCGTCTAACCTCGGTATCACACCCCCAGAGTAATGGTTTGGCTGAAGTGACCAACCGCATCATACTCCAGGACCTCCGTACAAGGATTGAAGGTGCTCATGGTAACTGGCCCGATGAGTTGCCTACCATACTATGGACTTACAGGACCACGCACAAGACTACGACAGGGGAGACCCCATTCATGCTGGCCTTTGGAGTGGAAGCCTCAATCCCCATTGAAGCCAGCCTACCATCACTTAGGCGCATGGAGCACATTGCCGAGGAGCACACTACTGAACATCTCGACCTCCTAGAGGAAGTACGAGAACAGGCCGCGCTACGAATAGCCTCCTACCAAAACAGAACAGCCCGGTACTTCAATAGCAGGGTTCGGCCCAGGAGATTCAGAATGGGAGATCTAGTACTTAGAAGGGCCGAGGCCGCTGGTCACACCCCTGGAAAGCTCGGTCCAACATGGGAAGGACCATTTGAAGTTGTCCGACAAGTTCGGGGAGGAGCATACAGCCTCCGAGATACATCGGGAAGACCATTACCAAGACCGTGGAATGCCGACAATCTCAAAATTTATTACAAGTAAATATCATGACCTTTATCGTGTTACGGGTATTATTTTCTTCTTTATTTTTCGGGCTTGCATGCCCAATGCATTTAGGTTGTTTACGTTTAGTTTCAAGAACTCTCATCAGGCTTGCACGCCCTCTACATTTTTCGACAAATCACTTTCCAAGGCTTATGAGCCCATGTTTATTCTAGAACACCCAAGTTTGTATTAAATTGCTGTTGGGTCTTTTCCCAACAAAGATTTGTCGAAGTATTATTCCCGAAGATAACCTACTGGCATGATCTCCATAAAAGTCCCGTCACCAACGGGCCCTCATGACATAGTTCGAGCAAAATACCTCACCTATGTCATGAGCATACCTCGAGACATGCTACGGGCATGATCTCCATAAAGTCCAGTCACCAACGGGCCCTCATGACATCGTTCGAGCAAAATACCTCACCTACGTCATGAGCATACCTCGAGACATGCTACGGGTATGATCTCCATAAAGTCCCGTCACCAACGGGCCCTCATGACATCGTTCGAGCAAAATACCTCACCTATGTCATGAGCATACCTCGAGACATGCTACGGGTATGATCTCCATAAAAGACCCGTCACCAACGGGCCCTCATGGCATGGTTCGAGCAAAATACCTCACCTATGTCATGAGCATACCTCGACACGTGGGCATATTACGAGTGATACTCGAGCATGACCACTGCCAGAAAGACTGCTGGCGATTTAGAACTGTGGTGGTGCTCGTGCTCGGGACCATTCTACATGACCTCAAAAATGAGCCATCCTCGAGCTCATTACTCTGTTGCAAAAGTGAGCTATCCTCGAGCTCATTACTTTGCTGTGAACTGGGCTCATCCTCGAGCTCAGTATTTACTCGAGTCAATGAGCCATCCTCGAGCTCATTACTCTGTTGCAAAAGTGAGCTATCCTCGAGCTCATTACTTTGCTGTGAACTGGGCTCATCCTCGAGCTCAGTATTTACTCGAGTCAATGAGCCATCCTCGAGCTCATTACTCTGTTGCAAAAATGAGCTATCCTCGAGCTCATTACTTTGCTGTGAACTGGGCTCATCCTCGAGCTCAGTATTTACTTGAGTCAATGAGCAGTCCTCGAGCTCATTACTCTGTTGCAAAAGTGAGCTATCCTCGAGCTCATTACTTTGCTGTAAAATGGGCTCATACTCGAGCTCAGTCGATGAGCGGCCCTCGAGCTCGTTACTCTGTTACAAAAGTGAACTATCCTCGAGCTCGTTACTCTATTACTAACTAGGTTGTCCTCAAGCTCATGTCTAATTCGCTAAGAATGAACCATCCTCGAGTTTAGGTTTTACATCATTAATCGGGTAGGTACCGTGCTCGGTAATAAAGCGAAATTGGTCGGCGACTTAAGTGCTCGAGGTGAAGACAAAAAATGAATGAAGACAGAACATAATCGTCGAGCATTACACTTGTAAAATGCAAATCAAAACAAGCCCTCAACGTCGGGCAACTTCACAAAATTCGACAAACAAAAAGGCCCATGCTCGGGCATACTTCCGAAGTTACAAAACAATGGCCCATGCTCGGGCATATTACTTACAAATTTCAAAAAAAAAATGGCCCTAAACTATTCATCGGGCGTTGGATCGGTGCCCTCGACGTCGACCTCAACGTCTTCCTCCTCGTCCTCGTTGGCGGCCTCCTCGGTCTCTGATAGCTCGAGGGTGTCTGCAATACTGGGCACTGTCTTCAACTCCTCGACCGAAACGTCGGGGTATTTGGAACGAAGGTAGGCTCGAGCCTCCTTAAAAGCATGAAAATACGCCCCCGACGCGTACTCGGCCTTAAGCCTGTCACACTCGGCCGAGGTCTTGAACTCTTCCCAGGCTCGACCCCTGGCCTCGGCCAGTTGGGTTTCGTGCTCATTGCTCTTTTTCTCGAGCTCGAGCTTTAGTTCCTCAGCTTCATCCCTTGCAGCACCCTCACTATCACGGGCACGACGAACCTCGTTTCTAGCATCTTCAAGCTTTTTGATCAAAGCTTCACGTTCGGCCTTAAGGTCGTCAATCCTCTTATCACGCAGCTCGACGGCCTCTACAAGACCCGACATTTTGTGGGACTCGTCCATCCCTTGTAGAGCCAGACCTCGAGCAACACTGAGTGTCTGTACACCATGTACCGATTAGAGTACGTCGATAAAATAACTTGAAAAAAAAAAAAAAATTAAGATGAGATAATCAATTACCTTCAGTGTTAAGAGCTCGAGGGCTTTCATTCCGTCGTCAAAGCCGACGTCTCCCCGATACTTCGCCACGATGCTCGGGACCAGGTGGCATCGCTCATAGTCCTCGATGACGGAGGCTACGGGTGGTATGCTATCATCCTCGAGGTCTACAACCTCGGGTGTTCGTCGTGGAGGGAGCTCCCTCTGAGAAGACGTCGGTGTCTTGGATGGTCTCGGGCTCGAGGGCTTCTGGACAGCCCTGCTACTCTCTCCGGGGCCTCGAGGATGATCATCCCGTTTATATACCCGAGCCCTTTTTTGCCCTTTCTTCGAGACCCCTGCCAGAGGCTGAGGATCCTTGGCTTTGCTTTGGACGTGCTTACGTAGAGCAGATGGGTCGAAAGACATTCCTGCAAAAATGGACAAGTAATTAGGTCGACCATGTCGTCGCGAAAAATAGAACGAGGACACAAGGAGTAACGACCCTACCCTCATAACCTCTCACATGCCGCAGCTCTCTAATTACCTCGGCCTCGAGGATGGCCTTCATGTCTGGCACCAAAGGTTCGAGGTCCTCGAGCATCTGCCTATGACCCTCTAGAGACTCAAAATACGCCTGACCCTCGCTAAACTTGGCGACATCGGGAACACCCCACCCCGACCAGAAAGGGAAGTCGATGTCTTCAGTAACGACATAGAACCACTTATCTTTCCAACCCTTAAGCGAGCTGGGCATGCTCGGGACCCTAAAACCTCCTCGGGTAGACAAGTAGGCAAAGCATGTGTATTGAGGGAGGTGCTTGAGCTCGAACACCATTCGACAAAGGTCGACGTATGGCTCGATACCCAAGTACCGACAAGCTACAAAAAAATAGATGAGCATCATCCACCCATTGGGCACTAATTGCCCCGGGCACATAGAGCGCTTCGACGAAAAGACTTAGAAAAAAAGGGTGAATGGGCCACTTAAACCCGGCCTTTAGAGTGTCCCTGAAAATCACAAACTCATTTGCCCGAGCTTGCCCCATCCTTTCCTCGGGGCCAGGGGACCTAACATCACAGGGAGGCATTAGCCCGAACTCCCCAGGCCGCCGCTTACGCTAAGTGCTCTTTAAACTACGGGGGTCATCGGGAATCTTACACGACGTCCCCTTGTTGCCTAGAACCCGGGCATCTAAAGGAATAGCTACAGGAATCAAAGAAGTCCCCCTATCCTCACTACCCCCCGAACTATCAGAATCTCGATGACCCTCACCGCTCGACATCACTCGACGATAACTAAGGAAATAACTTAAAGTCTCGAGCCTTACCTTAAATCACTAGAAGCCCCAAGTACTTCCTAAGGAGATTGCTCGAGCACGACCTTGCAGAGAGATTCTTACAGCGGGTAAAAAGTGAAAAATGAAAAA
Organism: Fraxinus americana; assembly: GCA_035079005.1. NCBI lineage: Eukaryota > Viridiplantae > Streptophyta > Magnoliopsida > Lamiales > Oleaceae > Fraxinus > Fraxinus americana. The sequence goes on along the minus strand of CM068710.1, from coordinate 30,735,826 downwards.
GTGATGGGGGTATTTATAGGCCTCAAATGGGAAGGCCAAGAGTCGCCACCTGGGCCGTTGGATCTGGACACGTGTCAAGCATCCAACGACCACAACCCACCGCCACATTTACTGACCCCCGAGCACTCAAACCAATGACGATCGAGGATCCGATTTGCATCCACACCACGATTCTCGAGCCTCTGGTGTAGATGCACGGGGGCCTATGATGATGGCAAATCACCACACCCCGAGCACGACGACTACCGTTGGTCTCATCTCCCAGCTTGGGGACCGTAGTCCTCGGGTATGTATAGTCCTCGAGACCTCGAGGACTGTCCTCTCAAATCATCCCCAAAAGGTGGTTGAAGTCCTCGGGATGTTCTATGCTCGGGATATTTACTTAGCCATTCTCAACGGGCTCTGAGGTCGAGCGTCACTGGTCCCCTCCCACGTAGGTATCCTAACTCTACCCAATTACTATCTCTCAAGAGTTCTAAGTCAACAAGGAGTCTACCCAAGATGGAAATTGCATAAAGGATAGGATGCGTCTATTCAAACACCTTTCCCAACAATAACTCCTGGAAGTAAGGAGATGAATCATACTTAAACTACATCACTAACCACTATAAATAGATCACTTCCATCCATTATTCAGGTACGTTTTTCACACATATATTCAGCAATATATTTTCTCAACATCCTTGTCTGACTTAAGCATCGGAGGGGCGACGAGGACACACCTCGACGCCTTTGTTTCAGGTACGGAAGATCTTGTTCGTGCTCAATCTCAGTGACCAAGCTCGGGACTCGATAGGTGACGATTTTTGGTAAGATCATTATCTATCTTCGTTGTGTTATAGTACTTGGTACAAAAACAAAAGTGGCATTGTTGAAAAAATAATCTGCAGAGGGTATTCTGGGCATACTACAGTACAGCAATGATTAGAAAAAGGAACATTACCTTTTGAACAGCTAAACACGCTTTGTTCAAATTTGATCTTTGTTAATTCTCTCCTGTGTCTTGAGATGGAAGATTCTCTCCTGCGTCTTAAGAAGCAAGCCCCTGAAATAAAGAGTTGGCATGAGTAAACTTTTTGTTTTGTATTTTAATTCCTTCCCAATTTCTGTTTTTTGTTTGTATTTAATTATTTTACACGTAGAAACACAGCCCAGGTTTGACGGGGATTAAAATTGGATTTTTAGAAGAATTTGACAAAAGTCAATAGAATGTGTGGTTGAAAAGTTATGCGACCTATAAAATATATTGTTAAAATTAATTGTTAACTTTGATTTCTATTAAAATTTAAATTTCTACCAAACCACGGCAGTTTCAAAGAAACTGCGTTTCTAGGAGCATATATTCACATGTTTCAACCAAGTGACTTTTTGATTAAAAATAAAATAAAATGATAAAAGGTAGAAAAAGTAATGTGAAAAATAAATTTTTTTTGAATGCGTGAAAATAAGTGAAGAAATTTGATTTTAAAATAATCAATTCTACCCAAGCTCTTCGAAACTGATTTTTCAAATCACTTTTCCTCATGCTGATTTCAAACCGTTAAAAAAAAAAAAGTCAACTTTCACAAATCCGAAAAATCAACTTCGCATGCTGTAAGTAATTGCAAAGAAAACAAATGAAAGACAGAAACTTGCGGTCAAAGGAACTTTGGCAGAAAACCAATCCAACGAAGTTTACATGAAAAGCTGCAACCTGGTCTAGAAGAGTTTAAAAGTATTGAATGAATGGTTAAGATGCGATTAAAATCAAATTTTTAGCATATTTTGATAAAAAATAATAAATATATTGTTGAAAAGTTGAAAATTCATGAAATACGTAATTAAAATTAATGAATAACTTTTACTTCCACCCAACATGTTACAACTTACACCTAATTATTTCATCTGGCTCTTAAAAATTGTTTACCTACTTCAATAATTTGACATAGAGATCACATGTATTCACTAAAATATTTTATTTTAAAGTATGAAAATTATTGTTTTTTCTGTAAACACAATATTTGAATTAGGAAGAATTGCAGTCATTATTTCAAACATTTCATTTTAGAGCAGATTTGATCTAAATCTTTCATTTATACCACCCACGATACCAAACATTTCAAAAATTCGCACTCGAAATCCAATTGGATGAAAACCATTAATTTGACCATTAGTTTATTAGAAAATTGACATTGACCATAATTTTAACTAATTTTAAAAATATAAAATAGTAAGGGTGCATTTGATTGTAAGGGTGGAAAATGAGTAGAAAGAAAATGTTTTACAGGGAAAAGATTTGCCTAAAAAATGTTTTGTAGGGAAAATCAATTCAAGTGTGTTTGATTGGTATAATTTTTCACCCGAAAAATTTTTAAATTTTCTATTCATTTGACTTTATTTTACATAGAAATTGTCCATTAAAGTGATTTTTTTTCCACAATTAGTTATAAAATTTGTTTCCATTGTCAAAAAGTTAAAAAAAGGAAAAAAAATTGTTTCCTAAAAAATCATTTTTTTATCAAAATTTAGTGTTCGTTTGACTTTATTTTACATGAAAATTGTCCATTAAAGTGAAATTTTTTTTTACCATTGGTTATGACATTTGTTTCCATTGCACAAAAAAAAAAAAAAAATTCCAGACATTCGGGAAAATATTTTCCCACCAAAAAGGCGGGAAAACATTTTCATCAAAAATCGGGAAAATGCACACGTGTGAGGAAAAGTAGGAAAATATTTTCCTTGAAAAATTTTGCCTATCAAACAGCCAAAAAAGTGGAAAGTGGAAAATATTTTCCTACTTCCCCAGAAAACACGGCCTATCAAACACGACCTAACTTCACGTATTTTCAACAAAAAAAATACAATTATAATATATTAAATAAAAAAACAAAAATCAAACACAAAATAACCCACCACCATCCTCTTCTTCCCCAACCCCCTTCCCCCAAAACCACCGCAACAGTCGTGGGCACCACCGCCATCCACCCAACGCTGGTGACCAGTGAAAGCCTTTGTTTTTTGGGGAGAAATTGGCATAATTGTTTTGAGATTTTTAATTTAATTGGGCTTAACCTGTTTTCAAAAGAGTTACAATTTCGAAAGCCTTTGTTCAACAATTTTTTTTTGAGATTAAGAGCTAGTCAAACTTCATTTTTAATTATACATTTCATTGGATTCATAACTTTTATCTACTATTTATCCACATATTTCATGAGATTAACGATTTATAATTTCAGAAGGCTTTGTTAAATAGGGACTTTAATTTCAAAGTACATTACTATCTACTTATTTAACCCTCATTTTTGTCCATTTACTATTTCTCCCAAACAAGCACTTAAAAAGATAACAAGGTTTTCACTCACAACAATGGTGCATAAACCGCAACTAGGCCAGTTTGGTACAAATTAAAATTCGATTTTAATCTTAAGTCAAAGTTAATAACTAATTTTAACCACACATTTCATGGGACCCACAATTTTTCAACCACACATTCCATCTACTTTTATCAAAATCTACTAAAAATCTGATTTTAATCTCCAACAAACAGGGGCGAAAGTGAGTTTTCCTTTAGCATCAAGAACTTGGTTTTGCGAGTTGCTTAACGCTCTCAAGAAAAGTATCTCCAAATCGTGGAGTTGGTACGAGAAAATCTAACTATTTGGCAATCTAATCTTTGACAATAGCCTAAATAGGAGTGTCAAAGTTGGCTACTTGATCCTGAATTACCATCGCACTAAATCGACACATATAGTTAACCGATCCAAACTTGGACTTGATCCGTAATTATTTTTTTCCAGTAGACCAAACCAATCTGCCATTAGACCGTGGCTCAGACCAATTTGAATTCAGATCAAACTTTAATTGGAAGAGTCTAAATTGACTGTCAATTTTGACACCACCAACCTTTCTACAGCACGATTAGTCCTTGACGGCTCTATTCAATTTTATAGCTATTAAATCCCTGTAACAGAGCAAGGCACAAGCTAGAATTCTAAAAATTACAGAAATTAAATATGCAATTAATCAATTATTAATGAATTAATCTCATTAATAAACAAGCTCTACAGCCACAAATTCAAGAAAATAATGCAGAAAACAAGAGAGATAGCACTTTTACTATCAAACACCAAATATAAAGGAGAACTAAAGACGGAAAGTCACACATTAATCATTCAATTTTTTAAACTCTTTTTTGAATTAATGATGGCAAATCCTAAAATATGTTAAAATATAAACCCAATCTAAATCCAATAAACCCAGTCAAGATCCTGTCTGAAATTCATAAATCTGACAGAAAAGAAAAAAACCGATCGAAATAAGAAAACGTATCGACTTAGTAGCCATGGATGAGTTCAGAGCACTTGTTCTTGATCCAACGGAATCCATTTCTGATTGAAGCTTTGACTCTACCTTCAACAGTGTACACTTTGTACTTTGCAATTCTCTTCCGTCTCTTCATTTCAGGATCATTGAATCCCCATGGCTTCGCCGCCACCTGGCTAGGCCGAGTGACAGACGGAACCGGTGGCAAATCAGGTGAACGAGGCTGACTCGATGTCGCGTACATCTGATTTCCAAAACTAGATTTTCCACTCACCGTCTTTGGCCTCCAGTCACCACCGCCACCATAACTCGGCCGCCCCATGTCTTCCATTGCTACCACCAAACCGCTCAATAGATAGAGAGATTTGAGGTGTCAAAATGTACTTTTCAAGGGCAGTTTCAAAAGACTTTTATAATTGAACTGTGCTTTTCATCGAATACTGTGCGAGAAGGGTCCCAATGGGGTTGTGTGAAAATATTCCTTGTAATGAGAGTTGTGAGACATAAAAATAAGAGTAATGGAGGGAGGTGGTCAGAAGGGCGGCAGGAGGGCCAGAAGTTGAGCTGTAACGCTGTGCTGGTGGGTTTGTGTACTCGATGCTCCCTTCTTTTTACTTTTTATATAAATCTATTTTTTTGAATTTAAAAGTTTTTAATAATTAATGTCGTGCCAACCTCGACTCTCTCGATCGATCGATCTGCCACTCAAAAGTTGTAATAATTTTAAAAGTTCTTTTTTATTTTTCATAAGTCACACAGAAGTTGGGTATTCATAGGAAAATGAAGACCTTGTTCGATAATGTGAATCACCGAGCGTTGAAAGACCAAAATTTAAGCATAATGCTTAGTCAAATTAATAGAAATTCATGGATCGAGTATTAACTTTGCCAAAATCAAAAATCAGATGCTAAAGTTCAAAATTGCAAAAATCAAGTTTTATTAATTAATTAAATATTTAATTGTAATATAATATAATTAACCCACCTTCACCCCACCTCCACCACCCATACTGCTTCGACGACAGTTCTGGTGCCACTATGCTCCAACGATTATTCTGACGATTATTTCGGTGACTGATGACTACTCCGGTGACTTTTTCGATAGCCGTTCTGCCGCCGCTTAATTCCGACGATTGGTCCGATTCCAACAATTTTTAATGTCAGTCATATACAATTTGGTCACAGATATCTTATTAATTAATTAAAAATTAATTTTCGATCACGATTTATGAAATTATTTGGTCACATATTATTTTGAGATCACAAATCAAAAAATTTATAAGTTACAATTGACTTTATTGGTCACTGATAAACAAAACTATAGGTTACAGATTTTTCATTAGTCACAAGTTAAAAAAATTATAGATAACAGAAATCACATATTTCCAAATTAGTTAATCACAGATTATTGAATTTTAAGGTCACGGTTTAATAGTTAGTCACAAAGAACCGTATAGTGGGTCACAAACACCCAAACACCCGTCCCCCGGTCCCCATCCACCTCCAATACTTGGTTACAGACCAACTAAATAGTTGGTCACGGATACTCTTCGATACCGCTGCCACAACCATCCACCAACAATAATACCAACCACGTTGGGATCGATAACACCAACCATCCTACTATATTAATCGATATAAAAAATTGCTGTAAAGTAAAAACTAGTTAAAGAAATTAAAAAAGTTGCTCGGATGTGCTCCTCTTATCTGAAGATCAGACGGGCGTGGAGACCCAATCACGAAATCACCACTGTTAGCACAAATATTTCTTCACAGCAGCTCTTTTTAATATAACGCACCGGCTGGGAATCGAGCCCAGGTCTAAACCGTGTGAGGGTACTATTCTACAACTAGAAAACTGATGCTTTGATGTTTAAGTAAAATACCATTTGACAGCATATCACAAAGGTCACTAATTTGCGCCGTGAGGGTGGGGGAGGGAGGGGGCGATGGAGGCGACGGGCGGTAGAGAGAGAGAGAGAGAGAGAGAGAGAGAGAGAGAGAAACGGACGGTGGTGGGGATTCGCGACGCCGACGGTGAGGAGAAGGTAGGGAGGGGGAGGAAGAAGGGAGGAGATGAGAGAGAAGGAGAGGAGGAGGTGGTGAGCGGTGGAGGCGACGGGTGAGAGAGTGGAGAGAAATGAAATGGATTAATGTAGGGTTCGGATAGATGTAGGGTTTTATATACAAAATAAAATACCTAATTTTTGAATAGATAAACCTCGAACCTGAATTTTAAAAAATCGCAACTTAACACTTGGTTTTTGGTAATTTTCCCTAAATTACATACTTCTTTGGGTTTGAAGTCCAAATAAGAATTGACCCTCTTGTATTTGATTGGGCCTCCAGTTGTAATGTGCTCATACTGGATGAGATTACGAGCGGTGAATTAAAGCCTGCCCCAATCTTTAGAGGCAGATCCTATCCAGTCGGTAATGGCCCAAGTTCAGCTAGGGTTCCATCTAACCTACGCCAGCGGAAACAACGCACACGCACTTGATACGATGCACCGTGATAGGCGCTATAGAATCGTGAGCCATATATGGTCCCACCGCAGCCGAAAATATTTGGGCCTTATGCGCACGATAATCCCATTCCACCATTCAGCGCACGGTAGCTCTTCCACGCTGCCCAGAGTCCGTCTTCCTCTTGGATGCGCACAGCGCACTGCTCCCGCTTTCCTGATCTTCCCCGCCCAATAAATATTTATTTTTCTGCTTAAAATTTCTCGAAATTTCTATTTTAGTTCTCGAATTCAGTAGCTCCAATAAATTTTCCCTCTTACTTGGTTAGTGGATTATTTATAATCCTTTTTCGGACAAAATCTTATTTATGTTTTTATGGAAAATGAAAATTCTTCATGCCCGTATGTTTGTTATTTCAGGGATTAGCAAATTTTGCTTGTTGTATTAATTCACATTTTTATTTCTATCAAGATAAGCATTAGATCCTAAATATTGAGCATTTGATTTGAAGTCATGGGAATTGATTTTCAGACTTTCGAATCAAGCGACATGATGATGGTATTTCCTAGAGATGATCTAAATCGAGAAGCGTTAGGATCATTTAGGGTTTTGACGATCTTGAACTGTAGCTGTTGATGTAAATTGTAACGGTGAGTTTGTTGCTTATCGAAGTTGCTTTAATTTAAGATTATTTGAAAAGTTAATTTGACTGTATGATTAAATGCTACAGATTTGGAATTGGAATGACAGTTTGAACATGGGGCAAAAATTATTCTCTGTAGGCGAAGAAAATGAAGATAGGGCCTGAATGACTACGTTGTTACTGAATTTAAAATCATTACCATTTTTGCTTGTTGAGGTGTCATGGTCTTTGTGATTACATTGTTGAGTACTGATCTGGATATAGAAATTTTGAACGATAAACAAACTTTTGTTGGTGGATAACTCTGTTTATTGTTGAATATGAAAATTTTCTAGAATTTCACGGTACTAAGTGATTATTCTTGGACTTCAAAGTTAACCCACAAACACATAGGATTGATTGATAGGGGTGAGACTATCATTAATCTTTACAGGTTGAAATGACATCATGAAGAAGTGGAAATTGGTATTCCATATGCATTCTCTCCACTTTACAGAGATTTTCCTGTGATTGGGTTCTTGTGAAATGTACCATCAAGCATGCTCATCTTCAGCATTTTGTACTTTTATCACTTGCTGATCCCTCACCCCCATCAAAACACACACCTCAAGAGAGAAGAAAACATAATTCTAATGGCAAGTTTGATAAGTGATATTGGAGTGAATTGGACAATGTATTGCACAAGATTTTAGTTCTTTTTTCTTTCTTAATATCTAATACTATCTAATCATGTTCCGTCCCCTGATCAAACATGCCATAAGAGTTTAGTTGTCTGGCCTCACGATCTTATATCTTCTTTTTTGCAGCCTTAAGAATTCTAGTTGTGAAATGTTACTTAATGTCCCTATAATTTTGCAGTTGGCTCTGTGATATTAGTCATAATCATACTAAAATTCCAATCATTCTCAGCTGATGTATCTGCATACTGGTTTATCTTGATTGGAGTAATGCCCGAGATAACAAATATAATGAAGGAAAGTTCTGAAAGTGGATCAGAGTCTTCTCCAAATGATAATGGCACTGTAGAGGAAATGCCAGAGGACACAATTTTGTCGCGACAAACATCTGTGAACCTTGTGCCATTCATTGGTCAAAGATTTGTCTCTCAGGATGCGGCATATGAATTCTATTGTAGCTTTGCCAAGCAATGTGGGTTCTCAATCAGACGTCATAGGACTCGTGGAAAAGACGGGGTTGGCAAGGGGATTACGAGAAGGGATTTTACATGCCATCGTGGTGGATTTCCACAACTAAAGCCATCAGATGATGGAAAGTTACAAAGGAATCGAATTTCCTCGCGTTGTGGATGTCAAGCGTATATGAGAATAGTCAAAAGGGCAAATTTCGACGTCCCTGAATGGCGTGTCACAGGTTTTAGCAATTTGCATAACCATGACCTCTTGCAGCTCAATGAGGCTCGACTACTCCCAGCCTGCTGCACAATGACTGTTGATGACAAGAGTCGTATATGCATGTATGCAAAAGCTGGGATGTCAGTTCGGCAAATGCTTAGGTTAATGGAACTAGAAAAAGGTGTTAAGCTAGGTTGTTTATCATTCACAGAGATTGACGTCAGAAGCTTGCTTCAGTTGTTCAGAAATGTGGAGCGGGATGATGACCCAATTGACCTTCTCAAAATGTGCAAGGAGAAGAAAGACAAAGATCCCAACTTCAAGTACAACTTTAAAATAGATGCCAATAACAGATTAGAGCACATTGCGTGGTCGTATGCTTCATCGATCAGATTGTATGAGGCCTTTGGAGATACCATTGTTTTTGATACTACTCACCGCTTGGATGCATATGATATGTTGCTCGGGATTTGGATTGGAGTGGACAATCATGGAACAAATTGTTTCTTTGGCTTCGTACTTCTTAGAGATGAAAATAAGCAGTCATTCTCATGGGCTCTGAAGGTAAGTAGCTACATAAGCACCATTCTCCGTGTTTATTCCATGGCTGAAGTTTAGATTTTCATGTTCTATTTTTAAACCTTATAGATATTACTTAAGTTACCAACATTTGACTGCATTTTCGTGTATGCCTTGATGCAAGATGCAGAAATAATTTCGATTGACTTGTTTATTAGGATCCTAATGATGCCTGTGAGCATGAGTTTGTTACTTCTATACTTTTAGAGTATGTTTGGATAAAGTTAACTAAGCCCCTGTTTGACTACCGCATGGCCAAGTACTTATTACTTCTTGGGTTGTAATTGCTATCTTATTAGGTTCAGTTACTATAGCTGTTCGGAACCCACACTATTTGGGTTAAATGAAGTTGCGAATAGTGATTTTTTTTGGAGAATGTGTGGTTAAAAGGTATGCAAAAAATTTGGGTTTACGTGCATAATTTTTTATTATGTGAATACGCAGTTGAAAATGAGCATGTAAAAAGGAGTTTTGAAATAATTGTTGTCAAAGAGGGGCTAAATAAGCTTTGAACTTTTTTTTTATCGGGCCAACTTCCAAGTGGAATATGAGTATTTTACTTTTAAAAAAAAAGTAACATATTGAACGGAAACAAACAATTACTTGAAACTCAAGCTAATAGACACTTCACTTAAGCCTGTGATTTGCTAGCATTGCATCTGGCATCTGCTGACAAATGTTCAATCCCTTATACATTCATTTTCAGGAACTGAATACCGGAATTTGATTGCACGAAAACTGTTCAAACGAATATTACTGTATATTTTTTAAATTTTTGTTTGTTGTTGTGTTCACTCCCAGAAAAAAAAAAACTTGCATTCGAAATTCCACCAATTTGTTACCCCATCTATGTTTTGATCCCTGCAGAGGGCCATATTTAATTGTTGCACCATTTACAATATGTTATCTGCCAGTGGAATGTGATCATATAGCATTTCATCATATCTGTATAGACTAGAGTAGTTTTGAGATTTCGAGAGGATATCCTTTTTGTCATTTATATTCTTTCGTTGTATTTGACAGACGTTCTTGGAATTCATGAATGGAAAAGCTCCGGGAACAATTTTGACTGATCAAAACATGTGGCTTAAAGAAGCACTTGCTACTGAAATGCCAAGGACCAAGCATGCCTTTGCCTTTTGGCATGTCATTTCAAAGTTTCCAGATTGGTTTTCTGTAGTACTTGGCTCGCAATATGATAACTGGAAATCTGAGTTCCATCGGCTTTATAATTTGCACTCAGTTGAGGAATTCGAAGTGGGATGGAGGGATATGGTTGATGCATATGGTCTGCGTGGAAATAACCATGTTGTCAGCCTGTATGCATTGCGTGCATATTGGGCACTACCTTTTCTGAGATGTTATTTCTTCGCAGGAATGACCAGTACATCCCAGTCAGAATCGATAAACTCGTGCATCCAACGTTTTTTGAGTGCACAATCTGTGCTCGAGAATTTTGTTGAGCAGGTACCAAACTATTTCTTTCTGTTTGTTTCTTTATGAGTCATTACTAATTACAGTTGTCAATTTTATATAGAGAAAAGTGTACTGTTAGTTTCTAACATATTATCCGAGTATCTAGTTGGTCCTTGATCTTTATGAAAGAGAGAGTTGGTTCTCAACCTTCTATTATAGTCGCGTTATCTGTCCTTGGTGACAAAAACCGTCAAAATCTCCATATAAATGTTATGTGTACCTTTGAAGGCCACACGACTATTTAAAAAGATTTGGACACCCTTTTTCATGGGGAATTAATTGGAGCAATTATAATTAAAGGATGCCTAGTGCTGTAATCTTTTCTTGTATATACACTTTCGCAGGTTGCCACAGTTTTAGATGCTAAAGATCAAGCAGGAATAAAACAAAAGATGCAACGGAAGATCCCTGAAGTATCCCTCAAAACAGGTTCCCCAATTGAGTCGAATGCTGCAGCTGTTCTTACACCATATGCCTTCTGCAAACTACAGGAGGAACTCTTATTGGCACCCCAATATGCATCGTTAATGGTAGATGAAAATAACTTTATTGTGAGACACCATACGGAAAAGGATGGGGGGTGCAAAGTATTATGGATTCCGAATGATGAGTTGATAAGTTGTAACTGTAATCACTTTGAGTTTTCAGGCATCCTCTGCAGACATGTTCTTCGTGTTCTCTCAATCAACAATTGTTTTCAGATTCCCAACCGATATCTGCCCATGCGCTGGCGTGATGTCCCCTCATCATCAACTAAACCTGTTCATGCTACTTCCGGAAAGATTCAGTTATTGCAATCAATGATTTCAAGACTACTTACAGAATCAATCGAGACAGCAGATCGCCTTGATGTTGCTTGTGATCACGTCGCTTTGGTTTTGGCCCAAATCAAAGAATTTCCCGTTGCATCAGAGGGTGCTAACGATATTCCTTACAACAGTCCATCCAATTCCCTTGTGCTTCCAGAAGTTGAAGATTCTGATGGTATTGTTCGAAGTTTCAGTGGAAATCCCCACGAATCATTAACTTTTTCAAAGTTGAAAGAGAGAACATGGAGAGATGGACTGGGAGATATATACAGGAAGAGAAGGCGTTTTTCAGTTCCTTCTTGTGGTCAATATGGACATGATGCTATTGACTGCCCAGTGCTGGGAGGTGATGATTACAATGGAGATGGGTCGGGGTTTTTATAGGTTAGTGTTTGGTACGCTGGATTTACATCGACAGACAGGATCGAGAAAAAAGTCAAGATCTTATGCACTCAGAACTGACTGGATTAAAATAGTTCTGGTATAGTGGGAGTCCAATGTCCGTAGTGCAATATTCATAATCCCCTGTTAACCAGTGTAAAGTTTAAAATAGTATGCTTGTTTAATCTCCTCATGAAGAGTATAAATCTCGAGAATGTGTTTACATTTGTGTCCCAATTCCCATTCCAAGATTGCAAACCGCACATCCCCAGATCTGAGTCCAGTGGAAAATTGTTGAGCAAACTTGTTGATAAGCACATTGTTTCATAGCATCATCTCAAAAATCATGTTACATGTACATCACCCCTTTACATATTTTTTACATTGTCACGTGACAACACACCATTGAACAGTTTAAATTTCTCACATTGTTTCCACCCAATCAACACTTGCCAACATTGCCAATATTCACCATAATGTCAAGAAAAGAGTATACAAATGATATTTTCCTTATCCCAATGAATATTTGATTCGGAGAACCTGGCACGATTTAGGAAGATAAGCATGTGATATGTTTAGTGCCTGTTTGTCAACCATTATTGAGAAGAAAATGGTGTAATGAATAGTATTTTTTGGAAAATATATGGTTGAAATTGAAAGAAACTTTATTGGTTTATGTGTAGAATATTTTATTATTTGAATATGTGGTAGATATTGATTATTGTAGAAAACAATTTTTTGAAAAATGGTAGACAAACAGGGGCTTATTTATCTTTCCGTTCAGTCTCATTTGTTCCAAAATACTAAACATGTCTTAAATTGTTTTCAGTGTCTACACCAAGTTGATGAATGGTCCATTCGTCCGTTCGTCGATTCCCTCGTCAATGGCCATTTTCACATCAATGGATTGTTCTGACTGTTGCAGTAATAAGGAAGACTTGGATTGTTCTGCACGTTTGTGCAAGATGCAAGAGAGATTAAGTCCATGTTTGTTATCATTAAAAATTTGCATAAAATCTAAAGTTATCAATTAATTTTAAGTCCCATAGATTTTCTGTGTGTCCGTAAATTTTATTGTTATGGGATATATTGAGTAGTTCTTTACAATGAAACCTTACAAGTTACCCCGGCAAACAAACATGGCTCTTACTTTACTTTTTAATTTTCATTTCATATTATATTGCTTTCGGTGATATGAGATTAAGCATTTAATTCATAAGAAGCTTATAACTCTTCAACTCTTGACAACGGTATGCTATAACATTCTTAACTATCAAGGCTTGCTGGGAGTTTTTTTCAATTGGTTTTTGACCGATTTTGGGTAACACCGTTTATGAGAGGCTGAAAAAATCAGCGTTCGTTCATTTTTTGAGCATGGTTATTGATGGTTTAAAAATCATCCAAAATCGGTGTAGTATAATATTGACCGTTTCTCTTAATTCACCAAATCGACGAGTTTTGACAATTTCTTATATTCTCTTATAATTTTACTCTGGCCCTGTTCGGGAGAGATTAAAAGCCAATTAAAATTGAAAATATGGCAGTTATTGGGTCTCACTCGTCTAATAAAAGTCAACAATAACGACTATATTTTCAATTTTAATCCGATTTTAATCTCTCCCATACAAGGCCTCTATATAAAATAATTATTTTGAACCGATATATTTTTTTTCAAAACTAACTTGTAACTAATAATATATTAACTAAAAATATATATTATAATTAAGAAACACTTATAAGTAAAGATAAGAAAATTACGTTATAATTAAAAAAAAATTACTTATAAGTAAAAAATCACTTTAATATAAAAAAATTTGTTTATCAAATAAAAATACTACTAATAAGACAAAAATTCACTTAAAAATATAAAAAGTTACTTATAAGTAAAAAAAACTTCACTTATAAGTAAAAAAAAAATATTAACTTAAGATTTTAAATAAATATTTAATCATAACTTATATGTAAAAAAATTAACTACAAGCAAAATATCACTTATGAATAAAATAAAAATTTCGCTAAGTGACGTGTGTGTAATTTTATTCACTTTTAAACAACTTTTAGAACCGATGGATAATAAACTCTCAAACATAAATTGGACAATTTTAAAAATCGTCACTAGAATCACTCAAAATCAATCTATTTATAGACGCTCAAAATTGATACTTTTAAAAAAATGCTCATAAGTGGTCATGCCTTAGCAAAATTCCTTGGTGGGCAAAGATGTAACAATGTGCGAGCATAATATGCAATAATCTACTTCCAAGCATTTGCAAGAGAGTTTAAGAGAAGCTTTGAAAGACTACGACAGAAATGTGGTGCTGAGCAGGAAGGTGAAGAGTACTAACATAGTTCAGAATTCGGAAAATCGCTGCAGGGTTGATTGTTTTTCTTCTAAGAGTTAACGCATATTTCCAATATTATCTCATCCATCTTACCAAACACGTCACTAGAGTATCAACGTTTCCTTTTCTTAAAATGTTCACAAAGACGAACTATTTAGATTCAACGATCTAACAAGAAAATGCTGGGACTTCGACTGTTTTTAAAGTTCTTTTAACCCTGTGGCATCTCCAATATCATATAAGTATGCAATTTCGAACGAGTTCAAATAGCTTGAAATTTCCTGAACCATTTACAAACTCACGAAGCAGCAGGCAATGTATCCTTTCTCTTGCTGAATGGAAATCCGATATATCGTCTCTGGTAGCTAACTGCAGCCTGAAGAGAATCCTCTGCAGATTAACAAATTTGTGTCAATTTACAAAGCCTACTTATGTGTAGTGTAGGATAGAGTGATGGAGCAGACTGCTCTTGCCATTCCATAAGACCACACAGCATCTTCATAGTTGTCTTGTTCACAGTGTAAAATAATAAGAATTGTAGATTGCATTAGAAAGTGTCATATCACCTCAAAATGTATACGTGACAAAGTAAAAGGTGAAGGAAACTCTACGTTATTTCTCAAGTACATGTGGCCCACAATTAGTGCAATCTACATTTCATTCTCTTTTTACTCGCCATGTATATAACAATTTACATTGTTGCATCGGAGATGCTCTTATTCTTCCAACCCACAACACATGGTTCTTTAGCAGACCCCACCGTACTTTACCTCGATTCTTTCTATAATTTCAATTTACACTTTGGCAACATCATTAAGATCTGAAAATTCAACTTGTGCACGTGATCGGGAGCATGTTGAAGATAGAATTCTACAAGTAACAATTTGATTATATCCCATATTGCTCGTGAAAAACTAATTAGTCACCCTCTCTTTACCAGCCTAGCGATTTTAAGGGTGGACTAATTTACTAATTTTAGTCGTTACACTAACGGCTTCGGAAGAGGAATACATAAAAAAATAAAAAATATATATTATTATTATTTCCAATGACATAAAAGTAAAAGTAAATATTTTTTTCTTGTCCCCTTTTTTATATTTGGCAAGTATTTATTAGAATTAAATTATAAATAAGTGAGTAGCTAGTACTTGCGGATCCTATAAAATATGTGAATTGAATCTCATTTTGCTAGTTTTAAATATGAGAAATTTAAAATGCAAGAATATTGACTTCCATAATCTCATCGGTTTTTTTACTTAGCAATAACTCGGGATTTAATCCTATAGAGATGATAAACCTTTCGCGTGCAAATTCAATGAATGAATTACCTCTTGACGATCTTGAATCCGATCAATATCATGAATAACAATATTTGAGCTATCAAACATATTTATAAATCCTTGCCAAACATAAACTCATCGTCCATGAAGATACAATAAAAAAAAGAAAATTGTTTATGAAGAATGTTTTGGCCGCAATTGACACGGTAAAGATCACCACCAGTCACTTTATTCTACAAATAATGAATGGGCTATGAGAAAATTGCATAGAAAAGGGAAAATGGAAATGTCCCTTGAATCAGCATTCCCCCATTCATTATTCCTAAATCCTCCTCCTTCTTTTGCTTGTTGCCATTCTCTGTTGAAGCTGATTTCTTAACCTGGAAAAAGTAAATATTCATGAGTGAAAAAAAATAAGGTATAAGCTATTGAACAGTTAACTCAGCTAGTATACAATTTTTTGTTTGCAAATCAGATAAGGAAGAGTGAAGCAAGTAAAATAATGAGGGAAGAAAAAAGTGAAGGGCTTTTCAATTGCACGGAGTTGGAATCGGAATGAGCAGAAGGTTGTGGAGGGCTGTAGTAGTAGTAAGGGAAGTATGGAACAATAGGGTTCGGAGGTAGTGGAATGGGGTTTCCGTAAGGGTTAGTAGGGGGATAGTCCGCGCCGCCGGAGGGTGGTGAGTAATTATCAGACTGTTGCGCGGGTGGAGGGGGTGAGTAGTAGTACACACCACCATCACTGGGTTGTGAAGGAGGTGGAGGACAATTGGACCCGGATGCCGGTGGCGGAGGAGACGGCGGTGGAAGAGATGGTGGCGGTGGAGATATAATGGGCTGGCATGGGTTGTCGCAAGAAGAGCACATTGTACAGGCTACTTGGTCTTTATTCATTTCTGTAATTGTTGACATGGCTTGAGAGAAATCATTGAAAAGAAATATAAGCAAGAAGAAAGGAAGGTGAGTGTGCTGGAGAATTCCCATTTTTGAAGGCCCTGAAATTCTTGAGCCAAGGATCCGTAAAGCGGGAGAGTCCGCAATGTTAGTCCGCATATATAAACAGAGAAAATTGCAATAATAGATTCAATCTATTGTTTAAGTAACAAGTTAGTCTCAAAACTTTTAAAAAGAAAGAATTGGTATTCAACCTTTTATATTCAATTCTCAATCATCATACATCCGACTTTATCAAGTAAGATTATTTATTTATTTGTGTTAGTACATGGAAATTTAGAGAGACACTTTCATGTGAGGGTCATACGACATTACAATAAACATTTGAACAGTTTTCGTCGAATGATTATTTAACTATAATAAAAAGTCAATGATCATCTTGTTCTTTTTTACAGGTTGTCTCTCTCAAACAAAAGATCTAAGAGCAATAGTAAAAAAAATTTAAGTAAAAAATATAGTTCTAAATTAGCGTAAGCATAATTAAACAGTAAGGCAAAACTTCCGGCTTTTAAAAATTTGAGTAAGCCTAAATATGAAAGAGTAATGCTATTTATCTCCATTGAGGTTACAACCACAATCTAGATGACGCTAATGTGACATTAAATGATAAGTGAAATTAAATAATTCACTTTTATTCACCCTATTGTCTACCACCGCCTAAATTGGAGTTGCAATTTCAGTAGGACTACAAAGCATTATTCAATATGAAAAGGTGGTAAATGCAACTAGACGATGAGGGTGCACGTTTTTTAGAAGACTAATTAAGGGATCAATTAAAAGGAAAAGCATGGAAGGAGAGACAGTGAAGGCAAGGTTGGTGGGATGGTGATTGAGTGCATGTGCATTGATGGCCGCCAGCTCCATATTCTACAGAAGTTTCTTCTACGGTACTGCCTATCATAACGACAAAAACTATGGCCATTTGGCTAAGATTTCAACAGAAGTTCAACTCATAACCCCAATGATTATAGGAAGGGAGATGCTAAAGCCTAAAAGAAAAAAACAAAGGAAAATCCTTGTAAGAAAACAAATGAAACAAATAATAAAGAGGGGAGTTACCATAAATGTTTATGAATTGCACAAGATACATGTGCAAGATGAAATAAATCAAACAATTGAGAACACGAGATTTTACGTGAAAATTCAAGACAGGAAAAAACCACGAGCAGATGAAGAGAATTCACTAAATCAAAATAAAGATTTTGTTACAAGATTCAATGTTCTCAATCAAAATCTATTGCTCTCTAATGTTGTGAAGGGGCTATAAGTTGTGAAATATATATATATACAATCCTAAAAACTATGTTTGGAATGAGATGAGGATAAGAAGATGCGTCAAAACGCTAAACGGGCCTAGGCCACATAAGACAGTCGCTCGAGCTTCAGGCTCGCGCCCAGCGAGCGCTAGATTCCCTATTCTAAGTGTTTGAGCTGGACGCTCAGCGAGCTTAAATGGCCCAACCTTTTCTCCTTGGTCCATAATTGAACTTCTTTAAGACCTTTTCCATCAAACAATGAATACACAAACAAATTTGAGTCATGCTTCAACAATAAAGGAATCTTGCCTTAAAGTTGAAGGACCAATGCTATGATATAGCATTTATAAACAATTCAGGAACGCACATAGAGATCACGGCTGTTTTCTCTGTGCTTTTTGTCCTCTTGGTTGTCCCCAGCTAAATGTTTCACCTTATTTGAATTTGGTCCTTAGGAATGATAAAAATAAAAAAATTAACAAAAAGGTTTTATCGATCAGATTTTTGCTAGTTAATTGCATGTTGTAATTCCGATTAATTGCCACATAGGAGTTCAAGAACTTACACCTACTCTGACAAATCAATTCTTGTCATACTTTCTGATTGATGATCTCCAATTTTTCAATCCTTAAATATCCTCCGACCATCGTTTTTTTTTTTTTGGCCCCAATCTACGAGCTTTCAAACTTTAGATTTTCTCCGGTGTTTTCTAGAATGAGGTTACGCTCGATGTGGAGCACCAAGAACCAAGATCTCTCAAGTATTCTCTAAGGGCGCGTTTGATAGGCTATATTTTCCAGGGAAGTAGGAAAATATTTTTCATTTTCCATCTTTTGCGCTGTTTGATAGCCTAAATTTTCCCCGAAAAATATTTTCCCACCCCACCCGTCACGTCAGCATTTTCCTTGAAAATATTTTTCCAACCGGCTGATGCAATTTTTTTTATTTTTTATTTGGAAACAAATATCATAACCAATTGTAAAAAAAAAAATTCACTTTAATAGACAATTTCCATGTAAAATAAAGTCAAACGAACACTAAATTTTGATTTTTAAAAATGATTTTTTAGGAAACAATTTTTTTTCTTTTTTTCTTTTTTTTTTTTTACTTTTTGGCAATGGAAACAAATTTTATAACCAATTGTGGAAAAAAATATCACTTTAATGGACAATTTTCATATAAAATAAAGTCAAACGAATAGAAAATTTAAAAAAATTTCGGGTGGAAAATTATACCAATCAAACACACTTGAAATCATTTTCCCTGCAAAACATTTTCTAGGCAAATCTTTTCTCTGTAAAATATTTTATTTCCGTCAATTTTCCACCCTTACAATTAAACGCACCCTTAATTCAAGTTGCACCCGATAATTGGACTAGACTCTTTGACCCAGGTTGATGAGTCCAATTATCAACCTGGGCTAACTCCACTGAATGCCGAATATTACACCCTCGAATTATATAAATTCATTCAAGTCATAACAAATATTGTATTAGTTTCATGTAATTACATCTACTCAACTTGGTATCTATATCTTACCCATACTCGACGTCATACTTCTAATTATTATCCCCCTTAAACTCGCATTTTCTTCCACAGTTTCTACGCGGTAACATAGCGGAATTTATTTAGTAGTTGTTATATACTGAGCTCGATTTTAAAATGCTTAGAAAAAAAAATACTTAAGCACATTCATCTGTCCATTCGCGTGGACGACAAATTCCAAATATGAAAACGCGACCTATGCAACCTTTTAGCTTTCGACGTATTATTTGACCAAAAAATATATTTCACTCGTTAGTACATCAAAACCATAGAGTTTACGAGTAGCAATCACTGTCATGGATTTAGGTAATCCGTAAAGTAGTTATGTAGAGTCGAATCCTTCAGGTGATATTGCTGTGATCTTAAACTCTAATGTCAATACTCTCGATTAAAGGCAACCCTCATACTTAAATTGGTAAAGTAGTTGACCTTACAACATTATTAGAACAAAATATCAAGATTTGTTCAACGCTCTTTAAGACAATTAATTCCCGATTCATATATAAATAGTGTCTATCTATACTTCTCAAAACACGCACTTGCGTGTCACCCATCAAGCGAGGTCACTTCATCATATGCTCAATAAATGCAATACTTTGTTTAAGACATAAAAAAATAAAAAATATTTATTTAATAACATTTAAAATATATTATAATTATAATAAAATCTCAACACTTTTGAAATGATATCTTTTCATTTTTAGTAAGAGTTGAACCACCAAAATGTCAAAGTATAGAGGTCGATAAGAGTGAAGAAAGTTTTATAGTTAAAAATTGATTTGTGAAATGATTCTCCTTCTGAAAGTGATCAAATTTCTTGAACCACGTAAATTTAATATTTGTTACGTTTCTTTTCCATTACATTTGTTGCAGATTGCATCTAATCGACAATGGTGATTTTTTTTTTCCGAGCATGTTGACACGATAACAGTATTAAAGAGAGATCATGCTGTTTATCAGTGCAAAGTTTTGGTTTAGTACTTCATTACCATGAACCGTGCCGCAATTATATGGCTTTTTTGCATCCATCCATGGTGGTATGATTTAACTATTAAACTCATATTTTTCTAACCATTTAATTTTTAAAACAAGTTATCATTTAATAGTAATAGTTTCAATAATATTAAGGGAAAATTGCGGCCGTGGTCCCAAACCTTTCATTTTGTTGCAGATTATACCCAAACCTTTTATTTTTGCGGCCGAAGTCCCAAACCTTTATATGTAGTTGCAGCGTCGGTCCCAAGCCTTAATTTCGTCCATAAAACCGTCAGTCAACGTTTCAACAGTAATTTTGACTCGAAAAAATTGCAGCGCTGGTCCCAAACCTTTCATTTTGTTGCAAATTACACCCAAACCTTTAATTTTGCAGCCGAAGTCCCAAACTTTTATATACAATTACAGCGTTGGTCTATTTCACGCATTCCATCCATAAAATCATCAGTCAACGTTGAAACAATAATTTTAACTCAAATGACATCTTAATTGATGGGTAAAATTGTCAAAACAAGTTATCCAAAAAAATGTTTGTTTTCTTCAAATCCTTCAATCTTTTCACAGCCATCACATTCTCATCATCGATAACCATCTGATCAGATAACAATCTGATCCGATTTGTTATAATAATTTAATCAAAAAATTATTTTTATGGCATGTTATTTGTCACTAAAATCAATAAATGGGAAAATAAAAATAAACAAACTGCATTTGGTACTATAATTTGTATGTATTATTAAATAATTTTTAAATTGATTAAAAATTAAAAATAATATTAAGATAAGAAAATATTTTTTTAATAATATCTATGCCTAGGCTTTGTCTAAACATGCCGGTTGGGATTAGCATTGCAATTTTTTCATTTTTTATGGCATGTTATTTGTCACTAAAATAAATATATGAGAAAATAAAAAAGTTTAGTACTAAATAAAATTTTTTAATATTATTTTTAATTTTTAATAAAAATGTATTTTTTTATTTTAATATTATTTTTAATTTTTAATCAGTCTAAAAATTATTTAATAATACATACAAATTATAGTACCAAATGTAGTTTATTTATTTTATCGACAAATAACATGTCATAAAAATAATTTATCGATTCGATTATTATAACAAATCAGATCGAATTGTTATCTGATCAGATAGTTATCGATGATGAGAATGTGATGTCGGTGAAAAGATTGAAGGATTTGAAAAAAAAATATTTTTTTTTTGGGTAACTTGTTTTGACAATTTTACCTATCAATTAAGATATCATTTGAGTTAAAATTACTGTTTGAACGTTGACTGACGATTTTATGGACGGAATGCGTGAAATGGACCAACGCTGTAATTATATATAAAGGTTTGGGACTTTGGCCGCAAAAATTAAAGGTTTGGGTGTAATATGAACAAAATGAAAGGTTTGGGACCAGCACTGCAATTTTTTTGAGTCAAAATTACTGTTGAAACGTTGACTGACGATTTTATGGACGGAATTAAGGGCTTGGTACCGACGCTGCAACTACATATAAAGGTTTGGGACTTCGGCCGCAAAAATAAAAGGTTTGGGTGTAATCTGCAACAAAATGAAAGGTTTGGGACCACGGCCGCAATTTTCCCTAATATTAATATATTAGCTCTTGATATTAGCTTCATAACTATAATAGTTAAATAATACAATTTCGAAACTAACAAACCTATAAAAAAAAAATTCAAAAATTAGGTAGTACGTGACTGTAATAGGATGATATGTAACTGTGACATGGTCTGATAAATGATTGTACTCGGGGACGTAATCAGGATCTCAATCCGCCCCCGAATTTTATTTTTATTTTTAACTAAGAGGATTGAAAATGACGATTTTGAGTACCAAAATAGACAAGTTAGATTGACTAACAAAAAAGACAATCAGTTTGTCGATAAAAAAATAAGGATAATTCTTCTTGTACATTAGGGGTGCCATAATGGTGTCCATAATGGACACATGGCACCCCACCATTGAAGAGTGTGTTGGCCCACAAATACACTTTCCAATGGTGGGGTGCCATATGTCCATTATGGACACCATTATGGCACCCCTAATGTACTTGTAGCACTTCCCAAAAAATAATATGTCCATATATGTGTCTGACGCTATACAAATTGAAAAGATGAACGTTAGATGGACATTTTGTGGGCTGTGGCCTGTGGGTATACTATATGATAATTGATTCATAAATGTGTCATCTACTTTTAGATTGAATTTGGGCTATTTATTTATTTAAATAATTATTGGATCTTTTGTTTAAGTCTAAGATTTTTGTATGGTTATTGGGTTAATATTTAAGTATGATTTTTGTATGGATTTGGATTGAATTTGGGCTTTTGTTGAATTTTAAAGTGTAAGTTATTGGGTCAATATTTATTAATGGAAAAAAAAATTTCAAAATTTTTTGAGGGCGAGTCAAAATTTTTGCGGAGGTGAAACTGAAAAATACATTACAAAATACAAATTAACTAGGAATAGTAGACCAGCAGACAATGTTGGAGGGCGATCGCCCCCACCCCCTATCTCCGTCTCTAATTGTACTTATAAATTGTGTGACATGCCTTTGTTTGATGTCTAGTTGTGACAGTATATATGTGACATATTAGTGACATTTACGTGAGGGATTAAACTAGATGTACTCCATGGTTTACTTCATGGCGGAGGCCCCACACCCGAGGCTCCAATACATGGCCGCCACTTGGCCATGTAGTAATCCATGGAGTAAACCATAGAGTACTTGTAGCATCCTCCTTACGTGAGTACATGATTTTTGAGGGGGAAAAAAGGGAAAATAAATTAATGCCTGATTTATTAAATATGATTTCAATAAATTTTCTCTTAGCTAATTATACGTGAACATAACGGCACAAAAAGTCCAAAGTTCTAAAAACATATCATCCTAGATAATGGACAGCTAGTTATGGATATGCATATTTCAAGCAATCTTCAATTATACGTGGCAATCCCACCACGTTACACTTGTACTGAATAAAAACAAAGTTGTAAATCAAATAAACCCGATCCTCTTCTCAGGTCAATAAAAACAGGAGCGTGTAACAGGCTCCAACTACACATTCATATCTATAGTCAAATTATCTTCACATTTCATAACCCTCAATTTTTTATTTTTTATAAATAATTTATTAATTCGTAGAAAAGATGCTGAATTTATGGAGAGAACCAGGTGAGGTGAGGTGACGATAGAGACTCTTCACGACCCATATGTCAACTTCCATAGATGAGCTCATACAGGTTGGTCAGTTGACTTTAGCACATTTTTTAAAGAATTATGCAACTTGTACAATTTTGATTGACAACTTCATATTTGATAACATCGTATTCATCCATTTTAAAAATTATTTTTTAAATCAATGATCTCGAATTTTGACAACATCGACGTTGTCAACCGGAGTTGTAAAAAAAGTTTGATTGTTTTTTAAACCTTTCTGTACCAAACTCATGCTGCACTGCAGTCTCACCTAGTAAACGATAGGTAGGAACTTGATCCCTCGCCAAACTCAAATAGAATGAAAATGAAAGCTAACTTGAGGTCCCCAGAAGCATTTATCAGCCAACCTCCTACCATTAATGCTATACCCCACCCTATCTCTACAGCCCAGGCCAAACTTCAGCTTTTCCTTCTGAAAATGTCAAATCTGTTAAAGATATCTCAGCACGTATATTGGAAGGTGAACTGAAAAACATGGAATCTGTGCCAGCAACTCTATACAATGGAATCAAAGGATACTGGAAGAGAAACGGATACGAAAGGCTAAATGGAACCGCCGGTCGGAAAAGGAAGATCCGAGTAGTGAAGTTAACTTCTGCGGACGGTACGAACCGCCGGCGAAGGCGGTTCTGGAGGGTAAAGTTGAAACCTAGCCTAAAATTGAAGCTCAAGTTTTCGCCTAAAAGGTTGTTGCGCCGGCTCCGAGATGCATACGTGAACATGATGATGAAGATTGCTAACACGCCGGGGATCACCGGCGCTGGCGGGTTCCCAGGCGGTGGCGTGAGTGGATTTGGGAGGGGAACGATGAAAGAGTATGATGAGAGGATAATTACTGAGATTTACAAATCGGTTTTAATGGCACAGAGTCGACCCGTGCCCCGTGAAGCAACCCGAATTGGATCCGAAATCATCTCCCAACGGTAATGAGTATAATAATTATCTTCCATTTCCCCAAAATTTAGATCAACAAAATAAGAATCATTTTTGAATAATGCTACTTGTAGTCGCTCACTACATCAATCGTCATATGTGGCACACACATGTCAAGTGTGTATTTGATGCATTAAATGTGATAAAAAAAACTACCACATTAATGCATCAAATAACTACATGCCATGTGTGTGCTACATAGGACGACTGCAAGTAGCATTACTCATCCTTTTTAGTCTGTCTATTTAAGTTCTATATCTTTTAATACTTACACTATTTGTATAAAAAATCGTTCCATTTAGATGTGAACGGATTGGTTCGGATCGATTCTAATAAAAAATGAGATGAAATTGAACTACGGTCAAAATTCTACATAAAAAATCATACGATTCACTCCCAATGATAAACTAATTAACTATTAGTGAAAATTTCGTTTATGGAACCAAAAGGTACTATAACGAGATAAAAATAAAAATCGAATGTGAATGGTTTGATTCTTAGTTCTAAGATTCAAAATCAATTAAAGTTTAATTGAAATTGAATCGAACCAATCGACTTTCTATAATCCTGACAATTACATCTTTTATAATTGTTCGATTGAATTCAGTATTACACTGTTAGAACTATATTTGTTAATTTAAAATGGATTGAACATGTCCGGTCCCATTGTTGTATTAACTTGGCCAATTTAATTACACTATTTGTTAGATCAGTTGTACAAAATGTACACCTTAGATTAAGCATTGATGATTATTATACGGTTAAGTGTTGCATTTACGAGTTAAGGATAAGAATACAATGTTGAGAATTATGTTGAAAATGAATTTCGATTTTAAATAAATGAAAAATTGAAATAACTCGAGCTAATTGAAAAATTATGAACACTTTCCATTATGTCTTAATAATTTATTTTTTTGTATACATTGATTTATTTTTTTCTAATTACAAGATAAATTTACTTAAGTCACAATAACAAAAAGTAGAAGCAATTTTGAGATATTTTGATCGAATTAGCTACTTTAGTATTTGTTATCAACCACACATTCTCCAATAAAATAATATTATACATAAACTCTAAACTTTTTCTTTATTTTTAATCATACATTCTTCAAAAAATTACTATTCCAAAATCTAATTCTCATTGAGTATCAAGTTCGCTAAAAATTTGATCGAACTTTATGGTTTTTAATTAATTCAACTCTAACAAATTATATAACTATCGGAATTGCTCCAAAACTAAAGTTTGATTTAAAACCTAAATATTCAAACAATAAAGAAGGTGAGACAAAATGCATGAAAGATGGGTTTAGAACCGATTCCTTAGAAACAACAATGTACAAGAAACCATAGATGCAAGAAATGTAGTTGACAAGGAATCCAATTTACTAATAACATAATTGATCTCTTGCTCTCGGTGGGGAAAAATAAAAACTTCTCATTATTGATGTGACAGAAAGAATCGTAAGTATTGTTCTCTAAACGTATGACTGTTGTAGAGAACTATAAGTAATGTTCTCTTGTCATGTTAAGTAGCGAGAAACTTTTATCCTACCAAAATCTGTTACTAATCAACTATGACAATGATGGGTGGTCATTAAGGATAGCTTTAAAGTGGTCTTTTTTCAATGTGATGGAAATATTGTTCAACATGTATAAAATGGGATATGAATAAAAATGGAACTGATGGCCTTTATTTTGGCATATGCGACCGCATAGGTCAGGAAGGCTTGCAGCCATTGCAGTGATTAAATGCCCTGCAACTGGTTGTTCCATGCGACCACATAGAACAAGGCCTCTGGTCGCATAGGTCGTTGCAGGGATTAAATGCCCTGCAACTGATTGTTCTATGTGACCGCATAGGTTTGTTCTATGCAGTCGCATAGAATAACCAATTAGCCGTTACATAACCGTTTTATGGCCGTTGTCTTTTTGAATTTGGTGGGTTTTCATATGAATTTGGCATCATTTCGTGGAAGACATTTGAGGGCTATATATAGGCAATCATGTCCAAAGTAAAATATGAAATATATCAATAGTTGAAAACATTCTTATTCCAAACACCATTAAAATCAAATTCCTTCATACATATTCAAAATTTTCGTTTGCATTCTTCAAGTTTTAGAGGATTTTCACTAGTGCTTAAGTGTTAAATCCTTAACAAGGCTTGATTAATCCTGCAAACCATTTGTCATAATCCTTTTAAGCATTATTTTCAATCTGAGAGGGGACAAAAATAGTTTGATGGCAATGGTATCATGTTCGGGCCTTCTTTTTCATCTTCTTATTGTTCTTCCTTTTGTTTTCTCCATTTTTTTTCATTGTTTTCATCTCCATACCTTTTTTTGCACCTTATATATTTTCCAACACAATGTCCATACCTTTTTTTGCACCTTGTATTTCGTGGAAGACATTTGAGGAATATATATAGGCGATCATGTTCAAAGCAAAATATGAAATATATCAATAGTTGAAAACATTCTTATTCAAAACACCATTAAAATAAAATTCCTTCATACGTATTCAAAATTTTCATTTGTATTCTTCGAGTTTTAGAGGATTTTCACTAGTGCTTAAGTGTTAAATCATTTACAAGACTTGATTAATCCTGCAAATCATTTGATATAATCCTTTTAAGCATTATTTTCAATCTGAGAGGGGACAAAAATAGTTTGATGACAATGATATCGTGTTTGGGCCTTCTTTTTCATTTTCTTATTGTTCTTCCTTTTGTTTTCTCCACTTTCTGGTTTTTTATTTCATTGTTTTCATCTCCATACCTTTTTTTGCACCTTATATATTTTCCAACACAATTTCCAAAAAGAAGAAAATTAAATTTTTTAAACTTTTCCTTTAGAAAGTATAATTTATTGTTCAAACGTTCAGTGCATTTAGCTTGACTTGAGGGAATAGTTC
This sequence comes from Fraxinus americana, assembly GCA_035079005.1. Lineage (NCBI taxonomy): Eukaryota > Viridiplantae > Streptophyta > Magnoliopsida > Lamiales > Oleaceae > Fraxinus > Fraxinus americana. The sequence continues at coordinate 30,708,362 of CM068710.1, read as the reverse complement.
AACAGCCTCAATTGAGTAATCAAGTCAACCACTGCCTTTACGATTTTTTTTTTAAAAAAAGGAAATGATTTTGTAACCCTGAATTTGAAGAGTTTTGAACGAGAATAGATAAAACTATGTTTGAATAGTAAATAAAGTGAAGTAACTTTAAATAAAAAACCTAATAAGAAGTGTTATGTTCATTTTCTCAATACAGACATGCTATGTGTACAGAAAAATGCCGTCAAAATACACCATGCAGTTTTTGATTCGATAATGGGAAAAAAAAAATGCAGACCATCCAGATGATGTCATTTGGTGAAATTCTGACAGTTCTACTTCTGTACAAGCAAAGAAAAATCCTTCTCAATAATCCAAATATATTGCTTAAAAAAGAAATTCTTGAGGCAATCAACGAGGGGACATAATTGAGACAAATAACTAGGCCCAGCTTAGAAGTGAATCTTGCTTTCATTTTTGGGAAAAATTCACTTTCCCTACTTTATCTTTACTCTATTTCAAAAATAACAAAACAACTTTTACATTTCAAAAATCAGATTTTTTAACCTATATATACACATATTTATAAATATTTATTTATTTATTTAAATATATAAAAAGATATAAATAAATAAATATATAATATATATATAAAATTAATCCACCCCCACCCCCACCACCCCACCACGCCGGCGACTGCTCCGGCGACCACTCCGGCGACGTCTCCGATTCCGACGACTTCTCCGGCGACCACTCCGATTCCGGTGACTGTTCCGGCGACTGCTCCGATTCCAACGACTATTCCGATGACATGAATTTTTTGTACGGTCACAGTCCAGGTCACAAGTCACAGTCCAGGTCACAGCCAAGATCACATGTCACAACACATGATTTTTTGTTTATAATAATTGATAACACAATAAGGCTCACGTCTCACATTTTTATTAATAGTCACATATTATTTTCAAATGGTCACAGCACAAGTCACAAAATATATTGCACATGACTCACGATTTTGTTTATAGTCCCATTTTATTTTCAAATGACTCAAATTCTGGTTGATAATCACAAGTTTATTTCAAATGGCCACAGCACAGGTCACAGGATATTTTTTGGGCATTGCTCAGGTTTTTATTGATAGTCACAGCATCGGTCACAGTACATGGCTCACGTCACGGCACATGGCTCACGTCACCGAACAAAACCCACCAATCACAAAACCCACTGCACAAGCAGCACAACGCGTCACGAAACACAATATAGATTCAAACAACTGCCGCCCGCACCACCAAATCCACATGCACCACCACCGCCGCCAAAGCCACTGCCACCTCCCCCACCACCACCGCAACACCACCAAACACCACGGGAAACCACCACCTCCACCACTAACAGTAATGCAAAACCCACCGCACAACGCCGCAAACCACTACAGAAACCTCCACAATAGGCAACTCACCAAGCCAACCACATCCACCACCGCCAGATCCAACATACCCCATCAGATCCACCACCACCACCCTACCACAATAACTAACATCGCCAACACTGCCGCACCTCATCACAAGCGTCGCGACCGCCGACAACAAAACCTAACTCATAACCCACCATCCCGCAGACACTAACGACGCCTCCACCACCACCCACAACAAGAAAAGCGGCGCCGCTCGTATCACGGACGTACAACGTCGTAACTTCCACCACGCACCGCACATAACTTCCACCACCGCAACGCACAGATCTGGCCACATCGTCGCTGATTGACATCTCCGATGTCACTGGAACGAGAAAGAAGAAGTGTCGGTCGGCCTTGCGAGTCTTCAACAGGCGCCACCAACAGCAACCAGCCACTACGACGCTGCCGCCTCTTCCATGTCGCCGGTGAGTGAGAGGAGAGGAGAGGAGAGGAGAGGAGTGAGAGATAGAAACGTTATTTAGGTTTGAAATTAATTTAGGGGAGGGGTGGGTGCATATATATTAATTTTTATAATATTATTATTAATATTTAATTAAATATAATAAAACCTGTATCTATTTATAAAATATCTGATTTGTGAAAAATAAAACTTGAGATCTGATTTTTGAATTCAGATCTCCAAAAGTAGGGAATAGAGTAATTTGCACTTCATTTTTTAAGGGCTTGAATTGGGCTGTAATTGAATTCAAGAGAGTTGATCATTGCAACAAAACAATTGTCGTAAATAGTACTTGTTATTTCTACCTTTTTTTTTCATGTCGTATGCAAGCTTTTTTTGCACTCAAATTTAAAGGATCGTTTGTTAGGCCTTCTACTTTTTATAGAAGAGCATCCAATGAAAATTACATTAAGTCAACTTCCTCTGGAGCTCTTTTAACAGAAAATTATTCATACATATTCAAAAACAAATTTTTAGTATCAAAAACAATTTTTTATTTTATTTTTTAAAAGTCCTGCCAAACGAATCCTAACTTCGATTACATTAGGTACTGTTTGCATGGGGGGTGCTACAAGGTTATTTAGGCTTTCTTTGAACTCCATTTTTACTAAAAAATTATTTTTTAAAGAGTGGTTTCGTTGGAGAATATATAGTTAAAAATTATGAAAAAAATTGAACTTACGTGAAAATTATTGTATTAAAAGAACGTGCGAGTGAAAATAAATTTGGGGAAAAAAATGAGAAGCCTTGCCATCTTTGCTCATTGTCGTCCCCTTACGAGTGGGGTTGGGGCAACCTTCCATGCCCCGCCAAGCAATTTTCTGCCTCGTTACCCATTTAAAAAGGGACGGGAGGGGTCTTTGCCCCGTTTACTACCCCATATAATTTTTTTGTAAAGTTTTTGATAATTCATTTTATTGTCCTTATTCATTAGATTGAAACAATATTATATTTGATAAACTAAAACTTTTATTATTTGTCATATTTTTTAGATTTTTGAGTTGTCATTTTTGATTAAAACTAATGAAATTTCGTGAAATTTTCCATTTAAAATATTGAATTCTAGAAAAAAAATAAACGGGGTAGGGGCTGGGCACCCCGTTACCCATCCCCGACCCCAACCGGAATATCCAATTAAGTGGGTAATCCTCGCCCCGTTCGGGGCGGGGCCCCGGAGGTATCAAGTTTGTTAGATTTTTTTTTGCCATCCCTATTTGTATGGACACCGATCAACATAAATTTTGTCACGACAAAGCTCAACAGCGGTAAATTGACCTTGTATTTTAATTTATTTTTTTGGTCAGATTTCGCCATTACTGTCCTGAGTGTGCAATTTGTATACTAAATTATTTCTTATCTTGGAAATAATAGAGAAAAAATAAATAAGATTAATAGAGGAAAATCCCTGAAAACGTTTTCATTTGTGATATACCCCCATTTATTAAAAATCATAGAAAATTCTCATATTTGAAACCTTATGTGGAAAAAACTCTATTGCTGTCAAGAATCGTTAAATTTTCAATTAAAAATAATAAAAAATTCTAAAATTTAAAAGGAATAATTACAATTTCAGTACACGAACTTTTTTTTGTTTACAAATCAAATTCAAATTTTTTATAAGTGCCACCCACAATCTCAAATCTTTAAAACTTTATTTTACATCCGCTTCATCTTCTTCTCCAAAAATAAAAAAATAAACAATAAAAATGAAAAAAGTACAACTAAAGAAAGAGAATTTCATACATTTAATGGAAAGCAAAAAACATAACATGAATGTAAAAACTCAATCAAGAAATAAACAACAACGATTAAAAGAAAACCAAAGACAGAACCTGTTTAATTATCTTTTGCCTAAGCTCATCGGAAAGTATGTCCTTCAAATGATGATGCAAGTGACCCGAATCACCCTTCACATTCGGATTCGGAGCAACTAATATGGGATTGTTTCTTGATCGGTAACATAAATCCAATTCCCACCACTCTCATTAGTGTATTGAATCGATGGGTAAGCATTCCCAGTTGTCGGCACCTAGGTCGTGGCGTGAGATTATGGTACAAACTCCAGCGCCACCGCATTGAATTTGAAAGTGCCACTGCTTTCACTTTCCTTCTCCTCCTTCTCGATATCATCCTTTTTTTTTTGGTTGTCAAATTTACTTGCGCCATTTTTCCACAACAAAAAAATGTAAGAAAAAAAAAAGCAAAAATTGTTTGAATAAATCTAATTGAGTTTTCAGTCCCTTGTACCTGACGAAAATTTTATTGGTTTTTTGATAGAGGGGGTGGGTGAATGAAAATGAATGGTGTTGGAGCGGAGAAATTAGGGGTCGTTTTCTTTGTGTTTCAATTTTACGTTTTGAGTTTTGAAATCATTTTGTATTTTGTGTTTTTTGAGAGTCCATTTAAAAAATTTTTAAAACGCGTTCTTTTTGACATTTTGTAAAACTATTCCTCAAAATCATTATCTCAAAACACATTCACATGGGTTTTTGTTTTCCATTCTCCAGCCAGAAATCGCCCCACGCCTCTACCAGCGCCACAGCCTTCTACCTCACAAACCGACCACAGCCCACCACCTAGACCACCAGATCCCAGCATCATTCCAACCCCCTGACCTCCCTCTACAACATCCACGGATTAATTGACCATAAATCAGCCGAAATCGTCGCGCTACCACTCGCGGTTTCGGCCAATAAACACCGCCGCCGGCCACATTTCCGATCGCGGACCACCACCAATCCACTCCTCTCAACAAGGCGCGTCCAATACTACCATGGGTCACCTTCGATTGGCTCCAGAACTGGCTGATTCCTGCAGAAACCAGGTGTGCTGAATCAGTTTTTTAGGTTTTTTTTCCTTCGATTTTGTTGTATGACTAATTGTTGTTTGTGTGGTAATTGAAGAGAGGATTGAGGGTTTCACAGTGGTTTATTAATCCGGCCATTTTGGAGGAGGTTGGTCGGAGTTTGCGGGGGTTTGAAAGTGGCGGTAGAGTGTGGTTGCAGCAGAAAGGAGGAAGGGGTTTGTTCTGTGTTGCAGCAGAAAGGAGGAAATCGTTTTGGGCATTTCCCGTATTTTTCATTTTCAACTACATTTGTGAAGAAAACGTGGAAAAGGGCTTTTTGGCCGTTTTCTGTTTTCTTCACAATTTTTTTTTCCGTTTTCGAAAATGATGAAGAGAACGCGTTTTCGTCGTTTTGAAAAATCGAAAACAGAAAACGGTTTGAAAACGGCAAAGAGAACGCCACCTAATAGTTTAGGATTATATGAACTATAAAAATGGGATTATATTGGATGGAATGAACAATCTATATTGGGCGCAAACAAGAGTCATTGATGATAATTCCTCACTTTCTTACTCCCTGGTGTTTTAATCAAATTCTTTATTTATTTTGAAGATGCGAACATTTTTTTATTTATTTTTTTAATTTTGGGGAAGATGTGGTGGGATGAAATGGGGTGAAAAATAAAGTTTTAAAGAATTGGAATTATAAGTGGCACATATAAAAATTTTGGATTTAATCTGTAAAAAGATAAAAGTTTTTAAGTACTGAAATTGCAATTATTCTTTTTTAATTTTGACATTTTTTACCTTATTGATCAAAAATATGACTGATCTTGACGACAAGAGAGTTTTTCGCACAAGAGGTTTTGAATAGAGGGGTTTTCTGTGATTTTCAATATATATATATGAAAATATATCTCATATATAGGAACGTTGTTAGAGGAGGTTTCTACTGTTAATCCAAAGAAATATGATTCAATTCTTTTCTCGCTATCTGTTTATAAAGTTGTCTGTGTGAAGTTTTCTTCATAGATTAACCTGATTTTGACAGTAGGCTGCTTTAACTAGAGTCTTTGATTAAATGAGTATTTCGTTTTTAATTAGATGATTCTAGAACGTGTATAAAAAATACTAACACTCCTAATAAAAGCTTCCCTCAATCCCTTGTCAAGTGAGAAGATTCATGAATTCCGATCAAATTTCTTTATCTTAATAATTAATGCATATTATACATTTTTCGAAGGATATATAGCCTATGTCGAATCTATTTCCCTCTCAGAATCCTTGCACAGCTGAGATACGCCAAGAACGCTCAGAAACATTCATTATTACCTTTTCTCTGATCAAATTCAGGTCATGAACAGCTTACTAAAACTAGCCTTAGGTAAATCGAGGCCTTAAAATCGAACTTATGTTCCTGTAAACAGAAACTATGCTTTGAAAAAAACCTCCTGTTCATCCTCGAGAAGCACCTTCAAAACCAAAGGTAAATCTAACACGACTCAATGACCACAAGCACGCAGACACAGCAACGTTTAACTTTTTTTACACTACGGTAAGATTTACTTTCAAAATAAGCATTTTAAAAGTCGAAAAAGTAATATCAGATAGAATAAAAGGGAACCAAACAATTTACAACTACATGATAATAAAAACAGAAATATTTTTGACAATATCGATTTATAAAATCTATTGCTATTGGGTTGTATGTGCATCCTAAGAGTACAGGTTACAAATTCTTAAAATTTTCATCACTGTAGCAGAAAGTATCAAAATCGAGGATTTCAGTAATATCACATACAACTCAACTGCCCCTTCACGACAACAAAACAGAGAGAGCGTTTTTGGCACGAAGAACTGTGAAGTACAAGATTATAGCCCATTTTTCTTCCCATGCGGGCAAATCCAACACACAAAACATGTCACGTGATCAATTCACATATTGGTGCGGATTATATCTCTTGTCAGTCTGTAAACAACAAAATGGAGTGCAAAGCATCCTATGTCCCATACCAGCGATTTTATCATCTATGGTAAATTGACACCCCGCCAAAGCCACATGACATATCCTACTTCATGAGTAACAACGCTATTGAAGGTATTTTAAAACGTGCCCATAACACGAGAAAGCTTAACAAACAAGGCACAATCTTTTAACAGGTTATTTGATTGGCTGGGAAGAAGGGGAGTTCTATAGAAGTTCAATTTCCAAAAATGATCGTTCCACAATTGGCACTAAACTTCTGCCCACTAAAAAGAGACGTCTCATCATCTCCACTGAGAGTGAGCAAGAAAAAATTGGTAATCAGGGAGAATAACATTCAAATTGCGAAGCCAATTGTCTGCAACGTGCAAAAGAGAGCTCTCTTGCTCGCGTTCATGAGCTGCACAAGGGCTCAAAATTGAACCTTTTAACTTGTATGAAGCAAGGCCAAAGACTGGTAAAGAAATTGTTGAAGACGGATCGACAATTCCACGGACTTGCCTAGTGTTTGCAGCATGAAATTTAGGCAAAATATTACCTGGAAGTTCACAATGTGTCAATGAAGGGCAAAGAAGACATTCCACACACAGACATGCGCAGCAACAAAGAGATAGAGTCCACTTTTCAGTTTTTGGTCCTTTTTTATTTTTTAGGGGGTGGGGAGGTTTAATACTTTTCATCTTTGAACACGGCCACATCCTGCATGCACTGAGAGAGAGAGAGAGAGACAGAGACAGAGACGGAGAAGAGAGAGAGATGTACTTCTAGAGTGCGTTGACAAGGGATGAAAGGTCAAAAATGACGCATCCAGATCATGCAGTGTTGGGCCTATGGGTATTCTATAAATTGGATACCTGCAAGAGATTAAATAAGAATGAAACTTTAAGAGCTGGGGAACATCAAATAAAAATATAAAATCTTGTTTATTTGCATGCAAGAAAACATACCAAGCTATGGATATCCAACTTTCTGGAAGTAGATCACAGCTTCTGTACTTTTTCAGTCCGGGAAATTGGGATGCAAGAACAGAAATCTGCACAAATAACCAGTTTTGTGGTCATAAAAAATGGACAAATGCTGATTGGATATTTCAAACTCTAAAAAGTGAGTTCTACCTTATCAGTTAGTGGTCTACGGTTATATGGTTGTTCTTGCTCCAAATATTCAAACACAGGCAGTCCAGGTGAATTAGAAATTTCAGCTTCGTCACTAGATGAACTGATGACAGATTTATCTCTCAGCACAAGTTTGTTTAGACGTTGGGAGTTAAAATTAATGAGGTTCTGCTGATTCCTCGACCCATCCGCAACGGATTTGGAATGCCTATCAGCTTCACAATCACTGCTGCCAGCACTACTTGTTTCCATAGATGATTCGGCATCACTCTCCTCACCAGGCCTCCTGAAGAAAACAGTTAGCACGTGTTCACTAAAACAAGAAACATAAGTTTTGCAAAGTCTAGAGTACGTGTTCATTTCTATAGGAAGCTTCTCTAATTGCTTTGCTTCTTACACAAAAATGTGAGGTCAAAGGATAATCAGTTAGTGTGATCAAGTTAATTTCATCTGATTAACTGTCCTAGAAGAAGGACAAGGTTATCTACTGGATAAGCATTCTCATGTTTAACTGCAAATTAGATGCTGCTCCAAGTTAACTATCTTAGTACAGAAAACTCCTGATCATAGAATATATAGATACAAAGCAGCATTTAGTATATAATTGTTTGCCACTAAAGCTAGGGATACTCGTGAACATAAATTTTTTGAATTGTAATCATAATGCCTCCTCTTATGACTTCTCTTTAGCCAAACAATTTTATTACCAAATACGATGGGAAGCAAATTTCTACCCAGAAAGGGGAACTAGTATCACAGAAAATACATTGTAATATTATGGGCCCGTTTGATTCTCATTATTGTAGAATGAGAATGAAAAATATAGCCGTTATCGGATCCCACACAAGAGATAGAAATTCAAAATTGATGGCTTGATGTGATGGACAACGGTCATATTTTTCATTTTCATGGATGAAAAATGAGAAACAAATGAGGGCTATGTATCAAATATGAAGAAACAGAAGTCGGCATTTTTCAAATGATGATGCCATAATATAATCCCATGAAGACGTTACCCCAATGCAGACCGTTTTCTACAGTCTTTGTAACATTCTCCTCATACAGGCCCAACAAACAATAGCAAACCATAATATGCAAAAGACAAATACATTACTTGAATGAAGTGACCTTGCCTGATATATTACTGAAATATAATTTCAATAAGTACAAAGAAATCACATAGGTTGCCCCAGTTAAAACAAATTTGGACATATATTTATGTTAATATAAGAGACTTAAGCTTATTGTGTACTTATAAGATATATAGGAGGTGCAGGAATGATCTGCAGCATATTTTAGATAGACTTCAGAAGTCAAATGTTTTTCAGATTATGTGCCACATCAGTAGAATATGAATTTTGAAGAACAAAACAAGGATAAGGAAAAATCAACCAGGAGTGGTGATTCCACAACAAATAAAATCATTTGCAATTGAAAATAACTTATAGTATTGAATGCCTCATTTTTGTAATCCTACAACAGGTACGTCAATAAACTCGAAGCCAAACGCAAAGTTAACCACACAATTTGTATAATTGTTTTAAAAGAACTTATAGTATTAATGCCTCGGGTTGTGATCCTACAATGGGTTTATCGTTAAGCTCAAAGCAAAAAGCATTTTAACCACATACTTTTACAACTGTATAGCTGTTCCAGCACATAGACACTCTAATTTTCGATAATTTTATAATAACATTTTGAAACGGAATGGGCAAACCAAAAGAGACTGGATTTATTTCTAGGCGATCTACAATTTGAATTCACATTACATCAATAGCATGTTAGCATAATTCAACTTAAAATTGGCCGAGCAGTAGCGAAAAGTGTTTCCAAGGATCATGTGTAACCAAACTAATAAGGAATGAGCTCTAATGGCTTTACTGTTAAACTGAACTTTGGACAGACCTTGAGTCATGTCTACAAAAAATGCTATAGAAATCAAGATATCTTTGAAGTTCCAAATTGGATTGTTAATTGGTAGATCTCAACAAAATTTGAGGCCATAGGCTCAAAGAGACTGTTTCCAGATGGAGCGACAAGAAGCTTTGCAAATAAATCTAGGTGGAAGTAATAGGGAAGACATCACAGTTTGTCATAGCATTTTTAGACATGAAGTGATCAAGTGGAATAGGGAGTTAAATTCTCAGAAACATGGGTATGGGAAGCTATACTGTAACTAAAAAAATTCTGCAATTAAGACCAGAACTCTGAGAAAAATATAAGATTTTAGAGACCCCAAAAGTAGTAAATTCCAAGTGAATCCATGTCTAATTGTTGCTTATCAAAATATTCAAAAGTTGCATGTTTAAAACCTGTCAAACCAGTAATTTGTATTTCATTTAAAATCATTAGGAAAGCTGTGGTATTGTTATAAAACCTATCATATTATCTTATATAGTAGAAAGCATTTATCCATAAACATCTAACAGGTCATTTAAGGAGTCGCTTTCCAATTGCACTATCCTCCCTAATCTGGGAAAACAACACCCCACACTGGTAATTTAAGGAGAGATACTTATTTCCATATGCATATGTCCTCACATGATACTGCCACACGCACTCCAGTTCCACTCTGGTAAACGAGATTTCATGCCCGACCTCGTGTGTGAATAACAATATAATCTATTTCACATTTATATCTTCTATACAGCTTTTGAACTTTATGTTAACTGTTAAACTAGAAAATGTAACTTCCAAAAAAAAATAAAAAACTAGAAAATGTAACACTTATTGACTCAAATGATGCTCAAAATTTAAAAAAAGACCAGTGCTGGCATATAACCCTGCTTTTAATTGGCTATTAGAAATTCGAAAAAGATTGAGACAATTTGGATTTGGTATTGGTAGGGTTTAGATTTTTGCCTTCTTACATCCTGAAAATAAATCCCAACACGAGATTTTAGTTTTATAACAATTATAGTTGTAATGCTGTTATGAATAAAATATTGGTAACTGACTCCATAACTAGGAAATATGATTTTAAGAAACTGCAATGATCCTAGAGGAATTCTTTGTCCTTAGATTTTGGTTTAAAGTAATGACATAGCATCTTTTCAAAAGCTCAAAATTTGGCCACAAGAAATTCAAAGAAACTATGGGGGAAACGTGAGCCATAAACTAAAAGCTATTAATTTCTTTTGAGACGTTTTAAATCGACAAAAATGTCCAGCATTGTGCATTTAATGCTTGTATTACAGTCCTAGGTAAATAATGAGTGAAATAAGACTGACCTATCGAGCACATGGCTGAGGAGTATACAACGAAGTTGAAGCAATTATAAGATATTATACAAAAATCTCCAAGGAAGATTAACATCATAAAATCTATCAGCAGTAATTTTCCATTTTTCCTATCAATTGGAGAGTATTATGGGAGAATTAAACCAGAAGGTCACCACAAGTCACAACAACAATGGTCAACGGAATGTAGCACTAGTGATAATGGTTTAATTACTGGTACGGAATAAATAATGAATAGTCGCATAATTACTCATGATAACACATCTAAAAAGTTATCAGTACAAGATTTGCCCATTAGATTGATAGTATAATGAGAGAGTCCAATGAGTAGGTGATCCCAACAACAATGATCAAAATGGAATGTGACACTGATGATGGTGTAACCACCGACAAAAAAAAAAAAAAAACTGAACGAATGTATTTACTTACCAAAAGCAAAATGAATAAATGACAACCCAACTAAATTCAACCAACGATCAAAGAGTACTCGTAACAATGCTTACCTAAGTCGTGAAGAAGGCTTCTTAGAGTCTATGTACAACTGTATGCCTGACAGGTATGGAACATAATACTGTATGATTCGGTCTTTCTCGTTCAATACCAAAGGTACTCCTGCCCCATACACACTCCACTCTTTAAGAGATTCCCACAGATCATCCAAACAATAAAATGGATGAGACACTGATTTCCGCATTTTCGATCCCCTTGCATTTGTCTGTCAGCAATACATGATGATGCAAATTAATAACCTTTAGAAAACTTTACCTTCCAGAATTGCTGGGATTAAACAACCTTTAGGTAGAAATTTTGAAAATCTTTTGAAAATGGCTAAAAATTAACGAGCTTATAAAACTACTTTGATAGATTTTTCTCAACTACTGCCAATCGATGCTGTTCATAAACAACTTTTTAATTAAACCTTTGAAAAAGCTGCAAATTAACGGCCTTTAAAGGGACGCCTTCCATAAATATTTCAAAACAAATTTTTAATTATTAGTAAAGTGAAGCCTTTGAAGTTTGAACTAGACTTCGTAGTGAACGGAATTTTTGGTCAGGTGATCCAAAAAATTAAATAGTATATGGACACTGTTTTCCCATTCATTTCCTGTAAACAATACAGAGGTTTAGGGTTTACCTCAGAGCCGCAATGTGCAGGAATGAATGGAGTAACGGATTCCATCAAACGATCCAAGTTAGTAATAACAACAGGCGGCGGTTGTACAGGAGGCGAAACCGATCGGACAGAATCCAGTTTCGACAATGCTGCATTCGAGTCATCAGACTCACTTCGGTTCCCTGCCTCAGCATGGGTCAAATACTCCGTCTTCAACCCCGCCGTCTGCAGCTCCTGCTGCTGCTGCTGCTGCTGGTGCATCAACTGCTGCTTCTGCGTCAACTGTTGTTGTTGTAACAGCATTTGCTGTTGCCTCCGCACCGCCGGCGGGTTGTAAAATCTGTCTCCCCCATGGCTCCGCGACACCGCGAAGCTTCCCTTGCCTGACATTAATTACTCTTAACAATTTAATTAAATTAAATTTCTGCGGGTATGTATACAATATACGTATTTTTGTGTTTCGGATTGGGGATTTCTTCTTTAATGAATGAAGAATTGAAAGGATCGGTGAATGGTGATTGAATTGAAAGGAATTTGGATTTGAACAATTCGAGTTTTTTGGGAGGTTTTTAAAGAGGTACGCTGTACTGTGACTGTGTGCTGAGGAGATGGAAGGTTTTGACACACTGTGCGACTCTTTACTCTTTATGTATTATTGGGGTTTGTTTGTCAAATCCACTTTTTAATTAATATTTGCTCATTATAGCACTTTATGCCCGTAACAATTTATCATATTATTATTATTCTCAAACTTTTCATTAATTAACACGTTTTATATTTGATGATAGTTTTATTTCCAAAAGTTCGTTAAAATGGTGTAAAATAACTTTTTTTTCATCGTATTATTAAAAATTAAATTTAAAAAATGCGAGAAAAAAAATTCCCTCAAATCAAATACTAGTTAATGAAAAACTGAATATGAGAATTCGACAAAAAAAAAAGTTAATATGCTATAATGAGCAAATATTGAGGAGTTTAACTACAATTAAAATGTGGTGTATCAAATAAAAATTGTGGTAACAATATAATCACTCTTACGTTTAATATGTCCCATGGCTGTCCGAGTATTCGAGATTCAACAATTATATTCGTTAGACTGATAATTCAAGACTTTTCAAATCTATAAGTGCAAATTTCATATTTAGAGTTTAGAATAATGAATATACAATATTCATCTAGAAGTACAAATTATAAGGATCCAAATTATTTTTTTCTCACCGCTTAGATGAACTCATATTCTTGTTTGAGACCAATCGCCTTCTTTGTTCATTGACGATGCAGTGGTCAGCACGGATGTGGTGGCGGTTGAAGAAGATGGCCTCGTTTTTCTATATTTTTTTCTCTTGAATTTATCATTTATACTTGTAATGTCGCCCCATAATTTTTGAATGCACATGTCAACTATGTTGACTAACAGAAAAATCGATGGAATTCATTCATCCATACTTTGGATATTTCTTTGAAGCTCTTATCATAATTGGAGACGTGAAAAATAAATAAACAAAATCAATTTTCATGCTGGCGTGTTGGACTCTTGCCATGGCCTTCATTTTTCTTTCTTTCTCTCTCTTTGCAATGAATTATACTATTTGTACAATATTTTTGTACAACATTGCTGACAATATTGATTGTGGCAAAAAAAAAATAATAATAATAATGCTTTGTGTACAATCTATGATTGATAAGAAATTTGACAATCCATATTAATTTAAATTCGAATGAACAGGAAAGTGTGTGGTGTTTAAAAACTGGCAACTCAACCTTTGACACGTGGCACATTGTCAAACTTGATGTTAAAAAAATTGTACTTGTAGCATGATTGAAAAAAATATGGGTAATGTTATACATACATAATGCGGTATCCATAACGATATTCACCCCCTCACATGGAGGGAGACCCAGTTCGAATAAAATATAATATATTTGAAGTAGGCCCCCCCTTCCATGTGAGGGGGGTTGACATCATTATGGATACCGCATTATGAACAAGTAGCATATTCCAAAAAAATATTGATTAAAATGATGAATTATTTTTCAAATTATCCAATGACAACACGACACGTGACATTATCAACGATAATATTAGAATCATTGTACACCAAGCATTGTTCCTCTGCAATATTTGTGTGAAGACTTACAATTACTCTACTTCCCTTGTCACTTGCATTAGTTTATATCAAGGGATTTTGCTACTTGTGCATCAAAATTGTACACAAAGATTATATAATATGAGGTGGAGGAAAAATATTAGATAAAAAAGTTGACTACATTTTTAACTAATAAATGATAGGATCTTGCTTGGAGTATATAGAGCATAACATAGGGGTTGACATAATACTCACATGCGGTGGGACCCATCCACACATGGGTCCCATCCTATGTGAATATTATGTGTACCATTATGTAGAAATATTATGTATCAATAGACTTTTTCTAAATGATATAGTGTTACACAACATTTTGTAACCCATTAGGTAACTTTTGATGTATGCGCAGTAAGATTCTATACATTGAATGGGTGCCATGCTGGAAGTGCTGAACAAGAAAGTCATCCGACATTCACAAAGTGGCGAACGATAAAGAATTAGTTTAAAAATCTTGATTTCTCTGTTAATTTTCGTTACATTATACAATGCGAAATCATTTAGCCATCAAAATAGACCATAATATTATAGTTAAATGCCCCATATATTTCATTAGTTTAGTCGCCAAATTTGAACTTAATTACTATCACCTTTCAAATCAATAAAAATCGACGTTCTTTCAATTTGATAAAACTTGATTTAATGTATAGTTAAAAATTTATAGATCTTATGAAATATATATTATAATTAATTCTTAAATTTGACTTAAATTTTTTATTTTAACTTTTAGCCGAACCAAACACGAACTTAATATCGTTTAGTGGGAATTATGAAAGAGGTCATGATAATGTTGAAGGGAATTCAATTTCTTGCATATTAATGTCCAATGAAGCAGAATAAAAAAATTAATCAAATCTTGTGCTTATTTTGTAAAGCACTTTTTTTTTCTTCTTTAAAATGTTTGGTTCCATAATTTACTTATAATTTTATTAATTAATAAGCACCAGTATTCAGTTTTGTTAATCCTATTTTGAATCTTGATTAGTGTACCTTTCAAGTGGGACCCGTTTGTGGCGAATCGTGTGGTGGAAAAACAGCCTCCATACGGCCATAGGTTGGAAAATTAGAGGGATAATTGCACCATTGCTCCTCGATATATTGCTCAAACTTTCATATTAATCCCAAAACTTAAAAATAGCAAATCGACGGCTATTTTCAGTTTTAATTATAGCTGTACAAAGTTTGTTGACTTCAGAAAATGCACCAATAGAACCCCTTCCGCCTTCCATCCACATAGACATCATCCGCACATTGGAACACCCCGTTAGGAGGCAAAGAAAAAAGTATGACGATCGTTTGCACTCCAACGATCAAATCAATGACTGGACGAGAGAAAAAGAAAGCGCAAGAGATGGGAGGAGGATTTGGATAGAGTTAGAAAACATCATACCTTATTGTGAATGAAACTCACATATACGTAGGAAAATGTAAATAGATCACGTGGGTAATGGGTCGAGCCCAATATGCAAATTGTTTAGTATGAATAGTTAATAAATCCAATCCAATGAATAGTTGACAACACGTAGTTTATAAGTATAACAAAGTTCAATAGTGAAAACTTCCAATATTTGTTATTTTTCATTTGACACTCAACCTAGCTTCAAATATTAGACAACAACTCAAGTCAAGAAATATAATTTAACAAGTGCTTCATTTTATCATTTTTAATAACACTAGTCAACGTTAAACATGCAACAACAACAGCTCGAATCAAGAAATATAATTTAACTTCACAAATGCTTCATTTTATCATTTTTAAAAACAATAGTCAGTATTGAACGCGTATTTCACGTTATTATGAAATATTTTATAAGTACTGTCAAAGTAATATTAGAATAAACGTGAATGTTATTTAATTTATAATTGATACAAGAAAATATATACATGACAATGAATGCTAAATTACTTATTTAAGTTTTAATTAAACAAAAAACTAGATGTTAATTAGCATATATAGACGTAAATAATGAAATGCATTATTGAACGTAAAATTCTAATTAACTTATAATTAGAATTAATAATATTGAAATGCACAAATTGAGATGAATATTAATAAAATGAACATGAATGTTAATTAATTAAGAATTAAAAATGGGGAATTTATACATTAATGAAAGTATATAAGTGAAATGAATCTATCAAATGTACATGTATATTGACTGTAATTATTGGTTAAATACATATTGAAATACGAAAAATAAAGTATTATCAAATTATAGTAAAACTAAAATCATCCAAAAAATTATACTTACACGATGTGATATTTAATATATTATAGATTATACAGACCCCAAGACACATATCAAAGTGGTAAAAGGTGAAGGTGGAAAAACTCCAACTTTACTTGAGACTGTCGCGTCAAGGGTTCAAATCCTAAAATATAGATTTGGGCATTAGATAAGTACAAGTGTACAAGCAGTGTTCCACCATATATCCTTGAATGCATAACCTGCGATTTAACTCATTCACCAAGACCCGAGCATGACAGGTAGGAGCCGTCAAGGATGTGGCTCATCATTTTTTATTATTATTATTTTTGAAATTGTTAGATTATACAATCCTAAAGCTGGACAGTGAACATCACATAACTATCTAATAAAAGTTTTGGTCATAGAAAAATGAGAGCATGCTTATCTAAGATTATAAGTAGTAGCATCTTTGGAGTTTTTTGGGATTATGTCAACAGAGACAAATCCTACTCTTCCTTAAAAATTAGAGACTAAGTTGCTAGTTCGATAAAAGATGAGGTACAAGTGGTGAATTGTTTCATGATTAAACGATGATATAATGGGAATTCAATGCATTCCTTTATTTTTACTTCCCACTACAATCCAACCCCAAATCTTCCTCTCAGAATTATCGCTGATTCTCGATCGAATCGCCAATATAACAGCTAAAATAAACGAACAAAATCCCTAGAAATTAATGTAAAAGCTTTTTGAATTTTGATTATTGATTCATTTCTGTGATTGTTGAGTTTTTTTCTCGGAGCTGTATGGACTTGCCATGCGACCCTGGTTTTCTGCGATCGGCCTCTCGAGAGAGGACTCCGCCGCCGCCGCCGCCGTCGTCAATAATCAAGCCTCCGACATTATTGTTATCATCTCAAAAGTAGCCGATTCCTTTGAAACGCCCAACTTTCTTGAAACGAATTGTTGTAGATTCAGAAATGGCCGCTGATACTCATAGTCCGAGTCCCAAGGGGCTGCTCTGTAATGCCGGAGCTGGTGCCGCCGCCGGTATTTGTCACTCACTCTGCTACAACTTTGCCAGTCATTTTAAAGTTTTTATATGTTGTACTATTTGACTGTGTAATATGATGTTTGATTTTGGTTAGTAATTGTGGATAACGTGTTTTGTGCTTGAAAAACTTGTATTTTGATTTGGTTATTAATATGCTGCAGGAATGATTGCAGCCACTTTTGTGTGTCCTTTGGATGTTATAAAGACTAGATTACAGGTCCATGGGCTGCCACAGCTCGTTAATGCTAATATGAAAGGTGAGGTTACGCATCTTTGGTTGCCCTAGGAAGTCTTATGAATTATGATTCATAATCATAGAGTTAGTGAGATCAATAATTTGCATATGCAACCAGTTGTATGATGGTTACTTGTTTTGTAAGTGTAAGTTCAACTGTAAATTCATCATCCATTCGCAAAATGTTGAATGAAATCTAAAGTGAATATTTGTAGAACTGTCAAAAAATTTATTATTACCTAATTTGTGAAAGTTCCACCGTGAATCAATGTTTGAAGATTGAAAGATTTATTTTGAAGCTGGGATGAAATTTTTTCATAATCACAATACAAATGCAACTTCTTACTGTTTGTTTCTTGCTTTCTTTCACTTTCTTATTATTGCCCAGGGAGTATTATAGTTGGGAGTTTAGAACAGATATTCCAGAAGGAGGGTTTGCGTGGAATGTATCGTGGACTCTCCCCTACGATGCTGGCACTGCTTCCGAATTGGGCAGTATGTCACATTACTTTGTTTGTTAGTTTTTTTTTGGTTGTGGTTAATTTAGTGCTTCAGTTCATTTGCCCTGACATTTATGCCTTTGGAGGCCTGTTTCTATATTTTTTTTACTCGTGTTTCTTTCTTCCATTACCCAAAGGCACCAAGTCTTTAGTTGTATATTTAATTTTTCTCTGCCCTGTCTCAAGAAAGATAAATTCCATGCGAAATGACCCAGTAATACAATTTTTGCAGGTGTATTTCACTATTTATGAGCAATTAAAAAGTTATCTTGGAGCTGATGGTTAGTTTATTACCTACTTTTCTAATGAAAAAGTGTTTATTTTATCTTTTGATAAAAATATGTAATCACTTCTGTTTTAAACTAATAATACAACTGCAAGCTTTCCCCTTTTGTACCATTACCCACCGTGCCTTATTTTTTTTTGGCAAATGTAGATGTAAATCATCAGCTCTCTATTGGTGCCAATATGATAGCTGCTTCTGGAGCTGGAGCGGCAACAGCTATTGCCACAAATCCTCTATGGGTTGTCAAGACAAGACTTCAGGTAAGTCTCTCATCCAATTTTATGTAAATTTTATTTTTCTGTTAAATGTGGTTTGTTTTATTAAGTTTACACATATGAAGAGGCTGGTTTTAGTGATGCATGAGCAAACATGAACCTCCCATACTCTGCTCAAAGATATATATAAAAATTAGTTATGACATTTAATTTCAGTATTTTTCTCCTCAATTAATTAATATGCAGGATAAAAATTTGTTTAACTCAACTCTGGGTGAGCTATTGTAGAGATGTGCTATGTTTGCACTCACTGGGTTCATTTGGAAAGAAGGAAAGCTACTATTGATATTTGATATCTGGATCTTGGATATTCTCATATATTTACTAGAGGTCCCTGTATCTTATATAGATTTCTTTCAGTGATGTGCAGCGAAGCAATATGTCTTCCTTTTTTTTCGGTGATTGTTGTGTACATAAATTCATTTGCTTATAATATTCGAGTATATTTCCTCTCACACTAAGCCTCTGTTTGGCCCCCATTATTTTGCATTTTTGATGGTTGAAATTTTTTAGAATAGTGATTGATGGGAGAATGTGTGGTGGAAAAGTAATGAAAAGTTTTAGATTTTTGTGTAATATTATTTTATTTGATGAATATGTGGTTGTAATGAAGAGAGAGAAAAAATTAATGTAATGTAATGTAATGTAATTTAATTTAATGGAGGCCAAACAGGGGCTAAGACGCATGCCCAGAGAGAGTTGAAAAATATATTTTCTGGAAATATATCGGGTTCCTTTATGTATAGAAGAGACTTTGATTCGTTAAATGGAAAAATGCAGTCCAGATAAATATGGCTTCAAAATTCCACTCCTTGTTTGGACTGGGAAAGATAAAATTTTATTTGCACATATCTTATGCGCGGGAGGCCCAGTTTCCTTGGGCCATTCAGTGTCCTCTTTTAAAGTAAAGAATAGTTTAAGTGTTTCTCATTTTCTCTTTCAATTATTTGTGAAGACACAAGGAATGAGAACCAGTATAATGCCATACAGGAGCACTTTATCTGCCTTAAGGAGAATTGCTCATGAAGAGGGTATTCGTGGATTGTATAGGTTAGTTAAATGAAATCATGCCGATAGTATGGGGGCTTGAATTGTTGTTAAGGAAATAATTTCTGGATCTTTACTTTTCACTTTTTATTTCTTGTGATCAACAGTGGTCTTGTGCCAGCTTTGGCCGGTATCAGTCACGTTGCCATCCAATTTCCAACCTATGAGAAGATTAAAATTTACTTGGCAGATCGGGGTAAGTTTTTGTCTTTTTTGGTCTTTAGAAAATAATTACGTCGTAATACTTCTCTCAATGTGGACGAAAATTAGAATCCTTTTTATTTGATATGATGATGTTAGATAACACCACAATGGATAAACTCAGTGCAAGTGATGTTGCTGTTGCCTCGTCAGTTTCTAAAATATTTGCTTCCACATTGACGTATCCGCATGAGGTATGCAGTGATGACAATTTCCATCTTTTTGCATGCTACTTTCTATTTACAGAGGCATATCTGCTATATGCGTATATAGGCTCGTTTCTTTTACCCTTGTCATGCACCAACCAACCTAAGAAGTAGACGTGGATGACAATACGAACTGCTTACTGTAGTTGAGAAGTAACTTGGGGCAACATCCATTAGGTTCTTGTTTGTTATTTTTAAAAACATGCCATTGAAAAGTATGTATGTGTGGCGCCATTAAATGTGTTTTCTGCATTTAGGATCCTTTAGGGCATGCTACTTTCCTCTACTAAATCCTTACTACTGTTGAGAATTAGAAACCCTAATTCTATACCACCATGAGCAATTAAATCGTAAAAAGAAAAATACACGTGAAAACAAGCAAGATTTATAGAGTTTTGTCTCAATGTGAGACTAAGTACTCTTTCACCGCTGCAGCAATTCACTATAATGAAAAAATTTACAAGAGAAAATCACACACCCTTCTATAATCTCTCTCTGTGATGATAATCCAAAACCTAGCTCCCTATTTTAAGACAAATTAGGGCCAAACTGAAATTGCAAGTGTAAAATTCCTAACAAATATGACTCTTCATTATAGGTAATATATATTCTCTGTATTTATTTTCGTTGAAGACGAAGCAGATTTAAATATAAATCAGCCCACCATGCCTTGTTCCCCATCTACCTGCCAAAAAATAAGAATTTCTATAACCAGGTGAATGTGTGATAAAAATGAAAAGAAAGTCACAGTAAGTAAAAGGACAATTAACAGTACAGCTATGTTTGTAAAAGAAAGTCACAGTATGTAAAAGTCTCAGAATTTCTATAACCCAGGGGTTGAAGCTGCTCGTTTGATTGATATCCATCTTATATGCCACCTAATATCAATTCCTTCAATTCTGGGAAATCTTATATCCAGGTTGTTCGCTCGAGGCTTCAAGAACAAGGCCACCACTCTGAGAAGCGTTATTCTGGTGCAGTCGACTGCATAAAGAAAGTTTTTCAACAAGAAGGCATTCCTGGGTTCTATCGGGGGTGTGCCACCAACCTTCTTAGGACAACACCTGCTGCCGTAATCACATTTACCAGTTTTGAGATGATTCATCGGTCTCTCGTTACTTTCTTCTTCCCTGATCCACACCCTCAACCGTTGTGATGATGAAACCTGCTTGAAATTGATGAACGAGTTTACAGGAAAGAATTCATGATATTACGTGTCAAGTCTCCAAGAATGTTTTGTTTGATTGGTTTTGCTCTTTCCTAATTGGTTGTGCGTCTTCAATCGTATTTATAGACTTCCACAAAGCACATCCAATAAGGATGGCAATGCTGTAACGACGAATGATAACTATGAATAACTGTTACGGTATGGAGCATTTAAAATTTATGATGTGTTCAGTATGGTGAACTGTAGATTGAATGAATTTTTTATTTTAGTTTATTCAATTATTATGAAATTTTAGTTATATATAGTATTCGTACGTGAATATATTTAAATATTAATAACCCTTGTTTGATTCCCATTATTTTCAAAATACATTTTTTTTTATTTTCTTTTTAACTATACATTCTTCAAGAAAATAGTATTACACGTAAACTCAACTTTTTTTTTTTTGCATATTCTCTGTCAATTTACTATTCAAAAATGCATTTTTCAATAAGAATAGGACTCATACAGGCTTATGAACCATAGGTAAGATACTCCCGAAATTTTAAAATTAACCATCTTTTTATATTTTATTATGTACTTCTTGACAATGATATAGTTCTTTAATTGCAAATTTGATGTTCAATTTTTTTTTTCTATTTAAAGTGATGCAGGCGACCCATTCCTATGACCATATGAGGACTCAATGTGAAAGAGAAATGCATTCCTTTAAGTTGAAAAGACATAGCGGTTGCAAAACTTTCTTAAGAAAAGCATCCCCAAGTTTTCATAGCATTCAAATCGAGGTTGCGGAGGAGCTTTGTACTCTACTTAGTGATATCCCTCGAAGACATTGGAAAATGTCTCATGAAAGACGGGAGGTTCCTAAAAAAGGTCATCAATTGTCCATGAAGTAGGCGCTACGGAGCTCATCCAGAATATTTGTACTTGTCCAAATATGGTGTCTTTCTGTTGGACAACTCAATAGGAGACAAGAAGAGCCTACCAGACACGCAAATACTAGGGCTGTCCGTGGGTCGGTTCGGTTCGGTTCTGAAGATACCCGAACCGATCCAAAACTTTCGGGTATTTAATAAATGGACCCGTCGGGTCCAAATATAATTATGGAACCGGTCGGGTTCGGTTCCGTTCGGTACGGGTCGGGTCGTGTCGGTTCGGTTCCATACCATAATTAAATTTTTTAATATTTTCAGCAACACTACATAAATACAATTAATAACATTTCATTCGTAACTTTTACAAATTAACGTAGCCCAATTCAAAAAAATATACAAAACTAGCCGTCCAATAAGATTAATTCAATGCATACAAATACCAAAAAGTAGATATTAATATTACAGCAAAATTACATAAAGTATATTCATTTGCTTCAAATTAAAATGGGTTAATGGATTTTAAAATGATTTGGGCTTAAAAATTAAAATTACGAAATAATCTAATTTATCCAATTAATTTGCTAATTTGTATAGGAAAAAAATAAAATAATTTAATTAATTCAATATAAAAAATAAAAAAATTATTTAGTTTCGGTTCTTGTTCGGTTCTTCGGTTCTTGGTCTAGACCCGAGACCCGACCCAAACCCATCGGTTCTCGATTCGGGTACCCGTTCGGGTATTTAATTTATGAAGAACCGCTCGGTTCGATTCGGTTCGGGTTCGGTTCGGTCCGGTTCGATTCGGGACTTTTGGACACCCCTAGCAAATACATTAGCTTGGACAGACATAAGCAAATACTAGTCCCTAAAGTGAAGCAAGTCCAACCATTCTATATTAATCGGGGTTTTAAAAAAGGGTTTTAAAAAAACGTAAATCATGGCGAGACGTGGATCCCAATTATGTCAGGTCTATGAGTAAAAAACTTTAAAAAAGTGTTTTCTTATTTTTGTATTTTTTTAAAATTTTAAATTAATCTAAAAATTATTTAATAATTAAATAATACCTACCGAACATATAAAATTATAAAATACTTGAAAAAAAAAAAGAGAAGGAAAAAAAGGAGGTGCTCCTAGGCACGAGAAAATAAAATAAGCAAATAATAATAATAATAAAAGAAAAAAAACACCCATCTTGTGTTAAGAGTCGCTTTTTAGAACGCTGATATTAATAAATCAATTTTTAATAAAAGTTTTGGAAGTACAATAGTAGTCCTTTTTTAAAAAAAAACCAATTTTGCTATTTTACAATTAAATTGAATTGATTTATATTCTCAATAAATTATACAGTTGAGATTTTAATAAAAAATTGAAATGCCCACGATTTTCTGCGATCCATACTTTTTTTTTCTTTTTCTTTTTAGGGAACAATACAAAAATCAAGCATTTACTTTACTACATTTCAAAACTACAAAAAGAAGTTCCAAATTTCAAAAATCATGTTTTTTAAATTTTATTTGTGAATGATAAATTATTAAATCAATTTATTATTAAATATTTAATTCTAATATAATATAATTAACCCACCCCCATCGAGACCGGTCCAGTCACCACTCATCTTCGGCGACTGTTCCGACGACCACTTTTCTTCGGCGACCGTTCCGATTCCGACAATTATTCTGGTGACTATTCCGATGACAGTTCCAACTTTGAAATTTGATCACAGATTTACAATTTCATTAGTCACATATAAATTTTCGGTCACAGATTATAATTTTTATATCACAAACTATTTTTACGATCACATTTCAAAAAAATTTGTAGGTAACAATTTGATAGGTCAAATATTTTCTTTGGTCACAAATCACAAATTTTATATTTTATCGGTCACAAATCAATGGTTTTATAGGTTACATATTATTTTATTGCTTACAAATCCAAAAATTACGGGGTCACAGTTAGATTTTTTGTGTGACCACCAACGACTTCTGTGATCACCCCGAGAACACCAGGGAATTCGTGACCACCCCCGAGACCACCACCGTCGTTGTCGTTAGAACCAACAGCACCACCCCGTGACCACCACCGACAACCACACAAATCATTCACGGCCATATCATAACTACTGCATATAGCCACCATATTCGCCAACAGCACCAGATCCACCGCACCACCACCAACAAAAAAACCCCAAAAACCACCACCACCACCAACCACAAAAACCACAGATCCACAATTACCAACACCACACAATCGCCAACCAAAAAAATCACAGATCCACATTCTATGTAAAACCCCAAAACACGGAACAATAACAAAACCACCGTCTGATCTGCTCCGCCAAAACCGCCGCCAAAATTGTCGCCAGATCCGCACCGTTTACGACCGCCAGATCGCACCCAAATAGATCTACACCTCGAAGACCGCCGAACCCACACAAACAACCAACCACACTACGTCCGCCGCCAACAAAAAATAGAAAAAAAACCCTAATGCCAACACCAACTCCAACCCGCCACCTCTAGTGCCACCATCACCATCGATCCTTAGCCCAATGCCTACAGTACCACCAAAAAAATGACTCACACCAGTTGTCGAGACGGCGACGAGAGCGAGGGTTTGGGGGAAACTGATCGAACAACAAAAAAAAACTCACCTTCGAGCGCCAGTGTCTCTGACGAGGGGAAAGAGAGGAGAAGGAGCCGGAGCCGGAGCCGGAGATGAGAAGAGAGAAATCGGGTGAGGGGGTAGAGAGAGAGAGAGGGAAATGAAAACTGATTAATTGAATTTGTAATATAATTATTAATATTAAATATTTTAATCATAATCTGATTTTTGAAAAGTTAAACTTGTTATATGATTTATGAAAATGTTAATGTAAAACCAGGACTATGTGTAATTTCCTCTTCTTTTTAAGTGAATAAGATTATTGGTGTTAGAAGCATAAGATCCATACTTGACCCAATATTTAATTTGTTAAGATTCCATCTATAAGCATAAGAATTAGGGAAATTACACACATTTTTTAAATTTATATTTCAATAATTAGGTGATAAAAATCTTCTTTCAAAAATTGGTATTAACCCTCCCAAATCCCTAACATCACCACAATCCCAAACCTCCACGAACATCGACCGCCACCATCGCAACCATTTTCTCATCTCATATTATGACCTATTAGAATGTGTGATTTGTAACTTAATATATAATTGCGACCCATAAATTATGTATTTGTGACTGCAATTTGTGATAGTATGTAACAATGACCATGAATTATTATCATGACTTGTTTAGCTAAATTATAGTTCACTACATTTCACCACATAGCACAAAATATAGCAACCTAATTTTTGAGATTTTCCATGATTTTGTTAATTTTGAAATTTTAATCTGCAATTTCTCTAAGAACTACCTATGTCCCAATGTGGAAATTTCACCACATGCCTTGTTTTTATTAAATATTCAAATTATACTATTACATTTTTTTAAAACAAAAAAAATATTGCATTTTATGTAGTAAAAATAAAAAACACAAAATTGCTTCTATCATCAATTAATTGGTTCCATAGCTGTAATTACTCCTCCAAACACGCCTCAACATTTTTGGTGAAGAAATACAATTTTGAAACTATCATCAATTAATTGACTACATGGCTATATTCAATCCACCAAACGCGCCTCAACAATCCATGGTTATCAGTTATCTTTCCTAAAAAAATCCCCAAATCGTAGTATTAATCTTTGGAAGAAAAATCAAAAACTACCACTGATACGAAGAATTCCCCCATTCAATTACATTCACAACTTTCTTCACATCCAAATCTAGGTTTTATTTCACATTGTGTGTAGGAAATTGACGTTCATACTGGGATTTCACATTTTCGTACAATAATGCAGATTCTCACGAATGTTCTGAATTTACTCGTGCAGCGCTGCTTCTGCAACGTCACCTATCGTTTAGGACGATTCAAAACTTGTGTGATTCTACTAGGAGGCTACCTGCTTCTGATCCGAGTTTTCATAAGCATTTGTGATGCTATAATAGCTCTCCATGGAATGACAATTTAAAACTCACTTAGTTTGAAGAAATCAATTGATAAAGCCACCTTTACTTCCAAAGCAAAATTTAGTTTCTTGAAAACTCAAGAATGTTGAAGATTCCAATGCAGAAGATGATTAGTTTGAAGAAATCAATTGATAAAGCCACCTTTACTTCCAAAGCAAAATTTAGTTTCTTCAAAACTCAAGAATGTTGAAGATAAGAAGAGTCCAATGCAGAAGATAATTCAAGCGTGGTTTGAGCTTTTTGATTGTGAAACTTTTGCTTCTGTCTAATCTTGGACCATGGAGTATATGTACATAAGGTACTCACAAATTGGTGAGACTGCTGATTCAAAATTAGAGGTGTTTTCTTCACACATTGTACAATGTTGAGTATCTTGATATTAATGCAATTTTGATCAAGCAAGTGGGACATTGTTATTTTATACAATTCTTTTTGTTAGTATATGTTATTCAACACGACATGTACTGCGTATCAAATATATATAAAAAATTTATATGCAAATATCTAATCATCTTTAGTCGAGATCCAATTACAATCCCATTAAATTGTTTTGACATACTAACTCTGCAATCTCCTTTGAGCTTAGGACAACAAGAGATTGTAGTGCTAGTGACAACCGGAATTTCACTAAATTATTTTATTGTTTTTCTACATTGAAAATTAAAACATTTTAAATGCGTTTAATTATAAAGAGTGGGTGGATTTGACTTTCAAACTCACTCTCTAAATTAAAATGTTAATTTAAAAAGTCTCTTAAATCATGATTTTAAATGTTGACTCTTTAAAATATAGATCATCTCATATTTAAAGATTTTCTTGAAGAAGCTCTTATGCAGTACTTTGGAATTTTAATGGGATTTTGAAGTATTTTAGGTTATTATTTGAATTTAATAGTATAAAATGAATTATTTAAATTAGGGTGCAAGAATTACAGATGGGTGATTTTGCATATTTTAAAATTTCCTTTATACTGGAATATAGTAGTAAGCCCCTATTTGATGCACATTTTCGGAGTAAGAATACATTTTAACTGTTGATGTGATATGAAATATGTGATTGAAAAAGAAGGAAAAGTAATTGATGTGATGAAAAATATTATTTTATTAAAAAATGTATGATTGAAAATGAGTAGAAGAATGAGAATGAGAAAAATAATATAACTCAAACAGGCCTAAATATAATAAAAATGTTAAGATGTAATATATATTTTATTAAAAAGAAGTCAATAGTAATAAAGATGGCCCAAATTCGAAAATCCAATCCGCTACAACTACAAACCCTATTCCAACTTGCGACCTTCACCCTTCAGGCATTCACAGATTCAAATTCACTTCAGACTTCAGGGTTCATCCCCGATTCCCCATCCGCCATCCGCGACTTCAACTTGCGACCAGGCGTCGGTCACTCAGTCCGCTGCTCTCCCTGCCCACGGTGCCACGTGCACCGACTGGTTCTCTGACGCCTCTTGAGTCCCTGTTTGCGAGGCGCCGCGGCGGTCTGTTGTTCCAGTTTCCAAACTTCCAAAGGTAAAACCAATCTAAATTTCTGACTTGCTGTTGCTGACTTTACATCCAACTATTATTGAAATTGATCCAACAAAGGTGTGAGTGATGAGTTAATGTGTTGCTGGACTTCCTTTTTGTTTGGAGCGGTCTCTAAAAATATTAACTGAAGACACAATTTTGTCTCCTTTTTAGTGCGATCTCTATCGATTTTGGGACTCAAATAATTAGTTAAGGAAAATTTAATAAAGCAACACAATAAAATAAAGCTAGAGATTGGGTTGAGCAATTGAACAGTGTTTCCTCCTTGTTGTTGTAAACTGTTGCTGACTTTACATTCTCAATTTCCAAACTTCCAAAGGTAAACTCATATATTAATATAGGGCAGTGAGTTGCTGACTTGCTGTTGCTGGGGATTTATGTCGGTGGTTTGAATTGTAGATAGTTGCTGGGATGTGTGGAGTGGGGATTATCTTGCATTCGTGAGAGGTCAGGGATATAGGGAAGCTAGTAATATGCGAGGTGAGTATAATTGTGTAATTATGGAACTTATCAAGGTATGAGAATGCGTCGAATATTTTAATTTTTTCGCAACTTCTTTGTAAGTACCTCCCTAACTCAAAATGTCTGGCCGCCAAGAAAGTGTATATGCAAGTTTGAATGGTCTTTATTTGATCATGTAGCTTTGAATGTGTTTGCCCCAAAATTCTTCAATTCTCGGATTTCTTATCTTTTCTGTTATTAAATAACACAACAGGAGGGAAAAAAAAATGTCCAAGGAAATGGAATTTGATGCAAATGAAGAGAAGCTCAAGACTCTGTGTGTATCATCTCTCGATGAAGAAGAAGATGATAACGAAGCTCAAGTGGACGAAATTGATGACCCAGATTTATCCACTGATGAAGATGAAGAAGGCGAAGTACACCCTGTAACATTAGGATTTGTTGAGAAGCTGAAAAATAAGTGGTCACTACTCCGCCATTACTTCCCAAGCAAAGCTGGTGGCACTCCGGTAATTCTGCGGATTCTTTCTCACATGAGTTCTATTCAAGATATCATATACCTCAAAATTTTCAAATTTACAGCATGTTTGGCGGTGCTTGAAGCTACAAATTACCTGCTTTATGTACATTGGTGGATCCAGAATTTTGAGTGAATATGGGCGGTCGTTGACTGTTAACTGTCAATCATGATAAAATATTAAAAATTAAATATAATAATTATTTTGCTAAAACTAAACATATATAATTTTATTATATATATAGACAATGTTCACCAAATGACATAGTGATCAGGTTTCCTATAAATCAAAGAAAGAGAATATGTTCGAATCCTTACAATTGCATTAAAACCACTAAAATGGAATATAATTATTATGTTAGATTTAGTTTCAAAATTCAATAAGTGCCATGGTGGTCAAGTATTCAATAATCTTAAAGGGGATCATAGGTTCGAATCCCTTCCCTATTGCATTAGTTTTGTTAAAAATTGTAAAACTAGAAAAATTATACAATAAATTGGTTTGAAAAGGATTTGATCCTTGGACCTCCAATTTGTATGTATAACATGTAACCAATTGCGCTTCAAGCAATGTTTGAAACTGAAATGAATCACCAAATATATAACCTAAATTTTTTTCTTTTGTCAACAAAAAAAAAATTTGTTCACGGCGGCTGCCGGGTGCTAGGTCCGCCCCTGTTTATGTAGATTCATTCTGTCAAGAAAATCAGGTAAATATTCACTTTTAAGCACGGCCAAACATGGTATGAAAAAACCCTGCTGAGACCCGCCTCACTGTGAGGCGCAGCTTTTGTGCCTCGAGGCTCAATTTGTGAGGCAAAAAAAATGAGGCGCACGCCTCTACATCTGAGGCAAAAAAAATGAGCGCGTGCGCCTCATTTGAAGTACGTTTTTTTCAGGTTTTTGAAAATGAATTAAAAAATGCCCTCTTTAAAAAAGAGAAGGGCCCATTTAAAAAGACATTTTGGGTCAAACAAAATATTAAAATATCTAGAATACCAAAAGGCAGCTAGAAATCCTTCTACACGGCAGACAGAAATCTTCCTAGATGGCCAGAACTACACGGCAGTCAGAAATCTTCCTAGAACTAAACAGCAGCTAGAAAACTTATCTTCAATCCTTCGCTTAAAAGAGGTCCTCAAGTGCTGCTTCTATGTCTCTTTTCTCCTTTGCTTTTGCTTTCTTTTAGTGACTTACAATTTAAAATTGTTTCACTAGACTTTGCTTGACTTTTTTCTTGTTCAGTGCATCGACGCCAGATTGCACATGTTCTGTTCGGTAGATTACACCTCTTTTGTTTGTGGTGAGGCTTACGCCTCAAAACGTTTTGAGGCTTACGTCTCGCCTCATGACAAAAAAAGGCCTCAGTACTCGTTTACGTTTTTTCAAACTATGCGGCCAAATTTCCCATCCGCTCAGATTGTTTGTAGTGCAGAATTTCATATTACTTCATAAATTTATATACTGATTTTATTTAGACTGCCATTGTGCTTAAAATATTAACTTTTTCTGTTCACTCCTACAGAAGAAATTGTTGCCAATACTGAAAGCTGCCAAATATTCAGCTAAAGTTTATGATTTAGAAGCAGTAGAGATTGAATATAGGAAGCATAGAGTTTTAATTTTGTTTTACTGAAATGGGGATTACTTGTTTTATTGGTAACGTAGGCTTGGTTGGATCCGATTAATTTGCCTTCCGAGAAGTCTAGTCTTTGTGATTTTTGCAGTGAGCCATTGCAGTTTTTGCTACAGGTATATAAAAGCTATAAATATTCACATCTACTGCACTCTATTATCTTCTTCCAGCGTTCAATTCTATCTGATTTATTCTTTAACGTTCATTCATTCCCCAGGTTTATGGACCACTAACTGAGGAATCAACGTTTCACCACGAATCAACGTTTCACCGCGCCCTGTTTGTTTTCATGTGCCCATCAATGGCTTGTCTTCTTCGCGACCAGCACGAGCAGTGGAAGCGGCATCCTGAGAAGCCATGCAGAAGGTACATCTTTGAGTATGGAGGCTGCCTAAATAACTAACTATTTCTGATCTTATCTTCTCATGTCAACTGGGTTTTGAAGTGTCAAGGTTTTCCGTTGTCAATTGCCACAAATAAATTCGTTTTATTCAGGCAATCCCCCCAGTAAAGATGGGACAGAGCAACCTTTGACAGCTGGAGGTAACGTATCAATATAATTAACTTCTTAACAATAGTGTAGTATGCCAAGTTTTTATTGTACATTTGAATTCGTTGACATTCCCTTCTTCCAAATTTGGCTGGATGACAATATCTACCCCCAAAGATGAAGGAAATTTTTTTGAGCTTGGGAGCAATTTTTGTACACACATATTGTTAAGAGATATTTGGTACATATAGAAGACATAAGCTAAAGTTATATAATATTATTACTTTTGAATTCAAATGTTATTATTTTATTGATTGATTCTACCTCACCCATCTCAGCAAAACTTTGTAATTGGTGCGGTACATGGAAAGGGGATAAAGTCTGTAGTAGCTGCAGAAAAGCACGATATTGTTCTGGGAAACACCAGGTATTTGATGAATTTTGCCTCTGTATACATATAACTTAGCAACTTGAAGAGTTCCATATTGATGAGAGGAGAACACGGATATTTGTAGGCTGCACATTGGCGTTCTGGTCATAGATTAGCGTGTACCCGGTTGCAGACTTCTCTTGAAATGTCTGAATCAGGTAGCCACTTATACAGGGATAAGCGAGAACTTTATCCCTAGATTGTAACATGACACTTACAACTCATAAGAAGTTCCATAAATGTACTCATCTTATTAATTAAAGGCTAGAGTACATTTTTTATATTTCATGCAGACTGAAAATTTTATTTGCAAACAGCTGCGAGCAACTCTCTCTGGCCACAGTATGAGATCACAATTGAGGATGAATGTGAATTTGAGAACGAGATGTCTGATAGTGAGTATTCTAATATATTAGTTTCTGGAAATCGGGTGGATGAGTCAGTCAGGTCACTGATGGATGATTTTGCTGTGAGTGTACTTGTCTGTTGATTGTGAAGTTTTGGCTGAATGAATGATCATTTTCATTCTCAGTTTAATTGTTACTGAATAGGGAGACGATGACAAGAGGAGTTGGGCATCTTTCCAGGAGAGAATTTCCCGTGCCCCTGAACAAGTTTTGAGGTGATCACATGATTTAATTTGGAGGACGTATATTTTTAATAACATTTACTTTTTTGTTGTCCACCAAGATCTTTTAAATTCTGTTGTTCCTCAGGTTGTAATTTATTTCTTTTTTTGAACAGGTACTGTAGATCTGCTAAAGCAAAAGCATTATGGCCTGTGCACAGTGGCCGGCCATCAAGATCTGATATTCCTGCATGCAACTACTGTGGTGGCACTCGATGTTTTGAATTCCAGGTGAGAACTTGTTTATACCTTTGAACTTTATTGCTAGTAACTGGTTGTTGGTTGTACCATCCGTGAAGTTTTGGAGTTAAGAGATTTGTCCTGGTAAATGGTCCTACTTACGCAAAAGTATTTCCAAGAGACTCTTTAAAAGTGAGATGCTCTTTATTTTATGGAGTCAAATCTTAAAATTAGATTCCAAGAGACTCTTTATTTTAACTTTTGAATATAGAGCGAGTTTATAAAATTCAGAAAGCGAATTTTGTACCGCGCGGCCTGTCCATGATTCTCTGGATTCTATTGAAAATCTTTTGCTGATATGTACAGAGCCAAACTCACTCTATTTATATTTTTATCAAAATTGTATTTGATAATATTGCAAGACAACGTTCCACTGCTTAAATTATTTGTATTATATTTTGAATATTTTAGCTATTGATGTCAAAAAATATATATTAATTGAAAACGATGGAAAAACAATAATTGAGTGTTGGGAAATGTAAAATAAAGAGTTTGTTGGAGTGCGTAAACAATTTTACTCTTTAAATTTAAAATTGTTCTCTATTATGACCAGGCAAGATGCTCTTTAAAAATAAAGAGTTTATTGGAGATGCTCTAAGGCTTTGGTTCAAAAACTCCTAGCTACTTATCGAAATAAACAAATGGATTAGAGAGAAGGATTGAATGTTTGCCTTACTACCACATTCAAAGCTGCGATTGCTCTAGAACTTTTTGACATTTTTTACTAAATGTTTAGTTGAACCACTTCTAATTTTAATTATGTGCTTAGTTAACTTTACATAAATCATCAGTGCGGTTTGATTATTCTAATTCTCATAATCAGGCTTGACCAAAAGGGAGCCTAATGATCATAGTTTGGATTTTATCTACATCCTTGTTATCCCTTCAGGACGTTAGGTTATGCTCTGGTTGGTTGTATGATTTCAGGTTTTGCCGCAGCTACTTTATTATTTTGGGGTGCAAAATGATGTGGATTCTCTTGATTGGGCGACAATTGTTGTTTACACGTGTGAGGCTTCTTGTAAAGGAGACGAGGGTTACAAAGAAGAATTCGCCTGGGTTCAACTTGTGTCCCAGTCAGCACCTTAACGATAAAAACTCCTCTCAAAAGTATAGAATTGACAACCAGGTTGCAAAGAGGAATTTTCTCCGGGTCAACTTGTGTAAGAATGAAAATGGATCCTCTTCCCTTTTCATGCATGAAAAAGGCAAATTTTACATCGTTTAAGCTGGCGGCAGTTTTTTACTACATCTGTTTCTTTATAAAGATTTCCCATGAGATTGTTACACTTTTGTGTTAAATTCCCAGCAATTTCTCGATGTCTATTTGCCCTAATAGTTTGGTTCGGTAATATTTAGACAAAACTGTTCATTAGAGTATGTTTTCAACAGTGAAAATAATTTTTATCTGACGTTTGTGATTTTTCCTTGTGCTGCCCTAACGAGCAGGTGATTTCATTTGAAAAGGATTACTGAAGCATTACAGAGTGGACGAATGCTAGAGTGAATTTTTAGTGACAGTGTCTGAATATAAATATCAATAGAGAGTCGGGAAAAAGTAATTTTGAAAAAATGAGTTTCAAACAAGAGTTTAGTATAAACTTGTTTTTTTTTTCCATCCACTAGTAAATCCAGACAAAAGAAATTGAAAAATGGCTTTTATAAAATAATCCATCTCCAATCAGTACACCCCCTTTATCCTCCTCCTTCCATCAATCAATCTCCCAGAAACAATGTATACAAGAATTTACAATGCCAAAGAAATAACTATTATTTTGACACGAGGAAATAATGCTGAAAGCAAAACCGTTCTTACACATGAATGAAGAAACTGACTCTATACACGAATATGATATCACATCAGTTCAAAGAATTTTACGCAAAATAGTTTTCAGATGGCGTCGGAGGGAGATGTTATTGAAGATTCGAACTAGTCATGATTCTCGTTGGAAGATAATTCAAAAGGATTGGTGGAGATGTAGTTGTATCTCATTTTACAGGGATTATTGAAGAAATATTATTGTTCAAGGTACCATATTTAATGTACTATTTTTCATGAAACCGCGAATTGACCATTTTGATATGAGAGGAAGCAAGAACTCGACAATGAATTTTGGAGTTTGGGTGACATTTTTCGAGGATCTAGACACATTGGAGCATACCCACGATGTAGAAAGGTCAAAGGGAGTGATTCTCGTTGGAAGATAATTCAAAAGGATTGGTGGATATGTAGTTGTATCTCATTTTACAGGGATTATTGAAGAAATATTATTGTTCAAGGTACCATATTTAAAGTACTTTTTTCATGAAACCGCGAATTGGTTATTTTGATATGAGAGGAAGCAAGAACTCGACAATGAATTTTGGAGTTCGGCTGACATTTTTCGAGGATCTAGACACATTGGAGCATACCCACGATGTAGAAAGGTCAAAGGGAGTAAAAAAAGAAATGTTCGACAGACATATTAAGCCCCTGTTTGGTACACATTAAAATTTTCATTTTCATTCTTTTACTTATTTTCAACCACACATTTTTCAATAAAATAATATTTTCCATCACATTAACAACTTTTCCTTCTTTTTCAACCACAAATTCTCCTTCAATTTACTATTCCAGAATACATTCTTTCAAAATAATATGGATCAAACACACTCTGAAGTGAAGGGAGATTCACTTATTCCAGAAAAAAATTCCTACAGTTATAATATTAACGAAAGTACGATTTAACAATTTTTTTCAGAGTCCTAATAAGGAATCCGACTTCTTTCCAGATCGGGCTAAACCCGATCCATCAACAAAGGCCCCGGGCCGTAACGACATTGAATGGCGTGCTAAAATTGTTAAGCTGACTAATGAAAGTCCCACATTTTTGAGTAAAATGTTTGAATGGTCACTGAACTTTAACATGGTCACGATTTACACACTGAACTTCAAATTGTCTCTTAATGGTCACTGAACTTTCCGCCGTTGCACCACATCCATCACTCACCAAATTTCGTTATCTTTGACGCTGACGTGGCGGACGGAAAACACGCGTGGAAGGTAACGGCGGTTAAAAAATGACAACTCAGCGAAAACGTTGTTTCATTACTCATCCAACTTCCATTTTGTCACATTTCACTCATCTAACTTCAAAATGCTTCCGAATGGTCACTTATCTTTGAAATGTTGCACTCTATTCATTATCCGCATATTTTGTTCCCTTCATTCCTAATGTTCGTACAAAAATTCCACGGGTATGTTACAAATGTTAAAAAAATTGCAACTCAACAAAATTTAACTCACCAAAATCATCATATATGAAACGTGACTTCCACGACCCCATCAACTTCTTTAAAACTCAATAAAGCGTCCCAATGATTCTTTTAGAAATATCATTTTTCTAATTCGAACGTTTACTATGCAAAAAAATAGGTTTCGATATGATATTTCTAAAAAAAATCGTTGGAGACGCTTTATTGAATAAATGATTTTTTCTAAAAGAATCATTTTTCTAAATGAATAATTTTTTTAGAAAAAATGATTTTTTCAATAAAGCATCTCCAACGGTTTTTTTTTTTTTAGAAATATCATATCGAAACCTTTTTTTTTGCATAGTAAACGTTCGAATTAGAAAAATGATATTTCTAAAAGAATCATTGAGACGCTTTATTGAGTTTTAAAGAAGTTGATGGGGGTCGTGGAAGTCACGTTTCATATATGATGATTTTGGTGAGTTAAATTTTGTTGAGTTGCAATTTTTTTTAACATTTGTAATATACCCGTGGAATTTTTGTACGAACATTAGGAATGAAGGGAACAAAATATGCGGATAATGAATAGAGTGCAATATTTCAAAGATAAGTGACCATTCGGAAGCATTTTGAAGTTCGATAAGTGAAATGTGACAAAATGGAAGTTGGATGAGTAATGAAACAACGTTTTCGCTGAATTGTCATTTTTTAACCGCCGTTACCTTCCACGCGTGTTTTCCGTCCGCCACGTCAGCGTCAAAGATAACGGAATTTGGTGAGTGATGGATGTGGTGCAACGACAAAAAGTTCAGTGATCATTAAGAGGCAATTTGAAGTTCAGTGAGTAAATCGTGACCATGTTAAAGTTCAGTGACCATTCGAACATTTTACTCCACATTTTTTGACGTCAAAAGTTTTGTTCTTCAAATCAAACTCAGATTTACGGCTCCGATTCATTTTTCGTTGTAGCAACTGACCTGTGCGCGCCTTTTCTCCATCGCCGGCGGCTTCCATTGATAACACTAATGGCGATTTTCGTAGCATCTCGTCGACTGTCTAGTAGATCGACGACCGCGACGTCCTTTTTGGCGGAGTCGTTGCGCTATACAACAAGCTTCAGATTGCACTCGACTTCTTACAGGGAAGAAAGAGATACATTTGGGCCAATTCGGGTTCCCTCCGACAAGTCCGTACTCCCGTTCTTTTATTTTATATTAAGTATTTTGAAACTGGAAGTTGTGTTTCTAGTTTCATAGGATTTTGTTTCTAGTTTTATGTTTTTGTTCTTCCTGATTGAAATCCTGACTTGTGATTTTTAATTAATTACTTTTCTGGTGCTTTCTTACTCCAGTATTCAAAATATACTGTATTATTGTTAACAATTTGTCAATGGAAAGGCGGGATTTGATCCTGCAGCTAGTGGATGGTTTTCGATGGGGTTGTTCTAGCACAACTGGTCACCAGTATTCCAATTATTTAAAGTGATGAACAAATAACTAACAAACTGTTGTGACTACTATAAACAAACAAACAAATACATAGCATGAAGAGGGTTTATAGCTCACCATTGACATAGTATTAATGTCATAGTTTGATTGTGAACGAAGCTGTGAAGACGGGGGCTTATGAGACCTCTTCTGCCGTGGTCTTATTTTACCCACAAGGATAATTTGTTAAGAGTTTGTGTCATTCTTTTTGCATGAAGCACTTTCCATGAAGAATTCTTAAGTGAGCCGACTTCTGAGAAATATTTCTGAATCGTGTTCTATCCTTATTATTCTAATCCTTTCTGATAGTTCTCCTCTTTGCATACATTTTTCAGATTATGGGGTGCTCAAACACAGCGATCATTGCAAAATTTTGATATTGGAGGCGAGCGAGAACGAATGCCTGAACCAATTATACGTGCATTTGGGATTCTTAAAAAGTGCGCTGCAAAGGTTGATAATGTGCTAACTTAGTATTCTCTTTTGGCATGGATTGCATCATCATTTTGTTTTTCATTTCTGTTTTGGACACTTGTCTATGCAAGCACGTATGAACTGATGAAAAAGATTAAGATCTTTCAATTGTATGATGAATAATTTTCCCCATCTAGTGTGACAATTGTTAGAATTATATAATGTAGTTTAACTCTTATAACGTTTCTGATTAGTATATTCGTGTTTAAGGTTTAATCTTCTGCATATTACTGTCTTACTTGAAGGTGAACGTGACATATGGCCTTGATCCATCTATTGGGAAAGCAATTATGCAGGCTGCTCAAGAAGTTGCCGAGGGAAAGTTAAACGATCATTTTCCACTAGTGGTTTGGCAAACTGGTAGTGGCACTCAAAGTAACATGAACGCCAATGAGGTACTTGCAAGTTATGAACTCTGGGGCAATATAAATATAAAATAGATTTTCTTTTGTCTGCTGCTGTGCCCATGTTCTAGATTTTTTTTATCCACCGTTTCCTTTTCCATTAGGTAACCATATTGTGGCGATTACTGGTGCGCTGACATTCAATTCGTAAAAAAATCCACTTAAATAATTATGGTGCTGTTGTATTTAATTTAGCACAAAGTTCTTTCTTGAGACCTCTATCTCCACAGCGATTGTTTTCCAGAATTTATTCGAAACATATCATAGACACTGATATTGCCCCTGAGGGTGTATTGCTTTACTTTATTATTTTTTAAATTTAACATTTCATCCTTTTATAAACTTCAAATACTTGAGTTGTTGCATTCATGACGTATGAAAATCATACTAGGCATTTCTTTTGGATGTTTGATAAAATAATTGATATTTCTCTGTTTGGATTTAATGCTGTGACACTATATTTCACAGGTTATTGCAAATAGAGCTGCTGAAATCCTTGGCCACAAGCGCGGTGAAAAGTTTGTGCATCCAAATGACCACGTCAACAGATCGCAATCTTCAAATGACACTTTTCCTACTGTAAGCCTCTTTTGGCAATACTATTTGTTAGTTTCTTGCAGAGAAACCGTTCTATCTAATTTTTAAGCTTGAAATTTCAGTCTTATTGTTTTATGTTTTGTTTTGTCTTATGTATAGGTAATGCACATTGCAGCTGCAATGGAAATCAATTCAAGATTGATACCTAACATGAAACAGTTACATACTTCGCTACATACAAAGGTTGAGTTAAGCTGTTTCTCTCCATCTGTGTTTGTTTAATTATTCATAAGAACTTCTCATTTGTGTCAACTGCAAACCTCATTAAGTCATAGTTTCGGATCGAAATTTTTCCTACTGGAACTTGAGAGTGCTTTTCCTAGTTTTCTCTTTATATATCTCTTTCATGTGCATGCATCTTAAATGAAAATTTAATAACATGCTAAGCTGTGGATTTGGCTTCACCTAAGGTTATGAATGCTTTCTGGGAGCTTCTTGTAGGAAAGCTTCGGACTTCACCTATTAAAGTTCCTCCAGATGTTTGATGCACATAAAAATCGTTCTAGCATGAGATGCATTAATTTCTGTCATCGAGTAATTGATTTGTGAAGGTTGATTAAACACAATCATGAATGCCTGCTATTTGAGTTTTCTGACTTTTTATTTTGTTTGGACTTTGGCCTAGGCTGTATCTTTCGTTTGTTTTATTTGGATATTTTAAGAATTATTGGTCTAACTACTTGTATTATAGTTACTATAAATTTTGCCATGCTTCTAGTTGGTTTTTGCTTCCAAGTTATTCATCTGGCAACTTGACTATGTATTCATGTTCTTTTGGTTGGTAAAGTGTTTGTAGAGCAATAATGTCAATAAATTTTCATTTTTCCTGAGTTGAAAGTTCATTAAAGTTCTCATTCACACTTCCAAAGAGAGAGAGAATAAACAACTTTGTCATTTATCAAGCATTAAAATGATCTTATTGGCTAAAAACTTAGGCCACCCTTACCAGTGTTTTATTATGTTTTGAAACTAGCTATAAATTTGCTGGGCCTTATGCTAGGAACCACCATATGCCTACCTCTTCAAGTATATTATCTTCAGTCTGTTTAAGGTTTCATTTAATCCACTTCATATTCATTTTTTTTTGTGGCCGAGCAATGGTCGAGCTTGTGATAAGGATTGAGGATAATTGATTCTTTGAACCAATATGGTAAAGATCGATGTTATTACTGTATAGCTGGATCAGCGTTCCGTATGTTGAAGGGTGGAATACCAAGATAATTGATTCTGATCGCATCAGATTAAGCCCTATAAAGGTGGCTGGAATAGTAGTGATGCTTTTCTATCATAGTCTTTCCTGGGTATAGGCTGGGCCATAAATGGATGCATTCGTTTTTGTAGTCAATCAATCATCATAAGACACTTCCACCATGTATAAACATGTTCTTCGATTAGGGATATGATAGTAATAATAATGTTTAATGGAGCTTATTATTCATTTTGTCAAGCTGGTTATAAAATCTTGTCTTTCATGAAAACACACTATTTGGGATGCCATTTCTGTGGTTGTTATGTTTACCATTACTATGTTAATCAGTACTACATTTATTACTCATTCCACATATTTTTTTTTCCAGTCAGTCGAATTTAAAGACATTGTTAAAATTGGTCGCACACACACTCAAGATGCAACACCTTTGACCCTTGGACAAGAATTTAGTGGCTACACCACTCAAGTGAGTTTTTATCCAATACCTTTTACAAGATCTGTTGCCATGCTGAAATGAAGTTTCAGTTGATTTTTGAAGATCGCTAGAATGATTTAATTTTATGATAATATAAAGATTTCTTCTATTTTTTCAGGTGAAGTATGGAATTGATCGAGTTTTGTGTACTCTTCCTCGCATGTATCAGGTTTCCTTCTTTTCTATGCGTCCTGCTCCTCCTGATATCAACCTTTTTTTCTTTTTCTGCCTGCTGTTCTGAGAGGTCAGATATATTTTATGAGCAGCTTGCTCAAGGGGGCACTGCTGTAGGGACTGGATTAAACACTAAGAAAGGGTAAGTATTGCATTATTTAAGTTATAAGTTAAGCCCTTGTTTGAGCCCCATTTTCCCTTTAAAATGCATTATTGAACAGTGATTTGACTCCATTTCAACCATACATTCTTTAATAAAATAATATTACATGTAAACCCAAAAATTTTCCTTATTTTTTAACCACACATTCTCCATCATAACACTATTACAAAATGCATTTTTTTGAAAAAAAAATTGTGGCTCAAACAACCCCTGAATTTATTGCTGCTACAAGCCACTGTGGACACATGGATTGTTTGCAAGAAGTCCTTTGTTTCTGTTTCCTCTTCGTGTTACTAAAGTTCGGCTGTGAAGTGTTAAACCTTTTTTTTTCTTATGTCGACGACTGACTTTTTTCAGGTTTGATGTAAAGATTGCTGCCTCAGTAGCTGAGGAAACTAATTTACCATTTGTTACAGCTGAAAATAAATTTGAAGCATTGGTAGTCTCGTCATTCCTGAAGCTTCTTCTGTACTTACTTTCAAGTCTCTGCCTAACCTTACGAAATAAATTAAATGCAGAACATAATTACAATAAAAGTTTTCTTTTGTGTTTTCTGATATTGATAGGCTGCACATGATGCATTTGTTGAAACCAGTGGAGCCTTAAACACAATTGCTGCCTCTCTCATGAAGGTGGCAAATGACATACGTTTCTTAGGAAGGTTTGTTTATTTAGACATATTGCTTCACTGTTTTTATTCCCTTCATTCTCGGTGTTCTCACGACAATCTTTATCCAGTGGTCCACGGTGTGGTCTAGGAGAACTCATTCTTCCTGAAAATGAACCTGGCAGCAGTATCATGCCGGTAATCTAGTTATTGATATCAGATTAATGTTTGTACAGCAAATTATAACTGAAACTAACTGCAAGTTTTCTCAAATAATCTTGTGTATGTGACCCTCTTGATTCAGGGAAAGGTGAACCCTACTCAGTGTGAGGCTCTCACAATGGTCTGTGCTCAGGTAATAGCAGCTAGAATAATGATTGACAAGTTGTTAACAAATTCTGTTGGATTATTTTTTACTGTCTACGTAGTAACTATGTCAATGAAATGAATTATTTTCCCACCTTCCAGGTTATGGGAAATCATGTAGCTGTTACTGTTGGGGGATCAAATGGCCATTTTGAGCTGAATGTATTTAAGCCTATGATTGCCAGCAATCTTTTACACGTATGTTCCGTCATTTGTTTTTGTATTAAAATTTCAGAGTGTAGTGCAGTTTTGATCTTAAAGTTTCTTTCTGATAGTTACCCTAGTGAATCCTCCAGCATGAACTACAGAGAGCATTTCGATGGTAAAATCTGTGGTTTATATGCTTCAATCTGGAACCAGATTCTATTTTATATATATATATGGGAATTATGTTGACCGTGCGCAAAAGATTTGATACATTCGGAGTGCACTCATTGCTTAGTGTTATTTCTTTTAGTCTCCACACCTTTGCCCTTGATATGGATCTCTTTCTACTAAGCCTGTGTCTGGGAGGAATTTTATACCAGATTTTAATCATTTTTATAAACGTTTTGCCTGCACCCAGCCGTTTTTTTTTTCAATTCCTTTCTCACACTGGGACCCATTTGTAGTTTCACAACGGTAAAAATTCTGATGAAAATCTTTCACAAATTGGTGCCAGACAGGCGCGGAATATTATTGCTTCAGCATGATATATTTCAGATATTTGCTCAACATTTACTTCTTTGTATTTGAAAAACATTTTGCTATGGCACTATGAAATTCCCTCTCTCTGGGTGTTCGTATGTTTTTGGCTCCAAAGGAACCACTCTGTAGTTAGTAATTTTCATCTTGCTGATCACAGTCATTGAGATTGATTGGGGATGCATCAGCTTCTTTCGAGAAGAATTGCGTGAGGGGAATTCAAGCCAATAAAGAAAGGATATCTAAACTATTACATGAGGTTAGTCACTATGTAACGTGTTAGCTTAAAATATTCTTTCATTTACCTGTTGAAACACCCTAAGATGATTGATATTATGTCATTTTGTATAACCTTTGCAGTCGCTCATGCTTGTTACATCTCTGAACCCGGTAATTTTCTGAATTCTGCATTCTTTGGCTGTATCTTCCGGTAAAGCTGTACCGTGCTTATTGTAAGTTAATGCTGCTGTTGTTCCAGAAAATTGGCTATGACAATGCTGCATCAGTTGCCAAGACCGCCCACAAGGAGGGTAGTACTTTAAAGGTGAGATTCAACCTCCTATTTGTGGAGTGTCCTCATCCTTCTTTGGTTGTTTCGACCTCTTCTTACAGTTGTATATGGCACCGTTTGGATCATGCCTCTTTTATGTTTGGCTAAACTTAAAGATAACTAACTCTTTATTCCCCCACACATTTCAACAAGTTACATTTTTCTTATGACTAAGCAGAAAAAAGTTAGATATTTTAAAATGAACGCATGCCTTACTGGCTTACTGTCAAAATAAGCAACTTATTTTCAATTTTGATCAATAAAAAAAACAAATTTATTTATACCGAAACTTATTTGTAAGTAAATCCTTTCAGCTAAGCCAAACATGCTCATGATATCACATGCAACTAAAATACCAAAAGTAAGCCTTGTTTCTAATAATTTTAGGTCCAACTATATGAATTATTTTCGGACGCTATTCGGTTCATTTCTAACTGCTTTATCCCTTGCACGATGATGAATTTCATTCTCTCTGTGTGTCAATGCCATGTCTAGATTAAACAAAATTGTAAATCTGAAAATTCCTTTCTGAATACAAATTTGACAAAAAAATTCTGATTGTACAGGAAGCTGCCTTGAAACTTGGAGTGCTCACTTCTGAA
This sequence comes from Fraxinus americana, assembly GCA_035079005.1. Taxonomy (NCBI): domain Eukaryota; kingdom Viridiplantae; phylum Streptophyta; class Magnoliopsida; order Lamiales; family Oleaceae; genus Fraxinus; species Fraxinus americana. Next base: position 30,665,013 of record CM068710.1, on the reverse strand, counting down.
GAATTTGATAAGCTTGTAGTCCCGGAGAACATGATTGGTCCCTCGGACTAATCAAATCAGATTTGGTTTAAGTTTTTAGTTGCAAGAAATTAATCCTAAATAAAGAACAAATATCCCGAGTAATTCATTTTTTGGGATCTTCTCAATTGTTAGCTTTGGTTTTGTTGGTGTAAAAGCACAAAAACCTCCCTCATTTTTGTAAACGAGGTACATTGTTGAAATTTATTGGAACTACTGAAACTAATTTTAACGTTTTCCCAAATCTTTAAATTTAACTTTTTTTGGTATAATATTTCATTGAAAATTCAGAGAGAACGCCCTATTAGCGTATTATGCCATGAAAAGATTATCGTTCGAACTTTTTTCTTAACTTATTTATGAATTAAATTAAATTTCAAACAGCTGAATGACTTGGATATCTTGGACCAGTCGAATGCTAAAATAGATTTGTGTTTAAATATTATATTTGCAATATTTGTCAAGAATATAATCTGCTTTTAACACTCTTAGTTTTGGTGTTTAATTCACATCCTACTTCTAATTTGGTTGGTAATAAATGAGGCCTATGTGACCTTTATAGTTCACTTCTTTTTAAATGAATTATGGAGATTGATTTTATTTTATGGTTTAGATTTCTCTATATTATTTTTTGTATATATTGTATCTATGAACTTTTATTCAACTATTACAATTTTCTTATATATTCTTAAATGAGGCATTCAGACACAAAATCCTTTTGATCTATCTTTTCCATTTTAGAATATTTCAACAATTTTTCCTCTTATGTTTTTAAAGTCTTTCGTAAATCTTTACAAAATTTTGCCAAATATATAAGTTAGGCGTATATATTGATAACTAGTTTTAACCTCGACTCCTTTGTGTCTTACTTAACCAGACATTTCGCGCGGTCCTGGGCATTATTGTGACGGATTTAGGCGGGGGCTGGGGGGGTCTGTCCCCCCCCCCCCCCCCCCCCCCCCCCCCAAAAAAAAATTTTTAGTTTAAAAAAAAAAAAATTTTTTTTAAAAAAATTCATGTGTAAAGATTTTTTTTTACGTATTAACCCGGTCTGTGATCCTGTCCTGAATCCGTCCCTGGTGTGCCAGATGTCAGCTGCATTTATTGGCCTTCAGCTATGTCACAACCGGGTTTTGACATGCTGCTACTAGATTTGAAATCGTACATGTTCCTAAAATCTACAATAATCACATAACAAAAAAAAAAAATTAGCATATCTTATTCATTTAAGGTAAATTATTAATTTACACTACAGACACAATTAATTTATTGTTATTTCAACAAGTACATATCAAATTTAAATAACTGAATATTTAATAATTAATTTTGTGAAATTAACATATTGGTTTAACGAGAGTTTATGTCCCTATTTTGTTTGAATAAAAATTAGTATTTGATAAAAGTTGATGAAAAAGTTAATAAAAATTGTAGGTCGATTGAAATATATGTTGAAAATGAGTTGGAAGAAAAATATTTTTGTAAAGAATGGGGGCTAAACTTAGTTAGATCATATATATATATAATATATATATATATATATATATATATATATATATATATATATATATTTATTTATTTATTTATTTATTTATTTATTTATTTATTTTTTCGAATGAATAGATGTTTTAATATTTTGAGCGAATTAGCATAAATATGATTGATTTACTTTAAGGTTTATGTTAAAGCTTGTTTTGGACAATGATTTTATTATAATAATGTTCGTGCACGGTATTAAATATCGAACCATAATAAAATGAATATGCATTACGAAAAAATTGACAACTCCTATAATTAACGTTACGATATGAGGATTATTTTGCACAATTGCAAAAATTAGATTACTCTAAAATCAAAAATATACTTTTTAGAACATTATGTATTGGAACCGATTTGGTAGATTTCCTCATTAGAATATTCATACGAGAACTAATCGATGGATGAATGCTGTGATATTTTTTTCCCTTAATATTTTTTTCAAGCCCAGTTAAATATATTGAACGCATTCCAGCTAAACCCACCAATTTTTTTCAAACCCAATTGCTACAATATATTCGCTTTATAACCCAGCCCAAATCTCCAATCCCAACCGTTGTTTCTTCAATCCAAGTCATTGAATTGAAATCATACCGCAATTTCTTCTCTGGCAAATCGTCCCTGCCACGGCTACGAAGGTTTATCTGTAATCTGTACTTTTTCTTGCTTATTTAATTGTTGTAATTCATAATTCTAGTTTCTTTTAAATCTCTTGGGATGTAGGTATGCTGGGTGTGATTATTTAATTTATTTTCATATTTTGGTAGGGAATCAGTGAATCACAGAATGGAATTAGGATTTATTGCTAAAATATTGAATGGGGTCGGGGTGGGTGATGGGCTAATGGCTGAATTTGATTACTTTGGTTAATTGGTAGGGAATTTGGGAATGTGATTGGGAATTGCTTTTAATATGTATTTTCCGACATCCTTTCTTAGCATAAAAATGCAATTTATTGAATCTCTGACTGTAAATTGTGATTCTGTGAAACTTAACAAATGGAGTCTTGCAAATCATCTTTTTGGTAAAAAGGTTTGTGCTCGATGATAAAAACTGAGCGGGCACATTCAAGGTAGTGATTGAAACCCATTGCAGATAGATAAGATAGTAACTGAATAGGCATAAATGGATGAAAATAAATGAATTAGAATAAGTGAGTTTTGTCACATGTTTAGCTCTAAATGGAGGTAGATGTCACCCACTTCTGGCATTTTTTGCTACACCAATGCACCACATTATCACCTACCAGAGTTCACTTTTACAACGCAATTCTCAGCAAATTGTGCAGAGCTATAAAATGTACTTAAAAAATAAAAATAAAAAATGATTGCTCCCACATTATCAATACTAATCCAGTATACTTCTTAAAAATTTAATCAAGGCTCCCATCCCGTGTCTGAAGTCCGCTCGAGGGGTCTTCTAGGCGGGGAAACCCTAACTTCCATGCTTTCAAAATAAAACTTCCCCGAACCACCCAAAATCGTGTTTGTAGCAGAAATCTTGGATTCGTCCTTGAGCGATGTTCTTAGTCTTCTAGGCGGATTTCTTAGATATTTTTCCATCCAAAAAGAACATGTGACGTATACGTCTGAAAGTTTTAGGACTCGAGAGTATTAGAAATCAAAAGGTTCAAAATTTCATCATCATAATATTTAGAGATGAGGATCCCATAAACAATTTATCAAAATAATAATGTCAAGGCTATCCGTGTAATCTTGGTATGAAATCCTCAATCTACCCTATACGAGGTCTTGCCTTGATTGGGTAATATGAAAGGAAAGTATAATTGTCATTTGAATTTGATAAATTTTTAATCTGGAATTTGCAGAAGCAATTGCTAGAGTTGAACAGATTGATTGGCATCGATTGAAAAAATAATGTAAGAGTATCAAAATTTCTAACCTTTTTTTCTTCAGCATTCATATTTCATGGTAGGAACACTACTCAAAGTAGAAATAGTTTCAATTTCAAATTTAATGGGCAAGTCTTTTATATAAATATTATATGGACTCATATTTTTCACAAAACCATTACACTATTGGATTCTACACCTTCTCTTTTGATAGCATGTAATCATACCTATTGAGTCCGTCCCTCGACTTACGATATTCGGGACCGAATTCTCATTGAACTGAACGTTGACCCCTCGCTATAATATTTAAGATTTTTATTAAAATAGGTTGGTCTTCATATGCAGTCTAGTTTATCAAGATTAATATTAGCACGTTGCTATTCGGAAAAAATACTATCTTTCCATTTACAAAATTTGTTGAACTAATTTGTATAAATGAGGACTTTTATAAGTAAAATAATTTTGCAAAATGATTGTATTTGAATAATATGATATTTATTAGTTGAAAACGACTTATTCATTTTAACATTTGCTTTGTAGGTATGAGCCTATAATTCTTAGATAAATTTCTTCTACATTGACTCGTAAATACATTGTATTTTGGAATGAAATTGAAGCATCATGGTTGCCTCCTTTGTATAGTTATTATTTTTATTTTTCTATTTTCAATTGTATAATGATAGAAGTTGTAGCCCAATTTATTATTTTTACTTATATCATTTAACATTTTATTTTATTTTATTTTTTTACAGTAAGGCAGTTGCCACCACTAGACCACAGGTGGCTCTGCAATTGGGAGCGTGTAAAAATGGACTCTTCAACTGACTTGAACAATGGAACAGAGTGGTTGAGGTAAATAATTGAATTTGAAATTCTCAAGAGAAAAAAATCGTTAATGTTATCGCTATGGTTAATTATGGAGGTTGGATGAGAAGTTGTTTACACTGTGAATTTGCCATGTATGATAGTTTGGAGGATAATGGCAGCAATGCAATTGTGTTGCCAGGCAAGAAAAAGAGTAAAACGAACAAAAATAAGCAGGTATACGCGTATTAAATTAATAAGTATTTTCACTCTGGATTACTTTCTCAATTGTATTGTATTTATACTCTGACAATTAAATGTCTATTTATTGATTATTAGGTGTCCGAAAAGCTTAGTATAAATAAGGAGCCTAAGTTAAGCAAATCCCAGAAAAGAAAGTTAAAGAAGCTTGAGGTATGTAAATCTTTCATTTGGTGTCTCTATGTAGATTTCAAACTACTTCTCCCTATCTGGGCTTTGAACATTTAATGATTTAATTTTCTGACATGTAGGAGGAGAAGGGAAAGGAGATACTTTTGTCAAAAAGCATCGAGGAATTGGAGTATGAATGCCACTAATATTGTCTTTCATTGATTGTTGTGTTTTATTGACTTCATTGTTGTCTTAATAATGGGATTTTGATTATTTACATTCAGGAAGTACAAGATTCGAGATGATGTGTATTCTCTCATGTGGTCTTCACGGAACTTGGGTCAGGTTTGTGTTACTCTCATGATATGATATATTGTGATTTAAAAACTGAAAAGGAAATCCTGGACCATAATTTATGAAGTGGCTTAATATTCATAGGTTGAAACTGTCCGTGAAAAACGTAGGAGGCAAGTGCAGTTTTCTAAAGCGGGTTTAGAATTAGATGATTATCGACCTTTCAAGAAGCGGACCCGTGATAATACGTCTGGTGGTGTTGAATTGCATCTGGACGATAACAAATCAGAAGTAAACAATGAGGGCAATTCTCTGCTACCATCTTCATCAGAAAGAGAGCTTCAGAATCACATATCCGCCCCACTACAATCTTCTCAAGAACTAGTTTGTAGGAATGAACCTGCTACTCTTGGCGAAGATGCTGCTTTGACTGGTGAGGAAGTAAATAATGAAACTAGTAAATCGTTAATACCAGAACAGCCAGAAGATTCACAGCTCGCATTTCCTCCTAGTGAAGAATTGGCAGAGTCGTTGGTATGCTACACTTCCATACTGTGGTGATTTTTTTTGATCAATCAGATTATTTTACAATTTTTTTATGTTGAATCTCAATAGAGTTTATACTCGGACAATTTTATTCTACTTAACACGTTTCAATATAACTGTATCCGCATTTAAAATAGTTTAAACTCATGCTGGATGCTTGGAACAGGCTACAGTGGATGGAAGTCCAAATGTAAATCTCAGCAATATAATGAACAAGGGGATCTGTACTCCACTGAGAACTACTACTGCCCCAACTGTAGTGCACGTATCAAGACCAAAGGAGGTCGAGAGCAACAGAAGAAATCTTCCAATAGTAATGATGGAACAGGAAATAATGGAAGCTATTAATGAGAATAACAGTCTTATTATATGTGGTGAGACTGGTTGTGGTAAGACCACCCAGGTCCCCCAGGTTAGCTATTTTGCTTTTTGTTTCTTCTCTTTCACACAACATTCTGTTTGGAGCGAAGTCGTATTGTTGCATTTTATTATCATCTTTCAGTTCCTTTACGAGACTGGCTTTGGTTCAAGCCTTTGTGATGTTCGAGGCGGTGTTATTGGTGTGACCCAACCCCGACGAGTTGCTGTACTTGCAACAGCTAAGCGAGTGGCATACGAGCTTGGTCTTCGTTTGGGTAAGGAGGTAGGCTTTCAGGTTAGGTATGACAGAAGGATTGGAGAGAATTGCTCCATCAAGTTTATGACTGACGGAATCTTGCTTCGGGAAGTTCAGGTTTTGCCTTCACTCTCATTCTTCTGCTGCACATGTGAATGACATTGTTTGGGAAAAAAAATTGTATCTTTATTGTTAGTATCTTTTCTTTGGGAAAAAGTTGCTGGCTATTCTATGTAAAGTAATGATAAAGCTGTTAACAAACTCTCAGAATCACGATGTTGTTATCACACCCTTAATAGCAACCAACTATTTGCCATTACACTAGGCATGGCATTGAGAATAATAAGTTGTGATATGCGTTAATGAAGAGGAGCTACAATCTAATACTGGATTTACAACTTTCTTCTCTTGGTTTCGTCCCCTGTATAACTCCACATTCTTGTGAATGGAGAATTTCTGAAATTCTTTATCAAGTTGGAATTATGAAGTGATAATTTGATTGCTGCTATTTTATTTTTATACTTTTCTGTACTCTATTTGGAATGATTCTTTCCTGGGATTCTTTGCCCCCTTCTGCCATGACCATTTTTGTTCCCTAATTATTAGTTTTTTTTTTTTTTTGCAGAATGATTTTTGGTTGAAACACTACTCCATCATAATATTGGATGAAGCTCATGAGAGAAGCCTGAATACAGATATACTTATTGGGATGCTTTCTCGAGTTATACGTGAGCGCCAGGTAACTCCCAGAACCTCTTTTAGTTATAATGTGCCCTTTTACTATTTGTTATATATGTTTTGAAAAGATGCCAGAAAGCTTTAAAACTCTGGGTGGTTCCAGGATCTTGGTTTCAGAAATAAGAAAAAAATTATTTCTGTTTACTGTTCTTGTCAATTTCTCTTGTATTTTATGACAGTGGGAATATGAGATGCAGCAAAAGAGGATTCTTGCTGGGGAAATTATTAACTCTGAGAATAGGATCTATCCGTTGAAACTTGTGCTGATGAGCGCTACCCTGTGTGTTGAAGACTTTGTGTCTAACACAAAAATATTTCATAATCCTCCACCAGTAATAGAAGTCCCAACTAGACAGTACCCAGTTACTATGCACTTCTCCAAGAGGACAGAGATCATAGATTACATTGGCCAAGCCTATAAGAAAGTATTATCAATTCACAAAAGATTGCCGCCTGGGGGAATACTTGTTTTTGTGACTGGGCAGAGGGAGGTGGAGTACCTGTGTAAGAAACTAAGAAAAGCTTCTCAGGAAATAGCTGAAAATGCATCGGAAAGAAATGAAGAATCGTCTTCTGTTTCCGAAGAAAAACCTCTGGAGGAAAATGATATTCAGGACATTAGTGAGGCATTTGAACTTCAAGGGGACACTGGTCATGACATTATGAATCGTTTTGATTCTCATAATGAGGATCATGGAGACCTATCTGAAGAAGAGTCTGATGTGTCTTATGATTCAGGGGATGACAGTGATCTCGAATTCTACAGTGATGAGGGTGATGTGTTAAAACCGAAATCTCTGGAGTCTGACAGCAACCTTGCAGATGTTTTGGGAGGTGAAGGAAGCCTTGCTTCATTGAAGGCATCTTTTGAAGCCTTGGCAGGTAAGAAAACTACTAACCCTGTTTCTGAGGTTCCTGTCAGTCCTGAAGGAACCTCAAAGCAATCCAGTTCCATCTTGGGGCAGAGAAACAAGGAAGGAAAGTTACCTTGTGCTGGTCCAATGCAGATCCTGCCCCTCTATGCCATGCTTCCTGAATCAGCGCAGCTTCGTGTTTTTGAAGAGGTCAAGGAAGGAGAACGCCTAGTTGTTGTTGCCACCAATGTGGCTGAAACCTCTTTGACTATCCCTGGGATAAAGTACGTTGTTGACACGGGAAGGGAAAAAGTCAAGAATTACAACTCCTCTAATGGAATGGAAAAATATGAGATACAGTGGATAAGCAAGGCCTCTGCTGCTCAACGCGCTGGAAGAGCTGGAAGAACTGGGCCTGGACATTGTTATCGCCTCTATTCCTCTGCAGCGTTCAATGACATATTTCCTGATTTCTCATGTGCTGAAATATTGAAAGTACCTGTTGATGGTATTGTTCTTCTGATGAAATCCATGCATATTGGCAAGGCAAGTTTTTTTGGGCTGCCTTTTATTATTTATCGGTAATGCTATTTATACATAATTATTTACAAATTGATGTACTGAGAAAGAGGAAAAAACAGTTTTGAAGAGGGAGGGAGGGAGGGAGAGAGAGAGAAATCACTTAAAATTTAATATAATGTCATGTCATCAATCTGTAAATAATTATGTACAAATAGCATTATTCATTATTCATTATTCATTTGTCTTTCCATTCTGTTTTCTGTTCTGTGCAATTCGAAAATATAGGCATTCTTTCCTGCTGTTTGTTTAGTTTATTTGCTTCAGTTCTATTTCATACTATTTACATGTTCGATAAACCTCATATTTTACTCAAACCTCAGGTTAAGAATTTCCCATTTCCAACCCCTCCTGAGGACAGTGCGTTTGATGAAGCAGAGCTTTGTCTAAAGGCTCTTGAGGCACTTGATAATGAAGGAAGGTTGACAACACTAGGGAAGGCAATGGCACGCTATCCAATGAGTCCTCGCCACTCTAGAATGCTTCTAACAGTTATTCAAATCATGAAAAAGGTGAAAGATTATGCCCGAGCAAACCTAGTACTGGGCTATGCTGTTGCAGCAGCTGCAGCTTTGAGCTTGTCAAATCCTTTCATTATGCTGTTTGAAGTAAGCCACAATGACACAGATGACTTGAAGCAAGATTGGAGTGAGAAAACTCCAGACAAGAAAGAAAAGTTGAGGAAAAAGAAACTTAAAGAAACTGCTAAATTATCTCGTGCTAAATTTTCTAACCCCACCAGTGATGCTTTAACCATAGCTTATGCGCTGCAGTGCTTTGAACTCTCTGAAAATCCATTGGAATTCTGTGGCGACAATGGGCTGCACTACAAGACTATGGAAGAAATGTCAAAGCTGAGAAAGCAGCTTCTTCGACTAGTGTTTAGCTCAAATCGTAGTGATATCCAGCGAGAGTTTTCATGGACTCATGGGATTTTGCAGGATGTAGAAAGTGCTTGGAGGGTTTCTTTTGACAAACACCCTCTTCTACTGAATGAGGAGGAGATTTTGGGGCAGTCTATCTGTGCTGGCTGGGCCGATAGGGTTGCTAAACGTATTAAAGGAGCTTCAGGGCTGTCAGAGGCAGATAGAAAAGTTAACGCTGCGCGATATCAAGCTTGCATGGTCAAGGAAACGGTATTCCTCCATCGTCGCTCATCTGTTTCTAAATCTCCACCTGAATTTCTAGTCTACAGTGAATTATTACATACAAAAAGGCCATATATTCATGGAGCAACAAGTGTGAAACCAAATTGGCTGGTTAAATACGCTCGATCATCGTGTATCTTTTCTGCACCCCTTTCAGATCCAAAACCATACTATGATCCTGTAGCTGACCAAGTTTTCTCGTGGGTCGTTCCAACTTTTCGCCCTCATCTATGGCAACTCCCTCTTCATGGTTTGCCCATCAAAGAAGATGGAAGTCGGGTGGCTGTGTTTGCTTGTTCATTACTTGAAGGACAGGTTTTGCCATGCCTAAAAGCTGTCCGAAAGTTCATGGCAGCCTCACCAGCTAGCATTTTGAAGCCTGAGGCATCAGGTCTTAAACGAGTTGGTAATCTGTTAAATAAATTAAGTACAAGGGGAAGAACTGTTGACAGTTGTGCCATGCTAAAGAAGTTGTGGAATGATGATCCAACAGAATTGTTTTCAGACATTCGGGACTGGTTTCAAGAAGGGTTTCATAACCAATTTGAAGAACTTTGGACACAAATGCTCTGTGAAGTTCGGTTAGATCCTAAAAAACGCTTCTCCAAAAGGGTCAAGGGAGAAAAAAGGAGGATTTGAGTATTGCCATTACTGTTGTATTGGATAGTCGTACAACTGGCAGTTTTTCAGGCTTTGCTCTACATCTGAATGAATTTATCACAGGGGTAACTCTTTAACTTGTATTATTCTCCGGGTTGCTAATCTGGATCATTTTTGCTTTAACAATCGCATAATTGGCATACTTCATTGTCTGATTAGTTTCTTGCTGAAAATTTTGTAGAATTCTGTCGAGAAACATAAAATTTTGTTGTGGCCCCTGATGGGTATAATCGTCGACTATTGGATGTCATGATAGTAGCTTTTTTGCTGTTTGTTGGAAAAGAAAATGAGTGGACGGTTTCTAAATTTTATCGGACAGAAGGAATTATGATAGTTTTTTTAATTTTGAAAAGAACATTCTAGTACTGTAAATAGGTTTATCATGCAGTTCTCTTCGAAAAATGCCGTTGTAAAGAGAAAAAATCAAGGCCAGTTCTTGGTCGCCTTTTCTTTTTCTTTCAATTTTTAGATAATGGAATCTCTACTGAGGTCCAGGAGTGGGAGAGCTGAAGGAAATTCGATTTTTGAAATAGTATCTCCTGACGCACAGGGAAAATATATTATCCCAAAGATGAACAAGATGTTGTGGAATTGTCCATAAATAAAATCATAATTACAGATACAGGCTTTTTCCACATGTAAGGGGAACCTTGTGACACAATAGAAGCCAAATTGATTGGAAATATTCAAGAATGAAAGTACTTATTTTCTGGAGGAACATGAAGTGGCCAGACTGTCCTCATTGGAGATCAATATCAAGAGATTGAATTATACATCATATCAGCTGAATTGTACATGGTCAGAGTTCCATCGCCGAAGGATGATTTTGTGCAGTTTTAGAATATGAAATTTTAATCTAAACTCGTTAGAGCATTTCATACCAGTTCGTCGTGGATGGTTTTGAAAACTCTTTTTTGCTTCTCATTTCACTGATGCTAGTTAGTAAATTGAATTTCGTACTAGACTGGAATGCATTTTGAGCAGGCACGAGGAATAGATGGAAAATTCACCAATATTCTGTTCGAGGGGCCATAAAAGACCACCAGCAACGTCATCTAAGCTTATAAACTGAGTTTCTGTGATGGTGAAGACCAGGTGTTAAAAGGACTGTTCATTTAAGCCTTACTTCGAACGTCTCCAATGTCTATACCAATTGAAGGAGAGGATGATACAAACATTTCTTCCAAAAGTCCAAAAAATTATAATCCGTAGATGCGCACCAGCCTTTTTTATCCAGGACCAAGCCTAGAAATCTACTCCAAACTCTATTCCTTTGGACCTTACTTGGAGTTCCTTGGACCTCATGTTCAAGTGACGCTCAACCATTTACCTAAATACACCGACATTGACAAACCCCAAAGGCTAGGAAATGATTAAGCATACGAACAGAAGTCTTGAATCACGATAAGATCCAACTCCACCTTAACCAACTTTACCTTGCAAATATTTTGCATATGGAATATACTGAAGACATTCCAGCATACATCCACAGCACACTTTCTCAAAATGATATCAAAATCGTAGTACAAATGAACATTCTATGAAACACAGGTATATGATTTCTCAATTGTTAAACTGGAAATAGCTAATGTAGTTATAAGAAAAGATCTAGTACAAAGGTCAAAAACTTGAATTGTCATAATAAGGAAAACAAAAAATGCATAAAGAAAGGAATCCACCAATCCTTAAAACTGAGTTAAAAAGTTCACTTCTTTGCCTTCTTGGTTCCCCTGTGTTGCAAAAATCACAAGCTAAATACACAGTTTCAATAATTAATGAAAAAAGTAGAAACTAGTGGTTTTACACGTCACTTACTGAGCTGCCTGGGATGGAGCAGGAGCTGCAGCTGCCGGTGGTGCTACTTTCTCTCCTGGTCCCTGAAGTAGAAAACAGAGAAAGAAATTCAATTATTCAGAAAGCCCAATAACTTAATCAAAATAGTGACAGGTCATATATAAAAAATAGGAACTACATTTACTCAAAGCCAAGAAGTTTGTCATTTTTTGCCTGACTGCAGTACTCAAAACATACATAAATACACTCACAGATACACTAGATCTCATGTAAACTCGTGTATTTTGCATGCATTAATTTGTATATCAGTGATTAAAGCTTCTGTATATAATTCAATTGTTAACATAGCTACTGTTGACCAAAAACCTACAAAGGGAATTTAGTCAATTAATCACCTGAGCCAGACGCTCCTCCCTCCTAGCAAACTTTCTTTCCCTGCTAGCCTTGTTCTTTGCTCTCTTTGCCTCGAATTGGTCAGACAAGGTCTTTTCTCTGGCCTTCTCAGCCTTAGACTTGTGGATGCTCTCCATCAAAACACGCTTATTTTTGAAAACATTACCCTTTACCTTCATGTACATGTCATGATACATGTGCTTGTCAATCTTCTTTGACTCCCTGTACTTGCGAAGCAGGCGCCTGAGCACTCTCATTCTCCTCATCCAAAGAACTTTAGTAGGAAGCCTTGCCTCCCTAGTACCCTTGCGCTTACCTGAAGTAATCAAGAAAAGAGATATCAGACATCTATACTTATCTTCTCAACAAATCAATAAGATAAAGGCGTGAGAATACACCGTGAACCGGGTCACTTAATCATAATTTTGATTAACTAGGTTAATTTTTGAACAGCAGTAAGACTAGGCCCAACAAAGTTAAGTCTCACAATAAGATGATATCACATCTAACATTTGCATCACGCTATTCTCTGGCAAAGAGAGAGTAAAAGAGTAAAGACTCTTAATTTATTTTTCACAGATGAAACAAAGCATCATATATCCATGACGACCATTGGTAAGTAGAATCCCTCTATTTCCAATTGGTGAGTGAACTCATCAACAAAATTAAAAATATAACAAAATAATGAAAAACTACATTCAGTTAGCAAAATCATTACTACTGCACCAATTTTAATACAATCAACATTTAGCAAACAGTAAGCGATTTATGCATTCCACAACTAGAAGATATTACCATATCCAGAGTGACGTCCCTTTCTCTTCGCCTCCTTCATTCGACGAGCACGAGATCGGGAATGAATCTTCGTCGGCTTCCTAATGATGAAACCATCCTTGACCAGCTTTCTGATGTTTTGACCTGAATTTTATGCAAAAAAAAGATTCAGAAACAAGTACATAACACTGTCACAAAATGTATACATGCACAATTGTAGCATTGGGAAAATGTAGGTGTTTTTTCATGCTCAATATAGATTCTAAATCAACTTAGACGAGCTGTACGAGTAGGCAGTCTCACAGATTGAAAAGATAGTCAAGCATCTGGAAAGAAGTAATACGTCCAGCATTCTCATACAGGTTTGAAGTTTCAACAACTGGTTGTTTTGTAAATAAAAATATATCTATTGTGGTAACAGGGGGATTTAAGACAATTAACAAGCTCTAAAGAAACACCAGCATTCAAGACCTCAGATATCCTCTATTTGGTTAATAGTATGTATTGAGAAATGCAAGAACTACTTAGACTGTCGAGGCTGTATACAGATTGAATTAAAAAAAAAGGTTACTCCATCTTGATAATGCAAGACCGAAATGTTTCACAAATTACTAGTACAGAAAGTCTTGTATAGCTCATAGACAGATGCAAAGACGACAAATGGACCAACTTATTATCCCCGATTTACTTATGCCCAAAAGATACAACTAACGCCAGAAAAAGACATACACAAGAAATCGAACAGGCTCGCATCTGAATATAAATGGAATCGACTTGACAAAATCTTCTAGAAATTAAATTCATGAGAAGCTCATACACAGATGGCAAAATAACACATAAACCAATTTGCTTCTTTAAACCTCGAAAAGATAAAAATCAAATCTTGTTGAAATAATGTAGATAAAAATTGCACCAAACATAACAAAATCAACTCAATAAACCATATAAAAAAGAAATCGAACGCCAATAATCACACGTCTGTTCTATACGCATACGTACGGGAATTGGCTCTGGAGAGTTCGTCGACTTCATTGGGGTCAAGCCAGACTTTTCCCTTCCCGCACTTTAGGACGCTGGCTGCCAGCCTTTTCTGTAGCTTCAGCGACACCATTTTCTCTTCTCGATCGAACCGTGCAAGGTGATGTTGAAGAGTGAAATGCTCCCAAGATTCGGTTTTTATATGTTGCAGATGACTTTTGTCTAGGGTTTACGATATGGGGCCCTTTTTCTTATCGGACCAAGCCCGTGTTGCTGTTGTGAAAGAGAGTCCATACTAAGGGATATAAGACTTGAATATTTTTAAATTTTTCGTGAATTTTTAAAAATTTGTGTCAATGTATTGAATTAATGAAAATCTTTCACAGACTTTCTTATTAAAATTTTTATATACTTTTATAGAATTCATTTAACTTTTGAAGACTTTTTATTAGTAAATCACAAAAGTAATAAAAAGTAATTTTAAAAGAATAAATAAGTAAAGTCGCTTTAATTAGATAAATAAATAATCAAAAGACAAAAAAACATATATATAATAATTTTCATTGTTCTTTGATAAAAGAATAAAGAAGTATAATGTTCACTATTACCAAATATGTCTGGCGTTCAAAAATAAACCACTAATTAATGTATTTAAAATTTACAAAAATATAAAATATTATAGAATTTAATTATAAATTGATCTTTTATATAATAAAAAAATTGAAAGCAACAAAAATGAAAAAAAAATGTTATAGAACAGGCCTTCGAGTTATTTTTACTAGTAAAATTTAAAGGGGTGCATTTATTTTGGTATAAGTTTTTAGAACAGTTCAACCCATATTTGAGAGTTTATTATTTATTGGTTCTGAATTTATTTTTAAAAAAAGAAATCATTATATGCCCATTATTAATTTATAATTTCTTCTATGAGTTTTCTTGACTCATAAATATATATATATATATATATATATATATATATATATATATATATATATATAGTGAAAAGCATTCTCTTTACCGTTTTTAAGCCGTTTTCTGTTTTAATTTTTCAAAATAGTGAAAAGCATTCTCTTTCCTATTTTTGAAAACATGTTTTTAAAAACAAGTTAAAAATTTACAAAGAAAATTCAAAACGACAAATTTGTTATTTTTGGTGTTTTCAGTTATAGCCACTATTTTAAAAAGCGCGCCTAAGCGGGAAGTGTGATAAAAACGCTTCGCCTTGATCCTAAACGAGAACTAAGCTGTCAACGACAATGTTGACCGTTTCATGCTCGCCTAGGCGATGCCTAGGTGTGCTTTCACCTTGAGCTACTCGCCTAGGAATTCCTAGGCGACACCTAAGCGTGCTTCTGTCTTAGACCCAGATTTTAAGGGGCCCAATTTTTTCCTTTTTTTAAAAATAAAACTCACAGCCCAGACTCAGTAGCCCACTATCCCATCAAACTTCAAAAACTCCAGACTTCAGAGAACTGAGAAGACGGAAGAATGGGAAAAAAAGACTGAAGAACGAAGCAAAGCCTCACAATTTCTCCGCACACCGCACTGATTTGGGTATCAGGTATGTATAAGAAATAATCAAAATGAAATAAGAGAGCCCGAGAATTATGATTTTGTATCGGACGATACGGAAGACTATTTAGATGAAGAAGAAGAAGAAGATATTGAATTGAAATCCGATAAAGAGTTAAGTTAGATAAGATTTAAGTTACAAGTTATCTACGTTATGTAATTATGATTTTGAAACTTATCTTTATGTATGAATTATTAAATAAATATAGTATTTTATAATTTAGATGTTTGGTATGTATTATTTGAGTTATTGAATTTTTTCACAATGATTAAAAATAAAAAACGTTTTTTTGGGCCTAAACTTCGCCTAGGCTCGTAAAGCTAGAAGCTTGGCTTCCATGCCTAGCCACGCTTTACGCTTTTTAGAACACTTGTTATAATTAAGTCAACATTTAAAAACGCGTTTTTGGTGTTTCGGTTAAGCCACCACCAACCACCGCCATTGCCGTCTGCACACATCACCTATACTACACTGCAACCGTCGCACCGCCACACCCACCATCGACGACGTCACAACCACCACAGTAGAAGAAAAAGCCGACGATGCCACCCCCAAAACTACCACATTAGAAGAAGCCCACCACACTACCTCCCAAAACCACCACAGCGGAAGATGTTGGCGACGCCAATGCCTAAAAACACCGCACCAGAAGAAGCCCACCACGCCACCGCCCAAAAACACCGCATACCGCCCAAAAATAAAGAGAGAGAGAGAGAGAGAGAGAGAGAGAGAGAGAGAGAGAGAGAGAGAGAGAGAGAGAGAGAGAGAGAGAGAGAGAGAGAGAGAGAGAGAGAAAACGAGTTTGGGGTGTTTTCATTTTTGAAAATAAATTTTCAAAATGACAAAAAGAACACATTTTTAACAATCTCAAAATGAACACTCAAACACACAAAACTCAAAATTCAAAACCGAAACACGAAGAGTACTTAAAATTTTAAGTTAGTGTTTTTCACTTATGAGTAAAATTTACAATTATAAGTTAATTTCCTTTTTTAAAATAATCTTTACACATAAGTGAAATGTTTACTTATAATAGATATTTTACCAATTCATGATCTGACGTGTACAAAATGAGAACTCCATTCTCGATTCAACGAGAATTTTCATTAAAGTCTTTCATTTGTTTCTATTTTATGTAGGTGGATCAACTCATCAAATTCCCATTGAAATATGATCCACACAAGGAAAAATATTTGTCATTCGTAGGTTATCAGAAGCATCTCAAAAACTTCATAAGTAGTAACTTTTTTTTACATATAAGTTAAAAGTTAAATATTTGATTAAAACTACCAAGTTAGTATTTTTAACTTATAAGTGTATTTTATAATTATAAGTAAATTTAGTACTTTTAAATAATTTTTATGTATAAGTAATTTTTTTACTTATAAGTAATTTTTTATATTTTGTAAATAAATTTTTATCCTATTAGTGATATTTTTACGTTATAAACAATTTTTTTACATAAAAGTGATTTTTATTTTAGAAGTAATTTTTTTAATCATAAAGTAATTATTTGTTTATAATAATTTTTTTAGTTAATATATTTTTAGTCATGGAGTTAGTGTTCGGAGTTCAAACCAAATGTGTCGATTTTCAAGGCAAAGACAATTGGACTTCTATACCACTTCGAAATTTTTTACGTGGTTTAAAAATAGAGTGACTGAAATTTTACCATGTTGTTTTTTATCGTCTAGACAATAGAAACACATTTACGCCATAGTCTTATTAATCATGGTAAAGTTTGTAAGATAACTTGATTGCTCGATCCATTTATTTTATTTTATTTGTACTAAATATCTAAGTATTATAGGAGAAAGAAAAAGTATATCAATATTGAGCTCATTTTGTAGCTCACATTAAATAACATATGTTTAGTTCAAGAAAATGTAAGTTCATATAAGATAAGGTCAAGTTATTTCAACATTTTTCCTTTGGCTGAAACGCTTTCAGTGGTTATAAGGTAAGATAATGTAGTACAAGTGGTTTGTCCCATTTAATTTTTGTTATTTCATATTGATAAAATATTACGATAATGATATGATATGATGATGTGAGCTCTTACCGGTTTTAAAGATACAATACAGCTGTACAATTTATTTTGATGTGTGAATGATAAATGTTATTCAAATTGTACTAATATTCAGATCCTATTGAGTATTTCCCATACTCACACATATTTCTTTACCTCGCAGGTTAGGACTAGTGTATCGAAGCGCAGAGGTTCGATGGTATAGTCGTGCCTCAAGACGAAAATCTAAAATTTTCACGTAACTTGTTCTTTTTGAAATGGACCGCAAACTTTCATGTTTAATTTAAATACTCGGACATGTTCATTAAAGTAAAATTGTTCACTTTCTAATAAATTAATTAGTATTTCATTCCTTTAAATGTTTATGTTGCACTTTGAGATTTTTAATTAGATTTAAAAATATTTGGTAGCAATTCATATAAATTTTATACAATAAATTTTGGATCGTCACAACTTCCTTGACTGGAAAAAAAAAAATGGGACTCGTTTACACCTCTATCCATGTGTGATTATGAGGGTAGATTTAAACACTTATCACCAAAATAAGCATTGCTAAAAGAATTAATTTGGATATTAGTTTTATGATGAATATAATGATATCCTCTCTTGAGTTGACTTGCACAATCTTTGGATCTCAGGATTTCTCGTTACACATGTAAGCAATCTCACTTCTCACTTCTGATATCTCCAGGTCTTATCGTCAAAAACCTATGAACCACCTCGAGGGTTTCTTTATTTGCAATCGAATTATACCCACTATCTATCCAACCAGGATCAAATCGTTGGTAATTAATAAATTTATATTCTGTCTATATGGTAATTAATATTTTTAATATGATCAAATATTTTTTATGTTCTTTTATAAATTTTAAATTAATAATTTTTCATATTGTTGCTCATGAAGTAACACGGTACTATAATTAATATTCCATTAAAATATTAATCGTAGATGTGTCTATTACAAATAGTTTGTTGTTACTCATTAAATAGAACGTCATTATATTTAATATTTAAGAAGAATATTATTTGCTCATGAAAAGTATGAATTATATATATTTATATTTCAGAAGAATGGAGAAGTCAATAGGCTTATATGTATTTTATTAAAAACTAGAGCCTCATATTTATAGGGAAGAATTAGGAATATAACAGTAATAAAACTAGGACCGCATGGGTATAGTTATCATTCACTAATAATTATATTATTTAAAACTCGTCTAATTTTTTGTCAATTTTAAACAGGGAAATTTTCATAGTTAAGATTGTTTAAAAATACAATTTAAAAATTAACTAACTTGTTTTAAACTTTCAAAAAGCAGGGGAGTTTAAAAGAGTAATGCTATTCGTCCATATTGAGATTACAAACACAATTTATGTGGTGTTAATGTAGCATTAAGTGATAGGTGAATTAAATAAATTATTCAATTTCACATTTCATTTGACCTATCATTTAAAGTCATCTAGACTGGAGTTGAAGTCTCGGTAGGACTAAATAACATTACTCAGCTTAAAAGGGTGGTATGGGGAAAGAAATTAAGTCCGTCCCGTCCCGTCCCGTCCCGCCCCACCCCACCCCACCCCGCCCCACCCCCTTTTCTCACAACATCTCTCCTAAGCACGGCATTTCAAAAGTTTCGACAAACTATTGACATCCTAAATCACAAATCATACAACCCACCCACCGCCAACCATCCCAAATTGAATTTCGCAAACCACTACAACATGTAATTGATTAAAATGATTACCTCATCCCATGCGATTGTGGTTGGGTTTGCTCAGTTAGGCTCACGGTGGGGTGCAACCATGAGATATTGAATGTGGTGTGGGTTTATCGGTCATTTACTAGTAGAAGCAGGGGCGGAGCCAGCTCGTTAAACTAAGGGGGTCTCGGAGTTGGAGGGGTGGGGGCCCATGGAGTGCTGCCCCCGAAAATCTTTTTTTAAACATTATGTGTTAAAATGAGGAAAGTTGATATTTTGTGATAGAGAAAGGAAACAACGGAACATAAATTAACGTACGAAGACTTAACAAAAAAATCAAGAAACGTATAAAAAAAAGTACTAATATTTAATTTAGCAAAATCATACATTATTACAAGTGCTCCTTTCGAGTTCTCTTACTTTGAGAAATTAATGCCAATGTCAAAAGCTTGTATAATAACGCGTATACTTCATTTTTTTTTTTTTGTCATAACCAACTTTTGTGCAAGTTCACAAAAACCTTGTAATTCTACGAATTCTGGATTAGTTAGGAGATAACTTAAAAAAAAAAAAAAATTGAGCCCAAAAAATTTTTAAAAAAAATTTGTCAAAAAATTTGGGAGGGGGGGAGGGGGTGTCCAGGTCCCCCCAGGACCCACCCACCTCCGCCCCTGAGTAAAAGGGAGGTGGGGTGGCGTTGGGAAAGGCTAGACTGGGTACCAATTTAGATTAATGAAATTCTTAAAATTTTAGATTTGAAGTAATTTTCTCTTTAAACAAAGTCGAAAAGTGGGCTAGTGATATCTCGTAACCACCTTTTTGTTCGATTTCTTTTTTGAATCTCACAAATTTGCTTCGACTTTCCAACAAATTTTTCAAAACAATAATCACATATATACTAAAGAGCTTAGTTCGATTTTATGAAATTATTCGCAACTCACATAATTACATGTTCTTTTTTTTGTTCCATAACTCTCAAACAATTTGCACGGTTAAATACTTGATATAGTCTAAAAGTTAATTTTCTTAAAAAAAAAAAAAATGTTGTTACTTCAAAAAATAAGATAAATGTCATCAGAAGAGTATTTCTCAAACAAGATCCAATCTAGAGATATACCTCGTGTTTGAGATAATTCAAGTACATGTACATAACTTTATACATCATTTGGTCGACAACAATAATAAATTCATACAATCAATTTATATAATTTTTCACGATGTTTTGTTGAGAATATATCGTTAAAAATGAGTGTGGAGGATGGTAAAATCAATTTCAAACGATGACCAAGTAAAAATCATATAAACCGTTTAGAGAATCGAACCTATATGCACATGACATGGGTAAAATATTTAACTTTTACCTAAATAACATTGTTGTTTTTAACATCCTTTCTTAGATTTTAAAAAAACTCGAAATTTCCATGCTTAAGGTAACCACTCAATTGCGGCTTTGTGCAATTGAATAATGATATGTAACACTATTAATAATACAATATTAGTCGTCCAATGAAAAGTAAAATTAAAAAAAATTTAATTATAACTTTCGTTTAATGATATTTAGGGTCACGTAGATTGACACGGTAGCAATATTACTCCGTGCAAGTGGTCAACACGTCATGTCTTTCAGACAAAGCCATGGGCGCCGGTTGATGTTTTTTTAACTGATACAATAAAACAAAGGGGCGCTACATGTTTCCAAGTTGCATGCACCAACTTGCCCAAAACATTTTTTATTTATTTTTTTATTTTTGTTCACTTTCCACTTTATTTATTCCAAATTGTAGAAGAAAATGGAAATCAATGTTGTCAACTATATTCATTTGAATAAGTAAACAAAGACCATTCCAGTTGAAATATTTGCTATAAAAAATTAGAAGAAGAAAAAAGAAATCGTAAATCAATTATTAACTTGTACTTAAAGAAAACGAATTTAAGTAGAAAGTCACCAATACTTATGTTTTTTAATAAATATAATGTATCTAAGAGAAAAAAATTTAAAAAATTTGAACAAACTCAATAAAACAAAATCTGGTACATAAAGTAGCGGTCATAAACTAAAGAATCTCGACCAATTTGGTGCAAAAACAAATGATTATCGATAGTAAAAAATGTTTGCAAATTAATTAAATTGAATTTCGAAATAATTAATCCAATCATATTGCATATTACGTAACAAACTTTCACTCAATGTCTCATAACTCGAATCCAATCAAAGCCTAATTTAGGCACCGTTCGGTAACCATTATTCTAGAAAAAAATGCATTCTTTGTGTCAAATCACACTTTTTTTGTGGTTGAAAATGAAGGAAAAGTTATTGATGTAATGGAAAATATTATTTTATTAATGAATGTGTGGTTGAAAATTAGTAGAAGAATGAGAATGAAAAAAAGAATGGATACCAAACAGAGGCTTAACTACAAAAAATTTTACAAATGCAAAATACAATAATATTGAAAATAAAGAGTCAAAATAATTTAAGACTAAAAATAAATAAAAATCTCTAGTTTCAGTGGGACCAAGGACTCCATTGTTAAATTTGATGGAGCTCAAGGACTCCATTGTTAAATTTTTTTTAGATCCTAATGCCCAAGGAAACCTTAGTTTAAAAAAAAAGTCATTTTAATGCATTGTTAAATTTGGTGGAGCTCGTATTTAGCGTACTGAACATGTTACAAATTATTGAAAGCCACTTATTTTAGTAGATAACAAACTAAGAAAAGTGAGAAAAAATGAAAAAAACACAAAAATAATATATTTATTGCAATAACTTGGAATGGAAATTACAACTTTTAGAAGGGGAATGTGACTTGTTAATAAAATTTGGATACGAAAAGAAATCTAAGGTACCGAATGACTACTTAATTTACAAATTATGCCATAGATATTCAAAGATATCCGCCAATTTAGAGACCACTTGAGGTCACAGCCGGAGTGACATCATCAAAGCTCCAGAGATCCAATGCAGTTTCATGCGCCGGATTCGTCGCCGACGCTTCCACAGACTGACCATCGAGATAGGGAATCTGATAGAACTTCATGAAGTTCTCATAAGCCATCAACTCCTCCGACAGCTTCTGCACTTCATCCTCCTTCGCCGCTTCCTCCTCCTCCGCCGCCGCCACCACATCCTCGATTTCAGTTCCTTTGTCAGCACTACCATTTTCATTCACCTCCTCCTCCACTCTAAAAAAACCCTTCATATCCTGATCAAAACAATACTCATTTTCCAATCCCCAACCCCACGCCGATCCGGGTACTTTCTCAATCGAGTACGGATTATACGAATTGTGATTATTATTACTATACGTCGGATTGTGATTGTGATTGTACGCGTCGCCTTCGTTTGGGAAATTGACTTTAGCTTTTTTTCCTCTGATTATGCGGGCTTCTCTGTCATACGCCCGGGCTGCTTCTTCAGCTGTGTTGAAGGTACCCAGCCAAACCCGCACTCCTTTTCTCGGGTCACGGATCTCGGCTGCCCATTTCCCCCATGGCCTCTGCCGTATTCCCCTGTACAGGTTCTTCCTCTGCCGCTTTGTATTTCCACCCGTTTTCACTTGCTTATCACCTGCATGTATAACTTCCTCGATCAGATTCTAGATATAGCCTAGGAAAAAACGCAGCAAAATCCTAGTTAAATATTTACCGGTATAAGTTTGGGATCTTTTGAGAGGCTGAGAGCCGTTTTGGCTGGAGGAGCTGGAATTGTTGGGTTTGACAAAACTAGAATCTGGCCAGAGATCGGCGGCGGAGAGATGGCGGGCGGCGTTGCTACGACTACGAGGGATGAAATCGGCGAGGATTGCACCACCACACATTCTCGATATTGATAATTGTGATTAATGATTAAAGAAAATAAAAGAGAATCAGAAATGGAAAACACTTGAAATTCGATTTTGGGTAATATTTTTGACAAGAGAATGTATCGAAGAGTTGCAGTATATATAAGCGAGAGGGACGAAAGGTTGGTGAAAGTGATTGCACTGTTTGACAATTTTTTAATTAAAATCAAAATTTGATCATTTGAAAACGTGGTAAATTCAAAGAAGCTATTAGTTGTTTTGAGTTTCGTCACATGCACCCCAACAATGACAGATATACATACACTTGTATCTTTTCTTTCTAGTAACATGTAGAAGAAATTAAAGTTTAAACAATTATCCTTGTATTTATTTGTTGTTTCTACAAATTCCTATATTCACTTTTTATTAAAAAAAAAATTGAAATGTGCACGATATTCATAAGTCGGTGGCAACAAGCCTTGAAACAAAGTCTTTTGAATTAAGCTAAATGAACATAATGCTTGACATAAGGGTTGACCGATCACTCACATTACATGTAGGTTCCAACCTGAATTAAATAATGCCGACCTCCTAGTGTGTGTTGTGTCATCCCCTATGTCAAGCATTATGTTTGTGTAGCAAAACTCAAGTCTTTTATCTAAGGCTATGTTTGATATGCCAACTTTTCCTTGGAATTTAGAAAATCAATTACTTTTTCTTGCTTTTTGGTTTTGGGTTGTTTGATGAGCCAAATTTTCCACCTAAATTATTTTCTTGGCTGCGGGTCATGCGCCCAAATTCCATGAACCATGAGCTGCTGTCCTTTTTTTTTTTACAATGGAAACAAATGTCATGACTAGGGGTAAAAAAAAAATCTCACTTTAATTGACAATTTCCATATAAAACAAAATCAAACGAACACTAAATTTTGATTAAAAAAATGATTTTTTAGGAAACATTTTTTTTTCCTTTTTTTGCTTTTTGGCAATGAGAACAAATTTTATAACCAATTGTGGAAAAAATTATCAATTTAATAGATACTTTCTATATAAAACAAAGTCAAACGAATAGAAAATTTAAAAATTTTCTGAGTGAAAAATTATACCGATCAAATACACTTGAAATTATTTTCCCTGTAAAATATTTTCTAGGAAATCATTTTCCCTAGAAATCATTTTCTTTCCACTTATTTTCCACCCTTACAATCAAACGGACCCTAAAAATTTAAATTAAGAAATGTATTCATTTAAATTATGTTGTAAATGTTGGTTCATTTCTCATCAAATGTTTAACATGTCATGTTTTATAATTGTGCAACAAGACATCTCTCTACACTAATAACATATTTAGCCACTCTTTGTATAAAATGAAAAGTTGGATTAAAATGTAATCAGAGTCGAACATTATTTTCAACCTCACATTCACTACTACTTTTCTTAACAACCTCTTGCCATTCAAACTTGAACTTAGTACGTCTATATATGCTAATACGGTAATACCATATTTAGCAACCTCGTTTAAACTTTTAAATATTGGCAACTCTTTAGCTTGCTTTTAAAGGGAGTTGAGTACTAATTTTGGTATTCCGCGGCTTCCAAGCAAAGATGTTTATCTCCTTGATGAAGACTAGGTTAGGGGTTTAGATTCTTTGAATTGACTTTCATAATCACATCCTAGTCACCTATTGCGGTATTGGTATTATCACGTCTCCTTTGAAGAATTACCAAAGTCCATAACCTAATATTATGACTACCTCAATTTTCAACTTTCCATTTTTTTCATTATTTAGCTTCTCAATTCGACCCCTTGCTAATTTTCAAAGTAGTCTCGAATCTTGAATTTATATTCTTGTCTGATTTGAATTTTCGATAACTTTCATAAATAAATGGCGTCAAAACTTAAATGTTTATTTTTAGCGTAATTCAACGTCACGAGATGACACCGTCTTGAAGTTTAAGCTAATTGATTATATCCCATCGAAAACAATAAAACTTTAAAAAGAGAATATGACACATAAGATGATGTAAGATTTGTATGGATTCATTTCAATATGAGACTGCATCCGCTGTTGTATTAATTCATTATAGTAAAAATAAGTTTGCAAGAAAAAAGTTTACACTATATTCTCTAACCTCTCCTTTTATGATAATCAAAATCATAATGAAGCTCCTTATTTTTAGACAAATTAGGGTAAGATCAAAATTACAAGCGCAAAATTTCTCAACTATCTTTGATGGAATTTTGGTTTAGGAACGCTACACAATGACAATAATTAGATTTTATAACTTAACATACAATACACCACTCACGTGCGGGTTGAATTCATTGATTTAATATTTAATATTTTATAATTAGAAGTACTTAAATTCAAGACCTTAAATGATATCATATTAAGAATTTTGTTATTTGTACATAAAAAATATACATAATGAATTACATAATATGATGTGGAAGGAAAAAACTAGAAGAAAAAGTTTATTGTATTTTAAACTGAGAAATGATAGAATACCCGTGACATTATGTAATCCATTATATAAATTTTGATATACATGTAACAAAATCCTTATATTAAATTATCCCTTTCATTGAAATTGGTTTTTGCTAGCTGTCAAAGTGAGTAAACTACTTTCAACTAAAAACTTGGTCATCCATGGGGACCAAGAAGGAATGGTACAATGATGTTTATCTCCTTAATAAGGATTAATTGATTAAAAAATTAATTAACTAAGGCTAGGGTCAGAGGCTACCATTAGCTTCTTTGAATTGACATTCATAATCAAAGCCTAATCGAGTTGGCTTGAATTAGTTAGGTTTTATTTCTTTATTCTTATTTGAAACAATTAGAGATGTACGTTTCAAGATAGTTGATCATGTCAGAGATACGTTACATTTTTTTTCCATAATATATAGAAATGATCTCTTATATTAGTTTTACGCAGTTTTTCTTTCGTCAATTTTCAAATCAATTCTAAGAGAATTTCTATTTTTAAAAAGCATCTAGTAAAAGTTATCGAGGCTACGGATTTGAAGAGATGAATATGATATGACGAAATTGCTTTGAGAGTTATGAGTTGAAGCGCCGTGGTGCAATTTTCTTCATTCAATTTAGCTCCTAGAACCATAGGGTAAATGGGAGTATGGGACCCATAAATACAAGTTGGGGATAATTTAAGCACTAAAAAATGTTCGAGGTCTTAAATTGTATCCTAGGAGAATCTTTCGACCTTTTTTTTTTCAAATTTTATAATAATTGTTTAATCTCTGTAATCACTTACCGGCAATTAATTAATATATATGAAAACCGTGGAAGCTCATTGTATCATTAAAAGTCAGGGACATAGTATATCCACGACAATTGACTAGGAAGTAAGACGTCAAATATGTAGCCTCTAATTGACATAACGCAAAATATATTTTCTTATTATTTTTTTTAACGGTGTAATTGAAAAGTGGGAAAAGATTTTGAATCTTATAGAATGATTGGTGTGAGAATGATTTTAGAAAATATGTATCGAACAAGCCCTAAATTTGACAGTGTACCTAAAGCTTATGAATATACAAGAAATTCCAACTCGACTAAATCTAAAAAGCTAGTCACGGTACATTATTTGTTATATTTGCTGACCTTGACAAAGACTTCTATGAACATTGACACGGCATAAAGTTTGTCTAACATGCTATATAACGTAGTGGTGGCAATGGGCCGAGCCGAGCCGGCTCGGCCCATTGACGAACGAGCTCGGCTCGTGTTCGCACGAGCCGAGCTCGTGGCTCGTCGGCAACGAGCCGAGCGCGAGCTCGGCTCGTTGCCGTTTGGGCGAGCTCGGCTCGCGCTCGAGCTTAAGCTCGGCTCGCCGGCTCGCCTTTTTTTTTTTTTTTATTTATAAATAAATAACGCTACTACTACAAGTCTATTTTTTCTATTTTTTTTAAATATATATTTTCCAAAACATTTATCGGGGCTCGTCAAAACATTTATAATTTTTAAAATAGTAAATATACATTTATTTAAAAAAAAAAAAAAGATAAACCCTCCTCCTTTATCCGGGCTTGGGACCGGCTACTTCAATTTCGTGTAGGCGGAGTTAAAATTGTACACGAAAAACTTTTTACGTGTACAATTTTTTTAAAAATTATAAATGTATGAAAATAAAATTTTGTAATGAATGTATTGAAATTAAATATCACTTACTTGATTACATGCAATTTCGGCATATTTATGTTGAATTCGATAATTAGCGTTTTCCAAATCCTTCACGCACATTAACGCTTCCAAAATATCTTCTTTAGTCGATCAATTTCGGAGAGAACCCTCTTCCCTTCACTAAAAGCGGACTCCGAAGCTACGGTGCTAACCGGAGGTGTTAGTAGATCTTTTGCAATTGCGAAACAATTGGCCATCGACGTTCATTATTTCGCTAATTCGATTACATCTTCGAACTTTTCTTAACTCGATTTGTTACTAGACATAGTATAACGAAAGTAATCAATTAATTCGGATGGCAACGCATTTTGACTACTACTCGAAGTTTGAGTACATGCAAGTGGAAGACATACTACTACTACTAGAGGAACCATATGCATATGCTTGATTGAATCATATCTAATTGAGTCTATGTTTTCTAATAAATTAATTACTTGACGTCGTCATCGTTTATATTAGTGGGAGTAGGAGTAGGTACACGAGTAACTTGTGTACCTATTCTTGAAGCATATAATTCATACATCTCAGCTTAACGTTTGTTCCAAATTTCTATAAGTAATAGGCATATTAAAAGTTAAAGCATTTGAAATTTGGTCAATTATAAATTTAGTACCCGATAAATTATATCGGGGTCCATGACGCATGCTAAAGGAAATAACATAGGTAATTCTTCCCAATATTTTCTAAATTTTAATTCCATAGCATATATAATCGCATGCAAATCGTGGTCATTTTGATATCTATTAAAAGCCCTAGCGCTATATAAAGACGTTCAAGAACCATGCAACTAGTTGGATAATAAACACTGCATAATATATTCGTAGACGTATAAAAACTTTCCAAAAATTTCTTAATTTTAAATACCGTATTCCAATCGGATTCATTTAAGATATCATCGTCGTCGTCTCTAATATGCCTATTGTTATAAAATTAAGTGATAAACGGTTCAAAACCTTCACATGATTTTAATAATAAGTAAGTTGAATTACACCTATAACCTACGCGCAATAAAAGTTTTTGTATTAGAGTTCCGACTTGTTCACAAAATTCTTCAAATGATTGTTTTCTACTAGGTGTAATCGTGATATACGTAAGTGCATTCCTAATTCGACTAATTTCGTCCTTCACATGTTTTAAACCGTCTTGTACAATTAAATTAAAAATATGGCACACACATCGAATATGGAATAAATAACCACCAAAATCGGGTTGAAGTACTCTATGCAATTTATCGATAACTACTTTATTTACAGAAGCATTGTCAAAAGTAAAAGAACGAATTTTACTCTCGCATTTATATTCTTTAATTATTAACATAATTGCATTATATATAGTGTTAGCATTATGATGATACTCAATTATTTTAAAAGCAATAATTTTTTTATGCATAACCCAAAGTGGGTCTATATAGTGTTAAGTAACAGCTATATAACCTCTCTCTTATTAATCCCTTCCCATAAATCCGAAGTTAAAGATATGACACCCCCGTATTTTTCTAAATCCCCAATCAATAATCGCTTTGCATTAAGAAAATATTCAATTGTATTAGAACGAAGAGTATTTCGACTTACCCCAACGTACCTTGGTTGAAGATATTGTTTGACGTAGTTTACGAAATGTTCGTTGTCCACTATTGCTAGTGGCAGCTCCGCCGCGGCAACGAACTTCACCATTCCCTTTCGTGCTTCCTCCTCCGAATACATCCACGTAGAAAGTGGCGAAGTAGTAGCACCGTCTCTACTAGTACCAAATCAGAAGGTTACGTTTGTCCACGTTCAAGAAGCCCATGTTTGGCCGCACATGCTTTGTAATGACGGTTGAGGTGAGTGGTTCCAATTATTTTGTCATGCCAGTCGTTGTTGACAGAATTTACATACTGCTTTATTTTCTGGAACTCCATCGATCACACGACCAGTGTTAACCAATTTGAAATG
Source organism: Fraxinus americana (assembly GCA_035079005.1). Classification (NCBI taxonomy): domain Eukaryota; kingdom Viridiplantae; phylum Streptophyta; class Magnoliopsida; order Lamiales; family Oleaceae; genus Fraxinus; species Fraxinus americana. The sequence goes on along the minus strand of CM068710.1, from coordinate 30,635,838 downwards.
GTCCCAACATTTTGCCTGTTTCTTCCACTTTCTCTTCCCTCTTGCATCGGGAATATTTAGTGATGGTTCTTCATCTTGTTCCAAATCAATAGGAACACTGGAATCAACATCAACGTCATCCAAATCAATCGGATCGGCATCGCCTTCACGAACGTCGAAATCGTCAATGTCTTCTGGAATTGGTAGTTGGTTGAGACCGGCAAATTCATTCCCAAATTGATTTTGGGCAGGTGTTTCACCTTCCATACCGAACAAGTTTTCAACAAATACTCGTGGATCCATTTGTGAATTGTTGAAATAGAATGTAGAAATGTAGAAATGTGAATTTGTAAAATGAAGATAATATTAATGTAAAAAAATGTAGAAGAGAATTATAGAATTGTTGATAATGATTTGTAAATTGTAAATTGTAGAGTAGAGAGTATAGAATGAAAGTTTGGTGGGAAAAAAATGTTGTAATGGGTTGGGTATTTATAGGAGAAGAATTGGAGAAAATTAGAAAAAAAAAAAAAAAATTTTTTTTTTTAATGAACAAGTGACGTGAACGGCCACGGTTGATGATCAGATTCAGTCACTCGTTCATTAAAAAAAAAATTTTTTTTTTTTTTTATTTTACTTGGGCGGGCTCGTCTAAGACGAGCCCGCTCATGGGCTCGTCTCACGAGCGGCTCGGCGAGCCGCTCGTGAACAGTGACGAGCCGAGCGGGCTCGGCTCGTCTAGCCCATGAGCCCGCTCGGCTCGTGCTCGGGCTCGTTTTTTTACGAGCCCGAGCGGCTCGTGGGCGTGAACAGTACGAGCCGAGCGGGCGAGCCGACGAGCCGCTCGGCTCATTTGCCACCACTATTATAACGCAAGGAGATTTGTTAGTCTTTCAATATAAGAATGGTACGCATGTGACTCAAAAATACAAATGGCTACTTATTTCATAGACGGACTTTACCAATAACCAATAAATACTTTAAAGTGATTCACGCCAAATCAGTTTCTAAAACAACATAAAATGTGACTAAGTTGTAAGATCAAGTTTCATGTCTGGACGCACTTCTTAGAACATTGATCCAAATATATGCACCCTCACACAATAGATTAAGCATTAGAACTCAATCTATCGCTTATCTTTCAATCTTCAATGGTCAAGCTTGTGAACGGTATTTTTATGTTCTTGAGAATTTTCGGATTCACACCTAATAACGCCTAGCGCATTTCAATTTCAACAAACCTTATGTAAAATTATCAATTCGGTCAGTTGAAAACAGGTAAATGCTTCTTTTTTTTTTTTCAATATTTATTTAAACACAATTTATAAATTCAATCAAAATCAAATATTAATTTTAAACGTACATTCATAACCACTGCTATTAATCTTTATAACTTGATTTATAAATTTGTCAAACAAAGACTTTGACTTATTTCTAGGGGATAAAACCTAGTAAAAGTAGAATAAAATTGAAAAGATTCTTATTCTTATCAATATGCTATTAATTCTAGAGCGCATCTGTATCTGGAAAGAAAAGTATTCTTATTTATTATTGATGATGATGATGCAATAACAATTTACACAGACTAAATTAGGAAAATTCAATTCACCTAAAAAATCAATTATAGTGGCCAATTAACTACACAATATATCAGAACCCTCTGAATTTAATATTCTGGTGACCCACCCTCGAGTTAAATCAAATAACGAAGATATACGAGAAAGATCCTTCTAGAAAAGAAATTTAATATCCAAAATGCGCGTGCATCACATAAGATCAACTAAAAAGAGAAGTTGTACACAACTTAGGACTTGCTTGGGAGTTCCGACATATTGATTATGAGCGTTTTTTAAAGTAACGATTTTGATCGGACCGATTATGAGTAGTTTAGTAGCGATTTTTAAAACATCCAACTCATATTTGAGAGTTTATTATTCATTGGTTCTAAAAGTTTTTTAAAAATATACAGTTACATATACGCTCGTAACGCTCCTTAGTGAAATTTTAAATTTATGATTTTTTGTATGATATTTTTTTACTTATAAGTGATATTTTACATATATGCAATTTTTTTACATTTAACTTTAAAAGTTAAATATTTACTTAAAATCTTATGTTAGTATTTCTTAATTATATATAAACTTTATAATTATAAGCCACGGTTTGTTTGAGCAACATTATTTTGGAATAGTAGATTGATGGAGAATGTGTGGTTGAAAAAAAAATTATTGATATGATGAAAAATATTATTTTATTGAAAAATGTGTGATTGAAAATGAGTAAAAAAATGAGAATGAAAGTTTTAATGTGGTTCAAACATGAGCTTAATTTGTACTTTTAAATAATTTTTACACATAAGTGAATTTTTTACATATAAATTGTTACGGGTCAATATATGAAAGCAACACGTGACACCGTATTTTAGCGGTGGGACCAGCTTAATCAAATCAATACATATTTTCCTAGCCTCAGAGGGGAATCCCGAGGCCATCACTGTTATTCCGAGACCACTGATGTTAACAATAAGCCACGGTTTCGATGAGCATACATCGTCCGAGGCTCCTTAGCAGCCACTGAAGACCCACATGTGAAGATCCGCTTATGATGAAGATCTTTTATGAATGATTGACGTGACTCTTATGTGAAGTTTATTTGTGTCTTATCTTGTCAATGTAAAAACATTTAATGCTCTGTAAAGTTAGGAGAGTCCACTTGATGGTTAGGATTTGACGTCTTAACCGAGGAGATGAGGCCACGTGTAAATCGATCCAAAGGCCACCATTTGAGTTGTAACACTATAAATACCCCCACCATGTAACACAAAAGGGACTAATGCAATTTTGAAGAACAAACTGAATATTTGGAGCAACATCTCTCTTCAAATAGTGATTCTTACAGCATATTTTCTACTACAAATCGTCTTTTATCGATTGGTTTCTCATACAATCGTATTACATTATCTTTGCCGGTAGTCTGAATGGAAACGTCTCTTGCCTTTGAGCCACTCCCACGTTCTCTCCCTGGAGCCATCTTGACCGTTGATCGGCATTAGCGTGTTGGACCAAGCTCGCGTGTGCACGAGTAGACCCGGCATCTGTTGGCCACATTTTTTAAGGTCAACAGATTGGCGCCGTCTGTGGGAATCCACACTATAACCACGAGCAACCCGTGGAAAAAGCTATCTAAAAATATTTTTGGGCATCCCCTTGAAAGATGATTTGTTCTTGAAAAAGAATAAGAGGAAGCCCCCAAAGTTGGAAAATATTCACAGTTCTAGATTTCAAGATGTATGAGTTCAGAAGAAGAAGCTCCTCCCAGGCGAACCCGAGAAGCTGAAAATGAGGCCCCAGCGGTCCGACGCCGACCCCACCACCACCATAGGTGAGGTGGCAGAAGGGTGGCGGCCCAGCTCACTAGAGAAATGGCAACCATTATGAGGAGCATTACCAATCAAAATTTGGCAATGCAGGAGTTGTTGATTCAAATGCAAGGCCAGGGAAATCCCCCTGTGCCCCCTTATGTACCCCAGGAGCAATACCAACCTGACGAGGTTCAGAGTCAGAGGACTCACCCTCCCAGGCGTCACAGAGGAGAAATCCCAGTTGAAAGGGAAGTAGGAGTTGACACTTCCTCCAATTATACCTCTGGCCGACCTTCCGAGGCCCCATTTAACATGGAGGATAATTTTCCTCCAAAATATGAGCCAAAACCGAGGCCCCAAAGGTCTGTCAGCGTTTTTGACAGAATAAGTCTAGCGCCTAGGAACAGACCACAGGCCCCACCTTTTGGGAGTTCGCGACTTGAGGAAAGGCAAGAACATGCCCCCCGTGTGGTACCGCCTCGGAGAAATGAAGCTATAGTACCAAGAAATAGGCCACAGCCCCCACCTCCTGAGACTCGACAGCCGGAGGAAAGGCAAGAACGTGCCCCCCGAGCTGAACCGCCTAGCCATAGGCGTCCCAGGAGGGAGGAGGAGGCTCATAACCAGGCAGGACCTTCCACGCAACAGCCCAGATATGAGGCTGAGGCTAATTATGATTCGAATGGTCCCCAAAAATCTTGTGACTTAGACGATGATGATGACAACTTGCTATTCTCAAGGGAACTAAGGAATGCCCAGGTCCCAAACCATTACACAATCCCTAAAATACCCAAGTATGATGGGAGAGGCGACCTAGCAAAGCACTTGAATAGCTATAAAACACACATGAGCTTGAGAGGCGCCACCCCAGCTGTAAAATGCAGAGCTTTTTATTTAACTCTAAGTGGAGCTGCAGAGATTTGGTATAGCAGGCTACTGCCTGGGAGCATTCGGAGCTGGCCAGAGTTCAAAACCACTTTCCTGAAAAGATTTGTCGTGAGCAAAGAAGGCGAGGCCCCGATTCAACGCCTCCAAGACATGAGGCAGCAGCCTGAAGAAACTCTGAAAAGCTTTTTATCGCGTTTTACGGATGAAATAACTTGCTGTGTCCAAGTTACAGATCGCGAGGCTCTATCTGCCCTAAGAGGGGGCCTCAACATGAACACCTTGTTTTGGAGGGATGTACAGAATCAGGATCCCCCAACTTAGAGATGATGTGACGCGAGATCATCAATGAGGAACTAATAGAACATCGGAATAGAGCAAGTAGAGGCCTTCAGCCCCAACAAAGGCAACGTGGTAGAGGCCCAACCTCCCACTTGATGGACCAACAATGGGGCCAACCCAATATTGAAGTTGCCCAAGGCTCAGCCACCTTAAACGCTGTACCAACTTTGGCTTACGAGGATGTACCAGCCACAGGCACCCATGCAAACCCCGTCAACACAACAGGCCCCCTGTAGGGGACGAGGTCGGGGAAGGAGTTCAAACCAAGGCAGAACTAATTCCCAGGGGTATTGCACCTATCATCATTCTTACAACCATGCAACTGCTGACTGCAAAGACATAGCCCTGCATCCTAGAAGTTCGGATTCCAGGGGCAACAACCATAACACCTCTAGGCCAAGGAGTAGGCCCCCGTCGAGGCCAGACTCACGGCCCAGGCGAGACGAGGCCCCTTCCCGTCACAGGCAAACATCTCCTCGTGGAAGAGAACAGGAAAGGCACAGAAACTCAGATGAACACCGACGAAGGGACCATCGGGGTAGGCCAGATGACGCTCCAGTTTACGAGATTGACACCATTTTTGGAGGACCTTATGTTGGCGGAGACACCAGGAACTCCCAAAGGAACTATGTTCGAGAGGCAAGGGGTCTCCTATTGACTAGCTACATTGTGGGCAACAGCTCTCGAAGAAGTCAATAGCCTCCTATTGTGTTTACACATGAAGATTCTGAAGGTATTCACTACCCCCACTGTGATGCTTTAGTAGTAAGAGCTGTGGTAGCTAGGAACGGATTGAAGCGAATGTTGGTAGATAATGGCAGTTCTGTGAACATTCTATTTGGGTCCACTTTCGATAAAATGATCTTAGACCATGAGCTGACCCCCACCAGCACACATTTATATGGCTTCACCGGAGATAGCATCATCCCAAGGGGCAAAATCACCCTAACTGTGGAAATGAGGGAACCTCCCCTATCAACCACGCGTTTCATGGAATTTTTGGTAGTGACAGTAGATCAGCTTACCATGGGGTGTTAGGGAGGCCTGTGTTGAAGGACCTGGGAGCTGTCACCTCCATTCACCACCTATACATGAAGTTTCAAACCGACAGAGGGGTGGCAACAGTTAAAGGAGATCAAAGAGGAGCCAGGGAATGCTACCTCAACTTTGTGAGGAAAGCTGAGCCTAGGGATATGCACATGGTGGCAAGCACCAGTGGCCTTGAGTTGCCGCACTTGATGAACTTGATCCACGAGTAATTGAGACCGATTCCCAGGCGGCCCCAATGGAAGAGCTAGAAGGCTTCCCTATTGATCCAAGAGAGCCAACTAAGTTACTGCAGGTTGGAAAGAGTCTAGCCCCGAGGTTTAAAGGAGAACTCAAAGAATTTTTGTGTAAAAACCATGATGTCTTTGCTTGGAGGCATGAGGATATGGTGGGTATTGACCCTGGAGTCAGTTGCCATCACCTAAGAATTGATTCCAAAGTTGCCCCGCATAGGCAGAAGAGGCGAGCTCTTAACCCAGAAAGGTATGAAGCCTTGAAAGAGGAAGTGCATAAGCTAATTAGCAATAGTTTTATCAGAGAAGCCATCTACCTAAAATGGATATCCAATCCAGTGCTGGTGAAGAAGCATAATGGAAAGTGGAGGGTGTGCATTGATTTTTCCGATCTCAACAAAGCATGTCCGAAGGACAGTTTCCCACTTCCTAGAATTGATCAGCTAGTGGACTCCACCACTGGACACGAGTCCCTAAGCTTCATGGATGCTTATTCTGATTACAATCAAATTCCTATGTACTCAGGTGACGAGGAGCACACCTTCATCACGGATCGAGGTCTCTACTGTTACAAAATGATGCCTTTTGGACTAAAGAACGCCGGAGCAACTTATCAGAAGTTAGTAAACAAGATGTTCGCCAATTTGCTTGGAAAAACCATGGAGGTCTATGTGGATGACATGCTAGTTAAAAGCCTGAAAGTGGAAGATCATATAACCCACCTAAATGGGGCCTTTGAGGTTCTACGAAGATACCGCATGAAGCTGAATCCCCTCAAATGTGCATTTGGGGTAGCATCAGGCAAGTTCTTAGGGTATATAGTCAATCAACGAGGCGTTGAAGCAAACCTTGAGAAGATACAGGCGTTGGTTGAGATGAGATCTCCCTAGAAACCGAAGGAAGTACAGAGTTTGACAGGTCGCGTGGCTGCTTTGAGCCGCTTCATATCGAAGGCCACAGATAAATGCCTCCCATTCTTCAAAATACTGAAGGGAGGTCAGAAATTTCAGTGGATTGAGGAGTGTGAAGAGGCTTTTCAGGGGCTGAAAAAGCACCTAGGACAGGCCCCCCTCCTATCAAAGCCCAAGCTCGGCGAGGTACTACAACTTTACTTAGCTGTTTCCCTCGATGCTATAAGTGTTGTCCTTACAAGGGAAGAAAACTCAACCCAGCTGCCAGTTTATTACATCAGCAAGGCTTTACTACCGTCTGAGACGCGATATCCAGACATGGAAAAGTTAGCCTTGGCGTTGATCATTGAATCCCGCAAGTTGAGGCCCTATTTCCAAGCTCACACCATTCATGTGCTGACAAACTTTCCTCTTAGACAAGTTCTACAAAAACCAGACGTCTCGGGTAGGCTACTGAAGTGGGCAGTAGAATTGAGCGAATTTGAAATCCTCTTCAAAGCCAGAACCCCCGTCAAAGGTCAAGTTTTAGCAGATTTTCTGACAGAATTTACCAATATCCCTGAAATTGACCAGGAGGTAGAACCTTCTGAACCTCCAACCTGAAATTTATTCGTAGACGGTTCGGCTGGGGAGACAGGCTCAGGCGTTGGTGTGGTCATTGTAAGTCCTGAAGGTCATAAATTGAATAGTGCAATACGGTTTGGCTTCAAAGCCACCAACAATACCGCAGAATATGAGACCCTCCTCGCTGGCCTCAGGCTAGTTAAGGAAATGCAAGTAAAGAGGCTTCACATCAGCAACGATTCTCAGCTTATAGTGGGGCAAGTGAATGGCAACTTCGTAGCTAGAGATAAAGCCATGGCTTCATATCTCAAATTGGTGATGAGCCACTCCCTTCCTTTGAGAAATTTGAGTTGAGTCAGATCCCACGCCTTGAAAATGTGCACGCCGATGCCTTATCTAAGCTTGCCAGTAGCAAGGATTCTGAATTATTGATAGTGGTCCCAATTGAGCACCTCCTCAAGCCATCCACCTCCACATAAGCAATAATGTGGGTAGAGGGTACCCTAACTTGGATGCAACCTCTCATATCCTATCTCAAAGATCAGCCCTTGCCTGATAATAAGGAAGATGCGTACAAAATATGGAGGAGGTCTGCCCATTTCAAGCTACTTGACGATGTCCTTTACAAGTGTAGGTTCTCCGCACCTCTCCTTCGGTGCGTGGGAGAAGAAGAGGCCAATTATGTGCTTCGGGAGATCCATGATGGCGTTTGTGGCAATCACTCTGGAGGATTGGCCTTGGCAAATAAAGCACTGAGGCAGGGATACTACTGGCCTACTTTGAAGAAAAATGTCCTCCAATTTGTCCGCAAATGTGACAAGTGCCAACGTTTCTCCAACATACAAAGACGACCCTTCCAGGAGCTTACTACAGTATCCAGCCCTTGGCCCTTCAGCAAGTGGGGTGTGGACCTTATTGGCCCCTTGCCTAAGGGCAGAGGAGGCGCCAGTTTTGCCATAGTGGCTATTGACTATTTCACAAAGTGGGTAGAAGCTGAACCTTTGGCGAAGATCACCGAGGCCAACACCTCCAAATTCTTGTGGAAAAATATCATCTGTCGCTTCGGCATCCCTCACTCAATTGTCTCTGATAATGGGGAAGCAGTTCGACAACAGAAAGGTCTGGGACCTCTGTGAGGAACTTGGGATTAAGAAGCATTTCTCTACTCCTCATCATCCCCAGGCCAATGGCCAAGTTGAAGTCGTAAACAAAACTATCAAGCATACTTTGAAGAAAAAGCTTGACACAGCCAAGGGAGCTTGGGTGGATGAGTTACCCCAGGTGCTGTGGGCGATACGGACGATAAGCAGACTCCTACAGGGGAAACCCCTTTCTCCATGACTTATGGCGCCGAGGCTATGAGGGCTATGAGCCCAGTTGAGGTAGGATTACCCTCTCCCAGGAGTGGGCACCTTGGGACCTAACTGGGAAGGGCCCTACCAAATTGAAAAGGAAATTTGGCCCGGTACCTACTGGATAAAAGACATGGATGGTAGAATCCAACCTCACCCGTGGAATATTGAGCATCTGAGAATGTACTATCAATGAATGTAATCATTAGCTGGATGTTACTTCCCAGCCTTTATGAATAAACGAATTTTTCTCCAATCTTCGCCAACAATCAAAAAAGCGTGGACGCTTCGGAGGAGAGGATGAAACCTTAAAAGAAGGTCACCTCGTTCGAACTCCAAAGCGTACATCACAAGCCTCCTTTTGACGAGGCTGAACGCCAAGGGAGAAGCCTTTGCTTGGATGAACCATCCACCAAGCGAGGAAGCGTGGGCGCTTCGGAGGAGAGGATGGAACCTTAAAAGAAGGCCGCCTCGTTCGAACTCCAAAGCGTACATCACAAGCCTGCTTTTGACGAGGCTGAACGCTAAGGGAGAAGCCTTGGCGTGGATGAACCACCCACCCAGCGAGGAAGCGTGGGCACTTTAGAGGAGATGATGGAACCTTAAAAGAAGGCTACCTCGTTCGAACTCCAAAGCATACATCGCAAGCCTCCATTTGACGAGGCTGAACGCCAGGGAGAAGTCTTTGCTTGGATGAACCATCCACCAAGCGAGGAAGCGTGGACGCTTTGGAGGAGATGATGGAACCTTAAAAGAAGGCCACCTTGTTCGAACTCCCAAGCGTACATCACAAGCCTCCCTTTGACGAGGCTGAACGTCAAGGGATAAGCCTTCGCTTGTATGAACCATCCACCAAGCAAGGAAGCACGAACAATTCCTTAAAAGACATTTGGGAATGCGGAATTGAAAGTCGATTTGAGGTCATTTCAGAATAATAATTCTTGGGGAATACAGTTATCAGTGGTTAATCAGCTAAGAATGCAATTTTAGTTGGTTAAGGAGACTTCAGTTTGGTTCTGCCGGATTAATTAAGCCTGCTTTGTAAAATGGGTTGTTTAGTTCTATCTTTTGATGTTAATTATCCAAGTGTGACAAGTTCCCAGCAGTTGCATTAGGTCAATTAAGTTCGAACAGATCATTGCGATAAATGTAAAATGCAACACAAGGGAAGAAGCAAAGTTTGTATTTCATTAATGAACTAAGGAATTACAACGATATGAATTACAAGAAACTTAAGGAGCAGGGGGTGGGGGAGCTAGGGCATCAGCAGTAGGCTGAGGCATTCCAGTAGGCTGAGGCTCTTCACTAGGAGCATCATCAGGCTCAAGCTCTACCACTTCGCCCTCCTCAGCTGGGGTTTGAGGAACCTCCTCCTCAATAAATTCAGCCTTGAGCCCATAAATGTCCAACTCTGGGTGCGTCTCCTCCAGCCTCTCGAAGACCTCCTAGTATGCCACTTTGCTCCAGTACATGCCGAAGCGACGATACTCCTCCGTGAGGTGGAAATTGGCGAAATAGTTTTTTACTGCAATATCCCCAGCTTCAAGCACGTGACCTCATACCTCTTCACCTCGGCAGCGTACCATCTCAGTTCATTTTTCATAAACTTATTGGCATCTCGTGCACCAGTAAGCTTAAGGTTTGCCTTCTGCAACGCTTCGGCAGTGACCTTTTGGTAGTTGTCTGAAATCTCCACCTTCTTAGTAAGAGCTGCCACCTCGCACTGAGACTCGTGCAGCTCTTTCTTCAAGGCTTCAATCTCGGCTAGGAGGGCGTCCCGTTTGGCATCATCCTCGTCCCTCTGGACCTTTAACTGCATGTTCGCCTCCTTCTTCTTCTCAAGCTCTACCTTCATTGCCTCCTGCTCATCCCGCGAGGCCCTGTTCCTGGACTGAATATCCGCCAAGACAGTTTGGCACTCCAGTGCCACGCCGAAAGCTCTAGCAGTTTGGATCACCAAGGTGGTTATAAGGTCCACTGCGTCGTAGGTGGCAACGTAGTCCTGCCGCCTCTCTGTCCAGAACTTGTTGAACCCCTCGGTGGTAGCCCTCACCTAGGACGGGTGCATTTCAATGAGAGCAGGGGCGACCTTGTCCTCCCTGCCTCCCAGGAAGTTCCCAGACTTCCCTGGGGTCCTCTCCACAACTTTCTTCTTGGTGGCCTCAGCAGCCTTTGCTACATCCTCTATAACAATTTTCCTTGATTGGGCCACCAGGGTAGCATCAATGGAGGACTGAAGGAGCTTCGGCTGCTTGGAAGCACCCTTCTCCGGGTACGAAGTCATAACCCCAAAACTTGAAGACCCACCGCCTGGGCCCAGCTTCCTTTTCTTCTGTAGCTCCTCTGCCACACCCTTGCCCTTTACAAAGGTCGGCTTATCCCCTTTTGCCACCTCCTTAGGGGCCTCCCCCTCCTCAGGATCCTTTTCACTTTTGTCCTTGCTGAGGCGATCCAGCTTGGACTTTACTTGTTTGGCCCCCAAGGACCCAGGCTTCAGCGCCTTTGCTCCAGCCGTGGATGTGGCCTTCATGATACTGGCCATGTCGGGCAAGGTGTAATCTTTCTTCTTGAACTTATCTGCGAACACCAGCAAAAAGGTTAGAAGTCATTAAAAGTACGAAAAGTTGGAAGTGAGGGAGCTTATACCTTTTGGGGCCATTAGTCCGAAATCAATGAAATATCGATTCCTCTCAATGAGGTGTGCAAAGCTTCGGAGCTTCGGAGGCTTCTTGTAAATATAAGCAATTACACTCCACTCCGCCTCGATCATTCGTACCTCGTACTGCAATCTGCAAACCAATAAATAAGGGTCAGTAACACAGAAGTATGCTAACACCAATGAAGATTTAAGAAGACACACTCACAAGCTTCGTAGTACTGGGTCGGCACGGTAACGGCTAGGACATCATCTCCCTCAACCATCTGCCACCTACCCGTCACCCAAAACCAGGACTCCTTCCACCCCGTTATAGAGGAAGGGAGCCCAACTACGAAGGGGGCATGGGAGCCCCAAGGGGTGATGTAGTACCACCCCTTCGAGTTGTCCTTCCCTACGACCCTCGCATGGAATAAGGTTTCAAAGACATGAAGGGGAAAGTCCTCGCCTAGGGACACTTCCTTCCAGAGAAAGTAGGTCCCCACTAATAAGTGTGTAAAAACACACTTATTCGGCACTTTTCTAGAATTAATTGGAAATGATATTGAGTTTATTTCTGAGCATAATTGTGTAATTTTCACGTTTGTAGGTGAAAACCCCGATTAGAAGAAGAATGAAGCGAAAAATGATGAAAAAGGACTGAAAGTGAACAAAAAAGTGAAGTTGGGGACTGAAATGCAAAAGTCTGGAAGTTGAAGGACTTGAAGTGCAATGTATAAAGGGCCTAGCTGAACTGAAGGTCAAAATTCAAGGGCCAAATTGTACTAAATCAAAGTTTAGGGACCATTTTGCCACTTTCCAAAACATTGAGGACCTTGATTGCAAATATCCCTAGATAGATATTTATATAACTTAATTGTTAAGTTATCAAAAATATCTATCCCATATGTAGATGAGGGTAGGGACGGTTTTTTTGGAGTAGATAGAATAGGATATTTTTAGTTTTTATTATTTTTAGTTTTAGTTTAGTTTATCTTTTAGTTTTTCTCTCTTCTTCTTCCTTTTCTTTTCTTTTTCTTTTTCTTTCCTTTTCTTTTGTGTTCTTGGCTCATTGAGGAGGAGAAATGGAAGAGCAACAAAGAGATACATCAAAGGAACTTGGAGAAATCATGGGGAGAATTCAAAGCTAAGCTCAAAAGGGATTTTTCCTATATCTTTGAGTTTTCTAATTTTTTCTACCATGTTTGTAATGTATTGTATAAAATATTCTCTTTATTTCCATATCTATAAAATGAGCTAAGACTTTGTGTTGGAATTTATGGATTGAACTTAACCTAATTTGTTTCATTGATTATCGATATATTTACACGTTTAGTAATAAATGCAGTTGTTATCAAAATCATAGTGTATTGATCATCATGTTTAAAATGATTTCATTTTTTGGTGACGCTTAGATGGAATTGTTAGGTTTTACTTCATTTTTTGTAACGCTTAAATGGTAGTAATTAATATTGATGTGATTGTTGAAAAATAGTTGCATTAAATAGACCGAAATGATCAATACCATGGGTTTGCTTGGTGTTCCAGGCGCGTCTAGGTGATGTAGAAATATACACCCATCTCATGTGATCCATTGAGCTATTTTCACATAAACTCATGATGTTGGCTATATTTGTATCGACATAGAGATATGCTTTACAGATACGTCGATTAGAGTTAATATGACCTCGAGAGGGGGTATTAACTATAACAGGAGAATCGGGTATAACTATCGCATTTTGATAATATGCATCGGCACATAATTGGTTCGAGATCAATGAAACAATAGGTTAAGCGACATCGTAAATTCCAACCACACTTTTCCCTCCGAAATTTGCCAAGACACCTTTATTTTCTTATTTTGTAGACTGTTAGTTTTTATCTTATGTCTTTAAATGTGTGTGTGTTCCTTTTGTCGTTAGAATTAAAATCGATTAGAGTGCATAATCCAAAATATACATTCCTCGTGGGATCGACAATCCGGACTCTTAAGGTCCACTTTATTACTTGAACGTGACCCGTGCGCTTGCGGTACGATTTTCAGCAAACACCCACGACTTGGCTCCACCCATTGGGAAGAATTTGGGTATGAGACAACATAAAGGTCCTTAACACCGCCCTAAAGAAAGGGTGCAGAGGCAGGCGTACTCCTGCTTTGAGCAGGTACTCACTAAAAGCCACACAGTTGGGCCTCGGAAAACAAGCTCTCTCATGGGGTTCAGGGGCTATGAGTTCCACATAATGGGGTATGCAATAGGTGTCCCTAAATTCGGCTAGTTTGGAAGGGGTGATGTTGGATGGAACCTTGGCTACCCCCCAATCCGCCTCATAATCTATGGGCTCCTCGGACATACTATACCACTCACCCGAAACCTCCGACACTGACTCATCTCCACCTCTAACTACTGTAATAGCCAAAGACACCTCGACAGACATTGTGGAAGGAAGAAGACTGGAACAGCTACTAGAATGGTGTCGAAAGATTATGGAACAGACAGTGTGGAAGGAAGAAGACTATGGAATATATGAGAATACCTAAACGCACGGAGAAGGTTCGCCGGAAGATTCGCCGGAGAAGATTGAACAGCAAGAACTTGAGAGATTTCGAAGAGATTATAACGTAGGTAAAGTTTGAAAATGACAAAGTTCTGGCTTTTATACTAGCAAGGGATTCAGCCCTAGCCGTTGGATTAGATCTCAGTTAATTTGAGGCGTTCAAAGATGAACAAATCCTGGCCTCAGATTTCAAACGTTTTTCCACTTTCAACGCTCCAGATCAACACGTGCATGTACCAGCATAGGCCCGCGCGTGGATGTGTTCTCGAAACCACGCGTCCTAATAATTAGCCATCATTATGCATTGAATTGGAACAACTGTACGGTTATTGAAATTCGTCTCGATGTAGCTAACTTGCCTTGGAAACATAAGAAACCGTCATATCACAGGCACTAATATCAATGGATGTCGCCTCGCCTCGCCTCGTCCAAAGGAATTCAGCCTCGGCCAGTTCGAATATGAACTCGCCTTGCTTCAGCTCCAAAAGAACTTCAGTTTTACAGGCAACTTCCTTAACCTTACGCTCCACACTTCTTAAACTCCACGCACAGTATGAATATCTCCGCCTGGACTTGGGGGACTGATGTGAAGCATAGAAAATTAAAAATTAGGACTTATTGAAAGTCCACGTCTGGCATAAATAACCACACATGGACTTGGGGGACTATTGTTACGGGTCAATATATGAAGGCGACACGTGGCACCGTATTTTAGCGGTGGGACCAACTTAATCAAATCAAGACATATTTTCCTAGCCTCAGAAGGGAATTCCGAGGCCATCATTGTTATTCCGAGGCCACTGCTCTTAACAATAAGCCACGGTTTTGGTGAGCATACATCGTCCGAAGCTCCTTAGCAGCCACTGAAGACCCACATATGAAGATCCGCTTATGATGAAGATTTTTTATGAATGATTGACGTGACTCTTATGTGAAGTTTATTTGTGTCTTGTCTTGTCAATGTAAGAGCATTTAATACTCTGTAAAGTTAAGAGAGTCAACTTGATGGTTAGGATTTGATGTCTTAATCGAGGAGATGAGGCCACGTGTAAATCGATCCAAAGGCCACCATTTGAGCTGTAACACTATAAATACCCCCATCATGTAACACAAAAGGGACTAATGCAATTTTGAAGAACAAACTGAATATTTGGAGCAACATCTATCTTCAAACAGTGATTCTTACAGCATATTTTCTACTACAAATCGTCCTTTATCGATTGGTTTCTCATACAATCGTATTACATTATCTTCGCCGGTAGCCTGAATGGAAACGTCTCTTGCCTTTGAGCCACTCCCACGCTCTCTCCCTGGAGCCATCTTGACCGTTGATCGGCATTAGCGTGTTGGACCAAGCTCACGTGTGCACGAGTGGGCCCGACATCTATTGGCCACATTTTTTGGGGTCAACATAAATAATTTTTTATATTTTATAAGTGATTTTTTCTCTTATTAGTTAGATTTTTATGCAAAAAATAAATTTTTTTTATCTTGTAAGTAATATGTTACTCATAAGTAATTATTTAATTGTAATATAATTTTTTTGCTTATAAATAATTTTTTTAGTTAGTATATTTGTATTTAAAAGTTAGTATTAAATAAAATACGTTTATTGGAAATAATTATTTTCTAAAGGGTAAAAGTAAAAGAAATTTTGAGAAACGATAAAAAATCGCCGATTTGGTTGATTGAGAGAACTTATCAAAATTACAATACAATCTCCTGATTCATGTAAATTTGTTCATATTCTAGTTCTTCAATTTCTTCAATATCTAACTCATAGATTGAGTTTGTCTAAGATAGTTCATTTAAGTCTTCAATTATCTCATATTTCGAGTCATATTCTATTTCTTCCATTAATCAAATAGACCGACATTTTCTTTTTTATTTTTATTAGGACAATTAAGAGGTATATATGTCCTATTTCATTACATGTAATACATTTACATTTTTTATAAAAATTTTCTTTAGATTTCTTCTGAGATTTTCTATATTGATTAAATTCCTTTTTTTTTTTATCGTTTTTTCTTCTTAAAATATTTCTTATGACTATTAAATCCTTTATTTTTTTTTTCCAAAGTTTAAGATATCTTTTAAATTTCCTTTTATAATATGGTTTCTTGGATGGTTGGTGACAACCAAATTGTGGTACTGCTGCTATTTCTCCATAGCAATATAGACTACTTTATTACCATGTTTCCTCAAAAGTGTTGATACATTGATTTTTTACACAATTCAAATATTTTTCTCTTAACAAATGAATTTCTCATTCCTAAAGTATGTGTTCTATAGTTAGAATCTTCCAATTCTATTTTATTCCAATAAATTTGGTAATTTTCAAATAGTTTCTGACCTCATAGCCAAGGTAATTTAAGAAAAAATATCTATTTAATAATTTTTTATCTTCCTCAAATAGATTCAATTTTTTTATATATTTGGATGCTTTGATATATATTTTTTCGAATTTCTTAGTATATTTATTTAACTCACACATATCACAAATTTTTAATAATTTCATTTCTCTTTCTACTTGTAAGGTTTCTTGAGTAACCATATCAATCTTAATTTCTGATATAATTTCTCCTAATAGGATTTGTCTAAAGAATTTTTCCATTCGCTTTAAAACTTCTTTGAAATTTTCAGCACCTAAACTTTCATTCCTATCTACAGTAGTAGTAGATTTTTTTCCGTATTTAATTTTGTTTTTTGTTTCATCAAAAGTTCTTCTCCAAATATCTGAAATAATTCCTCTAAAAATGTGAATAATAAAGTTATAAGCTCGAGTGATATTCCATTTATTAAAAGCAACAGCTAAATCAATAGCTTTTGCCCATGAGTTAATAATTTCACTTTCATTATTGCTATAATCAACATCTAGCCATATTCATGTGGTAGGAATTGGTTCAGTAAATAGTTTAATTGGATTATTATCCCTAAGATTTATACACTTAGTAGAAATAGTTTTAGGTTCTTTCCTTTATAACATTCTCTTTCATTTCCATGTTCTCTTATCCATTCTAAATTCTAGACATCAGATTCAACTTGTGTCCAATCTGTAGTCATATTAGTCCTACTTGTCTCTCCAACTAATGGTTGAGTTTCAACTTATTAATTTAAAGGTGAAGTATTAATTTCAGTATTTTCGTCTTTAGGCGGATGATCATTCATATATATATTCTCAGTTTCAGTAGCTAATTGTTCTAAACTTTGTTTATAAGCTTCTAATTCTTCTCCGCTAGTTTTAAAGAATTTTGTTTCTAATTCTTCAATGACATAAGCTGGTAAAGGTTGTTCGATTGAGACATAAGATTTTTTTTTATATTTTAAATTTTTAAATTTTGATTCAATTTGTTTATATAAGATTTTTGGTCATATCTTAATATTATTATTAACAATTTCTAGATTTGATTCCAGATTCTTGATATGAGTTATGAAATGTTGATTTAAAATATCAATTTTTTCTAAAGGTTGTGTATACTTATCACACTGTTCTAAAAATCGATCTATTATAATATCTTATTCTTCATATTCGGGAGATTCATTTATCAAAATTTGTAATACTTTATTTTTTATTTCAACTAATTGTTGAGAGTTATTAATTTGTTTTATCTCTTTACTTAGCGATTTATATTCGGTACTTAAATTTGTTGTTAATTCTTGTAATTTAATTCTATCAATTCCAGTTAATATATTAATATTCTGTAATTCTTCTAAAATCATTTTATCGTTTCTATTCATTTTAGAATATATTTCTAAAGTTCTAAAAAATTTCTTCAGTTTCATTACTAGGTTCTGATACCAATTAAAAACGAAATAAGGGTTAAAATAGTTAAAGCCAAGAGATAAGGGAAAAATAGACAATTCAACTTAATTTTTTATCCTCTGATTTTGAATATGTTTGTAAAAGTTCTGGACAAACATCATTTCCCTTTCTTTTTTTTTTTTTGCTCTGATACCACTTTTGTTGGGAAGAGGACAAACTTTGCTACTAATAGTTATAAATAATAGAGGAGATAATTAAAGAGAAAGAGATGTGTGTAAATAAATTTTGCTGTGGACATTTTATTAACTCAACAGGAGCCTATGTATAGGCTTATAAAACAAGGATACCATTACCCCCACTAACATATCAAATGACAATAAACTAATATCCTAAAGATTAGGACTTATTGACTGAATACATGGACTCAATAGTGGGGCACCATCATTCTTCAACCAACAATGTGGCTTAATTCTTCTTCAACACTCAGCTGCCCATTTCCCATATGGCCTGTGCCGTATTCCTCTGTACAGGTTCTTCCTCTGCCGCTTTGTATTTCCACCCGGTTTGACTTGCTTATCACCTGCATGTATAAATTCCTCAATCAAATTCTAGATATAGCCTAGGAAAAAAAGCAGCAAAATCTAGTTAAATATTTACCCGTATAAGTTTGGGATCTTTTGAGAGGCTGAGACCCGTTTTGGCTGGAGGAGCTGGAATTGTTGGGTTTGGAAAAACGAGAATCTGGCCGGAGATCGGCGGCGGAGAGACGAGGGATGAGATCGGCGAGGATTGCACCACCACACATTCTCGATATTGATAATTGTGATTAATGATTAAGAAAATAAAAGAGAAAAAGAAATGGAAAACACTTGAAATTCGATTTTGGGTAATATTTTGACGAGAGAATGTCGAAGAGTTGCAGTATATATAAGCGAGAGGGACGAAAGGTTGGTGAGAGTGATTGCACTGTTTTGACAATTTTTTTTTAATTAAAATCAAAATTTGTTCATTTCAAAAATTGGTAAATTCAAAGAAGTTGTTTTGAGTTTCGTCACATGCACCCACCCTAATAATGACAGATATACATACACTTATATATTTTCTTTCTAGTAACATGTAGAAGAAATTAAAGTTTAAACAATTAAGAAGGCGATCCTCGTATTTATTTATCGTCTTCTACAAATTCCTATATTCACTTTTTATAAAGAAAAATTGAAACGTGCACGATATTCATTAGTCGGTGGCAACAAGCCTTGAAACAAAGTCTTTTATCTAAAAGTTTAAATTAACAAAAGTATTCATTTAAATTATGCAACAAGGGACGTCTCTACGCTAATAACATATTTAGCCACTCTTTGTATAAAATGAAAAGTCAATTAAAATGTAATCAGAGTCGAACATTATTTTCAACCTCACATTCATTACTACTTTTCTTAACAACCTCTCGCCATTAAGACTCGAACTTAGTACGTCTATATATGCTAATACGATAATACCATATTTAGCAACCTCGTTTAAACTTTTAAATATTGGCAACTCTTTTGCTTGCTTTTAAAGGGAGTTGAGTACTAATTTTGGTATTCCGCGGCTTCCAAGCAAAGATGTTTATCTCTTTGATGAAGACTAGGTGTGTGTTTGGTAGAGATTTTTTGAGTGAAAAGTTGATTTTGAATAGTGATATGATGGGAAATGTGTGGTTGAAACAGAAGATAAGATTATTGATGTGATAGAAAATATTATTTTATTGAAGAATGTGTGGTTGAAAATGAGAATTGATTTACTGTTGAAAATGAGAATTTTTACCAAATATATCCTACGTTAGGGGTTTAGATTCTTTGAATTGACTTTCATAATCACATCCTAGTCACCTATTGCGGTATTGGTATTATCACGTCTGCTATGAAAAATTACCAAAGTCCATAACCTAATATTATGACTACCTCAATTTTCAACCTTCCATTTTTTTCATTATTTAGCTAACCTAATTTTTTTCACGTCTCCTTTGACTCTTATATTTGTTTTACGCAGTTTTTTCTTTCGTCAATTTTCAAATCAATTCTAAGAGAATTTCTATTTTTAAAAATCATCTATTAAAAGTTATCGAGGCTACGAATTTTAAGAGATGAATATGATATGATGAAATTGCATTGAGAGTTATGAGTTGAAGCGCCGTGGTGCAATTTTCTTCATTCAATTTAGCTCCTAGAACCATAGGGTAAATGGGAGTATGGGACCCATAAATACAAAGTTGTGGATAATTTAAGAATTAAGCACTAAAAGTTCGAGGTCTTAAATTGTATCTTAGGAGAATCATTTTACTTTTTTTTTTATAAAAATTTTAAATTTTTGTATTCGTTTGACTTTGTTTTATATGAAAATTGTCCATTGGAGTGATAAATTTTTCTACAATTGGTTATAAAATTTATTTCCATTGCCAAAAAAGTATTTTTTTTCCCCTAAAAAATAATTTATTTCATCAAAGTTTAGTGTTCGTTTGACTTTGTTTTACATGAAAATTATCTATGTGATTTTTTTTTTAGAATTTGTTATGACATTTGTTTTCATTGCAAAAAAAAAAAAATGCAACAGTGGCCTGGAAAAACTTTTCACACCAAAATGGTGGGTAAAAACTTTCATCAAATTCGAAGAAAATGGGTCACGTGAGCACCTCAAGTGGAAAACCAATTCCCAAGAAATTATACCTATCAAACAACTGAAAATATGAAAAATAGAAAAAAAAATTCTAACTTTCAAGAAAAATAAAGGCTATCAAACACTACCCAACTTATTTCCGTTAGACAAAACCTAGTCAAAATGGAATAATATTGAAAAGACTCTCATTCTTATCAATATGCCATTAATTCTAGAGCGCCTCTGTATCCGGAAAGAAAAGTATTGATGGATGATGATGATGATGATGATGTAGCAACAATTTACACAAACTAAATTAGGAAAATTCAATTCACCTAAAAAAATCAATTATTACGGCTAATTAACTACACAATATATCAATTTAATATTCTGGTGACCCACCCTTGAGTTAAATCAAATAATGAAGATATATGAGAAAGATCCTTCTAGAAAAATGTTAATTGTCAAAATGAGTGTGCATTACATAAGATCAACTAAAAAGAGAAGTTGTACACAACTTATGATCTGCTTGGGAGTTCCGACATATTGATTATGAGCGTTTTTTAAAGTATCGATTTTGATTAAACCAATTATGAGTAGTTTTAGTAGCGTTAAAATGTCCAACTCATATTTGAGAGTTTATTAGTCATTAGTTCTAAAAGTTTTTTAAAAATGTATAGTTACATATCCGTTCTTAAGTGAAATTTTGAGTTTATGATTTTTTGTATGATATTTTTTTACTTATAAGTGATATTTTACATATGTGCAATTTTTTTACATTTAACTTAAAAAGTTAAATATTTACTTAAAATCTTATGTTACTATTTCTTAATTATATATAAACTTTATAATTACAAGTTAGGGTGTGTTTAATCAACATTATTTTAGAAAAATGCATTTTGAAATAGTAGATTGATGGAGAATGTGCGGTTGAAAAAGAATGAAAAGTTATTGATATGATAAAAAATATTATTTTATTGAAAAATGTATGGTTGAAAATGAGTAAAAGAATGAGAATGAAAATTTTAAGGGATAATTGCAGCAATGGTCCCAAACCTTTTAGATTTTTGCGCACTTTACCATAACCTTTGATTTGTGCCAACGGAGGTCCCAAACCTTTAATAAATATGCGGCGGAGGTCCAAATGGATGGTTTGACCGTTAGTTTGACCGAAATAGTGAACTTTGACTCATTTTGACAAAATTAAAGAGGGCAAAATTGTAACTTTACAATTAAAATATTAAATAAATTAATTAAAAACCCAAAAATTAAAAATCCAAAAAAAAAAAAATAATAAATAAAACACACACACACTCTCTCTCCCCAAGCCAACAATCTCTCCCCAGCCGCCACCGCCATCAGATTTGTGCCGGCACCACCACGATTCAATCATCACTTTAGTTTTCATGAATCCCCATCAATTTGAATCTCCTCAACCAAATGAATCCCCCAACCCAACATCTCCCTCGCCATCCTCCACGAATATCTGATTTCAGATCTGATTTCAAATTCGCCGCTGCCAGATCCTCCACGAATATCCTCACAGTGTTCCAATCATGATCTTCAAATGGTACGGTGACAGTGGAAGAGCGAAGAACAAACAGGAAACGGAAGTGCCAGGACGTGGTGCAGTGGCGGTCGGAAGGCGGAGGAGGCAGCAACCAAATGTGATACAGCTGTTGTTGGGCTCGGTGTTTCTGATATCTGAGAGTAGTGACGGCAAATGGACAGGTTGCAGAACGTGTGTTTGAACTGGCGACAATTGACCGATAGCTAGTGAAACAAACAGGTATCCATGAGATAGAGGAGGGCGAAACTGGCTGGCGATTGGAACTCCAAGCGACGGGCTGATGATAATGGCGGTAGCAGAAGCGGCGAAACTGGCTTATGAACAACAGGGAACTCAATTGACATCGAGCTCAAGTGCGGCGAGAGGCCGATTGTGTGATTGTGGAAGTGTGGGTGCCGGCAATAGGGCTGTGGTCGACGACGAGGTGAATCCCAGCGGTATTGATGAAATCGCGGCGGTGGGTGGGGCAGTAATGCGCGTGCGTAGTGTATTAGAGGAGGCACGACTGACGATTACTATTGGTTGTGGTTTGAGGGGAAGGGTGGTGGCGATGGTTGTTGCTGTATGGTTCGGAGGAGGAAGACGAAAGGTTGAATATGAGATGGGGTGGGGTGGGGTGGGGTGGTAAATTTATTTTTAATTTTTGGGTTTTTAATTTATTTATTTGATGTTTTAATTGTAAAATTACAATTTTGCCCTTTTCAATTTTGTCAAAATGAGTCAAAATTCACTATTTCGATAAAATTAACGGTCAAATGGATGGAAACCCATCCATTTGGACATCCGCCGCATATTTATTAAATGTTTGGGACCTCCGCTGGCACAAATCAAAGGTTGGGGTAAAGTGCGCAAAAATCTGAAAGGTTTGAAACCGTTGCTGCAATTATCCCAAATTTTAATGTAGCTCAAACATGGGCTTAATTTGTACTTTTAAATAATTTTTACACATAAGTGAATTTTTTACTTATAAATAACTTTTTATATTTATTAAGTGATTTTTGTCTTATTAGTTAGATTTTTATGCAAAAAATAATTTTTTAAATCTTGTAAGTAATATTTTACTTATGAGTAATTATTTAATTATAATATAATTTTTTTGCTTATAAATAATTTTTGTAGTTAGTATATTTTTATTTAAAAGTTAGTATTAAACAAAATATGTTTATTAAAAATAATTATTTTATAAATGGTAAAAGTAAAAGAAAATTTGAGAAACGATAAAAACTCGCCGATTAGTTGATTGAGAGAACTTATCAGATTACACTACATTATTTTTGAGTGATTTTTAAGCCATCTAAAATCGGTACCCAAAAAATCCAACCGGTTCTTCCAATCTCTCATAAACAATGCCACCAAAAATCGATCAAAACTAATGAAAATAAAACTCCCAAGCAGGCCCTCAGAGATTAGATGATGGATCTGAGAATATTGACTACAAGAATTGTGAGAAAAATTATTACTCTAGACAAGAACTGAATAGGCCCCTGTTTGGTACCCATTCTCATTCTCATTTTCATTTTTTTCTCTTTCTTTATTTCAACCACACATTCTCCCAGTAAAATAATATTACACACAAATGTAAAACTTTTCATGACTTTTCCACCACACATTCTCCCATCAATCACTATTCCAAAATTTCTATACTCCAAAAAATGGGTATCAAACACCCCCTAGATTAGCATCTACAAAATGCCCAAAAAGGAGAATGAAACATTATTTCTCTGGTTTTAATTTTCTACTTTTAATATGAAAAGCTAGAGAAAACAACTTTTGGATCTTTAGAGGTTTATGAATGTAAGCAAAAACTTTTAATAAGTTTTTCCGATATTTGACATATCGTGTGCATATCTTAAATATTAGAGCTTGTTTGGGAGAGATTTTTGGGGGAAGAATTGATTTTGAATAGTGATATGATGGGAAATATGTGGTTGAAAAAAAAGAAAAAATTATTGATGTAATGGAAAATATTATTTTATTGAAGAATGTGTGGTTGAAAATGAGAATTGATTTACTGTAGAAAAATTTAATCCCTCCCAAACAGGGCCTTAATTCAAAAGTCGATGATGTATGAACAAATTTTGTTTTATCTTTGAACAGGTGATTCCGTTTCAGTCTTGGATTAAACTAATTGTACACACAAAGTGTTCACCTTATTTAACACTCATTGTGTCAAAAATTTGACAGTTAATTGAAAAATGAGTTGTCAAGATCAACGTACCAAAATCTGCCAACTCACGTGTGTAAATCAATGTGTCAATTTTTATATACATATAGAAGGATCCTTCAATCTCAGTCTTGTTTTCAACTTCCTAAGATAATGAAATTTTCTTACAAAATACTTACAGATGGAATATTCGCGTGGAACTTGCTGCAACACACAAATCAACTACTCATCCAGGCAGATGATACTCTCTCGGCCCTGTCGTGGTTTTCGCGCACCTGGTTCTTTGGCTTGAGCTCGGCCTCATTGTCTGAAATGATACACCTGAGAAAGCAGCCGAATCAATCTAATTTCCTCGCGTTAAAATTATGAAACACCGGAGCAGAAAGAAATTAACCGCTCACCAAACACTCCAATAGAGGTTAGAATGAGTAGTGAGTGAATACATGTTTCTTGTTTGATGAGGTTTTTCTTGTTTTTCTGCAAATGCCTTCATACTGCACTCTTAAAAATAGTTCTCTTCCTTATATGGAGTCTAGGCTCCCCGACTCCACCGGCTCATATTGGCTTCTGATTTATTTTATACACGAGTTTCCGATAAACTAACCACTGAATTCCCAGTAAGAAAAAGAAAATTGGTTCTCTTTACAATTTTTTTTCCCAGAATCAGTAGCTGAGTGAACTACTCAGCACTTGGACTATTAACTAGTGTTCTAGAAACTGTTGGTTCTCCAATGAGATTGCCCAGCTGCAACCCGTAGACCATCCCAAAACACCAAGAATTCTATCCACCCTCGAACAAGCTCTGACCTGGACAAAAACGATGCATACTATGTTAAACACACTAATGAATCAAGTAGCAGATTTATGTTCTAAAGCATACCAAACTATCCAGGTTTGCTTCCACGTGAAATAGCATGATGCCCATTCCCTTACCCCGATCAATCTCAGCCTGCCAATGTTGACACGGTGATGCAATAACTGTTTTAAGCTAAAGAATTTGATAGCTAAAAATTGGAGAAAATTATAGATAAATCAACTCACCACACAAGAACATATAGGGATTCCTATAGCGGCCAGCGCTGAAGTGACATCTGCCATCATGCCTGTCAGACATTGATACACATATTTTAAACAGTCCCAGGAAATAACTGATCTGGCAGGTTGTCAGTCCAGAATGAAGATCCACCAAGTCACGACACTAACAATTCAACTATAGTTTTTGGTCAGTTAATTCATCCTTTCATCATCATAAATGAACTTGTTAAAGGGTATTTAAGTCTTTTATATAATACTTAGGGTTTCCTAAGTTTTTATTATAAATAGTGTGAGAGGCTAACACAATAGTTAAGCCTTCTTATTCTTTTACTTCAACATGGTATCAGAGCAAGGTTATGGGAGATTAATTCTATAAGATCTGTTCAAACCTTCTTTTTTTTTCTCTTCCTACTCTTTTTACTTCAAAAAAAAAAAAAATTACTGTTCATCGGACGCACTGTTCATCGACGGAGTTACTGTTCATCCGGCGGGTTACTGTTCGAAGTTTTTGATTCTGGTCGGTGTTCAATCTGTTGATTTCAGATCTGCTTCGGTTATTGGTTATTGTTCGTATGACGGTACTACAAATGTTCGTAAGTCTGGTTATGACTCTCACGTTCTTCGTTTAAACCCTACAGTTGTTTGTATTGTTGTTTTTTCCCTTGTACAAGCTGTTTATTATTTGTTGAATTGGAGGGTATTAATATTCGATGACTACACCTCAACCATTAACAACTCGTAAGTTGAACGGAACCAATTATTTAAATTGGTCTAAAGCTGTGAAAATAGCTCTAACTGGACAGGGAAAACACCGTCACTTCACGGAATCCACCTCGGCAATAGATGATAAAAAGTATGACGACTGGATTTAGGCTGATGCGTAGATTGTAACATTGTTGTGGAATTCGATGGAGTCTCAAGTGGCTGATCTCTGTACTCATCTAGATACGTGCAAAGATATATGGGAGTATTTCTGTGTATTATATTCTAATAATCTCACTAGGATGTATGATTTATCGGTAGAGTACTTCCAACTTCAGCAAGGCATGCAATCTGTTACAGATTATTTTGCCACATTCAACCGCCTCTATTAGGAGATGAATACTATCCTACTAATGACTATCAATATGAAAGAAATGCAAAAGTAACGTGAGCAGATGGCTGTCATGAAGTTCTTGGCTGAATTACGTCCAGAATTTGAACCAATCCGATCTCATATTCTTTCTAGTGCTACTCTCCCCACCATCACTGAAATGTATTCTCGCGTCTCGCGTAGTACTACCAAGGACAATATTTCTGGCTCGAGTTCGTCTACGTCATCTGAGCATTCAGCACTTGTTACACATATTCCTACACGAAATCGAGGTGATCAACTTAGTGGTGCTCGTGGTGGGTTCTCTCGTGGTAGCCGTGGTAATGGCCATCGGGGTGGACTTAGTGGCCGTGGTCGTGGCTCCTTTCGTCAGTGTTCCTTTTGTGGTTTGGAGAATCATAATAGAGATACGTGTTGGGATTTAGTTGGTCGTTTACCCAAATTTGCCAATGCAGTGACATCTAATCCAAATAATCCTCCATTCCAGAATCTCAGGCGGCCAAGGACATATCTGATGAAAAATATGCTCAGGTCCTTTAGTATAGGGCATCTCAGCAGGCATCTCTTCCCATTGCTTCTTTAGCTCAACAAGGTACTTCTTCTGCTTGTCTTTCCATTCGCCCATCCCCTCCCACACCTTGGCAGGGACGGATCCAGGATCGAGGTAAGGGGGGGCTAATACGTAAAAAAAAAAAATTTTACACATGAATTTTTTAAAAAAAAAAATTTTACAAATTTTTTTTTTTTTTCTAACCAAAAAAATTTTTTTTTGGGGGGGGGGAGGGGGGGCTACAGCCCCCCCTAAATCCGTCCCTGCACCTTGGGTTATATATTATGCGGTCATTGATCACATGTCAGGTCATCTTTATTTACGCATATTCCCCGATATCTGAAAGGTGCTCCTGGATCACCCTTAGATAGGAAATCTACTACTGGGTATTGTGTGTTTGTTGGTAGTAACCTTATCTCTTGGAAGAGTAAAAAATAGACGGTAGTGGCACGGTTGAGTGTAGAGTCAGAATACAGGGCAATGACACATACCACTTGTGAGTTAACATAGTTGAAACATTTGTTGGAGGAACTTAGATTTGAACACACTTCACCGATGGACCTGGTATGTGATAAGCAGCACTTCACATTACTTCCAACCCAGTCTTCCATGAGAGAACGAAGCACATTGAAGTTGACTGTCACTTTATTCGAGAAAAATTGCTGCAGAAGCAGGTTGAGACTAAATATGTGAACTCAATTGATCAGTTAGCTAATATATTTACTAAACCGTTGGGGGGCTCAAGGATAAAGTACATTTGTAACAAGCTTGGGGCATACAATATATATGCTCCAACTTGAGGGGGAGTGTTAAAGGATATTCAAGTCTTTTATGTAATACATAGGGTTTCCTAAGTTTTTATTATAAATAGTGTGAGAGGTTAACACAATAGTTAAGCCTTCTTATTCTTTTACTTCAACAGAACTTTTCCTTGATTTGGGACAAGAAAAGGACTTTTCAAGAATTTAACAGAATAAAATGGGAAAAATCCATTAGTGCCCTACATAATCCGCCAAAATATGCTAACCAGATTCCAAAATAGATAACATAGCTACAGAAAGTTACCTCTACGGTCTATGCAGACTATGCAGAACCATTGGATAGAGTGATGTTCAAGGTTGTGCCAAGATGCAATCTTACCAACTTGCCAGTTCTCTAGCCCAGGGAATACTTCTCTGTACATAGGAATATTAGCAAGAATCATCTTCGCAACACCATTTCCTTGAGAAAGTGTCTCTCCATTCTCCTTCAAACTCATGTGCTCCACTTGCTTGTTATGTTTCCCATTCACCTTGGGAATCTGAATGCTGCCATTGTGGAATTGAAAAGTATCTTCACCAATCATCCTTGCAGATGATATTTTCTGCAAAGTTTTCTCCCATGTGTGTTTAGCCCCTTTAGAGTAATCAACGACTTCTTCCATTTCCTTATCCTCTTCAGATTCAGCAGCAAATTCCTTCACTGAATCAGTGGTTATTTCGGTTGCTGACAGTGCAGCTTGCTCTTTTAAAAACTGAAAAGGATGTAAAATCTAGATTTGATGAAGTGAAGCAAACATAATATTTTTTCGGCTTTGCTAGGGGTACATCACCGAGTACATCGGGGTGTACACCCCCCTCACATGGGGGTGGGGCCCGCTCGAATAAAAAAATATTTTACACAAGTGGGTCCCACTCCCATGTGAGGGGGGTGTAGACCTTGATGTACATCTTTTGATGTACAAGTAGATTTATCCATATTTTTTCCCTCCTGAAGCTCAACAATAAATAAACATTCCCTATACAGAACAGACAGACAGACAGGACTGGCCATTTTCAGCTTTTTCTACGATTTTCTGACTGTTCACGGCTTTTAATTTTTTTCACTTCATGAATAAATCACAAATTTTGATTGGTAAGTAATTTGCATCCTCCATGCTTAACTTTGACTATAAAATCAAAGTCCCACGATGCTAACAGGTTGAACTGGAATCAAAGCAAACCAATTAATTTTTATAATTATTGACCCAGACTGGATGGAATTGAACTGTTCTCTTCCCTAGAGAATTTACACGGTCTGAATAATAAACCGGATTGATCCTAAATCTGATCATGCCACTCCCTGCTTACCCACCGGTGCCCAAACACGCACTCAGGCAAGATAGGTTAATGAATGTCAGGTTTAATTGACTTCAATGTATTTATTTATTTGTATTGATGAAAGGAAAAAATAAGGCTTGGGATAGGGTTAAAGTGAAGCCCAATATCATCATATAAAAGGTGACCAATTTGTAATAGGTGCAACCTGTTGGAGCATAGGAAGGAAAGTTTCCACATTGTATTAAAGAGTCTTTTCCTTATAAATTGGTGCATGCATATCATTAGGAGAGTATCACAGCAGCCAAATAAAAGGTGAGAAAAAAAAAAGAGAAGAAAAAAGGTGCACGCTTGGGTTGGGTGTTTTAGATTTGTGCGGGAAATGTTGAGAGTGGGGACTGCCTTGTATTTGAAGTTTTGATTATTTGATAATTTCTCCCTCACCCGTGGTCATCGGCAAGTTTGCCAATCCACGTTATTTGTGTTCTCTTTTACCAGTTTTTTTGCTGCTTTAATTCACATGTGCTATGGCGAATAGGCAATTTGTTTCCCAACAAATAAATTTGTACCTGTTTAACTCTGCAAAAATACTTACTTTCATGATCTTGTGTCGGGCACTATGTGCTTTTGCATGTTGCAGCCACTGCTTATGTCTCTGGAAGGCTGATTTACTAGCAAGTCCCTGAAATAGCAGTAGGCAACGTCATGCAATCAGATAACATCTTCTTTGTTTAGATGACCATTAGATAATTAAGCTAACTCGGACTTCAGAAAGATAACAAAATATCGCTGTTGGTCATTATGATTTATGATTATGGACAACCACTGACTTCCAGAATGTAGTTGAAGTTACTGGTATATTATGTAGTGATTCTAAATGAGAAGAAAGTAACAATACGCTTTACTTTATATACAAGGAAAGTGGAACTCAATATTAGTCTCCTCAGGTATGCAAAACATAATATATAGAGGGTCGTTTGGCATAACTTTTGCTTCCTATAGTGGAGTTTCTGAAGGAAGCTACCTTAATTTTTGCCTGAAAACTAATTTTTAAAAAACACCTTTTATTCAAGAAGTGCTTTTAGAGGAAGCCACAATGGACCAACTTCCTCTAAAAGCTCTTCTAACTATCGGAAACACTTTAAAAATTATTCAAACGGGTCCAAAAGCAGCTTTTAGATCTCAAAAGCTCCTTTTGGCTTTTCAAAAGCCATGCCAAAAGGGCCCAGAATAAAAGTGGACTGTGCAATAAACTTCTGATTCCAGGAGAATACGAGTAAAGAGGAGTGAAAGATTCACATCAACTAACATTATAGGTTATTATTTCCACAACTTGAGCATTGGAAAGCACATGCGTTGGAGATACAAGATTACCATTGACCTGCAATAGAAAAATAACGATAAGACCCAAATTCACAAAGCACGAAATACCAGACAAACATGAGAAAAATACCTTAGCAGCAACCATTTTGTTGCCGATATCAGTGTGTATCATATATGCATAATCAATGACAGTTGCCCCTTTAGGCAGATTTTTAATCTGTAGCAGTGTCACAGAACTAAATAAGCATCAATAAACAGAAGCTAACATAGATGGTCATTCTATTACCTCTCCCTTTGATGTAAATACAAAGACACAACTGCCTAAAAGATCCCCAGTGATGGTATCCACAAATTCTCTAGAGCTCATATTCCCAACAAACTCCTCTTGCCATTCCCTAATTGCGTTCAGCCAGCCAATCTGAAAGAAAAAGAGGACTTGTAACATAGAATTAGTGATGCAGTCAGAGATAAAAGCATTAATAGAAAACCTCACGAAGAGGAAAATTTTGGGAAAGATGATACTGCAAAGGAAGATTATACCCTGAGGGCAACATTGGCATTGTTGAGGCAAACTATTTTCCTTCGGGAGCTTCTACCAGTTGGCAGAACGTGTCCAACTAAGCCATTCACGAAAACTTTCCCACTGTAATGCGCAGCAATCCCTCTTTCAGCAATCAAATCCATCTCTTCAGTTCTTATCTGCTAACCATATTAGTAACTTTCAGAAAGTTCTTATCTGAACATTCAAATTTTGTTATCTGAACGCGTATCATATCAACTAAAGATATTAACAACACAAGCCGGTTCCTCAACAGACAAAGATAATAAAAGATGAGAAACTGCAAAAGAAGGATATAATGAACACTAATAATTAACCTGAACTTCCAGTCTAAACATGCTCTCATAAAGAAAGGGAATCACAGTAGTATGAAGACTCTGATAGCCATTAGGCTTCGGGGTTGCTATGTAGTCTTTCATCTGTAGCCCCAAGTAAGATATAAGGGAGGAATAAAAGGGAATAGGTGAAGAAAACAATATGCACTAAAGAGAACTTAATTAGAAGCAAAGCAAGGAACAGATAAACATACAGCTCGAGGTATTGGGGTCCAAATTCCGTGTACCAATCCGAGAACGTGGTAGCATATCTGCCAGTATAACTTCAGTCAGTGTATCAAACTGGGAAGGCGAATGTGTAACTTTAATTTAGAAGACAACTTGTAATAAGAATTATGTAGTAATTAAGAACAGTATAGGAATAACTTGCTTCAATGTTATTGAATAATAATCAATGTTATCCAAAAAGTGTACAATGCCTCTATATTTATAGGCAAAATTATTTCTTACTTTTACTAATAATAGAAAACTAAAATAAGGAAACTAATAAAATCCTAATCTAATTAGAAATCATATTCTAATCAATAAAGAAAAGAAATTCTATTTTAAACAAGAAATAAAAATAAAAGATAAATCACAATTGTAGTAGGAAACTACTAATCATAGTCATGTACTACATCAATCCCCTCCAAGTGAATAAAACTCACCCTTGAGTTTTTTTGAAGAAAAAAATAAATTGGGAGGAAAATACTCAAAAATAATTGTCAATACTAATGTTGAAGAAATTTCAATTTATTGATGTACTCGATAAACGTCGTTATATTCTTCAATTGCATTATTTAAAGTCAATTTTAATCCTGTCATCCTGCTTGTAGTTTCTTCACGGATAATTTATACATGACATTCCTTCATAAACGAAGCATGATTCGATTTCTCATCCTTAAGTTCGCTCTCGATAGAGGCCACTGGTTCTATTTTCAATTCTTCATACTTCTCATTTTCTGCTATAATGCTTTCTTCAACTCAAAAGAACCGGTACGCGGATTCAAATCCTCATCGTCCATGTTTTCCTTATTTTTATGCAATTCTTTAACACTGAAACCGTATAAAAGTTCGACAAAATTTTTATTTTCAATTTGACAATCTTCACCTTTGACTCTCTCGTGATTGAAAAGTTTAATTTCTTCCTCTCCTATTAGACAATTCTAAGCTTCAACTTGTTCATCATTGAATGCAGTTCGATCTTGAAATTTTCAATTGCAGTTTCCACACATAAGGAATTGGCAAGTCTTAGATTTTCAACTTGCTTGTGCTTTTCTTTTTCTGTTTTAGTATCATGGACGATAACATCTTTATTATTTTGAATTACATATCTTTTAACTTCATTATCTACCTTATGGATCTTTTTCCCTTTGTTTACGTTGGTACTCACAAATTGCTCGTCACATAACATAAAAACAATATTTTTATCGTACCACCTAAACACATACCTATTAACTCGAGCTACGTAACTGGAATCTACACCATAGCACCATGATTGTCCACAAAGTATAAGACAATCATCTATCTCTACCACATTACATATAATCTCATCTTTGTAATACTTTCTTTGTTACATATAATCTTATCTTTGTAATACTTTCCAAAAGAAAGTGAAATTTTACATGCCTCTATATTTTAAAGATATTGTCCCTGTGAAGTTTGATAACAAGATAAGTATTTTCCCGTCTTTAAATTTAAAACATTCACTAATGCTTTATACACCAAGTTCTAATCACTCTTATGATTTATTATCAACTTGCATACTTTATTGATAATGATGCATCGTGTTCTAAAATCTTCTTGCACTTAAATTGGACTATTTTATATCTTCTCGATAAATCTTCATATAATCCTAAATAACTTGCATGTATTCAAACTTGGATGAAACTCGAGGAAGCTCTCTAGCCACCTGTTACAGTATTTTAATCTTGTTGAAGCAACCAACATTCATAGCAATTAAAGTCTGCAAATTCTTGTCAGCTTGTTTCTCCATGGGCTCATGATTCCTTTCAAGATTCAACACAGTCACCATTCGCGTAATGTTGTGAAGGATTTCATCGATTCCCTCAATTCGTTCAAGTTTGTCGAGCCTCTGTTCATCCTTGACGGTTCGACGATCACCTGGACCTTCGTCGGCCATCGGATTAAAGCAATTTCCTGCTTTGGTACCAATTTTGGTGCGGAAGTGTTTTGTGAAATTCTTGTAATAAAAATTATGTAGTAATTAAAAACAATATTAAAATAATTTTCTTGAATATTATTGAATAATAATTGATGTTATCAAAAAAGTGTACAATACCTGTATATTTATAAGCAAAATTATTCATACTTCTACTAATAACAGAAAACTAAAATAAAAAAACTAATAAAATCTTAATCTAATTAGAAATTCAATTATAATCAATAAAGAAAAGAAATCCTAATTTAAACAAGAAATAAGAATAAAAGATAAAACATATTAGAACTAGAAAAGATAAATCACATCTGTAATAGAAAACTGCTAATCATGGTTACATACTCCATTTGAGTAGTTACAATAGATAACAATTCACCTTTTGTGCACTACATAGAGGCCCCACTCCAGCACATGGCTTTGGTTTTATAACAATTCGAAGCTGGAGATCAAAACATTTTATAGTGTCAATCAAGAGTAAATATACATAAGGGGACATTTACTATCAATGGTAGCTAAAACATAACAAAAATACCTGTGCGACTTGGTTCACTTCATTAATATGGTTCTTAGATTTCAATGCTTTGTAAATGCTGCATATTAAGTATTAAAGTGCTAAGAGTAGTAAAAGAAATTTGAAACACAATAGTGAGACTCTGAATGACTCAAATTCCCATTAATCAATAACAGCAAGTCCATACTAATCAAACAAGTCATCTTGATTATATAAGACTTTTTTTTATAATATATAGTGATTTAATTCCTCTCTCTAGGAGATAGGTCCACGTTTTCAAATTATTTAACTGCCCATACAAATCAATAAAAATATGAAACAATAGAGTTCAGTAGATCACCTGTAAGGTTCCTTGTATACAAATCGAATTTCAGTTCTTACTGTCATAAGATCTAAGAACTGATCACCCTCGATCGTCTTCATTAGTATTTTATTTGCCTGAAGCAAAAAAGAAGACCTTTAGGTAGATTACACTTTGATAGTGAAGCGCCAATAAAATAAAACTGAAAAATCTGCAACACTGTGCTAGTGCATCATGAAATTTATTCCAGCTGTATCAATGAGTGATGGAATTTGAATGATACAGTAAGAGCTAGATTTTGCAGTTCCATTCAATAAAAATTCATAGCAGGTGCAAACTTGCCTCTTCGAGTTCTTTCTCGTGTGCTTTATAAAGTTCTGCAACTCTTCTCTTGATCTCAGCATAATCTTGAGCATTTGTGTACATAAATGCCAAATTTTCAAGTTCAGACTGCAAGAAGGAAAATGGAAAATGAGCAAGAATGCATGACAGTAGCTGCAAAGTGAGCATGGAAAAATCATGAATGAAAAAAGAAATCTTTATCGGTTCAAGGCATCATTATATGAGATTGCAGAATAAGCATATAAGACAAAATTCATCATTATATGAGATTGCAGAGTAAGCATATAAGACAAAATTTGTAGTTTAGAATTCTGAGAATTTGTGGGTGCTCTGAAGGATAGTAATTAGTGGATCCACAGAGCGAAAACCAGCATGAGGATGCTAACTTCCGTAAAGAACAAGGTTGATAACACCTACAGAACATCTACATAGATGTAGCTTATCAAACTTTTCGTAGTTAAGTCCTGGTTTCTTTCCAATGCTCTTAGCATGGAAAATTATTTTTCGATAGTTTTGAATGTTATTTTACGTATAGTCCAAATAGTAGACTGCTTCAAAACAAAATGGCGAAGGGACCTAGTGGTTGTCATGCACCTCCAGATCTGGAAATTCAGAAGTTCAACTTCGGTTGGCCAATTTATAAGTACATCTAGAATCAAAGATACAAATCCAATTGCATTGAACAGAAGGAAGGCCACGTGTCATCGTTGGTAAATTCATAGATGCATAAAATGGAAATGAATAATTTGGCAGAAATTCGTGAAATAGGAGAGATTTGGACTTGCATGCATTTAGGGTGTAAATTAGAGTAGTCCATCCCTAGGGGATAAATTAGGCACTTTGTGACAGAAGATAAAACAATTACTAGTTCATGAGAGACGAGAACTACGTAAATTTTTGGGAGTATGTTCCTGCATAGGAATACTCATTTGATTTTTCTGTATGTGCACCCCGTTTCTGCAAATTGAATGAACAGTTACTAAAAACCACATGTAAATGCCCCGAAGAAGGAATAGGAATCCATACAAACCTGAATTCCTTTCAAAGAGATTCGTCGAGGTTAATATGGGCCTGGTATACATAATGTTGACAACTGACGAGACAAAGTACAGTTATTGAAGGCCAATATAAATTAAACTTGTTATTCAGATAATAGTTATTTTAAGAAATCTATTGCACACCTATCCAATAATACAATTAAATCCTGCAGGCCAAACCTAGTTTGGCATACCTTGATTTGGTAAATTCCAATCAGTTTAGCTAGGGGAGCAAAAACTTGAAGTGTCTCCATTGCTATGATAGACTGGACAAGGTAGGTAAACGTGAGAACATGAAATCAAAATCGAGAGATCAATTGATCTCGAAATTAAAATCCACAAACCTGCTTATGTGGAGCCATATGTGAAAGAGTTCGCATATTGTGTAATCTGTCGGCTAATTTGACAATTATTACACGGACCTGATACACCAAATGTTTTGGTTGTTAGATGCTGTCGACATAAACAGGGACATTACAAACTACACATCCAAGAGTGAATCACCTCTTCAGTCATGGCCAGAAACATCTGTCGCAGATCCTCTGCTTTCACATCTTGAACAGAATAATTATCATCGTTAGACTTGAGTTTCCCAAGTTTCGATACCTGGCTACCATTGACAATTAATATATTAAATATTCAACTTGGGTTCCCACTTAACATCAAAGAATTGATCAAAAAAAAAAAAAGGGACAAAGTAGTGTACAATCCGAGCAAAAGTTCTTAATCAATGAATTGTATGAATCTACCTTAGTCTCCCCTTCCACAATGTAACGAACAGCAGCACCAAAATCCTTCTCTAGTCTTTCAAAGGTAACCACATTTGTATCTTCCACCGTGTCATGTAATAAACCAGCAGCAATTGACTCCCAATCTAATTCCTGAAATAATTTAAAACTCAGGTAAATGGATATATGTGTGTAAGGAAATGAAATGCTTCATCAAATTTGAAAAGTCAAAATTAGAAATAACCACAACTCACAAGTTCTCCAAGAATTTGTGCAACCGCAACAGGGTGAATAATAAATGGTTCTCCACTGCGCCTTTTTTGACCATCATGTGCCTCAAAAGCCAACTGTACAACAAGCAAAACAGAAAAATAAAAGGTTAAAAATTGATCTAACCAATTTCTGATCTTAGAAAATCAGTTTCCCAGAACAACATCAACAATAAGAACTGGAGAAAACATAAAAGGGTGGAACCGTGGAGGTAAACAAATAGAATTTTTTTTTTTTTTGATAACCAAAACCAACACTCTTACCATTTGAGCTACAATCACATTTGTTAGACGTAAACAAATTCTCAAATAGAATAAAAAATGGAAGTTTTTTTTTTCCTTTTTTCTGGAGGGTAGGGAGAAAATGCAGCCAAAATACTAGAAGATAAAAAAGAAAGTGTAGTTTAACATTTTATAAAGACCGAGCAAACTAACATTCAAGGCATCGTGGACCAATTCCAATTCCTTTGGTGAGAGATACGAGATGGTAGGTTTAAGATCCTGCCACAACAAAAAAAAATGCATTAGCTGTGGGATGTCACACTTCAGAGCTGATGCACAATATCTATCTTGTTCCAACTCAATCAAGCTTATACCATGCTATCTAGGGTCAGTTACATGGATCATTTTAGATATATCAAGTGCTCTTTCTTCCATGGATCCAAAAAGAACTATATTTCTTCCATAGATATTGGTCTTCCTGCTCTCTCGGTTAACAATTACAATAATTGTACCATTCTTTTGAAAGGGTGCATCCACCCAACAACTTTCAATTTGGCCTAACCATCTGAACTAATTCCCACTTAATTCATCTTTCATGAGTGCTACTTTAACCATTTCAGCAATGTTATCATTCTTATTCATCATTTTGTTTTACACAACATACATCATAATTCATAACATTCTTAGCAATCCCGTCTCACCCAGGTTCTGCATTTTGTTTCTTAGATAATCCTATATAGTATGGGAACCCATTTATGACAAGTGCATGTTGTTTGGCATACCTCCCACAAACTTTCGGGAGAAACCTCGTTGTAGCATTCTGAAGAAGAAGACGAAGAACAGTGCAACTTCCAATTTCCGCAAGCTAAATGAAGTACACTTGAGCTTAAGAGATTTTGTGGAAGGAGAAAATCTGAGGCTTCATATGAACACAGTCCTCCCAAATTATGGAGTCCAGATCTCTGACACAAATAAGAGGATGACAGGCAGCAATTAATACCAAATAGAGCCCACTAACTTTTGGTGAAAAATAAACTAAAATTAAAATAACCAATCATAGAATGCCAGAAATTATTAGTATTTAAATATGCCTTTTGCTGAATTCTGAGCGAATTGTTCAACTTCATTCAAAATTAATCTTGTCCAAACAAGCAGACACAGAAGTACGGAGAAGTTACACATAATATTTTACACTCCAAGTGCAGCAAGCCATTCACTAATTTACCACCTAAAATCATAAGAAACATAGCTGCTTTATTTATTTATTTGTTGGAGCCATGCTATTCACTTGAATTAGTATTAAATAAGAATCCGTTCAGTCCTAATGCACATGAATCAGCTCTCCAGAGATTCAAGTTTATCGACTAGGATAATTTAGTTGATCAGAACTGGAAGTCCAAAAAAATAATCTTACAACTCCTAAACTACATCCCTTTGAAATTTCAATGTCACAAAGCTCCAATAAACCAAAAATTAATCCTTTATAAGAACTTTGATGTAAAACTCGATATTTCTAACCTAACTTTAAACAAAAACATTCAGTTCACCATCGAGGACTGAAGAGAATTATTAAATCCCAAAAGACAGAGAGAAATGTAGATGATTAACATAACTTTCTCAGGCACATCATCATTTTAAAAATATTTATGTTCTTGACTCGGGCATATAGTGAACTCCGAAATAGTAAATCCCAAATACTCACTGGTCGGATACAAATCCTCTTCGAAGCTCGTACACGCGCTTGAGGAGGTTGTGCGGTGCTAGCGAGAAATACAGAGAGCGTTCTTGGAGCCTTCGAAGCGCATGAAAGCACACTGTAATCGTATCTACCGCTCAAATACCCTTTCCAAAACTTACCCATATTCACGCCTTCCACTGAACCTGCCAACATCACATTAATCCACACACTCAATCCACTTACACGCTCAGCATGTTACCAGAGATAATAACAGATTCGTACACATGACAAAAATCGAAAATCAAAAGCCAAAATAACACTTACCTGACATTGAAGAAGCAGAAGACATTCCTATTTCGAAGCATCGAAACAGAAACTGCGCATTGATCGACATGCACTAAACTCAAACTATAGTTTTCAAACAAAAATCTCAACATATACATACATGCACACACATATTATACATATATGCACTTGTGTGCTTATATATGCGACAGTATATACACCTAGAATTAGAGAGAACCTCAAATTTTGTTTGAATGCGAAATTGAATCAGTGAATAAAAAAGATTCTGATTCGGCGCAAATGCAAAAGCGTATCTTGAAGGGAGGGATTAACGAGAGAGGGGGATATTTTTGGATAGTGAAAATTTCATCATCGGTCCCTAATCTTTGGATTTTAAGCAGACGTTACCCTAATCTTCAGTTTGTGTCAACGTAGGTCTCAAACCTTTGAAAAATTAGCAGCTGAAATCCAACTTGACGGAAAATGTGAATTCCACCGTCAGTTGACCTGAAAATGCAAAATTTGGATATTTTGACCATTTTACGTAAGGGTATTTTCGTCAATCAAATATTAACAATTAAATTAAAACTCAAAAAAAAAAAAACTCGCTCCTAAATCCTTCATCTACGTTAACACACCCACCCCCATCCCCGGCCACAAAACTCACTATCGGACAACTTTCGACCACTATCCGTATTCACATACTTCAATCCTCTTTCCAAATATGCGATTGGTGTCACAACTGGGCTCACACAAGAAAGCAAATCACCTTTTAATTTATACTGCACACACAAAGAAAGGATGGTTTAATTACTTGTAAATTTGAAGAAATTGGTTATGCCGGTGCAATTGGTTTCACAAGGAGAAAAATGTTAAAAGTTTGCAAAGTTCTTGCAACCATTGAACCACCGCCTCTGTCATGCTTACAATTGGGCCAACCACCATTAACATTGTTTACAATTTCCATATCTCTTTATGACCAATTTAACATCCCCCAGTTTTACTAAATTTTTGTGCCATAAATTTGTAGACACGGGTAAAATACTATGCGAAGAGAAAGAAAAATGGGTAATGCTACATGTACACACACACTTTTACACAATCTTTTACACTTCTCTCACATGGAGGGGGGTCCACGATTATTTTATTATGTGTGGGCCCCCTTCCATGTGAAAGAGGTGTAAAAGATTGTGTAAAAAATTGTGTACACTTAGCATTATTCAAGAAAAATTGCTTTCAACCAAACCCGATTTGTGGAACAAGTTTTAGATGAAAATAGATGGGTAGCGTCAAGAAGGAAGGTTTTTAGGGCTTTGAATGGATTGAATTGGTGAGCTTGTAAAAGGACCAAGACATTGAACAGACACTTGAATTGCCAGTGATGGGAGTGTAAAAAGGGTTAAAAGGCATGAAAAAATTTGAAAATTTCCGTAGTAGTTGATGTTTGGGTGGATTTAGAGTTTGAAGGAAGAAGAAGACTTTCCATTGTAATGGTGAATGGGAGAGAATGGGAAAGGACACAAGAAGTGGCTGGAGGTGGTCTGGTGATGAGTTTTGTGGCTGGGTTTCGGAGTGGGATGGGACGGGAGTCACGGGATGAAGACTATGAAGTACGAAGGAATGAAGGATTTGGGGGTGGGGGTTGGGGTTGGGGTGTGGGCAGGTTTTTTTTTTTTTTTTGAATTTTAATTTAAATATTTTAATTATTATTATTTGATTGACTAAAATACCCTTGCTTAAAATGGTCAAAATATCCCATTTTTGCATTTTTCAAGTCAACTGACGGTGAAATTTACGTTTTCTGTCACGTTGGACTTCAACTGCTGATGGATATTATAGAAAAGAAATTGCAAAACTGCTCCTCAGCCTATTACTTGATTGGTAATTCAATCTCTAGTTTTAAAAATGAACAGATGACTGTACGATCAATTCTAAATAATGAAGTTTGTCCAAAATTCGTATGTATGTATATATATATATATATATATGATTCAGGGCGCACATCAAAATTACTAGGAACGCGTGATAGTTTTTTATGTTAAATTTGAATATTATATTTTAAATTTCTCACGCACTTAATTAAGCATTCATATAATAATTTTCGGTGATTGCACTACATTTTAATCG
Organism: Fraxinus americana; assembly: GCA_035079005.1. Taxonomy (NCBI): domain Eukaryota; kingdom Viridiplantae; phylum Streptophyta; class Magnoliopsida; order Lamiales; family Oleaceae; genus Fraxinus; species Fraxinus americana. The sequence continues at coordinate 30,595,217 of CM068710.1, read as the reverse complement.
CATTGAAAGTCTTCAGTTTCTTGTTTTTTTTCATTTTCACACTTGAGTCCTTAAGGTTTTGTCATGTTTTTAACATTCACTTAATAGGAGCACGTCTATGATAATGATTTCTATAAATATGCCATGGTAGCATGGAAAAAATACTTTGACGAACATTTGTTTTAAACATTTTTACTTATTTGAAAATAAGAGCACGATGGATTTATATGATCGTCAGGGACAATCTGCATTAATTAATTAAAATTTGGAGATAAAAATAAGACTTAAAAAGTTGAGAATGTAAGTGCAAAAATAAACAAAACTTGGGGACTCTCATTGGAATTAAAACGTGGTATTTAATAAAATTTGTTGTTGGAATAGATTGCACATTATGTAATGTAAAACGTATGTAGCAAATTTTCACTTTTCGTTATCGACGCTTGCAAAATGTAATAAATTTACCCTCTTTTTTAATGACATAATTCATTTCAACCTTTTGATTACGCGACAATACTCTTCATTGATCTTTCCCTCAATTTTGGACATTAAATAAAGGATTTGTCATTCTCTTTAAATAAATAAATATAAAAAAAAAAAGTAAAACAAACGCACTAAAGACAAATTGATCACACTTAAACAGTTAAATACATCTTAACACCAAAAAATAAAAAATTAGAATATTTTATTTTCCCCGACCCACCGAATCCAATCCTTATTCAATCTCATCTGCAGCCAAACACCGATTCCACAAACGCAATCACTTTAACCAATGCATCAATGCCGCCACATTTGAAAATGTTTTAAAAAATGATAGAATAAAAGTTAGCAGCTTAGGTCACGGAATCGCAACTAAAAGTGATTGCATTATTGACTCATTGAGGGTGATATTTGGCAATGGGTGGGGGTGGAGTGGGAATGGAATGTGATGTGTGTTGATGATGGATGGATAGCTAGAGTAATGCCACTTGCAGTCGCTCACTGCAGCAGTCGTAATATGTGGCACACACATGGCATGTAGTTATTTGATGCATTAATGTGGTAATTTTTGACCACATTTAATGCATCGAATACACACTTGATATGTATGTGCCACATAGGGCGACTGTTGCAGTGAGCGACTGCAAGTAGCATTATTCGGGTAGTTAGCTTGGTTTGGAAGATAAAATTTCCTTTTTTCGTGTGTGTATGTCATTATTCTTTACAATTTTATTTATTTTTAGTGCTTTCTTCTATGTTTATTTATTTTTTTTTTAAATGACAACCCCATTATTTATTGATTAAGATGTATAGAATAACGAGTTTTGCTATATAATTTGTTACGTTTCACAAAAATTAATGATTAAAAGTGCAAAAACAAATTAACAATAGGAAACAGAATTTCAAACTTTTTACTGATTAGAGATTAAAAAATAAAGAAAGGCTGGGGCATTTAATTTTGGTATATATCTACTTTACTTTGGGTACATATTTTTTCGCTGTTGAGTTCCACGATACTCATGGTTTTTTTAAATGTAATATTTTTGCTAAAATGTTCCGTTTAAATTAAAATCTTGCTACAACCTGGTGCTTGAACCCAGTGACTGATTCGAACAATGACCCAATAATTCAACGCTAATTGCTAATTTCAGTAATCGGTTCGAATTTTAAGGTTGTGACGTTTATAATTTTAAACTAGTTGTATAACTATAATCAAATGTTGAATTTGTTGATGAAAAATTGAATTGATTGATGACTTTTAAAAACAAACTTACCAATCGTACCAAATTTGAACAGAGTAATGGCGATGAAACGAAAAATAAATCATTAAATGATCAAACTACCACCGCAAAACGAAATCAAAGTCGACGCGAGAGTTGAACTCTTTGCCCTTAAGTCGAATTTGCCTCGCAACTGTGTTTATGGATGATGGAAATCTACACGCAAGATTTAACTATAATCTTTTTGTGTTATTAGCACTCCAAAACACAAGAATCAACGAACCAAAATTAAATTATTGTACTTCCTTTTGAATGAAAAGAAAAAAAAAAGCCTTTATATAAAGTTTTGGCCAAAAAAATGGAATTTTATGTTATTATATGATTGCATATTATTGGGATGAAAAAATTAACGTCCCAATGATCTTATTTATAGGGGAAAAAATAGGGTTGTAAGCAAAAACCGTCAAACCGGAAAATCGAACCGAAACCGCAATTTCGAAACCGGCGGTTTGGTGCCACGTGGACCCGTCAACGAAATGGTTTTGAACCAAACCAAACCGGTCAAAAACGGTTTGGTTTAGGTTTGAGAATTTTAATTATGGTTTGAAACCAAACCGGACCGGCGAAAAATATATAAAATAAAAAAATTAAAAATTGTTTTTTTTTTGAAAATTTATCCAAAATTTCAATTTTGTAAAATTGAATAATTTTGTCATTTTGTAGGTATTTTTGTCAATTTCTAATTTTCTATTAATTATTAAGATTTATGACCCGCCCAAACCTAATTATATATATAAAAAAAAAAGGCCCAAATTTGAAAGAAATAGCACTAAACCGCTCAACCAAAGTCCATATACTCACAAGTCACAACCCTAATATTCCAATTTCCATTTCTCTCACTCGCAACTTGCTAGTCGCAGCCTCGTTCCCCGCGACGCCTCCTAGTTTCTCCCAAATCGTCAACGCCCTCAAAATCTTGAACCTCCCAGTCGTCGGTAGTGTACGTTCGTCGGTATTATTAGACTATTTCAGGTTCTTGCATATTTATTTGATCGTGAGTAATGCTTAAAATTGAAATTTTGTCATTTTCTAGTTGAAATTTGTTTACATATTTATTGATCGTGAGTAAGGCTTAAAGTTGAAATTCGGGCTATCAGGTGCACAAAAGACATTTGTTTACATATGAGAGAATATGTATAATTTCGTGTTAAATTGCAGAAGATGAAGGTGGGTATATATAGTGGAATGGGGAAGAAAAAATATTTGTAGCTTGTCTTTTGGAAGCCATTATTAGATGAATCCGTGTCTTAATTCTTTTTTTTTTTTTTCCAATTTGCTAATTAAAATTTTTTTTTTGTATGAAGGACAAAATTGATCATGAGTTTTGTGGCTTCTTGAGTATGTGAATGTTTCTTCCTTTTGCTAGTTCTGTGACAAAATTTGATGTTTCTTGAGTTCTGCGACAAAATTAATTCGTTTATTCCTTTTGCTAGTTGAAAATGGACATTATTATGTTTTTTTGGGCCTTATATTTATTTTAGTGGACTTGTATTTTATCTTTATCGTAAAGTATTATTCTAAAACGTCAAAAGGGCGAATAAAAAACTATGCTTTAGTTTTTTGTAATTTTACTTTTATTTTGTTGGTATTTAAATTTATAGTAAATATATTTAGTTTGTTTTAGATTTATTTCTAGTAAGATATAAATATATATTGAATTAATGGCATAAAAGTAGATACTAGACAGAAAAAAATATACGTGAAACTGGCGGTTTAAAACCGGACCAAACCGTTAGGTTTAGGTTTGAGTTTTTTTCAAACCGGTTAAAACGGTTTGGTTTAGGTTTGAGCTTTTCTCAAACCGGTCAAAACGGTTTGGTTTGAAAATTTGTCAAAAACCGCAAAAACCGGACCGCTTACACCCCTAGGAAAAAATGTTGTGAGTGGAGTGTTGTGTCATAAAACCCAGTAATCTTTGCCAAGAGTAGCAGCTTTTGCCATCTCCGGCCCGTCGCATGTTTGTTGCTCGAACGTCAGAAATAAATTGTCTATCGTTCGAGCGACAGCCTCACCACTCAAGTGCTAGGCGAGCGGCAGAGTTAGATAAATATCCAACCACTTTCCTCTCTTTCCTTCCAACTTTGGATCGTAATTTTTTTATTCAACTGAAATTGATTTTGAGTTTTCAAATATACACCGATGATCTATTGGATGAGTAGAACAAGTTATCTATTTATTTTCATAATTTGACTATTAAATTAAGTCCGAATATTTGATTGAAATCAACATGAAGTCACCTTTCCATGTTTATACTTGACAAATTCCAACCAATTCTAACTCTAAGCGTGTGTCTGGGAGCAATTTTCTTCAAATCTGGAATTGATTTTTGGGTCACATCACTGGGGCCCACCAAAATAAGTGTGCTGTGTGAATCAGGCAAAGAAGCAAAAATGTACCGTTGCATCCCTAGTGAAAATGGTTTTTAGCTTTAATCACGGGTGGTTGAGGCTTGAATTGCAAAGGGCAGATTTGGAATTGAGGGTGTAAAAGGTATATGTCCTCTGAAATGTGGTCAGTAACTTTTGACAATTGTTCAATTAAAATATATCCCAACGGTCAAAATTTCCATTTTCATTTGTCCCAGACAGGGATGTTGATGCTACCGTCATGATGGTATTTTTCGGTACGAAAAGGGCATACTCAAAAAGGTGTATAATTTTAGTGATGGTGTGAAATGGAATTTGGATCCCAAAAATTAGGGGTTGTTCTCTTTATATTTCAGTTTTGAGTTTTGAATTCATTTTGTATTTTGTGTTTTGAGTGTTTGTTTTGAAATTATTGAAAATGCATTCTTTTTTTTTTTTTTTTGAAAAACTGTTTTTCAAAATTTAAAAATGAAAAACGTGTTTATTTTGAAATTTTGAGAATATTTTATTTAAAAAATCTGATTATTCAATAAATTTTAATAAATTAATGTTAATATAGTATTAAATAACACATAAATTTTGAAATTGGTGAATTTTGAAATATTTTTTTCCATATATAAAAAATACAATCTAAATTAAATTTGACAAGTCCTTGTTTTTGTCCTTATATATAACTTTGTGATGAGAATTAACTAGTATTAAGTCACAACCAAACCTAATCATCAATTCAATTAGATCGTTTAAGGAAAATAAAGTGATTTTAAGGGCTTGTGTGGGAGGGATTAAAATCAGATTAAAATTGAAAATATAGCCGTTATTGTTGACTTTTATTAGACGAGTGGGGTCCAATAACGACCATATTTTCAATTTTAATTGGCTTTTAATCCCTCCCGAACAGGGACTAAGCATTAAAGTGCCAGAAAGAAATATTCGAGTACCCGGACTTGGACACGACAAAAGTTGGCTAAAGAATTGAAGAAAAAATCCATATGAACAAGGTGATTGGAATTAATAATAAAAATGAGCAGTGATGGATCAAATATCGAAAGGCCGAAAAAGCAAAACGAGGAAGCTATATGCCGAGTATGTGAAGGAATTAGAGCATAAAGTTAGGTACAAAAATTTTCACAGCACAAATGATATACCGATTACAAGATGAATGAATTTGAAGTTCATCACCAAAAAAAAAATGCAGTTTAGAGTTGTGTGGATCAAAAAGTTATGTGCGTTCGAAATTCGGTTGTCTAAATAGAATGACCGGTGCTAGGCGCCAGATGGTCAATCCTTGGGCGGATCCCACAAGTCTTGTTCTGTAGTTGAACTAAATCCTCCACACCTAAGCGTCACCACTGATGCCCATTTTCCTCATTCATTTTGAAAACTTCTTTAGGAGTTCGGGGCATTCCAATTATGTTTTTGAGACTTTTGGAGATCTATAAAAATTAGAGAACACTCATTTAGCATCATGTCACATCGTCACAACCAAACCCAACCACAATCCCATATAAAACTTTGTACAATCCCAAATGGCTAAATGCAAGAAAGTCAAACATACAGATTACAAAATGCTCATAAAAGACAAAATGCAACTGGTAATTCTAAATTCCAGATACAGACATTACTATCACAGGGAAACTAAAAATTGCACACTACCAAATTTATACAACTGACTTAAGAACGAAAACAATAGGAATCACACATAGAAGGCATCAACACAATGCCAATGCACTGTCATTAGAATGATAAAGGAAAGAGTTACTAGAAATATTCCCACAAGCAAAGTTTATTTTCTCTGAGTTGCTCATGACTTACACCAGAAGCCACTTACATGGTTGAATTTGCATTGGTTATGCTTCAACTTTCACAAGTCTAAACATAAAACTTTTCACATAAAACAACTGGTAATCTTACTCTAGGGCCATCTATGTGCATCCATCAATTTGTAGCACAGGACACAAATTGAGTTCATGTGAGCAAAATTCTACTTACATGTAGATCAGCTGGAAGGAAAAGGTCAACCTTGTCTTCAAATCAAGTTTTCTTAGCGTAAGCAAGTCTCAAAGAGATCAGAACATAATAATAATTGTTAGCTTAATAACAGGCGATTCTTAAAAATTAAATACACATTAATAATTGTTAGCTTAACAACAGGCGATTCTTAAGAATGTTGGCTTAATGACAAGTAAAACATATATTTTCTTAGCGTAAGCAAGTCTCAAAATAATCAGTACATAAGATTTTACAATAGATGAAACACGAGTTACCTAAATACCCAATAAAACTACATTCATTTACTAGCTTGTGAGCACCTCCTAGTGTGACAAAATTGCAACATTCACGAAAAATGAGCAAAGCTAAAACAACAAATAGTTCAGAAAGCTGCCTTCATCAAATAAACACGATAAAAATCAGGATTTAAGCTAGCACTTATAATACAATCATAAACTTTGACATCCATAATATGGTATCGTGAATAAATTGATTGAGGATGTTCTTGTTGCCACGAATTCGAAGAACTAGATGAGAATGATGAAGATTGCATCCAACTTTACCTCGAATATCTAACAAAACTCAGGAAATCCAAAGGGCACTCAGAATCAATTACCCTAAAAACCCAATACACAGCCCAAGATAATTGAACCAAAACTTCAAAATTTGAAAACAAAACCAAATTCATGTCATCAATTAGATGCAAAACCAAATAAATTCCATAACAATTGGAACCAAAAACCAAACAAATTTCAAATTCCAAACTGTTCGGAAATAACTTACTGAACTGTTTCAACAAGCTCAGCCGATTTCAGTCGAAATTGAGGCTGACCCATGGTAGAACTAGATGCGCCTGATTGAGAGAAATGTTGTGGTGGTGGTGCTCCACGATCGAGAGGGTGGTCGGATGTGGAAGTAACTGGGAAAAACAGTGACTGCGCTCGCGATTTTGGAAGGAAATTAAAGCTGTTTCCGACGGTCTGATGGGCGGCGATGATCGGAGGTTGTAGAGGGAGGTGAGGGGGTGTCGATGGTGTGGGGGTCCGACGGCTTAGGTGGCGGAATGGTAGGAGGAAGAATTTAGGGGGAAACAGAAAAGAGTATGTATTTTCACTATTTTGAAAAATCAAAAATAGAAAACGATCTGAAAACAACAAAGAGAACAATCCTAGATTGTTCCTCTTCTCGCATTGAAAGTGAAAGAAGAATACTATAATTATAATGATCTTTTTAGTCACTTATTATCTCGATCTCTGAATTATGATTGAGCCAGCGTTGACACCAAACTCAACCACCTCAGCTCACACAAAAATGTTATGAACCTGTCTTGGCGTATAGCTAGACACGTAGACCTGTTCAGCTCACACAAAAATGTTATGAACCTGTCTTGGCGTATAGCTAGACACGTAGACCTGTCTCATAACAATGGACATTGATAAAGTTTTTAATAAAAGTTGTAATAAATTTTGATAAAAATGAATAAAATATTTAATTAAAAGTTGATAAAAGTTAAAAATTTATGAGGTTGTTTGAGCCCCATTTTTTTAAAATTTATTTTTTCAAAACTTATTTTTAACTACACATTTTCAAATAAGATAATATTTCATGTAAATCGAAAACTCTTTCTTAATTTTTAACCACGTATTCTCCAAAAATCACCATTCAAAAATATATTTTTCCTCTTAAAATGAGGCTCAAAACAGACTATGCTTATATTTGGTACACATTCTTTTAAAATACATTGTTTCAAAACTCATTTTGATCCACACATTTTTCAATAAAATAAAATTTTTCATCACATCAATAACTTTTTTGACTACATATTTTCCATCATATAACTATTTAAAATACATTATTTCCTTAGAGTGTGTTTGGTAGAGATTAAAATCGGATTAAAATTAAAAAATTAGACGTTATTGTTGACTTTTATTAGACGGGTGAGACCCATTAACGGCTATATTTTCAATTTTAATCGGATTTTTAGTGTTACCAAACAAGCCCTTAATAATATTCATCAAACACACCCTATATAATTAAAATTAAAGTTTATAATAAGGTAAATTTTTATCAAAAAACCACCAAACGAGTAGCCAAATTCTTTGCATCTCTCAAGACCCGTGTAGAGATTCGTCTCAACTTTGTCGCGGAGCGCATTAAAAACCAGTCAAAATGTCAGTGTGTGTGAAATAGACGTGCAGCCAATTTTCATCTCATAAACGGTGCACGGATTCAAGCAAAGTTGGCAGATAAAACCGGAACCCAGAACGTATTGGCATTCTGAATTTCCTCATTTCTATGGGACTCCTAGTTTCCAAATGGGCCCAGAATGCACGTTCAAACCGATTGATATTATCTACTATTCTATTTTATCTTACGTCCTCTACCTTATCTAAACCGACATGACCTTTTTTCTCTCTCCGTGTCGGTTTTTCCATGTCATGTTGGTCTATAAATTACTATTTTCTCGCCACATTTGTTAAATCCAAAGAACCCTTAAAAACGGGAAAACTTCATTGTTTGTTGAATACTGATACTGAAACAACCTCCCAAAATTTTCAATGACGACTCCAAAATTAGTAAAATTACCCAGCATGAGAGAGAGGGTGGAGGATACACTTTCTGCTCACCGCAACGAGCTAGTCTCTCTCCTTTCCAGGTAACCTTTTTTCTTTTATATATTGAGATATTGAAAATGTATAAAAGAAAATACGTGACAAGAAATAAAATCCTGGCTACTTTTTCTCAATGGGAAGTTGTGATATCACATGATTTGTTTTCTGTGAACTGCTTTTTAGGATTTTTTTTTTTTTTTCTTTTTTATCCGATCACCGATCGCTCGCTACTTTGTTTAACTAACAAAAAAACTGTTTGAAGATATGTTTCCCAAGGGAAGGGTATGCTGCAGCCCCATCATCTGATCGATGAGCTGGACAACATCGTTTGTGATGATGCTGGAAAGAAGAAACTCAGTGATGGACCCTTTGGCGAAATTTTGAAGTCTGCTCAGGTTATTTATTTAATTTTCATATTAATTCTCTAATTTTTAATTTTATTTATTCTGGGCAATCAGAAAAATATATGCATTTTTTTCCAATTTTTACCTGGAATTTGATCTTATAGCCTGCAGTGTCAAAAAGTAAAACGCATAGGTTAACCTTTATGTGCATTTTATGGAATTCAAACCGAGGAAGGAAGACTTAGTATTTTTATTATTGATTAAATCTCATTTTCAGGATTGTTAGAACTCTATAATGGATTTTCATCAGTTTGTATTTTGTATATTATGAGACATTGAGAGATTTGTCGGCCAGATAATTACTTTGAATCAATTTTGTGGACAAATGAGCAAAATATTGGGATCATGGTGGTAGCAAATTTAAACTTTTGTTCTTCTTGGAACTATAATTTTTTTATGCCTTAAATATTCAGCTTTAACTCTGATGATAGGAAGCCATAGTTCTGCCCCCTTTTGTTGCCATAGCTGTCCGACCAAGGCCTGGTGTTTGGGAATTTGTACGTGTCAATGTATATGAACTCAGCGTTGAACAATTGACAGTTTCTGAATATTTACGATTCAAGGAAGAACTTGTGGATGGACGGTGAGTGGCTTTCCTGATTCTTGATGTCAGAAAGTGTTGCTTCTTACTTTTGGAAGATGAGTAATTTGACTAATTTCTGGATACTCACTGTAATCTGTTTTCTATACGTGCTAGAAATGATGACCCGTACGTTCTTGAATTGGATTTCGAGCCATTCAATGCAACATTTCCTCGCCCAACTCGATCCTCGTCCATCGGCAATGGTGTCCAATTCCTCAACCGTCATCTTTCTTCAATCATGTTTCGCAATAAAGAATCTCTGGAACCTTTACTTGATTTCCTTCGAGCACACAATCATAAAGGGCATGTAAGTTCCAGAGTAAACTAAATATTATTGCTTTTTTACCAAACGTGAAATGGCTTATTTTATATCTAGTGCACTACATTATTTGTGTAGGTGTTGATGTTGAATGACCGGATACAACGTATATCGAGGCTTGAGTCTACGCTGGCTAAGGCAGATGACTATCTCTCTAAGCTACCACCAGAGACTCCCTATTCCGAATTTGAATATACGTGCGTTTTCTTATACACATACATTCTTTCAAGATATATATACTTTTGCCTAGTATAACATATATTGGGCATGCAGATTGCAAGGGATGGGTTTCGAGAGAGGTTGGGGAGATACTGCTGCAAGGGTTCTGGAGATGATGCATCTCCTCTCTGACATCCTCCAAGCTCCCGACCCGTCCACATTAGAAACATTTCTTGGTAGAGTGCCCATGGTGTTTAATGTTGTCATCTTGTCAGTTCATGGATATTTTGGCCAGGCAAATGTCTTGGGCTTGCCCGATACTGGTGGTCAGGTAACTGTGGTTTAACCATTTTTATATAGTTGAGGGCATGGGGAACACATGTTGGATTCGTATATTCTTTTATTGCTCAGAAATGTTGTTTAATCTTATTTTTCGCACGTCTTCCAGATGCCACAATTGAATACATATCTTAACTAATAAGCTCCATTTTAACTGGAAACTAAAAGAAATATAAATATTTCCAAATAGCCATCTTCTCAACGTGGGAATTAACTAGAAAATGGCTTTGACTGTGAGCATGTTAAGCCTAAAAAATGTAGAACCTTTAATGACAGTAAGTAGATGCTTTTTAAAAGAACTTTTGTGGAAAGTAAATACTTTTTTAAAAAGTAAGTTTTTGAACTGAAAATCTCCCAAAAAATAGCTTCTGAAAAAGATCAAACACGTTTGGCAAGTTAGTTAATAGTAACTTTACTTTTCTTTGGCTTAGCCAAACATGTTAGACAATCCTTGGCAAGACTGACAAGAAATAGTGGGGGCATTTACCTTTTATATTATTAATCTGCTAACATGAATGTAGGTTAATTTCAATCCTGGATGTCTCCTTTTGCTCTCATGCAGGTTGTATACATACTAGATCAAGTGCGTGCCTTGGAGAATGAGATGATCATGAGAATCAAGCAGCAAGGACTGAATATCACTCCTAGAATTCTCATTGTATACTCGAGAGACTTTATTTAGTTTTTTGTCAATACTTACAAATATGATATTTTGTTGGTAATGTAGCCTTTTTCCTGTTATTTAAAACATGCTATTCTCTGATTCTGCTAGGTTACTCGATTAATACCTGATGCATTAGGCACCTCATGCAACCAGCGGTTGGAGAGAGTTAGCGGATGTGAATATGCGCACATTCTGCGTGTTCCTTTTAAAACTGAGCATGGAATTCTTCGTAAATGGATTTCAAGGTTTGATGTGTGGCCTTACTTGGAAAAGTTTGCACAGGTTAGACTGGACTTACTATATCGTTTTCAAATTTCATATTTGTAAAGCTTTTCAGATGTGTTTACTTTTTCTATACTATATATATTCTTTGTAGCCCTAAGTTACGAATTAGCGACATATATGTGGTACACCTCTTGATCCTGCTCAAGATAAAGGTTAACATTTGCAGCGAAAATGGTCAAGTGTTGTTCTTTTACCAAAGGTCTGATACGTCAAATAAATAAATAGGTGGCGGCGTGACTTCAACCTAGGACCTTTGTTCCTCTAGCAACACAAATAAACTAATCTAAAAGCTGAATGTGTAAAAGAGAGGAGTTAAATTTGTTTACATTTATAATTTTCAACAAAGATTGCTCGACTTTTCCTACTTTAAACAGAGTTCTGGTATGAAATTGATGCCTTCTATCAACACCATGGCCGGCACAACTACACGTCTATATATTTTCCTCATAGATGCTAATATTGTGATCTTTGGTTAGACTGATTTTAAAAAATGATCGTGTTACTTGGATCTTGTATTGATTTCTGGATTATCATTAATTTTTTTGACATATTGTCATTACCTTGCTTGATCATCAGGATTCTGCAAATGAAATTTCAGCAGAGCTGCAGGGTGCACCTGACCTAATTATAGGCAATTACAGTGACGGGAATCTTGTTGCATCACTTTTAGCTTATAAGATGGGAGTCACACAGGTGAATATTGATGTTTTTTCCTGCCGAGATTGATTGCATGAAAATAATTTTCTGGTAATAACTTTTTCCTTCCCGTTTCAGTGCACTATTGCACATGCCTTGGAGAAAACGAAGTATCCAGATTCTGACATTTATTGGAAAAAATTTGAGGACAAATACCATTTCTCATGTCAATTCACTGCTGATCTACTGGCCATGAATAATTCAGATTTTATAATCACAAGTACATACCAGGAAATTGCAGGAACGTAAGTCTACCTACAATAACAACCGTATCTGAATGTTTTCTCTTGCTATGATAAAGTGGAAATTGAGACTATTATGATTGTTATTTTGCCTAGCTTCACTCTACAAAATTATTTACGTGGAACAAAAACTATTCATTTCTTTTACATCTTTTATTTTCCTTTTTTGAACAGAGCAGCTTGACGCTTCTATGGTTCTTCACCCAAATTTAATATAATACTAATTTAATTTAGTGCAAAATTTCACAAAATTAATCAGGTCCAGATCCTGAGTTCCTTTTCCACAGAGATTAGCATGCACATTATTGTTCAATATGTTCCACTTCTGCCGCTCCACAGTCTCTCTGATCCTGTTGTAGAGATACCACTCCAATAATTCTTAGAGATGAAAAGAAATCCAATGTTTTCTAGTGTAGCTGAGAAATAATATGGAACCTGTAGACATATAATGTTGGATTGTGTGGAGCCCAATCGGCTGTATTGGGCATTCATACAAGTCACCCATATATTCCTATCAAAATATGAATGATTTTTTTTTCTTTTTCTGGGTGGGGGTGTTGGAGAGCTTTCTTAAATAGACAAGATAGGGACGTTAAAACTCTTGTAAGCACGTTCTTCATTATAGTGAGAAATCTATAGCAGCCAGTGGAATTGGCTCTCATATTGAGGGTAAACCACTATAATGTATCTACTTTGTGTGTTTCTGATTTCATTTTCAAAAAAACTGCTCTCGGAGTTGGGGGATAACATATATGATTGTATATATGACCTGTTGCAATGTCTTGTAACAAGATTATCTATGCCCCTACTTGAACTAAACTCGGGAGAGAAAAAAAAAATCAACTTTATTTTCTTGTTCTGCTAAATTTATGACTCGTTAATACAGATGCGTTTAGTAATGGAAATTCAATATCATATTGGTTCTTTTTGATGATTTATTTTCAGGAAGAATACTGTTGGTCAGTATGAAAGTCATACAGCTTTCACTCTGCCAAGCCTATACCGCGTTGTTCATGGCATCGATGTGTTTGATCCCAAGTTTAATATAGTTTCTCCAGGAGCAGATGACTGCATTTATTTTCCATACACTGACAAGGAAAAAAGACTGACTTCTCTTCATGGTTCAATTGAAAAGATGCTATTTGGTCCCGAACAGAATGATGAGCACATGTAAGTGACCGGTTGATTACTTGATTAGGTATTTTCTTCAAATTATAATAATGCACTGGAAGAATGCAAACTACATATAAACTATCGAGAATATTCCTGTTATTGTCATCCTTGCTGCGTTGGTGATGAGCATGGTTTTTCCATGCTGTAAAAAGTTTGAAATAAGGAACAAACTCAACCATTTTGGGAAGAAAAGGATAAAATATTTTTTATTTTCCATGCAGTCAAAGTTTGAAATAATTAGTACTGTCAAAATAAGTATCACATTTAAACCATTATGGAGAAAAGTTACATTTTTTTTCTTATAAAAAATCTTTTTTTCTGTATATGAAGTTTTGAGGTTTAAAAGGATGTTCCTTGTAGGATGAAAAACGAAAGGAATGAAAAGGAATAAACATGTTTCGTTGGGTTTTCGTATTGTTTTTCATTGATATTTTTGTTATAATTTTCAGTTACCCAACTTGCCTAATTGTACCACACACCGTGGAATTTGATTTTTCATGTGCTGCAACAGATTTCATAATCCTTAATGTAAAATAGTCTGAATTTAGAATCTCGACATTGTTACTCATATTGGCCCTATATATAAACATACGGTGGTTGTATTAAGAACTGATTTCGAAAATCTGCGCTCTCACCTTGAAAACATTTCTAATTACTGAATAGTTTAAATATTTTATTATTATCTGATATACATTTCCTCTGTGAAAGCAACATAATGGACGATGTTATTTGCTGATAGCCTGTTTTACCTTACCTTCAACTGTACTCTACTTGATGCAGTGGTATATTGAAAGATCAATCGAAACCCATTATCTTCTCCATGGCAAGGCTTGACCGGGTTAAAAACATCACGGGATTGGTGGAATCTTATGCTAAAAATCCAAAGCTCAGAGAATTAGCGAACTTGGTTTTGGTAGCAGGTTCCATTGATGTAAAAAAATCAAATGATAGAGAAGAAATTGTGGAAATTGAGAAGATGCATTCTCTAATTAAGCAATACAATCTAGATGGCCAGATAATATGGATAACAGCCCAAACAAATCGAGCGCGTAATGGTGAACTTTATCGCTACATAGCAGACAAGAGGGGGATTTTTGTTCAGGTTTGATGTTCGTGTTCATTTCTTTATTTGTCAGACAATTGCATCTAAATTCCCATTTCTCATCTAAAAAATATAGTTGTTAAGAGAAGATGCACATTTATTTACTTAAAGTTAGTATTCAACATTCAAAACTCTACCTCATTGTGTAGGCTGGATTTACTTTCTTAGCAAGGCCTGACACACACACAGTTTTTCTACATGGGTGCCGACATGAATTGAAAACAAGAACTATGCCTTCTATTAAACCACCCCATCTAGAAGTTTAAGCAATTTTGTTGGGGTGGGCACGTTATTTATTTAATTAGGCATGAAATCTATGTTGATTTCTTTATTTCAGTGACAATTGAATCCAAATTTGTGTCCAATAAATGAATTTTTTGACCAAACCTCAATTATTTCCTCTCCATTCAGCCTGCCTTTTATGAAGCTTTTGGACTTACGGTGGTCGAGGCCATGGCCTGTGGCCTTCCAACATTTGCAACTTGCCATGGTGGTCCTTTGGAAATCATTGAAGATGGCATTTCCGGGTTTCACATTGATCCATATCATCCCGATAAGGCTGCTGAACTCATGGTGGATTTCTTTCAAAAATGCAATGAAGATCCAAGCTATTGGATTACAATATCAGAAGGATCTCTTCAAAGAATTCAGACAAGGTATGTACTTCGAGGACACAGACCATCTCTTGTGTTCGTTTATTACTGGATTTCTGCAGCGGGATGATTAAGAGCATGTTTAGATAATTAAGCTTAAAAATTTATTTATTAAGTGAATAAGATTTTATTTTATTGGTCAAAGTTGAAATTAAGCCATTACCTGTGTTGACGTTAAAGTAAGATTTACTTTCAAAATAATTAATTATTCTTAAGATCAAAGAAAGAGGAACATATCCAAATATTTTGGAAACAGGGAGATGCTTGGCGAAGCTTAAAACCCCCTTAAAAGGGGCTTTTTTGACAGTATGAAGTATGAACTATAAAGGATCATATTGTTAAAGAAAAACACGTTAAGGAGGCTTTTAAGCCTCGCCAAGCATGTACTTGAAGTAACTTTGTACTTCTTCTAAAGCTCAGTCAAAACTTTTTTTTTATTTGAATTACAAAGATTGAATATATGCCAATAAATCCAAGCTTGAAATCTGAATATCATAACAGATGAGCTCATTTGAAATATATACAGGGCATCATTCAGAAACACATATTGCTGTTTATTTTAACCTCTTTAATATGTGGTTGAAGCTTAGCCAAACATGTGATCAGTAGGTTGCAGTTTGCAAAGTTGGTGCATTCTTATTACTATTACAATTTTTTTTGCATTCTTGAGCTTTACTAGTGCACGGGTGTCATTAATCCTTTTCAATGAAGGTATACGTGGAAAATTTACTCGGAGAGGCTGATGACATTGGCGGGAGTATATGGCTTCTGGAAATATGTATCAAAACTCGAGCGTCGTGAAACTCGACGATATCTTGAGATGTTCTACATTCTCAAGTTTCGTGACTTGGTGAGATAACTCTACTTGCGGGAGTAGTTTTAGCCTATCAATATTAAAAAAGCATAAAACGTTTGTAACAGATTGCATGAATAATGTACACAGAATTTCTATAATGCGTTGGCCGTTGTCTGTTTCAGGTAAAATCTGTTCCTTTGGCAGTTGATGATCCACAGTAAAAAGGGTGCAGAGAGGAAGCATCTCAATCTTCTAATCCCAACGAGATGCCCAAATTTATATGTATGTGTGTGAGAGTAATGTTTCTGTTGTATGGACATAAGGAAAACTTGATATTGGACATAAATAAATATTCAAGTTTCTAGAGAGAGTTGGTTGAATCGTTCCTGGTGTATAGATCGATAAATGGGTAATTAATGCATCAACTTGGTAGTCCCGGTTAGCTGAAACATGCAATCAGCGTCCCTTTCCCCTCGATCGACTCATCGTGGCCAGTGTAACTTCCCCGCTGCCCACGAGCCTGAGTCATAGTAAACCGTCACTTTGCTCAACTGTCCAGGCCATTGCCTTTCCCCAGTTCAGTTCTTTATGAATATGGGTAGTTCTATGTGTACACAATTTTTTACACTCCTTTTACATGGAGGGGGGCTCAGACACAATAAAATATTTGTGAGCCCCCTTCTATGTGAGAGAGATGTAAAAGATTGTATACATCACAAGGTGTACACATAGAATAATCCTTATAAATATAGGTGACAATTTCTTTGTTTTTGTGTAAGTGGATATAATTGATGAAGTATCATGCGGCAATATTCTATTTTTCACATGGTACCAGAGTAGTTTTATGGATTTGAGGAATGTGTGTTTAAAATTAATTATTATTTTAATTTTAATTTTTTTAAGAACTTTTAATTTACGCTAAACATGAACATAGATGCAGCTCATAGGGGATCCAAGATATATAAAACTAAATACTAGTAGTATTGAGGTTGGAAGGAATGAAATGAAATCAAATTCATGTAATTCTCGATTTACAGAGTAAGTCGAGAGGAGAGAATTGGCATGTGACACGTGTAAGATTAACACTTCTTTCCAGTCAACATTTTCAGACTCTGACACTACAGTGTATGCAGTCTTTAGACCACGTGATTCACAGTTCCCCACATCACATGCTGTATTCTATTTCCATTTTCATCACACATATCCAACGGTCAATATTGGGCCCCAAAAAACAACGGTAAAATATTCAATCCCTCCAAACTGTGCTCCACTAAATTATTTGTTCTCATTGGTACAAAATAAAGAGTAACGTTATTTAACATCACTGATCTTTAACATCAATTTAGGTATCGACATTTGTATCATTAAATTATAAATTTAATTAAATATATATGATTTTTTTAATCGAACCCATAATATACTATCATCTAGATTGCTTTTGAACTTCACTAATGTTAGATAATATTATTTAAAAATAAATTGTTCGTTTTTTTTGAAATATTTTAATATCAAAATTAAGGGTTGTTTCATAGCTTGATTAGTTTACTCTAAAAATTCTCCTAATCAGACAAAGAACTTTCGGAAAATTATAAAAATATATTAAAAAAACAACTCATTTATTTGAAATTATAAAAATTTTATTGTAAAAAAAAAAAAAAAAGCTTAGGCATCTCACTGCATTCTTGATTCTTATGATTTAAGTAGATTTGAATGAGATCTAATGTAGATTTAATTTTTTAAGTCCCTTGTATTTGACATTGAGGATTAGATGTAATTTTCGATTCATTCGAGTAATCTAGCGAGACCGCTACAGCACTCCGTTAAGAAAATCTATAAATTCCTAGGCATGTGTGATTGTATTATTCAATACCAACATACTCAAAAGCAACTCAATGCCACCCATTAATATATAAAGTCACAATCATCATTACAATATTAAATATAAGACAATACTTAAATAATGAGGTATACATCATAGACTGTGCAACCTTAACAACCGTGCACATATTTTTATGGCTCGAAAACTCTTTAGTCTCGGCCACCCGACCCGACTCCAACAATGTTCTATCCCATTTCAAGTACACTTCGACTACTACAACACAGAAACTCGAGAATCACAATTAGTACTTACTAATCAACCATAAACAGAGAAATAAAAGTAAACTGAGAATGGAAATCTAAAAGAAAAGGGCTGTAATTTGATAATTTCTTAGAGTTGGCCAAATGAGTGAGCAAGATATGCCAAGGATCCAACAAGGGGTGCATTAATATAAGTGGCTGGTTCCGATTGCTCGTAATCAGACCGTTGATCTGGGAAGCGATCATGCTGATCGGGCCCACCGACTATGGCCCCCATCAGGATGTTGGGATTGGGAGACTGGGAACTCGTTAAACTGAACCCTGCGGAGCACTGGATTTTTGCTGGATGTGTAGCTATGGAAGGGAGAGATGATCCCCTGTGGTGGATCCTCAGTGGATACCTTGCACCATAGCCCACCATGAACGACATTTTAATGGGATTATCTCCAAGCAAATAGTCCACCTATATGTTCGATATTTCCAGATTATCAGAAAATTAAGTTGACGAACTATTCACTTAAAAAGTACCACAGCAGCTACTGTGGAGTTGGAAATTCCCTCGCCCACTTTTCACAAGGCCCAGGATCCCGGTGCAAGCACGTCGCGCCCAGGATCCCGGCCTAGCGCAACAATAGGAGTGTGTAATATTTTATATTAGTGACAAAAGAGAAAGGATTGTACCTGTCTTTTGGCAAGTGTTCTAAGCTTCTTTGGCGTGACAGTGGCTCCACCACAATTAACCACCATGTGTGAAGAGGTCAAGTACTTGGCATAAGTGACCAGCAGGAAAGATGTGGATGTTACATACTGCATATTACTGTCATTCATCTTAAACAAAAGCCCACCTGATAACATTTCTCTCCATTAGTTTAAAAAATCCACTTGATTAAAGTCGTCTAAACTCATAAGTAAGGGCATGTTTGGCGCACATTACTAAATGCAATCGGACAGTAGATTAGCAAAGGCTCTAATTTTGTTTTCTTTCCTAATACAGTCACGTATGGCTCAATCGATCTTGCCAAAAATGCCATAAAGGGGGACGAACCTGGGGTGTACTGTGCTGAAGAGTAAGGGGTCCCTGGGATTAGAGAACAAATGTAATTATCTGCGTGACTTTTGTAATCATGGAGGGATTGAACCTTTTGGACAAGAAATGCCTGAAAAAATGTAACTTGAATGATCATTCAAAAAGACTAGAAGAAGAACTAATTGATTAGAGGAAGTACTTATTTAGAATGTGACCTTTGAAAGAAGGATTCTAGCCCCAACATGCTTGTTGTCCCAACCAAATGTATTGTCAGATTCATCAGCACCAAGGGTCTGTCCATTTGCTTGAATGTAGTTAAGGTACATTCGGCTCTTGGTGGCCTTATGCAACCAAGCGGCACCCCACAACAGCTCATCCTTAAATGATCAATACACATAAATTTAAACCAAGTCTTGGTCCCAATAAGTTTAGAAAAGGCTACTAAAAGTTCATTTTCTTTAGATCGTTAATAACAACTACAATGTTGAAAAGATTAATGAAGGGCAGCAAAATGCAAGAAAAAGATAAGAATTTTTTTCACCTGATATCCAGAAAAATCACAATAATAAGGGCAGACATATGGTTTCAGTCCATTGCTGTATGGGCCTCTGTACTTATCAGCAAACTGAAACACCTACAAACCAAACATAAACCTCAGGCAAAATTGTTGCATTATTCATCTTGTGCATTTAATTGTTAATTAATATTTAAATTATACCCTGATGGCCCTTCTGACAAGGAGCTTGGAATAAGTGGGGTCACTTCTTCTAAAGACTAAAGAGGCTGCTGCAAGAGCTGCAGCTGTTTCAGCTGCAACCTCAGTGCCTGGGGTATTTTTGTCAATCTTAAAAACACTTCTTGGAGTGTCCATGTCCTCAGGTCTCTCCCAACAAGCATGGTCCTTCCCTGCATCCCCCACCTGCATATATCCCCAAATCACAACCCCATTTTAACATACTATTGCGGAGAAGAGGGGCTTGGGGCTTCTTTTATTTAAGTTCCGCTTGCTGCTTTTCATTTTGATGTAAGATTCGACAAATTCTACATTTCACATATTATTGGTGAATAAGATTTGACAAAGTTTTAAACTGGCTAACTGCCATATTAATGGTGAATCAGAGAAGAAAAAGTGAAGACCTGGACATAAATGGTGTCAGGGTGAGCAGTGGCTTTGAGAAGATAATCAGTAGCCCAGCGGATGGCTTCCTTTGCATTCTGCAACTCTCCTTTCATAAGCCCACCAAATTCAATAACACTCCAAGAAAGCATAGTGGTGGTAAATGCCATTGGAAACCCAAACTTCACATTGTCCCCTGCATCATAATACCCACCCACCAAATCAACCTGCATTGTCATGTAAACTCAAAATAAGCAAAACCCAGTTCAAATAAGCAAAAATTTACAAAACTGATCATTTATTAGTAAAGGAAATGCACACATACATGAGCAGCTGAGCCATCTGAAAGGCCAGAGTTTCTCCTCCAAGAAATCCTTTGATTAGGAGGAAGTCTCCCCGATCTCTGTCCCTCAAAGAACATAATAGATTTGGTGAGTGCATCTCTGTAGTTATGAGAGGCAATGTGGGGGTGGCGGCGGTGGCGGATAGGGTAGTGCTTGGCGGTAGGGTAGGCGGCGGCGCCAAGAAGTTTAGAGGCAAACAGAACGAGAAACAGAACCGTAAAATTAATGAAGAGAGAAGAGGAAGAAGAAGAAGAAGAAGAGTAAGCCATTTTTGTGTTGCCCATAGTTGACACAATGCCCTAACCAACTAACCAACCGGCAAGTTTTTGCAGGGAAAATGCAGAGTAGTCTGTGCTGTATTTATAAAGTAAAAGCTGCCACCTTCAACTTCCTGCTTGGTTACAATGACTTAGGCCGGTATGATTTTGATTCTTTTGAGAATCACTTGTCACACATTAATTTTTAAGAACTAGTGCTCAAATAATTCAATTTTGTTATACAAACAAGCTCAAAGATCGGTTCAAAAAAAAGAGGACATGTATCGGTATATGATTGAACAGTTCGAAAAAAATAAAAACACAACACCCAGTTATTATCTGCCAAGTCACCATCTCCCTCCATCCCTATCCTTGAGCATGTCGAACGAGTATTATTGCAAAAAAAAATTATTTTATCTTTTCTCAGTAATTTTAGTTACAGGTTGACACAAACACACTTTCAAAAAAATTACTTTTGAAAGAATCAAAATGAAACAAACCTTAAAAGCTTTCCATCGCTTCTTTTACTTAACAATAAGTAATTATTTTTTAATTTTTTTAATTAGCCTCCATTTGGCAAATTAAAAAATGTGTAGTCGTTATGAATGCGTTGATATTTGACTATGAGAGAATGTATAAATCATTTATAAATTTATATCAAACTTTGGCTAAGCACTTGTTTATTTTAGATTTTTCAAAATTGCATTTCATCAAACTTAATTTTAAACACACATTTTTCAAAAAATTACTTTTAGATTAAATTTTATCCTTTTTTGACATTCTCCTTTTCATAGTTGTTGGACATTTATTATATGTTTTTGACTGCCATTTATGCCTTACGTTGTGTCAATTCGAAACTCCTCCTCAAGGACCTCAACGGTAAGGATGAGTGTGACTTGTCACGTGAAAGCTTTTAATCAAACGGCGTTTGGACAAAATTGCATTGGACAAGGGATGGGAGGTTAACTAGTTTTACGGACACAAGCCAATAATTTTTGTCGATAATGAGAAGTTTAGAACTTGTGTTTGTACTTAGCATGAAATTTAGAAATTCGGTGGGGGCGAGCTAGCGGCTTTCTACGTTTTTCATGCAGGTTTTAGTTATATGAGTCAATTAATCTTTCTAAATAAATAGGCAACTATGGACACGCAACAAGCCCCTACGGTAGAGTTGAACGCGATTGTCAGCTCATTAGTGACGTATCCAAAATTGGAGGTCGGTTAGAATAATTACAAAAATACTACTTGTACATCAAGAATTGTACATAATGATGTACATCACATTCACATGGGAGTGGGACCCACGTGTGTAAAATATTTTTTTAATTCAAACGGGTCCCACCCCCATGTGAGTGTGATGTACACGCCTATGTACACATTGATGTACCGGTAGCAAAACCGGAATAATTATTGACCGTTGACCATTGATCGTCAACACAACAGTTGTAATAACGAAGTCATTTATTAATATTTAATTAAAAAATATTAAAAATTCTTCAATCTATATGTAAATATACTAATTGTAGTAGCGGGACTAGATACACCACTAGAAGAATTAGGCTATAACTTTCGTTTCGATTGAAAAAATCGTTCTGTAATCTGTATGAAAAATAAACGCAATTCATGGATTAAATATAAATTAAACTTAAATCTAAACCATCATTAAATTCCAATTTTAAATTTTCAACACAAATTTATCAGCGATCACATATACATATTCACAAATTTTTCAATTTAACATTTATTACAAATATCACATACTTACAAATTTACAAATTCCCCAAATTTCATAAATCATAAATTATCACGATTCACATAATAAATCTCCATTCAAATGAACCAATATAAAATATATCACTTCAACTTCAAGTTCTAGAATTAAGATCATACTATTTAATTTTTTTGAAAATGTGAGAATTCATATGAAACGTCTTATGATAATAATGGTCTTTAATTTTGTTTCCTTTACAATTCTTCGTGGGCCACTTTTTTTTTTTTAAACAAAAAAGCTCAACTGAAAAAGGACCAAAATCTAAAAATGAGAAAGATGGCCAAATACACTCATCTTTTTCCACCTTTCTTATTCCATGTAAGCATGCAACTTCATTGTGTATGGACTGTAACTGAGCACGGCTGTTGCGCCTATAAATTCCGGCGGATCCAGCACGGACGACCACGCTCTCCTGTCGGGTGTTGGATTCGCCGTTACAGCTCATGCCATGTTGAGATGTTTTGATCCTAATTGACTCACTCTTGTCTGGACTCCATTAAATTTTGGGGAAAATTATATTTTGAAATAGTCAATTTTTGAATAATGTGTAATTAAAAAAGAAGGAAAAAATTTTGGAATTTACGTGTAATATTATTTTATTGGAGAATGTATAGTGAAAAAAGAAAAATGCATTTTGACTCAAATGGAACCCAAAAAGGGGTTGACATGTTTTGAAACTCGTAAGATCCCAAACACAATGTGGGTTGTTCGGACTACCTTGCCATTTTAAGAGTTATGCAAGAAATCATTTTGGAGAGTTCGTTGAAATTCATAAATCTTTCATTTTTTTAAAGAGTAATACTATTTAACACTACTAGTGTTTAACAACAATTTAGATATCATTACTAGCGTCATTAAATTATATGTTTAATCAAACGAATAACATAATTTCACTTTTAATTGAACATATCATATAGTGCCATGTAAACTGATGCTAGATAGCATTATTTTTTTTTACAAACGTGACATGAGTTGCTTTTGTTAAAATTCATAACTAGAATTATTTATTTTTTACATACCAAAGATAATGGGTAATTTCAGAAACCTCCCCGTAGGTTTATAATAATTCTAGAGACATCCCCACTTATTTTAAAAATTTTATAAATCCCCCTCAAAATTTGTTTTCATTTATGAATGGTAACTTGTTAGTCAAAAGCGTGTTTTTATTTATTTACCCTCCCTCGTACAGATGCTATACCTAGTCTCTACTCTTTTCACTCAATAGGACGGCCGTAGAATTTGCATTTTGGCAAACTGAAACCTCAATTATACAATTGAAATTCACAGTCCCCCGATTGCCGTTTAACTGGAAGTACTGGATTCACAAGGCTATCGTAATTATTGGAAAGTTAAAAGAGTGAAGACTTTGAAGTATACTTGATTCAGAATGCTGTCGGGCAAAAGACACGAACAAAGAAGCATGGGTATATTGGCAAGAATCTCGAGCACGTTGAGTTGGTCAAAAGAGGACCGTAGCCATGTGGATTTCTGCACTTGAATCAAAAAGATATATGGATAATGGATAGATGTAGAAAACTAGTGGGAACTATCCACAATCTGCCATGAAGGCTTATCACCTTATATTTCTCTTTGTGACATGTCGACTTGTGAACATCGTTTACGTTAAAGGATGTACAAATTTATGTGTATGTTCTTTTGTGGAATCGAGATATAGTTCTTCCTTGACAGTTAACATAAAAATTGGGTTGTGTGGATTTGATTTGATCGATCGATCCCTACTTATATTCATTGTGAAGTGGGGAAACCACATCTTAAGATGAATGCTGCTAAAATGCAGACTATAAAATAATGTTTTATAATTGGTGAACGTAAGATCATATTTTTAGTAGATCGTGAAAAAAAATGCTGAAATACGTGTTTGAAAATTTGATAAAAATCGCGAATCCCATGAAACGTAATGAAATGATTTAGAACATATCTTGCACGGACAAAACATTATCTCTTACGCGATGTCAAACTACAAAAATGTTAGAAGAAAGAAGTAAATCTATGTTAAGAAAATTCAATGTTATTATTAGAAAATTATTTTGATTTTGTTATACCCTCTGGCAGATGTTACGTAGTGTAGGGAATTATTGAGAGCAATTACTCAGGGCCCAAGCCCATTCCACCGGCCCAAGTGAGGTTCCATCCCAAAACCAATTGGTAATGGGTGGAGTAGCCCACTTGAGTTATATGGTGGATTTATTTTCTTCCCACAACCGATGTGGGACTTGTTTGCCCCAACAATCCCTCCCTCAAACAAGGCTCACGGGGTAAATCACCACTCATCGAGATAATCCATCGTAGCCTGCACCCACTACGTTATCATGGATCTACCATCTCATGAGAATTTTCCACCACCTCGATTTGTCCAGCCACACAACTTGGGCTCTGATACCACTGTTAGGGAATTATTGAGAGCAATTATCCAAGACCCAAACCCACTCCACCAGGCCCAAGTGAGGTTCCATCCCAAAATCAATTGGTAATGGGTGGAGTAGCCCACTTGAGTTATATGGTGGATTTATTTTCTTCCCACAACCGATGTGAGGCTTGTTTGCCCCAACAACGTAGAACCAAATTGACATTATCGTATCACTTTTATATGTTTGATATTGACAAATAAATAAAACGCAGTCGAAAAAATAGAGAAAATATACATTCCTAATGGAAAAAAAAAATATCTTGGATCAGTCAATAATTTACAGACAAATCCTAGTTTTGCTCTGTAATTGTGCTTAAAAATTTAGTATTGAATCTCTTTACTTTTAGCCGTTTACATCTGTGCCATGTTCCTTTTTTGAGCGCCGTTTTAAAGGGAAAATATGTTTATGAATAGTGTTTTTTTTTTTTTAAGAATATATGGTTAAAAGTAAGGAAAATTTCGGTTTAGGCAGGAAATTATTTTACTGAAGAAAGTGTGATTGAAAATAAATTTTGGAAAAATGAGTTTTTGAAAAATGGAGTTCAAACATGGACTGTATAATTCGAAACGATCATGTGAAAAGAATCAAACAGCACATGTCATTGTCCTTTTTCGCAAGTTCATGTCACCACTCACCTGTAGAATTCGTTAATAAATAGCATTCTAAAAAATGTAAAGCGTGACTAGGTGTAGAGGCCAAGTTTCAAACTTTACGAAAAAGCGTTTTTTAATTCTTAACCATTCAAAAAAAAAATTCAATAATTCAAATAATACATATCAAACATCGAAAATTATAAAAAACTATATTTACTTAATAAGTCATACAAAAAGATAAGTTTCAAAATCATAATTTTATAACTTGTAGTTTAAATTTAATCTAACTCTTTATCAGACTCCAATGTTAGATATTTTTCATCATTTTGCATGTATTATCTTTTGTTTTGCGAATATTTTGCCGCTCCGACTAGTGTTTGCCGCTACGCAACGGGGATCGACCTGCCCGGTCAGGTCGCGGGGGTCGAGGGGGCAGCGCCCCCCGTGGGGGCTCGAGGGCAACGCCCCCGAAAGAGAATTTTATTTTCAGAAGTTTTTGAATAGATATGTTTCTTCCAACAGATGCGTCCATTCATCTCAAGGGACACACATATTCAAAAGGTTGCCTCCATTTCTATATATTCTGGGCGAATTCTCATTTGCGAGACACTTTTTTAAATAAAAAATTTCTATTCTTCTATCTTTCTCTTGGCATCGTCAGTTTCTCTATAGAGTGTTTCTTGGTTTGATCAAATAGTCACAATTTGAATCAAACGCCTCCATTGTATCCTGAGAGAGATTTTCTATCATACCCCGGTCGTGACTTTGTTGGAAAGGGGAGAAACATCTCTTAAAAGATAACGATTTTCGTGTCTTGGAGTTATTTATTATTCCAGATTTCCTACATATTTCCCAACATCCAATTCAATATTCTCTTTTTTATCTAATGGGTTATCACCGTGTCGTCCGATACAAAATCCTCTTCCTCGGGCACCCTTATTTCATTTGAGCAGTACCTTGTATAAATTGCAAGATATCATTCTCCTACTCATCACAACCCTCTACAATTCAAGATTGTAGTTACGTAGTATGGTTGTATGTTTATCATATAATGATTTAATAATTAATAGGGAAGATGAAACATTTGCATTGGAAAAAAATATTAATAATAAATAAAAAAGCACGCCTAACCGCACATTAAGCGATCAATATTGTAACTAATCGTAGCGTTTTCACCATGCTCGTGTCTAGGCGCTTTTTAGAACACTGTTAATAATTCAAATCGATAAATATTTTCAATTTAAATCCTTTTTTCTCAATTTTGTTTTCTCACGCTCGTTTACTACTATACATTCCAAAAGAAAAATATTTTTCACATTTATCCAATAAGTGAAAATATAAGAAAACCGACACATTTTATATTCCCTTATTTAGTGCTCGTCTCATAAAATTTTGCTAAAATTTTATTAATTTTTCAGTTGGTTGAACTTTAATTTTAATACATTTGATGGGACATATAACTTTTATCATTTTTTATATTTAAACGTTTTATATTATTATATTTAAAAAATAATATCATTTTATCCCTCTATTATATATATTATTAGGATAAAACTATTTTGTCATTAGGTTTTAACAGAAAACTTGATATAATTGCATGTAGTAATAGATGATTTGATTAAAAAAAAAAATTTTGAACGTGTTTTAAATTCTCCAGTGATTCAATGACACCTGACATTATGCCAGACTTTATATCAATTTTGATGTTAATGTAGCATAATTGTATTATTATTTAAACTGTATATTTCATTTTCTCATCTCTTAAGATATACTTTTTTATTTTTTATTTTAAAAAAAATATTTTAGTTGAAAAAAATTATTATAGAATGTATACAATTAATTTTATTTTTTTAAAAATACGATTGATAAATAATTAAAAAATAAATGTGAACTAATGTCTTAGAATAATTTAATAAAGCTAGTAGAAAATTAAATACCATTATAATATTGTTATAAAACGAGTAAGTATGATTTTGTTTTCAAATACCATTGACAAATAATTAAAAAATCAACATAAATAATTTTTTAGAATTATTTAATAAAGCTATTAAAAATTTTAATACCGTTAAATTTTTAATAATGCTTGATATAGTAAATCAAAATTCACAAAAATGCGACTAAGATTAAATACAGACAGATAAAAAAAAACACTTTTTAAAATAAAAACAAGTTGATGTCTAAATTAAAATTAAGAAAAATAACAAATAACAAAGCAAATATAATAATATATATAAGCATAACATTAGAGAGAAGGATAAAATAAAAAAATTACGTAAGATGGGAGGTTAATGAAATTTTGAAAAAAAATGATGTCTGCGTAATTACTGTAAACTTCAAGGAAGATTTCTGTGTTTTTTTTTATTTTAAGTTTAATTTGTTAGAGAGAAAATTAATAAATTTATTGGCCTCCGTTTGACTCCTATTATTTGAGATTATAATTTTTGGAATAGTGTATTTTTCAAGAATGTGATTAAAAAAGAAGAATTTTTTTTGCGTTTACGTGTAATATTATTTTATTGAAAAAAGTGTGATTGGTAAGAAAAGGAAAAAAAAAATGGATTACAATGGTGACCAAATGGTATTTACTCAACGAATAATGCTATTTACAGTCGTCCTATATGATACACACACGTCATATATGTATTTAATGCATTAATGTGGTAAAAAAAATTACCACATTAATGCATCAAATAACTACATGTCACATGTGTGGCACATATGACGACTGCTGCAGTTAGCGACTATGAATAGCATTACTTTACTCAACATCTAGAAAATTGGTCTCTAACATCTAGAAGATGAAAGTAGATCATTCAAATTTAGATTGGGGTTAAAAATAAATAATTTGTTGGAATTTTGTATTGGAAATTGGTTGAAATGATTTAAGTGGAAATTCCTTGTTTGGTGAATGAGAAATTAAGCCAAACTTAAACCACTTAATACTTGAAATTATTGAAAAATTGTGTATAATATTGTGAAATATTCTAGAGATGATGTAGATGAAAATATGTGTCTTTTCATATGGAATATCATGACCTTTGGAGATCATGATTTTTGATATGAGTAACTTCCAATAATTATGTATATTCAAGAGATGTGTCTCTTGGTATGATTGTGTCTTTTGACAAGCATTTCCAACTACTATATATATGGATTTCCCATATGTTTGGACAACAACAACAACAAGACGAAACAAGAAACAATTTAATTGATAATTTCATATCATTTCATGTTTTGCTTTAGTTTTGCATAAAACACTTTATAGAAGTGATTATTTTTTACATCAAAATCATGGTTATGGTAGAGAGGGAACTCCGTTCGAGTTCGTTGGTCTAAGTTATTTGGAGTGCTCCTATGACTTGACGTGGTTGTTGTATCTTGGGAGATGATTGCCAAGAAACCGTTAACACCGATGCGGGGCAAATTCATTTTAAGGACAAAGTGTCAAACACTTGCCTCGACCAATTACATCACTTACATTTCATCTTTCTCATTTCTGATTTTATTTATGCTTGATTTCAAAATATGATTTAATTTATTTATGTGTTTTATTGAAAGGTTTGAATCGAAAAACATTCACTCATATTGGGAAGTGAAGAATTCATATTATTATATTCGAAGTCGGTAAATCGCTATTTTATCTTCTCAAATCAGATTTCGGTAAGTCGAATGATGTTTCGATTTCACGCATATTAACGACATGCTCTTGATAAATATAATATGTACATTATCGGTGTAATATCTCCTACATAATTCAATTTTAGGCCAAATGCTTAGAAATGTAGTAGCTCTCTCTCATGATCCCGAGCGTCGCTCGTCAATTTAAGCCCGGTTTGTTTTTCATTTTTTCAAAATTCTTTATTCATATATTCATTTTCAACAATACATTTATACAATAAAATATTCTACACGTAAACTCAATTTTTTTCCCGACATATTCTCCAAAAAAATCACTATTTTAAATAATATTTTTTCCAAAAAATATCGACCGAAGGGATAAATAAAATGACCAATAACAGAGCTTATTTTCTGCTCTTCTATAAAGTTATTACGTGTAATGAAGCGATTCTCGTCCTGTGTTTAACTCTCGACTTGTTCGTTCAGGATGATTTGCAAAAATAATATTTCTCTTTTGCGTAAAATATAATTAAAAAAGTTGTTAACCTTTTGTTTTACTGTTTCCTCTTTCCCCTCCAGATTTCCCTTTCTTTTCCCTCCATGCCATATGATGCTACCAAAAATCGCACATGTCGTCTTCCGAGCTTGACGACTGAGAATGGACTGAGAATGGGCATGAACGTGGTCTTCTGGTACCTGAAACAAAGGCGTCGAGGTGTGTCCTCGTCGCCCCTCCGATGCTTAAGTCAGATGATGAATATGAAAAATATTGGATGCTCTAAATTGTATGTAGGACGTACCTTAACAATGAATGATGGCTGTGTATTTATAGGGGCAGGTAGTTGACTCATAGTAGGATTAGAAACGCTGGGCTTCCTAGGGGTCCTGGACTCCTAGCGTCATTAGGAGTCATTATTTAGTTAATATGGTACGTGTTAGGTGTTTGGGCGAAGGTAGGACTCTGGTGTTGGAACCTTCCTAGAATGGGGTAACATATCTTCATAAGGACTTTACTTAGGATGTTTTAGAGCGGGGGGGCTTCAGATGAGTGAAGGGATGCATGGCAAGAGGTTAAGGTAGTGAACTCGAGAGGTTGTCCCGAGCCCGAGGACTGTCATGCCCGAGCAGTAACCCAAACGCCTTGCATAGATCTGACACAAACTCCTCGGGTAGGGTGCTCGGGATATGGTAAAAGAATGGTATCATCAGTGGCCCCCGTGCATTCATACCAGAGGACGGTCCTCGAGACCCTGGGATGCGATGCATGACCCTCGTAGCAAAGCTGCACGGCCTATAGATAATGGTTGCTCGGTATTCGCAATGGATTGGTAGGTCCATTGAATGGGGGTGCTCAGGATTCGATGTGGAATGGTCAGCCACCTGTGGTCGTCGAGCCTTTATCGTGAGGAGACAGCTGGGTATGTGGAAGCGTGCCGCGTGGCCTCGACAATCGCGCTCATGATTACCTTGGATGGATGAGCGCCACGTGGCATGAGATGGAGGGCCAAGATTCGGAGACTTTTGGCATTCTCAGGGCCCTATAAATACATCTCTACCCCACGTCATTTGGCACATTTCTATCTTCGAACACTCCTCGGACAACCTCGGGTTTTAGGCTTAAGGTAAGACCTCGTGCCCTTTAGCCTGTATATATATATATTTTAAAATGACTAGTGCTAGTAGTTCGTCGGGGTCGGGTTCATCACCTGACGACGAAGGCCATTCTATAATTCCTTTTGCAGTTCCTATAGGTAGCCAGCCCGCACTCTCATTTCCCGACCTTAGATGTAGGTATAAGGAGCACGAGGTGGTTGGTATAGCCCGAGAATTTGGGTTGATGCCAGCATGTGATGTCCGGGCTGCGGGGCCCGACGACAGTGTGACCACTGCTCAGGAGGGGGAGATAGTTGTTTTTAGGGAAGCTTTAAAGGGGGGGCTTAGGTGGCCTCTCCACCCATTCTTCATAGAGTTCCTCGTCGAGTTCGGTTTGTGTCCTGGGCAGGTAGTTCCTAATGGGTGGAGGTTGCTCATTTATTTTTTTATAGCTTGTAGATATTTAGGTGTAACACCGAGGTTAGACTTGCTCAGGATGGTCTTCGAACTGAAAACACTCCCGGGCTTCAACTGCTTCGTTTATTTATCTTCTCGGGGTGAGTTTAAAGTCCCGAGGTATCCGAGTTCACTCAAAGGGTGGAAGTCGAAGTTCTTTTTCATTCGTCCTCAGGATCCCGATCATCCATTCAGTCCTCGGTGGACTATACCGAACACTGAGTATTTTAATGAGGGACAAGCTTATTTTGAGGTGTTAGAAAGGGATAGGCAGTGGCTGGTCGGGCTCGAGCCTTTAGCATTCAAGTTAGATGATCTAGTCGGGGACGATGTCCTCGACCTTGCGAATGTAAAAGGTGTTCAGGGTAGGGCAGTTTCCTATTTGTAATCTTATCCTCGGATTTCATATATCCTCGACCTAATGACTTGTTCTCATGTTATGGCAGCTGTTGAGATGGCGTTCGACCCTACTGATCTCCGCCGAGCAGTGCAACAAAAACCAAAAGCTGCAGCAGCCAAACAAACCGGCAAGAAAGGTAAGAAACGCCCTCGGGAAATACAGCCCGAACTTCCGAAGAGTGGCCATGGAGAACCTTCTAGGGTCGAACCCGAGGATAGGGCCACGATGCCCGAGGTTCAAGCTCAACAAACTCCTCGAAGAACTCCCGTGGTCATCGACCTCGACGACGAGATCCCTCGATTTCCGTCCTTAGGCACCGATGTTGGGCAGTGCACACTGGTTCCTGAGCTCTTCGAGAAATATCGAGGGAAGGAGCACAGCGTGGCTGAGGGCGTGAAGGTGGTCGAGGCTTTAACGTTAAAGGTACGTCGGGACATATACTTGATAAAACTATTCAACCTCATTCTAATGTTGACACGTGATGTTTCGTGTGAAGGCCTTGACCGTAGCCCGAGCATTGTCCTCGAGAGGGGAGGAGGAAGCCAAAAAGGTTAGTGGGCTCGAGGAGGAGCTCGAACGTCGGGTTCAGCAGATATTGGAGCTCGAGGCTGAGGGTGCTCGTCGCGCGAAGGAGAATGCCGAGCTGAAAGCGGCACTGAGGCAAGCTCGAGATGAAGTCGTGGTGTCGAGGGATGAGGCCGAGGAAGCGAAAAACGAGCTCGAACGCAAGACTAAGGAGTTCGAGGTTATACTCGAGGAGTCCAAGGCACGGGCAGTCGAGGATTTCAAGAGGTCGGAGGAGTTCGGGGCGACGAAGGGTGAATATGCTCTGGGGTCGTACAATTACGCTTTCAAGCAGGCTCGAGCCTACATTCGAGCCAAATTTCCCGAGGTTGGAGCCGGCGACTTAACTTCATCCCCCCAAAATTTCGAAGGGCTCGAACTGTCGTCGTCGGAGGTTACACTGATCGAGGAAGAGGACGGGGCTGACGACGAAGTAGAGGTCTCGATGCCCCCGACGATTGGTGGCCAAGTGTCACGGGCAGCAGCCTTACTTAAACCCCGTGACGCTATTGCAGTCGCTGCACCTTGTAAATATTTCATTTAATTGTAAAATAGTTGATAATTAGAAAATTTTAGTATGATTCCTCGGCCAAAAGACGTCTACTCCCGTCATTTGGGTTTTTGTTGCTAAGTCTATTATAGGGGGTATATGACTTTCAAACATCTTTCAAGCTTTTCTAGTGTTCGCCCCCTGCACTAGCCATTGTAATTTCCTGCTTTCAATCAATTGTAATTTTCAAGCTTTCCAGCAATCAATGATCAAGTTTAATTCAATGCATTTCAATTTCGTGTTGTAAGCTTTCTTTAAATTGTGATCAAATCTACTTTTGTCCCGAGACGGATCGAGAAAAGGCGGAAGGTAGTCTAGCGGAGCAGACTACTGCCGCACGGTGTCCCTTTCTGTGCTAAGAAGAAAGGTAACCCGTGAAAGTTGGTATCAGAGCTGCGGCTCAAGACCCTCGATAAGAAAGCGATGGATACAATGGAACCGGACACCACGGAGGTGGTGGATCCTCAGAGGAGGACTACGAAACAGCGTTTGGAGGCACTGGAGGTGACAAACACTAGGTTGTGTTTGGCCATGGAGGGCCTTGGAGAAAAGGTCGAAGTGGCAGAGACGGAAGCTCGAGAGGTATGCATCCAACTGGATGAATGCCAAGAAGCTTGCGCAGCTATGACTGAAGCTGTTGCTAGCATACCTGATCTACAGGAGGAAGTGGGAACGTTGAGAGCTCAACTGGTAGTTCTTCAACGCGCGTTTGGCAATGGGCAGGCCACCGTGCAAGAGCCTATGCATAGGCTCAGAATTCCAGATCCGTGTACCTACGGAGGGGCACGCGATGCGAAAGAAGTTGAGAACTTCTTGTTCGACATGGAACAATACTTTCTTGCGGCTTCGATCCAAGAAGAAGCGAGAAAGGTTACTACAGCTACCATGTATCTATGTGGAGATGCAAAACTGTGGTGGCGGACGAAGTATGCTGATATTCAGGCCAACAGGGTCCGAATAGATTCTTGGGAGCTTCTGAAGGAAGCAATCAGATCTCAGTTTTTCCCAGAGAATGTGGACTATCAGGCACGACGTGCGCTGCGAGATCTGAAACATACCAGCTCCATCAGGGAGTATGTGAAAGCCTTTTCCGGGCATATGCTGAATATTCGAGACATGTCGGAAAGGGACAAGCTATTCACCTTCATGGAAGGGTTGGCACCGTGGGCACGCACGGAACTTCAGAGACGTAAGGTCACCGATTTAAGCGTAGCTATTGGAGTCTTCGAATGTTTGAGTGACTATCAACCTAATTGAGAGATGATCAATATTCGGGAAATAGTCAGTCTATCGGAGGTGGAAATAGACCTCATAGACCTAGCTCGAGCTCAAATGGGGGAGAGCGTTACTCTCGGAATAGGGGAGAACCCTATCAAGGCAACCGTCAGAGTAACTTCAAAGGAAGTCACAACGGGAGCAACAGTAACGACTGGAACAAAGGAAAAGCAACGGAGGGCAGATCTGATGTCGCTCCTAAATTGAAATGCTTTTTATGTGAAGGACCACATCGGGTGGCACAGTGTCCTCAGAAACTGATGGTGAATGCATATTACCAACAAGCAAGTGGCAGGACCAAATCGAAGCAAGGTACCCCACAAGCTAGTTTCCATAGTGAGACCAGTTCCGACGGGGATGAGGATGTAGTTGGTGCATTCTCACATCAGTGCAATACACTATCGCACCGAGTTACTAAAAGGGACGGTGGTCCCTCGAAAGAGTCGAAGATGGAGGAATCGAAGGCTCGCACTTGTAGGGCGAAAGGCCAGATGTACATTGATGTGAGGATCAATGGAAAACCAATCAGGGCTATGATAGATACCGGTGCTACCCACAACTATGTTGCAAGTACCAAAGTAGAGCGACTTGGACTTTCTCTAGAAAGAGGTAAGGGAAAGGTCAAAGCAATCAACTCCGCTGCTCAACCGATCGCGGGAGTAGCGAAATCTGTGTCGATCAAAGTAGGTCACTTCGAGGGAAGGACGAATTTGTCGGCAGTTCAGATGGATGATTTCAAGCTTATTTTGGGATTGGAATTTCTTCGGGACACGAAAACAGCAGTGTTGCCGCATTCTGACTCATTACTGATGATGGGGAGTAAACCATGCGTTATCCCCACACAAGCTATGAAGGCAGGCGAGAAGAGTATCTCGGCCATGCAATATAGCAAGGGTTTCAAGAGGAATGAACCCTCATTTTTGTGCACTCTTCGACTAGAGGAGATCGAAGAGGTGGCTGATCCAATTCCAAAGCATGTCAGAAGGAGTGTTGAGGAATTCGAGGACATCATACCGGATGAGTTGCCAGGAGGGCGATTGATCTCGGGATTGAACTTGATTTGGGTGCCAAACCTCCCAGCGAGGCACCCTACCGTACAACTCAGTCGAAGCTTGAAGAGCTTCATGCAGGTCATCAGAAAGAGGCAAAGCTATCGGAGCCCCTTTCCGTCCCGAGTAGACCAGTCGAGAGTGGATCGATGGACTACATTGGTGGATTGTCGAAATTAGGAGATTTTGGCACTATCACGGTCAAGAGGGACCGTTTATCTAAAGATGGAACCGTTACCACAGCGCCTAAGTATACATCAGCTGAAGAGACAGCTCAACTCTTCTTCAAGCATATTGTCAAATACTGGGAACTGCCTAAAGACATCGTCAGTGATCGGGATTCTCGGTTTACTGGCACACCTTGGACCAAGTTGTTCAAACTTCTTGGCCCAACCTTGAGCATGAATTCTAGTTTTCACCCACAATCAGACGGACAGACAGAGCGCTTCAAATTTATGCTGGAAGACTATTTTCGGCACTTCATCTCTGCTCCGCATGAAGTTTGGGTAAAACTTTCGGATGTGGCCCAGATGTGTTTCAATGCTCAAGAGACCTCTTCGCCCAACAAGAGTCCTTTTGAGATTTCTACTGGCCAGCAACCGTCCCTCCCTCATACTGCAGTCATCAAACAGAAACAGTACAAGAAGTCTGAAGATCTGAAGCGACTTGTGTTTAACTTGAAAAGATCAGAAATGAAGGTTGCTAAAAAGATTCTTGGCCATCGAGCTTCTAAGAATTATCTTCAAGAATTCTTGGTCAAATGGAGCGGATGCAATAACGAGAAGAACAACCAACGGCTCAGAGGACTTCGCCAAAGCAAATGGGGGAGAATGTCACGGGCAGCTGCCTTACTTAAGCCCCGTGACGCTATTGCAGTCGCTGCACCTTGTAAATATTTCATTTAATTGTAAAATAGTTGATAATTAGAAAATTTTAGTATGATTCCTCGGCCAAAAGACGTCTACTCCCGTCATTTGGGTTTTTGTTGCTAAGTCTATTATAGGGGGTATATGACTTTCAAACATCTTTCAAGCTTTTCTAGTGTTCGCCCCCTGCACTAGCCATTGTAATTTCCTGCTTTCAATCAATTGTAATTTTCAAGCTTTCCAGCAATCAATGATCAAGTTTAATTCAATGCATTTCAATTTCGTGTTGTAAGCTTTCTTTAAATTGTGATCAAATCTACTTTTGTCCCGAGACGGACCGAGAAAAGGCGGAAGGTAGTCTAGCGGAGCAGACTACTGCCGCACGGTGTCCCTTTCTGTGCTAAGAAGAAAGGTAACCCGTGAAACCAAGACTAGGCCCTGCCTTCCCCGAACACTGAGGACTTTTATTTTTGTTATTTATTTTAATGCTCGGTATGTACAGCCCGGAGATGGGCTCAGACAACTTCAGATTATCCTTCGTAATGCATGTTCGTTTTTTGTGTCGTCGACATTATTATGAACCCGAGCAATATAGTTTTAATTTCCACCCGAACAATACAGTGTTAAACAACGATGTGTGGAACTCGAGGAGTGTTATCTTCAACCCGAGCAATATAATGTTTAAACAACGGTGTGGAACTCGAGGAGTGTTATCTTCAACTCGAGCAATATAATGTTAACCAACAATGTGAGGAACTCGAGGAGTGTTATCTTCAACCCGAGCAATATAATGTTTAAACAACGGTGTGGAACTCGAGGCTGTTATCTTCAACTCGAGCAATATAATGTTAAACAACGATGTGTGGAACTCGAGGACTGTTATCTTCAACTCGAGCAATATGATGTTAAACAACAATGTGAGGAGCTCGAGGAATGTTAGACAACAATGTGAGGAACTCGAGGACCTCATTTGAAATGTCAACTAAGTAGAAATTCGAGGCTTTAGCGATTGAGCAACTTAATATTATATAATTCAAGTAGGTGGTCCGAGGAGCAGGATGCTCTTATGCCCGAGCAGTATCTTGTCAAGCAATAACTTCATCTATGTTAGTACCTCGAGGAGCATGATGCTCTTATGCCCGAGCAGTATCTTTTCAAGCAATAACTGTGAGGTTAGTATCTCGAGGATCAGGATGCTCTTATGCCCGAGCAGTATCTTTTCAAGTAATAACTTCACAATGTAGCTCGAGGATCAGGATGCTCTTATGCCCGAGCACTTTAATAAATTCAGAGCAATGTTGATTCGAATAGTTATTGATCAATGTCATCTCCCGAGGATGCATGTCTTTAAACTCGAGCAACCTCAGGCGACAAGCTGATCTCGCGAGGAGAGCATTTTGAATGCAAAATTTTTACCGATCTCACCTGTTGAGTCAAAGGTTTGAGACGGCTTCGAGTTGATTGCTCGGTGTAAGCTCAGAAGTGCTCGCCTGGAGGCAGGACTTCGGGATGATTGCTCGGAAGTGAGGCTTTTAGATGCTTGTTCGGAAACAAGGCTTTGTGACGCTTGGTCGGGAGCAAGGCTTCGTGATGCTTGCTCGGAAGCAAGGCTTTGTTGTGCATGCTGGGAAGTAAGGCTTTGTGGTGCTTGCTCGGAAGCAAGGCTTTGGGATGCTTGCTCGTAAGCGAGGCTTTGTTGTGCTTGCTGGGAAGCAAGGCTTTGTGATTGCTTTGGGGTGCTTGCTCGGAAGCAAGGCTTTGGGGTGCTTGCTCGGAAGCAAGGCTTTGTTGTGCTTGCTCGGAAGCAAGGCTTTGGGATACTTGCTTGGAAGCAAGGCTTTGTTGTGCTTGCTTGATGGCAAGGCTTTGAGATGCTTGTTCGGAAACAAGGCTTTGTTGTGCTTGCTTGATGGCAAGGCTTTGAGATGCTTGTTCGGAAACAAGGCTTTGTGATGCTTGTTTGGAAACAAGGCTTTGTGATGCTTGCTCGGAAGCAAGGCTTTGGGATGCCTGTTCGGAAGCAAGGCTTTGAGATGCTTGTTCGGAAGCAAGGCTTTGTGATGCCTGCTCGGAAGCAAGGCTTTGGGATGCTTGCTCGGAAGCAAGGCTTTGTTGTGCTTGCTTGATGGCAAGGCTTTGAGATGCTTGTTCGGAAACAAGGCTTTGTGATGCTTGCTCGGAAGCAAGGCTTTGGGATGCTTGCTTGGAAGCAAGGCTTTGAGATGCTTGCTCGGGAACAAGGCTTTGAGGTCAAGAGTACACTGCTTTGGTAAAATTCTGACCTTATTTATTTAAGCGAACTTTGGTACAAAGGACTGGTCAAACTAAGAAGGAAAATGATGCTGGGCATACAAGCCCGACTAATATGAAAATAAACTGATCAAAGGGCATGAAAGCCGACCAGGGTGAAAGTAGACTGAGTACTGGGCATGCAAGCCCGAACAATCGAAAGGTAAATGCGAGCCTAAACAACTGAAAAGTAAACTGAACATGGGGCATTACCGAGCGAGATAAACTACTTGTAATAGATCTTTAGGTTGTTGGCATTCCATGGCCTTGGGAGTGGTCTTCCTGAGGTGTCTTTCAAACTGTACGCTCCTTTTCGAACTTGTCTAATGACTTCGAAAGGTCCTTCCCAAACGACCCCTAACTTCCCTGGGACGTGACCAGCAGCTTCGGCCTTCCTCAAGACGAGATCCCCGACCCTGAATTGTCTGGATCTTACTCTGCGGTTGAAGTGTTTTGCTGTCGTACTCTGGTAAGATGCTGCCCTGATGGAGGCTTGATCTCTTACTTCTTCAAGGAGGTCAAGGTGCTCTGTTGAGCGTTCCTCGGATCCAGGCTCGAGTCTCCTGAGGCTTGGCAATCTGGTCTCGATTGGAAGCGTCGCCTCTACCCCAAATGCCAACATAAACGGAGTTTCTCCAGTGGCTGTCTTATGGGATGTTCTGTATGTCCACAGTATTGAGGGTAGTTCTTCTGACCATGCTCCTCGAGCTTCTCCGAGTCTGTCCTGAGGTCTTGCAGGATGATCCGATTTGTAACCTCGGCTAGGCCATTGCTCTGAGGATGTGCAACCGAGGTGAGGCGATGGTCTATTCCCAAGTTGGTGCAAAAGCTTTTGAACTGCTGGTTATCGAATTGCCTCCCGTTGTCAGTTATGAGGACCTTGGGTATCCCGAACCTACAAATGATTGACTTCCAAACAAATGACCTCAACTTTGGTTCCGAGATTGTGGCTAGGGGCTCGGCTTCGGCCCACTTGGTGAAATATTCCACAGCAACGGCAACGAACTTCAATTGTCCTCGAGCGAGGGGGAATGGACCTAAGATGTCCACTCCCCATTGCTCGAAAGGGGCTGAGCAATGAATTGAGGTGAGGTCCTCGGCTGGAGCGTGGATGACGTTGCCGAATCTCTGACACTTGTCACATTTCTTTACATAGTTCGCGGCATCCATCTTCATGGTTGGCCAGTAGTACCCGTATCTTATAAGTTTAAAGGCTAAGGCCCTAGCACCTTGATGATTCCCACATATTCCCTCGTGAACTTCAGCTAGAGCTTGGGAAGCTTCTGAAGGCCTGAGGCAGCGAAGATATGGAAGTGTGAAACTCCGGCGAAATAACACTCCGCTCATCATGCAATACCTTGGTGCTCGGGCTCGAACACTCCTTGCCGTACGCTGATCATCCGGCAAACTCCCACTATTTATGAAATCAATTATTGGGTCCATCCAGCACGGCTCATGCTCGATGTCCATGACAGAGGGTGACTGACTTATGCTTGGTTCTGTTACAAATTTGACGTGAACTGTTCGGTCAAGGCCATCCACCCCTAGGAATATGAGCCTGGACAAGGCGTCGGCCTTACAATTTTCAACTCTGGAGATCTTTACAATTTCGCAACTTTTGAATCGTCTT
This sequence comes from Fraxinus americana, assembly GCA_035079005.1. Taxonomy (NCBI): domain Eukaryota; kingdom Viridiplantae; phylum Streptophyta; class Magnoliopsida; order Lamiales; family Oleaceae; genus Fraxinus; species Fraxinus americana. The sequence continues at coordinate 30,555,192 of CM068710.1, read as the reverse complement.
TGAAGATCATGAACTTTCAGGCAGTACAGGCTCATCTTCTCATCCTTTCTCTCGAAGGTACCTTCAATCTGTCCGACCACTAGTTGCGAATCGCTGAAGATTTTTATGTGCTCAAGCTCGAGACTGATGGCGAGCTCTTGTGCAATTATGACTGCTTCGTATTCTGCCTCATTGTTCGTAGCGTCAAACTCGAAACGGAGCGCACATTGTATTTCTGTGCATCTGTTCGGGCTGATGATTATGACTCCTGCACCCGAGCCCGAGCTATTTGATGCTCCGTCCACAAATATTTCCCATGCTTCAGTGACGTCACTGGTCGGGCTATCTGCTGGCCCCCGAGGCCTTGGGGTGAGTTCTGCGATGAAGTCAGCTAAGGCCTGTGCTTTAATCGATGGTCGAGACTTGAATTCAATGTCAAATTCGCCGAGTTCAATTGCCCACTTCAATAGCCTTCCGGACACGTCGGGCTTCTGAAGTATATGTTTGAGTGGTTGATTCGTCAACACAACAATCGGGTGAGACTGAAAATATTGCCTTAACTTTCTCGCTGTTACTACCAGGGCAAGAGCTAGCTGTTCGGCCAAGGTATACCTTGTTTCTGCATCAAGCAATACCTTGCTCACATAGTAGATTGGTTGTTGAGTCCTGCCGACCTCTTTTACCAACACGCCACTTACCGCGTTTTGAGAGACTGCCAAGTATAGAAGTAGGGTATCCCCAGGCTCGGGTCTTGTGAGAACTGGTGGGGTTGCCAACGTTTTCTTCAGCTCCCGGAGGGCGTCTTCACATGTCTGGTCCCATTCGAAGTTATGATTTCCCCTGAGTGCTTTAAAGAATGGAAAACATCTGTCGGCGGTACGGGACATGAACCTGCTCAGTGCGGCGATGCGGCCAGTCAATTTCTGAACCTCTTTCTTGTTCCTAGGGGATTGCATAGATGTAATTGCATTTATCTTGTCTGGGTTGGCTTCAATTCCTCTGTGTGTGATCATGAAGCCCAAAAATTTACCCGAGGCCACTCCGAAGGCACATTTGGCCGGGTTCAATTTCATTCTGTATTTGCGTAGGGTGGAGAATACTTCTTCTAAATCTGCTATGTGCAGCTCCGCTTGCTTGCTCTTGACTACCATGTCATCCACATAGGCCTCAATATTTTTACCGATCATCTTTGCAAAGATTTTGTTGATGAGCCTTTGGTATGTTGCTCCTGCATTCTTCAATCCGAAGGGCATGACTCTGTAGCAGTATATGGCCGAGTCGGCCATGAAAGATGTGTTCTCCTGGTCTTCCTCAGCCATCATGATCTGATGGTATCCCGAAAATGCATCGAGGAAGCTGTACAGTTTATATCCCGACGTGCTGTCTACGAGGTTATCAATCCGAGGTAAGGGGTAGCTGTCCTTCGGGCACGCTTTATTCAGGTCCGTAAAGTCAATACACACTTTCCATTTTCCATTGGTTTTCCGGACGAGCACAACGTTGGCAAGCCAGTCGGGATACTGAACTTCCCGAATAAACCGAGCCTTGATTAGTTTATCGATCTCCTCCCGGATGACCTCTTGTCGTTCTGGTGCGAACTGCCTCTTCCTTTGTTTGATCGGTCTTGCTCCGGGATTGATATTGAGTTTATGGACCGCAATACTTGGGTCTATCCCGGGCATGTCTTCAACTCTCCAGGCAAATACGTCTATGTTGCGGGACAGACAACTTACCAGTGACCCCAACAAATTGGTGTCAAGATCCCGACCAATCGTCACCTTCTTTCCTTGCTCGAGCTCGACCTCTACCACTTCTTCCACCGGAGCAAGTCGGCCACCGTTGTCAAGCTCGGGTCCGGATGACGAGATTTGCATGACTGAGGAATTTATTCCCCGCACACTTGTTACATAGCACTGTCTAGCTGCTGACTGGTCACCCCGCACTACTCCAACACCACTGTTAGTAGGGAACTTCATGGCAAGGTGGAAAGTTGAGACGATCGCCCTAATCTTGTTGAGCAATGGCCTCCCTAGGATGGCATTGTAGGCCATTGAAATACGAACGACTTGGAAAGACGTGATTTCTGTCACCTGCTCTCGATCCGATCCCAACGTAAGTGGAAGATTGACGATTCCCTCTGGGATGATTGTTCCTCCCCCAAACCCTTGAAGCGGAGTTTTAACGACTTTGAGCTGTTCGGCCGAAATCCCCATCTTAGAGTAGGCATCATAGGACAGTACGTTCGCCGCGCTTCCATTGTCAACCAATATCCTCTTCACCTCAAAATTTGCAATGATCGCTGTTATGACCAGTGCGTCGTCATGTGGGTGTGACAGGCCTTCCATGTCCTGTAACCCGAAGGTGATTTCTTCCATACCCTCAGTCGTTGTCCTCGAGCTCGGACCATACTGCATGGCGTACTGCTTACGCCCACTGTTTGAGTCCCCTCCAGACGCTACACCTCCAACAATAACGTTGATAGTTCCTGCAGTAGGCTTGTCATTCCTTCCCCTGTCGGGACCCTTCCCGTTATCATTGTCGTTCCTCCGTCGCTTATCATGACCGACATATGAATTTAAGTACCCTCTTTTTATCAAAGCCTCGATCTCACGCTGGAGGGCTTTACAGTTTTCAGTTATGTGCCCGTGGTCCCGGTGGTAGTCGCAATACTTGCTCCTGTCCCGAGCATCAGGTGGAGATTGCATTCTCGATGGCCATTTAAACCCCTTCATATCCTTAATCTCCATCAGAATATTAGACCTTGAAGTGTTCAGTCGGGCTAACGACGTCGGCTGCGTCTCATGCCTATGCATGCTCTTTTTAGTTTCTTGTCGAGGATTGAATTCATGCTGCCTTTTATGTTCGGGTTTATCCAAGGTCGGGTGAAAACTTCTCCTCGGGTTCATTGTCTCCTCCATATTGATGTACTTTTCTGCTCGGGTAAGTAGCTCGGTCACGGACTTCGGCGGGTTTTTTGAGAGAGACATCTTGAAGGCATCGCCCCTTATAGCATATGTGAGGGCGGAGATTGCTGCCGTGATGTGAAGGTCGGGTATCTGAAGCCTTTCCTTGTTGAACTTGGTCATGAAGTCTCGCAGGGATTCATTCGGTCCTTGCCTGAGCTGCATTAGGGATGCCGCCGTCTTCCTGATGCGCTTGCTACTGGCGAAGAAAGCAGAGAACTTGTCGGCCAGGTCAGAGAATGTGGCAATAGAATTGGTCTCCAGTGTTGAAAACCAATCCCTAGCAGCGTTTGTCAGTGTTTGGGGAAAAGCTTTGCACATTACGGGGTCTGGTGCCACCTGGAGGTTCATGACGTCCGTATACACGTTGAGATGGTTGGTAGGATCAGTTGTCCCATCGTACTCCTTCATTCGGGGAAGCTTGAACCTGTCCGGGAGCGGATATGAGAGCACCTCCGGTGTGAAAGGAGTGTTAGGGGTGAAACTCGTCGTGCCTCGGGTTCCCTTTTGAAGTCCAGCTGTAATTCCATCCCGTATGATCTTCGCTATCTCCCCCGAATCCATGGCGACCAGTCTTGGGGCCGAGGCACTGGGTGCCAAACCTGGGGTTCTGACCCCACCAACGTCATAAGCTTCTCGAGAACCCCGAGCTCGGGCATCCTCCATGAACCCTACGTGGTCCTCTACTGTTGGTGCCGGCGGATGTTCTTGTGTTGGATTAGCATTCCTTTGGCTTAGCAAGTGGGTCAAAATCGTCACTTGCTGCCGAAGTTCTTCGAAGGCGGCCGCATCTACCACCTGCGGCTGGGCAACTGGTGCTGTAGATGTTGCCTCCTGGTGTTCTTGGGGCTCCTCCATCGGCGGCTGGCTTGGTGCGGGGGAAGTCGTTGGACGAAGACCTGAACGTGTGTTGACCATAGCTTTTGGTAGCGCTTCCCACAGACGGCGCCAATGATGCTACCAAAAATCGCACCTGTCGTCTTCCGAGCTTGACGACTGAGAATGGACTGTGAATGGGCACGAACGTGGTCTTCTGGTACCTGAAACAAAGGCGTCGAGGTGTGTCCTCGTCGCCCCTCCGATGCTTAAGTCAGATGATGAATATGAAAAATATTGGATGCTCTAAATTGTATGTAGGACGTACCTTAACAATGAATGATGGCTGTGTATTTATAGGGGCAGGTAGTTGACTCATAGTAGGATTAGAAACGCTGGGCTTCCTAGGGGTCCTGGACTCCTAGCGTCATTAGGAGTCATTATTTAGTTAATATGGTACGTGTTAGGTGTTTGGGTGAAGGTAGGACTCTGGTGTTGGAACCCTCCTAGAATGGGGTAACATATCTTCATAAGGACTTTACTTAGGATGTTTTAGAGCGGGGGGGGCTTCAGATGAGTGAAGGGATGCATGGCAAGAGGTTAAGGTAGTGAATTCGAGAGGTTGTCCCGAGCCCGAGGACTGTCATACCCGAGGAGTAACCCAAACGCCTTGCATAGATCTGACACAAACTCCTCGGGATGTATGCTCGGGATATGGTGAAAGAATGGTATCATCACCATATATATCTCAACTGTCAATGTAAAGACTAGTCTTGGGTCAATACTCAATATGGATAGACAAAAGGAGGCCACAATGAAAAAAAAACAGAGAGAGAATGAGGGCTAAAGGGAAGATTTGTTAGTGGTAGCCGGTAGGGCATGTTTGATAGGATTTTTGAAAAGTTAAAAGTTGTTTTTAAAATTAAAAAATTATTTTTCAACATATTTGGATAATATTATCAAAATGTTTTGTTTGACTAAATTGAGTTTTTAAGAGGAAATTAACTAAGTAATTTACTCAAATATATATATTTATTTATTTATAAATACACCACATTTCAATTACATTAAAGATCATTAACCTTTATTTATTATCACACTCATATCCTTAACTTTTTTTTTCTTCATTGCATTCTTAATTTTTCACATTTTATTAATTAGAAAATCTCGTCCTTAATCATAATTTTCATCTAAAAATATTATTAACGTACTTTAAAATGAGAGTCAAAATTTAATCATATTTTTGCAGTATTATTTGTTTTGCTTATTAAAAAATGCAATGGACAAATGAATCTTTTTATCCTAACTCAAATCATAATCACGAACATCTTATGTTAATTTAAGAATAAGAATACGATGAATATTTGAAAATATGTAAAGGTTATGAACATTTCATACAATTAAAATATAGTATTGCTATTAAAAATTATAGTGTCAATATATTTACCATTATTTTGATGGTCACTCAACCTCCTTTTTTTTTCTTTTTAGTAGTTTCTCCGTGATCAAATCAACCTTGCTATATTTACACATCTAAATTTAACAAATGTATTTGTTTAATTCGATTTGATCACTGACCTTAAGAAGTTTAAGAATCAACTTAATTACTATGACAATCGATGGATAGTTGATTTCATTAACCTTATCTCTATGTTACTAAGGTACAATACAGTGAGTGTTCTAGGGTTCTACGGTACGCAAAATAATATTAGCTTTTTTATGTTTCATCTCTTACAAAAATTGTTTGCAATTATCTCTTTTTCCGTATTTTCATAATACTTTGAAAATATTTTTCGATTCAATTCTCATTATTTGAATAAAATCTAAGCAACTTAAAACAGAACATTTTTATTACGAGTCTTTTAAATATTTTATCAGTACTTGAAAGGAAACGCCCAAATGGCATTGGGACAGTCAAGGCCCAAAGTCCTATAACCAAGCCCAAAGAGGAAATTCTTTAAAAACATTGGAGTTTTTTTCCGGGAAAAATTTATGGTTCAGGCATTTACTTTACCAAAATTAAAAATCAGGTCCCAAAGTTTAAATTTGCAAAAATCAGGTTTTTTTTTTTAATTAATTAATTATATTTCACAATTATTATATTAAATTAAATATTTAACTGTAATAATCCACCCCACCCCACCCCCACCCCACCCCCCATTGCTCCGGCGACTACTCCGGCGACTGTTCTCCGGCAGTACTTATTTCCGGCGACCGCTCCGTTTCCGGCAACTTTTAAGGTCACAGTTATATACACTTTTAGTCACGGATTATTTTGAAGTCACAGATCAAAACTGATAAAAAATTATAGGTCACAGGTTATTTTTTAAGGTCACAAGGTTCGAAATTATAGGTCACAAGTTATATTTTACAGGTCACAGGTTGAAAAAATCAAAAATTTTACGTTCAAAACTCTATCTCAGTGAGTCACAGTCACAATTCCGAGGTCACAGACGCTCACCTAGGTCACAGATTGGAAAAAATAATAACTTTTACATGTCACGACTCTATTTCAGAGTGAGTCACAGACGCCCACCTAGGTCACAGACACAAAAAAAAACCACCACAGTTCAATATCTAGGTCACAGACACCAAAAAAAGTTAGGTCACAGACCAAAAAAAAAAAATAAAAACACCACCAGCCCGACCACCGATAACACCGTCGACAAACAACAACACAGAGATCCGTCGAAAACCAACCACACAGAAAGATCCGTCACACCACAACTGAGAAACCACTACAAAATCACCACCACCAGCACGACTACCACCTAAGCATTTTCATTTTAAAAAAAAATCACAATGTGCAAATCACCAACAATATTTGAGAATCAATAAAAACACAATATCACCATAAATCAAAAACTTAAGATCTGGTAGTAGGAAAGAAAAAAAAAAAGATCCGGATCTGGATCTCGATCCGGCAGCAGCCACTGCTGGTCAGCGCCGCAGCGACGCTGTTGCCCGGCAGCAGTGTCGCAGGCGACGCCGTAAGCAGCGTCGCAGCTCACGGCGTCGCAGGACGCTGTGACGCTGGTGAATGGCAGCAACGTTGCTGCCGTTCAGCAGCGTCACAGGTGAAGAAGGGGGGGGGAGAGGCGGCGGTGGCCGGGGCAGACGGCGGCGGTGAAGGCGGCGGTAGAAATGGAAGAAGATGAAATAGAATGAATTAGGTTTGGCTAGGGTTTTATATTTAAATGAAGTTGGTGGGGGTAGGTAGTAGGGTGGGTATATATTTAATTTAATTTAAAAATATTATTATTAATATTAATTGTAAAATTAAAACCTGATTTTTGCTTAAATAAACTAAAAACCTGATTTTTTAAAAGTCAAAACTAAACACCTTGTTTATGGTAATTTTCTCTTTTTTTCCTTTCACAAACCAGGTATTTATTATTTTAAAAAACATTTCAAATCAATTCTTAGCGTTTGATTTCCTTTCACAAACCAGGTTATCTAATTTTTAATTTTTAAAATTAGAATCACACAAATTCATATTAAGGCCCTATTTGGTGCACATTATTTTTTTTATTCTCATTCTTTTACTCATTTTCAACCACACATTCTTCAATAAAATAATATTTTCCATCACATCAATAACTTTTCTTTCATTTTTAACCACACATTCTCCATCAATCTACTATTCAATAATACATTCTTTCAAAAGAATGTGTCTCAAACACACTCTAAATAATAATATTTTTTATCAGGCACTAGTACATTCTGAAAGGGTATTGAATAAGACTAATATGTTTTAACTAATTTTATGACATAACTATGCGCAGAAATTGAACTAATATGTGTTGATTACTTATGATCACCTCAATACGCTACGGCATAGTTGTTGCTCTTCATGAACTCAAAGATATTTGATGTTCTAATGAGTGGGATTCTTGTGTACGATTAAATACCTCATTACGTTGGGAGCCAACAAGAATCGAAGTAGTGAGCACGTATTCGCGTTTGAAATATATTACCTATTCAATGGTTAATGAGTCTGCTTAAATTTTTATTTTGAGAGCAATTTATAATTTGAGCTTAGTTTACATAATTTGATCTCAAATAAATTATTAAAGAAAAAGCAAGCTTGAACGAGATAATATTTTGAAGGGTGAAACAATTATTTTATCTCAAATCTATTTATTCGAAATCCGATGAAAATCTCTCAACCCCCTCTCCCCACAAACCGACAGTCACTTTCACTACATTTTCTCTCGACCTCTCTATTTAACTCAATATAGAAGAAGATGATGGAACAACAATGGTGGAAATCTCTCGAACCCCCCTCCCCCCAAAACCGACTGTCCATTTCACTACATTTTCTCTCTACCTCTTCATGTAGCTCACACACACATAGCACAAAAACGGCTAGTAGAATGCATATATTGATTGGATATTAGGTCATGTGGGCCAAGACTCGTGTAAATGGGCTGCCACTTAACCAAATTAATGGGCTAATATTCAAGTCCGTACTTACCACTAAATGGTCCAACTAACAAAAAAACCATGCAACTCAATAATTCAACTCAAACTTGAGCCAGATTAACCTACTCTGCCAATATTTATTGTCATCGCTTGGATTTATTAGGTATAAAAAACCAAACAATTTCATTAAGCTTCAAGGATAATTCCGCTTTTCCCCAATGTGATTAATTCTATTATTATTATAAGGCGAACTTAATTAATTAGTCAAATCTTGGGAGAAAGTTTTCGATATTTTTTTTAATGCAATGAATGTTATCTGCGATTTTATTTTCAACATCAACGTGGCATCAAAATCGACACATGTCTGGATTTCACGTCTCACTATTACACACTTAAAAGAATTTATATTTGTGCGAGACTTTCCAAGAAGAAATGAGTCCACAGAATATGTGAAGAGATCTAACGAAAACAAGTTAAAATAATCAGTTCATTCTTCTAATAGCTTAAATCTTCGTAGAAATGGCTAAAACTACTTATGTTTCTTGCGTAGAAGATCAATGTCTGAAAAATTGGTACGAACTTGTCAAATACATGAAAAATAAAATAAATTTAAAACGAGTCAAGAATTTGTCAATACACTTCCAATTTTTATTCTACTTCTAAATTCTAATATTTTTTTACCAACTCAACCTTAGTTTTGAGCTATATTTTTCTCAAGTGGATATTCGGATGAGTATTTATACCCCGTTTGGCCCCCATTATTTGAAATTTTAATGGTTGCAATATTATTATTTAAAAAAATATATATGTGGTTAAAAAGTAAGAATTTTTTTTTGAATTACAAGTAATATTATTTTATTAAAAAATGTGTGATTGAATAAAAATATAAACTAAAATTTTAATGGAGACCAAATGGGACTAATAATGAGGTATCTCGGAAAATAGAAAAAAAAAACCTCAATAATGGTGTTATAACTGCATCCAAGCCATTGACTTCAAAGTCCACCGAACACATCACACAGTCTCGAATACGCGGAAAGATGTAAACTTGTAGATTGAAAAGAGTAATCCTCACTTTGCAAGTCACTGATTTATTATACAGCAAATGGATTCTCAAATTGCACTTAGTAAACCACCAGGATTTTGTTTCCGTTGAATGTTTAAACCCACTAATTCTATATATAATGTACTAATTTCACCAAATAACTATACAATTAAGGACGGGTTCAGCACTCAACGAGTTTTTATGACCGTCTGTGCTGATTCCGTCGAATTTATTTTCCTTATATTAGGTGGGCCTTTGAACGAGCGACCGATACTCACCAAATTTGCTCGTGCTCACCTGAATTCTTGAATTGGCCAATATAAGTACGATCTCTATGTGCATGCAAAATAATGGGTTTATTTCATTAGGTTGACTTAAAGGAAAGTCAAAGCGTCGGTGGTTTTTATGTCAACTTTTAGAAAAAAATAAAAATCGAAATTAAATCGAACCAAACATTGCCAGCCTGTCAAACACCGCAATTTCAACATCGTTACATGTTCCAACATTCATATGTACAGTAAAAGCGCGTTTTCTTCTTTGAATTTAAGTAGTCAATGATAAAGTATTAAATTGCGACTTTGACTTTGCAATTAGGCATACCAAATTAATATGACAAATCTTAATCATCTCGTGATGTGATTGTGTACATCTTTACACTATAGATGTTTTCTTTTTTTTCTCTTTTGTTTAATTCGGTTTTAATATTTCACTATGATGTTTGGAGATCATTCCTAATGAATTTGATAAATAATCATAGTTTTTTATTTAAGGTAATCTAACAACTTTGATCTATTAAAATATTTTAAAATCTTACTATACCCACATCCAAATACCCCACAATAAAATATTTTAATACATCTCGATTGTTTGCGCACTCAAGATTCGATTGTCATTGAACGAGCTTTCCATGTATAACGCATTCCCTTTATAATCCCACCCGTTCAACATTTTTGCAAACACCGACCTTTACTCAATTTCAACGGGGCAATTCAAAGAGATGAGTTCGGAATCCACTAAGGCAGAGCTAAGCAGTTCGAAATCAAGTTCCATTTGGAATTGACGAAGAAGGGTAGACTACTAGATTAACTTAAGTTAATAATTAAAATTATTTGTCAAATTCTTTGATATGAAAAATGGTCTCCATGATATTTTTGCATTAGAGGTTTGCTTTAGACGTGCTGTCACATTCGTTCACTCTAAAAGTTCGATTATTTCTATTACAAGGGGGATCTTCCTGTTTAAGGCGTAGAGAAGAAAGTAATAGGGTAGAAATTTTATTTTTAAAGGTCGAAGAAGAATCTTGAAAAGGACTATCCCATGAATTAGAAACCTAGTGCATTGTTCCATTGCTAGTTTCACTGCTGTACTACTAAAATACGATAAGAAAAATACACTCAAAATTCAAAAATTATTTTTGTTGACCTCGAAAAAGGGCTTCGACATCTTCAAGTCAGCTCTTCCTGCATATGTGGCATGTCGTTAGTCACTTGTGGCTTTTTCAGGAGAAGTTGGGAGCGGCAGCAAGTACTCCGACGATCAAGTTAGTTTAAAGTTCAATCGAAGAAGAGTTCACCGACGGTGGAACACTCACTGGGAAGTGGTTGACAAAAATGTGTATCGAAAAGTGTTAGTACTTAAGGGAAGAAGATAATTGATTTCACAATGTATTGGCAGTTTTGAGTGTGTTGGATTCCTCTTATTTTACAGGCACAAGGAGGGAGTATTTATACCAAAAATGGGGAGGGGAATCCGAGTTCGTCCCATCCTAGGTATGATATCCATCCTTCCATAGGTTGGCTGGCATTGAATATTTCTGACAAGAGCAGCTGATTTGACCGTTTGAGTCCTGCCACACTTCCCATCAGTCAGTGATTTGACTTTTGAAAGATCTTTGTACAGGAGATCCTTGACAACACGAGGCGAGGCAGGTGAGGCGTTGCAACGTTATAGAAGCAGAGTGCGAGACTTTGCATCCGTGATATGTTGGCGAATGAGTCCGGTTCGTTCGCTGACGCCTATTCAGTTCGTCTTTCACGTAATCACTTCGGCGTGCACACTCAGATCGTCCTATGGGGCAATCACTTCGGTTGACGCATGTTATGGTGGGGCAATCTCTGCTGACACGTGGCGTCGAGGTGGAGGGTCTGACGCAGACCAGTAACAATTTTCATTCAATTCCTTACGCAACGTTGGTATTCTATAGAACTAAAAATTCCAGCGTATATTGTCCTTTCCCACTTTCCTGTGCACGGATTTCCAGTAAAATATTTAATTGAAAAGCTAGCTTTAAGTTAGGAAAGATTAATAAAATTACGAAAGATGTGAAGTTCAGTCAATGCTACGTTAAACCTAGGTGGAATGGGGAATTTGACTGTTCATATTAAAAAGGAAAACGAGTAGGAGTAGTTAGGACGAGAATATTTGTGTCTCAATCCACTTGTTATTTTTAAATTTTGAATTGGCCATTTTTGTCAACGAGTTTGGTGAGGCCAATTATCCTAGATACTCGACAAATTTACCCTCAATTATATGTGAATTGACTCCTTTAGTCTTGTTCAATATTGCTCATATTTTGAAAAAACTCATTTTTCCTTCTATGTATTATCCCGGTGCAAATTTTGTTTTTGTCCTATCCTATCTCCGAACCTGTGTATGACACATTTTTATGACAAGCATTTGACCTCGAGCAGGATTTTTTTTCCTTTTTTTTTTTTTTTTTTTTTGGGAGTTTCTGATTACCATTTATCTCTTGTACACATCCAAAATTAGGTATGGTTTGACTAATTTGAATCAAATTTCAACAAGTGCTGCATTCCATATATTCATGAGCAAATGTGAATCAAGAATATTATATACAAACCCATGTATTTCTTTTAATCAAACTACCTGACTGTATTCTTTATTCATATGGAGAAGTGAGAAGAATGGATTAGAAGGTAGAGATTTGACCTGACATCCAATAAATGTAGATAGATTACAAAAAATATAACTAGGAATGAGAGCTAAAAGCCTAAAAGGTGAACAAAGCAAGATTTGTATTTGATGAGTCTGAATCTCTTATAGTTTTTTTTTTTTTTTCCTTTCTTCTCTTCCTCCTCGATATCTATCGCTTTTCATTATTTTGGGGGACGGGGTTGAGAGAGATGTCTACGACAATAAATCATCATAATGATTGGATCGTAAATAAAAATTACATTTTTAGAAAGTAATTTAAGACTTATTTTTTAAAAAAGTAAATTTTTAGAGTAAAAAAATAATTTTGAAAATTATGTTTGACAAAATTAAGTCTTGACCACAAACAAACCAAAAATTTAGTACCTCCCATCTCTCATCTATATTTTCATGCTAATCTGAACCCTCGTGTATTAGTAGAATCACATAGCCCCTGTTTGGTTCAGATAGAAATCATTAAATAATTTTTTGATAAAAATTGATGAAATGCTCATTTGAAAATTTTTGGATCCCATAAAATATATAACTAACACCAATAATTGATTTTTGACTTAAATTTTAACCAAGATTTTAAGCTGAACCAAACAAGGACATAAAGAAAAAATTATAGCATTTACATTCCAATTTTTTAAAACAGACCACCAATTGGGTGGAATAATTACAAGAAGAATAATCCTATCTTAAATACACAAAACAGAAAGGACAACTTTGAAGGGTCCAGCAAATGAAAGAAAGATAAGATAACTTCAATCAATCCAAAAGATTTGCTGTTCAAGAAAAAAAGAAAACTTTACATTCTAAATTTGGTGACCAAGTCATGTGACACAGAATTTTTTAATTCGTGATTACTTTCATAGTTATCATCTTACTCGAGAGTAAACTTACGTTTGTCAATTGTCCCTCAACACAATTTGACAAAAAAAAAAAAAATCCGCCCGTAGTTTCTAGCTTTGTTTACGAAAAGTGCCATGAATGCTTTATATCCATTGTCATGCAATATAATTAGACAAACCTAGTGAAATGATTAAGGTAAGTCTGGCACGGTGTTTATAATCACGGATAAATAGATAATATTTGTAGGTCTTACAAAATATGTGAATAAAAAGTTATTTGACCAATTTTTTTTTATGTAACACTTAAAAACCTACTGTATCTAAACGTACTCTTCTTCCGATCATTTCCTATAAATAACTATAGGTGTGTTACATGGTAGATAATCACGTAGAATTTGTCGTGACTAGCGACGTTCTTAAATGAACCGTGAAATAGAAAGATGACTGAGAGACCAAATAACCTCAAAAGAAAGGCAACTTGAAAAGGAAGGGACCAAGGACCACGTTTGTCATCTAAGAAATGTACACATTTTACAGTCTTTACCATTGTGTAATGACTTGGCTCTTTTGGGTCAAAACGATACTGATGCTCAAGTTTCATCATACTGTTAAGAAAAAGTAGTTCAAATTCTTATATATTGATTAATTTTTTTATATTTATTCGATCTGAGATATATTTATTAATGTGTTGACGTAAGATGGTAGTTCGTTAGAGCGCATTAATCTTGGAATTTGAATGCTCGTTGACCCATTAATCTTGGAGTTTTATAAACTCTCATATTAAAATTTGAGTACCATCTTAAAGGTCAATATTAATATTCGACGTGGGAAGAGACTCCAATCTCAATGTTGGGTTTGATACGAGTGTTCACAAGAATCGACAACTTGGGATCACAACAATCTCCTACTCCGTGAATCAATTCGAATCTTCAGAGTCGTCAAACAATCCAAGCTACTTAGAATTAAACTACTAAATCGATGGAGTATTTATTAATAATTTAAAGAAATAAAGCAGAAAACTTAAAAATTTATGACCTCGAAGTAAGCGGATGTCGGTGTATAACATCACATCCCTCGTCAATATCTTCATTTACACAATCATAGGTATCTCAAGCAGTATGAATGAGTAATTATATTATAGTCAAGTCATTGATTAATTTACAGAATAAGTCGTAAGTTACCAAAAATAAGTAGCTCATATAAAATACCTTGAAGACAAAAAAAAGTTGGTATTCAGTATTCCCTTTATCCATCACCAAATAATGCCTTCAAGTTTCAATCGAGATCTACGCGTTTTGGAAATGCCATGCAAGTTGACTTTATATACAAATTCGTACATGCATTTATGCTTCAAGAAACTCCATCCCTCTCATCTATATATACATATATGTGAGTCTATACAATATACAAGAACAAAGTTTACATATAATTCATCTGTTCATTTTTTTCACCCGTTAAAATGATGAAAAATAAGCTGTTTTTCTCTCCAATAATCATTTCTTGCATTATTTTAGCAGTTCTAACGTTATCTACACAATCTTCAGCAGATAATACTTCGCCAGCAAATCCTGTCCCCCCTTCAACCATATGCAAATCCACCCCTTATCCTGGATTCTGCAAATCAATGCTCGTTCCAAACTCAAATTCCTCATCCAATGCGTACGATTACGGCCTGTTTTCTGTCCGAAAATCCTTATCCACAGCCCGGAAATTCCTTTCGTTGATTGACAAGTATCTACGGGGGTCGAGAAATTTGACAATAACAGCTGTGAGGGCTCTAGAAGATTGCAAATTTCTAGCTGAGCTTAACATTGATTTTCTAATGAGTTCTTTCGTTACTGTCAATGGAACTTCATCGAAAACTCTTCCGGTTTTTGAGGCTGACGACGTTCAGACACTTCTTAGCGGCATTTTGACAAACAGTCAGACGTGTGTGGATGGCCTTCAGGCTACAGCCTCAGCCTGGAGTGTAAGAAATGGGATTTTATTGCCATTGACGAATGATACGAGGTTGTTCAGCGTTTCTTTAGCCCTTTTCACCAGAGCCTGGGTTCCTAAGAGGAAGAAGCCTTCACACTCAACAGGGAAACATTTGACATTCCAAAATGGCAGATTGAACCTAAAAATGTCTGCAAAAAATCTAGAAATCTTAAACACTGTCAGCAACAGGAGGCTGCTTCAGACAAATGATGATAATCAGGTTCGGGTTTTTAACCACTTTATCCAATTGCTTATGCTGTGGGCAAGACTTAAACTCAGGACCTTCTTCCGTGGCTTTGATACTCATTAACTGGAATTTTGTTTTCAACAGGTTTTGGTGAGTGACATTGTAGTTGTGAATCAGAATGGAACTGGGAATTTCACCACCGTGAACGATGCGGTGGCAGCGGCTCCGGTGAACTCCAACGGCAGTGGCGGCTACTTTCTGATATATATAACTGCTGGTGTTTATGAAGAATATGTGTCTATTGCCAAGAACAAGAAATATTTGATGATGATTGGTGATGGAATCAATCAGACTATCATCACTGGAAATCATAGTTTTGTTGATGGATGGACTACATTCAACTCGTCAACCTTTGGTGAGTCCATAGTATTGTTTTCGACTTGAACTTGGTTCCATCAATCTGTGGGTCCCCCAACTTAGAAGATGAGTAATGTTGACTACCGATATTCGACTAGTAATCCCACGTGACAGGCACATGACAGTTTGTTAACTGATTTATTAATTTTGTAGTTTTTTATTGTCTCGTACATTAAATAACAAACTGCCATTCAGACACATGACAGTTTGTTATCTGTTGTATTAATTTTGTAGTTTTTTTATTGTCTCGTACATCAAATAACAAACTGCCAAGTGTATGTCGTGTAGGACGACTATCGGCAATTTTCACTATGAATAACATTAATTTTTAGAAGATTGCAAGTTGCATATTCGTCTTTTTAACAGTCTTGAATTCACTGCTGAATAGTTTTTTGCTTTTCTTTCGTGTGCAGCTGTCGTTGGGGCAGGCTTCGTTGCAGTCAACATAACATTCAGGAACACGGCCGGAGCAATCAAACATCAAGCTGTTGCGGTCCGAAATGGTGCCGATTTATCCACATTCTATTTGTGCAGTTTCGAAGCGTACCAAGACACGTTATACGTTCATTCCCTTCGACAATTCTACAGAGAATGCGACATCTACGGTACAGTCGACTTCATATTCGGCAATGCTGCCGCCGTTTTCCAGAACTGCAACCTTTATCCCCGTCTCCCAATGCCCGGCCAATTCAATGCTATTACCGCACAGGGCAGAACGGATCCGAACCAGAACACCGGCATTTCCATTCATAACTGCACGATTCGACCGGCAGACGACCTGAATACGACCAGCATCCAGACATATTTGGGGAGGCCATGGAAGGAATTTTCAAGGACAATTTACATGCAAAGTTACATAGATGGTTTTATAAATTCATTGGGATGGCATGAATGGTCAGGAGATTTTGCACTGAATACTTCATATTATGCTGAGTTTAATAATACAGGGCCAGGATCCAACACTAGCGGCAGAGTAAATTGGCCTGGATTTCATGTTATTAATTCTGCAGATGCTGCTAATTTTACTGTGTCAAATTTCCTGCTTGGAAATGACTGGATATTTGATACTGGAGTGCCATACGACGGTGGATTATTATGAAGCATGTTTGTTACGCTCGACCAACAGCGAAACAAGTCAAATTGAGGCTCTGAAAGCATGTCCTGCTTGTAAATCGTCATTTAATTCTTTTTTTTTTTTTTGGAAAGAAATTATTGTAATTGTTTTACTGAATTAATAAATATGTGAAAGTTTAGCCTTCTCAAGGACTGGATAGTGAGATTTTTGGAATCACATGGGCTAATACTTCTTAACACTTGTCAATTTTTAAACCAAAACTATATTCAAGGGATTGATCGAGGAAGATCTCGATAAGTTCACAGGATAGAGATTTCATCCTCATATATTCAGTAAAGAAAATAAGTGAGAAAAAGTTAAAAAAAAAATAAATAATGGGTCAACTCCAACCACGTACTCAGATTTGGCTATAAGAAATTTGCATTCGAGTAAATTTATACGTAAATAAGAAGTTCAGAAAGAGAGAATTCTTTTTAGTTTTTAAATTAACCAAACAACCTCCTCTATGAATTGTTAGAGCATCTCCAAGAGACTCTTTATTTTTAAAGAGCATATTCTATCATTTGGAGAGCATCTATAAATTTAAAGAGTTAAAATTTTGATGTACTCCAACAAACTCTTTATATTTAACACTTAAATTTACTATTCCCAAAAAATATTTATTATTTTTCTTTATCTTTTATTTTAACTAGTTTTTCTATAGATTATTTTATTGCTTTTCTACATTGAAAATTGAAACTTTTTGAATGCATTTAATTATAGAGAGTGAGTTTGGCTCTCCAAATTTGGAGAGCCAAACCCACTCTCTAAATTAAAATCTTAATTTAAAGAGTCTATTGGAGCATGATTTTACATGTTGACTCTTTAAAATAGAGAGCATCTCATGTTTAAAGAGTCTGTTGGAGATGCTCTTAAGAGTTAATGAAAGCAAGAAGACAACACAATTTTGACTGAATAGCTGCACAAACAGCACTATAGGTACAGAAAAAATCAACAAAAAATACACTTCATTGGAAGAACAAATAAAAAAAAAAAAGGCTAATTGGGTGCTGCCACGTCAGCAGCACCCTGTCCAAATTCTGTAAAAAAACATGTACCTACAAGTTTATTGTAGCTGCACCTATAGGAGCCGTTGTGTTAGGTGCTCAAGTATGGGTGTTTTCTGTCGATTGAACAAAAATGGATTATAGTTATATGCAATATCTGCATTATATCTCGACGATATTCTAAAGCGCTTATGATATTGTTATAAATGTATAAATGAAAATTAAGAATGCCGAAAAAGATATACGTCCAATTGAAATGTGATGTGATTGTATCCCCCGATGTTTAAAGACAATTTACATCTATCCACCACTCCAATGTATCAGGTGCAAATTTTGGAACTCTCTCACACTTTTGGCTCCATATATATTTTTTTCCTTTTATAAACGTGCCTTCAACTTTTCATTAAAATCATTAATTCATATCGACCAATATTTGAAAAGAAAAATGTAATTTTCATAATTAATGAACGAAATTGATACGTTTCTTGGTAGACGCGGGCTTCAAATTAATAAGTGATATTTTTATTTAGAATTTTATGCTTAATTTGTCATCCGAACTTAAAAGTCATAATTCTTTTCTTCAAATGATTTGGATTAAATCTCAGTGTTGCTCACGGTTGACGATAACATCTAAACAAAATAAATTACTCTTTTACTTTTTTATAGTTTAAACTTGAATATATACTAATAAATTAGTTCATTCTTTAACAATTTAATCTTTTCGACTCAACATAATATCGAAGTAAATTTTAATATTGCGAGTTTAATCTTTTCCTCTCTCAATTCTAAAAAATTTCACGTGTCTTCAGTTTTAGCCACTGTTTGTGAGATTAAAATTAATTTTTTAGTAGATTTTGATAAAAATTAATAAAATGCGTAGTTACAAAATTAACTATTGACTTTAACATGAATTTTAATCCCTACCAAATAAAACACAATTTCATAACAAAAAGTGAGTCGAACTATTTCTCCTTATCTGGTTTTCATTTCATTGTGCTAAAATTCTACTTTTTCAAAAAATGAGAAAAAGATAATGAAGTAGTTCGTGTTAGTCCTACAAAATATGTAATTAAAATTAAAGTTCATCTTCGAAAAATAAAATTTAGTAGAAAAAATTGAAGAAATTATTTCGGTCTTTGTATCTCTAACCCAATTGTGTACAACGCAAACTTGTAACAATTCGTGCATTACATGTTGCATAATGGTGGTATTAGAAAGTAGACAGAACCTACGTGCAGAAACATCCCGGCTAGCAGGGCTTTAGCGTACCGGGTCAATATTGATTGGAATTATCCGTTCGGCCAATGCCACGCCCTGGTCGGTAGACATTTTCCGGCACAGGCCACACGTAGTTGACACTGTACTTGATCAAATATATGAGTGATGCTACGTATACACAATGGCGTACATACGACTTCACACCTCCTCACATGAAGGGGGGCCCACACACAAAAAAAATTTCATGAACCCCTCTCCATGTTAGAGAGGTGTAAAGCTATGTGTACACCACGAACGAGGTGTACACAGCATTTTTCTACATTTTGGATGTCACACTCCAGATCCTAGTTGGAAGTTAAACAATAAAGAACAGTTCTTTTATTTTTATTTTTTTATTATAAATGCAACCAAAAGTCCAAAACCAAGCACTATCAAATACAGATATTCAAGAAATTCAATTAAATAGTGTAAAGAATATCTCGTTTCATTTCTTTATATAATTCAATAATCTGATAATTTCTTAATTTAAATGTGATTTCCAACAATTCACATTACAGCAAACAGTTTCTATACACGGCAAGGTAAAACCGAGAGAGAGAGAGAGAGAGAGATAAGATTGTGGTAATGCCCTCACCTATCAAGTTACAGAGTTGTGCTGCTTAGTCTTCTCATCCTCGTAACCTGACGCCCTTCCACTTCTCCCAATCAAAAATGTCTCTGGTAAGCGGTTGTCGCCATTAATTTCAAGACCGTGATAGGATCGGGTAGCAAAATATTCAGCCCCAGACTTTGCATCGGCCTTCTTCATAGAGAGGGAGTCATTATCACGTACTAGTAGAGCCTTTTCTGTAACATCGACTAACGCAAGAATCTCATCCTTCTCTATGGTGTCATCATCTGGTTGGAAAACATTGGACATTATGAAACACGATGCAAGAAAAAAAATAAAGTTAACAATCCAATTGAAAATAATCACGTACTTATGTCCCTTGAAGAAAGTAAACAAGAAATTGCATAAGCCAAAAGAAAACGAAATAAAGTACCTTCTGGGTCTAGATTTTCCACATACCCACCCTTGAGGAAAGAGAAACGTGCTTCTTCTGACTTTTTCCTTACTTCAAATGAACGAGAAGCAATCAAATCTGAAAATTCAATCACGTATTCTCCCGTCCATTGACTGCCCCTGACAATACAATCCAGAATTATGAGGACCTGATATTGTTGTCTCAAATGCGAACATGGAAGCACCAGATTCCGTTGGATGGAAAAAAAAAAAGAAAAAAGAAAGAAAGAAAGAAGCCTTACTTTGCATCGTTAGTTCAGCCCATAACCTTTCTATTTGATTAGTTAAGCGTCTATGACAAAATTATCTGATTTAAGATAGGTTTTTCTAATTTTTGCAGACCTTAATTATTTCATGTAAATTCCTAAAGCAATCTTGCATGAGTAGAAACTTCTTTTGCTGAAATAATATTTTAAAATCAGAGTCAGAGATCATTTTCCAACTCTCAGTCAATTTAAATGTTTCTTATAACAAAAGTTAATATGAGAATTTAGTAAACTGGCATGCATGCTATTTCCAACTCCTTACATACTGGAAGTTAGGGAAAGGTAAACTAGAGTTCAAATATCTGAAAGTCAAGGCATGCAATTGGAAAAATCCCACAGAAAATCAAGCACGCACAAAGCTCATGTTAACTTGCTGAACTTTATCTATTACAAAAGTAAAAGGAGAGAATTAATATTCATAATATTAATATGATAATCAAAGGAGAAGATCACCCTAGTTTTTTTGGTGTGATAAAAATTTTATTGGATGATGGATCCTTCGTAAGCTCTCCACTATATATTGTTTTCTCGATATAAAGAAAGACGGTAAAACCTAAGAATCTTCATTTTTCAATCACAAAGTAAGAATTTTCAATTTACAATACAGAGTAAATATTCATTTCATAAATTTAATAGTTGGTGGAGTTAGAGGGGTTTGTATAAATACAAACTCGCACAATTCTATAAAATTGTAATCTTATGGAATAATTACTCATCAACCAGCTATTCCATACCCTTTTCTGTTCATGATTTCATGGGTTTTTATGAGGTCCCTCAAAAATTATGTTGAAATTTTTATCTCTTAAGTTCCATGGAGAGCTGGCTTATTTTTCTGTTTTCATTATCTGTAACACTTGTATCCCCGCTTCTCAATGATGCCCTGCTTCTTCCTCATTTACCCCTTAAATAACCCTAATGATCCTCAAATTTCTCCAACTTCTCCTCGGTGATCCCTCAATAACAGCAATATGATGTTATACTTAACCATCTAACCTTTCAAATTTTCTTCCCATTGGCAGCTAAAAAATGCTCCATACCTAGCTTGGTTATAACACATAACAAAAGGGATGGACTACAAAGAACAAGTAAATCTGAACAACAAGATTACTAGAAATATTTGATGCGCAAAATAGGTTGTCAAATAACCACATGGATCAAGTTAACAACCTAAATAGTGTGAAAAACAGATAGGTGCAGTCAAAAAATTACCTGCATAAGGCAACCATAGCTTCAAAAGGTGTAATAATGGGAGCTAAGAACTCCTTGCTATCCAATAGAGCTGTTTGTGCACAGGAGACAAAAACGAAAACATCACACTGCCATGATACATAAAAAGAGTTCAGTTTTGTAGCCACAAGCAAGAAAAAAAGGAATCTGCAAGCATTTAATGAGGTTCACCTCGGGAAAATTAGCAAGTTTAGCTGGGTTTGGTCTTCCCATAACAAAAGTATAAGCTTTTTTCCCAGCTTGTGTTATCATTTCCTTCATGCGATGAATCATATTAAGGTAACCGGCTGCAATAACAGTTCGCAACAGAAAAAGACTTCAGCCTCTGGCAGAAGCATGCACTAGAAGAGTCGTGAAACATGATGAAAACTCAAAGGTTATATTCAATCTTGTCGAGTTGTCACAAACAACACATAAATCCATACAAGAAAATATTGATTTTCTAGATTGTACCGCTGTTTGAATATTGTAAAGGTGTGACATTTCCAAATCAAAATATTATGTGACGTGGACATTCTCATATATAATCTTTGGAAAAGGAACAATAAATCTAAGTTCCTTACCATGCTCCTCTCTTTTATCAGATTATTAATGTTTTATTCTTACCAATCAATTTTATCAAGAGTTACATTGTAATGTGGATTATATTTGAAGGCAGATGTATAAACCATATATTGTAACCTAATTACATGACCAAAATGGGATGGGACACCTCGATTACTATCTTCATTGCATATTTTCAGGAATATGTAACCAATACATGGACACTTCATATATTTTCTATTAGAAATTAAAATTCACCAATCTTATATATATAGTATCCACGGCACCAAAAACATATATTTCTTCAACTACCTAATGACAAGGTACTTTGGAAAAGATCATAAGAAATAAAGAATATTCAGGGAACCTCACATCAAGGATCCTACATCATTTCTTAGTTCTTACAATGGCACTCTGTCTCACTTATGCAATATTCTACATGGGGTACTTCGCCATAACCTCTTGGGCATATTCTTGAAAAATAGTTCTCATCTGATGCAAAGCATATTGTATGACAAACTGAGCAATTCACAAATGGTTAATACGATTTTCACTCCAAAGATTATAGATCAGCTCTGTAGCATAGACACTTCAGCTATAGTAGCGTGTTCGCGTCCGACACGTGTCAGATATCGACACTCTTCGGACATTCTACCTAGTCATTTTTATTTCTTTATAAAAAATATTATATCTTTTAACTTAAAGTTAATATTAAATAACAAATAAATACTCATATTTAAAATATTTCAACAAGAAAAATAATAACTAGTATAAAACTAAATTTATACTATATAAATGAATTTTTTAAAATAATTTAATTAACGAGTCGACTTCGTGTAGTACTTTTTTGAAAACGTATCTTGTCAGACACACGTGTTCATGTCAATGCATCATAGACCAGTAATGCAACCGATCCATAATAGCACTCATGCACTCTTGGGCATGGCATCAAAAGGAAGATAGTATGCATCGAATTGAGGAAGAAATATGAAATATCTTTGGCATTACATTGGCAGAAAGATAAATTCTTTCCTCATTCGGCAGGACCGGACGTCACATAACTGAAGCAAAGTTTTTCAACTTGTGCACCGATAAAGTAAGCAGCCTTTTATGAAGAAAAAGAAAAAATCAAACTGAAGCATACCAACTCCAAGGGTTCCCACCAAGATTCCAATTATATTAGCATCCTTTGCTTTCTCAACTAAATAATATCTGCAGGAGTTTATTGTAGGAATATATTATAAATAAACTGCAAATGCATAACTTGTTTAGCTAAAGATTAAATAATACATTTGCACATGTTTACGACTGGTACCTGCGGTTAAGAATTTTTTTCTGCTGAGATACATCAGTAACCAAGCAATCTTCAGTTGCATCATACCTGACTAAAATCAATGTCAAGACATCAACAAAGTGATAAGCTATGTAACATGACAAAATGAGGGGATAAAGAGATAAAAGAAGCAGAGTCTAATAAATTGACACTGAAGATAAATCTTAAGGTAATGCCACCAGGAGAAGAGATTGTTCACCATCTTGTCCATTCCCAGGCTGGTATTACCCAAACTGTCAATTTTATTGGGAAGGTAGAAGGAATCCACTGTTTATATTATTTTTCTGCTTTAATGATAAACTCTGCAGCACAATCCCCCGGAAAATCCATGCTCTTACCTATTTCACAACTATTGAATTGTAGTACAACATTTGAAAAAGCTTGATTGTCCCAACCAATCCAAAAAATCAAATAATCATCCATTTTGTGTCCTTCAGGTAAACTCCAAGTCAAGCCTCCTATGCCATAAGCCATACTGGTTCCATTGACAAGACCATTAGAAGCTTCGCTATCAACTAATTTAAGTCTATTTTCAGATTTAGAGGTTTCTGGAGGCCATACAATGGAACACCTAACATCTGCATAAAGGGGTTCTAATCCAGATGTGGATCCAAAGAACCTTGGCACGTCGGAGATTAGTTCTTCTTTGATTTCTTGTATTGCATGTGCATATTCCAATCCATAAAGAACCTGAATTTTTAAAAGAAGATACTGGTGACCGTTGATTGATAAGTACCGCCAGTAAAAAAGTCTGATGAATTCTGGACTAAGGAAAGATTGAATAAATTAAAACTCCATGATGATATATTTTCAATCAATCACATTCTATATGCATCCATGAGCATGTACAAACATGTTTCTATGGTATATATTTCAGTGCTTATATTACATGTAAAAACAGAGAAGTGAGGGAAATATCTACAACTGTAATTATTTTTTAACCCCTTTTACCATGTAATCTTGTCGTTGAATAACAAAACTGAGTCAACTAACGAAATTTTAAACTCTAAATATTAAACCCTCTCTTCGTACCATTTATGAACAAGAAGAGCGCTTAAGTAAAGAGGTCTCTTCTCTCAATTCATTAACCTTTTGATTCACAGGCTGGAAATATTGTAACAGCATCACAGCTTTATTGTAATCTTTAACACTACGAAGACATGAAACTTCATAAAACTAGCTTGATAATTATATATAATTGAAATATTATCGAACATAACCCAACAATTATTTGAAAGCTCATTGAATTTTCATCAGACACAAGGATTTACAACTATTACATACTTCGATCCATTTTCCACATTATCTGCTGTTTCTCCCCATAAAAATGGTAATCACAGATTGGAATCAAATTGGCTATTCAAATAAGACGGAACATCATAACTAATTCCTTAGTAATTTAGTTCATGGGAAACAGACAGGCTGAAAAGAGCTTAAATGTGATGCAGAAAAAACAACAAATACTTCAATACCTAAAATAAATTAATCCTAACAGCTATTTGGTAGATTCAAGATTATAGGAACACAATTATTTTTTGAGATGCAAGTTTCCACAACTGACAGTTATCGCACAAGGACAAAAGTTGTTATTTGTCAAAAAATATAGCATAAAGAAATTCGAGAAAACAAACAAAGTTCGTTATGAAACAATGTGAAAAAAACATACATCAATTTGTCATGCTACTTTTGATTATTGGAAAGCAGACTTGAAGCATAAATTATCATATTTCATTAACAGTTGAACCAATACAATTAACTTGTAGTTAAATAAGAGTGTTTATCATACCAAAATAGGCTTGCCAATTCTCTGACCACAATTGCGCAAGTCAGTCACGCAATTTGACACACTGATAGCAGCTTTCCCGAAAATGAATAATGCAGGAAGAGTTGATGTCCTGAAACCAAGAATATAAAATGAAAAAAAAAAAAAAAAGAACTGACATATATTTATAATCTAGAACCTTGTATGGATTTTATGGAAGTAGCATCCACTGCAATTAGTAAACAAGTAGCTAACATTCAAAAGCAATATAAACAGTTATTGGTAGAACAGGAATCCTGTTTTTGTGTAAACAGAGCTCTTCTTTTAGCGTTTTCCAAGAACCTCTCTCTCTAATTTGGTCCCCTCCCCCAAACAACAAAAGAAAGAAAGGGTAAATCTCTCTCGATCCGCAGGTCTATTCATTTTTCTTTTATTATTTCGATTTCAACATTTAACCGACAATCCTTAGTAGTATTTCTCTTAAAAGAGCATAAAATATTACATAAATAACCTTAAATTTCATTTTCACTATCCGCAAGTTTTTTCATTTTTCTTTTATTATTTGGATTTCGACATTTAACCCAGTATTTATAGTTGTATCTCTCTTAAAAGAGCATAAAATATTACATAAATAACCTTAAATTTCACTATCCATCTAAATGAGCCTAGGATTCAGTATTAACCTTAATAGAAAATCCTAGAAACTAGATAATCATCATGCATCATATATTAAATATCTAGTTCTGATTCTTGTCCTCCATCGAATTACTATGATCATTCCTAATATCTCTGCTATATCTGGCTAGACATAGATGCAATAGGTGTTTTGAGAAGAATTGAGCCAAAGCCGAGCCACGAGTTGAGTGAGTTATAACAGTTTGTGAGCTAAATTTATGTATTTTACACTCACTGGCTGAGACAAGTATGGCCATAGTGAATGACGCAGTCAGCATTGACATGAGATGCTCCCACTTCATCCACACAGCAGCTTCCAAATGTTGTGTCAGCCATCACGTAAAACTTCACATTCTCAACATAAAGCAAATCAAGCTTCTCACGTAGAGATTTCACCACCCGTGTCGTATCCTTCAGTAACTCATCTGGAAACTTATGAAACAAAGAAAGACAACATTTTTTCTCAACAAAATTTGAAAGAAATCGGCAATTATTGGAAACTAGATTGCATGGAAATGAAAATGCAATAAGAGACATGAAAAAAGCTATTTATCAAAATGAGGGAGGCAAGAAGCCATTAAGAGGTAGTATAAAAAAAAAATTACAATTTTTTTTTTTCCATAGAATCAATTTTAGTTTTAGAAAAGCTATAATCATGGATTAAAAGCCTACAATTAAGTTAAATTTCAATTGAAACTCGCAATTAAGTCAATTTCACAAATTATATTCACTCCTCAACAATGTTTTTTGAATATTTTGATTAAAATTAATGGGAATATACACCTCTGGATGACGGGAGAACCCAAAGAGATGCTAGTATAATATTGGGTCTCCCCCTCTAGCAAAAAGGCTGTATAAAAGTTTCAATCAGTAATAACACGGTAATTCCCCAGCAAGGGAAAATTCTGCTATCCAAAGAGCTCCAAACTCAAGGCTCCAGTTTCACCCGTTTAGCTAATCAAACAATCTCCAGACACAGACTACAAGACGGCGGCTATCGCTCAGAAACTTTGTTTGAGTTTCGAAAACGTTCCATAGGTTTTGAAAATTAATCCAAATGATACCATTTTTAGAAGTTTCCTTGCAACCTTGATCCGAAGCAACGTCACAGTAGAAGGGACGTACCTGTAGAGCAACTCTAGCGAAGCCATGGCGGTGGATAAATTCCGCGACGCGGGCATTTTCGTAACAGGAATCAAAATCCATGACAGAGGGTTGAGCAGAATTGAAGAAAGTGTCCGCTCCGGAGGCTTTTAATGGCGGCACAGAATGGGCTGGGCCTTAAATTGTTCTGGGCCGAATAGATCATTTCTTCGGCCGTCCGGAGAGAAGCCCTACTAATATTTGACAAGTAATACAATTTCAAAGAGAATTAATTTGGCTGTGACAATTTTCGAAACTAAGTCAGCAAAGAGGCATGCCTCTTTCCTCTATTTATTTTTTTTTTCTTCGAGCTAGGTAGTGAGCGGACTAACCCTAAAAAAGGGAGAGAGATTCAACCGCTAAAGAAAGCTAGCAAATCGACGATTTGAAGTCGGTTCGGGCCCTCCTAAAGAGGAGAGCCAGTCCCTTTCCACTGTCAATTATTCAATCAGCTTCGAGATCTTGTACAATAAATTATATTTCTTTGGGTATGTACTTTTTGTAGGAACAATATTTTTTTTCTAGTTGTTAGAATTCATCAAAGAGGAACTTTCCATTTTTAACTCGAGAAAAAATCTTGCATAAGAAAATGTCAAATTGAACGCTGAATGGGTGATAGATATGTTGACAAGCATACTGTCTACCTAATTGTTAACGGATCTAGTAGTTGTCATATCTTTCATTTCAAACTTAGGTGCGCTTGACCGTTAATATTTTTCATGAAAATTTTGTTTTCACCTAAGTTCTTACTTTTATGCTGTTTGATTAATAATTTTTTTCACAAAAATATTTTTTTTTTACTTTTGGTCACGTAACCATTTTTTTCTTTGAAAACAAGGAAAATATAGTGGTGGCAAATGAGCCGAGTGGCTCGTCGGCTCGCCCGCTCGGCTCGTACTGTTCACGCCCACGAGCCGCTCGAGCTCGTAAAAAAACGAGCCCGAGCACGAGCCGAGCGGGCTCATGGGCTAGACGAGCCGAGCCCGCTCGGCTCGTCACCGTTCGCGAGCCGCTCGTGAGACGAGCCCACGAGCCTGGCTCGTGGGCTCGTCTTAGACGAGCCCAGCCCCAAGTAATTTAAAAAAATAATAATAATAATAAAATAGGTCGAAAAAGCGGCCGGTGACCAGAACGGTCACTGAACCAGTGACCGTTCTGGTCACAAGTGACCAAACGGTCACTAGTTCAGTGACCGTTTGGTCACTTTTTTACAAAAAAAAAAAATTTTTTTTTTTTTCTACTTTTCTCCAATTCTTCTCCTATAAATACCCAACCCATTACAACATTTTTTTCCCACCAAACTTTCATTCTATACTCTCCACTCTATAATTTACAATTTACAAATCATTATCAACAATTCTATAATTCTCTTCTACATTTTTTTACATTATTATCTTCATTTTACAACTCATTTTATACATTAGCCAATAGTACATAATCGTCATTTCTATATTTCTACATTCTATTTCAACAATTCACAAATGGATCCACGAGCATTTGTTGAAAACTTGTTCGGTATGGAAGGTGAAACACCTGCCCAAAATCAATTTGGGAATGAATTTGCCGATCTCAACCAACTACCAATTCCAGAAGACATTGACGATTTCGACGTTCATGAAGCCGATGCCGATCCGATTGATTTGGATGACGTTGATGTTGATCCTAGTGTTCCTATTGATTTGGAACAAGATGAAGAACCTGCACTAAATATTCCCGATGCAAGAGGGAAGAGAAAGGGGAAGAAGCAGGCAAAATGTTGGGACCATTTCAAATTGGTTAACACTGGTCGTGTGATCGATGGAGTTCCAGAAAATAAAGCAGTATGTAAATACTGTCAACAACGACTGGCATGGCAAAAAAAATTTGGAACCACTCACCTCAACCGTCATTACAAAGCATGTGCGGCCAAACATGGGCTTCTTGAACGTGGACAAACGCAACACAGTTTGGTACTAGTAGAGACGGTGCTACTACTTCGCCACTTTCTACGTGGATGTATTCGGAGGAGGAAGCACGAAAGGGAATTGTGAAGTTCGTTGCCGCGGCGGAGCTGCCACTAGCAATAGTGGACAACGAACATTTCGTAAACTACGTCAAACAATATCTTCAACCAAGGTACGTTGGGGTAAGTCGAAATACTATTCGTTCTAATACAATTGAATATTTTCTTAATGTAAAGCGATTATTGATTGGGGATTTAGAAAAATACGGGGGTGTCATATCTTTAACTTCGGATTTATGGGAAGGGATTAATAAGAGAGGTTATATAGCTGCAACTGCACACTATATAGACCCACTTTGGGTTATGCATAAAAAAATTATTGCTTTTAAAATAGTTGAGTATCCTCATAATGCTAACACTATATTTAATGCAATTATGTTAATAATTAAAGAATATAAATGCGAGAATAAAATTCGTTCTTTTACTTTTGACAATGCTTCTGTAAATAAAGTAGTTATCGATAAATTGCATAGAGTACTTCAACCCGATTTTGGTGGTTATTTATTCCATATTCGATGTGTGTGCCATATTTTTAATTTAATTGTACAAGACGGTTTAAAACATGTGAAGGACGAAATTAGTCGAATTAGGAATGCACTTACGTATATCACGATTACACCTAGTAGAAAACAAGCATTTGAAGAATTTTGTGAACAAGCTGGGAACTCTAATACAAAAACTTTTATTACTGACGTAGGTCATAGGTGGAATTCAACTTACTTATTATTAAAAATCATGTGAAGGTTTTGAACCGTTTATCACTGAATTTTATAACAATAGACATATTAGAGACGACGACGATGATATCTTAAATGAATCCGATTGGAATACGGTTTTTAAAATTAAGAAATTTTTGAAAAGTTTTTATACGTCTACGAATATATTGTCTGGTGTTTATTATCCAACTAGTTGCATGGTTCTTGAACGTCTTTATATAACTGCTAGGGCTTTTAATAGATATCAAAATGACCCTGATTTTCATGCTGTTATATATGCTATGGAATTAAAATTTAGAAAATATTGGGAAGAATTACCTATGTTATTTCCTTTAGCTCATGGACCCCCGATACAATTTATCGGGTACTAAATTTATAATTGACCAAATTTCAAATGCTTTAACTTTTAATATGCCTATTACTTATAGAAATTTGGAACAAACGTTAACTGAAATGTATGAATTATATGCTTCAAGAATAGGTACACAAGTTACTCGTGTACCTACTCCTCCTCCCACTAATATAAATGATGACGACGCTGAAGTAATTAATTTATTAGAAAACATAGACTCAATTAGATATGATTCAACTGCATATGCATATGGTTCCTCTAGTAGTAGTAGTATGTCTTCCACTGCATGTACTCAAACTTCGAGTAGCAGTCCAAATGCATTGCCATCTGAATTAATTGATTACTTTCGTTATACTATGCCTAGTAACAAATCAGTTAAGAAAAGTTCAGAAGATGTAATCGAATTCTGGCGAAATAATGAACGTCGATGGCCAATTGTTTCTGCAATTGCAAAATATCTACTAACACATCCGGTTAGTACTGTAGCTTCGGAGTCTGCTTTTAGTGCAGGGAAGAGGGTTCTCTCTGAAATTCGGAGTCGACTAATAGAAGATATTTTGGAAGCGTTAATGTGCGTGAAGGATTGGGAAGACGCTAATTATCGAATTCAACATAAATATGCCGAAATTGCATGTAATCAAGTAAGTGATATTTAATTTCAATACATTCATTACAAAATTTTATTTTCATACATTTATAATTTTTTTAAAAAAAATTGTACACGTAAAAAGTTTTTCGTGTACAATTTTAACTCCGCCTACACGAAATTGAAGTAGCCGGTCCCAAGCCCGGATAAAGGAGGAGGGTTTATCTTTTTTTTTTTTTTAAATAAATGTATATTTATTATTTTAAAAATTATAAATGTTTTGACGAGCCCCGATAAATGTTTTGGAAAATATATATTTAAAAAAAATAGAAAAAATAGACTTGTAGTAATAGCGTTATTTATTTATAATAAATAATAATAAAAAAAAACAAAAATTGGCGAGCCGGCGAGCCGAGCTTAAGCTCGGCTCGCCGAGCCGCTCGCTTTGGGCGAGCTCGGGCGCGAGCCGAGCTCGCCCAAACGGCAACGAGCCGAGCTCGAGCTCGGCTCGTTGCCGACGAGCCACGAGCTCGGCTCGTGCGAACACGAGCCGAGCTCGTTCGTCAATGGGCCGAGCCGGCTCGGCTCGGCCCATTGTCACCACTAGGAAAATATTTTCCCGAGGGAGGTGCAGTTTTTTATTTTTCAGGTAATTCGCTCTCTCTTTCTCTCTCATTTATCCCTTCCCTCTCATCTATTCATCAATAAAAAAATGAACAAGTATAATATTTTAGGTTGAAAATTAAATCAATCAAACACATTTAATTGATAATTTCCATACAAAAGGCAATGGTCGTTAAAAAGAAATCAATAATCACCCTAGCTTTTTCAGCAAATCATGTTCACAAGGAGGCAAAGCCTAGTGAAATTTCAAAGTTTAACGCCCATCATACATTGAGGTCATTTCTTGTAAATTTCAGCTTGGACCGCAGATTAAATTTTTTCACATCAAAATCAAAATAAAATCATGGCTTAATTGAAAGCATTTTTATTTTTTTTCATTTTCTGTGCATTCAAAATTGGTTTTGTTTACATGTAAAAAACAAGCCAATAAACGAATTGCGTTTCTACGTTAAAAATACAATATTCCATTGAATCCATGCATCCAGCTCCTGTTGCCTCAAATTGCTCACGAGAGTGAAACCATACTTCTACTTTGAAAGAAATGATATTCCATCGGTTGGGGCACTTGGGTTTCTGCCAGGATCAAGATATACACATAATAAAGCTGGGTTATTAAACAAAAAACATTGAAGATTTTAACTTCATTCTGTTGTATAGTACCATCCGATATGCTCACATGAAACAAGTAGCATATAAAGATTTGCAGCAATAACTCCCAAAGTTTTTCTAAGGTCAAAATTTCATATTGTCCAAATATTAAAAGGTACACTCAAATAGAGGTGCAAACAATGGAATCCAAGAGGAAGCTGTTGGAACAAGAAAACAAATTGTCAAAAGGATTGATAGTAACTAAATTGACAAAGCCTTTCTCTTGGAATCTTGAAAAGATAAAATCCACTAGATTATAATTAATAACTCAAACTTTGAAGCCTCGGCTGTTTCTCCTTCCTCTAGCTCGCTCAAATTTTCTTCCCTTGGCACGCACATAAGGCTTGGTGTGACTGTGTGGGACACCAGGAGCTGGACCAAAGTGCTTCACAGCTTCACGAGATTTTGTTGGACCTCTAAGGAGTACCTGCAGCTCACCAACTGGTTTTAGCATATTCATCCATTTATTGTCTAGATGGTTCAATTATTTAGGGCACTATTTGTGGGATCATATCACAAAATTAATACTAATTATGCCAGAAAATCAAAATCCTCATGGAATACAATGATCAGCAAATATTCTAATGGGAAAATGCCTATTTTTTCGCAAGTTAACTACTCTAGTGTACTATGTGGGAAGAATTCAGCCACCTATTAAAAAGGATTTCTAACCAGATTTGTAATAATTCATTTCCCTTGTGATTTCTCCAGTTTGAATTAAACATAAAAAAGGCTTTCCTAGCCTTTTAATATTTTATGATTGAAATTTAGCAACCAAATGTGATCTGTTACCATTATTTTAAAGAATAATCTCCACTATTTCGTAATAGCATGTAAAGCAAAAACTTAATATGGATTCTTCAGGTTGCATTTGATGCTGGAACAAAAATTTTCCATCCGCGCTTTTCGGGAGGTTTCATAAAAGAAGATCCAACATAACGTGCGGCTAAGAATAGGAGGCGGTGTACTAGTTCGCTATCTCAATATTGGAAGAATCCCATTATATTTTCATCCAAACAGAGATTTTGGCTAGTGAAGTGCAGAAGGACCTCGTTTTATTTTTACCTCCTACCCGCAACCATGCACTTAAGAATTCAATATCAGTAATAGCACTATGAGAATGAGAAGAGAATGGACGATGAACGTCCATACCGTGTTCTGGCCAAGAGGAGCTTTAAGAGCAAGCTGGTCAAAAGTCAAACATTCTCCTCCTGCCTTCTCAATCCTAGCCCGTGCTGTCTCTGTGAACCTCAGAGCAGTGACCTTTATCGCAGGGACTTCATACGCCCGAATGTCATCAGTAACAGTTCCAACAAGTACTGCTATTTTGTCCTCCTAGTAAACAGCCAGTGATAATGTGTTACAAAGCTTGTTAACGGGATATTCCGATATTGTAAGACGCTCTCATAGTGCAACTATGCCTTATCAGTATGGAAAATGAAACAAAAAAGAGCAGTAAACATTCTAATGACAAATTAAGGTTTATGAAATAATTTAGAAACAGTACATGCGTGTAAAACATAACCCATACAGGATTAAAATTTAAAACTCTCCTCCATGTGAGAGTCCTTCCCTTTAAATTTTCAGTTTCCACCATACACTGTTAAGACTAGTTAGCATTGTAAACAAGATTCCTTCTCTATTAATATCCAAACTACAAATACCATTGGAAATTTAGAAATGATAAAGAATTCAATCGAATTAACACAATAAGATATCAATCTAATCTGTATAATTCACGAAACTAAAATTCTTATGGATTTCTTTGCGTCCAGCAAAAGAAATTGTAAAGAAACTACCTTGCCCTTCATGAAAGTGATGAGGCGGGAGAGAGAAAGCGGGGCCTTGTTGACTTTGCTCATAAAGAGCCTCTTCAACACCACTGCATTGAACTTGCTTCCAGTCCTCCTCAACAGAAATCGATACAACTGCCGTCTCACACACAAACATGTTAGATCATATCATATAGACCCTCTACTCATTATGTGATTTCAGCACGGAAAATTCAGTAGCAAATAAATAAAAAGGATAAAAATCACCTTCACGAGGAGTTTGAGGTAAATATCATCGGACTTCGGGGCCGTGCGCTTGGTCTTCTTGTTCTTACCTCCAGCGACCAAATCAATACCCTAAATCGGAATTAAAATTAAAAAAATGCGAACAAAATGCATAATGAGAAAGAACGGCGAGGACAAAGAAATGTAGAATTTGTAGCTAAGAGTGGAATACCATGGCTGTTGCTGCTGCTGCTGCTGCTCCTGCTGGAACTGGAATCCGTTTAACGAGATAAATGGGATCTAGGGTTTTGCATTGATTTTGTATCGTGTTGTTATAAAAGGGTTGGTTATGGGCTTTGAGTAGGTTGCCAAATTGGAACCCAAAAACAATACTGCCCGTTCAGTATTAATGTTTAAAGGCCCATGTATATGCCAACTGGGCTGCGTTATAGGCAAGAAGATCTAAGAAAACAATACATTTCTAAAGTATTTACTTTACACAATTTCAAAAATACAAAAACAAGTTTCAAAATTCACAAATCAGATTTTTTAATTTTTAATTTATGAAATAATGAATTATTAAATCAATTTATTATTAAATATTTAATTCTAATATAATATAATTACCCCACCCCACCTCCACCACCCTTATCGCTCCGGGGACTATTGCAGTTACCGTTTCGGTCATAACTCATCTCCGACGACCGTTCCGACGACTGTTCTAACTCCGGCGAAAATTTTTATGTCACAATTCAAAATTTTCGTAGGTCACAATTTGTTTATCGGTCACTACTTAAAAATTTAAAAGTCACAATTTGTTTATCGATCACAAATCACAAAATTTATAAATTACAATACTTATTTATGGTCACAAACATCACATTAATTGAATATAAATTATATTTAGATCACAATTTATCAAAATATTGGTCACAGATTAATAAATTTTAGGTCACACATAATGTATTGGTCACATTTTATCTAATTCATTGGTCACATATCATTTATTGGTCGCCAACCAACCAAATTAGTGGCCACAAATATCCAAACTATTTGTGACCAGCACCAAAATCATTTGTGACCATCACCACCACCTCCAGCGGCACCATCAACATCTCAAAACCAACACCATACCCTCCTAACATACAGAGCCACTGTCAAACACCACCACCGCACAGAGCCACCGTCAAACACCACCACCGCACAGAGCCACCGTCAAACACCACCCACCACCAGCACACACACCTACAATACCCAACTCACAACCTCACCAACATCTCACCATCACCAATCCTCACATCGCCAGATCCGCCGACATCCACCACCACAACCTGCCTCCAATCACAACCATCACCACTGCCTCGCCACCGCACATCACAACCACCACTACCCAATTACAAACACCACCAGAATTTGTTAGCCACCACAAACCCGAAATCAAAATCTAAGGCCAAGAGAAATTCAGATCCAGATCTGTTGAGAAGAGGAAGAAGGAGACGAAGATAGAGAAATTCAAATTCGGTGAAATTCAGATCCAGATCTAGGGAAATAATTGTACGTTTTGGTGAAAATAATTTGATTTGGTATAGAAAACCTGGATTTTGATTCGGTGGCAATGATTTACGACGCTGCCAAAGAGGAAGGTAGTTGTTGAGGCGTCGACATCAGGTTGTTGTGGTGGAAATTGTGGCAGAGGGTAGTTGTGGTCGTTGTGGTAGTGGGCAAAGCTGGTGTTGGTGGTGGCGTTTTTAGTGCTGTTGGGTGTTGTTTTCTACAAATGGGTCGGACGGAGAGAGTGGAGAAATAGTGAGAAACGGTGAGGAGAAGAACGGTGGTGGCGGTGGCGGTGGCGGCGAGAAGAGAGAAAACGGGATGAGAAAAATGAATTTTAGGTTTGATTAGGGTTATTTTAATTATGATGAAAATAATATAATTAATATTTAATAAAAAACGACCTGATATTTGAAAAGTTAAACTAGTGATCTGATTTGTTAAATTGGTATTTTAAATACTTGCCTGGGTGTAATTTTCTTAAGATCTAACCCTTGTTTAGTCCTATTATTTTCAAAATATATTTTTTTTATCTCTTATTTTCAATCACACATTTTTCAATCAAATAATATTATAGGCAATGTCGCAAAACCAATTTTCTTTTTAATTTTTTAACTACGCATTCTTCATTAAATCACTATTCCAAAATACATTTTTGACAAAAAAAAAAATGGAGCCGAAACACGCTAGTAGGATATTAATTTAAAACTGGCACTTCACAATTTACATAAATAAGCTAAAAATAAATTATATTTTCAAAAGCTATCCCACCTATTATTCTGAAAACTGAAATACTGGTTTTTTATTTTTATTTTTTACAATGTACTTTGTAACGCACTGTTACCCATGTTCCTTTGCTTGTTTTCACCTCCACTGTTGGAATTGAAGTAATTTAATTTACTTATGTTTTACTGTTCTTTGTTAGTGGGTTCATCTGTTGTCCTAGTCTTTAGGAAACTAAATTAGTGATTTAGTGGTCCATTTCAAATTTGTTAAGAGTCTGTTTTCTACATTCCTATTTTTGTGGTTATGCTTGAGTCCATTATGTACTGCCTATTATAAAAAGGCATTTCTCGTTAATTAATAAGATGAGTAGTATTATCATTCCTCCCAATATACACGTTTTGCAATACTTTGGTTTGTTCTCTGTTTTCTGCTAACAGTGGTATCATAGCCATAGAAAGAAATTTCTTTATTGCAGCAGCAATTATCAAATGGCTTCAGAGAATTTTGTGCAACTTGCTATCCCACGCTTTGATGGCCACTACGATCATTGGAGCATGCTAATGGAAAATTTCATGCGGTCTAAGGAATATTGGCAGGTGATAATTTCTGGGATTGACGAACCAGCAGTAGGTACTGTGTTGTCAGATGTGCAGAAGACAGAGTTAGAAGCGTTGAAACTAAAGGATTTGAAGGCAAAGAATTATCTCTTCCAATCTATTGATCGTTCTATCTTGGAAACGATTCTTTGCAAGGACACATTCAAGAAAATTTGGGACTCCATGATGAAGAAGTATCAAGGGAACGCTAGAGCAAAGCGAGTGCAGCTCCAAGCTCTTCGGCGTGAGTTCGAGACTCTTCAAATGAAATCAGGAGAGTCGGTTTCAGAATATTTTTCGAGGATGATGGTAATCGCAAACAAGATGCGAATTCATGGGGAGAAGCTTGAGGATGTCACCGTTGTTGAAAAGATCCTCTGCTCAATGACTTCAAAGTTTAATTTCATAGTTTGTTCTATTGAAGAGTCTAAGGATATTGATGCTCTTTCAATAGACGAATCACAAAAATCATTGCTAGTTCATGAGCAAAAGATAAATCAGCAAGACAAAGAAGAACAAGCATTGCAGGCAGCAACAATCACGAAAGGTTCCGGACGAGGAAAGGGGGGATGGAGAGGCAAGAACACGTACCAACAAGGAGAGAATAAAGGTCATGATGGTCAAAACTCCAATAGCTACAAGTCAAGGTCTGCAGAAAAATCGAATGTCGAATGTTTTAGGTGCCACAAGTATGGTCATTATCGTTCTGAATGTCGTACAAATCTGAACAGAAACAGAGGACGTGCAGAAAGTACTAACTTTGCAGAGTCAAATGAGAAGGAAGGTGAAATTTCTCTGTTAATGGTGTGCGGCCAGAAAGAAGAAACCCATAAAAATTTATGGTATATCGACTCAGCATGTAGCAATCACATGTGTGGAGATAAATCGGCCTTTATTGACTTGGATGAAGATTTTCGTACAACCGTAAAGTTTGGAGATAATTCTCGTGTTGATGTCATGGGAATAGGAAAGGTAAAAATTCAATCAAAAAGCACATCTACTCACACCATCTCTGATGTTCTTTATGTTCCAGATCTGAAAACAAATTTACCGAGTGTGGGTCAACTTCAAGAGAAGGGACTGGAGATTTTTTTAAAGGTGGAATCTGTACTATTCAAGACTCCAAGCATGGGCTGATTGCTAAAGTCAATGTAACTACAAATAGAATGTTCTCGTTACACCTCCCGAATGTTGGGCACTCTTGCTTTACAGTAAAATTGAATAATATGGCATGGCCATGGCACTATCGATATGGGCATCTAAATTTTGGAGGACTAAAGACTCTACAACAAAAGAAGATGGTTGTTGGTCTACCTCAGTTTGAATCTCCTGCAGAAATTTGTGAAGAATGTGTCACTAGAAAACAAGCTCGTGATAGCTTTCCAAAAAGAAAATCTTGGAGAGGCAAGAAACCATTGGAATTGGTCCATTCTGACATTTGTGGACCAATAAATCCAAAATCCAATGGAGGTAAATGCTATTTCATTACTTTTATCGATGATTTTAGTCGGAAGACTTGGGTTTATTTTTTGCAAGAAAAAACAGATTCCTTGACAGTTTTTAAACGTTTTAAGGCCCTAGTTGAGAAGGAATCTAAAAATTCAATAAAAGTTCTTCGTACTAATCGTGGCGGAGAATATACCCCACAAGAATTTGAGAGTTTTTGTGAATCTCAAGGGATAAAAAGGCAATTTACAGCACCTTATTCTTCTCAACAAAACGAAGTGAGTGAAAGGAAGAATCGTACAATCATGAATATGGTGCGAAGTCTCTTAAGGAGAAGCAAGCTTCCGAAAGAATTTTGGCCCGAAGCAGTTGATTGGAGCGTTCATGTTTTGAATAGACATCTTACACATGCTGTTCAGAATATGACACCACGTGAAGCTTGGAATGGTCACATACCTGCAGTTGATTACTTTAGAATTTTTGGTTGTATTGCTTATGCCCATATTGCAGATCAGAAGATAACAAAGCTAGATGAGAAGTCTGAAAAAACTGTTTTTCTTGGTGTTAGTGAGCAGTCAAAAGCTTATAAGTTGTATAATCCTATCACTAAGAAAGTGATTACCAGTTGTGATGTGGTGTTTGATGAAGAAAAAATGTGACCATGGGATGAGAGTTTAGAAAGACAACAAATTCCAGCTGATTTTGATGGTGATGATGATGTGCAACAGCCAACAATTGAAGCTGAAGATGACAGTAGCCCAACACCTGAAGTTTCAAATCGGCAACAAAGTTCCAGCACTACACGGTCACAACGCATCAGAAAACAGCCAGTGTGGATGGAAGATTATGTCGGTAGAGGAAGTAAACAACCTGGAGATGAAGATGAGGATCCACTAACGTATTTTGCTCTTTTTTCAAATTGTGACCCAATCAATTTTGAAGTTGCTGTTAAAGAAGAAAAATGGCAAAAGGCTATGAATGATGAAATTGATGCCATTGAAAGAAACAACACTTGGGAATTGACAAATCTTTCAAAAGGGCAAAAGACTATCGGCGTTAAATGGGTTTACAAGACAAAGTTTAAGGAGAATGGAGAAGTTGACAAGTACAAAGCACGTCTAGTAGCTAAAGGCTACAAGCAAGAGTTTGGTGTAGATTACAAGGAAGTGTTTGCACCCGTTGCAAGGCATGACATAATCAGATTGGTAATTTCGCTAGCCGTTCAACACTCTTGGCCCATCTTCCAGTTGGATGTGAAGTCAACATTTTTACATGGAGACTTGCAAGAGCGGGTATTTATTGAACAACCTCCTGGTTATGTGAAAATAGGTAATGAACATAAAGTTTATAAATTTAAAAAGGCTTTATATGGACTAAAACAAGCACCTAGAGCTTGGCATATTCGTATAGATACTTATTTTCACAATGAAGATTTTCATAAATGTCCATATGAGCATACTCTTTACTCAAAGATTGGAGAAGGAGGGAAAATTCTTATTGTATGCTTATATGTAGATGATCTGATTTTTTTGGGGAATGATAGTGTTATGCTTAAAGAATTTAAGGAGTCTATGATGCTTGAATTTGACATGACTGATCTTGGACAATTGCATTACTTTCTTGGCTTGGAGATTGTACAATCTGGTAGTGGAATTTTTGTGTCTCAGAAGAAATATGCTCAAGAAATTTTAGAGAGATTTCAAATGAAAAATTGCAACTCGGTTACCACTCCAGTTGAAAAGGGACTGAAACTTATAAAAGAGCCAGCAGGACTAAGGGTTGATGCTACTCTTTACAAACAAATTGTTGGGAGTTTGATGTATTTGACAGCAACTCGACCTGATATAATGCATGCAGTAAGTCTCATTAGTAGGTTTATGGAGCATCCAAGTGAAACTCATCTTCTAGCTTCCAAGAGGATCATTCGATACTTGCGAGGTACTGTGGACTTTGGACTCTTCTACAAAAGAGGTGAAAAATCAGAATTGTTTAGCTTTACAGACAACGATTATGCCGGGGATCTGGATGACAGAAGAAGCACATCTGGATATGTTTTTATGTTGGGTTCTACAGCTATTTCGTGGTCATCAAAGAAGCAACCGATAGTTACTTTGTCAACAACAGAAGCTGAGTTTGTAGCAGCAGCGTCTTGTGCATGTCAAGCACTTTGGCTGAGGAAAATTCTTGAAGAGCTACGGTTCAAGCAACCAGGTTCAACTCATATTTTTTGTGACAATAATTCAGCAATTAAGCTTACAAAGAATCCGGTTCTTCATGGAAGATGCAATCACATAGACGTGAGGTATCATTTCTTGCGTGATCTCACAAAGGATGAAGTAATTGATTTTGTTTACTGTAAAAGTGAAGATCAGGTTGTAGATATTTTTACCAAGCCCCTCAAATTGGATTCATTTTTTAAGCTAAGGAAATTGCTTGGAGTTTGTTCGTTGAAGGATCTTGTTTGAGGGAGGGTTGATCATAAAATTGTGATTAAACTGATTGTTTGCAAACATCAGTTTAAGGGAGGGATTGTTGGAATTGAAGTAATTTAATTTACTTATGTTTTACTGTTCTTTATTAGTGGGTTCGTTTGTTGTCCTAGTCTTTAGGAAACTAAATTAGTGATTTAGTGGTCCATTTCAAATTTGTTAAGAGTCTGTTTTCTGCATTCCTATTTTTGTGGTTATGCTTGAGTCCATTATGTACTGCCTATTATAAAAAGGCATTTCTCGTTAATTAATAAGATGAGTAGTATTATCATTCCTCTCAACATACACGTTTTGCAATACTTTGGTTTGTTCTCTGTTTTCTGCTAACATCCACTACTGCTATAGTCAATGTAAATATTATCACCATTTATAACAAGTGTTACATTTGTAATGCGTATTCCACCACTCCTTGTAGCGTACAATATCACACCTATGACATCGTCACTTATAACATATTGTGTCATTTCCGCAACATCATCACCATCACACCTCCATCACCATTGCTACTGGACATTTGTCGCATACCTTCACCGTAAGCCACTTGCCAACAAAATCATAGCCCATCCTAGCAACCACACACATGCTCAAAAATCGAGCCTCCATGCCACCATCACCATCAGACCCGCTAGTATAAAATCTCTCTATATACAATTTCAAAACAAAACATACTATAAAAGCAAACTGGAATAGGTGAAAAAACTAATTAATACAACGACGTTGGAATGTAAGGAAACATTTATCCGAATTTACTGTATTCACGAGGTTTTCATCTCAATTTATATTCTACATCTGTACAAACGACAATCCATTGTTCTTCTCATATGGAAAATTCTGTCTAGATATGATATTACATATAAACGTATACAATATTATTTTTAGTGAATGATTAGGATTGGGAATGAAAAATGTCAATTCAATGGCTCGATCCAAAATACCCTTATCAAAAGAGTTGAGTGGATACGTTTTATGCTAATTACCCTTTAAAATATAACTATTGTAATGATAGTTTACGGTTTTTATTTGTTTCACAAAACTTTAATTTCATTAAAGGTTTTCATTCTTTGCTCAAAGTAAAACTTATTTTTGATTTTTTTTTCCCATTAATTATCACACCTCGGCCTTTATGATGATCGATGTCGGAATATTTTGTTTTAGTACTTTGAAATGAGAGAAAAATAATTGTTGAATTTGTGTAATTATTATTGCTTTTTAAATATGCTGAGCGAATAAATTGTTTTACGCCTCAAGGACTTCTGAACGGAAACTATTACGAAAGACAATGTGTTTGTTAATGAACGTAAGTATGAAAGACAATTTTTTTTGTTAACGGCTGTTTAATGAAAAATACGATGAAAAAAAATTGATGAAGGCTTTGAAACAATTTTTTATTTTATTAATTTCTAGCATTTGACCAGCATTATACCGTGTCTTAAACAGGGATTTGGTTGCATTCATCACTCTTCGACCTCATGCTCGAGTATATGTTCGAGTTGAACGTTCATTCTTTAATAAAAAATGTTAATAATTACTCGTCAAACTTCTTTTGTAAGCCTAGCTAAATCTTACAAATTCTCATGAGCGATCTCCTCTAATTTATAGTAAGATTTATCGAATATTACTAGTAACTTAACAATTTTAATTACCAAATTGCTTTTCGTTTCTTAAATTTTAGGAAGAGCGCCTAATTTTGTAATTGAACTCACCGTGAGATAACAACATTTTTCATGGGCGTGACTGAATTGATTAATCGATTTTCGGTTGGCATTGAAATTAAAATATCTTGAAGTATTTAAAAAATTTGCAATATAACGTGAGTGGGTAGACATCAATAGAGTCCAGATTACATAATCGAACAACAGTCCAAATTTGGAACTCACCATCTCCCCGTACAGCAAAAAAGATCAAACAATGCCAGCAACTAAAACAACC
This sequence comes from Fraxinus americana, assembly GCA_035079005.1. Classification (NCBI taxonomy): domain Eukaryota; kingdom Viridiplantae; phylum Streptophyta; class Magnoliopsida; order Lamiales; family Oleaceae; genus Fraxinus; species Fraxinus americana. The sequence goes on along the minus strand of CM068710.1, from coordinate 30,512,582 downwards.
TACGAAATCGTTGCCTTCGTTCTCACAGTCGCCGTACTCATCGCCACAACATGCGGCGTCGGAAACCCTTCTATCACAGCCTACGAACTCCTCCAGTCTTATGACTTCCCGGTGGGCATCCTCCCAGAAGGCGTAACCCACTACGATCTCGAGGAAACCACTGGAAAATTCAATGCGTATTTTAAGGGTTCCTGCAGTTTCTCCCTTGAAGGCTCGTACCAGCTAAAGTACAGCTCCAAGATCAGTGGGTACATCTCTAAAGGAAAGTTGACGGGCCTTTCTGGAGTCAGTGTTAAAGTGTTTTTCCTTTGGCTTAATATTGTGGAGGTTGTGAGGAATGGGGATAATCTTGAATTTTCTGTTGGAATTGCATCTGCTGATTTTCCGATTGATAATTTCTACGAGAGCCCGCAATGTGGGTGTGGATTGAATTGCAAAGCTGTTTATAATAATTTACCAAAAGGGAATTTTAGAAGCAATCCATTCACTTCTTCAATCTAGCTGATCTGCAGAGATCAGTTAAATCTCGGGTTTTCGAAGATATTAATTCCGTTTCCTTAGTTTCATTTGGGATTTATTATGTTTTCTCGATCGTATAATCTTCAATTGTATATGTGTCCGAATTGCATTATGGGCGTTCTTTTAAGTGTTCTCGATTCATTTTCTTGTTGTTAAAAGACAAGATTTAAATGAATAAAGTGGCATCCGTCAAATAGCTTAAGCTTTCAGATCAATTAGTTCAATCACTGCACAATTAATCATCGATCTTCTAACATATTGAGCCGTGGAGGCTGTGAGAAGTGAGCATGATCTTGAATTTTCAGTTAGGATTGCATGTAAAGATTTTAAGGTTTAATATCTACAGGTGCTGACATTGTGGGCGTCCATCGGATTGCAAAGCTGTTCATAAGAATGGACAGAAGAGGGTAATGCCTTTGCTTCTTCAATCTAGCAGAGGTCAGTTAGTTTCGCGTTTTCGAAGGTCTTAACTTTTTTCCATTTGTTTTATTTTTGTTTATTACGTTGTTCATTTGTTTTCGAGCCAAATAATCTTGAATTATTTACACGTGAATCGTGATGTGAGTTCTTTATCATTTTCTTTATTCATTTATTTCGGTTCATGATCCCATTTTTTTCTCTCCAATTCATTTGAGATTAATTATGTTGTTCACTTGTGTTTGAGGTGTATATTCATGGAACTGTACGAGTTGAGTTTTTTTTTTTTCTAATGTGTTCTTGATTCAATTCTTTTTGTTCATGATCCTGCGCCTGATTAATCATGGTTTATAGAATGTGTTATTGTCCAAGTATATACAATATTGTGGCGAAGGAAGAAAGAAAAATGATTGAAACTTATTCCTTTTCCACTGTATTCAATGCTCCGTGTCTTTATATGTATGGTTGGGCTTAATTTTGCATTCGAAAGAAAGGCAAGGAGACAAACATCATTTTTTCCCGTTCGATCTTATTGTTAACATTTTTTCTTTTCCATTTTTTAGTCGACGATTCATGACCATGTTTTAAAGTTATCAGATTATAATTATTGACCTTCTGTGTTGCATGGACACTTCAACTAGAATTGAATGTCCGTGTTCGACACCTATTATGTCGTATTGTCTCAATTATCGATGCTTTTCGTGCACTCTACTATAGTTATTTTTCTTTCTTTGACGGTAGTAATATATAGTTTTAACTCAAAGTTGTTATATAATAACAAATATATACTCTTATGTAAAAGATTTCAACAAGAGAATATTAATAATAAATATAAATATAAATGAAATTTCTAAATAATTTTAATCAATGTGTGCGTCAGGACTTTTTTTATTAATCGCCTATACATGTGCTGGTGCATCATTGTTGACCTTGTTTCAAAGGTTTTTTTAATCCTCGTGTTCTACTTGATTCACAATTTCATTTTTATTCATTAAGTTGCAACTTTCCTACCAAAGAACATCCTCTTGAAGAAGTTTCAGGATTGAATCCTTGCAATCATCATTTGCTACTAGGATTTATTTTCCGAACTCGATTTAGTTCTCAACTGCAGATGCAACTGGTAAGTGGAAAACAAGATGCTAGTGTAGTTGAAATTATGATTGGCAGGTATTTAAATATGCAGCTTGCCAGTGGTTTTTAGTTATCTGTATTCATGTCATTGGCCATCTAACGAGTTGGGGAGTTCATATATTTTGAAGTCTAATGTACGAGTCAATCACGCCAAGTACTTCTATATGTCTGTGGCAAAGATTTATCAACCATATGTATCTAATAAAATTTATTCTCAATGGTTACGTCAAAACTCAGTTAATCAGGGTAAATTATGGTATCTTGAGTGGTGATGCACATGTATTGTCTCACAACATTGCGAAGGATACTTCATTTGCTGATCCATATTTATGATTTGGTTTCAAGTTCCAACCAATTAGGTCTACTTTGGTGTTGGGCCCGTGTGCCTTTTGGTTCCTGAAGCCCTGTTTGACCTTGGCCCCTGAGAGCTGTACGGGAGCACTTCCGTGCTTCATGCTTTGTGGGTTACTAGTGCTCATGAACGCTAAAATGGCTGGAGAATATTGGACGCTGTGGATTGATTGCTTGTATGACGATCTTAACTCTTAAGGGTTACGTGGGTTTATCCCTTGATTGCTAACGAGCAGTAACGAGTGTGTTCTTGAACTTGTGACACAATATACCTCTGTCTGAAGGTGCAAATGTTGAAGAAATTAAGGACATTTCATTTTATGCTGGAAGGCACGTGACAATGGAAATGTGTCTCAGGCACCCAATGAATAAGATTTAATTTATTGCTGTTGCTGCTACGTAAATCATTTTTTTGAAATGGATAGAAACTTGACATTCTGATGACAGCATATACCCGACGATTCTTGATTCCTAGTTTGCAGGTGTAATACCTGCCTTAGCCCATCAGTTTTATTCATTGTAGTGAGCAACTTATCATCAATAAACTTGGTTGCAAGGCAGTGCTTGTGTGGATGCTGCATCATATTAACTTGAAAATCGGGAGGAACAAGGCAGCCAACATATGGGTCGATAAAAAGAGGACCTTCAGATGTAGACAAGAACAAGAATTTGTCATTATGCAAGGATAAGGAAATAGCACTTTTATAAGATAGTTGTGCATACAAGTAAGAAAACCAGGCATCTAAATATGCTTGTTTACCATCGTTGCTAGTAAGATAACAGTTAAAAAGAGAAAAAAATCACTCAGCATTCTTCTAAAGGGGCTGTCTGGTAGCACTACCTAGTGAAAATTGGACCGTTGAAATAAGATAAAATGGACCGTTCCTTTTCATCTGATTTGCAGGTACACTGACATGGCAGCCATTACTTTTGAATATTTATGGCAATGACCTTTTTGCCATTAACTCAAAAATCATTTTGCCATTAAACAGGGCATTTTCGACAATTGATTTTGATGAAGTCAAATTTAGCTGCAAACTGGGACCCAGACTGCAGTACCCAACGGTCCATTAATCGATTTGTTTTGGGAAGAAATCACGCCTAGACAGCCTCAAAATATTACTCTTTACATTCCCCCCCCCATATCAATCATGTTATGGTGTGACTGGAAACAAGGACCTTGGGATTATAGCTTTGAAAATTTTATTTAAGCATTGTGATTCTACTATGAATATGAGATTTTAATCTATTTGTAGGGTCTTAACAAGAGAATTCTATCCACTGAATCAATAACAATAAAGTAGCAATTGAGTTTCAAATGGTTTGGGCTGCATAAAAATCCGTAGTTGGATGTTTTCAAAAGAAGTAAACGGCGTCTGTATCATAATGTTGAGATTTATCTTAATTATGTTTTCTGCAGAATAATTGTTAGCTCCTACTTTATAGGAGTCAGTTGTTTCCTTTCCTGGTCTTTAGGAATCCCTTTAGTGGATGGAGTTTGTTAGACATGTTTTTAGTTGTTCCTGTTTATTTGCTAATTAGTTGTTTGTACGCTTCTTTATAAGAAGAGCACGTTTCAGTCAATTTAATAATAAGTTCTGTTGAGCAATTCTATTGTCTTATTGTTTTCAAAGCTATCTTTTAGTTCTCACAATCTGGTATCAGAGCCCCCACTGGGCCTGACTTAAAATTCTCCAAAACAAAAAAAAAAAACAGCAGCTTTCTTGACTTGCAGCAGCAAGGACTGATGGCATCCGACAAGGTTCAAGAGAACTATGTGCAGCCAGCCATACCTCGTTTCGATGGTCATTATGACCATTGGAGCATGTTAATGGAGAATTTTTTGAGATCCAAAGAGTATTGGACTCTCATTGAAAATGGAATTGCTGAACCAGCAGAGGGAGCACTGTTGACCGAAGCGCAACAAAAAAGGCTTGATGAACAGAAATTGAAGGACCTGAAAGTGAAGAACTATCTTTTCCAAGCAATTGATCGATCCATTTTGGAGACTACTCTCCAGAAGGACACTTCCAAGCAGACATGGGAGTCTATGAAGAAAAAGTATCAAGGTTCCACCAAGGTGAAGCGCGCACAGCTTCAAGCACTCCGGAGAGATTTTGAAATTCTTCACATGAAACCAGAAGATTCTGTTGATGAATACTTCTCGAAGACGATGGCAATTGCAAGTAAGATGCGGCTTCATGGTGACAAGATGGATGATGTCACAATCATTGAAAAAATTCTGCGTTCACTGTCACCAAAGTTTAACTATGTTGTTTGTGCAATTGAGGAATCAAACGACATTGAAACAATGTCATTAGATGAATTGCATAGTTCACTATTGGTACATGAGCAGAAATTCAAAAGTCACGACACTTCAAAAGAAGAAAAAGCTTTAAAAGTCTCCACCAGCAATGACTCATCATCATCATGGAGAGGTTCCGGCCGTGGTCGAGGTAGAGGCAGAGGAAATCATGATTCTGGCGGCAGAGGAAATCAAGATTCCAGCAACAAAGGAAATTATGATTCTAGCAACAAAGGCAAAGATCGATACAGACACCAAAGCTATCATGAGTCACAGCCTGACAAATCAAATATTGAGTGCTATAAGTGTGGTAGGTATGGTCACTACTGTTCTGAATGCCACACTAACATGAATAGAGAAATGGGAGACAAATCCAATTTTACAGAGAAAGAAGAAGAAGCTACACTTCTGCTGGTGTGTCAAGCCATGGAGAACACTCATCAGGATGTATGGTACATTGACACAGGATGCAGTAACCATATGAGTGGTAACAAGTCATCATTCTCTTACTTAGATGAGTCTTTTCGATCTACTGTTCGTTTTGGTGATAATTCTGCAATTTCTGTTATTGGAAAAGGCAATATTTCAATCTGGACTAAGGATAACACTACACAAACCATCTCTAGTGTTTTCTATGTCCCAGATTTAAAAAGCAATTTATTAAGTGTGGGGCAACTTCAGGAAAAAGGTTATGAGATCACAATTAAAGAAGGAATGTGTCAGATTCAAGATTCAAAGAAGGGACTCATTCCACAGGTCAAAATGACACCAAATCGTATGTTTCCTCTGCATATTCAAAGTGTGAGCCAGACTTGTTTTTCTGCCAAAGTGAAGGAGACAGCTTGGTTGTGGCATTATCGTTATGGCCACTTAAATTTCAAGGGATTGAAGACACTACAACAGCTGAACATGGTGAGAGGTCTTCCAAACATTGATTGTCCAACTCAAATTTGTGACAAATGTGTTCTTGGGAAGCAGCATCGTGAAACTTTTCCGAAAGGAAAAGCATGGAGAGCCAAAAATCCTTTGGAGCTTATTTTCTCCGATATTTGTGGACCCATAAATCCAACTTCCAATGGTGGCAAGAGGTATTTCATTACGTTTATTGATGACTACAGTAGAAAATCCTGGGTGTATTTCTTGCAGGCAAAATCTGAAGCCTTCTCAGCCTTTAAAAGCTTTAAAGCCTGTGTTGAAAACGAAGTCGGAAGAAATATAAAAGTTCTTCGAACTGATCGTGGTGGAGAATTCATCTCACAAGAATTTGAGGATTTCTGTGAGATACATGGAATTCGAAGGCAATTAACGGCACCATATACACCACAACAAAATGGTATTTGTGAAAGGAAGAACCGAACAATCTTGAACATGGTTCGAAGCATGCTGAAAAGTCGTGGTGTTCCAAAAACGTTTTGGCCAGAAGCAGTCAATTGGTGTATTCACATCTTAAATAGAAGTCCGACTCTTGTTGTCAAAAACATGACGCCGGAAGAAGCTTGGAATGGTCACAATCCAGCTGTAAATTACTTCAAAATTTTTGGTTGTATAGCATATGTTCACGTTCCTGATGAGAAGAGGAAGAAGCTTGATGATAAGGGAGAAAAATGCATTTTTCTTGGGGTTAGTGAGCACTCAAAGGCCTATAAATTGTACAATCCCACCACCAGGAAGATCATCATCAGTCGTGATGTATTATTTGATGAAGAAACAATATGGGACTGGACAGATAAAGACTCAAAGCAGCAGCAGCAGATTTTTGTTATTTTTTATGAAGAAACAACAAGCAATGAGACTGAAGAGGAATTGCAGCCCTCTGTCTGTGCACATAGACCAGACGAAGGCTAGCCATCAAGTTCTCGACCTCAACGCACAAAGAAGGGGCCAGCATGGATGACAGATTATGAGGTTAGTGGTGATGATCAATCTGAAGATGATGGACTGACTTATTTTGCCCTATTTACAGACTATGATCCTGTAACTTTTCAAGAAGCTCACAAAGAAACCAAATGGCGAAAAGCTATGAACGAGGAAATTAGATCCATTGAAAGAAATGACACATGGGAGTTGACAGATCTCCCTGAAGGGCAGAAGTCGATTGAAGTAAAATAGGTCTATAAAACGAAGCTGAACAAGGAGGGTGGAGTTGAAAAATACAAGACACGGCTGGTGGCTAAAGGATATAAGCAGAAGTATGGCATTGACTATAATGAAGTGTTCGCTCCTGTCGCAAGGATGGATACAATCAGACTTGTACTTTCACTAGCAACACAAAACTCATGGCCCATCTTTCAATTGGATGTGAAATCAGCTTTCCTACATGGGAGCCTACAAGAACAAGTCTATGTCGATCAACCTCCCGGATATGTGCAACCCGGAAAGGAAGGGAAGGTATACAAGTAGCGAAAAGCACTATACGGGCTGAAACAAGCTCCTAGAGCTTGGTACAGCCGTATAGATGCTTACTTTGCTAAAGAAGGTTTTCAAAAGTGTCCATACGAGTACACGTTGTTTACTAAAATTGGTGTTGGTGGAAAAATTCTTATTGTCTGTTTGTATGTAGATGATTTAATCTATACAGGCAGTGATATGACTATGATTGATGTTTTTAAGAAATCTATGATGGCAGAATTTGAAATGTCTGATCTTGGTTTGATGCACTACTTCCTTGGCATTGAAGTAGAGCAATCTCCTGCTGGGATTTTCATATCCCAAAAGAAGTATGTTCATACTATTTTGGACAGGTTTCGGATGTCAAATTGCAATCTTGTTGGCACTCCTACTGAACGTGGTTTGAAGCTAACAAAGGATCCTGAAGGAGAGAAAGTAAACAGCACCCTCTACAAACAAATTGTAGGAAGTTTGATGTATGTCACAGCCACCAGACTAGATGTAATGCATGCAGTCAGCCTCACCAGTCGTTATATGGAATGTCCTACAAATCTGCACCTACATGCTGCAAAGAGAATCTTCCACTATTTAAAAGGAACCTCTGATTTTGGCATACTTTATAAAAAGGGTACAAAGGATGGTTTGATTGGCTTTAGTGACAGCGATTACGCTGGAGACTTGGATGATAGAAGGAGCACATCAGGACATGTTTTTACAATGGGATCAGCAGCTGTATCTTGGTCTTCAAAGAAACAGCCAATTGTGACTTTATCAACTACAGAAGCAGAGTTTGTTGCTGCAGCATCTTGTGCATGCCAAGCTGTTTGGTTAAGGAGGCTACTTGGAAAGCTCAATTTTCATCAGCAAGATCCCACACCAATGTTCTGTGATAATATTTCTGCAATCAAGCTGTCAGAAAATCCAGTTTTGCATGGAAGGAGTAAGCATATGGATGTGAGGTTCTATTTTCTACGTGATCTGTGTAATGATGGTACCATTGATTTGATCTTTTGTAAAAGTGAAGACCAAGCTGCAGATATCCTAACCAAACCTCTCAAGTTGCCAGTGTTCTTGAAGCTCAGGAAGATGTTGGGAATTTGCTCTGCCAAGGATATTGTTTAACAGCAACTGTGATGTGTTTATGTTTAATTTAAACTGACGTCTTATGACATTCAGTTTAAGGGAGGATGTTGAGATTTATCTTAATTATGTTTTCTGCAGAATAATTGTTAGCTCCTACTTTATAGGAGTCAGTTGTTTCCTTTCCTGGTCTTTAGGAATCCCTCTAGTGGATGGAGTTTGTTAGACATGTTTTTAGTTGTTCCTGTTTATTTGCTAATTAGTTGTTTGTACGCTTCTTTATAAGAAGAGCACGTTTCAGTCAATTTAATAATAAGTTATGTTCAGCAATTCTATTGTCTTCTTGTTTTCAAAGCTATCTTTTAGTTCTCACAAATTATGCTATTACGAATTCTTGACCACTAACCATTTCTTGCACATCTTTGTGATCATATCCAACTTCTTAATACACATTCGGACATTAACTTGCAAGTTGCAGCGTGTACAAATATCATGGGCTAAAATTGCATATCCTTAATCCTTCCAAGATGACACGAAAAAACACCACACCAAGATTTTATTTCTTAAAAAAATTTGAATAGATATTCACACACCACACATCACCAGCCAAAGAAGCCGACAGATAGAACTAACTCTAAGAATCCATCAATAAATAGAGAGAGATGCATGAAGAAATGTCTCGATGACATCATGACAAAACTGTTATGCATGCTTACATACGTATACATGGAAATGGAGAGATAATTATGCCTGGACGAAAGGTCTACTTGGAAACGAAGAGGAGATCAGCTTGGAACAACAAATCATCTTTTTCGTTCTTGAGTTTAGCATTCAATTAGCAATTTCTTAAAATTCTTACATATATTCACACATCAAAATCCAAAGAAGCACGTAGAGTAAACGAGATCTTTAAGGCTGCACAAAAAAATCGCGAAACTGCAAACCGAACCGAAACCGTTAGTTTAAAACCGTTGGTTCAGGTTCACGTGGACCCGCGATTTTTTTTCCTTCAAACCGAACCAAACCGTTTCAAAATGGTTTGGTTTAAATTTCAATTTTCAAAAACCGCATAAAAGGAACAGAACCGTTTTCTAAATTTTTAATTTTATTAACTTACAAATTTTAAGTTTTCAATTTTTAACAAAAAATATCAATTTAGCAATATAAATTACAACCAACCCATTGAAATAATCATATAAAGTAAAGTAAGTTCATCATTATTGGTCGATGGTTTTATAAGTCCACAACACACGTCCTGACCCGATATCTAATCTAAACTAATTAATACCAAATCATATGAAATAAATAAAAAAAAAATTCATTTTCAACGATCCAAATCATAATTCAACAAAACTACGACAACAAATCAAGCCCACAACTTCATATGTAACCTAAACTCTTATTTCTCAAACATTTGATGCTTACATGCCACTGTTGAACAAAATGCGATTCCCAATCGCAAAATCTCCAGTCGCCTTTTGCTTGTTAGTCTGCTAATTTCTACCCGAATCACCTCTTTCTCTCTTCTCTCTTGAAAAGTCTTAGATTCCTATTCAAGTCATTTTTTTCATTGTTCTTTCTTTCATTTGTTGTTTTTGAACTTGTTATACACTTGAGAGTTTTGATTTAGACCAAACAAAAATGAATGTTTATGTACATTGGTGATTAATAAACTTGTTTGTGGTTTAGGAAGAACGAAAGATATAGGGTATTGATTGTGTGAAAATGTTATAGTACTATTAAATTCTACTTTCTCAAAATCGTTAGAGAATAAAATTTGCCAATTTTTAATAAATCTGAACTCTATCATTCTTTGTACATTTAAACCTTATTTTTCATCTCACTAGTAGGATAAAAGAAATTTTAACCAAACTATTACAGCAAAATGTGACTCTATCTTTCCCAACCGTTATATAACAATATGAAAAGCAAACAAGAATAGGTAAATAAAAAGAAATAAAAATATATTCGTTCTATTAACATCTTTTAGCAACCAACTTTGAAAATAATTTATTCACAAGTGGGAAATATGAATGTAATTTAACATTATTAGTTTTCGTTTAAACTTATATGTTAACTTATTTTAAATATATTATTATAATGTTTATAGGTAAATCGCGGATTAAAATCGAATCAACCCGCAATTTATGGTTTGGTTTGGATTGATTCGAAAAATAAAATAATTTGGTTTGGTTTTAAAAAATTAGAAATCGCACGAAATGATTTGAGTTGAAAATATAGCACAAACCGTCCAAACCGAACTGTGTTCACCCTAAGATCTTATAACCCATCAATGAAAATTGGCAGATAGATGCCTGATGAATTGTCTCAATGACATCGTCGACAAAACAGCTACACGTGCTTTCTTGTACATAGAAATATAGAAATGGCCATGCCTGGACGAAGGGTCTCCTGGAAACGAAGAGAAGCGCGTTCAGTGGCGGCTTGCAACAGCAAGTCACCTTCTTCTTCGTTGAATTTGGCATTCAATTTAAAATTTCTCGTTATTTCCTTGGAAACGTAAAATAGTGATGGAAGTGGGTGCAGATGAACATGGACACTCGGATTTAGGAAACGCAGCAAATATACTTCCATAATGTAAATTAACAAACCGCCAATTGGTCGCCCCCCTTCACGTTATCACTCCATCTACTACAATTTCTACTTGTCATTATAACCGTTCCCCTGGGTTCGTTTGCTTCTGAGAAAATTTGAATAAAGCCCACCACTGAGGAGATGAAAAGTTCTTTTCTAGTTAAGGTGTAGTTGAAAAGTACAAAAAAATTATGAAAAAAATGTTAAAATTATTATTATTTTTTTAAATGTGGTTGAAAATTATTATGAAAAAAAAAGTGATTCCGAAAGAATTAAAATCAAACAAGTACTCAAATACTTAAAAGTATAAATTATTTAGAAGTAAATTTAGCAAAGATTCTCATAATGTCGTGGTTTCAAAAAATATATATATATATATATATATATATATTCCTTGAACTTTCATTTTTATTACTAGAGTTTTAAGTTGCAAGAAAATTGCTAAATTGTTAAGCATTCTCGAAATGAACTTCTTCATGGACTTCATTGCAAGTTTCAATTAAAAATTAACTTAATTACATGCTTCAATTCAAAATTAACATAGTTGCAGGGTTAACTGATAACTCCAGTACAACAAAATATTAACATGAAATTCAGCTCTTTGACTCTTCACCATCATTTTTCATAAAATTAAGCTCCTTATACAAGTGAAACGTACAGAAAGCATTACAGATGTAGAGATGGCAACATTGTATTGGCTGGTTGAACTGTATTTTTTTGTCTAACGCCCAATTAAATCTTCACAGCTGACAATCTAAAAAAAAAAATCTAAACCGTCAACAATTTCTATACATGTAGTAAAATTGTTTTCATAAATTTCGATGGACATCATAAACTCACTAGACCTAAAACCACCTACTTCAATTTTTGCAGTGAAAAGTCACCTTGTTCAATACTTCCATTGCTAGCATGGCTGCAGGAGCTGCTTTTGGTAATGAAAATGGAATGAAACATTCTTTGCATTGACGAATTCTCAATGATTCTGCATTTGTTTACAAGGGAGAGGTTTCTCATTTATACAGGAATGGTTCTATACATGGAATGAAAGAAACAATTGAGCTGTACACGTGAAATACATTTTGGCCTGATCTGAGCAATCTTCTGTGCTGTCAAATATATTCTGCCTTTATCTGTGTAATCATCTGTGCTGTATAATAGAAACTGGAAACAGGTTGCTGGCGTAACTGGTCTTGTTTGTACTTTGTATCATTTTGCTGATAACTCCAGCGCCGTGGGATTGAAGAAGTTACTTCTCAATATGACTATTTCCTAAGAAATAACTATCTTTTCTTTTTCATTAATTTTTTGGATGATGAAATCTCTACTGTTATTTTTTATTTCAATTATAGTTCAGAATAAAGCGATCAATGCTCTGAAGCTCTTCTGTAGGACATATGGCTCCACTAGGAATGAATTTATATCCAGTGTTTTGTTGTGGCTAGCTTTCTCATGGAAATTTCTAATTATATGTGCCGATAGGCTATATTATTAATATATGAAGAAATAGTCTAGAGTGTCTTCTGAACTACAGCCTAGTCTATGGCAGTGAGAACCAGAGGTTGGGGAAGAGTAGGGAGAAAAAGTTGGGAAATATGAGGAAACAGCTCTGCTCTTTCCTTTGCTCGTGTTTTGCTCCAATGAGGGAAGAAAGAAAGAAAAAAAGATTCAAAAGAAGGATTTGCTGAAATTTAACTTGAAATGTCACATTTTATTGGGTGCTTAGAAGCTGTGAAATTGCTATGATAGTCAAGGTGCTGCCACGTGATCATACTATGTGATAATCACGGAAGGTTGAAATTCATGTACGTGCATAAAATGTTGCAACTGCTACTGGGAAACGTATTAAGAGCTTTTTGGAAGGAATTTTTTGGGGGAAGAATTAATTTTTGAACAGTGATATGATGGGAAATGTGTGATTGAAAAAAAAGAAAAAATTATTGATGTGATGAAAAATATTATTTTATTGAAGAATGTATGATTGAAAATGAGAATTGATTTACTGTAGAATTTAAGAATCTCTCTCAAACATCCCCTAAGATTTGGAATTCCATCTTAAAAGGCCAACATTTTTAATATAAGTATCACAAACACTTATAAATTGATTTATATTTTTCATTTTTATTTAATATGAGATTTTATCCCTTAACGTAACCCCCCAAGATGGTGGCTCGTTTGAGCAGACAAATCTTGAAATTCGTGTGCTCAATTTTTTTTAGTCTTAATCAAATCGAATCGCTCGTTTGAGTTTAACGGGTTTTGATATCATGTTAAAACTTGGGATTCCATCTTAAAAGGTCAATCTTATTAAAAGAAATAGTTAAAATCGTTATATATTGGTCTATATTTTTCATCTATATTCAATATGAGATTTTTTTCTCCTAATAGTATTGTACCATCAATTCTGTCCATTTCAGTTTACTGCTGTTTCTGCAACTAACTACTACCTTCACCACTATTAATTTGTTATATGAGACCTGCTATGCTAGATGTTTCTGTTGTTGACTCTTTTCTATCGTGAATTATAAAGAATGATTTCTCGTAGTTTTCGGATTATGTAATTTATTCTAAACTCATTCAAGCATTTCATACCAAAAATTTGGATGGTTTGAAGAATGACATTATAATTATAATGAGAAGTTGATGATCGATTTGCTTATCATAAAGGTTAGTGATTAACTCACTATTTAGATAATAGGTCGGGAGCAAGTAGCGCAATATTCGCTATTTATTACAATTTCGACTACTGTATAAGTCTAACATTGACTGGTGATATTTACACGATCCACTTAATAAGGTGGGGGCAATCCTCCCATAATAAGCCGATTTTGTTAGTTTTTTTTTTTTGGGCGGTACCTCCGAGAAAATATCAAATGTCTATTTTACCCTCCCTTTTATAACCAAATAAAAGAAGAATTTTTTGAAGGTTCAAGGTTTTGAACCTTTAACCTCATGGAAAAAAAGTGTTTCTCATGACGCTTATTCTTCGCATTAACACGCCTAAAATTGTGATTCTTGATTCTCGGCCTCGACGCATCGCAACGCATTACGCATTTTAGAACACTGTATATAACTGTATGAAAAATTATGTGCAATTTCGTGGTAGCTGGAAGTAATTCATCTCTTGTCCTTTGGGCAGCCAGTTTGAAAATTTGGTCTCAGAAAATTTATTATGTACTTTTCTCATCATGTCCCATTGAATGGGGGGGGCTCTACTTCTAAGTCAAAATAACGAATTTACTGTTTTGCAATTTGAATGTAATTTTATTTGACAGTGGCAAAATAAATTTAAGAAAAAATAAAAAAAAATCTAACACGATAAACTTAAAAAAATAGATACGCGATAGATCTGTGAATTGTTTGTTTGTTGATTTCGATGTAAAGAAGATCCCTATTAGTCTTATAGGAGATTCGAATAATTTTTACAAGACAACCTCAAATTTTGTAAAATAGTTGTTTTACATAAGACTCCATAAATTCTCACCAATCAACATGACATCTTTTGCACGTTTGATTTTCATGTGCGGCTGAAAGTTTATGGATATGTGATTAAAATTAATTATTATATTTGATTTAAATTTTAATCTACCTTATTAAGGGCTTGTGTGGGAGGGATTAAAATCAGATTAAAATTGAAAATATAGCCGTTATTGTTGACTTTTATTAGACGAGTGGGGCCCAATAACGGCCATATTTTCAATTTTAATTGGCTTTTAATCCCTCCCGAACGGGGCCTAAGTTGAACCAACCATGAGCATAATTACCTTTTTAACACAAAAGCTTTATTCATTTTTTGTCTAGAGATTGAATACAAGTTTAAATTATGGTTTTGCATTTTCTCACGTTAGCGCAAAAGAAGATATCTTTCGTGAATGATCACTAAACATCTTATCAAAAGACTTGAATTATAATTTATAACTTACTACAGAGAATAAATTATATCAAATTATAATTTTCAAGAATGCCAAGTACGTTTTGAAGTTGAAACCTAATGTTTCTTGTATTAGAGTATTTTCAAAAAACATTTTATCAAATTAGTTAAAAACTAAATTTTTAGTAGCTTTTAATAAAATTGATGAAATGTGTGGTTAAAAAATTGATAAGAATTCTGGATATCATAAAATAAAATAATTTTTAATTTTATTTTAAGTTTATATTTTTATCAATTTTTTTTAACTAAATCAAACGTGACCTTCTGCATATGAGAATATGTACATTTTACTTTCACTTTTTAACGTGCTTTGAATTCAACACCACTCGAACCCTCTTAAAGCTTCTCGAATAGACTATCCCTTTTTAAATAACATAGTTTATCATTTAGAGAACATTTATAAATTTAAAGAGTTAAAATTTTGAAGTATCTCCAACAAGTTCTTTATATTTAACGCTTAATTTTACTACAACCAAAAAATATTTATTATTTTTCTTTTTCTTCTATTTTAACTAGTTTTTCTTATTTTATTATTTTCCTATATTGAAAATTGAAATACTTTGAATGCATTTAATTATAGAGAGTAAGTCTCTCTAAATTAAAATGTTAATTTAAAGAATATCTTGGAGCATTATTTTAAAGGTTGACTCTTTAAAATAGAGAGTATCTCATATTTAAAGAGTTTATTGGAAATGCTCTTAGACTTTAATACAAATGCACCGGCGACACATTAATTATACATTTTCTACATGCTACAAGCGTTCGTTTGTAAAAACTTGAAATATTATTACTTCCTCGTCCCATAAAAATAGGGATAATTGCAATTAGGGTTCTTTTTTTTTTTTTTTTGCATACTGTGTTCCTGTTTGAGCCACATTAAAATTTATATTCTCATTTTCAACCATACATTTTTCAATAAAATATATTTTTCATTACATCAATAATTTTTCCTTCTTTCTCAACTATACATTCTCCATCAATCTACTATTCCAAAATAATGTGCCTCAAACACACCTTATTCAAACATTTCATGTGTACTCTCTATGATTCCAAATTTTTAAAATAGTCGCAACACAAGGACAAAATGGATGGTTTCCATCCATATTTAGTTAGTTGTCCAAGAAAATTAAATTTAACAACATTTTAATAATTTTAAAGAGGACAAAATTATAATTTTATATTTTTCATATACAAATCAATTGAATAAAATAATTTACTCAAAAAAAAAGATAAAAGATTTAAAAAAAAAAAAAATCATCTCCTTCAGGACCTTCACGCACCGTCCAACCCCACACACCCCTCCACCACCACACCTACCAAACCAAAACTCAACCCCTGTTTGGTACCAATTAAAATTCATATTTTAATTTACATCAAAATAAATAATTAATTTTAACCATATATTTAACAGATACCACGATTTTTCAATTATACATTTCATCAATTTTTATAAAAATTTATTATAATTTTTAATCCCCCGAACTAGGGCCAAGAAAAATCGACCACAATCCGACCACCACATGCCATCACCATGTATGGCGCACCCACCGCAAAATGTATATTGACATCTCAAGTAATAACATGAGGGTCTTGCTACAAAAACATAATGGATGACATAAATGATGACCAAACACACACATATGGGATGTAGGCATATTTTTATTTAGGTCGGGACCCACGTGCAAATGTGAGGGTGGTGTCAAACTTTTGGGTACTTCAGCAAAATTCATAACATAAACCATTTCAACCAAATTGAAAACCCACAATCTCAAATCATATCTAGTATCAAGTAATAAGATCACTGGGCATGGATATAAGGGCTAAAGTGATGGGAGAACATTTAAAGAAGTTGGGCAGAGAAGTGGAAGGATTGGGTGACATCTCTCACCAAAACAGAATTAAATAGTTGGATCCCAACCAAAATTAGTCCCAGTAGTGGGCTAATCACTCAAAAGATTAGAATACAATTTGGGAATTTCTCTGATAAGGGTGGATTGAGGATGTGAATTAAACAACTCAAAATTGATTTCCCCTATTTTAATGGGTGGGAGGGCGGTCGTAGATCGTGGCCGATAGGTTTCGTGGTTTTGATTTGGTTTGGTTTGGTTTGTAAAGAAATTTTGGTGCTTTTGGCGCAGAGCTAGCACAAAACTTCTATGTACAATTCACGTGAATTTGCTAAGAAATTTTGATGTAGCATTGTGTTGCTCAATTTGTGGCGATCGAGGGGGCATTGATGGTGGTGGTTGCGACACGTGGGTGGATTTGGTTGGGGTTGGGGAGATGAATAGGCTATTTTATTTCTTTTCTTTATTTCATTTTTTAATTAATTAGTTAATGTAGAATATATAAAGTTATTGTTTTACCCTTTTCGAAATTATGAAAACGTGTCAACTAACAAAATACGGATGGAAATCATTCACTTTGTCCTTTTGCCGTGACTATTTTAAAAGTTTGGGACGGGGGATGATACAAATAAAAGATTTGGATAAAATCTACAAAAAAGAAAAGAGCTTGGAATCGGGACTGCAATTATTCCATTAAAAATATGTTTATTTTCATTTTAGAGGGTGTTTGGTAGAGATTAAAATCGGATTAAAATTGAAAAATTAACCGTTATTGTTGACTTTTATTAGATGAGTGGGACCCAATACCGGCTATATTTTCAATTTTAATTGGATTTTGAATCGTACCAAACAGACCCTTAATACGGATTAATAAAATATAATCAATAAAATTAAAAATATAAATAAGAGTAGTTCACATTTATTAATAACAATGTACATTAAATATAAACGTATTACAAAATTAAGAAATTAACTATGAAAGCAATTCTATCGGAGGAAGTAAGAAAGTTAAGATCAAGCTTAACAATTAATTGTACATGAAATTCTTAATTAATTTTTAACAATTTTTCAATTATACAATTCCTAATTAATTTTTAACAATTAAAAGATTTTATCAAACAACCCTTTAGCTGCAACGAAATAATTACTTACTTTAAAACATAATTTCGTTAATTACGAGTAAACCTTGTAAGCTGACCAAACATCCTGTGTTCCCTCGCATTCTCTTTTCTAACAACTGTTACAGCAGTTTAATTCTTTCTTCTGGGCCAAAACTTTTACGATTTTGCTACATGTACACTTAGTTTGACATCATGGATGACATTATATTCTTCTTCTTATTCTTTAATCAAATCAAGGTTCTCTATTCCTTATATAGAGTAATTTTGATATATTTCTCCTAATAAATAAAAAAGTCAATTATACTCATATTTATCAATATATTTTTTATTAAAACAATCGTTTAATATTCTAATTTTATTTTCTAATTTATTAATTTATTTATTAATTCTAACTATATTTTCTGTAAAATATAAAGGCACGGGTATATTTCTAATATTTTTCAAAAAATAATCAAGTACAATATAAAATGATTTAATTTCTTCTCTTTTTCTTTCACGATCAATTTCTAAACATTGAATAATAGTAATTAAAACTTCATAAATAGCAGGAGTGCAAATATTAATGCAAGTAATTGACATAAATGAGAAAGATCTTACAGTATTGAAGCATAAAGTAAAGACAGAATAATATCAACGAGATTTCCCTCAAGCTTGTTCTCGTATATTTATATACTCAGATATAAGTGATTGATGTTATTTGAGTTTAAGAAAGTGGGTTATGGTCCAACACGACTTCCGCACTCTTATTATTTTTCTCTCTGACTCTTTTGCATATCTCACAATGGATCACACGGAATCACAGTTTTCCTTTCAACTCCTTGTTAAAATATCACATTGAAAGGTAACAGGGTTCTCATGACTTTATCTGACAACGCCTCCAACGCCTACACACGGATATATGGCAACAAGATACTTGCACTAACCCTCAAGGTTCTCACCGTTAGAGTATAAATAAGATAAGAGTTTTTGAGAAATCAACAAGAATAGAAAGACGATATTTTCAAACAACTTTGGATTTCATAAACACACCACACTAATATCTCTTACATAAGAGTATACATACATATTTCGGCTACACTCTTTGTACTTTCTCTAAAGAGATCAGAACTCGATAGAGATTACCTTATTACAAGTTTCAAATGAAAGAGAGAAACTGAAATAGTTACAGGGTTCGAAAAACTAAAGAGAAAGATAGTTTTTTGCTTAAAGATGGGATGCCTTCTTCTGAGAATTAGTCTTCAATTTATATAATAAAAAAGTTCTCCAACTGTCCTTCATTATTGTGGTGTTACTGTGTAAGATAATGAGAATCTTACTGTGGCCTAAAGTTCTTTGTCTTAGTATGAAAAATTATTTGAGGTGAAACTCCACAATTTTTCTTTATCAAAGTAAATCTGATAAAGTATTGATTAAGGAGGTCCTCTACTTTTCCATATGAGACTCAAATCACTCATCCGAAAATTCTTCTGGATCTAGCGAGATTGGTGAGCCATCTTCTTCATTGCTACAGTACTCGCACTTATGGTTTGGATAACGCCAAAACTGTTTACACAGCTCATATTTTGTCTTCTGTATTCCACTAGCGTCACCTCCAAAAATATGATCACACTATATATCAAGATAGTGCCAATATTCTTGTTTAGTGGGTGTCCCAGCTTTGCTGTAAATCAAGTGGTCTTGTGATTCATGCACCCAAATTTTCTGATTTTCTTCAATAACTTTCTGGATATGCTCAAATTGCTCCTTATATCATTTGGCTCTACGGAAGGTTGTCATATTGATAACATCTTCTGGTGTAGTTTCATGGACTTCACTCTTCTCATGCTGAAGATGCTTGGAAGTAGTGGCAATCCTTATGACATGGTTAACTGGCAATAGCCTATCTTCTTCATTATCCCATTCATGATTAGCAGAGAAAAACCTGATATAAATGTTCTTATGTTTAAGAACTTGACAATACCTTTCAATAGCTCGAATGAACTACTTCTTTTGGTAACAAAGAAATTTATTTTAAAGATTCCGATGGGTAAATACAAATTATATTTCCCATTTCGTAAAGAGCGCGAACCCAATAAATTGGGGCTCCCTGATAAATGTTAACTTCGTTGTATGTTCCATATGTTAGCGTTATCATCCATCCTCCTGTACTGGTGAACCAGCAGCAGGCTAGATTGAACAATACATATGCAAGCATAAAATCGTTTTTATTTTTTATGTCCATAACATCAGGGGTGTTACAGGCTTTGATAATATTTGAGCAATCAAGCTCTGGTATGGAGATACTATCCTTTGTAAATTTTTTCTCCTGTGGGGGAGACAAAGTAGTATTCTCTTTAACTAAGAGTTTATGAAGTTTCAGTGCTTCTTGTTCAATAGTGGCACAAAGGCCTTCAGAATTATTGGCACTAGGACCTTCAGATAATATAACCTTGTTGGCTTTCTCAGATATCGGCTTTACAACAACTATTTCCATCAAAGTTATCTTGAACTCTATTGCAGCAACCTTTATGTTCGTCTCGAATTTCAATATTTCTAACTCCTTCTTAATTTGCTTCATTCCTGGTTAAGAAATTTGAAATAAAATTGTCTTTTCCTTTAATATGGATAATATCAAATTTAAATGGTGCAAACCATATTTGCATTCTAATAAGTGGTCTTTCAGCTGCACTTGTTCCAAATTTATTTGTTAATAATGGTTTTACCTGAGTATTATCTATTTTAATAAGAAATTTTCTAGGTAGCAAGTAAGGTTCAAATTTTGCTACTCCTTTCTTAACTGCTAAACATTCTTTACGATTAATATCATACCTGGTTTCAGCATCTTTGAAAGTGCCGAAGTATAAGCAACAAACTATTCTGGGCATTTACACGATGGATTCCAAAGAAACTCTTTATGATTTTCTTTTCTTTTAAGTATTGCTCCCCAGTATAATAGGGAGGCATCAATTTTTAAAATAAAGAAATCTTCTTCATTTGGAATATTTAATTAAGGTAGATTTTCACATATTTTCTTAATTTTGTTAACCATTTCTACATCTTCTTGTAACCATTCTCATACAACTCATTTTTTAAGTTTTTTGGTAAAGTGGACTTTATATTTAGCACAATTTTTTATAAATTTTTCAAAATAATTTAATAATCTGATAAAGTTTTGCAGTTCTTTCTTGCCTCTAATCTCTTCTGGAAATTCTATAATCTTTTTACCAATATGAGGTCATTGAAGTATTTTTTTCTTCTGTAAAAATATATCCTAAGAATTCAATTTCAGTTTTAACTATTTCTGATTTTCTTTCTGATAAGGCTAATCTACACTTTTTATCAATATAGTCGAACTTCTTAAAACGTTCAATATGTTCTTTTAAATTTTTATTATGAATAAGAATATCATCTACATAAACAATGGAGAAATTCTTCATTGGTCTAATAATCTTATCTACTCTTTATTGGAATATTGTAGGTGCATTCATTAATCCAAATGGCATAACATTCCATTTGAATTGTCCTAGTGGATTAGGGGTAGTAAAACTAGTTAAAGGTTTTGAGACTTCATCTAATTTTATTTGTCAATATCTTGATTTACAATCAAATTTAGAATATATTTTACTTCCTTATATTTGTTTTATTAACAAATCTTTTATTGATAGTTTATAACATTTGTCTAAGTTTTCGATTATTTCATAATCTGAGTCAGATTCTATTTCTTCCATTAGTTTGATGACTTTAACATTTTCTCTTTTATTTCTATTGGGATAATTGGGAGATATATGCCCTATTTCATTACATGTAAAACATTTACATTTTTTATAAAATTCTTCTTTAGATTTCTTTTGAGATTTCTTATGTTAGTTATATTCAATTTTCCAAGGATTTTTTTTCTTGAAATATTTTTTGTGGCTCTTAAATCCTTTATTTCTCTTCCAATATTTAAAATATTTTTTAAATTTCTTTTTATAATATGGTTTCCTTGATGGTTTGTGACAACCAAATTGTGGTACTGTTGCTATCTCTCCATAACAATATAAACTTGTTTTTTTACCATGTTTCCTAAATAGGTGTTGGTACATAGATTTTCTACACCATTCTGATATTTTTCTTTTAGCGAATGAAGTTCTTAATCCTAAGGTATCAACTCTATGATTAGGATTTTCCCATTCTATTTTATTCCAATATGTTTGGTAATCTTCAAATAATTTTTGAGCCCATGCCCAATGTAGTTTAAGAAAATATCTATTAAGTAGTTTTTTATCTTTTTCTGATAGATTCCATTCTTTTATGGATTTAGATGTTTTGATGTATATCTTTTCGAATTTCTTAGTATATTCGTTTAATTTACACATATCACAGATTTTCAATAATTCCATTTCTCGTTCTGCTTGTAAGGCTTCTTGAGTGATCATATCTATTTTAATTTCCGGTATAACTTCTCCTAAAAGTAAGTGTCTAAAGAAATTTTCCATTCGTTTTAAAATTTTCTTAAAGTTTTCAGTAGGGGTGTAAGCGGTTCGGTTTTTGCGGTTTTTGACAAATTTTCAAACCAAACCGTTTTGACCGGTTTGAGAAAAGCTCAAACCTAAACCAAACCGTTTTGACCGGTTTGAAAAAAACCCAAACCTAAACCTAACGGTTTGGTCCGGTTTTAAACCGCCGGTTTCACGTATATTTTTTTTCTGTCTAGTATCTACTTTTATGCCATTAATTCAATATATATTTATATCTTGCTAGAAATAAATCTAAAACAAACTAAATATATTTACTATAAATTTAAATACCAACAAAATAAAAGTAAAATCACAAAAAACTAAAACATAGTTTTTTATTCACCCTTTTAACGTTTTAGAATAATACTTTACGATAAAGATACAATACAAGTCCACTAAAATAAATATAAGGTCCAAAAAAATATAATAATGTCCATTTTCAACTAGCAAAAGGAATAAACGAATTAATTTTGTCACATAACTCAAGAAACATCAAATTTTGTCACATAACTTGCAAAAGGAAGAAACATTTACATACTCAAGAAGCCACAGAACTCATGATCAATTTTGTCCTTCATACACAAAAAAAAATTTTAATTAGCAAATTGGAAAAAAAAAAAGAATTAAGACACGGATCCATCTAATAATGGCTTCCAAAAGACAAGTTGCAAATATTTTTTCTCCCCCATTCCACTATATATACACACCTTCATCTTCTGCAATTTAACAAGGAATTATACATATTCTCTCATATGCAAATAAATGTCTTTTGCGCACCTGATAGCCCAAATTTCAACTTTAAGCCTTACTCACGATCAATAAATATGTAAACAAATTTCAACTAGAAAGTGACAAAATTTCAATTTTAAACTTTACTCACGATCAAATAAATATGCAAGAACCTGAAATAGTCTAATAATACCGGCGAACGTACACTACCGGCGACTAGGAGGTTCGAGATTTCGAGGGCTTTGACGATTTGGGGGAAACTAGGAGGCGCTGCGGAAAACGAGGCTGGAACCAGCGAGTTGCGAGTGAGAGAAATGGAAATTGGAAGATTAGAGTTGTGACTTGTGAGTATATGGACTTGAGTTGAGCTGTTTAGTGCTACTTCTTTCAAATTTGAGCCTTTTTTTTTTTATGTATAATTAGGATTGGGCGGGTCATAAATCTTAATAATTAATAGAAAATTAGAAATTGACAAAAATACGGTAAATACCTATAAAATGACAAAATTATTCAATTTTACAAAATTGAAATTTTGGATAAATTTTCAAAAAAAATCAATTTTTTATTTTTTTATTTTATATATTTTTCGCCGGTCCGGTTTGGTTTCAAACCAAAATTAAAATTCTCAAACCCAAACCAAACCGTTTTTGACCGGTTTGGTTTGGTTCAAAACCATTTCGTTGACAGGTCCACGTGGCACCAAACCACCGGTTTCGAATTGCGGTTTCGGTTCAATTTTCCGGTTTGGCGGTTTTTGCTTACAGCCCTAGTTTTCAGCATCTAAAATTTCATTGCTATCTATAGTAGTTGTAGATTTTTCTCCATATTTAATTTGATTTTTAGTTTCTTTAAAAGTTCTTCTCCAAATATATGAAGTGATTCCTCTAAAAGTGTGGATTATAAAGTTGTATGCTTAAGTGGTATTCCATTTATGAAAAGCAAACGTTAAATCAATAACTTTTGTCCATGAGTCAATAATTTCACTTTTATTATTATTATTATCATCAACATCTAGCCATATCCCCGTTGTAGGAACTTGTTCAGTAAATAATTTAACTGAATTATTATCCCTAAGATGTATAGGCTTGGTTGATGTAGTTCTAACTCATTTTCTAAAATTGTAATTTTCTCGTTCTTCTGTTATTCCACGTTCTTTCATCCAGTCAAAATTTCAGTTGTCAAATTCGACTTGAGTCCAATCATTAGTTTTACTTATTTTTCCAACTAATGTTTGTGTTTCAACTTGTTGATTTAAAGGTGGAGTATTAATTTCAGTGGTTTCTTCTTTGGGTGGATCATTCATATAAATATTCTCAATTTGAATAGCTAATTGTTCTAAACTTTGTTTATAAGCTTCTAATTTTTCCCCGGTCGCTTCTTAGAATTGAGTTTCTATTTCTTCTATAACATATGCCAGCAAAGATGGTTTAATAGATGTATAAGAATCTTTAAATTTTGATTCTTTAATTCTTGATTCAATTTGTTTATATAGGATCTTTGGTCCTATTTTAATATTGTCATTAATAATTTCCAAATTAAACTCGATATTTTTTATATAAGTTAAAATATCTTGGTTTAAAATATTTATTTCTCCTAAAGGTTGAGCATAATTATCATATTGTTTTAAAAATTGATTTATAATAATATATTCTTCTTCATAATCTGAAAATTCATCAACTAATATTTGTAATCTTTTATTTTTTATTCAGTTAATTATCGAGGACTATTTACTTGTTTCATCTCTTCACTTAGAGATTTTTATTTAGTACTTAAATTTGTTGCTAATTCTTATAATTTAATTCGATTAGTATTAGTTAAAATATTAATATTTTGCAATTCTTCTAAAATAATTTTATCTCTTCTATTCATTTTATAAATTCTAAAAATTTTCTTTAGTTTCGTTACTAGGCTCTGATACCAGTTATATGGTAAAAATGCGGAAAACAATTAAAATATAGAAATAAAGGTATAATAGACAATATTCACACAAAATGATAAAAAAGTGTGAAACTCAATGGCAAAGTAGTATAATCCAACTTTTAAACCCTAAAATTTGGGTTCAACAACTTCCTCTGGACACCTGTCCTCCTGTCCACGACTCAAATTACAATAATTTCATGAGATATGCTACATGTACATAATTTGGGTTATTTAAAGGTATCCACCCTCTCACATGGAGCGGACCCCACATGAATAATTTTTTTTTTATTCATGTGGGGTTCGCCCCATGTGAGAGGATGGACACCTTTAGGTAACCCAAATTATGTACAAGTAGTGTTTTTCTAATTTCATATATATATCTATCGGGATTCACGATAAGAATCCGTACACACGAATTTATATTACAGAGAGAGAGAGAGAGAGAGAGAGAGAGAGAGAGGCGGGTGGGTCAAATCTGTGAATGCAGTATAGTCATACATGCATTTGATTTCTCAATATTATCTGGAACATGGGCTTGGTAGTCCACACGTAAACCTCAGCAAAATTTTGGAGTCTTGTCGCTCTCAGGTCGAAGGAAGAAATCTGAAATCAAACAACCCCATCTTCACTTTTTAATCTATATATATATATATATATCTCATATTCACTTATTTTCTCTGCATATTTTCCTGCTCCTGCCTGCAGATCCAGTATACAGTTCACAAACTGAGCATAAGCATATATTGATGTTTAATCCCATGGACGTTGAATATCATGAGGTGGGTTTTCGTTTAGCCTGTCTGTGACTTTTTACCTTATTTTCTCGCTCGGCTCACCGCAAACTATTCATTTATGTATTCCATCTTATAATCCACTGCATTATTATTATTTTTGTGGATTTATGAAATCTGTGTTTGAAATGAGAACCGATTATTTTCTTAATGATTTTGGGTTCAGGAATACATATATAATTCGAGAGGAGTGCAGCTTTTTACTTGCAGATGGTTGCCTTTTTCATCTCCAAAGGCACTTGTTTTTCTATGCCATGGTCTCTCTCTCTCTCTCACACACACACACACACAGATGTTTCATAAATTTATTTATTTTTTGTTGCGCTTTTTTTTATTTTATTTCCTGATTGAAGATTGATTAATGAGGTTACAGGTTATGGCATGGAATGCAGTAATTTCATGAAAGGTAAGAAATGTTTTCCCATGTGATGTGTCCTGCTTTTCTCCTCTATTTATAATTGGATTTAATGCCAGTAGCTGTTTCTGTACATACCAATACAGGTCATGAATGCTTGTTTTTACTTTATTGATATTGTATTTATTGAAAAAGTAGAGTACTATCAGCAGCAGTTACTGAAATCTTGACTCCGAAATTCATTTGTCCGACTGAAAAAATGAATTTGTGAAGAGAGAATATTTTGAACATATTCATACCAAGACTATTTTTCACAAAGTGATGAAGGAACGTTATCTATTCATTCACGGAACTATTTACAGAGAAGTCTAATGTTTGGTAAGCGGTATTAAATAATAAATTGTCTCATTTAATATTTGTCGATTCTGGTCTAGTATCTCCGTGGCATTAAGGCCAATTAAGTGTGGATATGAAACTCGACTTTATCGTCTAATGTCACATAATCTCTATAGATCCACGTGAATTAAATATGTACAGTGAGCACTTTATGCCCATGCCCTGTAGCCCTTTTTCTTGCTTTACTATATATGACCTGTGACTTCATACCAACCAACCAAAATATGTAGACCCATGCCTTCGTATAATCTTCTATCCATTATTATTCTCTCTCTCTCTCTCTTTTTTTGGGGGAAATGTTTGGGGTTTGGGGGGTTAATTTGCACATAATAGGGTTCACATGCAAACATTGCAAGCAAGAAAAGAATAGTCAAATGTTCAGTACAAGGTACCTAGTTTCTCCAAGTTCTGTTTGGCATTGTCAGAATTGGAGTCATTTTAAGCGTTATGAACTGAATAGCACAATCGTCAAGATTTTTAGATTCTTTATCTTCTTTTATAGTATTTATACTATCCAATACCGTGTAGTTCACCCTACCAAAGAAACTGCATGTGTACAGATATAAAAGTGAACAAGAAATAAAATGCTGGTATAAGGTCAAATTCATAGCCAGCAAATATTATGCAGGGTAGATTGGTTTGGTTGATTAGGTTAACAGGCCTGAACTGATCACTTGTCCCTATTATTGAAAATATGATTAATGGACTTTGACGAAGTAGTAATCATCATAAACAACAATAATCGTGTGGCTTAAGCAAGTAAGCCTACGTGGTATTAGTAGTCGGTTAAACAAAATTTGAGTTCTCAGTACTGCTTAAATGGATTTTGGTTAGGCTGCGGGATGAAGCTAGCTAGTCATGGATATACGCCGGTCGTGAGAATTAAAACTAGTTAATTTTTATCACTGATTAAATGGATTTTGGTTAGGCAGCGGAACAAGGCTGGCTAGTCATGGATATGCCGTGTTTGGTATGGATTATGAAGGCCATGGGCGGTCGATGGGTGCTCGTTGTTACATCAAAAGATTTGACAACATTGTCAATGACTGCAGTGACCATTTCAAGTCAATATGTGGTAAGTTACCAAACTCTCCAACTCTGCCGTTGTTCTGATTTTTCAGCACAGCCTTAAACTTTCTAGAGGAATCATTTATATTTAACAATAGTTTACAAGACCATACTTTCTAGAGAAATCATCTGTATTTAACAATGATTTACCAATCCATTGTCCTAATCTAAGATGCTAATTGCTGGACACTGGGGACGGATAATTATTCATTCTTTAATAATGTTTGATTGTTTTATATAATAAATTGATTCTCTC
Source organism: Fraxinus americana (assembly GCA_035079005.1). Taxonomy (NCBI): domain Eukaryota; kingdom Viridiplantae; phylum Streptophyta; class Magnoliopsida; order Lamiales; family Oleaceae; genus Fraxinus; species Fraxinus americana. The sequence continues at coordinate 30,484,907 of CM068710.1, read as the reverse complement.
ATGTCATTTTGATCTTATTCGAAATGGGACCTACCTGCTTTTTTTATTCAATTGTTCAAGAAATCAACATAGTGAAGAATTTAGTTTGATCTCTTCGATCGCGTTCTTATGCTCAAGCTACCAATGATATTGCGCTACAACTCCATTATTTTTTATTTTTTTGACTAAAAAGAACTGTTGGCCTGAAGAAATTGCTCCATGCACACTTGCAATACTTGTTGAGTTATACTTAACAATGCAGTTGGTTATAGCTTTACTCAAAAGGATTTACTTTCATGGATTCAGGGCAGGAAGAATACAGGGGAAAAAGAAGATTTTTATATGGGGAGTCAATGGGAGGAGCAGTGTCTCTGTTGATACACAAAAAAGACCCTGCTTTCTGGCATGGCGCTGTTCTAGTTGCTCCAATGTGTAAGGTCGTAGGAATGTAATTGAATGTTCTTTATTTGATTATAGAGTTGGGTGGACGATTTCGTGTTAGACACGAAGAACACGTTTACACTGTTAGATAGACTGGGCACTATAATAAACCTGATTTAAGTTCTTTTACTTCTTTAATATCGTCGTGGCACTATTAATCCTCTCTACCAAATATGCTAGAAAAGGTATCCAATTGTCAGAGCTGTAAAAGCTTACCATATTATACTTCAGTGAAGTTTTTGTGTCCGCCACAAGTACTTGAGAAAGAGGTTTCATTTGACATGGGGGAGGAGCAAAAAATTGGACTATAACTATTCTAATTTATCTTTTTCATGCCATTAGATCTCTGAGAAGGTGAAGCCACACCCCTTAGTTATAAGTCTTCTAACTCGGGTGGAAGACGTAATACCAAAATGGAAGATAGTTCCTACAAAGGATGTTATTGATTCGGCCTTCAAGGATCCAATTAAACGAGAAGAGGTGAGCCTATCATTACGTTGGAGAATTTGAAGTGAATTTCATAAATGGCCTTATTTGTGTGTCTGTAATTATTCTGCAGATACGTAGCAACAAGTTGATATACCAAGAAAAGCCGAGGTTAAAAACAGCTCTTGAAATGCTCAGAACTAGCATGAATCTTGAAGACAGTTTGCAAGAGGTTATCACAGTTCATATTATAAGTACACATTTTTAAGCTTAGCCAAACATGAAGCAAAATCTTTCCTACAGCTTAAAAAAGATAGTGATGTAAATGATCGAATGTTTCAAATGTCTTGATGGAAGTAATTTAACAGATGATGGTCGATTGAGTTCTCATATTTAACTCATTCTTATCATACCGTTGTTGGGTGTGGCTTTCCGACAGGTGACACTACCATTCTTCGTGTTGCACGGTGAAGCAGATACAGTGACGGACCCTGAGGTGAGTAGGGCATTGTACGAGAGGGCGAGCAGCACAGACAAGACCATAAAACTATATTCCGGGATGTGGCATGGTTTGACATCCGGAGAGCCAGATAACAACATCGAGATTGTCTTCGCCGACATTGTATTATGGCTCGATAAGCGTTCCTCTTGTGAAGACAATACTCACGACATGAAATCAATTCACCAATCTATCCTGGTTCCTGAGAAATTAAACGTCGTGGCGTCGCCAGTGACATTAAACGGGAAAAAGCAGCATAAAACACGGTCGCACATGAAATATATATGTGGCTGGAAGGGCCGTGGTACGTGCCATAATTCTGCGATGTAGTCCGCAGAGAAATAATCGGAAAATCCCTTATCATGGTAATTACTTTTTCTTATTTCCCATGTTCTTCGGCAACTTATTTCATTTACTCTCCAAAAGCGGAAATGAGATAAATCTGCTATTGAATATACCTATTGGATCACTAAAATCTCTGTCTAAACAACCTGAATACCATACTATATGCTGTATTAATGTTGATTATTTTGAATTTTGTCCTGTGTGTTTGTCTGTCCTTTATTAGGAAGTCACCTTTCGAGTCGTCTTTTTCTTCACCTACTCGAATGCTCTGTTGCCATATTTTGCACTGAAACCCCTTCGTTTCACACCGGTATCCGGTGCTTCCACTCCTAGTGTCGTTTGTCTGCGGTGGTTACTTTGTTTTCCGGCCACCAGAGCTCAAATCTGCTCTCTATTTTGCACATTGCTGCACTTTCAGTTAAAGTGCATGTATAAGAGCACGTTGGAAAATAATACGAGGAGTTGTGTACTTTTATAAAATAATCTGTTCGGTTTAATTTTATTTTTTTATAAATACCTTTCAATTTTTGTCACTGGACTGATTCTTGTAGAAAAAAAAGAATAGGGCCAAATCAATGCAAAGAAACCTTCCTCGACTATTATGATTCGCTAAATGGTAGTTATATTGTCGCCATAGTTTTTTTCGTTCTACCACTTTTTAGTTGTACTAAAGATTCCTAAAATTTGCTCATTAATAGTACCACTTTTTAAATGTGTGGTTAAAAAGTTAAAAAATATTTTATTTTGTGAATGTGTGGTTGAAAATGAGTTATTAAAAAAAAAATTGACTTAATGGATGTCAAAATGTAATAAAAAAAAATTAAAGACGCAAGTGTTATAATAGAAAATAAATAATTAGAGTTCTTCAGTGGTATAACATAAAACTATGCCTTGTGTGGAGAGATTTTTGAAAATATTTTTCCCAACGCTTATTTGAGATACACCCGATCAGTTAACAAAATCTTAGAACAGCTGTTTGCTACTAAACTATTATAGAAATTGAAAGTCAACATTCAAGCATTAAGAAGGGTATTTTAATGAATTTTAAAAGTCTTTGTAAACTCAAGTAATCCTCAATTATGATTTTAGGTGTCCCTCGTGAATTTGTAAGAATTTCAAGTGGTTTGGATGACTTTGCATATCAAACTCTCTTGAAATTTTATTATTTTTAATGAAATTCTTATGTATATAATCCATAGACCTAAGCCTATTTCTATAGAAAGAATTCACTTATATTTTTGGGTACCAATACAGGTCACCAGCATAGTAAACGCTAGTCCATTGAAAATTTGTGAAAAGACTACCAAAACGTTATATGGCCAACGGCACTCAAAATAAAATCAGACAAATACTAAGAAAACATCAAAAAACTGAACGAGAATGTAAGGTGCCGCTCTTATGATTGTACCCTGCACCTGCTATCCTTGTTGGAATGCTGGGATTCAACAATCTTCATAGGTAACAAAGATATAAAATCCTAATTATGCCGAGGCAGCATTTTCCTTGTGATCACCGAAGATTCGTTGCCGGAAGTCGGAAACCATCATCGGAAGACCCTTCCGTAGAGGTACTTTTGGTTCCCAACCGAGAAACTCCTTGGCCTTCGAGATGTCTGGCTTCCTCTTGTGAGGATCATCCTCCGTGTTGGGCCTGAATTCTATCTTAGCATTCGCATCAATGGTTTCCTGAACCACCTGTGTTTCAACAGAATAAAGGGATTGTTCAAAATGATCTTGGGAGACATGATTCAAGAAAGAGATTTAGTGTCTAGTCCAGTGTACCCAACAACATATAATGGGAAAAGATCTTGAAGTCTCCTACGAGAAAAACTTGACCATTTGTGACATAATAAAAGATAAAACCTCAATTTTTCATACTTGCTTCATCCACTATTCAGGGCTATGTTAACCTTTTAAATTCAATCTTTGAGGTGAGACTAGCAAAAACAGTTCTCCAACGCCCTTACGACCTAGTATGAGTTAAAACTACTCGATCAAGATGTCTAAATGATAGTTTCCTGAAAAACTTTTTGCAGAAGAGTAGAGTGCCAAGTACGTGAAAAGCTGGCATGTAAGAATTCCACACAACATCAGGAAATAGAAGCATGACATACCTGTGCAAGTTCAAGCATAGTGAATTCACCAGGGTTTCCAAGATTGAAAGGTCCTACATGTTCTCCTTCCATCAACCGCATCAGGCCCTCAACCTTCCCAATCAAACACAAATTACAAGTAACTACTACAAGCCGTTTTATGTATTATAATTTACGAGCATTGTCAACAAGTGTAATCAGCAAATATAGCAAAATTCTGTGAGTGTAAAGTCCTCGATCAGAACAATAATCATGGTCTTCTACTACTTATTGTTTAGAGCTGCGAAATATATCGGGGCCAAGGGCGACTACCGCCGAACAAGATAGTTTTCTTCAATTTTGTAGTTAATTTTCTTATAATTACTAAGAAAAAACCTGTGTGTTCTTCCTTTACATCCCTATTTACACAACATATTATAAGTCCAAGAACTTGAACACAATAATATCACCACCCTCTCTTAATTTTAATAAATTCAAATCTAATTCACAATGCAGTTGCATATTATAAGGAATTAAGAGGTTGATTAAGGCATAAATATGTTGAACATAGAAAGTAGGAAAAAGAAAAGAAAAATAGAGATTAAATAATCACATTTGAAACTTCTTACCAAATCAGAGACATATTGAAAACTTCTTGTCTGCTTCCCATCACCATAAACTGTCAGTGGTTCCTTTCTCAAAGCCTAGAAACAAAAAATTAAGTCTTATTCTCTATAAATTTAACATCAACTAAACTCTGTAATATAATCTTGAACTTCCTGGTTACTGTACAAGTATAATTCTAGGAAATTAGAGTAGAAAAACGACTAAATAAATATAATTATCTGAAATATATTACCTGGGCAACAAAGTTACTAACAACACGGCCATCATCAATGCACATACGCGGTCCATAGGTGTTAAAGATCCTAGCAATTCTCACCTGCGACAATATCATTTTAAAACACATCACCAAAAATAATGCAATTCATACTGTGATTGTAGTGGAATTTTACCAGATATCAGAAATAGAAGAGAGTTGCTTTTTGCAAGCATGAATCCCATTGTTTTTAACAAAATTTCGTACAAACAGGGCAAGTTTTCAAGATTATCTCTATAAATCGGAAGTGGACTTCATACAAAAAGTTTGCAGAACATTTGTAAGGAGATAATAGCTAAATTGAGGTGGTATTAGAATTTTGAATCAGTCCAATTTTTGTTCGATCCTCTGCCATAATAATATATCATGCTATCGGGGTAACATTATTTTTATCAATTGGAATAATTTATGCTTGTGGCTTGGTTGGACTAAAATATGAAGCATTCAGGGCTCAGGCTTTGTTCAGAAATGAGTGGATGATTATTGATTAGGTAGACTAAGATACAAAGGATTAGTAGTAAATATTTGGCATACAAATCTACGGACAAGAACAAAATTTTAACCTTTTTTTTGTTCCTTTTATTAATGTTCAATGTACACTGCTAAACGCAATATTTAAGCAAGAAAAATATTTGGCCCATGTTTAATGGGGATTAAAATCAGATTTTTACTTAATTTTTATTAAAATTAATGAAATATGTTATTAAAATTAATTATTGACTTTAATTTAGATTAATCTGAATTTTAATTTTCACCCAAGGGCGCACTACAACAAAATAGTACTCGATAAATAATACAAACAATGTCTCATAATAAGTTTTTTTTTTTTTAAACTGACCTGAACGCCAGCACCTCTGTGGTAGTCCATAGTCAACGTTTCAGCAGTGCGTTTCCCCTCATCGTAGCAGCTTCGAACACCTGTTACCGACCAACAACGTTTTCTTGTCAGTAACGTACAAAAACTCCAACTAATATTGTCAGATCTCAGTTTCAAGTCTTATTTACGTTACGTGGTCCAATTTTCCGTAATGACAACTTTGCCCTCGAGCTAACCTACTTCTTCAATTCTGGCGTACTGCTTATTTATAGGTAATCAAATACCAATTAAAATACGTCAACTCATACCAAATGCCTTGACTTATAGATGGGTAGACCCAGAATTAGAAATTGACTTGTCAAATTAGGGGAAAATATCTGTCACCATTACCCAAACTGAAAGAGGGCCAACAAATTCAGTTAATTTGACATGTTTAAATTGAAACAGAATAAAAGTTGGGTAATTATAATTGAAATATATTAAAGTTAGGTGACCAACGCGACAAGACCTGTAAGTTGGGTGATATCAGTCAAAACTTTTTGGATCTGGGATTGAAAAGGTGATTGAACTTCGACCCATCATCGAAAAACGCGTGGCGCGACGCTTTCAATTGAAAATTTATAACCGATGAACGTACGACTCGGTTCGTGACAAACCCGTAGGGCTCACGTTAGGCACAAGCTACAAAGCAAGGCTAACATGATCCGCATTCCGCGCTGACCGGCATTCTCCGGTGAATTCATTATTCCGGCGGTATGAACCTATACAAATATGCTTGTATAAAAGGGAACAACTGAGGCAATTAATAAGATTACTCACCAATGGGATTGACGTTGCCCCAGTAAGTCTCGACTTGTGGGTGTTGCAGTGGATCGCCGTACACTTCACTGGTGCTCGTTAGCAAGAACCGCGCACCCACTCTCTTTGCCAAACCCAGCATGTTCAATGTCCCTACCACATTTGTCTTGTAAAGAACATGAAATCAAGGATAAACTGATGATTAAACGCCACAATTTTACGTGAAATTATAAAGAAAAATTGAGGTAAATTTGGGAAATTAATAATCGGAGTGAAGGATATGATAGTCTTGACAGGGTTGTGCTTGTAATGAACAGGAGAAGCAGGGCAAGCGAGGTGATAGATCTGATCGACCTCCAATAGAAGTGGCTCAACGACGTCGTGTCGAATGAGTTCGAACCTAGGGTTTCCAAAATGGTGCATGACATTCTCTTTCCTTCCGGTGAAGAAATTATCAACCACGATCACGCTGTCGCCTCTGCTAATCAGACGGTCAACCAAATGACTTCCAACAAACCCGGCCCCACCGGTCACCACGATTCTCAAACCCTTCCTTTTCAGGCCTAGAGGTATTTTTCCCCCTGAATTGACGGACGACCCGATTCCGAACCCGGTGGCGTGGCCATTCTGGTAGATGAGTCTGTGAGGGTGAGTCAACTCGGAGGAGAAAACTGAGTTGGAGACGGAAGCCGGGGTGTGGGAGGATGGCAGGAAGCCGAAGACGAGGGTGGCGATAGCAATACCAACGAAAACAAATACGAGTCGCTGCTCGCGGAGCATGTACCGAACCGGACGAATCACACTCAGCCATGGCTTCGGCGGCTTCGGTGAGTACGCCTCCGTCACCGTCGGTGACTCGTGCCCTCTGAATATCAACTCCGAACCCATATGTGTGTATGATTATAATCTGTATCTATAAATGTGTACACTGATTCGAGAGATCGAATGAGAAGAAATGCCGCAATTGAAGAGATTATAAACTGAGGAATTTCGCCGGAAATTTCAGGAATTTCATTTACCGGCGCGTTGGGGGTGATGTCCGATCGACTGAAGGTGTTGAGGGAGTTTATATAGGTCCTTGGAATTGGATGATATTACGTAATTGCCCTCTGATTGTTTCGAAAGTAAGCGGTTGCTGCCTATATTAATTAGGTATTTAGTTGTGGGTATTAATAAAGTGGTCATTTAGCCATTATAGGTAAAAAAAAAAAAAAAGCATTGTTAACACGGACTAATTGTTTTACATCGTATTTGCCTGTTTGGTCATATGAATTTGATAGTACCATACAATATTAAAAAAAATAAAAATTATCTTATTTTAGTAGGTTGCACTAGACGGGGCTAAATCTATTACGTGTATAAAGTTCTCATTTTGAAGTGAGTCTTTCATACTTAAATAATTAAGAAGAAATGCCAATTTTTCGGTGCATTAATTGTTTTTGACGAGGGATAGTTTTATTTTAAAATCGTAATATGTGAAAGGATTTATCCGTGTTTGTGCTTTTCTTCTAAATCTTTGATTTTTGTAGAGTGATTTAAGATAAATTTGATAAAAGTTTATAAGTAGAAAATACAATTCACTGATAATGAAACTTGCCCTTTATATGAGAGTTGCTTCCAAATTTTAGGACAACTTGTCCAAGTTCAAATAGAAGATATCGAATGCACATTCGAATAAAGTTTAAAAGAAATGAATTAATCAATGTTTTTCTCGAACGTGAAATCAAACTAAAAATGGATAAATAAACCCCAAAACTATGCATAAAGATTAATAACCAAACTTTTTCTATGTTCAAGGGCTTCACTTGTTAGGAATAAGTTTTGGAAAAATGTAGCGTCTAAAACAATTTAATTTTTGTTAACCCTTTTGCTCATTACTCTTTGATCATACAAGTTATTGTTGCTCTTCTTCTTGTGGTAGGATATGATTCGTGTCAATTTATGTCTTGAATGGGGAATAAAGTGGAAAGCAAGCTAGTCGCCCTAGCTACTATGATTCCATATATTTTTTCTGGAATGATTGTATTTCAATTGCTTTCTTTTGCAGCTCGCTAAAATATTTTTACTAAAAAATTTATTTTAGCTTAAAAAAAGATAAATTTAATTAAATGTAACTAAAAATGAACCAAAACTGGCTAGTAGGTTTACATCTAGTATTGGTTAAATTTATATATCGATTTATAAAGAAGAATATTCGTGGATTTCACGAAATGTGGGAATAATAATAAACAATAATTATAAACGTGTGATTGAAATTAATATTTAATTTTAACTTAATTTGTAAACCAAAATATAAATTGTATCCAAAAAGAGGCAAAAAAAATCTTTTTGTTATAGAAAAACTTTGACCAGTAATTAACACGCACAATTGGGGTTTCTAATCCTGGGATGGCACTGCTGTAATTTTCTTTAATTTCAAGTGGCTTAATTGTCTAACTTGTTGCTACCGTCCATTGGAGGATGGAAAGCTACTTAAAGGCGATTTGGTGGATCTTTTGAGTGATTTGAACGTTCATTTTCTCAAATAAAAAGTCAAATACTCTAAATTATTTGGTAAAAATACGTGGCTGTTAATCGTCATTATTAAACCAATTTTTAAATATTCAAAATTCCATAATTAGGGTAACTAAACAACATGCTGCCTAACTAATTTCACTATCAGTAGTAACAACAATTGAATCACGAGTGTCGGCACTACTGTGAAATTAAATTACGAATAGTGTTACATAGTACAAGCAGTAGGACCAAATGAGACTAGACTTGTGACGGGCAAATATTTATGAAGAGTTTAAGCCCCTATTTGGTATATGTAATTTCAAGATATATTTTTTCAAAATTCAATTTTTAAAAGCATATTTTTTAATAAAATAATATTTTTTATCACATTAATAACTTTTCATTATTTTTTAACCACATATTTCACATTATATCACTATTTAAAATATATTATTTTCTCAATAATATCTATCAAACACACCCTAAGTAAAATGTTATGTATTGGACGAGATTATGAGTATGACAAAACAAATATTTAAAAAAAAAATTCTTTATTAATCATATTCGATTACGCATTTGAGTCTTGAGGTCTCATGTTAGAAGATTAAAGTCTAAGAGTCACTAGCAAGATAGTGACTCTTAGGGCCGGCAAGGAAGTTTCAGGTAGCGATTATGAGTGTTTTTTAAAGTATTAATTTTGAGCGTTCAAGAGCAGGTGGGCTTTCAGTAATTTTAGTAGCGGTTTTAAAAAACAGTCAAATCCTCAAATTTTTTTAAAAGAATAAAATTATATATATGTCCATTGCAGTGAAATTTTCAATCTATAGATTCTTGTATGTATTTTTTTATTCACAAGTGATATTTTACTTATACGTATTTTTTTATATATAAATTAATATTTACTTTAAAAAGTTCAATAAAGTTAAATATTTAATTAAAATTTTAAGTTAGTATTTTTTACTTAGTAACAAATTTTACAATTATAAGCTAATTATGCACTCTTAAATAATTTTACACATAAGTAGTATTTTTACTTTATAAACAAAATTTTAAACAAAATTAATTTTCATTTATAAGTAATATTTTACTCATAAGTAATTTTTTAAATTATAATATATATATTTTGCGAATAAATAAGTTTTTAGTTAATAAATTTTTATTTATGAGTTAGTTTTGAACAAAATATATTGATTGGAAATAATTATTTTATAAATGGTAAAATTAGAAGTGAATATAGGAAACGACCAAAAATCTCCAATTTGGTGGGTTGAGAGAACCGTTCAAAATTACATTACATTATTTTTGGGTGATTTTTCAATCATCCAAAATCAGTGCTCAAAAAACTAGAAAGCACGGGTTCTTCCAACCCCTCATTAATGGTACCGCTCAAGATCGGTGGAAATAAAAAACTCCGAAGCAGGCCCTTATGGTATAATACTATTTTTGAAATTAGGCTCGTTTTAATTTTTTGAACTTTGATTACAAATCTAGCCGTGTAACTCCGTTTTAAAAGAATTATCTTATTAAAAAAAGTAGTAGTCAGACTCGTTAATTATCATTTCATGTTTAAGAGATGTAATATATTAATTTTTTTTTCCCAACAAAAGATAGTTATTCATTTAAAAGTACAAATCTTGAAATCTAACTATTTATTTGAGATTTAGACGAATTGAATTATTCGTTTCAATTTTTTGGACTTCGATATCAAATTGAATCATGGAGTTCTATCTAGGACCGGGCAAAATGTCCGAACCGAATCGGAACCGAACCAAACCAAACCGAACCGATCGGGTTTTTTAAAATGAAATATCCGAACGGGTATTCGAATCGAGAACCGAATGGTTTGGTTCGGTTCTCGGTTCTCGACCAAGAACAGAAGAATCGAATAAGAACCGATTTTTTTTTTATATATTGGATAAATCAATTTCTTTTATTCTTTATAAACAAATTAATAATTTTTTTCTTATTAAATCTTATTAGTTGAACAATTTAGAGTTTATTTATATTTGTTAGTTGTGTTTTTTTCAATTTTTTCTTGTATAGTTTCTTAGTAGTTAGTATGGAAAGTCAATCAACTGATGATTACATTAAATAGTTGGTAAGTATTATCAATACTTTAAAATATTTTATCTTTGTGACTTCTACTTTATATTTCACTTTTATGTAGACTTAAAGGTTTGAAGCAAATGAATTATTGACATGAATATCGAAATTTTATTAGTAGTATTTACTTTTTGGTATTTGTATTTGATAACTTATTATTTATATGTTATTAAATTAGATTATGTTAATTTGTAAAAGTTAAGATTGAATTTGGTATTTTGTATCTACTTTTTGTTATTAATATTGGTATCCACTTTCAAGTGTATTTATGTAGTATTATTTTAAATGTTAAAAAATTTAATTATAGTACGGAACCGAACAGAATCGAATCGAACCGAACCGAAACCGAACGGTTCCAAAATTATATTTGGAACCGACGGTTCCATTTACTAAATACCCGAAAATTTCTGGAACAGAAAAAAATCGAACCGAACCGAACCGAACCGACCCGCGTCCACCCCTAGACTTCTATCTATTAAAAAATCAGTCTTATTACTAATTTAATCTTTTATACGTTGATTATTATTTTCATATATATAATATGATAATTTACTTTTAATATTCAATACGAGATGACACAGAACAAGATGAAGTAAATATTTTTATACAAGTTTCAATGCATACTTAATGTAAGATAAATTGAAAAGTAACATGGAAAAACATTTCCTGTCCTCTCTTTTTTAATCAAATTAAGTTACATTTAATTTGACATATTTATTATAAAGAAAAATGTTGACCCCAAAAAATGTTGCCAACAGATGCCGGGCCCACTCGTGCACACGTAAGCTTAATCCAACACGCTAATGCCGATCGACGGTCATGAGGACTCCAGAAAACGAGCGTGGGTGTGGCTAAAAGGCACGAGACGTCTCCGTTCAGGCCACCGGCATAAAAGAAATACGATTGTATAAGAAACCAATCGATAAATGACAAGATTCGTTATAAAAAAATGTTGTAAAAGGGGTATTGAAAGGAGAGAAATATAGCTCCAAAATATTCAGTTTGTCCTCTAATTTTTGCATTAGTCCTTATTGTATTACATGGTTGGGGTATTTATAGTGTTACAACTCAAATTGTGACCTTTGGATCAATTTACACGTGGCCTCATCTCCTCGACCAAGACCTCAAATCCTAGCAATCAAGTTGACTCTCCTAGCTGTACTAACATTAAATGCTCTGACATTGACGAGACAAGACATAAGTAAGCTTTACACAAAAGTCACATCAATCATTTATAAGAGATTTTCATCATGGCCGAATCCTCATAAGTGGATCTTTGATGGGCCTCGGACGTTAGAAGGAGGGGCCTCGGAGTAACAACGAGGGCCTCGGATTGGTAGCCAGGGCCTCGGAACTCACAACTGAAGCTAGAGAATTATATCCTGATCGAATCAAGCCGGTCCCACCGTCGTGACGTAACGCCACGTGTCCGTTCTGTTTTTTAACCCGTAACAATAGTCCCCCAAGTCCATGTGTGGTCATTTATGCCAGGCGTGGACTTTCAAAGTCTGAATTTTTTGTGCTTTACGCCATTTCTAAGAAAGTCGCCTGTAAAATTGAAGTTCTTTTGGAGCTACGTCGAGATGAGGTGAGTTCGTATTCGAACTGGCCGAGGCTGATTTCCTTTTGATGAGGCGAGTCCATATTCGAACTGGCCGAAGCTGATTTTCTTTTGATGAGGCGAGTTCATATTCGAACTGGCCGACGCTGATTTCCTTTTGATGAGGCGAGTCCATATTCGAACTGGCCGAGGCTGATTTCCTTTTGATGAGGCGAGTCCATATTCGAACTGGCCGAGGCTGATTTCCTTTTGATGAGGCGAGTTCATATTCGAACTGGCCGACGCTGATTTCCTTTTGATGAGGCGAGTCCATATTCGAACTGGCCGAGGCTGATTTCCTTTTGATGAGGCGAGTCCATATTCGAACTGGCCGAGGCTGATTTCCTTTTGATGAGGCGAGTTCATATTCGAACTGGCCGAGGCTGATTTCCTTTTGATGAGGCGAGTTGACGTTCATAGAAATTGATGCCTGTGATGTGACGGTTTCTTATGTTTCCAAGGCCAATGAACTGCATCGAGACGAGTTTCAATAGCCAAATGCACACTGCTTTTTGTTTAATGCACAATGATGGCTAATTATTGGGGTATGTAGTTTCGAGGACAAGTTCACGCGTGAGCCAGTGTTGGTTCGTGCACGCACAAATCTGAGGCGTTGATGTAAAGAAAACGTTTGATTTCAAGGGTCAAGATTTGTGCGATTTTGTACGCTTCGATTAACCGAGATCCGATCTAACGCAGTTGAATCCTTCGCTAGTATAAAAGCCAAAACTTTGTCATTTTCATACTTTACTTTCACGAAACACTCGAAATTTTTGAAATCGGCCGTCTTGTTAATCATTTTCCGACGAACTTCCGACGAACTTCCGGCGAACTTTCTGAGTCTTTCCTTCGCTTTAGGTACTTTCTCCTTGCGTAGTTGTCTTCCTATTTTCCTTAGACACCCTTTTCTTGCACTATTCATATTCTTCCAACAACAATGTCTTCCGAGGCGTCTCTAGCCATGATGTAGTTAGGAGTGGGGAGGAGTCAGTGTCTGGGGCCTCTGGTGAGTGGTATAGCATGACCGAAGAGCCTATAGATTATGAGGCGGGATGGGGGGCAGCCAAAATCCAATCCAATATCACTTCTGCCAAACTAGACGAACTTAGGCAGACCTATAACATCCCCCATTACGTCAAACTCTTGGTCCCTGATGCTCACGAAAGGGCTTGTTTTCCGAGGCCCAATTGCGTGGCCTTCAGTGAACACCTGCTTAAGGCAGGTGTGCGTCTGCCTCTGCACCCCTTCTTTAGGGCTGTGCTGAGGACCTTCATGTTGTCCCCCACCCAAATTCTTCCCAATTGGTGGAGTCCCTCTTCCACGCCAGGGTCGTGGGAAAAGATGACTCAAAGGGGTGGTATTACATCACTCCCTGGGGCTCCCACGCCCCCTTTGTGGTTGGGCTCCCTTCATCCATAAAGGGGTGGAAGGAGTCGTGGTTCGGGGTGACGGGTAGGTGTGGGATGGTGGAGGGAGATCTTGCCGTCCCAGTATTCACACGCGCCGACCCAGTACTACGAGGCTTGTGAGTGTCATTTTGAGTTCTTATAGCTTTAACATGCCTGTTTCTGATACTGATAACTGCCCCTTTTTTGCAGATTGTAGCACAAGGTACGAGCTTTCCGAGGCTGAGTGAGCCATTATAGAAGACATTTACCGACGATCTCCGAGGCTCCGAAGCTTTTCTCACTTAATCGAAAGGAGCAGATACTTCATTGATTTCGGACTGATGGCCCCCAAGGGTAAGAGGCGCCTTTACTTTTAACTAACTGCCTCCTTTAATGGTTTTGAACTGACTTCTCTTCGTAATCGCAGATAAATTCACCAAGAAGGATTATGCCCTGCCTGATATGGCCAGTATAATGAAGGCCACCTCCACTGCCGGGGCGAAAGCACTAAAACCTGGGTCCACTGGGGCAAAACAGGTAAAGTCCAAGCCGGACCGCCAAGAACAAAAATGAGAAAGAGGCTGAGGAGGAGGTGCAAGAGGAGGCCCCAAAAGGTGGCAAGCCAGCAGTGGCGAAGGGCAAGGGTGTGGCTGATGAGCCACAAAAGAAGAGAAAGCTGGGCCCAGGTGGGGGGTCGTCAAGTTTTGGGACCACTGTGTCCTTTGAGAAGGGAGGTTCGAAGCAGCCGAAGCTCCTCCAGTCTTCGATTGATGCTGCCATGGTTGCCATTTCCCTAGTAAGCTGGGCCGCCAACCTCCTACCACCTCGCCTGTGATGGTGGTGGGGTCGGCGTCGGACCGCAGGGGCCTCATTGTCAGCTTCTCTAGTTCGTCTGGGGGGAGCCTCTTCTCCTGAACTCATGTCTCTTGAAACTGGAATAAACTTGAACTTCGGGGGCTTCCTCTTATTCTTCTTTGAAGAATAAATCCTTTTTCAAGGGGGATGCCCAAAAATGTTTCAGCAAGCCTTTTCCACGGGGTTGCTCGTGGTTATAGTGTGGTTTCCCACAGACGGCGCCAATCTGTTGACCCCAAAAAATGTTGCCAACAGATGCCGGGCCCACTCGTGCACACGTAAGCTTAATCCAACACGCTAATGCCGATCGACGGTCATGAGGACTCCAGAAAACGAGCGTGGGTGTGGCTAAAAGGCACGAGACGTCTCCGTTCAGGCCACCGGCATAAAAGAAATACGATTGTATAAGAAACCAATCGATAAATGACAAGATTCGTTATAGAAAAATGTTGTAAAAGGGGTATTGAAAGGAGAGAAATATAGCTCCAAAATATTCAGTTTGTCCTCTAATTTTTGCATTAGTCCTTATTGTATTACATGGTTGGGGTATTTATAGTGTTACAACTCAAATTGTGACCTTTGGATCAATTTACACGTGGCCTCATCTCCTCGACCAAGACCTCAAATCCTAGCAATCAAGTTGACTCTCTAGTTTGCACTAACATTAAATGCTCTGACATTGACGAGACAAGACATAAGTAAGCTTTACACAAAAGTCACATCAATCATTTATAAGAGATTTTCATCATGGCCGAATCCTCATAAGTGGATCTTTGATGGGCCTCGGACGTTAGAAGGAGGGGCCTCGGAGTAACAACGAGAGCCTCGGATTGGTAGCCAGGGCCTCGGAACTCACAACTGAAGCTAGAGAATTATATCCTGATCGAATCAAGCCGGTCCCACCGTCGTGACGTAACGCCACGTGTCCGTTCTGTTCATTAACCCGTAACAAAAAATGTATAAAAGTCTACGGTTGAAATCTGCACAATTTGAAAAATAAACAGGATGCACATGGAAACGGTAATTGAAAATTAAAGAAGCCCAGAAAAATGGCTACTTCTAAGACAAGTTCCAATTTTGAAAAATAATTATATAATGCCTTTCTTCACTCGTTTTGGACATTTTAGTAAATTATCAAGTGATTACGTGGTTTAAAGTTTAAGTTATTATATATTTATATTCTAAACATAACGAATTATTTTAGTGGAAAAAGAACTACTCAGTTAGATGTCATTCTCAGTTACGAATATGGATTATTCAAGTTAAAAAAAAAAGGACATCGTCCTTCTCCATGTCATGTGTAGCTTGAGTTTCATGAAGTAATATGTAAACTATATACTATTCAAAATTGATATTTTTCATGTAACATCATCTTTTATACGATAAGCTAAAATACGTTTTACTTGTAAGACAAACTCTCCCAACAAAGTAATTTAAATATTACACTTTTAAATTAAATAAAAACCGATCACAAAAATAACATATGTTTGGCTTAGCAATTGGAGAGGAGGAATTTTTGTGGGACCAAGGGTGCTTTCGGGCCCCTAGTTACCCAACTTAATGTTGGAAAAATTGAGTTTGTAGGTGACTTTGGCATGAATTTTGAGCGGGACCCGTTTTGCTATTTTGGAAGATAAAAGTTGATTTATGTTCTACTCCATAAGTATATCGAAATCATATACTTGTCAAAAATGATGCTCGGGTTAATGAGAAATTGAAACTCAAAGTATGCTATAGAAAAGTGTTTATGTTGGTGGGAAAACTAAAAATAAGTTTGTCCCACATAGGAAGTTGATGAAAATTAAAACCACTTTATAAAGGATTGCAATTTAGAATGGTGTAATCACGTGTACCATAGAGGCTATCTCCATGCGCGCGCGTAGGGGGTGCAAATCATGGACTGAAATATGTATTGGACCTTGAACTTGTGTGCGGCGCAACCGCGTACACGAATGTCTGACCGGATTGACAAAAAATTGGCCCCTTAGAAGAGCCTACGTTTTATTACATTTTATTTTATTTTTCAACTAATTTTTCATTTTCTGAAACAGTTGAAACTCCTAAAACTCCAGTTGTAATTGCCATTAAGTAAGTTGGCAAGTTACAAGATCCAAAATCTATATATACGTCGCTTTTTCCCAGTTTTCAGTACAAGAATTCATCTGAATATTCATCTTCATACAGTTCACATTTTGTCTCTCTTTTCGTTTCTGTTTTAATCTGGTGGTGATATTGTTCGGGCTCTAACTCAGTTCGTAAGAGTAAAATCTGTCGTGCTCAAATTCTACCGTTACATCGTTCTATCCTGGGAAGCAGACGCTCGATTTACAATTCAAGCGCGTACGTTGATGAGATGATTCTGTTTGAAGGAAATTGTGTGTAACACAGGTCTCAGGTTAAAAGTTCTTTTTTATTCCTTCTTGTTATTCGTTTTGCATATTAATATTTTACAGTTCTTGTTTAATTATTTACTGAAATTTATAAATCGTTTATGAATATGTTATATTAATTAAATCTGTTATAGTCAAATTTGTATGCAAAATGATATGATGAAATATAGCGTTTAAACTTATTGCAAATACGGTATTTATTCTGCATATCCGGTACTCAGTCCGATATTCTGTTTCGTGAAGTTTTTGAAACGATTATCCAATTGACTCGGAAATGACCAATGATAATTCAAGAGAAAGACCCATTCACTCGATCAACTTAATCGAGAAGATTATTTCTGTTATAAAAGGCCAACCTTATTAAAAAGAGTAGCGCAAACTCTTATAAATTTGTCTATATTTTCATTTTTATTCGATATGTGATTTTTATCCCTTAACATGCTCCCTCAAAATGGTGGCTCGTTTGGGCAGACCAATCTTGAAATCCGTATGATCAATTTTTTTGAGTTTTAATCGGATCGAATTGCTCGTTGAAATTTAATGGACTCTGATATCATGTTAAGATTTAGAGTTTCTTCTTAAAACTTTCGTCTCGAGGAAAACTCCATCACGAAAACTACCTCTAGAGTAAGAAGTGAAAGATTCATTCAGATTGCATCACAATGAATTTCTCCAACGAAAAGTCTAGGTAGGAAGGAGGTTAATTCCCGATCCAAATCCTTAGATGCCTAATCGCTAGATCAATATCTCATTGGTTCCTTCACTCGAGGCTTAGGAATAACTACTTTTATAATCTGCTCGCCGTGGGACTAATGCAAATGACCGAGTTCATAAATCACTTACTATTTTTTTTTAGTTGTCATTGTCGTACTTAATCTAACTCAAAAGAAGAGCAACGCCATGCAATCCAACAACGAGTTGAAATGGTTTTGCCCATAGCCTGTGGGTTATCCATTCAATATGATATGATGGAAACACTTGATATATGTATTACGTCGTAATTATAAGCAATATAAAATTTCCATTTTAACGATATTCTCATATGAGGTAAATGATTGAGACCTTTCAACAATTAATAATATAGGACACTTTATATAAGTTAATAATAACTCAATTGTGCAAAAATTGAAAAAATCATGTCTATGAGCTCCATTACTTATTTTGGTTGCCACTAAATTGAGTTGTAGATGTGCACTTCCACTTACTATATTCTACACAAATCTATACTTTCACATTGGAATTATTTCACATAGTTGAGGCTAAATACAGAACATTAATTATTCTCTTTTGACTTAAGCATTAATTATATTTTATTTCATATGAATCGTCATATTATTTTTTTCCAAATAATGACATCTTCTTCCCAATTATCATTCGAACAAAAGAAGAAAGGAAGGGCGGACGGACGGACACACACGCGAAATCAAATTAATGATGACATCAATAATGGTTAAGATACATTGCCGAAAGGGTTATAAAATTGTAGCGTTGAAAGAAATGGCCTTCATCTCCAATCTGGCTTGGGTTTTTGCATTTGTTGACTCAAAGATTTCGTGTGATCAACATCAAGGAAAATATCTGTACTCTTTTTATTTCGCTTATATTTTATCTCTATGGGTTTTCCTAGTAATATTTCAATGAGGCGGTATTTATTTTTAATACTCCACAATAATCGTACTATTTTTCCTTCATCCGATATTTTTTGTCTCATTGAATTTTTATCAAACAAGATTTTAACAAGACGAATATTTTGTAATGTGTTATTCAATGGGAAGTGATAAATGTATTTTATACACTTGTTCAAGTTTTAAAATATTGACATTTCTTAATTATTTTAATGAAATTATGGCATAATTTATTATATAATGTGTTATTGGGTGAAACTCGATGAATGAAAGTGAAATTGAAAGAAATTAGCGAAAAATGGCAAGATCCAAAATTTGGGGGCTAAAGTACAAATACTCAAAAGTTGTGTCGGAACTCTCGATGAAGATTCAAGAATGTTAGGGGTCAATTGGATACAATTAAAAGTCAAAATGAGTGGAAATATGGCCCAAATATTTTCACTAATCAATTTTCAATCACACGAGGATGTTCAAATTTTTAATTGGAGATTGAGACCAATTTTTAGCCCAGTAAACGTTCGAATTGAAAAAGATATATTTGTAGCAAAGTTGTGGCCCTTTGAGTTATTTTTCCAAAGTATTTTGAATCGCCTTAATCGGATATTGGGAGAAAAAATTATGACAAAAATATTGAAAACGACGAAGAGTTTGGAACGGTGAGTCAACGCCAAGGCGTCATGTTTACTCGAAGGAAGCCAATTTTTACACAGCACTTAGGGGTTGCCCGAATCTACATCGTAGCGCCTAGGCACAACCTCTTAGCGCTTAGGCGCTGCACCACTTGTTTTAGGGTTATGATATTTGGGCCCGCGAAAAGTCCAGAAAGACTCAAAAAATTGGAAAACAGTGTAAGGGAGTATAGATAAAAGAAATGAGGAAATTTTAAGGGTTCTACACATTGAAAAAAGGAGAGAGGATACAACTATAGATTGAAGAACACAATTCAAATTACGAAAATATCAAGTAATTCACATTTTGAAGTATTGATTAGAAGAGAAAGTACATTTTGGTGCAAGCTCTATTTCTTTTTCTACATGTATATTCAAAATCCGGTGATGAACTCGTAACAGCTTTTTATTTTTTTATTCGTTTATTATGAGTAGCTAAACTTGATGTTAGGGCGAATGATGTAATCTACTTGAAAATATTTATTTCTTTTATTGGAAATTCTTGGTAGTTTATCGTTCATGTATTGATTTTACTATGAGTTCAATGCATAAAATTACTTAATCACTAATTTGATGACTTTGTGAATCTTTTAAAAATTAAGAGTTGAGTTTGAGATTTAGACCATATAGTATAATTCAGTAATTTAGTATAATGTATAGAGATACTCATACTAAATATTGCAATCATGTATGAATCTTTAGAACTAAAATTTTGTTTAACTAAGGTAGATTCACATAGAGATATGTGATGGAAATAGTTAAATATGTTCAATGAGAACTTGAGATGGGTAAATTGAATATCATGGAAGAATTCGATCGAACACTACATTAGGCTTTTGATTATTGAATTAGGACTTAAAAGTGCTCAATATGTGAAATTGTTCGTCCATAATTTCCATCCATTATTTGAAATCTCAACCAATATTTGTATTCATTTTAATTAAGTAAACTCTTTGTTTACTTTCTTCGAATATGAGTTAGAAAAATATAATTAAGTTATAAAGTACAATTTTCGTGGGAGTGATAATCCGGATTCAAAGGTCTACTTATTACTTATTACAATATTGCACACATGCGATAGAAAAACACAATATGAAGTGTTGTAAATAGTAAGTTTATTAGCGAATGACAATTGTATTCATGTAACCTTAAAAATTATTATGGGTAATTGGCGCAAAACGTCCCTACCTATGACGGGTTGTGTGGAAAACGTCCATACGTTTGATTTTTTGGTGCAAAACGTCCCTACATATGCATTTTCTTGCGCAAAACGTCATTTTCCCTAATTTTTAACATAAAATGACCAATATACCCTCCAATTTAAATAAAACAAAAAGGAAAAGAAAAGAAAAATAAAGAATAAATTGCAATTTTATCCCTAAACTGTTTTTAAAATGAAAAAGAGTCTAAAATTCTCTCCTATTTAGTGATTCTTTGCCTTTCTTTCACCCCCAAATGCGTCCAAAATCCGGCGGCCTCCGGCCACCTATCCCGTCGGATCTTGACACGAGTCAACAGCCATCCATCTCCCCTTCAAATACCATCCAACCACGCTCAATTCCATCAACTACAGTGGCTGAAATCAACGCTCAAAGTTCACGTCACCCAATCTAAAAATCGCCAGAAATTGCACTTCCGGCCAATCCCATGGCCGAAACCCACCTCCTCCCAACTGCCCATCACCAGGTAACCACAATGGAATTGGTGAGGTCTGGTTCGAGCGAGAGCTTATGAAGGAGGGAAGGGAGTGGGAGTAATTTGATAAAAAATGCATTTTTAATATTATTATAAATTTTCGAGGC
This sequence comes from Fraxinus americana, assembly GCA_035079005.1. Taxonomy (NCBI): domain Eukaryota; kingdom Viridiplantae; phylum Streptophyta; class Magnoliopsida; order Lamiales; family Oleaceae; genus Fraxinus; species Fraxinus americana. The sequence continues at coordinate 30,463,724 of CM068710.1, read as the reverse complement.
GATTGAGCTCCAACATCACAGGATCCGACCCGTGGAGCAGATTTAAGAACTCATCTGCATCTAAATTCGGTCGGACCGCCGCCCTCCGTCGCGGCGAGCTCTTGCCTCTATCCCTAAATGACGCGGACATCGTTAAGGGGGTCGCCTGTGGAGCCTCACTAGGCCGCTCATTGTCGTTTGCCTCGCCAGAACTCAGCTCCGGCGTCAAGCTAAAACTTCCATCGTCGGAAACTTCATATCTGATCTATACGCTTATTTTTTCGCACATCAAATACACAAAACACCCAATTTTATTCCTCAGGTATAAGCATTTATACAAACACCTCAAAGAGAAATTACTGCATAGACCGCAGATCAATTACATAAACAATTATAAGTAGAGAGAGAACTTCAGAGAGATTAATTTGAAAATGTAGTGTGCAATACATTTCAAGAGTCTGTGGTGATATGAGGGCTCCTGTGTTTGTTTCTCTCTCTTAAGGAATGGGTCCCACGAGGAGAATAAAAAAGGCAAAAAAAATACTCACCTTGAAAGTTGACTTTCATTCACAGTACAACAAAAATGCATTTTTAATATTTTTATAAATTTTAGACTCTTTTTCATTTTAAAAAAAGTTTAGGGGTAAAATTGCAATTTATGCTTTATTTTCTTTTCTTTTCCTTTTTGTTTTATTTAAATTAGAGGGTATATTGGTCATTTTATGTTAAAAATTAGGGAAAAGGACGTTTTGCGCAAGAAAATGCATAGGTAGGGACGTTCTGCACCAAAAAATCAAACGTAGGGATGTTTTCCACACAACCTGTCATAGGTAGGGACATTTTGCGCCAATTACCCAATTATTATCATTCTATCCGTAATCATTCCCTATAAACACGTGATTTGGTTCTTAATAAAATATATAGAAGTTTATTGACATTTATTCTCTCCTCTTTTTTTATAATATTTGAGAGTTTATTATCCATCAGCTCCAAATTTTTTTTTTATAAATAAAATTACATATACAGCACTTGGTAAAATTTCCTTTTATATGAACTTTTTTATTCATAAGTGATAAATATTTTTTTTTTACATATAAGTTAACATTTAACTTTAAAAATTAAATAAAGTTAAATATTTACTTCAAATTTTGAGTTGATATTTTTTACTTATAAGTAAATTTTATACTTGTAAATAAATTTAAGTGATTTTTTTACTTAACTTTTTATATTTTTTAAGTTAATTTTTACCTTATTAGTAGTATTTTTAATTTATAACATTTTTTTTTACGTAAAAGTTATTTTTCTTATCTTATAAGTAATATTTTACTTATAAGTATTTAAATTATAGATAAATTTTTAATTAATATATTTTTATTTACAATTTAGTTTATAACAAAATATGTTGGTTGTAAATAATTATTTTATAAATGGTAAAATTAGAACGGAATATGAGAAATGGTCAAAACCCACCAATTTGGTAGGTTGAGAAAATCGCTCAAAATACTACACCGATTTTTGATGATTTTTAAACCATAAAAAATCGGTGCTAAAAAAAAACTAGTAATCACTGATTTTTTCATCCCATCATAAACGGTACCACCCAAAATTCGTAAAAAAAACTCCCGAGCAGGCTCTAACTAAGTGGCTAGCGTTGAAACCGGCTTATGATCTAGTGACTAATTGAGTTAGAAAAAAAATTTATTGACTAACTTGAAATTTTGTATAAATTTGTGGGTGGAGTAAGCCTATGTTTGGGCTCAATTGTCATTAAAAGCAAAATACTTTTTGTACATTACTATTTACACAATATTTTATATAATAATAATGTGTTAAAATGTAAGTAGAAAAGTTATTTTATTGATGATATTTTGATTCAATTAAATATCGTCACATCATTCGTTGGTTAATCATTATATAAATTGTTATGTACATGTAGCACAACCCTTACTAAAATACGTTTTTTTCTCTTTTTTAAAAAAAATTTCAATCATACATTATTCAATAAAATAATATTACACATTAATTCAATTTTTTTTAAAATCACACATTCTTAAAAAAAACACTATTTTAAATACATTTTTTCAAAATTTAATTTTAATGGAATCCAAATATGGACTAAATAATTTAGCACCTGTTTGAGCCACATTATATTTTTCATTCTCATTCTTTTACTCATTTTAAACCACACATTTTTTAATAAAATAATATATTATATCACATCAATAACTTTTCCTTCGTTTTCAACTACATATTCCCAATCACATCAACAAAAAAAATGCATTATCCATAAAATGCCTACCAAACAGAGGCTTAATAAATATCACATATTATACACTATTTTTAGAATAATGTTAATTGTATATAATGTATTATAAAATGGTTTACATGTAAATGATGTATTAGGAAAAGAGTGAGAAAGTTTTTTTTAGCCCCTATTTGGTACCAATTAAAATCTAGATTTTAAGTTAAATGAAAGTCAACAATTAATTTTAACCACATATTTTATGGTCTTACAACTTTTCAATCACGCATTCATCAACTTTTATTAAAATTTATGAAAATTTAATTTTAATTTTCACCCAACGGAGGCTAAATTTGACCATGTATTTAAATCATTATATAAATGAAGCACAACCGATATTTTTAAATATTTTTGAAAACAATTTACAAGTAACAAAATCTACCGTTGCATATCACCTCTACCATTGGAATCTGCTCGTAGTTAGTACACCGTCTTCCCTTATAAGGGAGCGTCTGATGAGAGAAAAAAATATATTTTAAACAGTGATACGATAGAAAATATAATTTTAAAAAAGAACAAAAATTTATTGACGTAATGAAAAGTATTATTTTATTGAGAAATGAGTAATCGAAAATGTGTTTTGAAAGAGGGATAAATTTTATTCCGGATTTTATCCTCGTTCGCCCCCTTCAAAGCCCTAATCTGGGAAGTCTACTGCCCTTTTGATTCGAATCTCTCGGCGCTATCGTACCTACGGTAAACTCCCATTTTCAACAACTGAAAGATTATCAATTTAATTTATTATAGTCTATCTTCAATTTCCCTACGGTAAACTCCCATTTTCAACACCTGAAAGATTATCAATTTAATTTATTACAGTCCATCTTCAATTTTATAAACAAGTTCACAAATCGGCAATTAATTTTCTAACTTGAGGCGGCTGACAAAGTACTAATATTTTTTTTCTCTATTATTATTTAACTTGATATTCAGTCGACGCAATTGTATTTTGGATTTAATGTTTTATCAATCGATTTCTTTTACCGATTTCGAAAATGGATTGTTGAAAATAGCTAAAATTTCGTGGTGATTTTACCCTTCTAGCGAAATGGATTAGCCGTGGTGATTTTTGTAGTAGCATTTTGATTTTTTTTCTCAAACCTTTGTTGCTCCTTTCGTTTCATATTTGTAATTTGCATTGAATTTATAAAATTCTTTTTCATGCTTATGTTCCTTCAATCTTACTATTTCTGGATATGTTTAAATGCGCCAAATTCCTTGTGTTTGTGTTTTTTTTTTTTTTTGAATTATTTTATTCTGATGATGCCATATGAATTTTAATTAGGAAGAATGAGTCGATCAAGCAGAACTCTCTATGTTGGCAACCTTCCCGGTGACATTCGTGAGAGGGAAGTGGAAGATTTGTTTTACAAGGTAATTTTATATGAATTTAAGCCCCTTTATGGCCCCCATTATTGTGCATTTTTTATGGTTGAAAAATTTTGGAATAGTGATTGATGGGAGAATGTGTGGTGGAAAAGTAGTGAAAAGTTTTAGATTTGTGTGTAATATAATTTTATTTGATGAATGTGTGGTTGTAATGAAGAAAGAGAAAAATTTAATGTAATGTAACGGAATTTAATTGGGGCCAAACAGGGGCTAAATTTGAATAGTATTTGTAAATTTTTTCCCCCCTCTTTTTGGACCATCCCAAATCTTTTAGAATTTTATGATTGTAATTTCAACTGCACTATTCTAATTGTCTCGTCCTCGATTAATTGCCGTGACTCGGATCTTTCAATTTTTACTCAATCCACTGGACACATTGACAAACCCACTTAAAATTAATGTTCTAAAATGCGTAATGCGTTGCGAGACGTCGAGGTCGAGAATCAAGAATCACAAGTTTAGGCGTGTCAATGCGAAAAATAAGCGTCATAATGCGTTTCGTATTTTTAATATTATTTTAATTATTTTTAAGACATTAAATATATTTTTATATAAAAAAATAGATTTTTTACTATATCATAAAAAAAGGGTTAATTTCACATCTTTCATTTTAATTGAAGGACCTTTTTCATTTTAATTGAAAATTATCTGACCAAAATAGTTGAAACTTGAACCTTGAGCCTTGAGGACTTACATCGCAAATTTGACATGAAACTTGATTCAGGTTGAATCTGAAATTCCGAATCCGACATTTTTCTTGAATTTACTGATCCGTTCTTGAATTATGCCCATAGGCGATGAGCCAGGAGTAGGAACATATCAAAAACAATTGCAAAATCCACCCAAACCATTCAAAAAACAGATTCAAAAAGACAAAAACAATTCAAACAAGATTCACCAAACAATTCACAAAATCTATTCACAGAAAATGCGGCTCAAAGGGGCTTAATTGTTCACTAAGCATCTGACCAAGTAACCCTAGTCTTGAGTTTGTGAAATTCAGTGTATTCACTGATAATGAATCTCGATAACAGAGTTTCAATCCATGGGAAGTTAAGCAGGAAAATAGAAACAAACAGAATAAAATGAACAACAGCGGGCATTTATAATCAGTGTAAAAATTCAGTTAAGAAAAAAAGTAATAATTTAGAATACTTGGAGAGGATGGCAGTTGCGTTTAGCAATTATGCTTGATTGTGGAAATGCATCGGAGAAGTGAATGAAAGAAAATTTGTGAGGAGAGATCCAATTGGAAAGACAATGTGAAACAGGACTCTTCTAAAATTGCGTGAGTATACCTCTTATTTCAATTTTCATCCACCCACCTGCCCACCTACTGATAGGCCCATGAAGGATGGAAAATGAAGAAAGATGCCGTCTACTTTCAATGAAGAAGAAGAAGAACAGGAGGGTGGAAAATGAAGGATGCCGTCTACTTTCAATTTCGTTCAATTTTGTTTGTACAGTAAGTAACACAGCCAAAGTATCCCACATCGAAATCTTACAGATGAAGGCCAAGAAATTTTGTCTATAAATAAATGGGCCAACAATCCTTTCATTTTCACATACTTCAAGGGCCTATCACTTGGTGGGTTGGAAGTTAGAGTTTATGATTAATATTTATATTATATATAATTAGTAAATTTACTAAATGGTAAAATTAAAAAAAAAACTTTTAAAAAAATTAAAAAATGCACACCTTTTTTTGCATTATCGTGCCTTTGCGTGCATTTTAGTGGTCAACGTTTGCGTTGACCGCATTTTTACACGCATACCTTGAATGCGAGGCGTTTTGACCACGCCTCGCGCCTAAGCGCGCCTGGGCGGCGCATTAAGCCGCCTTTTAGAACACTGCTTAAAAAATATATGGTGGGTGTGTGCTTGCGTGTCTTGTTGGCTTGGTCATGCCTTTAGTTAGTCGGAAGCATGCTGATGGATAGATGAAAAGGTCCCTTTTTGTGCCTTCTTCCGTTTTGACATGGAGGCATGGAAGTGATCAAATTGAATTTTTTTGCTAAACACTGCTATAGCTCACAAGACTAAGTTACTTGCTCCAATAAATGACTTACAAGCTAGAAAGACAACCATTTGTCTTTCAATAGGCCTAACTCCCAAAGCCATTAATCACAATGCACATCCCTGGATGCTCCACTTGAAGAATATGGTTTTAGAAGACTGCCTCATGGAAGAGTGATGACAGAAAATGTGATTGAGATTGTATCATTAGAAGCAAGTCTTCATAAAATGCCTATAGTAGGGAGAGAGTTAAGAAAAGGAGAAGTCACTAACAAAAGTAGGTTTGGTGTTCTGAACATGTGCTTGCATGTTTTCTAACTTGCCAGTTTATTAGGTGAGGTAGGTAAACAAACAATTTCTTTTTATGCGTGTTCACAGATTTAATATTATTTGTACAATATAATTCAAATGAAGTCATTGACAAACTTGATATTGAGAAGAATTCCTCTTCCTCGACGGAAAAACGGCTACTAAGTACCAAACAGCACATACTTGTCTTATTATAGGAGTCTAATCGTTCCATTCATGAAATAAATTTCTATGGGTCCTTATGAGTTTGATTGAGAATTTTGTTTTCCTATAGTTTTCCGTGCTTGATATAGTTTATATTTGGTGTTCTTATTGCAGTATGGACCAATTGCACATATTGATTTGAAAATTCCTCCTAGGCCTCCCGGTTATGCTTTTGTCGAGGTGAGTGTGGTTTCTCCGAGAGTTCTATCTTCATATGCATGTGTTTTGATCCATCTTAGTTCTCACAACAGTTTGAAGAGGCTCGTGATGCCGAAGATGCTATTCGTGGGCGTGATGGCTATGACTTTGATGGACACCGGTTGCGGGTTCGTTTTTTTAATTATTTCTCTTCACAACTGATCATTGATTTACTTAAATTTGTTTATGCTTAAAAATCTACTCAGGTGGAGCTTGCGCATGGTGGCCGTGGTCACTCATCGTCAACGGATCGTTACAGTGGCAATAGTGGTGGTCGAGGTCCTCGCGGTGGGGTGTCTAGGCGCTCTGAGTATAGGGGTGAGTACATCATTTCATAAGTGAATGTTAAATGTTGAATAACTACAGTAAATGCTTCTTATGTGTATGCAATTTCATCTCATTTGACCTCGTTCTTCAGTGTTAGTCACTGGATTGCCCAATTCAGCTTCATGGCAAGATTTGAAGGTAAGTCTTAATTCTTCGTCACTTATCTTGACCCACTTACGATACTAGCTAATAGCTATATGGTGTCTGACTTTTTGAATGTTGGCGTCTTATGTTTCTTAACTAGGATCACATGCGTCGAGCAGGGGATGTATGCTTCTCCCAAGTTTTCCATGAGGGAAGTGGTAAGATGATAAACAAGGAATTTTTTTCTGCAACGTACAATTCTCTTTTACATTTCAGTTGTACGTCGCTGGTCGGGGAATTTGTAAGGAATGAATAAAATTCCAACCTTTACTTTTATTTTTTTCTATTTTTGGGAGTACCCGGACAGGAAGGTGTTTTGGAGGCAAAGGTAGATGTTAAGTCAGTGGGCTAGTATCATAAAGAAACTTTTATGTTCTGTCTGCTTGCATCCAGTGCTATAGGCTGTTCGAACTTTGAAGCAATTTAACATGATTTGAATGTGAATTATAATCAGGTATTGTATATTTTGTATGACTGCGACTCATTGGTATCATATTACTTATTTTGGATAAGTATCCTGGAGCTTATACTACTGTTGGCAACAATTTTTTAGGGTTTGCTTTATTTTGACTAACATGCAACATTTTCTTCTCCATATAGCACGTGCCATTAACCATTTTGGGATTTTGTGTACCTGCACATCAAATGTACACGAGAATAGTTGAATTATCAAGAAAATAACTATTGCCACTTTACCTCACACCTATGTTCATCCTGATTTCGGATTGCAATGTGTTAATTGATAAATTTTGATCTCAGATGTTTATACTGTTATAAGCATCTAAAAGTTCCTATCGAAAAAGTCAATGTATATCCTCTGTCTTTACGGCCTTTTCCTTTCATTGTGATTAATTAGGCTGAAGTTCAGAACCTTTATGATTACAGTATTGTGTTCAAATTTATTACTAATTCGTCTTGTACTGAGCAGCGTTGAAGTTAGAATTGGTTTCTTTTGAGTTTTTGTGGAGTTGCTTATTTTGGTTGAGCATTCTTAAAGCATCTGCTTGTTTTGGTCTTGCAGGAAAGACAGGGATAGTGGACTATACAAATTATGATGACATGAAATATGCTGTAAGTTAATCTTCTGTTTTTTCTTCCTATGTTTATTGTTCGAAATGACTAATTTTTGTTTATTCTAATGTCTGATTGGATATCTGAAACATCTATATCTGGACTAATACATGGGACTATTTTATTTTTCATATTTACAGATAAAGAAGCTCGATGATTCTGAGTTTCGAAATGCTTTCTCACGGGCTGTAGTTCGGGTATGCTGCAAATATTTTAATTTTATGACATGTTAAATGTTCAAGGCTATCTTCTTGTTATCGTGGATGCTTAACTTGCAATGTCCTTTCACTGGCTACAGGTGAAGGAATATGATGGAAGCCGCTCCAGAAGTCGAAGCCGCAGCCGCTCTCGCTCAAGAGGAAGAAGCAATGGTCGCAGCCAGAGCCGAAGTCGAAGCAGGAGCAAAAGGTTGGATGATAAAAAGAAATCTCTGTTTTGTTATTTGATTTCAGTGGTTTTCTTTTTGAATACTCCTTCTATCTCATTTATATAGGTTGACTCCTTATTTTCTTGTCCCATTTATTTAGTCACGTTTCTTTATTAAGAACGTATTTGTTTTGTTCATTTACTATTTAATTTGCCTAGTTATAACCAATTCCTCGCACTTGATCTTGAATTTTTATGACTTTTAATTTACCTTCTTAGAATTATCCTAAGACATGCACACATTTCCCACTTCTTCTTCGAAACATGGTAAAAAGCACATTATTTACTACTAGTTGTTGATAATTAAATAAGGGTAAACTAGGAAATTCTTTGCAAAAATTGCTTTTTCAATGACATTAAATAAAATTTCTAATTTACGTGAAAAACAAAATCAGCCTGTATAAATGAGACGGAGGGAGTCAATATTTATGAACTTCATCAATCTCCTTGCAGCAAATCGCCCAAGGGAAAATCTTCACGCCGTTCAAGATCTCGTTCTAGGTCTGTGTTTTCTCGGTCTCGCTCTGGGTCGAAAGCACGCTCTGTATCTAGGTAACCATCTACGTTATTCAGCACATATTTTCTGAATGATTTACTTACCTCAGATTGCTTCTACTTTAACTTCTCTCCGTCCAATGCCTTTTTCATCGTTTCTTTGTGCTGAATGTTTTTATTTTTTGGAGTTGATTTTCGGTCTTTTTTCTCTTTTTATGGTCTATTCTTTCGCTATTCTGTTTTCTTGGTGTCATGGTCGAATCTGATTGGTACATTTGGTGGTTTATTATTTTTGTCATGTTAAACCGAAGTGGATCTATCTGATGTTATTGCATAAATGAATTAGCTAGTTTCATTGGTGGATAATTTGTCCAACATGTACTTTGTGGTGGGATAATTTGTTTTGTGTCGAAATGGTATGTGTTTCATGAACTTATGAAGCTCAAATATGTGCATCATTGTTCCCCTTTCTTGTAGCTGGCACCATGAATATCCTGAACTTTTACTGCATAGTCCTTTTAGGGGTACCAGTGCCACTGAGCTGGTGGGTGGGTTGGGCTCATCTTGGCTCGGAATTGTTACATGAGTATACAAAGTGTTGACTCCTGTTCTCATCTCTTCTGCATGTGCTCGAGTCCAATTTGAAAAAAAGAATAATAATAATAATATGATAAGTTGGCCTGCACGGGACATGCTGGGCCCAGTTCCTTGTTGAGCATCATGAAAACCGGCACAGCCTGTTCTCTAGACGGTCTTCTAGATCTGAAATTGATTCCTCATTTCACTAGAACATGTAAATGGTTATTTATTGGACCGTCTCTCCAAAGGTGCACATTACTCTTGAGTTCTTAAAACAATCCCCCGAACAACCCCCCGTAGCTTCAATATTTTTCATTACCCCTCTCTCCTTAGATTCTTCTCTTCCCATATTTCACCCTTGGATCATGCTTGAAGTGTGACATCGAGAAAATGTATCCTTTTGTCAAAGAATCATCATGTTCATTCTCTCTCTCTCTCTCTGTTTTTTTTTTTTTCCAAATTGGAATCACCTTCTTTGTTTTTTAGATAAGCTTGTATGCACAATTTGGGGATTGCATATTAGGATCTTGGTAGGATATGATTCAATTGCCTACAAATCTTTTGGTAGTGGAGGTATGATGTTTTATAGATGGAACCTTTGGATACTCCATGGTGTCTGCATTCTAACAAGCATCGCAAATGTCCATGGGTGCTAGATTGGGAACAAAGAAGATCTTGGATTGCGAGTGAAGCAGGACCGTGAATTGTCCTTTGAACATGGAAACACCCTCTATTTGCGGTGGAAACATTTTCATTGTTGCCAATGCTGTTAAGCTACTTAAGCGTACTATCCAAGTTCTTTATTGGTTCTTTTGGCATCCTCGTCGGTCTTTTAAAGAGAATCTGTTAGGTTTATACTTAAGGTTCTGTTTCTTTTTTAATTAGTGTTATTATTTAGGTGATTTTGCTCCCCATTTTTATATTTCCCCTTGCAAATTGATAAATGTTTGCGAGTTTCCTCTTATCCATTTTGGTCATGGTGACTCTGACGTGGATGTGGCATCAAGGCTCATGGATCAAAGTTGTTAAGAGGCATGGGTGGATATTAAATTGGGTTATTTCTGGAACTTTTGCAGATCTCCATCAAGATCCAGATCCCCAACACCATCTGTAAGTTCAATCCTTTTATCTAGTTAAATGCTTGCTACCCAGTCTCTCATTAACAGATGCTCTGTCCTGTTTGGTTTATGTTGATATATAGATAACTCTTAATTGCGAGTTTTGTACGCAATACTAGATAGTAGTGGATAGTGTGTATAATAAACAAGATTTTAGCTTATTTTTCATCTTTTGTATCATCTAGTGCTATCTAACTTTGAACTGGATTTAATTGTTGGTTTGCCTCTGCTTTTTATATTACCACTTTGTTTCGACTCGGCGAATTTCAGCGCCAGAAAAGGGTGGGTAAAAGTCCAACTAGACACAGTTCCAGTAGAAGTCGAAGCAGAAGCAAGAGTCCCAGCCAAAGTCGAAGCAGGAGTCTCTCTAGGTAGTCTATTCTAATTCACACCATATGATGGAGACCATTCTGTTTTTTTGTGATCTAAGTGGATTCTGTTTTCTCAATGCTTTAAACAGGTAACAAATGGCCGTGGTTTGATACAGTGAATCCCGACGTTATGCGTGAGAAAGGATTATCATTCCTAACAAGATTTTCATGCGAGTCTGTTACATTTTGGGCAGATTGGAATCACTGTGTGTTTTGTTTCATGAACAAATTTCTGGAATTCGGCACTGTTGTTTTGTCTCATGGTTGCTGGCTGCATGTATGATTTGTATTTCATGAGAATCTCATGAAGGCTTTAAAAATATTTAGAATAGCAGTCCTGTAGTTACTATTTATCGAGCTATATTGGTTTCTAGGCTATATTGTCGGTTGCAGTTTATCCTTGTGACTTTAAAGCCTGCAGATTGTTGTTGTGCTATTTTAGATATGTTTGTGACTTCAAATCCTGCAGTTTATCCTCGAGAAATGCATAATAATTTGTTAGATATGTTGCTACTACACCTTTGTTCCAAGTTATGGAGCACGACTCGGAACATGCAGCTATTGCTTTTGCATTACCATCACTCCACGGGGCCAGTGAATAATACAACATACGAAATTTGCTTCAATGCAAAAATATTCACAACCTGGAAGTGTATGAAACTGAATGCATCAGTTTTCAAATGTTTGATGAATATGAAGAATATAACTGATTACCTTGTCAACAAATAACCTTATTGATGATGCAGATTGACTAAGGATGTATGTCTTTTCTCGCTTTTTGATTTTTACCCAAGGGGACGGTGTATGCTGGAATAGCTGAAATTAGAGTTGAACTAGGAGTTACTTATGCATGGAGATTTACACCTTCAAACAACCAACCTTTCCTCATGTAATCCAGGTACTACTACATCTCCCCACATACCACTGTATTTCGTCCCAACCTCAGCTCCAGCTCGTGAAAACAATTCAACTGCTGCGGGCAACTGTCCGTAATACCTCTTCAAAGCATTGACCAAAAGTCTCTCTTGCGAACGTTGAACATGCCACACATACACGGGTGGAAGAAGATCGTCTATAATTGCTTGTTGCCAGGCATGTTGCCCGTCCCTCATCTGGTGCTTGAATGCCAGGCATTGCCTCACCCTGTGCCCTTTAGGCCCTACTTGGACTTCCGAACAATACCCACATGTTTTGACAGCATACTTCTGCATAAGTTCAATGACTCCTGACCTCATTTTTTCCCACGCCACCAAGCCTTGCGCTGCAATACCTGCTCATTTGCGCATGAATTAGCACCTCCATGTGGTTGGGAGCAAAGGCTGTCAACCAATCATCACAAATTGAGAGTTTTACTTAAACTTTTGTTACAATGTGGTAATTTTGTCCATGTTTGTTAATTCGACTAACACAAAAATGCTGACTTGAAAGCTTAGTTGGCAAATAACTGAATTCCATGTCACCTTTTCCAGTTAGTTAAACTAACAAACACGCGAATTGTATCAAAGTTTAGTTCAGTGACAGATTTCAAGAAAAATGAAGCCCCCCGTTTGGCCAACATTATCACAAAAATTTATTCTTCTCTATCTTATCTTCAACCACACAATCTTCCATAAAATAATATTATACGTAAATCGAAAATTTTTACTTTTTTTTTTCAAGCACACATTCTTCAAAAAATTATAATTTCAAATAATGAGGGTCAAATGGGGGCGAAATTTAGTTTGTGACCACTAGTGTATTTTACTTGGGGAATTAACAGTTATTACTACAATTGCCTTTTGGCACCATATCGGTACTTACAGGCAAGACAAGCTGAACAATGCTAAAACATTGATGAGGAAGATCATGTAGAATGAATTCATTTCGAAAGGATAATATCATGAAGGCATACTGAATTCATTTCGAAAGGATAATATCATGAAGGCATACCTTTGAGATCATTATGAGGGAAATTTGAAGACCTTCCACTGTCATTCAACCTCTTCGCCATCTCCCAAAAGCCGAACGTGTCTATGTCCTTTCGGGAGAAATCATTTTTGGAGAACCTCTTTTCAAAATCTATCATCCTCCCAGCAACACAGTAAACAGGGAATTCTCTTCTTCTTGTAGGGTACTCAAGAATGTCCACACCGGCCTGAATGCACAGTTCCACGACAGCTGGAATTCGATCCACTTGTAGCCGCTCATTATGGGAAATGGCTCTTCCCAACCTATCATACAGATGAAAAGATTCCACAATGGGCAATACATGCTCAATGCCACCACTAGCCCAAGTATGCTCTTTGTTGTTCTTACTACCGCTTACATTACATGTTCTAATTTGGTGTGCTGGACTGCCCACATGAACTTCTCCACAAACACTGCACGAGACAAAAAGCGTTCACATCTACAAGAGTGACTAAGGTTTTAAATGTTGGGAATCTGGGCTAATTTCCAGATTCACAACAGGATCATTGTATTGAAAATATATAAAAGAACGGAGAAATAAAGAATGATAATAATAGCAACAAGAAGAACACAATATGTTTGCACACCCTAAACTCCAACTAGACTAATAAAGGCTTGTGAAACGACGACTAGTCTGAGAGACGTGCAAAAAACACCTCTCACGTATAGGAAAATAAAAGATGTGGTTAACCATTCCTCTTCAGTGTGGGACAGACAAATCTAATTTCTATTCCATGTGGAGCGAGGACATGAGTTGTTCTAACAGACCCCGCTTACGAGGAGGGAACAATTCCAACATTAGGCAACCAAACTAACAATATTGAACTCAATGGCACTAACTTCAGCATTTATGATAACTTCCAATATGAAATCTACATGTACCTGCAAGAATGAATAGGAATGCTATCAGCAAGTATGGATATGCAAGTGAATAACTCACTTCTGGCAGCTAAAACTTCGTGGGCAACTGGTATTAGTTCTTTTACCAACAGCCCATTTTCGGGAGGGCTTAAAGTGACCTCTCTAACCACTCTTCTCTCTTTCTTTTCCAATCTAGCTTTACGTTTCACTTCATTAATATCAGTTACCCATGGCTTTTTATCAGACTTGCTGAGCCTTCTTGGTAGCCCAACATAACCCAACCCAGTTGAGTCTAATGCACAAGCGTAGTTTTTCAACTCGTTTGTAGCTGAGATTTTCGCATTGCAACGTTTTGAAATTATCTGATTGAAGTGCAAGATCGTTCGAGCTCGTCTTGGGAACATTGCTGGGATTGGTGTGTAAAGTTTGGACAATTCAGGTTTGAGTTTTATCAGTCAGGGATTTTGTCGAACAAGATGCATGCAATAAAGGACATTACCATGGCACGTTAACATCGGTGAGGGTAAAAATTGGAAAGTCTGATCGAGTTTATTCAGTCGGGGAATTCATCGAACAGTTTGCGTACAACAACAGAGATCTCACATAACATACTACAAAAAATTTGACCAAGAACTAGAGCGGAAGTATTATTTTCAAGCAATGAAATGGAATAGTTCGATCATAATAGCAGAATTGTTCAAAAATTCACAAATTTGAACTTCAATTCAGATGAAAGTAAAGAATATGAACTCTTGTTTGAAAGTGTTAATTCTTTCGTTTTGGCATTGGAATTAGTTTTGAGCGCAAAAGAGCAGTAAGATCCTCACTTCCCTAAAAGAACCAACCTTTGAACTGCGTTGCATTTGGATCCTCAACCTCTTAAAAATGAGCATTTGAGTCGAAAACCTTACATTTCAGTAACATTCAGGTCTTAATGAAGAATTTTACCAAGATGCCAAGATTTAATTACAGAGATGGTTTTTCCCCAACTTTAAATAATAATAAAATGAAATTAAAAAAAATCATTGTGATAGTATGTCTTCTTCACTAATCCGTCATATCCTTCATCTCCACCACAAGCCAAATCTTATAAACCACACCGAGCATAGATGAGGCTAATTAATGTGGCATTTTTCATTAGAGTTCTATGTGTGGCAGAAACATTTCTAAAGAAATTTCTTTATGATGTGTTGTGTCAAATGATAATTTTAAAAAACGAAACAATTATTTGATTTCGAGTCAAATAATCAAGTATTTTATAATTCTTTCAATAAATCAAAAATTATACCGTGTTATTAGATTTTTACAATAAAAAGTTCATTTGAAAGTTTTGTTCATTCACGAGCTCTACAATCGAAACATTAAATTAAGATCGAGAATTTGGCGTTTCTTGAAAATTTCTTTTATTTTGCTTCTTTAAATTGGACGAACAATTATACAGTAGACCTAACGCGTCCAAAATGACAAATAATAAATTGTGTTTTCTTATTTCTTTGATCCTTCACGTTCTTGCAAACTTGAAACGTGCGATTAAGTTTTCTGTAGTAATAATTATCTTGTTTTACAGTTTAGTTTTTTAATTATTATATTAATTCAATTATTGTTCAAAATATGTACTATATACACAACTTACTACTTTCCCAACTGAAATTGTCAAAGCAAAAATAACAGTAAAATTGGAAGTTCAAAACATAAACTACCATATAACCAGTTTTTCACTCCTTATTAGTGCTATTGCCGTCAATTTTCCAAATTAATTAGGCTTAATGATCCACGCGATCTGAATATTTGGACCCACAAATTTCTAAATCCCTGTTCGGTGACCATTTTTTTGAAATTTTTTTTTGAATAGTAAATTTTTAAAGAATATGTGTTTAAAAAGCAGAGAATTATTTTGGATTTACGTGTAAAATATTTTACTGTATAATTGAAAATGACTATTTAAAAAAAAGGGTTTTGAAAGAACGAAAAACAAATATGGATTAAAGAAGAAAAGAAATAAAAAATTAAGATATCCATTAGTAGCCAATCATTTAGCCACAAATTTGAAGTGTACGCATTTTTTTTTTACTAGGGTCACGGGGATCAATTTACTCATTTCGAAAGGTTGGAGACCGAATTCCTAATAGCCAATTGCTTGAGGGCCAATAGTGCAGGTTTCCCGTATATAAACAGCACACTGAGCACTTATCGTGCCCTACAATTTTTGCTACTCTGTACTCAGCTTCTAGGGTTTTCGTTTTCTCTCTTCTTCCAGAAATCTAAAACTTAAACATGAGGTAACGTTTTTGCTTCTGTATTTTAATTTTGCGGTTCAATTTCTGAATCAAAAACTGTTCTTTTTTCTTTCTCTGAAAATTTACTCAAAGTTGCTTACTTTGCATTTAGTTGATTTTTTTTTTTAATTCTCACGAATTCAGTTCCCGTTAGTTGTTTTCTTCTGCAAATTTATGTTTGATTAATTTAAAATTTATGTAATTTAGAAATTTCTGTTTCTAGATGTTGAATGGAAAGAGGAAAGAAGTATGGGCACGGACGAAATTAGAAGTAAAAATGTTCGATAGGTCTATTAGAAGAACAATATGTGTTTTTTTTTTGCTATAGTTAGTATTTTAAGATTTTTTGATTTTTGTTAATTTAATAATTAAATTAATATTGTTATTTTTTTTTATTTTTGTTAATTTAATATTTTTATTGATGTTTATAACTACTATAAAAATAAAAATAAAACTTGCGTGGTTGATATTTGTATGTCCCTGTCATTTTACAGAGAAAAAATGGTTTCATATATTATTTCTTTATCAGTATGAGCATATTAAAGATGCTAACATTGCTCTAATTTACAGCGTATAAGTTTATTTTTGATTATAAATCCTCGAGTAATTTGTATCCAGCTTTCTTTAGGGAGTTATTGGCTAATATATTGTCTGTTATGTAGCCTACATCCGGAGGTCAAGTGGGCCCAAAGGGAGGACAAGGTATTTATTACAGTGCTGCTGCCAGATGCCAAAGACCCCAAGGTCAATGTCGACCCAGAAGGAGTTTTTACATTCTCTGCTACAGCAGGGGCGGACAACAAACCCTATGAACTGAAACTGGATCTTCAAGATAAAGTTAATTTAGAGGTGAGAGGCTTCGTCATATGTTCTTTAACGTTGCATTTAGTGCAAGTAGATTGTTTATAACGTGGATTTATGAGGAAGAATTATCAGAAAATGTAACTGGTTATGGATTAATCTTTTTTTTTCCCATTTGGCCACAGTACACATTGCTTGCATACTTCTAGTTATATACAATGGGACTTCAATTTCTACTTTATCCACTTGTTGTTGATTTATGTTTTGTGGCTATAATTTGTGATTTTCAGGAGAGCAAAATAAACATAGGTGTGAGAAATATATTTTGTGTTCTAGAGAAAGCAGAGAAGAAATGGTGGGATAAATTATTGCGTGGACATGGGAAGGCACCTCACTATATTAAAGTAGATTGGGATAAATGGGTGGATGAAGATGCTGATGCTGATGCTGGTGCTGGTATGTTATATTTTATCATCTTTATAGTGGTTATGTACAAATTTGATAAATGTGACAGGAGATGAAGAGCTTGTTTGGCCAAATTGAATTATTTATTTTATTATTATCAGTTACTTTACCTGCATTGCTTGTGATTGGGTAAAATACTTCAATTATTTTATTTTTTGAACTATAGTAGTTATGTCAAATAAACGAAAATGGCGTCTCGATGTCTTCATGTTATAAAGATATTCATACTACATTTGATTCAAATTTTACTAGAAACTTTATTACAGTATTTTTAAATTTAACAGTCAGTCAATCAATATAGAACTGCTCAAGTCTTAATATTTTAAAAATGATATATTATATGCTATAAGTGATTAAAATATAATATTTGAAATTGTTGAATAAATTAATGAATATTTTCTAGAAATGTCTAATTCAAATTTATGTTATATCAATTTATTTATTAAAATTTTATTCTTGCAAAATAATTTTGATGTTTCGGATATTTAAGATATTTGCTATATAAATGAAATATACTTGTATATATATTTTTTTACTAATTCAGAGTGTAATTAGTACTAATTTGTCATTACTCATTAGTAAACTTTAATAATTTCTTTAAAAATAATGTTATTAGTATGTTAAGATAATTTTATAAATTTGAACATAACTAAATTAAATTTTATTTAATATTGAAATCCCTTAATTTATAACTTTTATTTTATTGCATAAATAATGATTTTTAATGTTCTTAACAGTAATCATATTCACGTGACGTCCTTTTGTTGGTTAAAGGATAAAATAAGTAATCAAATTAAGTGATTTTATTTATAAGGAAAAAGGGTTGCAGACCTGTGTTTGAGATTTTCTTTCAAGTTCTGTAAGCAATGCCAAACATATTCTGATATCTTTTAATTCCTCTTCATAATTTGATCAGGTCCTGCAGATGATATGGGTGGTATGGATTTCTCGGTAAGGATTTCATTGTTTATTATCATCATAATTTGGCATTTTCCTCATTATGATCACCTTTGATGTTTATCCATTTTGGTGCATTCTACAGAAATTCGGTGACATGGGTGGCCTAGGAGGCATGGGTGGCCTAGGAGGCATGGGTGGCCTTGGAGACATGAGTGGCCTAGGAGGCATGGGGGGCCTTGGAGACATGAGTGGCCTGGGAGGCATGGGTGGCCTTGGAGGCATGGGTGGTCTAGGAGGTGATGCTATGGGTGATGACTTTGAGGATAGTGATGATGAAGGTACTGGAAAGGGTGTATAATGTGTGTGTATGTGCTTGTGTGGTAAATAGGTTGTTCTGTTTCTGATATTGTTAACTTTCTTTATGGATTGTTAATTGGTTGTTGGTAAATAGGTTGTTCTGTTTCTGATATTGATTTGACTTTCTTTATGGGTTGTTAATTGGTTGTTCTTTTCGTAATATCGACTAACTTTCTTTTATGAGTCAGGATTGGTTCTTGTTATGGGTGGATGGTGTCTGTTCAACCCTAGGGTGTGCCAGATGCTTTCACAGTTATGGTGCACCTAAAACGATTTAAGAAATAGTTTGTTGAATCCTTTTTAAGGGGAAAAATGAATTTTAATTTCCCCAAAGGCCTTCATAGGGATGAGGAATCAAGAGCGGATTTAAGCCCCTTCCCTTGAATTTTATCTTTATTTCTTTTACCTTTTGTACGTCACCTACCCTCACCCATCGGCCAAAAAAGTGACCCTGGTTAACTGGCATTATAAATTTTTTCTTATTTTATTATCTATTTGTGGATTGCCTCCCTCCATTAGCATCGTGTTGTTTATTTGTGAAGGAGCAGAATCACCACTTTTTACCATTTTGCCTCCGTAGATCGATTTACAGGGAGGTGGGAGAGCGAGAGAGTTGAGAGAGAGGGAAAGAGTGAGGGTGAGAGTCCGTTTCGCGTGTTTTCTATATTTCCCTTGTTTTGGCGTGAAATTTACAAAACGGTGTTTTTGTTGTTTTCTATTTTCAGGCAAATTTTTTTTTTTGCATTTTCCAAAATGCGTTTTGGAAAATAAGATAGAGAACGCGTTTTCGTTGTTTCGAGAAACTGAAAATAGAAAATGACTGGAAAACGACAAAGAGAACAGGGCCAAGTCCACGAGCAAGAGAAGGGACTTGACTATACATTTGTTTTCAAGTTTTTATGTTAAATGTTTTAAAATTTTATTTAGGTAAAATTACAACCACGGTACTAAACTTTCACTTTTATACAGATTTGATTCAAACGTTTAATTTATGACACTCACGGTATCAAATCTTTTAAAAACCTCACATCTGAAATAGTTGCAAATGTTGACTAGTTTTACATGAGATCTTGACATAATTTTTTTTGAAATTTTACATTCTAAAAAAATCATACCCGCATTCAAATTTTCGGACGTAAAATTATATGGAGCATGATTTTTTAATTTTTTTATGTAAATTTTTAAATTTTTCTACATTAGATTCGATCACTCCTCTTATCACGCATGAATTCTCTCACCTTCATGCTTTTACAGACCAAGAAGTTGGAAAACCTGAAGACAAAGCTGATGACGAGGTAGGTGAAGCTACCAAGGGCAAAACCGGTTCTGCCTCTACTTAAATGATTCGTGTAATTCAGGCCTTGTGCTTTCAGCTGGAGTTGTTACATTTGGTAATTAACGCATGCTTGCATGCATGCATTTTCTAATAGAACGAAGATTATTTTATATGGTTTTTGTGCTGAAGAAAACATTGATATTTGCTCTCCAGGGCAGACGTTTATCTATCCATTTTGAGGTGTTGTAACTTAGCTAATTTATGAGTGGATTTTGTATTGAAATGGTTTTTGAACTACACGTTTCTTTGCATTCTATTGAAATGCATGTGCCGATGCTTGCATAATGGTGTATTTCGTTCGTGTGAATTATGTGGTGAGGAACTCTAGAATGTCGGCTGTCCTTGGTCGCGTAGTTTCAAAAAGTACAATTTTTATTAAATCTGTTTATTTGCTTATATTCACATGTTTTGGTGTGCTTATTTGAAGCTTATAAGTGGGAGAGTTGTATATATTGCTTATGGGGCTTATTTGGAGCTTATAATCTTGTTGCAGAAAAAGATGCATGTGAATTTGTTGGATGATTTTAAGAAAAATTAAGAGTAAATTATGCTTTAAAGTTTTCGTTGAATCTTTTTTATTCACAATCAGGTATTTATTATAAAAAATAACTTAAATATATTTTTAAGTATCTGATTTTCCATTTTCATGAATCCAACGCCCCTTACCTTTCCCCATGGTCGTCTCACCTTTGCCTATTAGCTGTCCAGCAAGAATTAGTGAAAGCATCTCTATGGGAAGCATGTAGAAAGGAAAAGAAGTTTATCGTATTGAAGGGATTGTTTATATCTATGATTATAATGAAAGAGATGATAGTTTATGATTTAACGAATTATTTGCTCAATACAATAATTGAAATTATGATAGTAGGTTAGACAATACGTCCAAGCTCAGGACGAGGAGACACAGTGAGGGCTAGAGAAGATCCAGCCTTTTTCGTTTATCGAGAGTAGATTACAATATGTTGAGTGAGTTAAACAAGATAGCGAGGATTACTGGTTGGCTGTGTTCATGAATTTTAATTTAATCTTGATGTGCTTGAAATTGGACCAGGCAAATATCCCAGTTTTCTGTTCAACCTATCAAGCTGTTTCACAATCCATGGTAGAGAAGAAACCAATTGAAGACCATGAAATATGCCAAAAGTGAAAAGACCATATTCGGAAGCATCCATGTGACGTAAACAAATTAATAGACTCCAAAACCCCTCAATCTCACTTTCGTCGGACAGATCAAAGAACTTCACACAACATTTTGCATTCACGACATACAAATGGGTCGAGGACTATTTTTTGCAGGAAAAACTGATATGTAAGCTACAATAAAGCCTAGCAGGCCTACTTCAAAGCTCGTGTAATATTTCTACAATCCAAATCCAAGTATATGTGAATATATTCGAAACGCTTTCATCGTTGCATCATACAAAGTAGAGTCTAATACTCGCATGAAAAATCAAAAGGTACTCTTCTATAAAACAAACATCATATAGTTTAAACTGGCCAATAGATGCGCTTTAAAATTCAGCAATGTCATTCGTAGTCAGTGAGTACAGCATTCTAACATATTTGGTAGTGCTTGTTATTCGAGGCTACAAAATTACAGGAAACTAATGCCTTGAATAACAATTTTCCACATATGATTACTAATCTAATCGCTAATTATGAATAGTTCTTTAAAAATAGTAGACAGCCACCATCAGTTGTTTTGGCACCTTACTGTGCATCATCGACCTCGCCCTCCACCTGCCACTATATTCAAAACCCTCCATTAAGACAATACAACAACATTGACTAGTAGGCAAAACAGTAGAAAACACCCATCTTATATTATCAAGCACAAAATTGTGGGGATTAAGGCTATATTTAGTACCAATTCTCATTTTCAACATTAAATCAATTCTCATTTTCAACCACACATTTTTCAATAAAATAATATTTTCTATCACATCAATAATCTTATCTTCTTTTTCAACCACATATTTCCCATCATATCACTATTCAAAATCAATTCTTCCCCCAAAAAATCCCTACCAAACACACACTAATCCTTTTGCCAATGTCAATATTTTTCTGGTAATGCCAATTCATTAGTAGTTTTCATGTCTGTAAAAGAAAGATACATACTGCACAAGCCATGCAAACGCAACAGAACGTTGCTCTTAATCTAAAGAAATGCAAATCCAGATAGAGTTCGCGATTTACCTTTGTTTCCACCTCTGCCCCGACCTCCTCCTGTGTTTTTTGCAGCTCCATCATCCAAACCGCGACCAATGCCTTTTGCTTTAGAGCTATCCTCTCTACCTCTTCCTCTTCCACGGCCTACTCCAGGTGGCCTCCTATCTGGAAAACATCCAAAGACAGCAGTTAACTTACGAGAAGAACGTCGTAAGTATCTATCATGTCAAAATATTATTAACTTTGAATTTATGAAGCTACAATCTGACCAGAAAATAAATCAGAAAAATGAGTACTAGAAAGAACACATCAATCGACAAGCATGACAGGATGATCCGAATATGCAATATACAGGAAAGATAACACATATCTCCACATCTCTCATTGTAGAATAAGAGTAACTATGAGGCCACAGGACAAAGTGGATAAACTAGGAATGGAACCTAATATACAGTAAGTAATTAATTTCATAGGCAAGGAATTCCAAATAATATCAAAAGACAATTATATGTTCAAATTACAATTGAACTTTAAATATAAAAATAACAATTATACCAGAACGACTCTTCTCTTCTTGAACTTTGTCAATTACCTGGAAAATAGAGAAATCCATCACATACAAGTAACCCAAAGTCCCAAACATCTAAAGAAAAATCAAAAGAAAGAATTCATTTAAGAAACTGTTAATTCTATAGTGGTATCAGATATCAGAATTGACGGAAAAAATTTATAAAAAAAAAGGCTAAGAGGAGTGAAGCTAGACGGAAAGCATGCAATATAAGCATTTCGATGAGTTCAAAGCCTTCTCTATGTTATAACGGAGTTTGCATTTCAATCAAAATTTTCAGCACCAAATGTTATGTCCTCGAAAGCATCTCCAGAAATAATTAATATTTGCCAATGGTGAAGGAATATTAGTGTAATACATGGATACCTGAAGAAAAGAAAGTTGTTGCAAAGCCATTAACGAGCATTAAAAATAATTTGTGATATCCAACACTCGTGTTTATGTCTAAATATATCATTTAAACAATTGTATTCGGCAATAGTGACTTTCTCAAGATATATCTCCTGGATTAGTAAAGGAGTTATCCACAGCAGTACTGAAAAACTGCTAGAACAATGATGAGCATATTTGATCAAAAGTCTGAGCCATGAATTTTTATACAGTCAAGGAGGCCATGATGTATTTCTTTTGTGAATATGTAGCGTGCTCAAATACAGATAGAGGTTGCAAGGTAAGAAGATAATACTGTGGAGTTCTCCAAGAAACTCGGCAGATACAAAGTGGAACATTTCCCATAATGTGTAGCACATATTCACCTTTTATCTTTACAAACATATAATAAGTAAAAATCAAGACAAAATTGCAAAGCACTGTTCCAAGTATCAATATGCACGTACTGCAACAAGAAAATGAATTAAGAACAAAAACAATATCAATTAATTTTGAAGATACAGAAGCTCATTTGCAAATACTTGCAGTATCTTCCTTTTCATTAGTAGAGTATAAACCAACAACTAAGATCAAATATTAGCAGAAAACTTGATAGGATGAACAAAACAGAAAACATCATCTGCAAACAACATAATGATCTGAGATATACCTCATCTGGAACTCTAAGATACTTAATTGTATTTCCCCGAATGTAGCACTCAGGCATTCGCCAAAACCTATCTCCATCCTACATTGGGAAGCCATCTCCAAACCTCATAAGTTCAGCATAAACAGTAGCGCACAACACATAATAGATCATATTAAGATTTGGAGGTCCATCTTAAAAGGTCAACCTTTTAAGAGTAGCCCAAGATCTTTATTAATTGGTCTGTGTCAACATCTTTATTCGATGTGGGATTATATCCCTTAACACGCCCCCGCAAGATGGTGGCTCATTTGAGCAGACCAATTTTGAAATCCACGTGCTCACTTTTTGGAGTCTTACCGGGATCGAATCGCTCGTTGGAGCATAATGGACTCTGATACCATATTAAGATTTGGGGGTTCATCTTAAAAGGTCAACCTTTTAAGAGGAGTAGCCCAAGATCTTTATTAATTGGTCTGTGTCAACATCTTTATTCGATATGGGATTATATCCCTTAACAGATCACATGCATGCATATTCCAGAACAATTCACTCAGGGCATCAAGAAAGATTAGCAAAAGCAACAAAATGAAGGACCTTAGATGTACATATAACTTCACGGAGATGAATGTTCATCCAAGTGTCGCAGTTAACCAAATGCCCATTGTAAGTCTCCCCGTTTTTCAGCTCCACCAACTGCCACACCACACAAACCATCACTATTATGAGCAACTAAAACTTAAATCAACAACAGTTCTCGGTAACTTATATTTATCAAATAAGAATAACAAATCTTCACACCAGAGCCTATAGGTAATCTTTAAGATTCATAATATAAACCACAAAGAAGTCCCCGGAGCGAATTGGTTATCTTTCCAGAGCATGTTTGACAAGCTTAAATAAAAAGAAAGTTATTTTAGTTATTTCTTAACTTCAAATATGTTTGGATAACCTTTTTTTAGCTTATAAGATTTTTTTTTAAAAAAAAACTTATAAGTTGAAAAAGCTATAATTACCATTACAATAAGTTACTTATTTCTATCTTTGACCAGTGAAAAATGATTTATTTTAAAAAATACTTATTTTACTTATAAATGAACTTTTTAAGCATGTTTACCTAGCTTAAGTAAAGTAGAAGTTACATTTTGTACCGAAATATGATTGCATATGATATTTTTTCTTACTTTGAAGTAAAAAAGTTTAGTTTTAAAGTAATTCTTCCATCAAATAAGTAACTTACTTGTTCCTGATTTTTAGTCAATAAAAAAGTTATTTACTGTAAAACATACTTTTACTTGTAAGTGAAATTTTGAAGTTCAGCCAAACCTGACTTCAATTCAAGAAGAAAATGAAGAAGTAGAAATTATACCATGGGGTGACCTTGAGCGGTCTTGAGTAAAGAAAGAGGAAGCTGCAAAACCAAACAATCAACTAAGCGAAAATCAAAGCTTTTATTCCATGGTTTCAAAGACCAAAACAAACCCTATAATATGCAGCGAATATTGACTGACCATTTTCTTTAGAGCGCAAAAGAAACCTGTAATCAAAACAATTAAAAAGAGAAAAATAAATAAAGATCGCCAAAAACCTAACTTTTAATGGAAGTCGAATTATACTACTTTTCGTTACAAAAAGAGAAGGGGAAAAAAGTTGTGTAAAGAGGAGTAACGATGACTAAAATGCAAAAAAAAATTAGGATTACCGATTGAGAAAGCTGTCGATCAAGAAACAAGGTTTCGATCCAGATATTATTCTCTAAAGTTTCTGTAAAATAGGAGAGGGGGAAAACTAGCGGCCATTCTCTCCTGATTTAGTTTTGTGTTTTGAGTTTTGAATTCATTTTGTGTTTTGAGTGTTTGTTTTGAAGTTTTTGAAAATGTGTTCTTTTTGTCATTCTGAAAAACTGTTTTGAGAAATATGAAAATGGAAAACGCGTTTACTTTGAAATTTTGAAAATATTTTTTTAATAATATTTTATTCAATAAATATGATTATTCAATAAATTTTAATAGTTTAATATTAATATAATATTAAATAACGTATAAAATTTGAAGTTAGTGAATCTTGAAGTATTTGTTTCCAGATATAAAAAACACATTAAATTAAATTTGACAAATCTTTGTCCTTGTACATAACTTGTGACAATAATTAACTATCATCAAATAACAACCAATGCTTCCTTGCTTTAGTAATGAGCTAAAATAACAATGGTCTGACCTAAATTTTGAAAAATCATTATCTCATATGTTTTGGGAGCCCTGTTAAGCATGAAATACAGTGAGGCACATGAAGAGAACTTCGTCGTGATTGGGTCAAGCGCACTTCTAACGCTACCAATGTTATTTTATTCATATTTCTATTCTCTTGTCCATCTTAGTCTTTTTTAATCAAAAAAAGTAATTTCTCGTTAATAAAAAGAATTGCATCCTTCAAGAGGACAAGGTATAATATCTATATACTTCATTGACATCCATGTTTGCAATATCTACGTGTAATAATACAGCAATCAGAACCTTGCAAATCCTTAGTTCACAAATTGCAATCAAGGAAATTAGAAGTTCTTCAAATGAATCAAACTAACAAAAATCAAGGCCATAAAAGACAGACCAGTTGATATTGCAAAATAAACTCCAAGACAATATAAATTTTGGACTTGCTTGCCATGACCTCGTGAAGTTCAACAATATTTGGGTGCTTCATCATCTTCATCGCCGAGATTTCACGCTTCACTTGCTCCATCATCCCTACACGAATCACCTTCTCCATCATCCACTACAGTCGCCCTGATGAAGTCACCCCCATGCAAACTGGCTCTCTTCTTTTCCTTTCTTTCAATAACTCTACCTACAAGTTAATGACCTGCAAAACAAGAGTGAAACCAGGTAGATGAAGATTTGATTGGTTTTTGTTCTGCATAATTTCCCACTGCAACTTAAATTGTCAGGGTGCCATAGACTCGAGTGCACTGCTAGTGTCATCCTCATATCAGAATCAAGGGGCGTCCGAATTACATCCAAACACACCAAATTAAAAGGTCAATTAATGAGTAAAGCACATTGTATAAATCTCAATTCGCTGAAATCTGCATAAAATTCAACTAGCGAACTTGGGAATTTAGGTAGCAATAACATTCCTGATTCACTCATTCCTGGATCAAATCTGTAGTCACAAACTTCATATAATTCGTTAATCAAAACAATGTGGGAAAGGTAAATCCATGAATTATAACTAAAGCAAAAAATTGTACAGAACTTGGTACAATTATATACAAAGATTTTGAGTGATCAACAAGTAAAGGATATAACTAATTACATATACAACACATGAGAGGATAAAAACAGTTGGAACAAACAATGGCAGGACCACAGGTGCACATTAAGGAAAATTGCACCACCACGGTTCCTATCCTATACTTAAATGAAAAGTTCTTTAGTATCCAATCCATTTCAAAGACCTTTGAAGAACATTGATGAGGTAAAACTTACCATGCCTGAATAGAAAGGAATAAAGGTGGACAATCAACATATACTGCCAACAAACCTATTGTCATTAAGCGTAAGATTAGGTAGGGATATCCAATCCCTCATGTGGTTCCACCAAAATTCATCAATAACTGTTCGAATTCTTCAAGCTAGAATAATTCCTAATGAAGTTGCTTACTAGAAACACTCAATTCGCGGTCAAGCAATAATGTAAATTATATTGTGGCGGTATCTTCCATCATTAGGTTTATTAGGTTTATTCACAAACTCCACATTCAAACTTTCAAATCTCTTGCCCGCCTTGTTTACATCATGAATCCTTAACTATTTGGCATTATGTTTGCTGCCTAAGTTAGATAGATTAGTATTATGAATCCTTAACTATTTGGATACCTGCTTTACCTGTTCTATGTTTGAAGCCATTGTCTTTATCCATTTTCAGTTTAAAAGGAATCCAATCGGGAGATCTTAAAGTGCACTAGATACTAATACAGTTAAGTAAACACTTCATAGCAGAAATTCCATTTTTGCACAAATCTACGGATGAACATTGACATAGAAATATACAGCAACTGAGAAACAGAATGTCCATTTAGAAAACAGGGTGTTCAAAAGACAGGGTCATCCACTTCCAGCACCACCTCCAGCATTCACACTCGACCTCCACATCCAGCTCTAGCTCCATCTCCACCTGCAGCACCACCTCCACCTCCACCTCCAGCACCACCTCCAATTCCAGAAACAATTCATACAATTCGACCTCCACATCCAGCACAACCTCCACCTCCAGCACCACCTCCACCTCCACCTCCACCTCCACCACCAGCTCCACCTCCAGCGACCGCCCCAACTATTGTCCAACCAGCCTCAATTTTCGAACGAATCAAATAAAAAACATACCGCAAATCGGACCCAACTACTCACAAATTCAATAGCGTCAAATAACTAAAAATTATCACAAGCAAAGAAAGAAAACCTTGATTTGGAGAATAGAAATCTTGATGAAAACTGAAACTCGTCGATTCCGCCTTCGATTCTGCTTGACCGGAACGAACTGTCCCAAAATTGGAAGATGTCGTCTAGCACCCTTCGTCCCCTCGTTTCAGCCTTCGTTTTGGTTGGGTTTTTGCCTCCGTCAATCGATTTACAGGGAGGTGGGAGAGCGAGAGAGTTGAGAGAGAGGGAAAGAGTGAGGGTGAGAGTCCGTTTCACGTGTTTTCTATATTTCCCTTGTTTTGGCGTGAAATTTACAAAACGGTGTTTTTGTTGTTTTCTATTTTCAGGCAAATCTTTTTTTGCATTTTCCAAAACGCGTTTTGGAAAATAAGATAGAGAACGCGTTTTCGTTGTTTTGAGAAACTGAAAATAGAAAATGACTGGAAAACGACAAAGAGAACAGGGCCTAAGAAGTCCACGAGCAAGAGCAGGGACTTGACTATACATTTGTTTTCAAGTTTTTATGTTAAATGTTTTAAAATTTTATTTAGGTAAAATTACAACCACGGTACTAAACTTTCACTTTTATACAGATTTGATCCAAACGTTTAATTTATGACACTCACGGTATCAAATCTTTTAAAAACCTCACATCTGAAATAGTTGCAAATGTTGACTAGTTTTACATGAGATATTGACATAATTTTTTTTGAAATTTTACATTCGAAAAAAATCATACCCGCATTCAAATTTTCGGACGTAAAATTATATGGAGCATGATTTTTTAATTTTTTTTATGTAAATTTTAAATTTTTGAATGTGAAATTCTTCGTAATTTTTTTACAAGTTTGATTGTACCACCTAATTGAAAATGTCTGCATCCACCTTTGTCCATTCTTTATCTCTTTTGTGCGTGAGGGGTTGTTAGGACACGACTCTATTTCTTACTCTTGCTAACACGCCTCTATTTTCTAATATTGCTCTTTTTTTGCACTAAGGATTGTATAAATTGTAAAATTGGCTCCATTCCTTTTTATTTTTTTAAGAGAGATCGAACGTGAGATTGTAAAAAAAAACCCTCGAAACCTTCGTTCTCTACTGCATTCGTGCATTTAATAGGATAACTTCAATTATATTACATTAACCTACGTTCCATTTGCAATTACGTTTTTATCACAATTATGTCATATTACTACTCCCAAATGTTGTACTTTTCGTCCATTCTCTCAAATTTTTTCTCAATATAATATTTGTACTCCTCTCAATTTCTCATCTAATTGATATTTATTCTGTGCTTTTTATAATCCCACCTAAATTTTTCCACTTTAATTATCGTCCAGATTTTAATGTATAACTAAGAGTGGGCGCGATCTGATTCTGAAGAGAACCGAACCAAATCGAGTATCAATGAGATCCCTAGAAATTAAATCAAGGATTTCATACCCAACTATAGAACCGAATCAGAACCGACCGAACCAACCGGTTCTGAGTTGGTCCGATCCGGTTCTTTATATAAAAAAATTATGAAAATAAAGTATGAAATTACTTATTAAATTGAAAATAGACAAAAATAGAGTGATATCACTTGTCATTCTTGTAATTTAAGAGCACAAAAAATCAATTGAACAAGACAATGAACAAAAATCCATTTCAAAACTCAATGTCAACTTATAAAAGCGAAAAAATGACACAAACTGAACTACAAAATATATTTTTCCTAATAACATGAGCTAATTTTGGGATCTAACGTTCAAAAATCTAGTACGTCTTGGTGGAAAAAAAAAAAAAAAAAAAGATTGATTCAAATGCAGGAGAAATGAATTCACCATTAGCTCTCAAAACAGTACCAAGAACTAGATTGAAATCGACCGATCCTCGATGAATGATTCCAAAATCAACTTCTATAGTAGAGAAATTGGAGCCGAACAGGTCGATTCTATTTGGTTCTGATCTGGTTCCACCAATTTTGGGAAAAAATGCACGCTCGGGCTTGTTTGGAAGAAATAATAAATGCTAAATTTATTAATTATATAAATAAATAATGAATAAACAAATAATAATTATATATTGCACTACAATAGTTACATATCATACAAAGTACGTGATTAAATAATTTTCGAACATAATAAACTCGTTATAATTTAAACTAATCAATCCACAAAATCGAAAGTTTGTTCTGGTCCAGCAACCCAACTTAAATAAAAATAATAATCTTGACATTTAAAAATGTTTAATATCATAGTCTGCTGTAGCTAATTAAAAATCTAAAACTTCTGCATACACTCCATTCCATTACACACACAAAACCACGTCGTTTGAGGCAACTATTTCAAACTAATTTCCTCAATAGTACACAAGCCTAAGATTTACAATAGATAAAAGCAACGCCCAAATTAAACAAGGCTTAACAAGATCGCCGGCAATCGGGTTCATCACCTGAAACATACGAGAACACCCAACCATAGCCCCGAATAAGGCCGTACACATCACCAACCCGACCCGAGTTGCTCCTGCTCCAAATACAATCGGGTACCACCCCAAACTCAGCCCAAGCTGCCCCAAATAGAGAAGCAAAGCACTGGGCTGCTTGTGAAACCCACCATCGGCCCAAACAAGCCAAGAGGACAGGCCCGAGAGAAAAGCAGCAGCCAAACAGGTCAAGTGCAAGGCCCAAAGAGGAGGGAAATAGAAGGGCTTTTCGATGTTCCGGTACCGATTGCTCGATCCGAACAGGTAAATATCCATTATCGTTAACAAAATTGGGAACGAAAGTGCAAGTGCCAATGATCGGAGCCCGCGGCTGGCCATGCCCCTTTTTTTCTGGCGTCTAGGTTTGCCGTTATTATTCATATCCGCAGCGGAAGAGGCGTCGATTTCCTTAGTTTCTCCTTCTTGTTCTTCTGGTTTAGTTCTGTGTTTGAGCTCCTGCGATGCCATAATAAGGTTTTTTGAGTGGAGAGAACGTGAAGGATTTTCACAGAGAGAGAGAGAGAGAGCGTGTGTACATGAGGGATTTGAGGCGAGGGAATTTATAGATCGGAGAGTGTTTATCGGTTAAAATTTCAAGGACACGTAGCCGAAAGAGGCGATGGAAAGGTGGAGGATAAGCGTACACGTGGGGAGAATTTGAGCTCCTGCGGTGCCTCAACTCGGATTTCTCCTGTTTTTGGTCTGCTGACATAAGAGTTCACTATGTGTCGATTCTGGTAATTACACTTGGCTCGATGCCATCAACGGTGGATATTAGCTCCGGATCGAACCGAACAGAACCGGGCTGTTGAGAATCGAACAAACGTTAACGACCGGTCATTTTTGGAGAGACGAAATATGTTTAAAAATCAATCCAAAGGTTAATTTGTATAAAGTTTAAGGTTATGAGTAAAATATGGATAAAAAAAAGTAATTCTCAAATAATTAGTTGCGGACTTGGCCAACCACTGGATGACATTGGCATGTCGGCATCTTCGTATGTACAACAACTAAGTGAGTTGATACTCAGGGCTTGTTTGTCTCTCATTTTGAGAGAAAAAATAGAGTTTTGAATAATATTTTTTGTAGAATATGTGGTTGAAAAGTAAAGTAATTTTATTGGTTTGTATCTAGAATATTTTTTTTTTTGATATCCAGGTATCCTAACTTACACCAGACTATATCCTGGACCACCCATCCCCAGCCCCTCAGTGATGGGTGGATGTTAACCGCGGGATATGCTCAAGTTGACCAGGATCTGTGCACCCTTTATACTCTTGACCCCAAGGGAGCCTTCCTCCATGGATATTATATCACCAAACTGCTCCACCCAAATTGAGTGTCTAGAATATTTATTAAGTGAATATGTGGTGGAAATTGTTTATTGTGGCAAACAATGTTTGATAAAATGGATGACAAATAGGGGCTCATTTGACGCTTGTTTTACAAATAATTTTTGAGAAGTAATTTCTTAAAAAGCTTTTTTTTTTTGTGACAATAAAATAGAATAAAGTTAAGAGAAAAAAAGGTAAAAAAATTAATGCATGTATTTGAAATATTAGCAATGTTGATCAAATCAATCACGCATTCGAGTCATATAACACGTATTAGATGCCAAAACTTCAATTTTGTACTTTATATGAATTAAACAAGATGTCAATTTATTTTGACTAATCAAATAATTTTTTCCAATACAGTACAAATAATTACACATTTTCATTTATTTTATTTACTAATTAAGTACGTACGTGGATTATGCAATAATTTCACAGACAAAATCTAAGAAAATAAAATTATTATTGTGAACTCTATTCATCATATACAAGGAAATCTAAATGGAGAAGATCTTCTGCAACTTTGCTTACGTTGACATATAAGAATTGAATAATGCTATTCACAATGAGTGAATATAGTAGTCATCATATATGACATCATAATTCCTGTGTGTCATGATTTTAATAATTAAAAAGAATATTCATATTATCAATAAAACAATCACAAGTAGGATGTCACATAAGACGACTACGAATAGCATTACATATAAGAATTATTAAATATTGAATAATATTATTCATAGCCAGTGACTGTTGTAGTTAGCTTATGCGATAGTTTATTATTTGAGGTATTAATTTTTTATTTTAGGTACCAGATTTACAGAAAATTGATGCCTACAATGATATGAGCTACTCTTTTCAAGGGTTCTATAATAATATATTTAGTAGTTAGTGGCGATTAACCATATTTCACATAGCATTAGAGTCTTGTTTTCTCTAAGAGTGTATTTGATTGACTTCATTTTTCATAAAAAAAAATGTCATTTTTTCACATAAATTCATATTTTTAGTGTGTTTATTGACAAAATTTTCCATGAAAAATATTTTTCAACTTTTGATCATGTGACCATATTTTTCTCAAAGAGAAGGAAAACATTTTCTTTATAAATGGCACCTGATTTGCTAATTACAAGTCATCAAATTCCAAGAAGAAGGGCACCTGATTTGCTAATTTTGTAAGCTTTTTTGCTCAAGATTGTGTACTAAGATAAACTTGTTCTTATATATGAATTGGTATCGAGAGAAAGGTACACTCATTATGCCCCTGTTTGACAACTTAGAAATTGGATATTTGAATAGTGATTTTTTTGAAGAACGTGGTTAAAAGATGAAGAAAAATTTTAGATTTACGTCCATAATATTTTACTGTGTGAATGCGTGATAGAAAATGAGTATGTAGAAAAAAGAATTTTGAAATAATGGATGTCAAACAAGGGCTATATTGGCTCAATGAAAAGAAACCAATTCTTTGACGGTATGTGTTCGTGAGGTATATTTGTTACTCTGGGCCCGAGGAGATTGAACAGGGCATAATGGAAATGCATCTTGTCTCTCTTTCTTTAACTCTTATCGAGTTCTGTCTAGTACAATGTAACAAAATGCCATCGAAGTACTAGGAATATGATCAAGATTTGCCCCAATGGTGTAAAACATTAACCCTTTTCAGGATAGCAATGACATGGTTGTCTGTGTTTGCAACTTGAATATTATTAGCTATCGGGTGCGAGTTTTATCCTTGTAAATTGACAAAAATTCCCTTTTGTGTTGCACCTTTTTGGTTTGAATTAGACTTTAATGCCCTTGTATAACTTAGTTTTGTTGTGCTGAACCATTATTAGATTCTCTCTCATGCTTTTGTCCACTCCAAGATGAAGCAATAACGAGAATATTTTTAGTAGAGAGATAGTTCACTAATAGGCCGAGCAAAAGAACCATGGAGGAGTACACTGGGATAAACTGAATGACATAAATATTGTATTCTTACCTTTCTTCCTTAATTTGCTCAGTCACATCGAGTCCAACATACCAAATCAAATCTATGCTGTAAATTGAGGAAGAGAAAGGCAGTACATACAGATGTATAAATAGAGACGAAACAATTAACTCCGACAGTCGGTGACGGCAGAACATTGGCGGCTGTAGGGGTTAGCTTCACCACCCGGTTGGCAGTTGTAGTATGATGCACCTTTCAGGGAGCAGGGGACATTGTTAGCTTGCAGTGCACCATAGCTTATATATTTGTTGGCAACTAAAATGCGCCTGTTTATTTCAAAATCCATTTCAAATTCACCACACTCTGCCATTGATCCTTGGCAGCCCGGCTTCGTCGACATCCAGCTGATTTCACGGTTGGCACTACCGGCATTGGCGGCAGCAATGAGTGTAACCACCAGCATGGAGGAGATAATCTGGTGGAACTCGGATGAGTTAGCCATTCTGAGGTTCATATATTCTGGTCACTTAAATCTCTGTGTTAAGTTTTGCTACAGGGTGTGTTGAGAGAGTAATAAGTAGATGGGGATTGAAGAAATCGGTAGCCTAAAATCTTGTGCTCCAATCCAAGGAGTCACTTGGCTAGAATCACGCTTACTGCAGCTAATAGTCTACTTCTTGGTTCCTTGAACACCAATAAATTTTGCATAGGTTATCGATTTTGTCGAAGAATGGACAGATGAACTCTAATCTAGTGTTCCAAGGTGAAGTTCCATTAATTCCAAGACATTTATAAATTGAAAAGAAAGATTCCTCTTTTAACTTATTTCATACATATTTTGTGTATCATCACATGAGTAGCCTAAACCCATGTTCTATTTCTGCCAGAAACGATAAAATAGCAAAAACTGGTTCTCTTCACCTTGTGTTGGCCTTTTTGAGATTTGGGATTTCACTTAAAGATCAATATTGTTAAGGCCTAAGAATAGTATTCCAAACCCTTACATGAACAGAACATCGGCATTTTAACCTTAAAGCGTGATTAATTCTAGATTTCGAAATAGGAACCGAATCTATACATGCTTCTAATTTTCTTTCCTTTTTTAATCTACAAGCTTTCCTTGATCTCTAAGCTTCATTTCTCCTAGTCTTCTTTGGTATTTTTCAAATTTGATCCAAAAAATGAGTGGACATCAAGAAAATCCGAAACCAATTCCAAAAATAGTTTATCAGAGCGAAATTATACAAGAGGGAACAAGAAATAATTTTTTCTCTTGCTAGGGCAATCTAAATGTGCTGCCCTGGCTGTCCTCTAGACCTATTAATAGGGCTAGGGCTCCACTTCTAACAGGGGCAAAGTTAGAATTGTAGAGTTGTGTGAGCAAATTTTACAAAATTTCAATTGTGGGAAATTTGAAAACTATTAAGAAAATTTTGTACAAAATCTTGGAAAATATTGTGCAAAATTGTCAATTTAAAAAATTTAGCGTGGGGACAGGTGACCCCATTGCTCCCACTGTAAATTGCCCAAACTCCTAATCATGTTGTGGCTAGGAAACTTGTTTTGGCCTTATTGTACACGCAGTCCCATAACTTTCATCACTAGTGAAATCAAGTTCAAGACTTTTTAGAAGCTACCATGGGACTTGATAAGGTGTGTATAATTCAGATTCCATTTATTGAATCACAATTAGGTTAATTTGAGACTGTACGAAACAATTATTAGTTTCTGCTCAATTCACTAAAGATGAAAAATCGAACTCTTAAATTATACAAAATGAATAACGGTCCCGAATTCAAGTTGATTCTATTTCGCATCTTCCTCGGAGAAAGAAGATCAAATAATTCCCAATCATAGTCACTGCCAATCGGATCATCCTTATAATATATACATGAGACTCAATGTACTAGTGTCTATACTTCGACAAAACTTGTGTCATGGTCAAGATAAACCGTATACCCTAATTGGTAGAGTATGTGATCCCATGAAGAATAAAGTGCCAATCTTTATTCATCAGTCCGGGACAAATCAATTTTTGATTGGAATATAAGTTATATCTATCCCTGATTCTCTAAGCAAACGCTTAACTCATATTATCACAAAAGTGATTGAAGACATTAATTGCATGTTCATAAATATAAATGCAATAATTATTTGAAATAAAATAACTAATTTTTTTTAAAAGCAAGTCAAACTTTTAATTTACTTTTAAGTTGCTTATTTCTAAAGCTAACATTTGCTTGCTACTTTAGAGGATTGGATGTTAGAATAGAACCCTTCATATGCTTAACAAATCTCAAATGACATTTTTGAGAACAATGGAATCAAATCTCCCTAAACTTTATTTAACTTTTATTATAATAAAAACTCTTTTTTTCTTTTTTGCTTTTAAGCTGAGCCAAACACGTTTTAAGATACATAGAAGAAACTCCATTAATGCTGCATGATTTGAAGGGATGATCTCATTTGTATTCTTTCATGGCAAAGACTTTCTTCCAAGCAGGCCTTGCTATTATATCTGCACACCAGCTGTTCACGTGAATGCGAGAATCAAACAGTGCTTTTATTTTGGTGCCCATCAAGTAGTTTATAGTGGGAAGATGATGGAAATCTGCAAGAGTAAAACAATCTCCAGCCAAGTATTTGGACTTCGCCAATCGATCTTCATATACGTCCAGAACTTTAGCCAGTTTTTCTTCGTACTCTTCCACCACGGCCTCGTCTGTAGTCTTGCCGGTATTCGGCTTTATGCAGAGTTCCCATGTGAGTTTTGCTGCTGCATTTTCATATCTCTGCGCTTCCACTTCCATCCACACACACTCCATTGCCATTTCCTTTGGATCCTGGCTTATGAGAGGTGTTCCCTTACTGGCATATTTGTACGCAATGTATTTGGTAATAGCCCTCGATTCTGCATCACAATTTGTTATCAGATATTCGTCTAAAAGTTTAAACAGTTAGAAATTAGCCCGCATGTGATATCTTTGTGGGATTTGATCTATTGAACGCACTCGTGTAAAAGCTAATGATAGGAAAGCAGACTTTACCAAAGAGCTTCAAGTCACCATCTTCAAGGACTGGTACTTGACCAAATGGCTACATCAATTCAAGAAAAGAATGTCAGTGGAGAATAAGAAAGAATTTGAGTTTCTTAAGAACAAAAATCACAAAATTGATATCAAGTCGATCGAGAATAAGTCTTAATTTGTCGTACTACGGAAAATGAGCTTAAACATACTTACATTAAGGGACAGAAAAGGCTCCCTTTTTGGCTCTCCAGCCCGTAGGTTAACTGGGACGAACTCGTAGTCGAGCTCTTTTTCTTCGAGACACGCTAAAACTCTCATTGTTGCAGTAGAGAACAAGCCACCATGAACCTTGATTGCCATGAGTACAGAGTTTTGTGAAGTGTATACCAGAACCAGAAGTACTTAAGATGTATGAGTAGTGACTGAAAAAAATTTGATATGGGAGATGGAGAGTACGTGCTAGTATTTATAGTGTGAAATTCGTTTGGAAAATTGAAAAACGCTGTGCGTGGAGATTCAGGGATGACAAAATTGATTCATCCGGTCAAATTATTTCAGATTATTAATAAAGACAGTTTGACCCAGTTTTATTACGTACTTGCACATGTCATATGTCACCCTCACGCAGTTAACAACATATCTTTTATGTCTGAATATTACGCAAGTGCGCATGTCACTTAGCAGATATTATTCACGCGTACATTACTTTTGCAGAGCCTGTTGTAAATTAAAATCAAATAATAATAAATAAATAATTTTAATTATATTCATAATTTTTCAATTACATATTTCATGAACTTTTATCAAAATATACTAAAAAATCTGATTTTTATATTGTTGACCGGGTGTGTGGGTGAGCTTAGTTGGGGAATATGAAAATTTTCTAGATTTTTTTTAATGCGTTACTATATGTATTTAATTGTTTTAAGTGTGATTTAGTTGTACATTTGAAAAAAAAATAAAAAAAAAAGTTTTTGAGTGTAGATTTGTTACATTTCGCAAAGGTTGAGAATGAAAAGTGCAAATCCTCCAAAAGAAAAGAAGAAAACTCGATTCCTGCCTCATTCCCTTCTACTCAACAACATGCTATGCATTGAGATGATAAAACTGCACGGTGAAATAAAATGTGAACACAAAAAAAAAAAAAAAAACTATTTGCATTTCGTACTTCTCAAATCTTTAAGATTGATCAGATAAAACTGTTAGTTCTAATTGGGATATTAACCACAAATCAGCATGTACATTTCTCCATATGCTTCCTTAGAAAGCTTCTTGAGGATTAAGGAAATTGTGATAGTCCAGCTGGGTCATGTCTCCACCAGTTACCGGGTCAAACTTGCACAGATAGAAACTGCATGTAGTTCCAAAAACAAATCAATAATTCAGAGAAAAATTAAAATTTACAGTGTCACCATCAATAAAAACAGATTTTAACTGACCCTCCATCCGAGCAAAGAATTAGTATCTTATTCTCTCGGTTACCAAATGCAACAATGCATCGAGCACCTTCAGGCAAACGAAACTGAGCAACTGATCGATCAGAGTTGAAATACTTAGGCAGCACTCCTATCAAAATGGAAATTTGGATTAATCCCGGAGCCCAACAAGAACTGACAAAAATGATACTGATGACCACTGCTTACACTGTCAATGAATATTGATCACCCGACGGGAAATCGAAATATAAGTCATGGTCTCATAGACCTGTGCTCGCATGCACACACTCATGAATCATGGCAGCAGTGCACAACTAACAAAACTTAATATTAGCATAATAGCACGTCTAGCTGTGTTTAAAAGTGAGTCAAACTTACTTTTAATTTACTTATTTTGCAAAACAATCTTAAAAGTTAGTTTTTGTACTAATATAACTTACCTTAGCATTTACTGAGAAATGGAAAGCAAAAGGCAGTGTAGCTGTAGTTTTTTTCACCAGGAAAACAAGAAATAGTATACACACCAAGATGAGGTTTTCATGAACTAGACAATTCAACGCAGAAAACAATAAACTCCTTTCCGCGCTTGATTGAATTTTGAAAACCTTGGCTTTTTTATTGATTCAAGGATAAAAAAATAGGTTAATACAATGCTCAGTTTTAATGAAGTTCCCTTCTGTATGCAGTTTTATCAGACTTCTTCCCCTTAACACGTAGTGGATTTATAAAATTCTTTTACCTTAGTGATGACCGTCTCTCAATTTTCTTCCAATGTCAACTACATAGGAATGCAACTGATCTTGTGAGTTCCGAACTAATCAGATATTTGAATAACGGTCCCGAATTCAAGTTGATTCTATTTCACCTGTTACTCAGAGAAAGAAGATCAAATAATTCTCAATCATAGTCCTTGCTGATCGGATCATCCTTATAATATACATAAGACTCAATGTACTATTGTCTATACTTTGACAAAACTTGCGTCATGGTCAAGATAAACCGTATACCCTAATTGGTAGAGTATGTGATCCCATGAAGAATAAAGTGACAATCTTTATTCACCGGCCCGGGACAAATCAATTTTTTATCAGAATATAAGTTATATCTATCCCTGATTCTCAAACTCTTAACTCATACTATCACTAAAGTGATTGAAGACATTAATTGCATGTTCATAAATATAAATGCAATAATTATTTCAAATAAAATAACTAATATTTTTTTTTATGACAAAGTAAAAATGCTAATATTCCTAACAATATTGGGTGCCAATCCCAACAAAAGTATTCATTTGAATGGTTTTTAGATTTGTAATTGAAAATAAGATTTATTATATTGTTTTTGGTTGTTGAAAGTGTAAGTGTTATGCTCTAAGTCCAATCGACTTTGGATATAAATACTTTAGATATATATAATCGATGCATATGTATGACAATATCTATAATTTAATTGAATTAATATTCTAATAAATTAAATAATAGAATCCGTAGATTCAAGTCTTGGTGATTTGTTAGTCACAATGAGTTGTGATTGTGAGATACAAATTACAAATGATCGAATCTTAAATCGTCCGTGGTCGAAATAATAACGAGATACGGATATCGTTATTAATGATAGATCATCGCGTGTGGCATTCTTACTTGTGAAGTAAGTAGCTGATCTCACAAGCTAAAGTGTGATGACACTTGAATGAACACGGGAATATTTTGTTATAAAACAAAACATTAGAGACCCGCTGGGAGATTCCACATGGATAACTATTTGAATGTTAGTGGTTAGTAACTTAATATTTGACGTTCGGTAGTGGAATTGGTCCTTTGACTTGAGGTCGTCATAGTACCTTATATGATGACAGTCATACTTTGATGGTGTTGGATGTTACTCTGCCGGGTCGCTAATACAACATCGTTTGAGTATGTCAAGAATCATATGAAGGTTGTGAATGATCAATAAAGGATTCGTCGCTCTTAAATAGTAAGAGATTATGATCTACATTTTATCCAGTTAAGTTAATAATGAAATCATAGGCCAAGGTAAACTCATAAGTCGAAAAAGAGTTTTCGACTTACATTGACTTAACACTTAGATAAAAGATATGATCGATAATTGAGATTGACACTTATCCATATCTCATTATTAATTGGATCATATTGACGAAAGGATTATAATTTCACGGTAAACAAACAAGTTTGGTTTGTCACATCACGTGACATTTCTCATCACATGTATTGCACGACACATCACTAGATGTCAATCTGGGACCAAAAATGTGAATTAGTGATAAATTAAAAGGGGTGTTTTAATTTATCGATTTTGATTAGATCAAAATAATAATTCACGTCGTTAGGTATCGAGATCGAGAACCTAATAGGTCACACACAAAAGAGAACCAGAAGAATGAAATTTACCAATTAATTAATTGACAAGTGTTTGACAATTAATTAATTGGGTTGCTTATTAATATGCCTGAATTAATTAATTGGATTAATTAATTTATGGACCGGATTTAATTAATTTGACTAATTAAATATTGGATTGGGTAAAGATTAGAGATGGGCCAGCCCACTTGGGCTTATATTAATAGGCTGCTAGAGTTTGTAAACCGCATGGAATTTTCATTATTCTTGCTAGCACAAGAAAAGTAAAACTCTAGCCGTCATTCTTGTTCTCTGTGTGGATCACTATTGGAGGCTGGACAATTGGACAGCTTAGATTGCAGATCGTGATCATTAGAGTTCGAGAATCAGCAAAAAAGTTTGCAGAATTCATCAAATGTATTATTCTCAACACAATTTCTATCTAAACATAAAGCAGATCCGTGGTGGGAATTGAAAAATTGTTTTATTTTCGCCGTGCATGTTAAGTAAATTCCAAACATAAAAATTATGTAGCTATGCATACTCAAGAAATTATTCGAGTATGCATATCGATACTACTAAAAATGAATAAATTCAATGTCACCATAATGATACGTCCTCACCACATGTAGTAGTAAGGATATCATCACGAACCGCGTAAAAAACCTGCATGCATAATAAATGCTTCGATAGAATCAAAAGTGCTTCACTGAAGCATAAGAGAGCTTCGCCAAGTGGATAGGGCTACATGTCTCTCTTCGAGGGAGGACCCCTATCGATGACTCACCTATGGAAGAAGCACTAAGTTAGGCCAAGGGCCCAAAAGCTCTTGAAGTCTTATCCACCATCACATTGAAACTGAATGGAGTATAAGAAATTGCAGCCTTGATCTTCTGATTATTATTAAACTTATACACCCCGATGAACTATAGGGTGTTAGTCCAAAGATGCTGTTCTTTGGAGGACCCATGGGATGGCAAATTTTTACTAATAGCAGTACGTAATATAAAATAATATTTTAAATTTTTTAATATTATCGTATATTATTAAATTCTTTAATAGCCTATGTTTGATCTTTATTTTAAAAAAATTATTTTTCCTCAAAATCATTTTCAACTGTGAATTTCACGAGATTCATAACATTTATCAAAATTTTAACTGCACATTTTACCAATTTATATCAAATTTTAATTTTTTGCTAAACTAAACGAGGTCAATAGAGTTGGCAAAAGATGTTATAATAATACGAGTTATTGTAGCTACCAAACAAAACCTAAAAAAGTTGATGAACGAAACAAAAATAAGATTTATAAAAGATTAGAAGACTAATCTTAAAAATCACATATTGTAATACTTTGACATGAAAAATTGCTAAAAAGGTCCCTAAATTCTTATTCAAGTTGTAAGTCGGTTCTCAATCATTAAAAGCAAGCTGGACATCAACTTTCATTGTACATAGTTACATAATTAGTTATACACAATCCGTCCACAAAGACAGAAATCATCTAAATATTTGTTAAATTATCACGTGACCTCCTTGAGAATATATCTCACTTCAACTTTCTAGGCTGATTCAAAGTTGAGCTACAAAAGCTAACTTCATAAAGTTAGACATGTGATAGATAGATACGTTATAATTTAAGAAAGTTTTGAACATTTTTCATCGTTTATCACAAATCTAAACTGAGAGGTTGAGAATCAACTTATTGTAACGGTTGAAAACTTGCTTGCTACTTGAGCGACAAGGTAGGGACCATTTTCCCCTACTTTCTTAAGACTTGAAAGCTATGCACGTGAAGTTTTCTCAAACCCTAAACCCTATTGCTGCAGCAGATTAAAACGTAATACAAGAATATTGTTTCAAGCGTATCTTGTGTATTGGATAGAAGATTTTGTTGGCAAGAGGATGCTCTCTCCATAGAATGTAAAACAAGAGTGTGATATGTGAGACCAAAATTAAGATAATTTATTGTGTCTTCGATTGGTTTAGTTTGATTTTAATTTTTGAAGTGTTTACCAAAATTACATTTCATCGTGCTTTGTCAGCATATAAGTTTCATGATCCACACAATTGAGTCCAATAAATCGAGGTTTTTTCATCTGTAAACAAAAAAAAACATTAACAAGTAATCCGACGTTCCAAAGTAAAGAACATTTCATTTCAAAGCTTCCACCAATTCAAACTTATTTCAACAGATGCATATATTAAGAATCCAATGAAGAGAATAAGCAAATTACCTGTCAACTGTACTTGATGAAATGTCAAAATCTTGTGATATGTTAATTTACGAAAATGACAAGCGCAATGAAAACCAGAGAAACTTCAACAGATGAAATTCTATCTTTAATTGCTTAAAAATCAACTTTCTGCGGGAAGTAAATATAACACACCTTTGAAGGGACGTCTCAATCTATTCCTCAATGTCAATAATATACAACTTTTTTATTCTGTGCTCTGCGCGCACGTTTCAGCAACTTATTTCTACTTGTCTTTATCAACAACTCGAGGAAATTGCCTACATTCTGAGAGTGGTAAGTGTAAGAAAAAACCTGCAAGCATTAAAATCAGAAAAAACAAGATAAGATAAATAAAGAGGATGAATGTGACAGATATAAAGAATAAAATGCACGAGGAAATCAACCTGGAACTGCAATTCTCGTGCCCGCCTTAGATTGAGCTGGAGCTCAGGGAGACAGTAGGATTGAATTTAAAATGGTGAACCTGGCATGAACTCATCATTTTTCTTTCGGGATTAAAGGAAAAGGTAAATTTTGGGGGCAAAATTGTTTGAACTCCACCAACAATCCAACAATAATGGACACAGAAAATATTAAATGTCACCATCTCAAGTGATCAGTTTGTCCCAATCATCTTTTATCAACATCGTTAGTCCAGCAATGAGTTTGATCATGAAATCATGCAGAAGTCTTTATCGGTAACATCAACCGTGCTTAGAACTCAACTATTAGAGCATGTATGGTACACAGTACACGACTGGGCCGTACAACAAGTAAGATTTTAGGTTTAAGTTTCCTCTCAGTACTGCCCAGTGCCATATAGAATCCACCCAACCAAACAAGCCATTACTGTACAAATCTACAATGGTGCTGATTTGGTTGAGTTCCTAGTATGTATAATTTGGCGAATAAGAGATCCTTTTCTATTTTCTTCCTTCAACTGAAAATAGGAAATGGAAGAAAGAAGAGACCGGGTATTGGCTTAGTATGTAGCGTAACAGGTAGTTCAACGACTGATGGCTTCCATGGCAACCCGAACAAGTCGTAATAATCCATCCACATCTTGGAAATTAAAATCAAGTGCCTTTTTGACAGAAGAGACACCCTCTCTAGGTTGTGTTTCTCCAAGTCTTGGATTAGCAGCTGTGAAAGCAATTCTAGATTTCCTGGAGGCTTCCATAGCAAAACTAACATCCTGTGCCTATATAAATTAAAACTCAATAAGCA
The DNA here is from genome assembly GCA_035079005.1 of Fraxinus americana. Taxonomy (NCBI): domain Eukaryota; kingdom Viridiplantae; phylum Streptophyta; class Magnoliopsida; order Lamiales; family Oleaceae; genus Fraxinus; species Fraxinus americana. The sequence goes on along the minus strand of CM068710.1, from coordinate 30,419,657 downwards.
GGAAGTTGACATAAGACATAAATAAACTTCCCCCGCCCCCGCCGCCACCACCACCACCAAGAAGATATCCTTGGGAAAGAACATAGACAAGTGGCAGGCCATGGTGTGCAGGTTTGCAAAATTTGTATTACAAGTAGATGGATGTGAAATTGACGGGGTTGATGCCCAATCAAACCATACATGTTTCCAGCTACAAGCATGAAAACTATAAACCAGATATGGTCATGATGGTTAGGAATCATTTTTTATGGATTAAGTTGTAATAAAAAATAAAAAAATTAAATATTTTAAAGATATACTTGAGCATAGCCTCTTTATACAAATTACCGTGAGAAGTCTCGTGGTGCAGCTGAGAAATTGATTGTACTTACATAGTTAAGTAGCCTTGTGAAACTAGAACGATTTCTTGGAGAAATAACATGGCTTCCACCAACTTGAGGCGAACTAACACCTTTGGCTAACGCAGCCTTGTCTACAGTTGATTGGTTGTTCACATTGTCAACATCAGAAGCCGAAGAGGAAGGAGATTCACCTAAATGGTAATATTGAAAATTATAACTATTGCCTAAGTTGTCTTGTAAAAGCAAAGCAAGCATTTCACCAACACAAAAATGGCAAAGAAGAAATTTCTACCCAGCTACAATTTCAAGAGAATTGAGACTTCCATTGCATAATAGCAGCCTTTGGAAACACGCTTCGATTATCAATAATCTTTAAGCTGTTTACTAATGCTAACACAGATCAGCATCTAGTTCAGACAAATCAATTGAGAGTCCACTATTTAAAACTTTTGTCTGGAAGTAAAGCATAAAACTAGTCATCAATTTCTGATTTTCTAAGGAAGATTCAGTTCATTTTTTAAGCAGCGTCGCTGAATAGAATTGTTGTAGCGCAGTGATTTGTGTCATTACGAGAATAAACAAAAAGCACCAAAAAAGCCATAATTCTAAGTTATGTTCTCCATCCAAAAACAAGCATGCTAATCTTACAATTAAATACTGACTGTGAATTAGTTTGAAATCCTATAATAAGAATATTTTGTTTCAAATTACCAGGGGGTACAATTTGCAGAACAGTTTGCAACTCATTTCGATCCCTGCTTGCACTAGTATGTGAAGAATAGATTACTTTCATGTATGCAACCTCCATGCATTTATAGGCCAGGGCAGCAGTAGCCATGTCTTTCAACTTTTCATACTCATGAGCACAAAACCTATAAACAAAAAACAATTAGTTGACAGAGGAGGAGCTGCACAAGACCTTACAAGTTTCCATCAAAAAAGTAACTAGAATATACTAAAATGACAAACAAACAATCTGAAATGTCAGATTTAAAACCCAAGCATTCAATGGGTTTTCACAATTCTCCATTAAAAGAGAATGCGGAGAATTAATACAAAGTGCCCAGTAAAACGCATTGAAGACAAATTATAGACTCACAAGCTTCATTATAATACCCCAAAATATTTTATAGTTGTTATTTATGAAAATTAGGACCTTAATACAAGAGGATGAAAGTTAGGGAATAAAATTGCATATCAGACAATAGTTGAAAAACTACCAAGTACAATTTCCTGAGCTATATATATGATCTAGTATTACTATAATTACGTTCGTCTATGTATTTATAATTATATATAATTACGATTGATTGGTTTAAATTTGATGGTTACTATAATTATGTGTCTATATATTATGACTAGTTGATTTAAATTATAGGATTAATATAATTACGCGCATCTATATATTTATATAATTATATATGATTATGATTGATTATGAAAATTAAGTAAATTCCCTTATATGTGAAAGATAAGCTAGGAAGATTCATTCTTAAATAAGTAAACTACCACGTATATGTGAATATATAATATATATAATTATGATTGATTGATTTAATTGGATGATTACTATAATTACGTGCATCATCTATGTATAATTATATATAATTAGGATTGATTGAATTAAATTATAGTATTACTATGATTACGCGAGTCTATTATATGTAATTATGGTTGATTAATTTAAATTATATAATTACCATAAATACTAACATCTATATACATGTGCGTGTATAACTATGATTGTGGGACACTACAGACAGAGTTCACGAATGATTGTGGTGCGGAAACCTTTTTGAAATTCTTGTAATAAGAATTATGTAATAAATAAGAAAGATATTTGAACAATTATGTCTTGTATGTATTGAATAAGAATTAATTGTTGTTCAAAATTGTACAGTGTCTTTGTATTTATAGGCAAAACTATTACTTAATCCTATTAATATAAGGAAATAACTAAAATCCTAATCTAAAGGAGATTAAAAATCATATTCTAATCAATAAAGAAAAGAAATCATATTCTAAACAAAATATTAGAATAAAAATATAAGACTTATTACAACTAGACATTTTATTATAAATATCTAATCATAATCCTATTTACAATAAGATTGTCCTCCATCACATTATTTGAGGTCAAGTTCTTTCATACGTGTTTTATGAAATCATCTTCAAATTTACAAGGTAAGTGTAGTCATATGTTGTATGTTAAATCGTTTTTCATACTTTACAATTCAAAATTCGATTTATAAATATAATATGGATCCTATATATTTAAGTTCGTTTTAGTAGCACTACGCACGGAAATTATAGCAATGAAGTACGGTTCTTAATTCCTGTGTCTCCCTATGTAATGATTATGTATGAGGATTAAGACCACCAAAGTTTGGTTTCTAATTCATGTGCCTCCTTATGTATGTTAAAAATTTCTAAATTCTAAATATGAATTACAATTTATGTGGTTCAATTATTAGAATTTTATCTCATTATTTATGATTCTTCCCCTTTTAGGTAATTGACGTTCGAGTTATTGAAGTTTGGAACTGGCAGTGGTGGTATAATAAATATATTATTGAATAATTTATTATTTTACTTTTATGATTTATCAATTCTTTTTTCAATTACTGTAATTGGGACAAAAGTCACATTTTTATGAAAGTTAAGTTTTCTTTTACAATACGTATTTAATGACTCAAAATGAAAGTTTTGGGTCGTTACCCAATTCGACAACTTGCCCAATTGGTATCAGGATTTAACTTAAGTCTATCATTAGGCAGAAGTCTTGGGTTCGAATCTTGGAAAATATCATAAAAAGCCGTGAGGGAGTAAGTGGGTAAATGCCCACCCAAAGCGAACGGTACATATGATATAACGTCTTGGACACATAAGTCGGGTCGTAACATTCATCCTCAGACACAAAATCAACACAAACAAATATATAAAAATTGAATTATGCGAAGCATGGACATGTCAGATAAATCCTATGTGGGTAACTTACTCGCAGAGTTTTGCCGTGCTACTATACATTTGAGTTGACTGACTTGTCTCATTATGCTTGGTTCTCTCACTGTTTCCAGATTCTAACAAAGATGCCCCGTGGAGGAACTTGAGGGCAGCTTCAAAGTAGAGTCCTGTACTGTCAGTTGATCCAGAACTCTGCAACAGAGGACCATGTTAAGAAACAGGCAACAAATTAAAGCCAAAAACTACGACAGATTCAACAGGATGTGTCTAAACCTTGAGACGATCAGCCATGTGTTTAAGGGCCTTTGCCTCTTTTACAGCATTCATAGCAGCATGACTGGAGGAATCCCTTCGATTAGGACTTGGGGCTTCAAGATCCCCACCCTTGCGCACTTCTGGAGTGGGATGTCTAGTACTAAAGGGCTGGTTTCCACTCATCTCGGCTTTTTTACCCTGTCTATGAGCCTTTGATGCATCACCATTTTCAAATGCATCAATTGCCGAAATGTTTTCTCCATTTTCTTTCTTAGATCCAGACATACTTGGTAGTGTTTCAGCCTGTCCTCTTGCTAAGGGTGGCAGTGAGTGCGACTTTTCTCTCCCATTGGATTCAAACCCCACCCGGTCACTTATACCAGATAGAAGCTTTTTGGATGATTTTTTGTCATCATGGTCCCACTGAAGTTTTTGCTTTTTATCGTGGCCTTTAGTAACATCTAATCTAACATCCGAACCATTATGGCCTGCAAATTTTAGCTGACTTTCTCCTTTACCACTATCACTCACTATTCCTTTAGCAGAATCATTCTTAGAAATGAATATCTTGTCCACCTTATCAGGAGTGAGAAATTTTTCGTCCCAATTGTTTCGTCTGCTCTTCAATTTTTCCTCGTAGGAATGCAAATGATCAACTGATTCAAGGGAAGAATCCGAAATCTTTATTTTACCTTTATCGATGTCTGATCTAGAATTATGATTTTTGTCTTTAGACCGCGAAGAATACCCCTTTCCATACTTCTTTGTCTGATGCCCACTGTTCTGAGTATTTACTCTTTCTTCATCTTGGCATTCCTCATTACCTTGACCTAAGCAATCGACATAGACATCGGTAACATGTTCGGTACCAAAATCACGACAACTTAAACTCTCTATCTTGACCTTACCATCAGATGGTTGACTCAAATCCCCATTTGAAAATTCAAGCACATGGGACTCTCGTGAATCGTGACGGGTGACGTTGCGAGTTGTGTCCTTTATCACCATTCCAGGTCGCTCATCACCCCCGTTATCTTCACCACCCCAAAACCTTCCTGTACCAGCCATAGTCAAAATCTCACTATTCTGAAACTCATCTTTGTGAACATGGTTCCTTCCTGTCGATGAAAACTTATCTGCATCAGGATACCTAAAAGGGGATGAAGACACTGATTCAACCGGGGAACCTTTCATTTCATGGACACTAGGTTTGTTTTTACACGACCCAGAAACCTTTGAAGAGCTTGAATTGGCAGCAACAGAGAACTGTAGAGAACCCATACTACTTTTCATATAATCTGCAGCATTTTCAATTGGTTGGTCTTTCATACTCCTACCTTTTTTGTCCGTTCTTACATTGCCGTTGCTTCTGCTGGTGTCTTTTCCCTCGGACTTGGATATTCTTGTTTTCTTTTCTTTCCCATGGTTACTTTCATGGGTTTCTTCGACAAAACCCTCAGTGTCTTTGGGATGTTGTTCTGCACTAGGCAAATCATGATGTTCATTCCCTTTCCTCTTTTTAACGGAGTCTTGATGATCGTATTGGGTCATACACAGCAAACCATCATCTGAAGTCCCTGTTTTATTGGCTTCTGGATTCTTAGCTGATTTCTTTGCATCACCCCTGGAATCCTTAGGGTTGGCATATTTGCTCCTATTAGTCCCTACGGCATTATTTAGCAAACCACTATTCGAACTATGGCCTGCTTTTGAGGATTGTCCACCATTGTCAGAGGTCCAATTTCCATCGCCAAAATGTACATTCTCACTCTTAACTTTTTTAGATATTCTGAAACTCTCTGAATCAGACCCTCTCTTATTCTTTACCTTTGAATTTGTACCTACTTACACATATTAAAGCCAAGATTTAGAGAATTCTAGATAAAGAAGAACAAGTAGCTAAATGAAAAGTCATACTGAATTAAGATACCTCTGTCAGAGTGGCCTTCTAGTGATGATTTTTTCTCTTTCTTATTATCCTTGTGCTTCTCTCCAACTACACTGCTAGAGTGGCCCAAATGCTGATATGCACCAACAGAAGGAGAGTAGCTTGCTCCATTTTTGCCTGATAGCTTTACGTCATTTTTCTGAGAGTCCAAAAAGTGAGTGGGATCATCTAAGTCAGTTGAATTTGTCACGTCTATTGACCCATATTTTTTCTTCCCACTAATTATATTTATATCTTGGGAACCAATATTTTGTTGGTCTTGACCGAAACACTTAGTGTCAACTGATGATACTCCCAACAAAGTCCTAGCAGAATAATTAAGCAGATTCTGTTGACTCTCAGAAGCAGGGGCAGGAGCTGAAGTAGGAGCAAGATGGTAGAGCGCACGTAAAGCCTTTGTAGTCTGCTCCTCAGGGATACTACAGTGGTTCATTCCAGGCCTAGAGAAATGTTCAAACAATAAATTATCAAGAGTCAAGTAATCTTAAGCATGCAAAGAGAGAGAGAGATCATTCAGAGCAACACATTTCTTGTCACAAAAACAAACTAAGCCTAATTCCATATATATTTGAGATAAACTGTTGTTCTTTTTACTAGACAATAACAAGTCTATAAATAAAACACTAACAGAACTTACAGCCAGGTGAGCATCCTACAACGCCATTTATCAGGAAGACTCTGAGGATTTATACCAAGTGGAAGAAGTCTCCACTGTTGACACCTATCACACTCGACCCAATCTTCTTGGACGACAGGAGCCACTCCTGCAGGGGTAGCATCAGAAGTGGGTCCACTTACAGTTTGAGGAGCCATACTCGAAGCCACTGCAGAGTAGGGAGATGGTTTTTTGATTTTTCTATCATCACTTTTCTCCTTCAATGCACTGTGGCAATCGCTTCTTTTTTCAACTAGCTGAGAGTCCTTCAGCCTTCTCGAGGAAGGCATTTCTCCTGAAATCGATTCGCTATCTTCTTCTTCAAGCTCAAGGTCTCCAAAGAAGTCCTTATATCTGTCTCCATGCTTTCCAGGGTTCCTCTTGAAATCCAGTGAATCATTTTTAGACGTCAGATTGTTACCAAGAGAGCTCTTCCTATTTTTAGGCATCAAAGAAGAATCAAGCATTAACTGATCTTTTGAAACATCTGAACCTTGAGAACCTCCACTCTGAACTCCTTTTGATTTCTTCCTGGACCCTGAAGGTAAGTGCTCCTTTCCAGGAGTTGGTTTCACACCTTCCTCAGTACTGGATGCTTCTTTCTGAACTGCTAATTGTTTTGAGGGATTAGTGGCTTCAGCACCAGGATCCTTTCTCCCCTTACAGAAATTTGACTCAAATTGAGCTTTTTCTGCTTTGTGGCCATCATTCTGTGGACAAGCTGCACTGTCAATCCCGAAATTTGCATTTTTACTTTCCCAAACCTTATCAGGTGGATGCAGATCTTCATCGTACTTCTCAACCCTGTCAGTATCTTGAGCAAACAAACTCCCCAAGAGCTCCTTCTTTATCGGTCCAGAGCCGGTTTTGTCCTTCACGCCATCGCTAGCAGAAATATCAACTTCCTTAGAAATACCTTTTGTATGATCGCCAACACCATGCTGTGAACTCATTAAAAGAGGGAGTTTAAGAGTATTAGAAACAAGTTCCTCACAACCTAAAATGTCAATATCAGTTTCCTTCTTCAGCAGACTATCATTGCTCTTCTCATTTATCAATTGTGTGGGAAATGCACGGTCTTTTTCAGATGATTTCCATTTCCTCTGGTTTAAAGCTTTTTTATTACTCCTACTAGAAAGAGATCCAATGAATAACATCCCAGTACTTTCCAAGGTTTCTTTGCGCACGAGTTTGGATTCACTTTCCCCGCTAAGCTTACCTTTTTCTAAGAGATCATTCGATAGAGGGGATAAAAGGAGGCTCCCGTGGGCAGGAAATGATGTCATAATCTGTTCCGACATGGTAATGGTACAGTGTCAAAAGAAAACCTCGTATTATTGGGTTAATTTACCATAAAAAAGAAAGAATCAGAAAGTTAAGATCAATGTAGAGGGGCCATAATTCACCTGAAGAATACTAGTAGGAGACTCGTCTGGCAAATCCTGATTGTTGCCACATAAACCTTCACTAACTACGGGATTATCATCTAATGAAGATGATGGAGATACATCCAGACCAAGTCCACTGTAGATTTCAGCATTCTGTCTTGTCAACAAATTTTCAGCACCAACTTTGATTCGGACCTTCAAAGTTCTCTGTTCAGAAGGATTACCAGACTTCTTGACAAGGCCAACATTTGAAGCGAGCTCTTCAGCATGTGTAGAAGGGGTGGAGACAGCCCTTTTCACAGAATCGTGTATGGTTGCAGTCTTTCCTGAAGATTCTCCAGGCCTTGCCGATGGAAAAGCATTTGTCGAAGCAACTGAGTTTTCCCTACCATCCTGTATTGAGTACAACTCAAAGTGCTCAAGTAAACTAGAAATTTCATGTCAGGTGAGACACGTCCTAGATCCTTTGTGCGGGAAAACACAGTGAGCAGAAAAAATCTGGATTCAAACTTAAAAATTATCTACCTCTGAATGCTGATTGTTTGGGAATCTGGGCCCACTGTAGTTATGAACTCCAGGTGAACTCCTTAAACGAGACCAAGAAGGAGACCGCTGATAAGTTGGTAAAAATGAACCATAGCCACCGAATTTTGTCCCTGTTAAGCAATTAAAGTCCCCAGTCAGTACTTCATACTATAAGTCACATTAGTGTGACCCTCGAATTTTATGTGTTCAGTCACTCTTTTGTGTCAACTCACCCAAATTCTCAGCCGAAACTCCACCTTCAAAATCTTTCTGGAAATGTCCAAGAACATTTTGGAGTTTCTCCCCCTTCAAAATAGAGCAAAATAACATATCAGAGATACGTTCTAATCAAGCCACCAGCAACGACTAACTTCCCCGACTCTACATGTCAGATCATAATCTAAAGTCCTAGTCTAGCTATCTTTGGAAAGTTCAAAAGCTAGATACTGTTTAGTAGACATCATTAACAATACCTAAACACAGTACTCGTCTGTCTCCTAAAAAAATATGAACAAGGTTTAATTAAATCCAAAACATCTATTATCATAGAATGCATTTTATTAGCATATTCTTGTCATGAAATTATTAGGCATGAGTAACTAACAACACTCGTGCTTTTCAACAAATTAAACAAACAAATTATAAAAATGTATGAATTAATCTAAACAGAAATAGCAGACATTTGACAATTGAACAGGATATAATTCATAAATCAAACTACATGCAGCTTTAGAAGCTGAATAACTGAATTACATAGAAAAATTAAAAAAATAAAATGAGCTTACAATGTAAGAAAGGGCAATATCAGGGTCAATGGCGGAATCATCACCATCATTCTGAAAACGGCCAGCCTCTCCTTCTTCAAGCTCGTTTTCTTCCATTTCTAACCCTAAACCTGACAATTTTCCCCCATCTATATACTACCCACAGAAATCATCAAAACTAAAAAATAACAATAATAGAATATAAATAGCAAGAAAGTAAGCTATTAACAACCTCGACTCACCGTTTACTTTACTCTACAAACCGCCTTTAAAACCAAAAAATCTCAACGATCCATTTGATAAAATCGAAAACCCAGGAAAACCGACCAAGGATATCACCTGATCAGATATATACTACAATTTATTAACCTACCAAACACAGCTTTGTTGCATATACGGTATTATATTTATGTTCACATACAGATACACTTAGAGAAAAACGAAAAAAAAAAAGAGAAATAGGAATAATTAGAATGTAAAGTTACGATCTCTGATTTGGAATTTTTAGAGCTTGGATCGTGTCGTGCGATCTCTGAAGCTCAAACCAATGAACGAAGAGAGAAAGAGACTTTTTCCCAAGATAATTATTTTGGTGCATAGGTGCCGCGTTTATTCTATTTTTGTTCCTCATTAGAAATTGGAAATTTACTTCCCTTTTTTTCTTAAAAAAATAATTACTACCTTTCAAGAGGAAGCGGGTTTTGGGGGGTGGGGTGGCGTGGAGTGGAGTGGGTTGTTTCAGGGGGCGGTCGATGGTTGAATTCTGTTTCAACAACGACTTTGCCTGAAGGGATAAACTTGCAGAAGACAGCGGGCTATATATCACAACATCTATAGCGCGTGATAACCAGACATTGGTTGGGTTGAGTATAAAATATGAAAAATTACTTTAATTTTCTGGGTAATTAGGGCATAACATTTTTGTCCTTCACGATCATTATGCAAAAAATCTTTAACGTCAATTTTTTTTTTACATTTTTAACCTTAATTACACATTTCATTGCATAAAACGTCCCCCATCTCCAACATTTTCATTCAATAAACACGTCATCTTCCCGAATTTTCCCCCTCCCATATCATCTTCTTCCTCAACCCCCAACTACGTCATCTACTTATTCAAGTTTGCACGATGTCATTCTGATCACTAATCCACCCCCAAAACCTACTCTACACGCAACTCCAACCTAAAACCCAACTTACACCCCCCCCCCCCCCCCCCCTTCATATATGCATACCTTTTACACCAAAAGCTTGTTTGGGAGGGATTAAAATTGAAAATATAGCCGTTATTGTTGACTTTTATTAGACGGGTGGGACCCAATAACGGCCATATTTTCAATTTTAATTGGATTTTAAGCCCTCCCGAACGGGGCCCAAGTAAAATTTTGAACCGTCAATTATACCATACCAGAAAATCAAGAATCAATGTCAAGTGTGTAGCAGATAGTAATAGTGAAGCAATTGGGGCACACAGAATTTTGAAAAATGGGTACCCAGAAATATTTTTGCGGCTGAGAAAGTATTTAACTCGTGTTTGATGTTCTTTACTTTAATTTAATTTATTTTTCATACTCATTTTCAATCACATATTTACACGATAAACGATTATACCCGTATATTCAAAAAAAATTCTTACTTTTTAACCACGCATTCTCCAAAAATTACTATTCAAAATATTTTATTATTAGTATTATTATTATTTTTTTTTAAGGATGTCAAACAAAGGCCTTTGATTGATTTCCGGGGCAACCTCTAGCACCTTTGTCCAGTAATTCTCTCCCACCACTTACCTGCACTCCGTCGATCCCAGAGTTCAGCCAGTATTTTTCTTTTGCTTCTATCATTTGTTTTTTCAATGATGAACTTTAAGTTGAGTTTTGGAATTTGAAGGTGGAAACTGATTTCTTGATCGGATTGTTTGAAGGAGGATTAAGAGATTGTGTTTGAGGTAGAAGATGATGGGGAGTGGGTAAATTGGGAAAGGTAAGAGTATGTTTTAAAACAATAATACCCTTTAATTTTTTTTAAAAAAAAAAAATTGACTGCAAATGTTCATTTGACAGAAAAGTCGAATGGAAATTAACATAAGGATGTTTTGAGTAATCAAAGGTGCAATTAAAGGTGAAAATACCAAAAAATGGAAGGTATGAACGTTTTGCACAATAATAATGAAAAGTAAAGAAAATGCGTGCTAATTACCCTAATTTTTTTTATCTTCAAACACTTTTGAATAACTCTCTTTTCATTTTCAAATAAATAAATTACTTATTTTAAAAGCAATTCTTACTTAGCCCCTGTTTGGTGGTTATTTCCCAAAAATAATGTTTTGAATATTGATTTTTAAGAGAATATATGGCTAAAAAGTTGTGAATTTTTTTTGATTTACGTACAGAATATTTTATTACGTGAATGTGCGATTCAAAATGAATATGTAAAAAAAGAGTTTTCAACAAATGGTTGTCAAAGATGACTTACTTATCAAAATATGTAAGGTAATATTAATATTAAAAGATTTTTCAATTTTATAACTTATTTACTTGTAACTTGTAAGTGAATTTACTCAAAAGTAAACATGTACAATAACATATTAAATATAGTCCTCGTTTCACAACCATTATTTTAAAATTCTTTAATTTTCATACTCATCATTAACCACACATTTACACAATAAAATATTCTGCATATGAATTCAAAACTTTTTTCCTACTTTTTAATCACACATTTAAAAAAAAAAATCACTATTTGAAACTCCATTTTCTCAAAATAATGACTATTGAATAAAGCGCTAATTACAATATAGCATTAAAAATTTAACAAAAATGAGTGATGGCAAAATTTTCTATTCCGTCCTAAATTAGAAAGTTATGGGAAGCAAGGTCCTTATCCTGAATTCTTTGAACTAGCTCCTAATTATTTATTTTATTTTATTTTTATATTTTAAATAAAATTATTATTAAAAATAATAAACAATTAAACAGCATGATGTATGAAATGTTATAATCCCTGCCCTATCCCTCAAAATCTTTAAGATGTGAGAATAAGGAGAAGGTAAGTTATTTATAACAGGTCACAGCTCGATGGTGCGAACTCTTTCATCAATAAAGAATTATAGAGATGACAAAACAATCATGCTCACGAAAATTGTCAAGTCAATAAATGATAGCGTTAAATGTGATTTCTTATCCATGCATAACTTGCACTTAGTATTAATCACGATAATCTCAACGATAAACACCTTGAAAGTTCATTCAAATATGTGTTAATAATTGTCCATATTCGTGATAAAATCGTTGATGAAAGAGGTGAACGTGATTTATTATTCACACACAATGCGTAACGTTCATCACGAGAATCTCGACAATAATTCCTTTGTAGGTTCAAAAAAAATACATTACCAATTGTCTTTACGCGTTGTTGAAAAGATTCCTAAATGATCTTTAACATTTTTTTTTTTATTTTGAAGAGCAACAACAACAACAACAAAAAGAGGTCTTTTTTTTTTTTTTTTGGTTGCATTGAGTTCGATGGGTCTTCTTTAAGCCCGCTTAAAAACCATTTTGAAGAAAAAAGGATTCATTTAGGATGCTAGATGCTAAATTTAAGGTTGAGAATAAGTTGGTCAAGTATCGTAAGTTCAAAATGCAAGGATTTTATGAATGCATGATAGAACTTAAAACTTTCGAATCCTTTCAGTTGATCATCTACGTGGCTATGTGTTTAAGCAGAATCAGTGATATGATCATACTTTTGATGATTTTCAAACTTCGAGACAATCTAAATTTGATCAAAATGATCTCAACACACATATAGTAAGATATCTAGCCTTTAAAAGAAAATCAATACGGAGAAAACATGAATGAAATTACGATGTCTCGGGGTGGTGACGGCGACGTTAAATTATTTTTCTATACTAATCTCAATAAGATAACTTAAAACTCATTTTAATTTATCATTAATTTACCTACATTAATTAAATCAACATAATTGTCCATGATTGACATCTAGCAATTATCTCCGCAATCTTTGGATGAAGAACGATATGTGGTTTGACAAAATCAAGATGATCATTTATCATGGAAGTATAATCACTTCATCAATATAACTAAATTGATTATGAGATATGAAAAAAGAAATCACGATTTAACCTCATATGGCTTTTACATCGATCCAAACGAGTTATGCTTGAAACCATTTATCAACTTTATAACTCAACATTTGCGATTAAATTTATCTATCAATATAAGTGGAGAAACACAAGTTATAATCTTTTACTATTCAAGAGTGAATAAACTTCGTTAGAGATTAATCACCGACATTAGATATTGTTATCCGTATAGAATCGCTATTACATATTTGCTCTCCTAATAAGTTGTCTAAGTACTCATTTAAATGTTCCTATATTTTAGTTTGCAAGAATAACTATTTTATTCGATAGAAACGGATACAATACATGCAAATATATCAGTAATAATGATATTTGAGTCTTTTTATCGCTTGTGACTAGGGATATTCAAGACTAAAACCTTGTCAAGACACAAATTTTTTTTAAGTGAAATTGACTTTTTTTTTTAAAAGAATACGTATTTAAATTGTGGAGAAAAAATTGTGAATTCCATAGAAGTGTGGATGAAATTGATTTTGGAGAAAAATTGTGGCAAAAAAGCCTCAAGGGTGGTAAAGATTGAAGACTGCAGCTGCTATTTTTCCCATAGCCGCGCGGAAAAATATTTTACCTTACACGTGCCTTCACACTCTCCGAAAAGCGCGTGAAGATATTTGTTTGACCTATCCGACGTGGCCATAGTTCTTTCACTTCGATTTTACCTTAACAAGCTAAACGATAAACAACTAGGTCCCAATTATTGGTACTATCTACTATGTGGAACATGGGGGTATTATTTGACCAAAATACCCTTTCATATATGTGGTCACGGGATGGACAGCAAAATGATAGCATTGTACAAAATGAATGTCAATTTTGTCAATTCAATTGGTCTGAAGAACTTGTTAGTATTATTATCCATCAATTTCAATTTTCAAAGCTGTTCTTAAGTGAATAATTCAACGTACCATACGTGCGGATACATGTGATTTTTTGCATTTATTTTAAGATCTGATTAATTATGACGATTCTTTCATGACAACTTACCATGGTTGTTAAAATCGAGACTCAAATTGTAGAAAATCGATAAAAAAAAAATCGTACACAAAATCGTATTTTGACGGAAGAATTAAGCATGATGTACAACTAGTTTGACACCTCAAATACTCAAAATCGAGATCATTAAGTTAAATAAATATTGTTAAAATCAATAGTAAAACTCCGTGTCACGTTAAACAAAGCTGTCAACCATGATATAAGTGTAACAAAACTGTTTGATAAAATAGTCTATAATCGAATTGGAATCATATCGTATGGAATCATATGATTCCAACAATTCCACGAATTCAATGTATATTAAATTTTACATCAAACGAGATATTTTTTTGACGATTATAACCCTATTACAATTCAATTATTTCAATAATAGCTTACTTTTTATTTTTCAATATGTATTTAATTTATAAATTGTAATAAATACTGTAAAATCTTTGTTCATGCATGTATTTCATGTTATTAATTTCTTAATTAATTAACATTCACGTTCATCTAATTAATATTAATTAAAATTTCACATGCACATTCATAATCATGTTCACGTTCGTGTCCCTATTATTAATTCTCAATTAATTAATATAATTATAATTTCACATTTAAGAACGCAGTTCATTTTTCACGTCCATATGTGTTAATTAACATTTAGTTTCACTTAATTGAATATTAAATTATATTCATTTAATATAAATAATTTAATATTAATTGTCATGCATATGTTCATTGATATTAATTCTAAATTAATTTAATATTCATGTTAATTCATGTATTGCATTTGTCATTCATCTTCATTTACGCAGTTAGTTGTAATTATAATACTTACCGTCAAGTACGCATTTGACTATTTACATGCATGTATAATCATTAATATTTATTTTCAAGAGTTTGCCTTTCTTTCGTATTTAGATCAAAGGGTAAATAGAAGGTCAAATATTACCTTCACATTATTTATAAAGTATTTCAAAATAACGTGTAACACACGTCTAACTCTGACTAGTTGACCCAAACGTTGAAAAAATAAAATTAAAGCAATTGGGCTGGGCAGCTTGATTTCAAGAAATTTGGGCTCGAGCTATGTTTCAACTTTTTTTTTTTAAACTTAAAAGATGAATTTTTTTAAAGTTTTACTTTTAATTGAGCCCAATAGTTATTCCTAGCTTTTCGTTGATTTGAGCAATAATCATTTTAGTCGTTCATTACCAGTTTATTGTGCATCATTTACAAAATTTATGAAAGCTTTTTGTTCATTTTCAATCGTATATTTTAATCTAGTTACTGATTTATAATTGTTAAGTCACCGTTAGACTTTTATTTTAATTTTATGTTCGTTTTAAAGCAATATTAGTATAATCTTCCGATTTACAATTCTATTCACCAATCTGATTTGTAAGATCTCTTCACCGATCATATCCAAAGTACAATGACAATACCTAAGACACAATTGACACGTACTATTGAACAATAACGAATCATTAATGTTGTTTTGAATTCAGTTTAACATATTAAATATATTAATACTTATTTTGGAAATAAAACTTTGCATTAACCATTAAAAATAGAGTTTGAATTGAGATTCACAATATTGAAATACTTGCATTTTTGGTGAAGTCTATAAATTTTGAGTTCTTATAATTATTAAGAAAGAATGACTGAGTTATCAATAGTTGAACTCAATTTAAGAAAATATGTTACAAAATAGAATTTGTGGAAGTAAGTACAAGAACATTATCGCGGAGTCTTTCCTTTCCCGTTTAGTATAAAACCTTAGATTTTCAAAAGGTAAATCCTTAAGCGATCTATATATGTGTTACAACTATGACAACCCTAAAGAAGGCCAATCGCACTGGTGACCTAGTGAAATCTCATTATACGTACTACTTTTCGTTGGACTTAATGAAGTAGATCAGTTAAGTCCACCATCATTCTTGAAGCCACAATAGGGACCAAATCGAAATCACAAGACCGCACATGTAGATAAATACTATGATATGTTGGATTTTTGTTTTATTGTAACTGTAACTTGTTTTATAATGCAGCAACATTTTTTTTTTGTTAATAGTATTGATGTTTTGATTATTTTGTGCATAGAAACATTATTTCGGAATTTCGGCTTTCAACGACAGCTTAAAATGGGGTATCAATTATAGAGCACAAAACGTTGACTTTGGACGGGTCACCATAACAATGGACTCATGTCATTCAGCACACACGCAACGATGATCAATGGCACATATTTTATGGATGCTACTATTATGTTGGATAAAATAACATAAATTATAGAGTTTTGTTGCTTGTACAGAAGCGAAGCCATGGAATTTCAACAGAACACACACACGTCGGTCCCGCGGAAATTTTTTTTAAATACACGATGAAGTACACTCATTATGAGTTTTCTGGTGAAATTCCGTGGGAATATTTATGTTCATGGGGGAAAATGTAAATTATAATCCTCAACATTCCCAACATTTCCTCGTCACAATTGGATGAAAATATTACAAAAGTTCACAAAAATACGTACAGGATATTGTAAATTCTCAATTCTCAAACAACTGAATCGATTTCAAAAGGAATACATTGTCTACCAAAAGCTTCTCCAACCGTGGATTCATACCTTGGTCAATCAGTTTAATTATGACCAATAAATAATATGTGACTTAGAAAATGTGATTGTGACTCATAATTTATTAAATTGTGATCGAGAAATAACTTACGACAAATTAACTTTGTCATTTTTTACAGTTAAATAAGTCATGACTTATAAAATTTGTAATTTATAATTCGTAATCGGTAAATAAATTGTGATCTTTAATTTTTATTATGATCAATTAATAAATTACGACATATAAAATTTTTGATTTGCGACCGTGAAATAATTTGTAACCTATAAAATTTTTGACTAGTGATCGAGATATAATTTGTAATCAATTAATTCGATAATTTGTGACAAAATTGTATAGAATTATAATCTTAATATATTTAATTAATTATTTCATAAATAAAATTTAATTAATATCCGTTTTTGAAGTTTTAAACCTTGTTTCTTAATTTTTGAAATATGTCATATTAAATCTCTTAAATGTGAAATTTTGTCATAAATTAATAGTTGCTCCAAGTGACCCAATTTATTTTCGGGTCGAGCCAATCAATTCTAGTGTGGATATAATTAATCTAACTTGTTTTACCATCACTATCTTGATTTATTGGATATCAAAAGCCAACACTAGAAAACAACAGGAACATACACTAATGCTGAGTGTAAAGCTATTGAAAATATTTTCAAGAGGGAAATCGTCCCGCCAAGCTCCTCAGTTCGTTTTACCCAATGTCTCCCTGAAGCAAAGTCGTTTGGCTATAAACTTATTTGATTTTATTGAAAAAATGTAATTTCGATGTTAGTTAGGAAGTTGAATCTGATAAGGTTATTTGTGTTGAGATTTGAGTTAGAACCTGAAAACAATAATGCTATAGAAACTTTCATTCGGTCAATATCAAGGTTGAGTGGAGGTCAAGAACGTCAATGTTGTTTGAGGGTGTTTTTAGCAAGGCCAACAGGGCTGGGCCAACAGGGCTGGGCATGACCGAACTCGAATTTCGGGTATTTAACAAATAGAACAGTTGGGTTCAAATTTAATTATGAACCGTTCAGTTTTGATTCCATTCGATTCAATTCGGTTCTTGAGTTCCATACAATAATTCGAGGGAAATTATAAAAAATCAGGTGTTTAAAGATTGTTTTTCAAAAATCAGGTGGAAAATTTAATTATTCAAAAATCAGGTAATAATTTTATATTACAAATTAATTTATACACACACACCCCTACACTATCTAATCCATCCAAACCCTAAAATCAAATTTTCTCCCTCCATTCTCTCATCTCCTCCGTCGTCTCTCTAATCAAGCCACCACCGCCACCACCAACCCGACCGCCAACGTTCTTCCTCGCCTCTCTCTCCCTCTCGTCTCTCCATCTGTCATTTTCCTCATCTCGCAGCAACGCCACTGAGAGTCGCCGCTCGCAGTGGCGTCGCTGTGATTAGCCGCTCGTAGGAGATCGTGTTGTAACGGTTCACAATGAGGTGGGGTTGATTGTGAGGGGGCGATTTGCTGCTCGTAGTGTTGTAACAGCGAATTTCTTCGTGGCAGAATGGGGTCGCCCTTCGTCCATCTCCTAAGCAAGAAAAATCTGTTCAAACTCGACAACCGGCGCTGTAGTCCTTCGTCTTTCCATTTTTGTTTGCTTTTCTTTTTTTCTGTTGTGGGTGTGAGGATGACTGGATGGTAGTGATGTTGTGGTGGTGGTGGAGGCGCCCTTTTTGTTGATGATGGTGAATCTAGCGATTGTGTGGTGGTGGTGTTGGTAGTGTTTTGTGTGGTGGTGGTGGTGGTGGTTGTTTTGATTTGCAATGGATCTTTGTTGGGGTGGTCGCTGTGGTGGTAGATCGGCGGTTGGGGTAGTGGTGGTGTTGGCTTTTCAGATCAATGCTGCGTACAGTGGTGGTTGGGTGCCGTTGTAGTGTTGGTGGTGTTTTGGTGTTTGTTGGTGGTCCTGGTGGCTGTAATGGTTTCAGCGGTGGTCGTGTTGGCGGTGGAGACGATTATGTTGGTGAGGTTGTGGTGATGGCAGTGGTGGTTCTGATGATTTTTGTTGGCGGTGGTGTTGTGATGGTGGCGGGGTGGGATATTGATTTGTGACCAAGTATTTGGTTATTTGTGACCAAATATTTAACTGTGACCTAAAAATTTGACAATATGTGACTGAAAAATAATTCGTGACTAACAAATTTGAAAATATGTGACTAATGAAATTAACCATTTTTTTATCTGTGACCTAAAAATTATATAATTTGTGACCGTGTGACCTATAAATTTTGATCTGTGACAAACTAGTTTTAAAATATGTGACCTACGAATTAAATGTGACCTATAAAATTTTTGTACTGTAACCATAAAATAATCTGTGACGTATAAATTTTTTTATTTGTGGCTGAAAAATAATATGTGACTAATTAAATTATAAATCTGTGACCGGAATAATTGTCAGAATGGTCGTCGGAGAAGAGTGGTCGCCGAAATAGTCCCCGGAGCGGTAGGGGTGGTGCATGTGGGGTGTATTTATTATATTATATTATATTAGAAATTTTAAAAAAAAAACCTGATTTTTGAATTTTCAAATTATAAACATGATTTTTGAATTGATGTAAACTAAACACCTCATTTATGAATTTTTCCTATAATTCGACTATGACATGTTCAATTTTAACTATTACAAAATAACGTAGTTCATTCTCGTGTATCTTTTGCACATTTATTTGTTGAGTTTTTCATAGATTTGAATGTTAAAATCATAGAAAGAGAAAAATGACGAGTTCATAATAATAGAACGATATAAACGACATTACGGTAGAATAAGAGATTTGGGTAAAACTTAGGTCAATTTGATTAAGTTGGGCTGACTGAAATTGGAAATAGTAAAATTATATTTTTGGTTCGAATTACATTAATTAGTTAGCAAATTTGTTTTAAAAAATAAAATAATTTCATATATTTAAGATAAAAAAATTTAAAAAATATAGGGAGATTCGGTTCTTATTTGGATCTTGGTCTAGAATCGAGAATCGAACCGAACCCGTTGGTTCTCGATTTAGATACCCGTTCGAGTATTTAACTTAAGAAGACCGCTCAATTCAATTCATTTCGGTTTGAGTCCGGTTCGATCTGTTTCGATTCGGGTGTTTTATCCATCTCTAAAGGCAAAGATGATTTTCCTCTTCAAATAAAATTCAAACTTATTAACGAATCAAATAAATGGAAAACATTCACTTCAAGATCCAAATACTACAAAGTAAAATAGTTGGAGGACATAATAAAGCAAAAAAGATTGGAAACTTTCGTTCAATTTGCTATACCAATGAGTGATTACAATTAAAGTCAACAAAATTTTGGTATAAAATTTGGAGAATGTGCTATATGTAAGATTAACATAAAAAAACGACTTTTACAATCCAATTTGAGAGAATCAAAATCAAAATTGTTTTTAGTCGAAGTTTGACCATTTCAATTCGATTCTCCGTCCAAACTATGAAATAAGGCTGGACTATTTTTT
Source organism: Fraxinus americana (assembly GCA_035079005.1). NCBI lineage: Eukaryota > Viridiplantae > Streptophyta > Magnoliopsida > Lamiales > Oleaceae > Fraxinus > Fraxinus americana. The sequence continues at coordinate 30,399,558 of CM068710.1, read as the reverse complement.
AACTTTTTTTCTGCAAGTTTTCTTTCATTGTTTTTATAAAGCCGGCTCACATTTTCACGTTTTTTCACCTACCGTTTCACTTTTTAAATACAGGTGACGCAAAAACAAACGTAACCGATGACGTGGAAAGAGATGGAAATTGGAATAAGTAAAGTCCATATTTGATACCAATAAAAAAATTGATTAAAACTTAAATTAAAATCAACAATTAATTCAAACTACACATTCTATACAATAGAAATTGTTAGGCTAACGCAAATATTTGAATGATTTCAGCCATGGAAGGCAAATTTGTGCAATTAGAACAAGATGTTAGAGACAATGTTTTGAATGTCAGCTAGGGCATGTAATCGAAAAGACAGAGTCGAACAAATGATAAAAAAAATATTTTAAAGTTCGAACTATTTGACTCTTTATTTGGCCCAATACGTTTCTTTTTCCCATGTGTTGGCAAGATTTTAGCCAATAATTTAAAAAATAAATTTTGAAATTAATGATCTAAATCTTATCACAGTTATTTTGTCTATTCTATACAATTAGATTATGAGCCTGTTTGTTTCCGATTAAAATCCAATTAAAATTTAAAATATGACATTTATTAGATCTCACTCGTCTAATAAAAATCAACAAGAACCGCTAAATTTTTTTAATTTCATTCATATTTTAATCTCTACCAAGCCTGTCCTAATAGTTTTCATCTTTATCTACAACAAACGCTTAGGAAGCAAGAGAAAGTCAATTGGGTGGGTTTGATGTCGGCAAAACCACGGATTGCACACGCACGCACGCACGATTTCTCTCCCTTATAATATAGATATAGAGATAGAGACATTCGTGTCTCGTTGTTTCTGTATATTGGGTAAGTTTTAATAATTGAATCGGAAGCATCAAGTTCTTTGAAGAAGATGGGATTGAAGGAGACTTTTTATATCTCACATGGCTCGCCGACGCTGTCAATTGATGAGTCGCTACCGGCGAGATCCTTTCTCCAGTCATTCCGGCAGGAGGTGTTCCCGGAGAAACCCAAATCCATATTGGTCATATCCGGTCACTGGGAGACCTCAGAGCCCACGGTCAACGCCATCGCCGGGGTCAACAATATTATCTACGACTTCTACGGCTTCCCGGAGAAAATGTACAAGATCAAGTATCCGGCACCGGGTTCGCCGGAATTGGCAAATAGAGTGAAAGAATTGCTCAAGGAATCAGGTTTTGTTAACATCTTGTTTAAAAACTGTTAGAAATGAGCTATCTATACTTGGATTTAAATCTTGTCTTTAATAGGTTTCAAGCGCGTGCACGAAGATAAAAAACGAGGATTGGATCACGGTGCGTGGGTTCCACTTATGCTCATGTACCCGGCGGCAGATATTCCGGTGTGCCAACTCTCCGTCCAACCAAACAGAGACGGGACTTATCATTATAATTTGGGGAAGGCATTGGCACCCCTGAAAGAGGAGGGGGTGCTAATTGTTGGCTCGGGCGCCACCACCCACAACCTTAGTAGGCTGCGCCGTGGGGTAGGCCGTGGTGGTGTCGATGACGGTTCTGTGGTCACTTGGGCTTTGGAGTTTGATAATTGGCTGAAAGAGGCTCTACTTGAAGGGAGATTTGAAGATGTGAATAACTACGTAGAAAAGGCACCATATGCAAAAGTTGCACACCCAAGTCCTGAGCATTTCTATCCATTACACGTAGCAATGGGTGCTGCTGGTGAAAATGCAGAATCTGAACTTATACACCATAGTTGGAGTTATGGTGCCCTCTCCTATGCCTCTTACAAGTTCAAGGCAACAAGCGGATAGCCAATCACGATATGTTTACTAACTTGTTCTCCATGGGAGTGAACGAAATGAATTAGAATCTTATCTTTGAGCCATTCCCAACAATTCTATATACTTCTATTAGATCCTTGAACATGATTGTATTTCACTTCAATTTGTTATGTTGTACTTTACATGATTATGATAAAAAAAAGCACAGGGATTTTGTATATTTCGCGCATCATGAACAATAGCAACAATTATGATAAGCAACGGAGGGAGTTTGACCTATATATGTTTGGCTGAGTTTAAAAAGTTCACTGTTTAAATTACTTTTGTGCCCAACATGTTTGAGGTTTTTCAATAGTTATTTTTTGAATGGTTACTGTAATGTGCCTGACTTGAACGGCTGTCTCGACGTCTCCATCAAGAAATGGCGTGAGCTCAAAATTCATTTTCAACCGGTGATCTGTTGTCCTGAATTAAAGCAATTGAATAATCTTCAGAAGCCAAATCTTCATCTTTAAGAAAAGAAATATCAACATTCTATCCATTGAAATATTCCTCCAGAATCAGTGATTTCCCTTTGGTTTAACTTCGCTTCTGGCAAAAAGCAAGACCAGAAAGATATTGAAATTTCAAAGGCACTTATTCCTGAGAGCGACATCAAGGAGTTGCTTTATGATTTCCACACCATACATTCTAAAGAACATGGCTTTGCATTGCCTTATAGTTGTATGTCCTGAAATTTTCTGCACAAGCACCAGGGGAAACTACTTCCAGAAAACTACTTCTGCACAAGTATGCAACTCTATTTATACCAAAAGTAGTACACAACGACGACAAACAAAACCTCGTTCACCGGAAAGTTTTTCACTAATGCTATACAAGACCTACAGTTGAGTTTTTACATATTTTTAATTATGATCGAGAAAATTTGAAGACCTTGAGTTTCTTCTCAAGCTCTTTGATCAAGCTTTCAATTTCAAAATATCATTTCGCCCATGCCTTCATCGAAGCTGGGACAGAAAGAAATGCGTTTAGTAAGCATGATAAGTGTAACTTATCTGAAGTACTCTTAAATGAAGACTCTGTTGATATAATCTATTGTGTTGATTATAGTAGTTCGCCCTTTAACAGGTATTAACTACTAACAATAAAGATGCTAAATCCATATGGCTTTAGCCTTCTTGAGCAAGGGGACTAGTTTGCCCTTAACATGAAGACTCATAATCTCATTGGCCCCTCCAGTCAATTCCTGTCCAATGAACACAGTTGGTATAGTTGGCCTTGGTCCGGATGCCTGCAGTGCCGTTTCTAGTTGCTGTCCATTGGGAAGTTCATCAAGTTCATAAATTGTAGGGTTTGCACCAAAACTGCATATAAGTGTTTTTATGGAGTGGCATATACAACAAGAGCTTTTGCTGAATATCACCACTGGCTTTTCTGTTGTCAATCTCATTACTGCATCCATTACTCGACCTCGGAAAAACCGAATGGAAAGTAGTCGAAAAAATTAAGAAAGATGTTTGATATGCAAGATAAAGACTTGTGTAGGATTGATGTTTAGAAACTCTTATCACTTATGGAGTTTATATATACCAGGGAAGGTGGTGGATTTGGACTTATGTGACAACAAAAAAAGTGCAATATTTCCAAAAAAGATATCTTAGATACCCACGTGTTTCACTGATTATTACGGACAAGTTGCATTGCATATGACGAGATTGATGATATGGAAGAATGCCTTAATGCTAATGTATACATTCTCAAAAACAATCATGATTCATGTACAGGAACCCCAAGTCACACACAATCATGATTCATGTACAGGAACTCCACCGACAATTCACACACGAAGGAGTGGGTAATTTTAGTTGATAGAGATCCGACAACAATAATGTAACAAGGCCTATCCTCAAAAATATGGAGTCGGTATATGAATTCTTTTTCACCATTTGGTTCACTTAAATTACTATGAAATTAATAGCTGTAATTCCATTTCGTAAATGTGTGTGAAAAGGATTCTTATTGACTTCATTTTAAAGCTTCAGGTGAGGTGTAAAAATATGTATAGTGTTATCCAATTTGTGACCTTCTTCGTCATCACGTGAAAACTAAAGTAATAAATTAATTCTTGTTTTCAAGAAATCTAAAATCGAGCCCATTAAATTTTTTTTCGTCACTCATTTTAATACATCATCAGAGTAAATACGGCCATGACATCTATAAAATTCAATCTTGAAAATACAACATCCCACTTTTTACTACCAAAGAAATCAACGTCACATATTGAACCGTTATAAGCTTAGAGCTGAGCAAACCGAATTAATGCAATCCATCCATTGACATTAGCTTTAAGAAAAGAAAAAAAGGGGTTCTTCGAGCCCAGCACCGGCCCTAGTAAGAAGGATATACCTCAACTACATGCCCAAAGTACATTAAAAAAACTATATATCCTTATCATCCTTGTAACATGGTTCCGATTTAAGCATCAAATATTAATGTCGGCTATTTATTGTAAAAGTAAAAAATAAAGCTAGTTGCGGTCGGTCATATAATATATTTAATTTAAGAATCTTACTTTTACCAAATTTAGATCATTAAGATTCATTACTTTGGTGATGCCACGTGGGAGAATTATTTAGCCTATGATGAAAATAATTTTAATTAAATCACAGGTTGTTTGGAATATTTTATTATAAAAATAAGAACGTACAAACGCAGGGACGGAGAGAAGGAGACAGTCCTGGCTAATTCTTCTTCTTCGTCTTCCTTTTTTTTTTTTCAATAAACATAAAAAAATTATATAAATTTTCGGCAAAAATATTTTTGTCCTCGCGTGACTCCGCTCCTGCTGCTGATGGAGAAATATGACATGACCTCCAACTAATAAAGTACAAACCTTATCCTACTCTTTGTGATCACGCGTTGTTCGCAAAAGAGATTATCGAGTTTTTAAAAAACTAAACTAATCAACTCGTTTTTGACCGCCTCAACCAAATGAGATAAGGTCTTAATCCACATACGTGTTAATCCATTTGTACATAATAATTTGTACATAATAGATTACCCCCTCTCACATAATGCGCGGGGTTCGAGTGTATTTAAAAATTCTGACAATGTGGTCTCCATCCCTATTGTGGGTAGTAGGTAAAAGATTCTGTAAAAAAACTCGATACATTTACCATGATCCATCCACATATTTATTATATTTGTTTTACGCACGTTTTCATTTACTAGAAGTAAGGCCTCTTGCCCTCTTCTAAGCTCTCTGTACTTTACGTTTTTAGTAAATTAAAGAGTCAGTATAAACTCTATAGAACTAGTTGGTTTTCGAATCTCCTTTGTACATCATTTTGCTATAGTTCTCATGAACCATTGGTGCCAGAGTGATTAGAAAATCATGAACACAAGATATGTTCCAATTTGCAAAAATAGAAAAAAAAAAAAAAACTTAAAAAGAAAATTTTAAATTTTGTAGGAAGATTGAAACTTAAAAAAACCCCAATATTCATGTTGTAGAAGAGAGAGACTTTTACGATTTTGAACATTATGTCGCCAACTCTATCTTGGGTATCCATGAATCTTTTTTACTTATCGTCTAATAATAAACTTTAAAATTATTTGTATATTTTCAGAATAGGGGAATATCATTATCAATTTTTCAGATATCAAATATAGACGTACATACAACCTCAAAAGAACAAAATATACACATTTTATGGGAAGATTTTACTTAACTGGCTCAAGAAAAAGTAAAGGGTCATTTCATTTTTCTCGACTCTTTAGAGATATGGGATATTAGTAACTAAGATATTGTTTCATAGGGATTAAAATTTAAATTTAAAGTTAAAATCAATAATTAATTTGAATCACGTATTTTATTGGATCCATAACTATTTAACCATATCTCATTAATTTTTATCAAATTCTAATAAAAAATTGATTTTAATCTCTACCAATCAGGGCTTAACAAAACTAAACAATATGACATATAATTAGGGGTGGGCGCGGGTCGGTTCGGTTCGGTTCGGTTCGGTTTTTTTCGGTTCCAGAAATTTTCGGGTATTTAGTAAATGGAACCGTCGGTTCCAAATATAATTTTGGAACCATTCGGTTTCGGTTCGGTTCGGTTCGGTTCGATTCTATTCGGTTCCGTACTATAATTAAATTTTTTAACATTTAAAATAATACTACATAAATATACCTTAAAGTGGATACCAATATTAATAACAAAAAGTAGATACAAATACCAAGTTCAATCTTAACTTTTACAAATTAACGTAATTTAATTTAATAACATATAAATAATAAGTTGTCAAATACAAATACCAAAAAGTAAATATTACTAATAAAACTTCGATATTCATATCAATAATTCATTTGTTTCAAACCTTCAAATCTACATAAAAGTGAAATATAAATTAGAAGTCACAAATATAAAATATTTTAAAATATTGATAATACTTACCAACTATTTAATGTAATTATTAGTTGGTTGACTTTCCATACTAACTATTAAGAAACTATATAAGAAAAAATTGAAAAAAACACAACTAACAAACATAAATAAACTCTAAATTGTTCAACTAATAAGATTTAATAAGAAAAAAATTATTAATTTGTTTAGAAAAAATAAAAGAAATTAATTTATCCAATATAAAAAAAAAAAGTTCGGTTCTTATTCGGTTCTTCGGTTCTTGGTCGAGAACCGAGAACCGAACCAAACCATTCGGTTCTCGATTCGGATACCCGTTCGGGTATTTCATTTTAAAAAACCCGCTCGGTTCGGTTCCGGTTCGGTTCGGACATTTTGCCCAGCCCTACATATAATACTGTGAAGCACAATCATTATCATAGTTTCTGAATTTTTCTTACTTGGACCGCACGCGCTACAAGTTCGAGACAATTTTGAGGATTAGACATACAAGGGAATATGGATCACATTTGACACAATTTTAAGGATAACATATATGCCACGCTAAACCTATATTGTGCTTGTTTGTCACAATTTACGAGGAAAAATGATGTGACAAGATACCGATATCACATCTCATAGTGTATACACAACGGATGTCATAAAATATAATTTAGCCATCTTTAAGCCAAATTAAAAATTTCATTTTCATCCTTCTATTCATTTTAAATCACACATTTTTCAATGAAATAATATGTTTCATCACTTCAATAAATTTTCCTTCTTTTTCAACCACATCAATTTACTATTCCAAAATACATTCTTCTAAAATAATGTATTTCAAACACACCGATAGAGAAATAGTGACATGATCAATGTGTTATAGATCACAAGTAAATTTTACACAAATTGAAGATTATACAACGATGGTCCTTGTTATTGGGTTCACCAATCACAATAGAAGAACGAGATAAATGAATGAATATGGAGTCATAATAACTACTTTCTTGAAATTTAGGGTGGAATATGATGAGAGAGAAAAATACATAGATATATTTCACGTTTTGTCCTTACATTTTGGTCACCTTCCTTATCTTATACTACTTAACGTTGAACGTGTATTGCACGTTATTATGAAATGCTTTATAAGTACTGTAAATGTAATATTCAATATGTGAATGTTAATTATTTTAGAATTAATATCGGGGAATATATGTGACAATGAATGTTAAGTTATTTATTTAATTTTTAATTAAATAAAATTGGATGTTAATTAGCATACATGGACATGTGTAATGAAATGCATTCTTGAATATGGATATTCTTGAAATGCATTCTAATTAACTTCTAATTAGAATTTATAACGCTGAAATGCATAAATAAAGATGAATATTAATTAAATAAATGTGAATGTTAATTAATTGATAATTAATAATAGGAAATTCATACATTAATGAATGTATACAAGTGAATTGAATATATCAAACGTACACGTATATTGATAGTAACAAACTAACAATGATTAAATAAATCAAATACGTATTGAAAAACGAAAAGTAAGGTATTATTGAAATAACTGAATTATAGTAGGTTAAAATTGTCCAAAAAATGATTCTTATTTGATTTGATATTTAATATATTATAGTTAAATTGGTTATTATTTTTCAAATTAAATTGTGAGTTTTAATTACCATTGGGCTTTAAACGGGCTTGTGGTTAACCAAAGGGTTTGTCCAATCAACTAAAAACGGTCCATCCGTGTTCAAAATATCCTCTATTTTTCTATTGGGCCTGTGATTTAATGGGGGTAGGATTTTGAAAAGTGGTAATTACATCAAAGCAAAATTTTTAAGATTCAATTTCAAAATTCAGATATAAATTTTATTTATACAAAAATCAGATATTATTTCAAATATTTAATATTATTAATACCACAAAAATTCATCTAAAACCCTAATTAATTCCCCCCCTCTCTCTCTCTCTCTCTCTCTCTCTCACGGCAGTCAACAGTCGGCAGTCGGCGTCCATCTCTTTAGTCTTTACTAGTCGCAGCGCAGTCACAACGGTCGGCATCCTTATCTCTCTACCTCGCGGCGCAGTTCTCTCACTTTCTTTTTCTAACAATAATCGGCATCCCTCTCTACTACCCGTTGCGGCTCCGCCGATCTTCTCTTCTTGCAGAGGTACCGTGCAATCACCGAGCCCGGCGCGGCTATACCACTGCGCGCAGCAATGCGATGGCCTTTGCGTGCTTGCTGGTCTTTGCGTGCTTGCTGCGTGCAGTGGCGACGGGAAGCGGATTTGGGAATTTTTTGGTGGATGTGGTGGTTGTGATTTTTGGTACAAAAGGTAGAAGTACTGCTTTTGCTGGTCGTGACATTGATGGTACGATGGTGTTGGCAGTGCGGGTGTTGGTGGTGGCGTTGACACTGGTGGTTGTTTTGTTGTTGAAAATGGTGGTTTTGTTGGTGGTGTGTGGTGGTTTTGAAGTTGAAAATGGTGGTTTTGAAGTTAAGCGTTGTTGTTGGTAGCGATGGCGGTGTTGGTGGTGTTTCATGTGGTGGTGGCGGCGTTGGCAGAGGCAAGCGGACTTTGCGCTGGTGTGGTAGTGGATCTGGCATTGTTGGCAGTGGTGAGGTACTGGTCGCAAATAGTTATGGCAGTGGCAGCATGGTGTTGGTGGCGGCGACAGTCGAGTGAGACCAACAGTGTTTGTGACCAATAAATTGGTTAATTGTGACAAAAAAATTGAGTAATTTGTGACAAATATATAATACGTGACTTAAAAAACATGATTGTAACTCACGATTTACTAAGTTGTGACTGCGAAATAACTTGTGACCAATTAATTTGACAATTTGTGATCATTAAATAAGTTGTCACAGATAAAATTTATAATTTTCGATAAATGAACTGTAACTTATAAACACTTTGTGACCTGTGATGTATAAATTTTTTATTTGTGACCTATGAAAATTTTGAATTGTAACCGAAAAATAATTTGTGACATATAAAATTTGTGATTTGTGACCAATGAATAATATGTGATTTGATAAATTTGTGACCATGAATAAATTGTGACGTATAAATTTTTGATTTGTGACCGATGAACTTATTGTGACTTATAAATTTTTTTAATTGTGACCGTAAAATAATTTACAACATATAAAAATTGTGATTTGTAACCAATTATATGGAATTTGTGACCAAATTATATGGAATTGTAACCTTAATATATTTAATTAATAAAATATATGTTTAATTAATTAATTTATAAATATAATTAAAAAAATCTGAGATTTGAAATTTTAAACTTGATGTCTTAAATTTGAATTAAGCTCTTAATTTTGAATTTTTCCCTTTTGAAATTGTTGGTAAACCGGCAGGAAGGTTAACCAAAGAGTTCGTCCAATCCACTAAAACTGGGCTACCATTGTTCAGAATTTCCTCGGGTATTTCTGTTGGGCCTGCGATACAATAGGGGTAGGGTTTTGAAAATTGTCGGGCTGGCAAGGTCAAGGGCCTCAAGGCCGAATTCTGGGACTAATCTCAATTTTGATCAGAGCTCTAATTCATACGACGTATTATATAATGTTATTGAAAGAATTCAAGACAAGCCATATAGTTATATATTGTGTAATTTATTTTAATCTATCTCTATAACTTTTGGAAAGATTCAAAATATCAATTTTTTTACAATATCGACGACCAAATTTGCAACCTTTCGCCATCGAAGTGCCATAAGATGAATTTGTAAGATCGATTTCTATTTCGTATAACCGGTGATCAATCAAAGCTAGAACCATCAAGTTTAGAACAGCTTAAAGGATACTCAAACTTCCTTTTGAGCTTAAAATGCCACTCAATCAACTCAACTAAGGATAAAACATCCGTATCCATCTATGAAGTAGATGTATATTTCTCTAGTAATACTCAAGAAATTGTAAAATAAGGTGTAGAGTTACATAATACACAAATTCACGTGTCAACATCTTAACGGTCTCTGTTATAAAAGTCTGGTTCCAAAACAAGAAACGAAGTTTCACTTAAAACGCATGTGTGAACCACACTTTCTTTAGATACGTGTGTTTTCATTGTTTTACTCTCTCACAATATCATATATAGGGCACGATTGCAGTGGAACATTAGGTCCATCGCCTAACCAAAAAATCGGGTTTCACTTAAAATGCATAAGTGGACAACACTTTCTTTTGATACGTGTATTTTCAATGTTTCGCTTTCTCACTGCATCAGAGGGCACGATTAATGCGGTGTAGCTAGTGTACTTATCGCCTACATCCCTCAAGCTAGGGGCAAGGATTCACCTCACTTTTGCCACCTTCTTGGATTCCCTAGGTGGTCCAACAACTCAAGAGAAAAGATACTGTTAAAATGATCCACAGCCGAATTTTCATGATAATAGAGAATCATGATTCATACTTTTACATGGGTGATGAAGAAGAGTAGATTAAAGATAGAGAACTAGTAAAAAAACCTGATGCAATTTTTGCTCAATCCTGTTGGAAAGTCTCCCCCCCCCCCCCCCCCCCTAGCGTACTCAAATTCTTCATAATAATAACCCAAGGAAATACACTGTTTTTCCATCAAAATTGAATCTTTCGTCTTTTTGAACATGAATTGCAACCAAAAATACTCAAATGATCATAAGAAATATCTTTTTTCGTCCAAACTCTATTCAGAACATGATTGTCTACGGTTGATGTAATTCAATCGGCTCAACTTCATGTAACAATATGATGACATGTCTGGTAGGTAGATTGATGAAAACTTGGACAGTATTAGAGAATGTTTTATTGTCCGCTCTACACAAAAAGATACACACGCTCGCTCTTGAGTCTTTCATTTAATAAAAACTCTCCTTTTAATTTAAATATCATAACCTGCTCAGCCGCCGATCAATACCCCTTTCTTCTACAATTGATCAGGACTAATCGAGCTATTATTTTGCAGCAGCAAAGGAAGCTACAATCTTGTCGTTACTATTAACAAGAAATGGCAGTTATGAATCCAAGATTTCTTTCTTTGCCACAACAAATTGATGCAAGATGTTGTGCTGTTTGAACATCTTAAAAATCTTTTACAGGGATTTTTTTTTCCTAATTCTAACGAAAATCCTCCAAACTGCCATGAATTTGTAGGAATAAACCAGAACTCATAAAAACTGATTTCTGCTTTTGATGCATTTTTTACAGGAATTTCAATAACATGGAAATCTGTGTGGTCAAGTATCCTGCAACGTGTATGAAGAATCACCTGAAACATGATTGACCCTCAATAAAGATCCTGACAATAATATGAGAATTAGCATATCAGACGGTCAGAAAAATCTAAAGATCTATTCAAAAGAGAGGAGATACCTGTATCTTCGACTTGTGACTCGAACAAAATTTATGGTATCTTGCTTTAAAAGTAACTTTAGATGTTTTTAGAATCTGAGTAAAGCCGACCTTCTTTTGAATGTCATAAAGTTTAAGTTTTTAGAAAAGACGGATTCTATATGGAATCACATGTTGTTAAGGGATAGAATCCCATATCGAATAAAGATGTGAACATAGACCAATTTATAAAGATTTGAGTTACTCCTCTTAATAAAGTTGACCTTTTAAAATGAAACTCCAATTCTTAACATAGTATCAGAGCCCATTAAACTCTAACGAATAATTCAATCCGATTTAAGACTCCAAAAAGTGAGCATACGGATTTCAAGATTGGTCTGCTCAAAACGAGCCACCATCTTGCGGTGGCATGTTAAGGGATATAATCCCACATTGAATAAAGATGTAAACATAGACCAATTTATAAAGGTTTGAATTACTCCAAAGGTTGACCTTTTAAGATGGAACTCCAATTCTTAACACATATTACAAAACTCTTGATTTCTCTCATGGATTAAGAATTAATCTCTTAACTGAGAGAGTAATAATAAACGGAAAATGATATTAAAAAAAAGGAGCAAACAATATACTGATGTGAATACTATGTTCACTTGCCACTACAAATTTTCAGTATGATGAAGGAGATTACAAAGAATTTTTACAAACCTTTCTATCTTTGTCCACTCAAAATTGGCTCCTAAATTAATCTTTCGAGTGGATAGTTCAATATATTTCTCAAGAATAAAGTGTATTAATACAATTAGGCTCCACATAATCCTACAAGTTTAAAGTTAACGAAAGTTTTTCTTAAATTTCTATAGATTTTCATTTAAAACTTCTATAGATTTTTAAGAAATTCATAAGACTTCTGAATACATTCATTTAGAATAAAATTCACATGGGTATAGTGCAATAGTGGGAAATTCTCACATAGGAGGTGGACGTTCAATCCTACATCCCATTTTCCCCTCGTGTAATAATTTTTTTAAAAAAAAGAATACAAAATTTAATTCACCTTAATTAAACAAATAAATAATCAAAATACAAAAAAATATATTTATAAATTTCAGTATTTTTTGAAAAAAATGAAAATTTTGAACATTCAATATTATTAATATGCCATACCTTTAAAAGGTAAACACCCAAGCAATATATTTAAAGTTTAATTATAAATTAGTCTTTATATATATATATAAATCTTAGAAAATTTAATTACAAATTGATCTTTTTTATAAAAAAAAAATTGAAATAAATAAAAAATATATATTTCTTTCATAGAAAAGGGAGAGAAAATAAAAGAGAGAGAAAAGGAAAATATAAACAAATATAATCGACAAGAGAAAAGAAAAATATTAAAAGAACAAAATATATATTAAAAGTTTATTTATTGAAAGTCTCCAAAAATCTTGGAGTGAATGAGAGATAAATTTTAAGATCTATTCTTCTACTTTCTGTTATTAACATTTTGAATACACCAACACTTGTAAAGACTTTTATTCCTTACTTGACAATCATTATTTTCAAACTCTTATTTTTACGTGCTTATTTTCAATCATATATTCGCACAAAAAAAATATTCTACACGTAAATTCAAAATATTTCCATATATTTTAACTACACATTCTCTTAAAAATCATTATTCAAAACATTGTTTTTTGAAAATTATGGCCACCAAATAGGGGGATAAAAAGTTTTAATTGAATACATCAATAATTTTATAGAGTCTCAAAAATCTACATTGAATACCTCTGAACTTTTTAAATTTCAAACGGTCTTTAAGAATCTCAATTAAATATGGCCCCCAGAGTCAACAATTTATGAAGATTTTCTTCATGTAATGGAAAAATGAATCTGACCAGCATGTGATGATGTACCTTCTTTCTAATAGCTTAGGGTATGTTCTCTTCATTATTTTCAAGTCATTTTCTGTTTTCGATTTTTCAAAACAGTGAAAACGCATTTTTATCCTATTTTTTAAAACACGTTTTTGAAAACAAGTTAAAAATTTACAAAGAAAATCAAAAACGAAAAATTTGTCGTTTTGTGTGTGTTCAATTATAATTAAGCCAAAATTTTCAAAATGAGTTTTATGTGTTTTCAAAATGCCAAAAAGAACAAATTTTCAATAATCTTAAAGTGAACACTCAAAACACAAAATTCAAAATAAATTCAAAATTCAAAACATAAAATTGAAATACAAAGAGAACCACCCTTAATTTTTTAGCTAGGTGTTTCAACCTTTTTTGTTCAAAAAAGTGGTCCACTTTCTCTCATTTTATAAATAGAGCAGCCTCAGAACTCAATCAAGCAAGGTTCTCAATACAGTTTCTTGCTTGCCCACTCAGTTTCATACCCCTTGCAAATACAAATTCTTGAACAAATAGTTCTTTGTTTATTCGCTCATCATTAAAAGGGTATTTATTTCTCCATTTAGCAGAATCCCAGGTATCAAGACATGGACAAGGTACAAAAAATATCATCCGAGAATGGTGTGGTGATCTTTAGCAAAACTTCATGCTGCTTGTCCTATGCCGTTCATATACTATTTCAAGACCTTGGGGTGCTCCCTCATGTTCATGAAATTGATCGTGATCCAGAAGGAAAGGAAATCGAAAAGGCTCTCTCGAGAATGGGATTCAACGGCCCCGTCCCGGCGGTTTTCATCGCTGGAACACTCGTTGGATCCACCAATGAAGTAATGTCCCTCCACTTAAGTGGTTCCCTGATTCCACTGCTGCAGCCATATCGGACTTCTAATTAAATCTACTATACAAATATTGTCTACTACTCGATATTGACGGAAAGTTGTCCAACAATTTTTGACGTCAACGAGTATAATATTAGGGTCTGTCTTAAATCTAATGGAGAAAGTATTGTTCAACTATAACTCGACGTTGGGAAATTGCCTAACAATTTCGTCAACGACTATAATATTAGAAGAATAAGCCTGGCTCTATAACTATAAAGAGCTATAGATTGAAGTAGTTTATGTAGTTCTATGTCTGTGTAATTAGTGGCTTCAATTAGCATAAGTATGTACCTTAAGCTGTGTCAAGCTCTCATTTGCCTAGTTAAAGAGTATTGTATTGTGTGTCCTAATTAAATGAAATTAATTATATTACTCGCAGTGCTTTTAGGACTGTATTTGTTTTGATAAATTTAACTTCTACACACACTTTACGTGCATACCATAATCATTTTCTCATCAAAATTCAGACAAGACTCTCTCTCTCTCTCGGCTACATCCCACACTCGAGGGAATGGTGGCCTCGAGCAAACTACTCATTGATGCCAGCATTTGGGGAGGATCATTGTTTTAAGAGAGCGAGAAAGCATAATCGACAAATGACTTGACACGACTATACTTTTAGGCTCATTTCAACAACCTTGTCTTTTAACTAAAACGATGGTGAGATGGCAAAAAATCTAAAGAAAACATATTGGAAGATATGGAACAAGGTCGAAGTCGTGACAACTCAGTAACAACCACCTATTTCTTAGTCAACATCCCAATTTTTATGAATAAAGGACGACCAAGGTTGATTTCAAGTCATTTGGTACCTATTAGATATATTAGAGTACCTTTTGGTAGTTTAGTTATATGGGTCGTACAGTCCTTTTAACTTTTAAATTTATATAGCTCGTTATCTCTCTGAGTTTCATTCTCTTTAACATCTGTGACCACTCCCGAGACCATCACCATCGTTGTCGCCAAGACCAACAGCACCACCCCGTGACCACCACCTACTTCTTTGACCACCATTGTGACCACCACCAACTTCCGTGACCACCATTGCGACCATCCTCACCCGATCATCGACTCCACCATAACAACAGCACCACCACCAACAAATAGCCACCACCAGATCCAGTCAACTGCTAACAAAAATCACGACAATCAACTCTATCAAATCTCCAGGCACCAACAACCTCCTCCACCACCTCCAGAAACCCATACCCAACCACCGCGCACCATCGCACAGCCACAGCGGCACAAACACACACCACCGCCCACCACGGCATCCACAACACCGCAATCGCACCCACAGCACCGAAATGCAAGATTCGCAACCACAAGCCACCACAAAAGCCCTAAATTACCACCACCACAAACAAACGCCGACCACCACACCATTATCTGCACCGCACCATAGCCACCGCCACCTAGATCCACCGATCGGCCAAATCGCTTACATCTCTCGGCCAAATCGCACGACAACAACTATGGGCGGAGGGGTTGAATCAACAAAAGGAGCAAGAGGCGGAGGGGTTGAACCAGCGGTGATCTCACATGCGGTGGCACGACGTTCTCACTTGGTTTCATTGCACGTAGCGGTGCTCCCTTTCATCGTCACACAGCGGCTGAGCGACGCTCGTCACTGTTTCTCTATGACCGGCGTAGCTCTCGTCGCCTTCGCTTGGGTCGAGCTCGTTTGTAGAGAGAGGGGGGTCGTTTGTAGAGAGAGAGAAGACAGAGACGAGGGAAGTAGGAGGAAAATTGATTAGGGTTTGTGATAAAAATTGTATAATTGATATTTAATATTTAAAAATGAAATATCTAATTTTGGAAAGATGAAACTTGAGATCTGATTTTCGAAATGGAATATTGAAAAGTAAGGTTTTGAGTAATTTCCACTTAGTTATATGCGTCGTACAATCCTTTTAACTTTTAAATTTATATAGCTCGTTATCTCTCTTTGAGTTTCATTCTCTTTACACTAAGAAACCCTAAAAAGGATATTTATATTTATGAATTTATTCAAGTTGCTAGTCTAAACTCTAATACATCTCAAAACCGTCGTCATGTAAAAAAAAATTAGTGCTTCTAAAATTTTATAATCAACTTTTTAATTGATCAAACTTTAATTTTAACTGCACATTTCAAGAAATTAACAATTTTAATTAACTTTTCAACAACTCATTTCATCAATTTTTATCGAAATATGCAAAAACTTTTATAAAGAAAACTTTGTCAAACAACCCCTTGACTAGAGTTGAGCATGAAATTTATTTATATTCTCAAGAAGAAACAAATATGTTAAATAAAATAATACGAAACAACATGCAATTGTTTCAATTGCATTGCACATAAAAAGTGCGTTCTCAATTTCATAAGGACTACATGCATTACAAGAAAATATTTCATTAATGTCGAAAAAATCAATTTCTATCATCACCTCGAACGTATATGAATCTTTAAATTATACTAAATGACTGTTTGATAGGCCCTTATTTTTCATGAAAGTTGGAATTGAAATTTCATTTCCTACTTTTGCCATGTTTGATGACACTTTTTTTTTTCCTTGAAATTAGTTTTCCACCTTTGCTAATTTTCTTGGATTTAGTTGAATTAAAATTCCCACCTTTTAGGTGAGAATTGAAATTCCATCTTTTTTTTTTGCAATAGAAACAAATTCTATCCTCAATTGTAAAAAATAAAATAAAAAATTATCCATTTAATTGATAATTTTCATGTAAAACAAAACCAAATGAACGCCAAAAATTTTTCAAAATTTTTTTTTTGGCAATCCAAACAAATTATATCCCCAATTGTAAGAAATTATATCCCTTTAATTGACAATTTTCATAAAAACAAAGCCAAACGAACACCAAAAGATAGAAAATTTCAACATTATCCAGGTGAAAAATTATATCAATCAAACGCAATTAATTGACAATTTTCAGTAAAGCAAATTTTAGGCAATTCAATTCCTTACAATTTGTTTTCTTTTCACCCAAATTCCATCTTTGAATCAAATGGACCCTAAGACTTCAATACCGAAAAAACAGGCCACACATCTTAAGGTGGCATCCAGAGGATAGATCAAATTAGTTGGATGTTTAGTTATATGCTGCACTTAAAAGAAGTTACATGCATGTATTATAGGTCCATCAACTAAAAATGACTTAGTCAATATGTACTCTTAGTTATATTTTGTTTAAAATATTCTTTCCATCAATACGATTTATATGTACATTGACACAAGTTTGACACCGCCGACACTTTCAACTTTAGGAAATTCCATAAAGATGGAACAGAAAATTCTCCACTAGTGCAAGTGTAAGAAGCCATGGATTCAACAACTTTATCTTAGATAAGGAAAGGTATAAAATTCTCGTCAGCTTTTTCCATTGCTTCTTTCAGAATCTTGATATACTATTTCGAGTATCAAATAAATGATTGGATCTCGCGCGATACGTATTATATTTAGAGAAAGCATGCCTTTAGGATCCCATAACAGTGGCCTCACTCTTACTCCGGTTGGACTGAGCTGGCCTGCCTAAAAAGTTACGAGATTCTCTGTAGGTCGATTCGATCTGATATTTATAATGTGACTTCTCATTTCATAATGTTTGGTTTATATTATTTTCGAAATTTATTTTTTTCTCTCTTATTTTTAACCACATTCTTTAATAAAATAATATTACACTCAAATTCAATTTTATTTCTTATTTGTTAACCATACATTCTTCATCAAATCACTATTCCAAAATTCATTTTTGACTACAAAATGGGGATCGAACAAGCTCTAAGTAGAGAAGATCTACTCGGCTTGAATATATCACACCAATTCGTTATGTATGAATGATGAGATTCAACTGATACAGAGCCAATTCAAATAGATTTATTGGAGCGTTCTACCGGCGTGCATCCGGTCTTTATCTATATTCGAAATTCTGATTTCACTTATAACTAAAAATAGTATCCTTTATTATTATTATTTTTTTTTCCAAAAAATTAAATTGTGATTATACGAATTTTACCTATGGATAGCGTGGATTTAAAGAATTTGGATCAACACTCTGATGATGAAGTTCAGAAATTTCATATTCATGATGGATGTTGAGTACCTTTCGAACTATCCAAGAGAAAATGAGGCAACTTCAAAATTGTAGAGTGACGAGCAAATTATTGAAAATGTTGTCGAAAATGACAAAAAAATAAGTTAAAGATGATAGTTCTATACTTGAGCCTATCTCGCGCTAACTCACTCCCAGCAACAATCGTATTGCATAATTTTCTCTTAAAACACGAGAACACTTCACAAGAATTTCTTTATGCACTAAAAAAAATATAGATGAGGTCCAAGGAGATGTCAATTTCAAACCGAAACAAGTAACATTAAAGTCATATTTTACGAAGACCTCCTAATTGAGTCAAGTATATATATAATTTTGGGCAATTAGCACATAACGTCTGCACATTTCACTGTTATTGTGGAAAACGTCTAAACCTTTCATTTTTTTTACATTTTCACTCTTATTTTCACATTTTATTGCGCAAAAGATCATTTTCATTTATTTTCTGAATTAAAAATTGTAAAATGACGAATATATCCTTCTATTTAAATAAAACAAAAGGAAAAAGAAAAAAATTAATTGCAATCCTAGTCCCAATTTTTTAAAAAAATGCAAATAAGTTTTAAATAAATTATTAAAAGGGTAATTAGCTTATTAGCGTATAATGTCCTTACCTATCACTATTATTGCAAAAAAAGTTCATACCTTCTATTTTTTTTAGCACTTTTACTCTTAATTATACATTTGATTACGCAAATCATCATTTCTATCCAATTTTTCCAATTTCTCAATAAAAACTATGAAATGACAAATATACCCTCCGATTTAAATAAAAAGCTAAACAATTAATTGCAAATGTGGTCCCAAAATTTTTAAAAAATTGCAAACTGGTCCCCATAAATTATTAATTTTTTTAAATTTTTGTAAAAATGTTCAAACGAGTCCCAATTAAATTTATTTAAAAAATAAAAAATAATAAAAAGTGAAAAGTAGTATCAAATAAATTATTAAAGAATTAGACATTAAAAAGAAATTATTATTTTTTATTTAAATAGGAAGGTATATTCATTATTTCACAGTTCGTTATTGAGAAATTGAATGAAAATGTTTGCGCAATCAAAAGTGTAATTAAGGGTGAAAAGTATGGACGTTTTTCGCAATAGTGTGAAAGGTAGGGACATTATGTATTAATTACCCTTTAAATAATTTATTTGTGACTCATTTGCGCTTTTAAAAAAAATTGGGACTATAGTTGCAATTAATTTTTTCTTTTTGTTTTATTTGAAAAGAAGGGTATATTCGTCATTTCACAATTTTTAATTGAGAACATAAATTAAAAGGACATTTTGCACAATGAAATGTGAAAATGGGGGTGAAAATGTCATGCATAAAGAGATAAGTAATTTATATATCAGGTGAGACCTATGTATTCGTTTATATATATTATCTTATAAATTTAAATTATTATTAATTTACTACATGGATCTCAAGTTAGAACATATCAAAATTATTATTTAATGGAGCTTTTATTATAATTGGAGGTGCAAATTATTAGCACTCTTTTCTGGAGACTTTCTCTTTCTGTTTTTTACTTTTGATTTTGACTCTGTGCCTTGTTTATACGTGTCTATTATTTTTCTTTTCAGTTTCGTCAATTTTTAGTAGACTATAATCCAATGTCTTTATTAAAAGTTGAAAATGCCTGCACAGTCATTTATATTATTCAAAATAAATCAAAACTCGATATGATGTGCACAAATATTGTAACACCGGATCTCGAACTTAAAAGCCCGAGGTTGTCCTTCCTCAATTATCCAAGGATTGAGGTCAGGCATCAGGACATATTAGAGATGGCAGCGGAACGGGGTGGAGCTAATCTTGAACTCTTGTCATTCCTCAATTATCCAAGGATTGAGGTCGGACGTTAGGCCATATTAGAGATGGCAGCGGAGCGGGTTCGGGGTGAGGCACCCCTACCCCGCCACTCCCCTCCCCACCCACGCACCGCCTTGTCTAGGGTGGGGCGCGGGCCTGCCTCATTTTTTTTTCAAAATTTTTCAGTTAAAATACAAATTCAAAAATTTAAAATCAAAAGCAAGTAATTTTGTATATATTTTGTGTATGAGGATGCTGCGGAGGGAGTGCGGATTATGAGATAGTGAGACTTGGGGGAGAAAAAGAGAGGAGAGTGGATTTTTGAGATTTTTGCATTTGCTATGGCGCGCTAAACTTCTGATTATTTTAATTAGGTTTTTGTTAGTTTTATCATCAATTTCTACTTATTGATAATATCTTAAGACTGTGTTGCAATTTGTGGATTTTAAGATTATCATAATTTGATTTAAAATTTGGGTATTGTTGAAATGCTCCTACTGTGCTTTTATGTGAATTGTTATAGAATTGCTCATGTGAATTGATAAGTGTGTTTTGCACACTTATTTTGGTCACAAAATATGAAAAATTATTGATATACATGTTGAAATATGGTTTAATTTGATATAAGTGTTTGTAGGATTATATTAATGGATGGAATGAAGAGTATGAGAAAATGAACGAAAAAAGACCAAAATGGAAGAATATAAAATTTCGAGGACCAAAATGTAATTATTCAAAAGATGACCCGAATGACGAATTAAGCATGAAATTGAGTCAAGTAACACATTGTGACATCATGAGATGTTAGAAGAAGAAGGAGAAGGAAGCAATGTCAAAAGGTGGATGAAACAAACTTGGGGACCAAAGTGAATCAAATGGAAAATAATTTCTACCATGCAAGCATGGTAGAAAGTACATGCAGTCATACATTCATCTACAGGAGATGAACAGTGAAAATTTGTATAACCATGCTGTCGCATGAGTTTATACCATGCAGTCGCATGGTTCAATCTGTCAGTGAAAAATTCTGGCTTTCTTATTTCGTTCCAACTCTTATGGAAACCAATCTTTTGACAATTATATAAACTTTTAAGCCGTCCTCAAACCTTAGGCAGACTTGGGAGGAGATTTTTGAAAGTTTTCAGAGAGAAAAAGAGGCACAAACAAGAAGAATAATATCACGATGCGAAAATTCAATTCAAGATTATTCGGGGTGATATCGTTCTTTATCTATTTTTCTGATTTTCTTCTTTCCTCCATGCTGGCTAGATTTATATGTGCTAGGTGAACGATGAACCTTATGATGTGATATTTTAATTCCTAGTTTTATTTTGTTGACATTAAAACGTGTTTTAAATTATTGAATGATTTATATACATCGTTCTCTACAATTATATGCGCAATAGTTGTATGAGTGTGGTGGCCTATTTCTGGCATTCGAAAGAAGGAGAATAGAGTCGACAAGGTATAAATCATCGTAGGGTTCGATAGGGGATAGAAATATACTGCTATGCTCTATGTGAATATCTAACTGTTTACAAAACGTCATGCATTCTTTTATGTTGCATTTGTCATAGAAATATAGTCAAATGGTATGAGAGAATATGTTCAATTCTTCTCGAGAGAGATTATTGAATATGATAGAAATATTGATTCTTCATCAATTCAAACATGTTGTCAATTTCGTAGAATTATAGTTAAAATGGATCATTGCATGGAAATTCGTGAACCTAGTATGTTTATTTTCTATGAGTTACTTCAATATGCATTCCATCGTATAATTTGCATTTAGTTTAACTAATTCATCAACTATTGCTTTTATTTAGTTTAGTTACAATTTAGTTACAAAACTCAACCATATTTCACGTTTCGATTAAGGTCAGAATATGTAAAATCGAACTAGTAAATCTCTGTGGGAACGATACTTGGACTCTAAAATCCATTTTATTACTTGAACGATCCATACACTTGCTGTAGTTGTTTATTCGAAACATATTTTCGATGAACATGAATTACATTAAGTCGTAATTGGATATCTAATGTTTATATTCAGATATGAAATGAAGAGATTCTTTCAAAAAAAAAACTGACTTGGACAACGTAAATGTTGATGGGAGGATGTCGAATAATGTAGAATTTGATGTCACTAAATTTCCAATTGATCCTGCTCTAAGGATACCCATTTTGGATTACAATGCTAACATTTGTTATCAACATAATCCATTTTGGATACCCAGTTTGTACGTCGTGCACTTCGTGGTCACCACTACAACAAAAAGAGTCATTCGCAACATTAAAAAGGCAACATTTGTTAATAAATGATGCTAAAAGGGTCTTTTGGCAACATTTTAGTAAGTGAATGTTGCCATTGGTTAGTATAAATGAGTTTTGACAACGTTTTTTAGAAAAATGTTGCAATAGACCCCTTTTCGCAACGTTTGTTGAGTGTTGCGAAATGTTTCACTTTTCGCAACGTTTGGCAAGCGTTGCGAAAAGTGCGTTTGAGAAAACATTGCTAAAGGTCTACTTTTCGCAATGTTTTTGCAAACGTTGCGACGCTTGCCAAACGTTGCGAAAAGTCTCAATACGAAAAGACACTTTTCGCAACGTTTGGTACACGTTGCTAATAATTTTTTTTCTAATATACATTACCAAAAGAAAACCAATCTGCAGCCCAGCCCAGCCCACCTTTTCGAATCCGGTCTCCACTCTCATCTCTCATCTCTCCCTTCTCCCACTCCTACTTCCCCAGTCTCCTGTCTCCACTCTCATCTCTCCCTTCTCCCACTCCCCCAGTCTCCCCGTCTCCCGGCAGCAGAATCGGCCCCGCCGTGAGTTACACCGGCACAGAACGGACACCCTATCTCCCGCTCCACGTCCGCCTTTCCTCTCTCGACTTACGGTCTCTCCCACACCTCACACAGTCACACCGCAGACCCGTTTCGAGCTCCGCCCAACTCTAGTCTCCAAGTACAACTTCCAAGCTCCACTGCAGCACTGCTCCGACGTAAGTAGGTAATTTATTGGGACGTCTACAGACTGTGTAGTTTCTAAGTGCGTTTTTGTAATTTGTCCAATTTCATTTTCTAATTGCGTTTTTTCCACAGATTTTCCTCTCAAAATGAAATTTATGGGGTTATAATATTGATTGTTAAGTGTTAATCTAATGTTTTGAACTGTATTTAGGGATTGATAGTTAGGGATTGATAATTAGGAATTTAGGTATTTTGATGAGATTTGAACTGCATTTTACTTGTAATATACTGATGAAGGGATATTGTGAAAAAGGTATGCTGGAAAATGCTAAATATGTGATGGAAATGTTTAATGATGACATAGATGTTGGTACTAAAATCTCTATAGATGTTGTGGGTTTTAATACTTTGATACATGAGTATTGTAAGTCTGGTGAGGTTAGTGGCGGTCTTGAGTTGGTGAAGTGTATGACAGTAGCTGGTGTATGGCCTGATATTGTTACGTATAATACTTTGATTGATGGGTTCTGTGAAATGGGGGATTTTGAGAGTGCCAAGAGTCTAATGAATGAGCTCTTGGAGCACAACATTTCCAAAGGTGATGATGAGGAAAAAGAAGTCTATGTAGTTGTGGAATCAGGTTTGACAGCAAACCATATTACGTACACTAATTTAATTAGTGGATATTGTAAGCAACATAGGATTGAGGAAGCTTTGGGTACATTTGATGAAATGAATAGGAACATGGTTGATGCCGATGTAGTTGCATTTAGTTCTATTATAAATGGCCTTTGTAAGAATGGAAAATTTGCTGAAGCTAGATCACTTTTCTGGGGGATGTTAGAGCTGGGTGTGGATCCAAATCACGTTACCTACTCTATCTTCATTGATTATCTTTTTAAAATTGGGAACATAATGGCTGCATTTAGCCTGTTGACTCAAATGGTGGTTCGTGGAATGTCCTTTGACTTGGTGGTCTTTACCACTATGATTGATGGTCTCTTTAAGGTTGGAAGGGCAGATGATGCTGAAGATATGTATAGGATTCTTTTGGAGGCTAATTTAGTTCCAAGTCACATAACTTATTCTGCTTTGATTGATGGGCATTGTAAAATAGGTGACATGAAGGGTGCTGAGTTTGTTCTGCAGCAAATGGAGCAGAGAAATGTTCTTCCAAATGCACAAGTATAATATTTTTTAAGAAAATTAAACCAATCAAATATATTTAATTAATCATTTCTATGCAAATAATTTCTAGGCAATTCGATTGTCTAGGAATTATTTTATTTCCATGCAAGTTCCATGCTTTTAATAAAAACATCCTAAATTCAACTTTTACAAGAAGTTAAAATTTGCATGTAATGAAACTTTTAAACTTTCAAATATATCCAAATTTCTACACGTCAATACATATACATATATACATATATATAGGAAATAACATTTGTTAACTAAATTCCAATTTGACTTTTCTAAACTCCTATAAATCTCCATTCTAATTTTTAATTTGATTCTAAATTCTAATTTTACCTGTGATTTATTAACTAACTCTTAATCGAGCCAACAATCTTCAATTTACTTATCTTGATGGGCTCCTTATAGCATTTACTTATCTTTTTATCTAATGTATCTTCGTGTTGTTTAGTGTTGAATAGTATCTTTGCATACAATGGACAAAGAGTGGCTACACTTATCAGGGTTATCATCTAAAATTAAATATTGCAGATATAGATATCAATCGAACAAAATTTAACGTATAATGATCATAAAGTTTAAATTATATGAACTGGTTTGATGGTATTGGTTATTGTTCAGGTGGTTTTAGTCTACATTACAAGGGAACTCTGTCAAAATTTTTATAAAAGTTAGTCACAGTTAGGACAAGTCAAAGTTGCCTTGTTGATGTTATTTAGCTAGCATATTGTTGGATATTAATGTTCTTTAGCTAGCATATTGTAGAAGTAAGTTGTGCATGCCACAATCATTTTTTGAGCCGTGCATATTGTTAGTAGAACACAAGACATTTTTCATTTTATGACTTTATCATGTCAAACAACAATTTATTGTTTTGCATTATATATCCATAGACCACAGATGATCAATCATGTATTTTTGAAGCATAAATACTTTTGATTTACATGCTAATTATACCCTTATTACTTTTGTCATATGCAGGGAGTTAAATTATTTTTGGGACAACTTGCGGTCATAGAAGCAAATTCAGATATGAAATCCAATATTTTGTAATACTTTTTGTTGGTCAACTGTGATTGCCATCTTTTTGAATAGGGTAATGATGTTAACTTTTTGAGAATACTAATGATGTTAGCATATTGTATTGAATCATATCCCGTATTTTTGTTTATTAGAATTATGTAAAATCTGATTACATACTACTATTTTGTAAGCATTTTGTTGTTTCAATATCAAATAAATTAATTATGCAAAATTTTTAAAAAAATTGTGAAATGATCGACGGCAACGTTTGCCAAACGTTGCGGTCGCCATCTACGGCAACGTTTGCCCAAACGTTGCGGTAGCCCTCCCACTCTACGACAACACCTGAATTTGCAACACACGTCCAAACGTTGCCGTAGGCTTACAGCAACGTTTTTTGAACGTTGCCGTAGGCTGTTTTTGTTGTAGTGCACCCATAATGTAATCCTCTAGAAATTACAAATTTACATCATTATTGGGTAGACTTGTTCTACTCTGTCATCGATCTACAATTTCAAGAATTGAATGACCGTTTCTCGAAGGTTAAAATACAGAGTTTCTCATTTGTGTAGTTTGTTTATGTCCACAAGACTCGTTTTCTTCTTTTGACAATAAAAATTTGATTCGATTTGTTGAGCTTTATCCATTAAATTTCTCTGTATTAAATCTTGTTGTACTTCGTGATCAACTTGAGACTTATATTTTTGACATACGCTCTGACAAAGAGTTTGAAGGGTTAAACGACCTTGGTGATCTTGTAGAAAAGTTAGTTTTGACAAAGAAAAATATGGTATATACATTGATTTACAAGTTTTTGACTTTAATATTGATTCTATCGGTTGTTACCACTACTACGGAGAGAGTCTTTTCTTCAATGAGCATTGTAAATGATAGATTAAATAATCGGATGGGTAATCAGTGGTAGAATGATAGCACAATTGCTTATGTAGAGAATGATATATTTTTGAAGCTCGATAATGAAGTTATTGTACAATAATATCAAAATATGAAAACTCGAAAAGAACGAGTGTAATTTATAAATTATGTCATTTTTAATATTGTCTAATATTATTTTATATTTTTATCATCATTAAATCCATAACAAAAAACTTGACGTTCAATATCGATAAATTATGCCCACACTAAGTTACATTCCTGGTTCCACCCCTGTCTCCATCCCTGCCCCCACCAACCCGTCGGGTCGGGTTGGGACGGGGCGGGTTTTAATCTCACTTTAATTGCTACATAACTTTTATCCCCATCCAAGCTACACACTTATCACAGTTTGATTTAAATTCAAAACAGGACACTTTCAATATTACACAAATACCATGCATGATAAGGATAAAGATTACAGATGGTTTGATCATTTTTGAACTCAACTACCAACATCTATAAATACAGTATCAAAGTTCATTATTCAGGTACACTTTTTACATAATTTTTAGCACACAACCTCTTATATAAATTCTCTCTCTAATTTAATCATTGGAGGGACAACGAAGACACACATCGGCGCCTTTATTTCAGATATTGAAGATCTGTTCGTGCGATATTCAAGAATCCAGTTCGAAATCAAGCCGATGCAGATTTTTTTGTAGCATCACGATCTATCCCACTTATTTTCGATAATAAAGAATATAATTTACTCGAAACTTGTCCACTTACATAATCAGGATTTTTATTAACCAAATAGTTGAAATTAAAATGAGTTTTCTTCACATCAACAGTAAACTTCTTAATATTTCGTAAATAATTATGACAGACTTTCTCTACATGTGAGTTGTGACCATGATCACACGATGGTCTCAATTTCTGCAACATATTCGATGATGCTATCTTCAAAGTCTGTTCCTCTGCGGGCCTGTCCTTGACAGTGATCTATTATTTCAACAATCTCCACCTTTGATGGATTCTGCATGCGATCTTGTGATTTTCGGTCTTCGATTGTTGCTATATCATGCAACTTAATTTCAGGTAGAATTATTTGTTGCTTTCTCTTCCTGTATATAGCATACAAAATTGTCTGCGATATTCCCAATACAAATCCAACAACATTTGGAGCCTGTGATTATATATATACACGATAGAGAAAAAAAAAAAAAAGAGAGAGAGAGAGAGAGAGAAATATTAGGGTTTTAGGGAAAATACAAAAGAAATAAATAACATAAATAATTTAGCATACGCATACAGAGGGAGACTTAAGAATGTGACTAATAATTAACCAAAAAATAGAATATGAAATATGAATTTTAAGAGTTTTATAATGCACTCACAGCTATGTAGTAATCCTTGATGAAAAGACCGTAGAAAAACCATACGATAGCACATAGTGTGAGAAATACCGAGAGAGAAATTGGCATGTATTCAACACTTTTTGTCTTTATCACTTGCCTCTGCATTAAATAAAATATATGAAAAATTTGTTAAATTATTTTGTAAATTTTAGTAATTTTTAATTAAGGGACATTAAAAACAAATTACCATAATACTAAGAGGAGCACCGAAAACACAGACAGAAAAGGCTGAACAGATCCATCCAACAATATTCACTCTCTTATGCCCTTCTGATAGAAAATATGTGCATCCAATGATCAATCCCAGTGTTCCTATATTGAATAGGATGAGAAGCTTTGTGGTAAAAATCTGCAAAAGTAAGAAGTTGAGTTAGCATAAATTGAACAAATTGTTGAAAAATAATTGAAGTGATTGAAAAACATTCATTTCCCAACTTCAAATATATTGAAAACTCTGTTGAATGACTTAAAAAAGGCTAAACTAACATCTTATAGTTGAGTCTACGTATCTCAAACGAAGTGTTGAAAAAGGATTCATCCAAATTGATAGTATCAAACAAAAGTTTGAGAAAATTAAGGGTAAGAACAACCTTTGATTGATGAGTTGCGTAAACCATGAAGATGGTCAGAAAAACAACTTCAAAGACACATCCAACACTGTTGATGGTTATAAGCATGATCACATTCTTCTTCAGAAAGGCATAATACAGATACAACATCGAACTGAATAAGGCAACTGAATAGGGAATGGACTGAAATTCTTCTGTCGATTTTCTCTTATAGATCTTGTAAAATGTAGGCCTGAAATCCAAGAAAAAACCCGTAAAATGCAGGTGCTTTTTTTGGTAGTGTTAAAATTGACAAGATCTAATATGAAATCGAGCTCTTACACCGGTGCCAAGTACACCAAGAAGGACATAATATTTCCTGCAAAAAATATTATTCAAATTAATTAACACAAGATTAGCTACAACATATACAGATCAAAGATAGAGGAGCCAATTTTAATATATAAAGATACCAAGAATGCCGAAAGTGCAAGCCAGATGAGCCGCTGTTACAATTGCCATTCTTGAAGTGAAGTTCTTAGTACTTCAAGATTATAAGCTGCTTGCAAATATGAGAAGTGATTTATTCATTTTGTTGAGCAGATTATATAGGCATTAAAAAGTAGGGAATTCTGGAAGAAGAGTTGTAATGGAATTGACATTTTGCTGTGAGCTGTCAAATTTCTGCTTGCATGAGAATTTTGAGAGTTAAGCTGAGTATGTCATCACTTCAAGTTTGTATGTATATAGGGCAAATGGCTTGTTTTTATGTTTAACCTAAAACTCAAAGCTGCCACAGCCATGATTTTCTATGTTATATATATAAATCCATCATGGAAAATTGCACTGTAGGTCCCAACCTATTGTCTTAAGAGAAAGTTGGTCATTGCATGTCATTAGAGTAGTACATTGAGTCCTCAATTACAGAAATCATCCAAGCCTTTCTTATATCGTAATATGGTCCTTGCATGTTCAATTTTGAGAACCTAGGGTTTTTCTTCCCAACTTGGATCCATGCTCAAAAATTTGAAACGAGACATATTTTCACGATTGCATGACAATTTAACTAAAATTTGAAAAGTTAATGTCATCAGGAGTTGAATGGATATGTAATTAAAATGAAATCGCAAAAAATGTAAATATAGTAATATGATTTAATTATAAGTTAAAGTTGTATGGGATGATGAGAAGCGTGTAAAGTTTTTCCGAGCCCATATTGACGTGTTTATTGCATGCTTTTTATTTTTAGTGAATCGTCATTGTGTGTCGTTTCATGTCAAATGACGCACGATTGGCAACATCGGAAGTCGCAATTGGTTCATAAATGATTGGCAAGAATTACTCGTATGGCGTGCTTTGACCTTTGTATAAGATTCCGTCTCCACTTTTTATTTTTATTTTAAAAAATATTTTGACTTTTATGTTCTCTCAAAACGTATTTCGTCATACTAAGCGCGTCGTAAATAACGTGTGTCAGATAATCATTGTACTCAATGGCTAAAAATAACGGTCGAGCGTCTTTTAAGAATTTTGGTCACCGACAAAAGTATCTTTTATATCATTAATAAATTTAAAACAACTCGACATATTTAAATATCTTTTTCAATCTTTTTTCCTCAACGATCAAGTTGTTCTTAAGAAAATTTATAATCATGTCAAAAGATGAAAAGAAAAAACGAAAATTTTTTATTCTCTCTCTTGTATGTACAATCAACACATACTAAAAAGGAATTTCAATAGCTTGAAATTAAATCAAGTTTTAGGTATAATTATAATTGGAGCAAAAAACAGCCTAATGATTAATTAAAATAATTAAAAAACAGTCTAGGTAAGAGCAGGGACTTACCTTCAATTGCCCATAATTCTTGATTTTATGGGAAATTATTTTACTATATGGCTTGAATTTGTGGCTGAGCTACGACTCCAGAGTCGAGCCGTTTAGAGTTTCGTGAAGAACCTTGATTTGTATAATGGATGGACAAAAAATGAATGGACGGACAACGTTTCACGCAATTTCGGTGATGGAGGGTTGTAAATTACATGTGAGATGTGTGGGTCCCACACGCCGGTTACGTTTCTTTATGCCATATTAACGGCTTGCCTTTTGCTTTTTATGGCTTTGTTCATGAATGTACTAAAAGGGTGTTTTGGTCATTTTGAATTGAAGTTTGGACTTGCTCAAAAGGAAAATTACAATTTACAAAATTGATCCTCAAAATATTTTCAGGATATCAAGTTAGTCACCAACATTTATATAATGGACCTTTAACATTTCATTATAGTTACATAAGCATATCTTAGAGACAAATGCTGTCTAAATCTTCATTAAATCATGTCATGACTTAAATGGAAAGTTAACTCGATTTAAATTTTTAAACATCAGTCTAGCTTTAGAAGCAAAACCTTACTTTATGAAACTGAACATGTGAAAACCTATACGACAATTAGTAAAATTTGAACGATTTTTTGTCAATAAGACTTGCTGTGCAATTATGGTATGGTGTTGAGCACCTTGCTCCCTTTTAAAGGTTTAAAAATACCATATTATTATTAAGGGAAATTTGTAGTTACGATACCAAATATTTCACTTTTATGAAAACTTAATCCAAACCTTTAATTTGTTGCTTCACGGTATCAAACATTTCAAAAACTCACATCTAAAGTCCAAATTGACAGAAATCGTTACTTTCTCTATTAGTTGACGAAAAAATTAAATATCTGACCAATGTTTACTAGTTTTTAAAGAGTAAAATTATAACTTTACATTTTTTTCATAAAAAAAGCTAAAATAAAAGAATTAAATAAAAAAATAAAATAAATCCTATTATCTTCTCCACTCCCCCGAACTCATCCCACCCTAACCAAAAACGTAAACCAAAACCACAAAAACGTCGACACCCACCACCACCACCACCACCGACTGGCACCACACTAACCCAACTCTGACGCCACCTCATCCCCTACTCTATCCATTTCATCATTATTATATAAATTTTAGAAAGCAACTTACACCCAAAATATGCAACTGTGTGCAAAATTCATAATATTTCCATCGCAAATCACATAGCCACCGCCACCTTCCACCTTTATCTCCAACCCCGCTTGGCATTACCATCCAACAATCACCAATCGAATCTTCACCCAGGAGGATAAACGCATTCGATCGAAACCCGATAATTTATCTTGATATAAATGCATTATTTTCTTGCAAAACCATCTCTAGTTTTGATTCAGATAATGGAAGGGATGATGGATAGAAGGGGTGTTGGATGATATAATAAGGAGGCTTTTGGAAGGCAAAGGGGGGAATAGGTACAGCTTTCGGAGGCGGAGATGACTGGATCAATTTCTATCTTAAACCCATCTCAACTGCCATACTACAAATTCCTTCAAACGGTGAACTAAGAGCTACAATTGAAAAGTGAGAAGGGACTGTTTACTTTCGTCTTTGCCTCCCTTAGTGGTGACATTTGAACATTTTTAGTGGTCAACTAACTGTCAAATCTATTACTAAATGAAATGTTTGGTACCTTGACTACAATTCTTCCTATTACTAATGTGTCATTAAGTTAAAAACTAACAGTGCAATTTTTCGTGTCAAAATTGCGTCCTAACAATTACTATTTTCTTTTAAATAACTAAATGCATGTTTTATTAATTAATATGAGAAATGATTTATACATACATACATACATATATATATATATATATATATATGTAACAAGTACAAATCATTTAAGACATTCTGAAGATATTTTAAGGTTGTTGTCTGTTTATGCCTAAATTCTAATCAATATATCAAGTTTGTGTGTCAAGTCTCCATATTTCATCTTAAAACATTAACCTAATTTGGACTAAAAACTCAAATCCCGATGTATCGGTGTCTCATTTTAGATCACAAGATTTGAATTTGAGTTTTATAGATTTTAATAATTAAGCAATCGATGTGAAATTTTATCAATAACATCAATGGTGTAATTCCATAAAAATCATTTAAACCAATAATTCAAGACTTTTGAAGATATTAAGGTTTTTGTCTGCTCATTACCTAAATTTAAGTCAATAAATTAGATTTAAGTACCAATTCAATTTTTTCACCACCAGAAAACTGCTGACTACCAATTCAATTAATATGTGGGGGGGGGGGGGGGGGGGGGGGGGGGGGAAGCTATGTATAGTCCATAAGCATAGTTAGGAATATTTCTATTTTTTGGTTTTTTACTTTTAAGAGGATATTATGTCATGATAAATTGATTACATGGTTAATTAACTTTTAAGTTACTTTCAAAAAACAATTTTTTTTTACCTAATTTAGAATTTTAAAGAAAATTATTCAAACAAGTTTGAGCCTTGAGGCTAAAGCATTGCTTCAAAGTAATTTTACCCTTTTAAGCTCAACCAAACATGTTCCAAGAAGTCAATGTGGGGAATTTTGGAGCATAATGTCTAACTTATTCATTCGTTCTTGAAATCATAGCAAAACATGTAAGTATTTATATTGAAATTTATAGTTCCATCTTAAAATGTTAATTTTTATTAAGAGGAATAACTCAAGTCTTTATATATTAATTATTTTTTTTGTTTAACAATTCATAAGTGGCGAAGCTTCTTTGCAATCCTCATTGAATTTGAGTTTTTAGCATATGTTATCGTAGGGGTATAAATGGTTCGATTTGGGCGGTTTTGACATATTTTCAAGCTAAACCATTTCTAACAACTTGATAAAATATCAACTTACAATTAAAATATCTTTCAAAATTACAATTATAATATCAAAACCTAAACTAATTCGATGGTTTTGAAAATGCAATTTCGATTTTATTTCTCAATTTGGTGGTTTTCCCTTCAATATCTATTCTATCCTCTATATTTATTGATAATACTTACTTTTTTTCACCATAATTAGATAAGGTAGAGCGAGAGCGAATTTCTATCATCAGCAAGTGTTAAAAATATCTGAATTTCAAAAGTATATTATATCAGTCGAGCTTGAACAATCTTTTGACGTTATGAATTCAAGCCACACTTCGACAACTTTTTTTTTTAAACTAAAAATCTTGGACAAATTTGAGCATAGAAGCGACCTAATAAAGTCTTGTACAACCCAAAAAACATGTTGGAATACGCATTGAAATTAATTAATTATTGAATTTTTTTTTATTTCAATGCCGACAACCTTTTTATGGCTTCAAGGGGGTTGGTTGGTATTTTTTTGTCTTTCTTGAGGTTTCTTTAATTCAATTAGTTATGGTGACCTCTTTGCCTTCAAATCTTTTGTTATTTGCTTTCCCTGGGATTTATAAATTGTTAGCTTTGTGGTGTATGGGCTGAATTATGCACCAAAAAATTGAGATGATGGGAATGTCGTCTTTCACGACCATTGTGAACTTTCCTCCACTAATTCTACCCTTTTGATACCTCGAATGTAATCCGAAATGGTTACGACGTTACGGATAAAAATAAG
Organism: Fraxinus americana; assembly: GCA_035079005.1. Taxonomy (NCBI): domain Eukaryota; kingdom Viridiplantae; phylum Streptophyta; class Magnoliopsida; order Lamiales; family Oleaceae; genus Fraxinus; species Fraxinus americana. Next base: position 30,365,802 of record CM068710.1, on the reverse strand, counting down.
ACGAGTGGAATGAAGGACAAAATTAATTTCATGACTGTTAAAGTACAATTAGACCTAACCAACCCTCCATTTTCTTCTCTCTTGTGCTAAGGTAGAATATGGGGTTGATATTTGGATTCAAATCAAAGCATAACCTTCGAGTCATTTCAATAAGATAGTCGATCAGGTCAAATCACATGAACTATTCACGATCTATAATCTAATAATTATTGAGAACTTCAAAAGTATGTTAAGTATGCTGAACTAGATAACATCAAATAAATTTAAAGTATATTATATATTTGACAAAATTTATCAATTTTGTTTTCTAATATTGTTTAATTACGGTACCAAAATTGTTGATAGTTCTTTAGAGTCCGTTTGATGTAAATTTTTTGAGAATAAATTTTGTGAAAAATGAATTTTTTGGAAGGATGTGTGATTAGAAAGTTTTGAAACGTTATAGATCTACATATAAAATTATTCTATTGGAAGAATATTGGGTTAAAAATGAGTTTGGAGCAAAATAGTTTTTAAAGAATCTCTACTAAACCGAGGATGATATCGTTTTGCCAACGAAGATTGTAATACCAGCTTATAAACCGAGGATGCCATTTTCGACCACACTTTCACTCAATAAAATATTCTACTCGTATATCAAAAACTTTCCCTACTTTTTAACCACGCATTCTCCTAAAAATCACTATTCAAAATTCTATTTTTCTATTATAATAATTGTCAAACAGGCTCTAAAATTTATTTTTTTGTAGAGATCAAGACTTATCTCAAGTAGTAAGAGCGAAGCTTTACCGTATCATTGATCTAAGTTCAAAACTCCTTTGAAGGATTAATGGTGAAATTATTAGGGAAATTATAAAAAATCAGGGATTTAAAGTTTACTTTTTAAAAATCAGGTGCAAAGTTTGTTTAATCAAAAATCAGGTATATATTAAGACGTAACCCTAATCCCAAACAAAACCTAAATCATTTCTATTCTATTCATCCTCTACATTCTCGTCTCCCTCTCTACCCTCTTCCTCACTGCCTCTACCTCCCCCTCCCTCCCTCCCCCTCAAAGAAGAATCGTCGCTGGGTTCCCAAAGACGACGAATCGAATCGCCGGGGAAAGCAAACGAAATCCGATGTGATGAATCGGCTGGGGGACAAAGCCTATTTCGCTGCCTTTTAGGTTTTTTTTTTCTTCTTCTGTGTTCTGGTGGTGCAGGTGGCGTTAGAGACGCTTTTCAGATCGACACTGTGAGATATATATGTGGTTGGATGTGGTGGATTTGGTGGTGATGGAGGTGTTACTGGTGGGTTGGTTGTTTTGTGATTTTTGGATTGGTTTAGGGTTTTTGGATGGTGTTTTTTGAGGTGTTGGTGGTGGCGACTTTCAGATCCGGAGTGATGATGTGCGTTGAAAACCTCATAGACTTTTTGTTGGTGATGTGCGTTGAAAAGGAATATGTGACAGTTTTGTAGAGTGGCGGCGCCGTAGAGTGGCGGCTTTCATCGGTGGTGGTGTGGCGTTGGTGATGTTGTGGTGGTGCCGAGGTGAGGGTGGTCACAAGCGGTGTTGGTGACGGTGGTGTGGTGTGGTGTGTGACCTCTATTTGGTGTATGTGACCAATTACTTGGTTATGTAACCAAGTATTTGAGGGTATGTGACTAAATATTTGGTAATCTGTGACTGATTACTCAACTGTGACCTAAAAATTTAGTAATATGTGACTCAAAAATAATCTGTGACCAACCAGTTTTTGAAATATATGACCGTGTGACCTATAAATTTTGATATGTGACCTATAAATCTTGATTTGTGATCAACTAAATTTGAAATATGTGACCAAAGAAATAATTGTGACCTACAAAATTTTTGAATTGTGACCGTAAAATAATATGTGACGTATAAAAATTATTATCCGTGACTAAAAAATAATATGTGACAACTAAATTGTAAATCTGTGACCAAAATGTGACCTAAAAATATAATAATACGTGACTCTTTAAAAATCTGTGACCTTGCGCGGAATGGTCGCCGGAATCGGAGCAGTCGCCGGAATCGGAGCCGGAGAAGAGTGGTGGTCAGAATGGTCACCGGAGCAGGGGGGTGGTGCATGTGGGGTGGGTTTATTATATTATATTATATTAGAATTTAAAAAAAGAAAAAAAAAACCTGATTTTTGAAGTTTCAAATTATAAACCTTATTTTTGAATTGGTGTAAAGAATACACCTTATTTATGAATTTTTCCCAAATTATTATATCCTTTGGGCAGTTGGACAGAGCTGCAGGAACACATTGATCTGTTGCTCTCCACTTCTGGTCCAGTGCTGGGCTCACTACTCCAGGGCCCAACAAATAAGGCCATGCAGAAAAATTGCCCAAAAGTGAACTGACACAAATATCACTCAAATAATCTTACAACAACACTCAACACAATCTTTTTGTGGACTTACAATTTAGCACGACCTTTTTGTGAATTCCAGTAATAAAATTACAAAACTTACCTCTTAAATGGACCTATACAATTTTCATACTTGACATGGATCGCGCAACTTTTTTTTCATGCTTGACATGGATCGTGCTACTTTTTTCATACTTGACATGAACCGTGCATACTAGATCTTGAGCTACATTAGATATTTTGTAATACACGTACAAACTTGAAGGTGTAGATTCTTTTGCTCAACACACGAAAATGTATTACAAGAGAAGACGTAAGCAACATGATTCAAGATTTTTATCGATCATATTGTTCACTGGTTGAGCATTATGATTTTGTAACTCTGAATCTAGAAATCGTCTATCAACATGATGGGCATCTCCCATATCCTTCATCAAAACCACAGGAGAGCTTTACTCCATTTCTGCATGGTTTTTTGATCCTAGGAATTGTCGACAAGAGAAGTCTTTGTTGAAGCTCATTGGATAAAGCATATGATGTTGAGTTTGGAGCACATAAAAATTCTCTTATCACAAAAGGGAATCTTTTACTATTTGACTTTATAATAAGGATCTTGCTACATGTATATTAAGATTTACATAATGTACTACATAATGTCACTTGACACTCTACCATTTGTCAATTTAAAACGCAATCAACTTTTTAATCCAATATTTTCTGTCCACAATATATTATGTAATCAATTATGTACATTTTTTTATTTACACGTAGCAAAATCCTTATAATAAACACACCTTGCGGGGTTTCTTGAGGAGGTTGTTCAATGAATCTCCAAAATTATGGGATAATCTAGTTCCTCGTTAGGGTCCAGAGTCCAGGCATGGGCATATGGCACTACGATATCATACATAGCACAATGGAAGGATTTCGTGCTTCCATTCAATTATGCTTTATACATTGTAAAGATTTTCTTTCAAGTGTGTGTGATTTGAGATGTATTATCATTTCTCTATTCTTTTTGTTGTAATTTTGCAATTTTATCTAGTAATCTTTAAGTTGCATCTATACGAATTTCAACTTCTCGAGAAAAAACTTCGAAGACATGGCTTTTATAATTCCAGAATTTAAAAAGTTTTTGATTGCTCACTCATTTTTATTCAACGCTACCCATTCTTCATCCATCTATGCAAAAAAGTCCACTTGACAGATGAAAATCCTATGTGACAATAAACGGTGTTAAAATGAGAGTTAATTATACGAGTAATCATCGACTTTTATCTTTGGTTATTACTCGCTCACTCAAAAATAAAAAGTTAAATGATTGCTCACCCACTTTTACACAATGTTACCATCCATTTTGAGTTTATTGGGTCAGTAAATATTTAATCATTTTCTTCTGTTTGGTGATTTGGAGAGAAATTATTACATTCCATGTCCTCATTGTGAGAAGAACAATATGATACGTGTAATCTGCATATACACTTTGCTTATTTTGCTTCTTTAATTGTCACCTACCAAACATGTCAATAATGCAGAAAAAGTAGAATTATTAGCAGTAATTGGAGCTGTCCACAGAAGAGGGTTTAATATCTCATCAAGATATACTGACCTTCAATTTTGTGCATAGAAAGTTGAATTATTGACCTGGAATGGAAGCCCAAAGCATAGGCATTTAGGCTATATATGAAATGCAAACTTGCAAAGTATGGAAAACATATTATTGTAGGCACAGTCGCACAGTGCTTAAGAAAAAAGATTGATTCCTTTTATAATATCTTTGGAAATCTTCAAAATCATCAAATCAAAATTGCTCACAGCCCTCTATAGAGAATTCTCTCTTTCAGGTCAAGTATTATTCCCTATTCTCACAGATCAGAAAGAATTGAACAGCACATTCTCTATCAACTAATATCACCCCACTCCCTAAAAAGCAAAAGGGAAAAATAAATCAAGTTCAATTGTACAACAATTGCTGAAGGGGCCAACTAAAGTGCCTCAAGCATGCCTACAATCTCTCCAGCAATAATTTCTAGCCAATCAATAGGAAAATTTTACTGTAAAGTCTCATAATGTAACCTGAATTATGACCTAAATGGTAGAAAGAATGATTATTACGCCCAAAGTAGTCCATCATAGCCAAATTCTGAATTTGAAACTGCACAGTCAACTGACTCGTGTTGATCTATAGTTGCGACATGTCCTATAGAGTCCACATATGGTTCCAAAAGATCAGAAGACCTTTCAGATGGAATCCCGTAACCTTTGAGGATGCAACCAGATGCAGCCAACGTGTCTTCCCTTTCCATAACGACCAAAAAATTGTCTTCAAATTCGAAGACCAAATATCTGTCCTTGCAAGCTGACCGAATGCAGAATTGTGAGTGCAAGAGAAATTATATCATCATGGAAAGGAAAATTTGCATTTGTCATTCCCCACCCAATCTCCAATCAATTTTTCTCTGGTTCAAAATCCCAAACCTTCAATTTAGGCACACCTTAAGTCCCCACTGGATGGAAACCATCACTTGTTAGATAGTCACATAACTTGTACATGACCTCTTTTTAAGGGTTGTTTCGTCATTCTAAAGAAACAGTTCAAAAGGGGACAATTAATGGGAAAAAAGGAAAAATAAGTGTAGAAAAAAAAATAACCCTCAAATATGATTATGTGCAAGTCAGGTGACTGTTTGACAATTTCCATACAGTACGAACCAACTTCCATCGAAAATTGAAGTTTCAGAGTTTGAACGCCAAAAAATTCAATTGGGGACCAGGTGCACCATTAGTAAAAATTTGAGGACCGTGCTAGATATCTCCTTTAGGACTAATGATGTATAAGATGCTAGTACTTACAATCAACCAGATGTGCCAGGTGGTGAATGTTTCTGATCCAAGTTCCATTTAACTTCAATACCTGTAATAGAGTTTGTCTTTAAGTTTCAGTTGTATACAAGCATTCTTACTAGGCTACTTTTTCACTTGCCTGTTCATTGCTCAGATCTTCGTACCCAATATTTACTTCATTTGCTAAGACCTGCAAGCAATATAGATATTTAGCAACTTTTCCCATGCACATACAACGGAATATTGATTTGCCCCAAATTTTTTGATTGGATGCCGTTCTCTCAAGGCAAATTTTCACTTAGACAAGTAGTGGTGGTGTCGGGGAGGACAGAGGGGAAAGAAGAAATAATTTCAATTGACTCAGCAGCACCTAAGCAGAAATTTATGCAGACGTTTGGTTCAGGCAAGGGTTATGTAAAAATATATTTTTCAAAATTCTATTCTGATACCCATGTTCTTCTATTTATATGTTTTTTGTCCTTTACTTGTTACAATAATTGCAATCATTTATGTTCAGCCATATGTGTGGTGCTCTCTGTAAAAGAAGTTACAATAAAAACTCCTCGTGTACCACCAGTGTCAAGATGACAAAAGCATGGTGCGACAACAATGGATTGGACGGATGCAGATTTGAATCTTTCTTGGAGCTCTTTTGCTATGTCAAGTGAGAATCTAATGGTTGGGTGCATTCTTTGGAAAGGAATAAAGTTAAACCCTTCTGTGTCCTCGTATGAGAGGTTCAATAATGGTCACAACAGATTTTGTGTATATGAACCGCATATGTGCCTGGCAAAACCAGAGGAGCCCGAAGATATGTTCTTTCTGTTGGACTCTGTGGAGCCTCAGTGCCTCACTATAGGAGTATATCCGACATTACTAATCTTGTATTAGGTCACCCTAGTTTCCCTTTTTAAAAAGATAAGACAGAGACTTGTGAGAAAAAACCTTGTAATCTCCTTTATTATAGTGAAAAAATTCCATCAGCAAGTCAGTGTAGCTCTCAAGCTGAGGTGAACCACCTTAAATCTAAGTGTTATTATGAGTTTGAGTTTCTGTTTTCAGTTTTGTTGAGTATTGCTCTTGGGATTGAGATTAGGACTTTATCACTAACACTTTCGGATGAGAAGCTGTTTGGGAAGTATTAACACACAAACCTGTGATAGGATCACGATCTGTTCCCCTTTGAACCTAGCCATTGAGTACCGCGCCTTTGTCAACAGCTTCAACTGACCAGAAGACAAAAGCTACTAATAAACCATGGAATTCGAGCAACGTATAGTATTATTACGTCATTAGAAATAGGAAGAGAAAACTACCCCAATGGTATCTTCACATTCTTCTCTGTTGAAATAAATAAGTACAAATTAGCTTGTAATAGTAATAGAAAAATCATGCTGTAATTTATTTGAAATTGTGAGAAACACTAAATATCAGGAAAAAGTTCAAATAAACAAAAACAATCTCATACATACTCGATTAAAGGTTCTGATAGAGGTGTAAACACCAATCCAGCAACTATTAAATACGAAGGCTGACCTCCTTCAATATGATACGGAACCTTGAGGAGATTTTTGTAAAATATCATCAATATCAAAATGTCCAATCATATCACCAGAAAGAGAGCAATTTATTCAAAGATTTAAACATTTCTCTACTTACCAAATGCACACGTGGATTCATGATGGCTTGAACTTTCATAAATTGTCCTCCTCTGATAATGCCAAGCTCTGCTACATCACCCGCAAATCTGAAATTGAGTGGTCTTTGTATTAGAATCAAGGACAAGCGACTTAGTAGAAAGCTAAATGTATTTTGTAGATCCTTAATTCAGACTAGGGGAGTCATGATCTCTTTAAAATGATAGGACGCTATTACTCAAAACTGAAGGGCAGTATATAAGATAGGAGACCGTGGATATAAAACGCTGGTGGAATTCTAAATAATGGCAAAAAATAAAAAATAAAATATAATTGCAAGCACAGAGTTCGTGTAAAGACTGTCAAGGTAAAAGCTATCAAACTAAAATTGGACGAGAATTTTTACATGAGGACTAAATAAGATTGATGCACAAAGTAATAAGATCTCCTTAAACAGTTTCAACAGTTGAATTGAATCACATCAGGACGGAAGATATCTTGCTACAGATATCCATACTACTTATCAAGAATAACATGGTGCAGCACAAGGATTAAATTAGTAGTCTTTTAGCTACTGCTGCGCAATAGATGTACAGTTTAACGTGCTAAAAATGTTAAGTTTATTTAGAGAATGACCCATAAAATGCAGTATTTTATATGGCTGTAAGGCAGGTTTAACACAAAATTCAACTTTGTTACAGAAGTCAAGAACATTACTTTTGACTAATAAGATAGCGAAATGCAATGCGTTCAGTTGTTTGGAATGGCACTGTCCCTTCACAACCAACACGAACATCATCAAAACTTACAATGACATCCCCCTGGAAGAGAAAGAAAGATCCCGCGTTATTTGATTTCTAACACCATCAATATTTTTGAGTTTGTGCCACTGATGATGCATGGACACTTCTGCTGGTGTCGTGTGTCCGACATGCATAGTGTTATGCCAGTCACGGACTCCTCAAACTCTCCAAGACATGTACTATATGTATATTCCTTCACCGGAAGAGTAATCTATAGTTTTAACTTAAAGTTAACATAACAAATAGCTATTTATCTAATTTAAAAATTTCACGAACAAACGTCAAACTAAGAAAAGGAAAGTATAAACATAAAGATAAGAATATGTAAATATAAAGTTGTAAATAACTGAAATTAACATGTCCGTCTCCTAGGTTTTTTAAAAATCCTGTCGTGTTGTGTCGTGTCCGTGCAACATAATATGTTAATGAAATAACAGCAGCCTTATGTATTTGTTTTGATACTTAAAAGAACAAAAAAAATAAATCAAAAAGTTTAAAGAAAACTATAATAACACAACATTGAGCCACTATCGAGTTGCCTCTTTCTCACGACATCAATTTTGACCAAATCCATTGGCACCATTCAGATGTATCTAATTACACTGTATATGAACTATGTGTGATAAGCACGACAATATTATTTAACCAAGGTTAGGAATTTATGCAAAAAAATATTCCATTTTTGGAAATATTAAATTCTTGAACTAGCCAAGCGATGAATAAAAAGATTTCTTGAACTAATTATAATCCGAATGGACAATAATTTGACATACAAATGATATAGGCCTTACTGCAGTTACTCATTCGTATAGCTTCTCTATAATGGGTAAGTTCTCCAATGTTTTTCACAACTTATTCTTTTCAAATAAAAGATTTCATAATTTTTTTATGCCTAGCAATAAGATGTTTCTTGCAAGGTTCACAAGTCAATAATGAAAACCAAACTCAGATGGTGCAAGGAACTAAAGTATGAGAATAGCACGCAAGAAACTGCAAGTAAAGATGTGATGCAAGAACATATCGGTGGTGGGGAACAAAAGAGATTTCAATTATGAAGGATGGCATACCTTCTTCAGTACATTACTGGCATCAGAAGTTGGCTCAACTCTCCGCACAAGTACGCCCTGCAGAATATAATAATATAGGAAGTATATCAAGTGAGTGCTATATAGATTCTATGAAGCGTAGACACTCCTAGGGTGGAGAATCCATGTCTGACTAGTATTGGACACCGACATACCTTGCGTACTAGGTGAACACGCTACAAGGCATGTTTTATTTTTCATAGATTTTTTTTTACACTGTTGATGTCTCAGAGACGTGTCCAACAGGCATGTGGTGCAACTATTTTATACTTTTTCAATTTTTGAGACGTAGAGATTGCCCAACATGAGAGAGACAGGATAAACCCCACTGTAGAATATAAAAGTTGTGCATGCAGTGCTTAAAAACATCATGCATTCTCGATGTAAAACATTTTGAAAATGAGCCAAAATCCCAGGTGGCATCCTGAGAACTGTTAAGAAAAAGTTGTGATCATGCAATCTACAGCATGTACCAAATCATATATTTGTACAATTATAAGAATTTAGACAGTAAAAACATGTGAATTTTCTAGTCTAGTTCAATAAAAAGATAGACCTCGTTTGATGTAACATTTAAGCAGGCCCGCAAAGCTGGATTCTCCAATTTCTGCAACACCACCCCAAGAGAAGGAAAACCTGAAAATGTTGCTAAGATGTTTATTATATGCTTCGTGGACGGAAGAAAAAAGTTACTTTAATACATGACCTTAAGGAGTAACAACAAAAACTAAATTGCAAATTTCCTACAAGGTACATGCGATGAATTTACAATGAGTTTTCCACTGCATAAATGATTTCATGGAAGTTCATCTTATTGACAAGTGACAAATTCCCAATTGACACTCTTATCAGTTGCAGGTCTACAGAGTTGTTGGGGTCTCCACTAACATTCAAATCATCTGACAGAACTCATTTTTTTTTTCTCAAAATGGTCAATTGTGCCCCCCATATGGTAGAAAGGAAATAATACAGTGCACTCTGACCCGTTTGTGTACGTGTGACAGGGTTGCCTACGGGAAACATGATTACTACGCCAGTAAAAAATAACGAGAACGTGACAGAAAGAAAAAAATCAATAACGTGACTCTTGATAGAGTTAAGAATACAAAGGAATTTAATTGTATGAAGTTGTCCGATGAGCCTATTAATCCAAAAATACTAACATGACTTAAAAAAATATATATTAATGTTTAAAGGTACACAAGAAAACGTGTTTTGAGCCCAAGCACTTGTGGGAAGCAGGGGGAGAAAGACTCGTTCTCTGGATCAACTTACCTTGAATATAATTATATAAAGTTGTGTGAGCCTATAATCTTTAAATACTAAAATGACTTACAAAAATATTAATGGACAAAGCATTAGAGCTACACAAGCAAAATGTGTTGGCCATCCCAATTATCAGAAGTAACATTTAAGCAGTGCAGTCTAAATTCACAAGGTGCAAGAAGCATCACCAGTGTATTTCCCATTCCTCTCATAGTCCTCCAGGAAATGAGATACAACAGTAGTTGGAATCACGTAGCCAATATTCTCAGCCTCATCAGATCTGTAAACCTAGAAGAAATGTCTCGTGAAAACATAAAACTGACAAGAAATTTGCTAACGACTGTCACTCTGTCAGAAAACCCATCAGCCTGTGAAGGTATAAGATCAAAATACTTGCAATAAACAGACAGTGACTTTTCAAAAGTGTTGCAGGCAAATAGATTCTACCTAAAGCAAAATGGTAAATAACAAATCTAAAACCTAACAGATTTTGCTATTGAAATTCGACTAGAAAAAACCTACCTGAAATGCAACTCCAATACACTCTCCCCGGTCATTGAATGCAGGGCCACCACTATTACCTAAAATATAGCTACTATAAGCAATGGCACGTGAGCGGAAAAAAATAATACATTTTTATTTGTATAGCTATAAGAATACATGTCAACCGAGTGAGGTTAAAGAAATTTAGAAGTACGTGGAATATCTGACCAGTAAATAGGAACCATGTTTGGCCAAGCTTAAAACTTAAACATGTCTGAGGTTTTTTTAAATTTTTTTTTTTTTTTGGATTTTCAGTAGTCAGTACAATCTTACTTCTTGAGAAAAAGTCTTTACTTACAGTCCAAAAGGTAAATTACATTTTTAAGCTTGGCTATACATGCTCAGAAAGGACCAATTCCTAGTAGCACAATGCATACTTACCAGGATTTATTGCTGCATCAATTTGAATACCAAGTAACTCAGATGAGCCATGGGCATATGATGTAACCTAAAAGAACACACAAGGTAAACGCTAAGTTCTATTATAAACCTCGAAAAAGCTAATAGTCCAGGAATGAGGCAGCTGAACAACTGATTCTTCTTCTCTTTTTGCAAATTGTGTTATCTACAACTTTCTATGGTTTTGCTACTTTTCATCCTAGTGAAATAGGATCACAAATACGTGCATGATTCATTGGATTCTGGTCAATTCACCAATGTAATCAAAACAAATCTTCTGGATTTTCCGCAGTTTCCTCTTCATTTTTATTAAAAGCTAAAATGGTTGACGGCAAAATGAATTCATCCTGGCCTTGGTTATGAAAGCCAGCACTTAGTTACTGTTTAACAAGGTAATAGCTGATACCCAGGACTGTCGATGTAGGAGATTCCGGTGACTGTGAGAGCAATTTTGCTTTATCAGTTTCGAGCTCAAGTTGAGATCTGAAATTCTTACACTGTTACACATACTTGATATGCCTCGGAAAAGTGCTCTTGCTCTGAAATTGCGAATTCACAATTTCAAAGGAGAGCTGTCAATAGTTATGAGACTAAGATGTGGATTGCTGTGAACTAATTGATCAAAATACAGTGAGAAACAATCACAATTTCAGGACAGGAGTGCTGCCAATTGTAGGTGAAATTATGCGACTTAGAAGCAGATTGTCGTTCAACTATTACATGTAACCAAATTCAGCTTGAGACAATCCAGTAGCTGGGGAAAATAAGAGATTGAATACAGAATTTTCTATATTATGAACCAAACTAAGTTGCACTTCATGTGTTCAATGTTTGTCGAGATCAAAAAGATGCAAATTGATACATAATCAAATTTCAGCTCCAAACAAACCAGTAGCTGGGGACAAATAAGAGATTGAAAACAGAATTTCTCTATTATGCACCAAACTAAGTTGTAGTTCACGTGTTCAATGTTTGCTTCTCGATATGAATCACTAACCATTTGGAATAAATTAGACATGTAAATAATCAAACGACAGTTAGGAGAGCAAGAATGGTCATATCTTTTTCTTCTTTTCTAAAACGTCAATGATATACTATCATTTTTAACTCCAGAATTTGCATGTACCATATGCCTGCTTAGGATAAAACATTTTCATAAAATGGATATACAAAAGACTCGTTATTCCTTAAAGTTTTAACAAAGTCATTGTGATTTATCTAAAAATTCATAGAATATAAAATAAACAAACAGTTACCATCTAAATGTAGGATAAGGCTTCATAATGTAGATTGATGCATGCTATATAATGATTAAAAATAATAAAACCTGAAAGCATGGAGGAATGAACAAACCTCTATTCTTGATACCACACCCTTTGTTACTGAAATAGTATCTCCACCAAGCGGATATCCAACAACAGTCACTGCATCCTGCCAATTTGAAAGCAATGGACCAGTAAAAAATTTGTGTTTTTAAGTTGTCGCAGCAGAATAGTTAGTAGAATTGCTGGTTGATTGTATTCATGTATCCTTTGCAAGTTTCCATTTATATCAGGCATAACTTGGAACCAAGCAACTGAGCTAGTCATGTGTGATAATCGTAGTAAACCAGCAAGTACAAAATGGCATAATAAAATGCAGTGTAGAAGCATTACTAACAGTGATATACACGCAAGCCAGAAACAGAGTAGCATGGACACTTCAGAGAATTGATCTACATTTATTGCTAAACTTGAATAAAATATGCACAAACCAGTTTCAGTGAAGCCAAACCACCAAATCTTTGTGAGCCACAGCTGTGTAATTACAGGTTTATATGACAAATATCAATCCCATGTACAGTATTATGCTACAGATCTTATTTATGCTTTATTTTTACCCTGCCAACAGCTTGTTTCCAAAATATAAAGAATCATTATCTGATTTCTAACTATCCGACCCAGAAATAAAGGCCATGCTCAGCAGCTCAATTTGCAGAGAAACCGTAATTTTGACTTACAAACAGCAAAATCTGCCATTGAAAGGATAGAAATATATAACAATCATTAGGGAACAGACAGGTATGTACTATGTAGTCATATAAATCCATAACCATCAATTGGGAACCAACATGAAAATTATAGAATATTTGATGAAGTAATTATAAGCAAAAAAAACAAACATGTGAAATTCTTTTAAATGCTTCCACAAGGAAATCACCAAGCTAGCACCAATGACAAACTTAGCCCCTTCACTAGTTGATGTCCTAGAACCAGCAATGAAGCAAGCAAATTGTGCATTTTCCCAATAAATAAATTCCTGAACATATGTATTGAAACTAACCTCAGATGAAGGACCTCTAATCAACAATTTGGGAATACCCTTGCTAATAACTTACAAACTGTACAGTGAAGTTTTAGTTTACAAGTGTGATGGGTAATATTTAGCTCTTTCTTTTCAGTATCTCATCTCAAGAGACCTATCCCAATCACTGAAACCATGAACTTAAGTACTTGTTCAAGTGTGAAATTTCAAAAGGACTATCCATCTGAATATAATTTCTCTTTTTGCTCGTTAATAAAACATTAGATTCACTTGATCTTCTTGGAAAACTGGAAACGATCCTATCCTGGGAGACACATCAAAACATACTTATATCAAACAGAAGAAGAAAACAAAAGCATCACATGGAGATAGGATCCAGCCATAATCAGTCAGCTTCCATATCATTAAAATGCTACCTGTGAAGTTCTGATCTACTAACTATTTCCTCAAGTAAAATATGATCTTGCAGCATTTGGGCCAGAAAGATGAAAAATACTACCCAGTTTCTTCAATCATTTATGCTGGTCACTCCACATAAAATTGCTTGTTGCGGATAGTATCAATGGAAAAGCAAAGCGAAAGAACTAGACAATAAATAGTTCCAATGTATGAAGATGAGAAAAAGCAACAAAAAGTGCTCCTCATAGGGAAAAATGAAGACAAATCAAGAGAACCTGCAGACAAGGCAAGCGTCCAAACTTAAGGGGCTCAGCTTCTTTCCAGAATTCCTCACTTTCAATAGAAAGCAGAGCTATGTCACATTCTACTCCTTTTGCGAGAACCTGCAAATCATTTCACTGAGTAGAGAATAAGTGCAGCATCAAGATTTTAAACCGATTTTCCACCATCAGGGTTGCCTCCCAACACCAAAATAAGTAAATATATGAAAGCAAAAGGAAATAAGGACATTAACATACAGTAAAACACTAAAGACTAATTTAATTACTCATGGTTATGAGTCATTATTGGGTGAAAATGTTGGTGTTTTCTATAATTTAGAGTATTATGTCCTAATGACTACGAACAACTGAAAATCACATTTGTTGATAATGATAAAAGATGCATTCACTATGATCATTAATAAAAGCAATTTCAGAATATTGAAAGTGAAAAAGGAAATAAGGGGAAAAAATTAAAGTGAAAAGTGGCTAGTAATATTGTACATTACAGGATGTGAAGGGTCAGCCCGTAATATTAGAAAATAATGTTTGTTACTTACGATCAAGCTCCATTCAAGAAGTTCTAGTGTTTTACAGCTTTGATATGAAGGGACAGGCATATCGATATTTCTAGTGTCTTTTCATGCAAGTCCTTTTGATGTAGGTCAATCCTATTATAAATAGGATAAAAGTTAGTTATTTATGATAGGATATTTAAGAATTCTAGTTCTAATAGGTTTTACCTTTTAATTCTTATTTATTGATTAGAACAGGATTTCTAATTTCTTTTAGATTAGGATTTTACATTAGCTTCCTTATATTAGTAGGATTAGGGAATAATTTTGTCCATAGAGGTATTGCGCACTTTTTTATGCCAATCAATCATAAATCAATACAAAGCAAAATTATTCCAATATAGTTCTTATTTTCAATTCTTATTACAAGAATTTCTAAACGCTTTTGTACCATCTTTCCCATTCATCTTGCCTGCCTGAACCTTCCTATTACTTTTTGCATTTGTCCATTTGGAAATCTGAATGTGAAGGTTGTCACTTGGTCTTAATAGTCTAAACAGTAAACATTAATGACTCCTTCCCCCCTGATGTTTGTCATTTGGCAGGAAAATGAATCACGTTTTCAAACTGTCTTCACAGGCTTTCGAGAGTGAAACATGAGGAAGTTGTTCAAAATATAGTAAAAAGTTCTACGATTCCCACATGCCTTGGCGAGTTTGGGGTTTTGGTGGCAGCTAAGATGATAAGACTGGTACAGAAGTGCTATGATGGCCATTGCCTTAGACTCTATCTTCTTCTATTTTTGTTATTTCGGGATATCTTGTCCTCAACCTTTCTTTTTCTTCCTATTTATATTTCTTTTTGCATCGAAATAAGGAGAGAAGAAATAAAAGGTATTCATGAAAGTCGGCCTAGATTAGCAGAGGGAGAGCGTTGGATTGGGTTCTTCCTGCTTTCAGGAGAAAAAACACTACTATTTTTAAGGATATTCGACATCTTTCTGCTCTCAAATAGTAGGTCTGAAAGTGACATAGTAATAGAGGAACATGACAACATTCTCTCTAAGAATGCTACCTTGGCAACATATTTTGTATCATCACCCCTTTTCTTCACTTTGACCTGCGATGAATAGAAAAAATACACCAAAAAGTAACAGCAGCAATTTAGTGGTGCTCTTTTATAAAACAAAAAACGGATTTTGTAATCAACAAGTCAGTATACCAAACTCACCAACAAAAACAGAATAAACATATCAAAATGATAGCTTACAGATTGTCCAAATGAACTAAATTTTAAGATAAAAATGTTCATAACAGGGGCCAAATACATAGGAAACACAAGTATGCATGGAAAGAAATATAGATACTTGGAGATTTAAATTTCTTAAATGATGGCACCAGATCCAGCTGTCAATGCAAGAAGTGGTTCGAAAAATATTTTTTTATCATCTCTCAACAGTTTCCACTCTTTTTCAGGGATTGATGTCCCAATGTGGATTATTATCAGCTCTCTATAGAATTCTTGAAAATAAGATTTAAATTATATACATGTGTTTCTCTGCTTAAGCTTTTAAATCAACCGGTTCATCGCGGTATCTTAGATGTAAAGGTCTTAGTTCAAGTCTCGCTGTCACCTATTTATCAAAAGTTTACATATAAAGCTTTATGGGAAATATGAATCCCGCCTATACATAACGGGGCACGTTGAAGAGAAGACTTAAATGATATACATGTGGGTTGTTGGATGTGTGAAGCCTAGTAGACATTACACTTTTCCTCTTATTTGCATTTTGTGGTAAGGCCAAGGGAGGACTGGGGTGGTAAGCCTCGAGCCGAAACTTTTTAAGTGTTATAGGGTAATTGGTGAAATTAGCACATGTATTAGGTCACTCTGATTATAGTAAAGAGATAACAGTGAATAATGTGAGTCCAAATTATATTGTAATTCTCTTTGTGGATATAGTTCAATTCGACATTTATACCTGATGCAGTAGCTTACATTGAGGGTGTGAAGCATGTTATATCATGTGTTATTTTTTCATTTTTCTTATTTCAAATTATAATTCCTCACTAATGAATGATTATTTGTTTAATCAGTAACATAGCCTTCTTTAAGCGCTTAAACATTTAAATCAACTGATTTAACACACTGTAATGGAATTTAAATTAGCGAAAGAGTCATATATTGACTCAACTAGAACTTTGTCAAGAAAAGAAGTGTCTAACCTTTTTCTCCGAATACTCAAGTTCTTTATTGCGGAGCAGGTTTAGAATTGAATATATATCATGTCCAATCAAAATATCACCCCATCAGTCAAGGATCAATTAAAACAACTAAGGTAATAAGTTCTACTTAAAAAATGAGCTCCACTATACTGGCAACACTAAACTAGCTTATGTGATGCAGTTTCTCGGTTCTAAGTAACATCGGCCTGATTTATCACCCGAATTTCCATCAATCTCTGGCAACATGAAACTAGCATATGTGCCACAATTTTTCTGGTTCTAAGTAGCATTCACTTGATTTCGCTCAAGAACCCTCAATTCAAACATGCAGGAAATCCAAAGAATTAAAGAAGGAATACTCAGCTAGAGTCATATCATGACAATACCATTAATCATAACATATCTACTCCGAAGTTAACAGATAGAATACTGGTGCTTATTAAACTTCAAAATTTACCTGTGTGTCATGTTCAACACAGTGTGCATTTGTCAAAAGCTTCCCATCCCCGATCATAAAAGCACTGTACAGTGCATGCAAAGGTTATTATGTGAAAAGAGAATATTCGCAAAACTTTATTTACTGCAAGAATTGTATTAAAAGAAAAGATTTAATTTCCAGAAAATTCAATTTTCTGAGGGAAGCCATTGGAGAAAGGTCATTAAACATACCTTCCAGTACTTTGATACTGCCTTTGTTTCTGCCAAGGAAGAGAGTAATCTGGTGCAGTGTGGGTACAGTAAACCTAAATGAAGGAAAAAGAGAAGGCAATAGTAACATATTTTAAACTGTAGTGAGAATCACAATTTGTTACAAAAATATCAGCAAATGGCCAATATCATCAAGTCATTTTTTAAATATAAGAAAAAAAAAGAGCATTGACAAGGAAAACAATTCATGAACTAAAGGTATCTACAAAAGTATATATTGTCAAATATATACAATAATATTCAATAAGTCTCGATGCCCCTCTATTTGAGAGGTTCTCTCATTATATAAAACAAAAATCATAACTAAATATGGTAAAAACAATCTATCTATACATGGTAACAATAATAATGATAATATAACCATAATCTTCGACGATCTCCGTAATCTTATTCAATCTCATTGACATCCTCCCTCAAATTGATGTTGGTAAAAGCATCAATTTGCTATAATGAACTGGCAATAGTAACAATATTTGTGCCCACGAAGTAGAAATCCAAATCAGAACAATCATCTACGAAAATTAGTGACGACGAGAGACCAAGAACAACAAATAGTGCAGTAACCAACAAAGAACACTTCAAAGATACTCCAGAGAACCTACACTCCCCAAAAAGAATTTTCAAAAGAAATTCACAAAGTGTGCCGACACACACAGTGAGTTCTATCTGTCGGGAGAATTTAGTCGAACACATAATTCGGGTTCCGACAAAAGTTCTAACGCCAAAACACCGGCCAAAACTCCAGATACTGCAAGTGGAAGAAATCCCACAAAACAACCTACACCAAAAACTCAAAGATGATCATCCTCTGAGAATCCAAGATAAAATAAGACAGCAAACCCAATACGTTATTTTCTGCACTTTAACCTACCAGGTTAACAAATCCCAAGAAATTATTGCAATTCCATCACACAAAGCAGCCCACACTAAATAGCAGACCCAAAATTCCTTAGATCCAAATTAAGTCCCAATGGACAGCTACAAAATAAAGGCCAGCCCATGGCCCAACAAACAGGCCAACTAAACAGAAGCAACAAACACTTTGCCTTACAATCGGCCCAAAAATACTCAACTTCATCTTCTTGGACATTGTCGTTGCTTATTGCCATCCTGCACCCATAAAATCGACAGACCCACATCAAAAACCATTCAATTTATAAATCCGACCATCGTTCACCTCGTGCCAGTGCCCATACTCCACGTCTAACAACACCCATCTGTTGCTACTCCCACCCCTACGACAGAACCACATCATATGTCTGACCACCACAAGATAATGAATTGTCTAATTGCAGCTAAAAGACAACACCCCTAAGTAGAACCTTTTTTTCAATAAAATCTGATCTTTTCTTCAATTTCAAATAGCACGGAAAAATTAGAGGGGATTGGGAATGACACGTATGTGGACAAAGACTCTTAATTTGAGGTTGATTTTGAATTACTTTCTCAATACGTTAAAAGAAACATGAACACAGAAAAAAAAAGAAACAATTTATTCAATTTGACGAAAACCAGACGGGAGGAGCAAAAAGCTCATCCCGCCTTGAGAAAACCTAACCAAGAACACAAGATAAAATTTTAAGAAAAAAGCTCTGATACCATGTCAAATATATACAATAATATTCAATAAGTCTCGATGCCCCTCTATTTGAGAGGTTCTCTTATTATATAAAACAAAAATCATAACTATTTATGGTAAAAGCAATCTATCTATATATGGTAACAATAATAATGATAATATAATCATAATTTTCGACGATGTCCGTAATCTTATTCAATCTCATTGACATATATTAGATAATGGGCTACATTTGTTGAGAATATTTTCAAGGAGTACGTGGTAATTGATGAACACCAGTAAACAGCTTCACATGCTGCATCAAGAGTCAAATATAAAATCGGTAAATGGCAAATTCACGAAAAAATAATATGGTTACTTTATTGGTATAAAATATTTCTGAAAGAACTTTTTTGTGTTAGTTATCAATTGATCGAACACATAAAATACCTTAATGTTGACCTAGATGATGAAATCTACATATAAACCGACTACCGCCGACAAAATAAAAGCTAAGAAGGGCATCCTGATTGCAACTCCTGTGGCACAGAATATTGGCTCTCCTAAGATGGTAAATCTTAAAATATAAGGGTGGATCAGATCTTCCTCTAATTCTCATGATGCTCCGTGAGGAAACAAAGTAAGAAGATACTAACTAGCCAAAAGTTAAATAGCAAGTAAAGTATAGGACTGAAAGCAAAGAGGGATGGAGCATGCTGCATAAGATAATGTAAAAAGAAAATAAAGGAAATGATATCCAGCCCTATGAAGAGGGTAGCAAAGCATAATCTAAAATTTTTCAATAAGATAACTAAAATATCAAGCAGAATTGAACATTTACCTTTACAACAGCGTTAAGAAATGCAGCATCTTGAAGATTACCAGTCTTTACCTGGAACACGTGAGTGTAGTACTCTAATAAATACAATTACTTAAATGTTGAACAAGTGAACTTAACACGAAATACTGGCACTCATAGCTATTGCATGAAAGAACACAAAAAATGTACCGGCACAGAATAATGTAGGCTCTGAGAGTGGGAATTCATTCAATAACACATAAACAAAGTCATATTATAGATGAACCGTAGTTTTAATCTGTTAGCAATAAAAGCTCCGCATTATAGGATTCTTTATGAAAAATTGTTGAAATGAAACGTGCCATGTATGGAAACCAAAAAATGAAGACATGGAATCAAATACAATGTTTCATAATGATAGAAGTTACTTATTTTATTACACCCCATTATAGGATCCTAGAACATTTGTAATCATAAAGGCCATTTTACAATAGTGAATGCATGTGATTGTAAATGCTGCAGCAGCATGACGGACATTACAATAGATTTTTCAGCAACTTTAACAAGCCTTGGGAAAATGAAATGATAATTGTGGAGCAGAGATAATGATAGCAAATAGGGGGAGAAAATAGTAGAGAGTTTCTTTACTTTCATGGTCCAACTGGCATTGAGAAGGTCTAAGAAAAGAGTGTCTTGGAGCATCTCCAAGAAACTCTTTAAACATGAGATACTCTCTATTTTAGAGAGTTAACATTTAAAATCATGCTCTAATGGACTTTTTAAATTAACATTTTAATTTAGAGAGTGGGTTGACTCTCCAATTTGGAGAGCCAAGAGCCAAACTCACGCTCTTGGAGATGCTCTAAGACACTACTCTTTAAACATGAGAATTGAGATGCTCTCTATTTTAGAGAGTCGACATTTAAAATCATACTCCAATAGACTCTTTAAATTAACATTTTAATTTAGAGAATGGGTTTGACTCTCCAATTTGGAGAGTCAAGAGCCAAACTCACTCTCTATAATTAAATACATTCAAAGTGTTTCAATTTTCAATATAGAAAAACAATAAAATTATCTAAAGAAAAGCTAGTTAAAATAAAAAATAAACAAAAATAATAAATATTTTTTGGGAGTAGTAAAATTAAGTGTTTAATATAAAGAGTTTGTTGGAGTACTTCAAAATTTCAACTCTCTAAATTTATAAATACTCTCTAAATGATAGAATATGCTATTTAAAAATAGAGAATCTATTGGAGATGCTCTTAAGGAACTGAGAAAGGGTATCTTTAATAAGATTTTCAATCTCCCCCCTATATCTTAATTATGTCAGGGCAACAAGAATACAAGATCGTGATCTACTAAGCGTTTGTTTAAGAGAGATTTTTCCAAGTGAAAAATGATTTTTTTGGAGAACGTGCACTTAAAAAGTATGGAAAATTACGAGTCCCACATAATTTTGTGGTTGAAAATGATATTGGAAAAAATAATTTTTTGAAAAATCTCTCTCAAACAAGCTCTAAATGTGGTACCTTCACTACCATGGGAATATGATTTGCAACTTACAAAAAGATATCGGCCAAATCCAAGTACTAGATTTTATAACACTAATTGTGGATTTAAAGTGCCATTTGCAGCAAGGTCAGAAGGATAGCTGGCTCTTTATAAATTTCACGCTATCTCCCCAATGAAAGGAAACACATACTTCAAATATTTAAAGAGAATGAAATACAATATGAATGTCCTACATACCTGTTGGTCTCCTGAGTCAAACAGAACTCCCTTGTTCCCTTTCCTCTGCATGCCAGAAGATCTAAACGAAGTTGATTGAGATCTCCCTGCATTTTTCCTAATAATTCGACCATCTACGTTTGATAAATGGATTTCATCTCTTGATCTCCCTGGCAATTTATGTGTAATAGCTTCACTCTGGATTTAACAACAAATACAACGGATTTCATAGGTTCATGGTAGTAAATAAATTAAATTTGTACATACTGCAAAAACACTAGAGTAATCATTGTTAAAGATGTGCTATAGTGCAAAACACAGACATGTATGCCTTTTTGTGTGTTCGTATTTAAGCTTGTAGCTTCAATGAGGGAAAAAGAACAAAAAAAGGTGTGTTTTCATAAAATCTGGGACTTTTGAGCTCTTTTCATCTTATAATTCATTTTAAATGCAGTTTATGTCTTGTATTGATATTCAATGTATTAGCAGCAACAAATCTTGACAAAAATATATGATGGAGGAAAGCAAGGAATCATTGAAGATAAATTGATCAAGATGATTGATAATTATGATGATGTGCTTAATTTTAGGAATTGTTATTTATCTTTACATATTTAGTTTATTGAGTTGTACTATATATTGATGTTTTCTCAATGAATAAAATTACAATTCCCATTTCTATCATCTCTAGAATTTCTTCTTGTTATCAGAGCAGGTTGCAAGCTTCCGTTTAGGGCGAGCGGCCTAGTGCCACTCGTCCAGCCAACTTTTTCATTTTCCTTTTCCTTTTCCTTTTCTTCTAGTTTTCTTCTAAAATGCTTGTCCATCAATTTTCTTCTCCTTGTCATCATGATTTCACTTTCCTACACGTAACGATTTAATTCTCACTCTTCTCAAGTTATCTTCCACCATATATATCATTCAACACAAATCAATATCCTATCCGCACAAAATTCAAACAACACAGCGACAACAAAAAATCAACGTATGAATCCATTCTCTGAACAAACTCTCAGAGACACAACCCATGTAATATGGGATACACAAGATTGGCAAAAAAAAAGGCGAATTCACACCACCACAACATGTGACATATCTTAACAAGGATGAAGATTTTAAAAAATTGTGATTTTTTTTCACAACATTAGTATCAAAAACAGCTTTCATTCATTTTTGCAACAAACTTTGCCTCCAACCCCGGCAAAGTTTGAGGGAGGGTATTAGCAGCAACAAATCTTGACAAAAATATATGATGGAGGAAAGCAAGGAATCACAAATTGATCAAGATGATTGATGATTATAATGATGTGCTTAATTTTAGAAATTGTTATTTATCTTTAAGTTTATTGAGTTGTACTATATATTGATGTTTTCTCAATAAATAAAATTACAACTCCCATTTCTATCTAGAATTTCTTCTCAGCGGTTACTGTATTTTTCCATATTTATTCTCTCTTTCTAATATAAAACATTCAATAACTCAATTTGCTGTACGAACGCTTGCATTCATTAATAACACAGAGAATATCATTCATAACACAGAGGATAAATAAAATCACAAAAATTAAAATAAAATTCAACAGCAATGAGTTTTCGGATTTGTTTTACCTCTGTGCTGAATTTACCCGGCGTTTCCCTGGGCAATTTTTGTTTCGGATTCTGATTTCGGTCCTTGGAAGATTTAACAATGGATGTAAGAAAATAAGTAGGTCTTCGGGAGGTGGAAAAAAGGCGTTGGGAGGTTAAAGAACAACGGGAAGTGGAACCGGAGGAAGAAGAGAGCATTGAGAACCAACAATTTGCGCCCGCCATTGCCATTAACGGATAGAAAAATTGAAGAAAAAATGGAAATGCAGCAGAGTTTGGGGTCTAAGTACTCACAGCTCACTGAGCGTGAAACAAAGGTTGAAACTTGGAAGTTGTTTGTTTCCTTATCCACTTGCACCGTAAATATCTAATTTGCTATTTTGGCGCCTCTCCGGGCTGTGAAGACGGAAACCCAATCCGTAATATAATTATTTGGATGAATTAAATTGAAGTGTAATTATTGATAAACATTACCGGCATGTCTGAGCCCCATTTTTTTTAGTATAATATATTTTAGAATAATATATTGATAGAGAATGTGTAATTAAAAATGAAGGAAATGTTTTTGGGTTACTGTAATATTATTTTATTGAAAAATATGTAGTTGGAAAAAAAATGAGAATGAAACCACCTCGTAACATTATAATTACTCGATTCGCTGTTTGTGGCTTTCATAATTTAACCCCCGGTTTAATACGAATCTCCTTACAATCTATTCGTTCCATGTTTAAAAGTGTGACATCTTTAATAAAAAGGTTAAGTCGAACTACTAGTGACCGATACTTTCCACTTAAAATAGAGTCGGGAACTTGCGAGATAAGAGAAAAAGTTTCTTTAATAAAAAGGTTAAGTGGAACTACTGGTGACCGACACTTTCCACTTAAAATAGAGTCGGGAACTTGCGAGATAAGAGAAAAAGTTGTCAAATTCTATATAGGTTATTGACTTTATTTTTATGATAATTGATTATCAGAATTGATCTCCTGCTTATCCATATTTTGTCCACCGATGGGATCTAAAATACCGGTGAGGTGGTAAGATCACATCTTGTTACTTCATTAGTGGACAAGATATCTCATACCCACTATGAACATGAGGACAGTCCTGATTGACAGATAATTAAGTTTGTAACTTGGCGGCAAGCTGGAAAATTGACGTGAGAGGTGATATTTTTTGTTAATATCAAATTTTATGTACCTTGTATCATTTTCCCCGTCCTGTAACAGATTGAGGTTGAATTGGGGACAAAATAAAGTTCAATGGTTCGATTAAACTTGAGATGCTTGGCATCTTTAGATCCTAGATAAAAAGCAGCATTGGCTAGTTCTCTTGGTTCACGAATGACTTCGTCCAACTCCTCTATTATCTTGTAAGCCCCTCGTCTTCATCCTCGGGAAAGCACTCCCTCCTCTCTTCGATCGGAAATGGAATCGGAAGGCAAATGGCTGATATACAATTAATTCTAATACTGTACTTGCATTACGCAGCCTGCATACTTCATAACTTCTACAACCATCGACTTGGATACTACGTGTGCACAGGATCGTAACTCGGGATGAGTTCTTGATCTTGGCCACCACCCCTCCGGAAGTAGGTAGCTGGCACACGGTTACAAGTCAACGTGATTAAAGAAAAGACTAATCATATTGAATTTATTGTATCAAATATGTCATAAATGTAATTTAAAGGTGAAAGATTGTTCTAATAACACAGTCTTCCTCATTCTTCACTTTCGAATTCATTTGATACGGGAAAACTCAAATTCTTAATTGAAGTAAAACCACCATCTACTACAAGATTATGCCCACTAACATATTTGGCATCATCAGATGCTAGATAAAGAGCAGCATTAGCTATATCTTCTGGTTCACAAATAGCTCCCCTCAACACTCCATTATCATGTATCATTTTCGCGAGCCCCTGATCATTAAACCCGGGAAAGTACACTCTCATTTCTTCGATCACGAACGGTGTCGGAATGGCAAAGGGTGATATACAGTTGATTCTGATACCATACCTGCACAGCTCTGCCGCTGCAGATTTCATAACACCTACAACCGTCGACTTGGATATTGAGTACGTGTGCTGCGCCAACCCTCCCAACACTCCTGTGATACTAGACGTGCACAAAATTGAACCATGTCCCTGGGGAATCATAACCCGGGATGCGTGCTTGATCCCGGCCACCACTCCTCGAACATTGATGGACATGACTCGATCAAATGTAGCAAGATCAAGGTCGACTATGGTCGGTGGAGTGTGACAGGCAATTCCTGCATTATTAAACATGATATCAAGTTGACCATAGTTAGAGACTGCATAATCCACTGCATGTGCAATGTCAGATTCTTTTGAGACATCACATGAAATAAAGCTGGCATGGGTTCCAAGTTCTGTGGCTGTTTCTTTTCCCAGTTTTGTCTGAATATCGGCAATCACTACTTTTGCGCCATTGTTTATGAATTTTTTTGCTGTTTCTTTTCCAATACCACTTGCTGCGCCGGTGATTAATGCTATTTTGCCTTCTAGTTTACTGCATAAACGAAAGAACTACCATATTACACTTGATTTCCAATGTATGTTTGCCTGAGCTTAAAAGTCAGCAATTATTTTTAACTGCTTTAAAGTTCGGCCAAACGTGCTCGTTGCACCTAAACAGCTTGATAAAATGCCTTTTTTTTTCCTGTTTTATCTAAAATGTGTCTGGTCATTTGATGTGATTTTCTTTCTTCAATTTAAAGAGAAAATATATATTACCACCTTGCATTTTAAGGGGAAAAGTCGAAAATTAGTGATAAAAATTAAATCGGGAGAATTTTGACATAATTACCTCTGTTTGGCTTTTTAAAAGTTGTCACAAAGTTTTTTTTTTACTATATATATAGTCAAACTTAAATATTAAATTTAATCATCCATTTATAACTAGTATTCGTTTTATTACCCGTGCATTTCGTAGAACTCGCTATTATTTATTCTAAAAGTTACTAATAATTTTAAGCAAGAATGATGTTACTACCAAATTGGTGCTTAGCACCAATCTAGGTTGAAAAAAATTGATAAAATATGTGGTTGAAAAGTTATGAAACCCATAAAATTAATTGTTGATTTTGACTTAGATTAAAATCTCGGTACCAAAAAGAGGCTATATTGTAAACCTTAATGACAAAAGGGTTATATACTAAACCTAATTTTTTACCTTCTTGCTCTTTAGTAGATTTCTGCTGAATTCATAATTATGTGAATTTATTTTCTTAATTATTGTTAATGAATATCTTTTACAAAAAATTTGCTAAGGTTCATATGTAACCAACCATATTAACATATGCAACAAGAAGACTAAATTATTTGACATTTATTAGCCAGGGGAGGTGGGGCCTAACTCATACCAAAACTTCAAACCTAAACCACTAAAACAGCATCCAAAACCTATCATTGGATACTCTCTCTCGAGCAGATTTATGTTAGGTCTCAATGGGAAAAGAATGAACTACGAGATCACCCTTAAATTCGACTCGGGCCTCGGGGTGACGGAAGGATCATATCATTTGAGAATTGTGTGTGTATGTGTTGGTGTGTGGGGAAGAGGGATCTCAACTGACCTCGCAGAAAATTTCCTGATGGAGCTTTTAGTGAGAAAAGCTCTTGAAATGCAGTTGCTCCTGATATATTATGCCGAAACAAAATTTAAAATATGAGATTTATGAACAAATGCCAGATCTCTGTCTATAAAGAAGAAACACAGAAACACGTTTCAAGATTTTTCTTTTTACTTATATTTGATTGAAGAAGTAAACGAAGAGAGAGAAACTAACCTTAATCCAATCTTGAACATATTCTCTGATTTTCTAGTGAAAAAGAGCTCTTAGTGTTTGCTGTAGATATAAAACTTACGATAAGGTGAGAGAGAGGAGAAGTGTTAGTGTTTGATGCAGATAAAAAACTGATGTAGCGTAGGTAAGACAGGAAGTCGGCAAAGTTGAGCATCTATTGAAATGCAAATGACAAGACAAAAGATGCCCTCAGAATGGTGTCCCGCCGAACTCACTAAAATCTTGACACTCGAACTCATAATGATGTGTCGAAATTTGATTTGTGGAACATTGAAATGAGACCGCACAATAAGAATAATGTTATCAAATACCATAGAACATTACTTATATGATATGTAAGTAGCGTTAAATGATAAGTACAACTAAATATGATTTTATGATATTTATGGGACACTATACATATCGATCATTATTGAAGTTTTCCCTTAACATTTTTAAGGTATTACAAAAACAATTATTTGACGCATAAATTATCTTTACAAACAAAAATAATATCTTAATCTTTACTTTTTTAAGGATAGTATAGATAGAGAGTACCTAAAAAAGCTTAAAGACAATAACACAAAATGTGTCTTGTGCAAAATAAAAGGCAAGAGATCTCTTCATGATTTGAGGTGAGAGGAATTTGTCGATAGTTAATTATTCGATGATTTGAATAATAAAATAATAGTGGAAACTTATCCAATAACAAGAAGTAAAAAAGAGATCAAAACATCCAATGGCTCTTTATTGGAATCTTAACAGGGGAACAAAGTGATAAAACCAAAAAGGAAATTTCTCGTAGCAAGTTGGATGAAAAAAAATAATTATTTTGTGAACCACCAATGACCAATCTTTTTTGCCCAATGCCTCTGAAGGGACTAAAGAATCGACACCTGAGCTGCCGTCCAAAGATATCATTTTATTGAATCCAAGAATGTAGCATAAAGTGGAAGCATAGTGGCCTAAAATATTGTTCACTTTATAATCTTGTAATGTTACATTATTATCCTGATCTAATTCCGTTCACACATGTCCAAGTGCAGTTATTTGTGTACCTTAGAATTTATAATTACGAGTAATTATGGGGATGGACATAATTCAATGGACCATGCTAGAATCTGGGCGAATGAAATACCTTATTGTCGCTCAAAACTACAGTTTCATTTTCGTCCAAACCTTCGAAGACGCCCAAGATTTGAGCGAACATAGCGTCTTGTTGTTATTTAAAGCGGCGGTTATTGAAACAATTATTGAGCAGTCTTATCACGATCCAAGAATCTTGGTTGCAAGCAGTTAAGGAGAGTAGTAACAGCAGTTTAAAAATGGCAATTCCTTGACACGTCAGCCATTATGAAGCAGGTGGGTAGTTATAGAGCGACAAACAGTTTCCAAACTGTTTCACAAGAAAAAGTGGCGAAAGAATATAAAAGAAAAAAAGAAGACATAGAAGGAGACCCGGAATCAATCACTCTCAAATAGAGGTTATGTAATTTTATTTCTTTTAGTTCTTATCGTCAACTTTCAAATTACTTGATGTGCTCGTGCTCCATGGAGGCGTTCTGTTTCTTTTTCATTGTAAACTTCATAAATAAAGCAGTCATCATTGGGACTTTGTCTCAAAAGGTTTGTTCCTTACATAATCGTTTGATTCATCTTTTAATTGTTAGTGAGGCTCGATAAATCCGCGCGAAACGGTTCCAAAGAAATTGCATCAATCGAGCTTCAATAGGAAATTAAACAATTTAAACTGAACTGAACAGGTACACATACAGTGATGAAGCCAAGACCATATGTGATTTGGTTCAATTCGGTTGATTTTATGCATTAGGAAAATTCTGTTGAGTTCAAATTGTTGAGTACAATCGGTCGGCTTGGTCTAATTCTACTGGTTCAAAATGAATATTCATCACATAACTCTAATCTATGTCTTAAAAGCAATCTATATTTTGCTAGCCGTATTGACGTTTGATTGTGGCCTACGATCTGAAATAAAGTAATACTACAAGACAAATTTAATCACTCGACGACAGAAAATATGAGGTAATACAGAGCTAAAAGATTTATTCAGTGCTTACCTTAACAGTAAGATTATTTTATTTATTTATTATTATTATTTTGTGAAGAAGCACTCGGCATGAATTGTATAGTCTCGAGCACGTTTAGCCGGGTTTAAAAGTACATTATTTATAAATTACTTATTTTGCTGCCTTGAAGTTTAATGGAGCAAGTCAATTTTTTGTTAAAAATTAGGTACATGAGGGGGCTAGGTTGAGCTAGCGCAGGCTGCGCAGCCCTCCCCCATCTCCTCGACCGTCGGAATTTTTGAGAGACGACGACATAGATTAAAATATAATAATATTACCTGTACATAAATAATTACATAATAATACACATACAAATGACATGTCAAAAAGAGAGTGGAGATTTATTTTTTTTTGGTTGTTGAAATTTTTTTAATCAAATTATATCTCACCACATCACGTGTATATAAACATATTATGGGCATGTTTGGGCGGGATTAAAATCTGATTTTAATCTAAGTCAAAGTCAAACAATCAATATTAACCACATCTTTCATGAATCCCACATCTTTTCAACCACACATTTAAAAAATTTCTATCACAATCCACTAAAAATTCAATTTTAATCCCCACCAAACACCATCTATGTACGTGTAGCACAATCATTAAAAATATCCCTATTTTCCACCCCCATTTACTTATTTATTTTTATTTTTAAAATATCATTTAAAATTTAAAACACAAAAATCAAATAAGAAAGAGTAGAACAAGACCATCATTTGGTCATCCCTGTAAAAGATATAGCCTTCATTTGGATATAAATTTACAAACGATTTAAAAATTGAGTTAAATTCAAATATTAATTTTAATCGTAATTCATAACTACATTATTCACATAGAAAAATTATATTTGTACAATCGATTGACAATCTCTCACGTGTAGGCGGGGTCCGCATGTTTAAAAAATTCAAAAAAAAAATAAAAATTGGATCACCCATGTACGGTTGCCAACCGCGATTGTATCACTAGCGTGGCTCATTTATATATTTCGTTTTGCAGATTTATTATTATTATTATTTTCACTATTTCTCATCATAAACCAATTATTAACTTGGGCATAAATAAATGGAATTCGAGATCGAACCTGCGAAATCTGCTAAATTACAGACCAGACAGCAAGTATGGCTGCACTCCCGACATAAGCTAGAAGCTACCCAGCCCACACATGGAGGCCGTAATTATCAATCCTATTATTCTCAATTGGTTCAGTTCCGATCGTTACATTTCAGCTCAGATTTCTCTCAATCGACTCGTTTGGTTTCTACAATTAATTTATCACCATGACGCCGCCATAGTTTAAAGGTTTGTTACCCAATTTTGGCCATTTAGGGTAAAATTATTGTTCATTAGGGTTAATAATAATAAAATAGTGTTGAGTTTTTTTGTAAAAAAATATTTTTTATGTTGAACCTCCGTTTGAATTATCGTTGCTTTAATTAGTTGATTCCGAACTTAAATTATTTTGGATGTTCGCTGTGAAGTTCTAAGGAATTGATTCATATATGTTTTACGGCAGTTGACTTTGTTCGTAGTTTGCAGCAGGTTCATGAGGAGACTCGGGCTAATCTGTTGGAATCCAACCGTCAGTATAAAGAGGCGGCTGGTCGACATTGGCGTCCTGTTGAATTTGATGTTGGGGATTATGTTTGGGCAGTGTTGACCAAGGATCGAGTACCTTCCCATGAATATTTGAAGTTATCACCTCGTACCATTGGTCCTGTGGAAATTACAGAGAAGATTAACCCCCAATGCCTACCGTCTTCGCCTTCCTTCTCATATCTAGACTTCTGATATCTTTAATGTGAAACATCTTTTACCCTACCATGGCGATAACAT
The DNA here is from genome assembly GCA_035079005.1 of Fraxinus americana. Lineage (NCBI taxonomy): Eukaryota > Viridiplantae > Streptophyta > Magnoliopsida > Lamiales > Oleaceae > Fraxinus > Fraxinus americana. Next base: position 30,335,025 of record CM068710.1, on the reverse strand, counting down.
CGAGGACGGTGCTACAAGTTCTTATTCGAGGGCGAATCCCATTGACCCTAGGGAGAATGATGACGTTAATGTGGAGGAACAGGCGATTGCATATTTGGAGCGTTTGGATTGTCGGCGCTCAAAGAAAGTGGTATAACTTTTGCATACGGTGTCCGTTTTGGGCCCATAACCCCATTTCGAAAAGCTCGCGACGATTCGGATTGCACTCATTGCTTTGTTGTGACATATGATGGATTTTGGGCGTTTGACGTCGTCTTCCTAGTTAAAACAGCATTTTAAATTTCGTAGTTCGTTAATTTTAATGTTTATTTGTTTTGCTTTGTAGCCCAGCCCATTCACGGACTGTTGGCCCAGTAGGTTAACTATTTTCTTTCATATTTAAAGCTCTCCAAACGTTTGTAAGTTTTTGGTTGTTCAAGAAATAAAAAAATACGTGATTTTCTTGGAGAACAATCCATTTTCACTTTATTGTAGTTTCAAACTACATCAGTTGGTATCAGAGCATGGTTCACGGAAGAGGACGTGCTGGTCGTGGTGGCCAGATCGATGAAGTTGCAGATCTGCGTAATCAGATCGACGCGTTGACGGTTCGGTTTGATCAGTTCATGACTTGGACGATGGAGGTCTTGCAGAACGGACCACCTCCTGCCCCTCCGCGTCGTGACCCCGCAAGTGACGGTGAAGACGGGTATGATTCGGGCGAGAGGTCAGAAGAGAAGACATTATCAGCTGTACGTGGCGTTCGCTTACAATCCCCTCGTGTGCGGGATACGTTTCACCGTTGGGAATCTGGAATCAAGATTGATATTCCTGAATATCATGGTGGGATAGAGGTGGATGAATTCATTGATTGGCTAGCGGCTGTGGAGGATATCTTGGAATACGAAGAGGTGTCTGACGATAAAAGGGTACCATTGGTGGCGACGCGTTTGCGTGGTCGCGCTGCTGCTTGGTGGCAGCAACTGAAGCAGGACCGGATCCGACAGGGCAAGTCAAAAACTCAGTCGTGGGAAAAGATGAAAAAAATTTGAAAGCGGCGTTTCTTCCTTTCAATTATACCAGGACCTTGTATCAGCGATTACAAAATTTAAGGCAGGGCAACCGATCTGTTGATGTTTATTCACAGAATTTTATCAGCTGATAGCACGTAATGACGTAGGAGAATCAGAGGATCAGTTGGTGGCATGCTGCATTGGTGGGTTGTGATTGAATTTGTAGGATGTTCTTAATATGTTTTCACCGGTGTCTGTTTCAGAGGCTCACCAGCACGCACTTCAGGCTGAAAATTAGCAAATCCGTCGTTCTACAGTAATTAATTCTAGTGGTCCATCTGGAGGTGGGAGTCGACCATTTGCCCCAAACCCCACATCTGGTCAGTCCCAATCCTCCATAACTGGCAGTCGGGGCATTGATCGGAACATTCGGTCAGCGGCTTCCCCAGCTGCAAACCCGAGTGGTTGGGCTCCTTCTGGTGGGCGAGGGCGTAGTATTCAGTATTTTGGTTGTGGTAGCTTTGGTTATTTGAGGAGGGAGTGCCCTTCGCAAGGACAACCACGTCTGGTTTGTTGATAGGAGAGGCAGCACACACCTATTTCGAAGAACCTGTCCATGTGGCAAATGGGGAAGAACAAGCTGAAGTAGTGCATATAGGTGACACGGATCTTCTTTTGGTAGTACGACGGGCGTGCCTTACGCCTAAGGGGTCGTCTGAGGATTTGCAGCGCAATAACATATTTCTGTCTACATGTACCATTAAGGGCAAAGTGTGTAAGTTCATCATTGATTCGGGCAGCTGCGAGAACGTAATATCAGAAGTGGTTGTACAGAAACTGAAGTTGGGATTCGAACCCCATCCACTCCATATAGCCTAGCATGGTTGAGACAAGGTAATGAGATTCGTGTTACTAGACGTGTGATGGTTCCTTTTTCTATTGGCAGTGTGTATCATGATAGTGTTTGGTGTGATGTGGTGCCTATGGACGCATGTCATCTTTTGTTAGGACGTCCATGGCAGTTTGATAGGGATGTGTGTCATGAAGGGCGTCGGAACGAGTATACGTTCACCTTTTCGGGTAAGAAAATTATACTACCCTCCAAGGATGCTCATTGTGTCTCTTCGGCAGGGAACATTAGTAATTTACTTTCCCGATCTTTGTTTGTGCGTGAGATGTTGGAGGAAGGTATTGTGTTGTTGCTGGTGGGAACTGAGGCGACGGGAGTGTCGGCAGTTCCTATGGCAGCCGAGGGGGCGGGTCTTCACCCCAAAGCTGTCGCCTTAATATCCAAGTTTCATGATGTCTTTCCAGAGGACCTTCCTCAGTGTCTTCCTCCTTTGCGGGATATACAACACCAAATTGATCTGATACCTGGTGCATCACTACCAAACCGCCCGCATTATCGAATGAACCCTGCCGAACATGAGGAGTTGAGGAGACAAGTAAAGGAGTTGGTGCAGAATGGGTATATCAAAGAAAGCTTTAGCCCGTGTGCAGTCCCCACGTTTCTAGTGCTGAAGAATGATGGTAGTTATCGGATGTGTGTAGATAGCCGAGCTATCAACAAAATAACAGTTCGATATCGTTTTTGGATACCGCAGTTAGATGATTTACTGGACCAGTTGGCAAGAGCAATGGTATTTACCAAACTGTATTTGAAAAACGGGTATCATCAGATCAGAATTCGCCCTGGTGATGAGTGGAAGACAGCGTTTAAAACACGAGAGGGATTATTTGAGTGGCTGGTTATGCCATTCGATTTATCCAATGCACCGAGCACGTTCATGCGGGTGATGAACCAAGCCCTTCACCCTTTTATTGGTAAGTGTGTAGTCATATACTTCGATGACATATTGGTGTATAGTAGATCCGAGGAATCTCATGGTGTGCACTTAAGGGATGCCCTTGCCATTTTGCGCAGGGAACAGTTCTTTGCAACCCGTAACAAGTGTGTTTTCTATACCGATAGTGTACTGTTTTGGGGGCATGTTGTGTCAGCCAGTGGGGTGGCAATGGATTCAGCTAAGATTGATGCGATCCGACAGTGGTCCCAGCCTAAATCAGTTTCTGATGTGCAGAGTTTCCATGGTTTGACGTCCTTTTATCCACGCTCTATTCAACACTTTAGCACCATCATGTCTCCCATTACTGATTGCATGAAAGAGAGCAAGTTTCAGTAGACTCCTGAGGCTGAGGAGGCGTTTGTGGTTATTAAGGAGTGCTTGACTTCAGCTCCGATACTAGCATGGATTTCGTCTTGGGTTTACCGCGCACACAACGTGGTCATGATTCCATTTTTGTAGTAGTGGATCGGTTTTCCAAAATGGTACACTTCATTCCTTGTAAACGTACCAATGACGATGTCAAGGTTTCCCAACTGTTCTTCATGGAGGTTTATAGTCTTCATGGTTTGCCCACTTCTATTGTGTCTAACAGAGACACAAGGTTCATCAGTCATTTTTGGCAGAGTTTGTGGAAGTCAGTTAACACGTCACTTAATTTCAGTAGTGCTTACCACCCTCAAACAGATGGACAGACGGAGGTAGTGAATTGTTCTTTGGGTGATTTGTTGCGATGCCTAATTGGACATAATCTTCATTCTTGGGATCAGCGGCTTAGCCAGGCGGAGTTTGCTTATAATCATGCTCGAAACAGGATCGTCGGATTCAGTCCGTTTCAAGTTGTTTATAGCATTCTGCCCCGCAGTCCTGTTGATTTGTTGACTCTGCCCTCTAAGACTTGATTACATGGGACGGCATTTGACTTTGTTCTTAGTTTGCAACAGGTTCATGAGGAGACTCAGGCTAATCTGTTGGAGTCCAACCGTCAGTATAAAGAGGCGGCTGATCGGCATCAGCGTCCTGTTGAATTTGATGTTGGGGATTATGTTTGGGCAGTGTTGACCAAGAATCGAGTACCTTCCCGTGAATATTCGAAGTTATCACCTCATACCATTGGTCCTGTGGAAATTACAGAGAAGATTAACCCCAACGCCTACCTTCTCATATCTGGACTTCTGATGTCTTTAATGTGAAACATCTTTTACCCTACCATGGCGATAATATAGAGGACGGTGCTACCAATTCTGATTCGAGGGTGAATCCCATTGACCCCAGGGAGAATGATGACGCTAATGTGGAGGAACAGGTGATTGCATATTTGGAGCGCTTGGATTGTCGACGCTCAAAGAAAGTGACATAACTTTTGCATACGGTGTCCATTGTGGGCCCATAACCCCATTTCGGAAAGCTCACGACAATTCGGATTGAACTCAATGCTTTGCTGTGACATATGATGGATTTTGGGCGTTTGACGTCGTCTTCCTAGTCAAAATAGCATTTTAAGTTTCGTAGTTCATTAATTTTAATATTTATTTGTTTTGCTTTGTAGCCCAACCCATTCACGAACTGTTGGCCCAGTAGGTTAACTATTTTCTTTCATATTTAAAGCTCTTCAAATGTTTGCAGGTTTTTGGTTGTTCAAGAAATAAGAAAAAGAGTGAGTTTTCTTAGAGAGCAATCCGTTTTCACTTTATTATTGTTTGGTTTGTAGTTTCGAACTATATCAATAAAAAAGCGATCGTAGACCGTTTACGAAGAAAGGTCACCCTAGTTCAAGACATAATTATCCAGCGATCAAGTGAGAACTTCTAATTTCTTAAGAGACATTTCTATACGTGGAAATCTCAACGTCATTGGTTCACTACTTCACTGTAATTAATGTCATTTCTTTCCTTTGAAGGTAAAGCATCTAACGGACTTGTTCCCAGGTCTGGGGTACTTGCGACTGATATTGCATCTGTAATCAGTCTCCCATCACTATCCTTTTGCAGGACCTTCAATCACGCCGCTGAATAGTCTTTCTTCTGTTTACTGCTATGTTCTTCTAAGCTACCTTTTAACTGTTCTAGGGGCTACACTTGCAAGTTTTCCTTGTGTTCCTATTTGTAGAGATGACAAGATTACAATTAATCTGCTGGCCGATCAAGGCTGTCAGCAAAGAATTGAAAATTTTACACACTTTCTTTGTGATGTGTGTCATATCCCCATAAGGGCTCCACATGGCACATTCCAGTGCAGGGGAAGAATATCGGATCAATTTTCCTTATCTTTTAATGTCCGCCTTTTAAATCGTGCTAAATTGATAGGATGGGGTAGTTTTAATGGAATAGAACTTGAATTGGTGTGTGGCGTGAATACATCCTATGTTGCTCGTTCATGATAAAGTGATTACGAGCATGTTTGGCAAAGCTTAAAATAAAATTGGTCAAACTTACTTTTTAATTTGTATCCACGAACTTCATAGGATTGACGATTTGCTATCCACTTATTATTGATGTATTCAGTAGAACTCACAATTTTGTACATACTTTTTGTCCATACATTCTTACAATCCACAATTACTTTTTTGGTTTTTTTTTAATTACACTAACCCCATCCCAAATGAGAATCGAACCTAGGTCAATGATGTCGTTAAGACTTCGCTTTCACCACCAAATTAATTTTTGATCAAGTAGAACTAACAATTTATAAGTACTTAAAAGTAAACCAATTCAATTGAACATATCATGACATTATTTATCAAAAATGTTTATTGTGTGTCATATTAAACACCACTTTGTTTTAAACACCACTTGTGCCTACATGGCATTATTTACCAAAAAAATGCTTATTTTGCATGTCATATTAAATAAAATAATAAACTATCAATTAAATTGTAATTCATTTTTACCGTTAATTTCTTAATACCTAAATTGACGTAAAAAAACGTGTATGAGATAGCATTATTCTATTAAATAAGAGGGCAAGGGAAGTAATTATAAATTTTGAAATATAAGCAGCTGTTTGATAAAATTAAAATTTAGATTTTTTTTAAAGTCAAAGTTAATAATAAATTTTATAAAATTCACAATTTTTTATCACACATTTCATCTACTATTATCAAAATATGTTGAAAGTCTGATTTTCCTACATAAATAAAAGGCTAATTAGCACAAAACGTCCCTACCTTTGGGGTGGATTTCGGAAACCGTCCATACCTTTCATTTCGTGCGTAGGACGTCCTTACCTTCAACGTTTCTATGCACCGAACGTCCTTTTCACTTCTTTTTGACGAGTTGACCCCTCATTCAAGTAAAACAAAAAGAAAAGAAAAGAAAAACTAAAGAATTAATTGCAACTATAACCCCAAATTTTTAAAACCTACTTTTCAGTCACAAGATACTAATTTTCTCATCCACAATCACTTCCAATTGTTGGTGGCCAAATCCAAAATTCTTTTAATCGGCTGACGAATTGAATCAATTGATCCATTACCCATAGTATTAGCAACTTTAATTGAATGTTGGTGGTTGCAATTTGTTGATTGGGGCAGTGGGTGAACAGAAATCAAAAAATAGAGCCAACAACGTGCGATAAACCTGTTTCTAAACGAACAGTCGTTTCCCGGCCAAATTGAGGAAGACACATATGCTCATTGGATGCGCCTTGAGGAGTAGGTGCTAGTGATGGTGGTTCTCGATCGTTGTTTGTACTACCGGTGCCAGAAAATTATTCTGAAAGTTGCGTTTTCACTGTGTTCGAAGCTACCACCTGCTGGTGTTGATTTTGAGCAATAAGGGACAGTTGGGGACAATGGACAAGGGCGTCTTGAGGTGGAGAATCGATTGGAATGTTGGGCTTTACATGGGTGTCTCCGAAAAAGGAGTTGTCGGCTGATTTTAGCAAAATGAGCAGGCGGTTTTTGTCCAAATTTTCGACGATTTCAGAGCTGTTCGAGGCATGATACTAGGTGGAAATTGAAGGGCATAGTGAGGGCTTTCTAGTGGTGTTAATGTCCGGTTGTTTTGGTGGTGGTTGGCCAGCATTTTTGGCCATCACAGGTGGTGGCCGGAGGAGGAGATTCCAACAGTTTTCAGATTTTCGAGTTGCCGAATTTGAGAATTGATTTCGGCAAGATTATTTGGTGTTTTGGGGAGTTGTTGGGTGGTGATTGTAGAGAAAGTTAAGAGCTTTCCATTGATGCCAATATCCAGTGGTTTTGGTGATCGGAAGGTGGCTGAAAATAGCTCCGAAGTTGGCGGCTGGTTGTGGGCAAAAAATTAGTATTTGTAACTTAAAAGTATGTTTTAAAAATTTGGGGTTATCATTGCAATTAATTCTTTAGTTTCTCTTTTCTTTTCTTTTTGTTTCAATTGAATGGAGGGTAACATCGTCAAAAAGTTGTGAAAATGACGTTCAGCGCACAAAAAGTGGAAGGTAGGGGTATAAATGCCAAGAAATGAAAGGTAGAGACGATTTTCGAAATCCACTCCAAAGGTAGGAACGTTTTGTACTAATTAGCCTAAATAAAAGAGTTTTTTTTTTTTTTTTTATTGTTCATAAGCCTAGCCGAGCCAAATGGCTTGAAGGCTAGGCTCGACTGAGCCTTTTTTTTTTTTAATGTTTGTTTCGATATAATGGCTCGGCTCGACTAAGCTTTTTTTTTTTTTTAACATTTAATTCAATATTTTAAGTTACAAATATTCGTTTTAAGCGATTAAAAATTTGTTAAAAATGTTGAAGTGTAATTTCACTGAAACGTAAAGTCGTGATTGTTTATATTTCTTTTCAATCACAACATCTTTCCAATATCCTTCTTTCGAAATTTATTTTCTTACAATTTTTCGTTTGATTCGATATTTCACGGTATGAATATCCATTTGGATCGATTTAAATTTTTTTTTTAAAAAAACTTAAAATGTGATAATAATAAATATATTGTCGATTAAGTTTAAATATAAAAATTATCTTAAATTATTAAACGTAAAATTATAATCGTAAATTTTTTTTTTTACCGCACCCTTAACCCCGTACTCACACAAATTTCTTTCAATTTCATTTTTTTTTTCTAGTTTTTAAGGTTAAAAATGGTAAATTTATGGCGTCAAAATAGATATTGAATGAACTCAATGATTTTCAAAAGAATCTTCCTACGGAATGCAATGCTGGTAGACAAATATCTTCCATGAAGTGGATTATTTTGGTTTTTTTTAAATGGATTTAATGTACAATATCATTAGAACATGTTGAAAAGATATTAAACGGAATTTATGAAGTTAGGTGATCGTTTGTTAATCTTTTTGCCTCTGTGACGGAAGTTTTCGTTGTGTTGTGTTATATACTGATAGAGACCATTGATTTGTCCTAAATTTTGTATTGTATTATCATTAATTAATTAGTCTGACTATATACGTTTTGCATAGGATCTTGATAAAGAAATTAAATACTGGTGCAACTGATACATGTAATTGAAGATTCCATGAGCACGAGATAAAGGAGACGTAATGTCTTATCTCAATAGATAGAAAAATGAGGGCTATGTTTTACTTCATTATCTCTTTAACAGGGCCTCAACACCTAATTATTTATGTCTTTTTTAAAAAAAAAAAAAAAAAAGAACAGAAAGACTTTCAAACCAAAGTCTAGAAAATAATCTTCAAATCAAATCTTGTAATATTATTTTTGTCACCTATTATCATAACAAGTGTGTTAAGTTTAATGTAACTAATGTTTAAGGCAAATAATTTTTTTTTATATTTATGCTATCATATTGCCAATTATAATATGGTGCACGTGCATCTTACTAGTAATCACTAAAAGCAGCTAAATGACAGGGTTGAATGCATTTTACTCAATTTGCAAGCTGCAAAGAGCAAATATGACTTGGCGGGACAACTTGGCATCCTCAACATTCACCCCTCATTTTAATACATATCTAGGATTCTACCATTCAAATCGCGGCCCTTCCCTTTTTTCTTGCATTTTTTTAATTGGCATTCCTGACTTTTTTTTACACAAGAATAGTAATCATCCATGGATCTCGAGAATATGAACAATTAGAAGAGACTTCCTAATTAGCTATAAAAGAGGGATATTTGGAAACAAAGTTTTGCTGAATCAAGACGAGATAGTTGAATCAAATTGATTGGCGTTTGATATGGTCATTTTTTTATCAACCCCGAACAACATTGCTTGAGGTTATTTTCGGTCATCTTGAGAGTTTTCCAAATGTGTCCTCGACAGGCTTAATTGTCGCACTTGACGATTCCACGTTTCTAGAGGTTTTTACATTTGTCCCCTTCTCTATCTCAAAAAACATACTCTAGTAGGATTTTACTTTCATCTTCAAACTCATCCAACTCCAATAAGATTGAATTCTAACTAGCTAACAACTCTTGCTCATATTGAAGTACTCAACTCTTTTACATATCTTAAACAGATAAGATTTCAAGTATCATAATCCTATCAAGAGTGTGCTACTTACCTCTATAAATAAAGGTTCCAAGTCATTTTCCAGGTACGGTTTACATTCAATTTATAATTTTACGCTTATATTTTCCCTTTTTGCTAACTTAAGCATCAGAGGGGCAGCGAGGGCACACCTCAACACATTTGTTTCAGGTGTCGAAAATTTTGTTCATGATGTCCTCAATCCTCAAACTCGAGAATCAATAAGTGACGATTTTTGGTAACATCAGCGTTACTGAAAAAAAATTCAAAAGGTGATATTTCTTCGTTTAGCCCATATTGTCCTCCATTTTTTAAAACTAATTTTTCTTCAAACTTATTTTTAATCACATATTTTATGAGCCTATAATTTTTATCAACTTTTCAACGATATATTTTATTTTTTATCAAAATTTATTAAAAAAACTAATTTTAATCCAAACCAAATAGGAGCTTAAATTAAATTACACGTGGGAATTCTAATCATGCAATTAAATATACCTTCTTTCTTCTCTTCCTCAATTATCATCTTAATTGAAGATTTTGGAAGTCTATTGTTGATGAGCTGGCTAATCTTCTAATACGTTGTACCATGACATTTGTTGCATGCCAAGTGATAATTGACATCCACGTGGCAAATATGTTGTACCCACAAAGAGAGTGACACGTCTTTCATTGAAGAGTTTAGCACGTGATTCTCCTTTTTACCTACTACCACAAGCAAGTCCTCGTTCACGGAAAAAAATGGACCAACGTTTAACAAAGTCCTTGACTATGCACCATTTCAAAAATAGATCTGTCATGACATGAGGTGTAGTGTGACAAGAGGACTCTACAGTTTAATCTTTGAATAATACAAATTACTATGTGGAGTAGATGCTGGCAAGCATGCGAAAATGTCATATAGCTGCAACTATCATTGAAGAGTTGGATTGCATATGATTGTTGTACCCCTTACACTCCCTTCCTTTCAAATTACATTTGTCTCCGGCACTCAAATGTTTCAAGGTGTAAGTCGATTTGACCATTTTCCGTTGATACTCGTAGTATTTCGGATTTTGAGGTCAACAACATCCAGGTAAATGAAAGATTTTGTTTGTGTATCTAAAAGAAACAACACTAATCAAGTATAACATGATATGCTTTTATTTTTTTATATTATTAACCTTACAAATTCTAAGTATTTCGCTACTTCGCTCTTTCAGATTTCCTTGGAAATGATTCTCTCGTGTCATCTAGGTTGAGTTAAATCATGCGACCGTCGAGAATGATGTATGTCGAGTTAAATCTCGTTTGAGGATTTGTCGTGAGAGGATCTTGAATAAATAGTTGTTTTATCAAAGTATAGTTATCGATCAGACTAGTAAATAACCATCTAATAATGTTTAGCGGACAAAATAAAAGTATCGACGAAACACATCCTCAAAAAACTGTCATCTAAGGACATCAATTGCCCGCAAACTTCAGAAAAGGACCGGACAACCTTTTTTTCTTTTCAAATTTGGAACCGACCAAAACGAGAGCCAAATCTACTTCAATTAAATCCACGAGAATAAAGAGGGAAAACTTTTGATAGCCAAACGAGGGGCATTTACGTCAATTCTCGATGTCCACGTTTGTACTTACTGAATCTATTTCAAAAAACAGTCAATCGCCGACTTTATTATTTCGGCTTTACCGTTAAGCTGGCTCAGGATTCAAAGAATTCCAGTGGCATTCCCGAAAATAGTACATAAATCAGAGGGCTTTTATAAATCCATCAATCATAATTAATTCAGGGAAGATCCAACTTTGCCATCTAGAAAATCCCCAATTTCCCTGCGAAGACTCCAAGCAAGAACAAGAAAACAGACACGAAATTTAGAGAGAGATCACTGTGAAGCATTTCTGTGGAGAAAGTGTGAAAGAGAGAGTTTTGTCTCATTATGGCGGAGGAGAAGCAAAGCGACGAGAGCGTGAAACTGTTCGTAGGTCAAGTGCCGAAGCACATGACTGAAGATCAGATTCTCGCAATATTCCAAGAGTTTGCGCTCGTAGACGAAGTCAACATAATTAAGGATAAGACTACGCGTGCTTCTCGAGGTTTAATTTTTTACTCTCTCATTGCATGCTTCCTCAATTTGTTTTTGGATCTCAATGTATGATTTGAGTTGTTATTTTTCGACATTTGTTGAATTTGATAGCGTAGTCCGGGGGTTGAAACCCTAATTTTGTTGTCTTTTTTGGGAAGGATGTTGTTTTGTGGTTTGTCCGTCGAGTGAAGAAGCTGACAAGGCAGTGAATGCATGTCACAACAAGAAGACGCTTCCTGGGGTTAGTATTTACTGTAATTTGTTTCGTTTTATTAATGTTGAATTGTATTAGTGCTTAAAATGGAAAACATTGCTTACATTAATTTAATGTAAATGCGATTACATACTTCGAGAAGTGTCTGATTCAGACAGCTAATTGCTCTTTTATGAAAACTTTGACCACTGTTTTATTTAATGAAGTTGCACATTTTTGAATTAGATCTAGGCCTTGGATTAAAGGTCCATTTGATTGTAAGGATAAAATTTGGGTGGAAAGAATTTTTTTTTTTTTTTTATAACCATGGATGTTCAGGCCAGTTTGCGCGCATCTCGACTAATCTCACGGGCCCTCAAGTTTACGATTGGATACTCACCTCAATGTTCTTGAAGGACTCGAACTGGTGACCATTGGGGAGCAAACTCAAGACCTGACCAATTGAGCAATCCCTCAATGTTGGAAAGAAAATGAATTCTAGGAAATTAAATTGCCTAGAATTCATTTTACTGTGAATTGTCAATTAATTGTGTTCTGAAAAATGTTGAAATTTTGGATTTTTTGGTGTTCGTTTGGCTCGTTTTCCATGGAAATTGTCTACTAAAGGAAAAAAAATTTACAATTTAGGATAGAATTTGTTTCCATTCCCAATAATAATAAATAAATAAATAAATGAAAAGATGCCTAGAAAACCAATTCCCACCAAAACCAAACGAAAATGAATTCCACCAAATCCAAGAATTGGGCATGTGGGGCTGTGGGTGGAAAATTAATTGCCAAGAAATGAATTCCAATCAATCATGCCATTTGGGTGGAAATGGAATTTTTTTTCCATTTTCCATGGAATTTTTGTTGAATCAAACCTAATATCTTTTCGGTTTGGAAAATAAGTACGACCGTCTCACTTATGGTTATTTTAAATTCAGAAGTAGCTAGTACTATTAGGAACACTAGTTGGATTAATATTGACTACAATTTTAGATTCAGGTGTAGCAAGATTAAGTCACATTGTAGGTTAAGATGCTATTTCGAAGATCCTACGGTAAACCCCTGCATATGATTCTGATAAGTAAATCTCTGTGGTGGTGAGAGGTTTTGGTCCCATAAAAGAGGAAACTTGAAACTGGAGATTAAGAATTTGATTTCATTCCGAATTCCCATTTTCCCACTGGTGCGAGATGAAGATTATCTATGTAATGGAAATAGAGAGCTGAAAAGAATATTGGGGTCATGTCACAAACTTATGGAGTAGAGTGACATGGGAGGAATTGGTAAGACATTTGATTGGGAGTTTGTGATGTTACAATTAGGATCAAGTGAGAAGGAATAAGAACTTTATGGTTACCAAATATAAATGCTTTAGAAAGCTATAGGATTTTATCAACATAGAATAACACATTGGGGCTCAAGTAAATGTCGTGTGAATAATGTGATGTGGAAGTTGGAAAAGAGAAATATACAAGGATTTCTCTGTTGCGCCATCACCATATTGCACACTTCTTGATTATGAGCTACTTAAAATGTAATTATCCCTCCATATAGGGATGTCAATGGGCCGAGCCGGCTTGGCTCGGCCCATACCCACACGAGCTCGAGCCGAGCTTAAGCTCGGCTCGTTGGATTTTGGGCGAGCTCGGCTCGTGCTCGAGCTCGCCCAAGGCGAGCCGCTCGCCCGAGCCTGCTCGTGGCTCGTCCTAGATGAGCCCACGAGCCGCTCGGCTCGTGGGCTCGTCTTTTTTTTTTTCCCTAACATTCTATAATCCCCTCCTACTTTTTTTTAAAATAATAAGAACAAAATTTTATTTGTTGAGTTTTGTTTTTTGTTTACCCTTTTATATTTTATTAAACATAAAATATACACATTTTATAAACAATTTTTTAAAAAAATAAACCCTCCTCCTTTATCCGGGTTTGGGACCGGCTACTTCAATTTCGAGTAGGCGGAGTTAAAAATTGTACACGAACAACTTGTTACGTGTACAATTTTTTTAAAAAAAATTATAAAGGTATGAAATAATGAAAATAAAATTTTGTGATAAATGCGGTGAAATTAAATATCACTTACTCGATTACATGCAATTTCGGCATATTTATGTTGAATTCGATAATTAGCGTCTTCCCAATCCTTCACGCACATTAACGCTTCCAAAATATCTTCTTTTAGTCGATTCCTGACCTCGGAGAGAACCCTCTTCCCTGCACTACAAGCAGACTCCGAAGCTACAGTACTAACCAGAGGTGTTAATAGATCTTTTGCCATTGCAAAAACTATTGGCCATCGGCGTTCGTTATTTCGCCAAAATTCAATGACCTCTTCTGAACTTTTCCTAACTGATTTGTTACTAAGCAAAGTATGACTAAAGTAATCAATTAATTCTGATGGCAACGCATTTGGATTAGACGGATTAGTACTCGAAGTTTGAGTAAATGCAGTGGAAGTCAAACTAGTGCTACTACTAGAGGAACCACATGCATATGCAGTTGAATCATATCTATATGAGTTCATGTTTTCGAACAAATTTAAAACTTCAGCATCGTCATCCGTTATATTAGTGGGATGAACGGTTGGAGGTACACGAGTAATATGTGTACCCATTCGTGAAACATATAATTCATACATTTCAGTTAACGTTTGTTTCAAATTCTTATAAGTAATAGGCATATTAAAAGTTAAAGTATTTGAAATTTGATCAATTACAAATTTAGTACCCGATAAATTATATCGGGGGTCTATGACACATGCTAAAGGAAATAACATAGGTAATTCTTCCCAATATTTTCTAAATTTTACTTCCATCGAATATATAATACTTCAAAATCGGGATCATTTTGAAATCTCTTAAAAGCCCTAGCAGTTATATAAAGACGTTCAAGAACCATACAACTAATGGGATAATAAACACCAGACAATATATTTGTAGACTCATAAAAACTTGTCAAGAAATTTTTAATTTTAAAAACTACATTCCAATCGGATTCATTCAAAATGGTATCGTCTTCGTCTCTAACATACCTATTGTTATAAAATTCGGTAATAAACGCTTCATAACCTTCACATGATTTTAATAATAAGTAAGTTGAGTTCCATCTATGGCCTACGTCAGTAATAAATGTTTTAGTATGTGTATTCTCACCTTCCTCACAAAATTCCTCAAATGCTTGTTTCCTACTAGGTGTAATCGTGATATATATAAGTGCATTCTTAATTCGGTTAATTTCATCCTTCACATGTTTTAACCCGTCTTGTACTATTAAATTAAAAATGTGATACACACATCGAATATGAAATAAATAACCACCAAAATCAGGTTGAAGTACTCTATGCAATTTATCGATAACAACCTTATTTACAGTAGCGTTGTCGAACGTAAAAGAACGAATTTTACTCACATTTATATTCTTTAATTATGAACATAATAGCGTTAAATATTGTTTGAGCGTTGTGTGGGTACTCAACAATTTTAAAAACAATAATTTTTTTATGCATGACCCAAAGTGGGTCTATATAGTGTGCAGTTGCAGCTATATAACCCCTTTTATTAATCCCTTCCCACATATCTGAAGTTAACGATATTACACCCCCATATTTTTCTAAATCTGAAATTAATAGTTTCTTTGAATTCATAAAATATTCAATTGTATCAGACCGAAGAGTATTTCGACTTACCCCAACGTACCTCGGTTGAAGATATTGTTTGATGTAGTTGACGAAATGTTGGTTGTCAGCTATTGCTAGTGGCAACTCCGTCGCGGAAACGAACTTCACCATTCCCGTTCGAGCTTCCGCCTCCGAATACATCCACGTAGAAAGTGGCGTAGTTGTAGCACCGGCGCTTGGAGTGCCAAACTGTAGTTGCGTTTGACCAGCTGGAAGAAGCCCATGTTTGGCCGCACATGTTTTGTAGTGACGGTTGAGGTGGGTGGTTCCAATGCCTCTTTGCCATGTCAGTCGTTGTTGGCAGTATTTACATATTGCTTTGGTTTCTGAAATTCCATCAACCACACGACCAGTTTGAACCAATTTGAAATGGTCTCAACATTTTGCCTGCTTCTTCCCCTTTCTCTTCCCTCTTGCATCGGGACTATTTAATGTAGGTTCATCTTGTTCCAAATCAATCGGAACACTAGAATCAACATCAATGTCATCCAAATCAATTGGATTTGGATGACTACCTTCACGAACGTCGAAATCTTCAATGTTTTCTGGAATTGGTAATTCATTTAGACCGGCGAATTCATTCCCAAATTGATTTTGGGCATGTGTTTCGTCTTCCATACCGAACAAATTTTCAACAAATGCTCGTGTATCCATTTGTGATAATAGAAATTGAATTGTAAAATCAAGATAATAGTGTAAAAAAAATGTAGAAGAGGATTATAGAATAAATGAATGAAATGGTTGATAATGATTTGTAAATTGTAGTAGAGAGTAGAAAGTAGAGTAGAGATTAGAGAATGAAATTGTAAAAATTTGGTAAGAAAAAATTGTTGTAATAGGTAGGTATTTATAGGAGAAGAAAAATAATATAAAAAAAAATTAAAAAAAAAATAGGACCAAACGGTCACTGAAAATCAGTGACCGTTTGGTCACTTGTGACCAGAACGGTCACTTACTAAAGTTTTTATTTTTATTTTTTTGTTCTTTTGTTTTTTTGTTTTTTATATAACACGAGCCCACGAGCCGCTCGGCGAGCCGCTCGACGGGCAGCTCGTGAATAGTGCGAGCCGAGCCGGCTCGGCTCGCTGCCCGCTCGGCTCGTGCTCGGGCTCGTTTTTTGACGAGCCCGAGTGGCTCGTGGGCTTGAATAGTACGAGCCGAGACGACGAGCCGCTCGGCCTCTTTGCCATCTCTACCTCCATACGTTGCAATTGCATCTCCTTGTGTCATCTAGCTTTTACGTGTAAGGACTTCAAGATACAAATCATGGCGACACACGATTCTTTAGATAGGTATCACAGTATTCGTTATTTTGTGAAGTTATAGATATTTAAGTCATCTCTTTCCCACTAGTCCTTGTGACCAGAACGGTCACTTACTAAAGTTTTTATTTTTATTTTTTTGTTCTTTTGTTTTTTTGTTTTTTATATAACACGAGCCCACGAGCCTAAGACGAGCCCACGAGCCGCTCGACGGGCAGCTCGTGAATAGTGCGAGCCGAGCCGGCTCGGCTCGCCTAGCGAGCCGCCCGCTCGGCTCGTGCTCGGGCTCGTTTTTTGACGAGCCCGAGTGGCTCGTGGGCATGAATAGTACGAGCCGAGACGACGAGCCGCTCGGCCTCTTTGCCATCTCTACCTCCATACGTTGCAATTGCATCTCCTTGTGTCATCTAGCTTTTACGTGTAAGGACTTCAAGATACAAATCATGGCGACACACGATTCTTTAGATAGGTATCACAGTATTCGTTATTTTGTGAAGTTATAGATATTTAAGTCATCTCTTTCCCATTAGTCCTTGTTAACAGAGTGAAGAAAAGAAGAAATTTTTAAATTAGGTTTGTGCGGATATTTTAGGTCATACAACAAGATTTAAAAGGTTTTTTTGGTCAACAATGACATCCTTATAGGTTTTAAGATTGTATGTAAAGCAACTACGATTTGTGAAGCTTCCTATAATCACTGAACACCATCACATTCAAGACTCCTCTCTCCTCATTTCTTGGTAGTTTAATTTTTTATCCTTCGATGGTGTTGAAGATATGGAAAGAATAATCTCTACGATATTTTTCTAATAGTGTAGGATTATTTTCCTTAATAATTGATTGTATAATTATTATGCAATCTTTCCTTTTAGAGTTATTTATACCCCTATAAATAGAGTCTTTTACTTTATAATAGAAACAAGTTTATTATAATATTCTACATATGGTATCAGAGCAGGTTCGATTCTAAACAAATTAACCTTTGAATTTCGTTTCTGGCGAGCGGCCTTGAGCAGCTCGTTCGGCTACCAATGTTGTTTTTTTTTTTTTTAATTTGCTGTTGGAGTAATTGGGCCAATTATTTAATTGGTTTGATTTTACTGGGAGTTGGCGTTTTCTCCTCTTAAGCTTGTTTGCAGTTTTTTCAGCTTTTGGTAATCTGGAATTTGGTCCAGTTTATTTGGTATTTGTCGAGCTGGAGTTTGAAATTTGTGTCTAGTTCATTTGGTATTTGTCAAGCTGGAATTTGAAATTTGCATCCCTTTGGTTTAATAGTAGATGCATTGGTTACTTGCAGATATGAGTGTTCCTTCTTTCTCTCCAACCCGTATTGCAATTGACTATCATCTGATTTCTCCTTCAAGTCTTGGTGATAATTTGGTTCAGATTAGTGGATATCGATTTTTCATTATCATCAACTTTAAGTTATTTGTTCGGTTTGGTTGACATACAAGCAATTTTGAGGATTTGATTGGATCGATTTATCTTTCAAACTCAATTTAATTGCTGTTACACCATATCGAGTTTGAGAGAGGGTGTTGAAGATATGGAAAAAATAATCTCTATGATATTTTTCTAATAGTGTAGGATTATTTTTCTTAATAGTTGATTGTATAATTATTATGCAATATTTCCTTTTAGAGTTATTTATAGCCCTATAAATATGGTCTTTTACTTTGTAATAGAATCAAGTTTATTATATACAATTTATAATATTCTTCACAGATGGAAAGTTGAGATTTGTACCTAATATTCTAAGCTTTGAACTTGCTGCCTACAAATTTCATAATTAAGTAGACTACTATTGAATTCAGCTGTAAGTTGGCCCTCTTTAAATAGGATGTAGCTGAAGAATTGATCTCCCTAGACTTCACATTTTATAGAATATAAATAGTTTACACAAGTTACATGGATAGGTGTAATTTTTTGCACTGTAATACTGACCCTGTGGGAAAATTTCAACTGCATAGGCTGTCTGATGTGCTTTTGTTATACCCTGATGTTCGTTTTTCTCTTTCTGATATAAAGGCAACCTGCTCTTTGTGTCTAATTCAGGCATCTAGTCCATTGCAAGTGAAGTATGCTGACGGCGAGTTGGAAAGGCTAGGTCTAATATATTTTCATTATTGTGTTGCATGTTTTCCATGTGATGGTTCTGTAAATAAAGGCGGTGCTAGATCTCTTCCCCAATGAATTCCTAATATCCTTTCAAATTTCTATGTTATCTTGCCAGTTAGATGATTCTTTTTATTAATGTTATCTTTTGTTTGTTCTGTTTTGCTTTAAAAAAAATATTCAGAGTACAAACTCTTTGTTGGTATGCTTCCGAAAAATGTATCTGATTCTGAGGTATCTGCCTTATTTTCGGAATATGGAACAATAAAGGACTTGCAAATTCTTAGAGGTTCACAGCAAACTAGCAAAGGTAACTGGTGCATTTCCCAACTTCCCCCCCCCCCAACCCCCTCTTTCTATATGGCTTGATATTTGTGTAACACAGGAGCAACATGACATAGTTTTCATATTACCAGTAAGTTATAATCTAACAGCAAATGTTGTAGGTTGTGCTTTTCTGAAGTTTGAAACAAAAGAACAAGCACTTGCTGCCATTGAATCCCTAAATGGGAAGCATAAGATGGAGGTGTGTGTTAATTCACCAGTTTGTTTGATCCTTGTGTATGAAATCCTATAGTGAATTTTTTGAAATTTCTCTGACACTATTAAAGCCGGGCAATTGTTTTTACGACTCTCTTATCTGAGAACAGTTTTGTGCATAATGCTATGGAGTTGTCTTTGACGGTTGCTTGATAGTATTTGCTCTTGATATCATCAATAGTGATTACACAGTATAATCATTTAGGGATGTTTTTATTCTGTGATTAGTTCATGTGCCTTTTGAATTCTGTACTAGTAATGGATGCATACTCTTCTATGTAAGGATATTTTGAGGCAATTAGATTTTTCTTGGGAATGGGTGGCAGCCCGTGGTCATCATTTGATCCCGATAGTCTATATTTTGTTTCTAGTTTTCATGCGACATGGCCTATAAGCTCGGCTTAGTATTTTCTGGGTACTGTACTCAATATATGGTAGTTCAGACTATAGTGTCGAAACCATTTTGCATTATTGGCTGCTGGTAGATTCAGCAATGCTAAAATCCTTAACTTCTTTAATAGGGTTCAACTGTCCCTTTGGTGGTCAAGTGGGCAGATACAGAAAAGGAAAGGCAAGCTCGAAAGGCTCAGAAAGCTCTATCACAAGTGTCTGGTGTGCCAAATGCTGACTCAAGACAGCGTACATCTTTATATGGTGCTTTGCCTATGGGTTATATGCCCCCATATAACGGATATGGGTATCAGGTTTGTTGACTTGTATATTTCAGAAAGAGCCTTGAATATTGCCATGTGTGTATTTTATGTTGGAATTCTAACTTCATGCTGTGTATTTTGTTTTATTTCTGGATTCTTCTCTCTCATTTTAATTCTGGCAGTTGATTCTGAAGGTACATTTATATCAATTTCTGCTCGCCTTTGTAGACTTCGGGGGCTTATGGGCTCTTGCAGTATCGCCTTCCAACAGTGCAGAATCAGCATGCCTTCAACAATCTAATTCCACCTGTAAACCAGGGCAATGCTGTGTCACCTACAAGTTTTTTGGGATCACCTTTCCAAGCTTTGCCGGGGATTCAATATCCCATGCCATATCCTGGAGGAATCACAAGTAACAGGCCTTTTTCAGGTTCTGCTGGTTCTATATCTCCTGCAACAAACAGTCAATCTGCAGCATCTTCTAGTGTCAATACAAGTTCTGGTGGTCAGGTTGAAGGTTGTTGGAAATCTTAATCGAGTATATTTCTGTAGTTCAGCTATTTTTTTTGTAAATATACGTACAAAACATATCTCTGCGTGAATAAAAATGTGTACAATGTGTGTGTGTAGAAGCACGTGCTCAGACGTAAGTGCACGATCTTATTTGTGAACAATTTTTTGGAAAGCAGGTCCACCTGGAGCTAATTTATTTATTTACCATATTCCTCAAGAATTTGGTGACGAAGAGCTTGCAAATGCCTTCCAGCGATTTGGTAGGATCTTGAGTGCTAAGGTTTTCGTTGACAAAGCAACTGGTGTCAGCAAATGTTTTGGTATGTGGACTCTTTACATTACCATATAGCTTATGTTTATACTCTGTTCTGATCTGATTATATCCGCAGGTTTCGTCAGCTACGATTCCCCGTCAGCTGCACAGAATGCAATAAATATGATGAACGGCTACCAGTTAGGTGGTAAAAAATTGAAGGTTCAACTTAAAAGAGATAACAAACAGAATAAATATTATTGACTTAAAGGTAAATTATGGAAGGAAGCTGATTTCTGCAGCATGAATGGACACATGAGCTCAATCTGTCAAAGTAACTTCAGTTTGAGCCATTCCATTCCAATTGGACATGAGCTCAAACCATCAAAGTTATTACAGTGGTTGTATCATTCCATTCTTGTGGGATTGAAGTTCCCAAAACTTGTAGTTCTTGTATATTTCTGTACCATTGTATTTGTATGTGTAACATGAAATGCCAATTAGACAATGATTATTAATTTGTTGATTCTTATTTCAGAGGTGTTTCTAGTATAGTTTCTTAGAAACTTTATGAAGAATCATTTTATTTTTCTAAAAAACTGTAGTTGTGTTTTTGTTGTTTGATCCTTGAGTGTCTCTCTTCAGATTCTAATTAAGATGCAACGGTGCTGAGAACTAAACAAGTACTTGCAGACTGTGAGAGCTCACCAAACACCTTGCCACCATCCATTGCTCTGTGTTAATTCTCCCGCTTCAAATCTTAGATAAGAGATTGTACATTTTGTATAGTTACTGCAAGACGCAAGTATTATTCCTTGGTCATAGTTTAAATGGATCTGTTCAAGCTTGAACTTGTGTGCAGTGTTTTTTATCTTTTCGTTCTGTTACACTGTCTTCTGTTCCTTCTTGAATCTTCAGGCGTGTTACAACTATTGTGTACAATGATTAGTGTCGTGTTTATGTGATAGAATTTGGTTATGATTTGCTCATTCAGGCCTATTCCATGGCCATTTTGGATGCGAGTGAATCCAGCTTGGTGCGTAGTTTTTACAATTTTGTTGCTTTCATGAATCCATGACTCCTACAATTATTACTGTTCTACTTTCTGGCTTAGCAGTTTCATTTCATTTTAGGATCTCAGACTGCCACGTGGACACCTTGTTGTGTTGTCTTGCAACACAGGCAGACATTTTGTGGTTTTTGTGCTTGATCAAGTAATTTATCAAAAATATAAATAAACAAGGGAAAATCCATAATTTATCAAAAATATAAATAAATAAGGGAAAATCAATTTGTACACTTTTGTGTACATTAACTTTGACACTCCTTTCACAAAAGAGTGTGGGGTCCATGATTTTTTAAATTGCGGGCCACCCACCTTTGTAAGAGGAATGTCATGCATGATGTACACCAAACAGTGTACATCAAGCATGACTCAATAAATAAACGTGTTCTCTTTCCATGAGGTGGTTCATCGTGTTCCAAGTCTCATTGACGTGCGTTGAAGAGGTTTGTTAAAAGATTATATTTAAATAAATAAAAGTATCTTCTCTTGGAGTATGTTTGATTGGTATGAAAAATATCTTTAAAAAAAAAAAAATTCTTATTTTGAGAAAAACAAAAACCTACTTTTCAAAAAGAAAATATTTTCCTTAAATTCAAGGAAAATTAAAGCTCCATTTGGGCTCCATTCTTTCTTCAAATAATATATTTTTTCTTTCACATCAAGTGGGGTCCATGGTTGGAAAAAGACACAAAAAATGTGTGATTTGACACAAAGAATGCATTTTTTTTAAGAAAAATGGTTACCAAACGGAGGCTAAGCATATTTTTAAAAGTTGAAAAATATTTTCAATAGAAAAAAATAGCAATCAAATACTACAAAGAAGGAATTTGGATGGAAAATTAACATTTTTCATGAAAAATAAATGCAATCAAACACACCTTGAAAATTTAAACTCTAAGATGAGATTGTTGAAAACATATGAGGAAGGAGCGCGACTTTTTTTTCTACATTCTACATTTCTAAAGTTCATTTTGATACTATGATGTCGGTCGGTACAACTGATTTTTACAGTGTTCACGGTTATTGATTTGAATTAAAATCAAGGAGCCTGGCTTGCACTCTTGGTACTATGAAATTTCATTAATATTTAATTCCACCTGGTTAGGGCATGTTTGATTAACTTTCTGGTTGATACCTATTAAAATTTAAATTAAAGTCAATAATTCATTTCAATAATATATTTCATGAGTGTCGCAACTTTTCAATCACGTATTTTATCTAAATTACTAGAGAAAGAGAGGAGAAAAAACTAAATTCTATTAAGTATCCCAATTTATTGTCCATATCCGCTTTTAAAGTGACTAGCGAGAATCGCGTCTTTGCTTTATATTTCAATTTTGGAAAACTTGAAGAATAACAGGGAAGGCCGCGATCGGACAGGCAGAGATTGTCAAAAGAATCGAAAATGAAGTTATCAGAGGTTAACAATGAAGAATCCGAAATGAAGACAGAACACAAGAAACCCCTCTTCAGACCAGCTAAAGATGACACCAAACCACTCCTCCAAGATCCAGTAAGATCTCTCTCTCTCTCTCTCTCTCTCTCTCTCTCTCTCTCTCTCTATTGGGTGTGTGTGTATTTGTTTATATAATATTGAGTATTGATTCGTAGATTTTGAGGTCGGACCCGATTGTGACGGAGGAAGCTGTGCTCCGGTTACCTCCTTTACCAGATTGCATCAAAGTCAAATCCCAACCACCACTGAATTTGTAAACATATGCCTTTCTCTATATTAGCCTGCAAATTGTTTACCTTCTGATGATTTTGCGGTTGCTTTCTCTTTGTTTTAACCCTAATTTGTACTGCTTGTTAGTTTTAATTTGCTATCATGGATTTGGGTGCCGTTGATGATGTTTCCTCTGAAATGTATGATTTTCCGTATGTGTCGCTAAATATTGTGACGTCGAAGTGAAAATGTCAGGCATCGGGTTTTGGCCCGGCCTTTTCGCGGGTTTGGCACTATGGCAAGAAACAATCAAAATTTTAACTACAGCTGTCTAAGGCATCCCATTCCCATAAGACTGCAACTTCTTTGTGGAAATTAGGGCCAACCCTGTTTTTATTTATTTTTCAATACTCAAAAAATCAGGTATCGAAAAGTATTTCCTAACCTGATACAACCCTTCCTCCTCCTCCACTCTCCCTACCTATGCCACCCATCACCATCGTCTCGCCCAGAAACGGATTACAAACCGGGCTAATTCGTTACATTAGTTTTTTTTTTTCTACCATAAAATATTCAGTGGGCTGGGGACTGGAGCCTGGCCCAGTCCCCCCCTCTATCCGTCCCTGGTTTTGCCACAAAATCTAAAATAATAAGCCTAGTCGCGGCAAAAATTAACCCATCGCCATGAAACTCGATTTGCACCATCATCATCAGTCTGCATTGCTAACGTCGCCACCACTCAAGTTCGGGGTTGCTCACACTTTGGTTGCAGATTAGGTTTCCTACCTCCATCGGCATATAGATTTGAAAATTATGGATCCAGAAAACAAAAAATTTACACACTAATAACATCTATATGTGATTTTCTTGTTTTGATGGGTTGACTGTTGGTAGTGATGGAGTGGCTCGCAACATACTTTTCGATACATTACTCCGAAAGGACCGGCCTAGATACACCAAAAATCAAAATTTGGAGACTTGACGGCCAAAGAAAAATATAGTTTGGGGACTGTAGGTGCAAGAATGGCCTCTCTAGAAACGTACTACTATCATACTAGCCGGTCCATCAAATTCTGTAGAACAATGTTACATGTACAACACATGAGTTACAATATTGGGTTACAACCTCTCACAAGGGAGGTGAGCCCCGCGATTAAAATAATAGTAGGTCTCATCTCCCTTGTGAGAGAGTGTAACTCAATGTTGTAACCCAACATTGTATAAGGAGCTTTATTGAATTCTATAGTCTATAATTGTGTCGATCTTCTGCTCATTAAGATATTTTTTAAATTCCTTATCGAATTAGACGTGTGTATTGATGAAAATTTTCAAAATTTTCTCTTCAAAGAGATCTTCTTAGCCTAAAGGGAAAAAAATAATAATAATAATAAGAATCCTTTCATGGAGGACATAGATAAAAAGAAATTAAAATTGGAAGATAAAATTAATAAATACGAGGTAAAAAGAGAGAGAATGCGAGAGAGGAGATACAAAATGACCCCCATTTTTAGAGACGGAATCAGGGGAGGACAAACAAATAAATGGCAATAATTATTACTAATCGGAAGAAATTTGAAGAGATTTTCTGAAAGAAGAAAATGGAGCCTTTAGAGAATGGTTTTCCACGGTATGGCCCATTTCCCATTAAATTCTACACTAGCCTTTGTCTCGGCATCTACAAATGCAACGTCTACTTCACGATTTAACGATCCCCATCCATCACTCTCCGCTCATTTCGTCCACTTGTTTTTCTCCAACCCTCACTAGGAAATGGCGAGAGAGTGACGGCACAGACTAAGGGGTAGAATTGTCTTTCAACAAAAACATTATTTTTATCAACTGATTGGACCATATTGTAACAACCCTAAATCTGGAAGAAGTATTATTCTTTAATAATCTTAACATCATAAATGCCGAAAATGATTAAATTTTTCTTTGACGTAATAAATATCAATGACTTGTTATTTTAAAATAATTCGTGCTTAATAAAATAAAAGATGATTAGATTACATGTCAAATTTGCTTTCAAAATCAAGTCGATATTTAAATGTGATAATATTAAGTCCGTCTCATCACAAGTCGTCGTTCTGAATCATCTTGTCTCCATCATCTGAAAATGGAAATGGATAACATGGGATGAGCTAACGCTCAGGAAGCAAACATCATGCATATGATGCATGCTTATGATATGCATATGAATTACTTTTAAAAAATTGATTTTTCAATATGTATCCCCATTCTTTTATTTCTTTAAAAATTTTAACGTTAACATCGTGAGCTCAGTTGATGTATCACATATAGCCAATCAGATTATAGTGGGTCATGTTATTTAGAACCCAATCAAATCTATCGGTAGTGCAGCAAAACGATGACTCTAGCCATCAACAAGATCAACGTGCAAAGAATCCCAAGCCAGTACTAAACTTATTTAGGAATTGCAATGTACTCAATTCTATTTATTAATATCTATTTTGTATAACTAGAAATATACGTGCCTAAGGTATTAGGTACAAAACCAATAACACAAAAGTGAAATAAATATTTTGCAGTAAATTAGTTCTGTGGTAGGGATAATCATGCAATCTTGTGGCTGAAATTGGACATCCCATTTGCGTAAAGTACTAAATCAAGAAAATAAAAATAAATTTTAATTATAATATATTCGAATTATGTTACATTACGACGTGTCCCAATTTTCTTCCAGAAGAAAGACGTCCGAAAATTAAATATGATCACGTTTGCAGTTCTTCTAGAAGGATGTACATGTCTTGAATAATTAGTGACAAAAGAATGGTCAAAGATTAACATATTTCTATTATCTTACGTGAGAACTCATATGTTCCAATCGGCCGATCAAGCAAATAGGTCTTAGGTGCATCTGAGCAGCATGTGGAAAATGGTTTTGTAGATTTGACGAGTAGGTTGATCACGAAGTAAATATAAGTTTTTCTACTCGACGACGAGAGAAAAGATGATAGGGATGCTTTTGAATACTTCAAAAAAATTATAATGAATCTAAGGACTTCCTACATTTAGGCACCGACCTCAAATTTACAAATTTCCTTGCGATTGACAAGTTCGAAAGTGATTAGAGAGTCGGAGAATTACTTCACTTGGCGAATGATCACGAGGAATAAGGCACATGAAAAGTAGTTAGCCTATATTTTGATTTTATTTTTTATTGCTAAACCTGAATTTTAATATGTACCAAATAGGGGTACAATTGAAAAGTTAATAAAATTTGTGAGTCAAATAAAATATATAATTAAAATTAAGGGAGATATTACGTGTACACACGGCTTTACACCCCCTCACATGAAGGGGGGCCACACACAACAAAATATTCATGGACCTCCTCTATGTGAGGGAGGTGTAAAGCCGTGTGTACACCATGAGGTGTACACGTAGCATTTTTCTAAAATTAATTATGAACTTTAATTTTAATATTTAATATTTTTCATTTAAAACGTTTTATCAAGAGATTCCAAATAACGGTCAAAGAAAACAGGTGCTCAACTATTTTTTAAAACATCTAGTCACCCTCTCTCTATATATATCTCTGTGTGTGTGCGTGAGAGTATATTTTGTACAACTGAATTTTTTGTGGGATTAGAATTCTTCAAATAAACCTTGTTCTTTTGTTAATAAAAATGAATGGGAGAGCAGTTTTTGATGTATCTTCTTTCATACTTTTCGAGGCGACCGGCGATTCGGAAGTTGATCGTGAAGTGCCGGAGGCCGCCATGGATGTAGCTGAGGACGATGCTCGGTCGTGCAGTGCATGCGCTAATGAGTATATTAATCAAGAAGAATGGGGTAGCGATAAGGTGGCGCCGTCTACTGCCTCCATGGGCTCCACGAGAGTGCACCAGCAAGGAAAGAAACTGAAAATTGGTGATGATGATCATAGTCAAGGAGAGGAAATGGAGGAGGATGACAGCTGTAGTACTACCGGCGTTGTTGATCAAGAATGTGGTGGCGATGAGGTGGCACCGCCTACCACCCGGGCCGATCTCTCAGCGGCGGTACCTGAGAAATCCAAGAAATTCAAAAATTGTGATGTTAAGCTAATAAATCAGAGAGATAGGGACAAACACTTTTGGGACGATTGTTTGGCATCTTGAAATCTTTATTTGGTTGATGAGATATTATATTTTGTTTTTATTTTCTTATTATTTTGGAGGTTAATTTATTTTCTTAAATTAATAAGGGTAAAAACAGTCAGCTATTTTCTTCATCGTGAACTTTTTTCTTCCTCGTGCCACACTAAATTAATCAAAATGAGAAATCCTTTGCTGGTAAAGCAAAGAAACAAGCACAAAATTCAGCCCTAAACTGAACCGTGTCTTACAAATTATAATCACCACAAGCAAACCAATCTCTATGGTTTTTTTGTTTTTTTTCTAAATGCCTAACAGTCACCACAATAATTTACAAAAACAAGCACCTACGAGAGAAATTCAGGAACTCCGATACACCTTCGGCACATTTGAGGTGTGTTTGGTTCCTTAATAGTGTCAAATATTGTCTAGTTGACTTTATCAAGTGTGCCAATAAGAAACTGAAAGCAGTTAATTAGGAACACACAATTGCGCAGGGGGAAGCGGAGATTCTACCACATTGTTGTCTAACGTATCCACGTCTTTAATGGCTGCAGATGTTAACCGTACGTTCATTGCTCTCGAGTCTTCTCCATCGTCCATGCTCACACAGGAACTAGCTGTCTTGCTGTCGGATAATGGAACATGAGAATCATCGTTGAATGTAGAACCACCTCCAGGACTCACTTTCTCTCGACACAAAATTCCCTCTAATTGTTTCCGAAAACCATTTTTTGCATTTTCATTCTCGTCCAATTGCCTTAGGAAGCATTCTTCTATTTCGCTCAGTGATCTAACTTCGTCTCTGTCTTCGCTACTGGTGCTGTAACACGGTTGCTCATCATCATCATCAGATGCCGGCCCTGTTGATTCACAGGTAGTATCCATCTCTTGTTGGCTCTCATATTCCTCGTCCGTTCGCCCAATATTCGAGGAACGTGATGACGTCGGTGAGTATCTTCCCGCTTCTGCCTCTTCACGTTCTCGCAACGTTTTAATGATCAATGTCTTCAATAAGTTCATTACTTGAACCGCATGCATAAGAGCCGTCAATGGATCCGACATCTGGATCAAACAACAAATATAGAACAGCGCAATTAGATAATGAACTACTGTTCTTTTTTTCTTTAGTACTGCCTATTACTCTAATGTCCGCCTTTCCCAAAATGTCATAAAGATTCGGAAAGAAGTATTGCAAATGGGTTTGCTGAAATACCTGAGTCATATTCGGGGAAAAAACCATAGCAATATTTCTAGCATTCATTTTGTTGGATTCCTCTTGTTCAACTACATCAGCCATGAGATCAATAGCCCAGTTGAGCAATGCACTCTCAGTCGGTTTCAGTTGTTTTACGAGCTCAACAGAGTCCTCTTCCGTATTGCATTGTAACACTTGTTCTGGAGAAAGCCCATCAAGCACACCAGACGGGAGTTCTCGGAACCAGGCTTTGATCAGACCAGCCAAAATATGGACATCAATGTTGTCAGGCACATTTCCTCTGTTGAGTTGGTCCCTAACATGCTCCTCTTGACTATTCTCTGGATTTATCCGAAAAATACCTTCGGCCTACAAAAAATTCATTCCAAAAAGTTCAATCACAGGCCTATTCAACAGCCAAAAAAAAAAAAGCTAAATTCCGTCGTACCTTTAGACCACTTTGCATGTATAATGTTTCTTGCATTAATAAGAGAATAGTTGGGACACTGTTGCCTCTTGTGTCATAAGAGCATTGCATTGATTCTGCTGATACACCGAATACACTGACACTGCAAAATTTGTAATTAAGAAACTCAATACTACAAATTGTACAGTTATTAAGAACATAATTCCATATGCAAGGAGAAAAAGGACCGAAAACACAATGGCCACCCATGTTATACCAATGATGACGGAAGTCGTACACTGTTATATAATTAATTACTTTAAAGTAAGGATAATTCTATTTGTACAACCTCGGTTGACAACCTCTCACATGTGCGTGGGGTCCGCATGTTTAAAAAATTCAACAACCAAAAAGTGGACCCCTCCCATGTGAGTTATTGTCAACCGAGGTTGTCAACCTCGGTTGTACAAAGTAATGTTTTTAACGTATTACTTGACATTACAATGAAAAAGGAAAAAATATTTCTCTTTTTGAGTATAATATTATAAAGTCTACGTTGCCACATAATAATGACAAGTCTAATCTATATTAATGTTACATTTACAAGGTAGGAGAAACAGCTGAAGATAATGACAGAAAACTAATTCATTAAACTCATGAGAGGATGTTAAGTTGTACTTAGGAATCATTTTGTAATTAGGTTCGTTTTTAGGGCATGATTTGGGGTTGAATGCTAGGAAATTAAGCAAATAATAGACACGGTAGTAGTAAATGTTTTCAAACAACATTAAAGAACAAAACCCAGATCCAAAAATCGAAATTTAAGACAACCCCACGAGAAAAAAAAAATGGAACAAATCTCAGATCAAGAAACAGCTAATGTTCTCTAACAGAAGAAACCCAGATCAAGAAATTGAAATTTAAGACATCCCAAAAAAAAAAAAAACAGCTAGATTTCAAACAACAGTAAAAAGCAAAACCAAGATAGAAGAAAAAAAAAATTAAGAAGGAAATTTTAGACAGCCGAGTAAGAGTGTGTTTGGTAGGGATTTTAAGGAGAAAAATTGATTTTTGAATAGTGATATGATGGGAAATGTGTGGTTGAAAAAGAAGAAAAAAGTATTGATGTGATGGAAAATATTATTTTATTGAAGAATGTGTGGTTGAAAATGAGAAGTGATTTACTGTAGAAAAGGAGAATTGTTACCAAACAGGCTCTAAATAAAAACAGAAAATGTTAACAACCAACATTAACGAGCAAGCTCAGATAAAAAAAAACTGAAATTTAAAACAGCTCTCACAAGAGAAAACGGCTAATGTTTTCAAACAACATTTGGAGCTTGTTTGGGAGGGATTTTAAGGGGAAGAATTGATTCTGAATAGTGATATGATGGGAAATGTATGGTTGAAAAAGAAGAAAAAATTATTGATGTGATGGAAAATATTATTTTATTGAAAAATGTGTGGTTGAAAATGAGAATTGATTTACTGTAGAAAAATCAAAATCACTCCCAAACAGGGCCTTGATAAAGCCCAGGTCAGAAAAACTGAATTTTAAGTCGGCCTACAAAGAGCCGTTGCGCTGGGTTTCAAAAGCAACTTTTGTGGGAGCTTTTCCCACAAAAAAAAAAACAAAGAAAGAAAGAAACTTTAGAACGTAGACAAACATGCTAAGAAAACAGCAAATATTTTCAAACAACGTTAAAGAACAAAACCCAGATCAAGAAAACGAAATTTATGGGGGAAAAAAAAAGGGAGCTGAGATTTTGATTCCTTTTGATAAACCTGGCACTGGGAGCTCTACATGGGATTTCAACTTCTAACTCATGAGGGAGACCCAAAAATCCATGAAATCGATCGAAAGTGACATGGGTTACGTGTTGGACGTTTGTGGGCCACCCGATTTCCATGTGATGAACGGTGGAGATCATCTCTTCCTGCCTATCCACCCGGCAAGACACCATGGATTTTCTTAAAGCTGATATAAGAAAATCCAGCAAAGAGACCTGCTGCTGGTGTTCCTGATTATCTTGCTCCTCAGTTGCAGCAGATTTTGAACTCTTCCCATTTCCTTCGCCACCGCCACCACATCCGCCACCCCTTGTTACCATTACCATACCTGCCATTTTCTCTCCTTAAAACACTTTCCTTTATCTCTCTATGAAATCGAATGTTTTTCTCTCTCTATGAAATTGAACTGTTTTCTCTCTCTATAATGTTTACTGTTGAATGGAAGATGAGTTTTTGTACGCATTGCATTGAAGAGGGGTGGGGGTATGAGGGTTTTGAAGTTCGAAGTCACGCGATGCATTCAAACGGCCACTAGATTTCAAATCTGGGTGACCGATAAAAATATTTGCTTTTGTCCGATCCTATTTTTTCTAAAGTGAATTTATTTATATCTTTCTTTAATAAAATAATATTACACGCAAATTTAAAAAAATTCTTATTTTTTAATCACTTAGTTTCCATCAATTTATTATTTCAAAATGCATTCTACACAAAAATAAATAAGAGTAATGCTATTCATCCCACTGGAGTTGAGCACCAGTCTATCTGACATTTACATGACAATAAATGATAGATTCATTTAAATTTAAAGTCACATGACTCATTTAATTGAATCTATCATTTAATGTCATGTAATTGTCACATAAACTGAGACTCAACCTCAGTAGGAATGAATATCATTATTTAAAAAATAGGGCCTAAACAGGCTCTTAATTTGAGATATTATTTCAGTTATACCACTAAGGCTCATTTCATTCGGCTTTCTTTTTCATGAAAGATAGAAATTAAATTTCATTTCCACATTTTTACATGTGTTGATTGACTAAATTTTCTATGAAATTGATTTTCCACATTTTCTTGATTTTTGAGGAAAAAGATTTTCTCATGGGTTTGGTGAGAAAAGCTTTTCTATGCAACCCTTTTGAAAAAAAAATCTCAATTGTAACAAATTATATATTTTTAATGGACAATTTTCATGAAAAACAAAGTTAAACGAACAACAAAAGAACCAAACTTTCAATCCTTTCCAGGTGGAAACTTATATCAATCAAACACAATTAATTGACAATTTCTAGTAAACCAAGTTCTAGATAATTCAATTCCCTTGAATTCATTTTCTTTCCACTCAATTCCATTTTTGCAATCAAACGGGCCATAAATTCAAGTAATAGTTTATGATTGATCAACTGGAGAAATAGTAATAAATTCCACGAAATATGTGATTAATAATAAAAATATTATAAGTATGTTATTAAAACTAATATTTAATGGATTAATCTACTTGTACACTGGGGTTGATATAAAAGATGACATAATGTGAGTAGGGGTAGGGCCCACGATACTGTAGCATGGGACCCACCTCACTCACATTATGTTATTCTTTATGTCATCCCCAATGTATCCCTAGCATTTCCCATATTTAATTTCGATTGAATCTATAAATTTGTATTCATATTGATATTCAAATATGCCCATATTTGAGTCACATTATTTTTTTTATTCTCATTTTTCTACTCGTTTTCAACCACACATTTTTCAATAAAATAATATTTTTCATCACATCAATAACATTTCTTTCGTTTTCAACTACATATTTCCCATCACATAAAAAAAAAAAAAAATTTCATTTTTTGGTTGATAATGTGCACCAAACAGTGCATAACTTCTTTATTTCACAAAGTTGGAGATGAGGTAGGGCCGAGTGGGATTGGGGATGGGGGCAGCAGAAGCTTGCTTTTTGTGATTTGGAGACCGTTAGTAAATTGATGATTACTATTGGGCCCAAGCTTCATATTTCCAACAAAACAAAATTGTACCTTTTTATGCCATTAGCATGGACAAATTTATGAATAAGGCCTTGTTCGAGCCTATTATTTGGTAAATGGTGCAATTTTTTATAGAGGAAATTACACCTACACCTGCTTTTAGATTTTTATTTTCACAAATCATGTCACACATTTAAATTTTCAAAAATCAGGTTTTTTATATTTTATTAAATATTAATTATATATTTATATCACAATTAAAAAAAAACCTAAAATCATTCCCTCTCCTCTCCATCACGTTCTCTCAGCCTACTGCCTACCAGCGATGCCGTCGCTTCTTGTCCACCCCCTCTCCTCTCCCCTCGCCTCTCTCTCCTTCTCGCTTCCCCCCTCCCCTCCCCTCCCCTCGCCTCTCTCCTTCTCGCCCCTCCCCCCCTCCCCCCCATCTGCTGAATCGCCGTTAGCCAGCATTTGCGATTCACGAAGCAGCAGAATCTTTGCGAATCGCGATCTGCCGCGATTCACAGCAACAGATGCTGGGAACCACCAGCGAATCGCCACAATTACCACCAGATGTATCGTATTCGCGAATCGCGCAGCGCTGTAGAAAAGCTTACCCACCAGAATCGCACGCTGTAGACGCAGCAGCGGGGAGGGGTTTTTGGGGGGTTTTTTGAGTCAATCGTCAATTTGTGCCAACCGGTGCCGATGCTGCACCACCACACGACTGCCTTCTGCAGGTAATGGTTGTGGTGTTGATACCTAATTTTCAACCCTACCTTTGATTACGAGCTGTTTAGTGTTCATTGTTGTTGTGTGTTGGGGCAACTTCTGCCTTCGGTTGCTCTTGAACGGTATGGTGGTTGCTCCACTTCCAGCTACCATTACCACACGCGTAAATGGGCGACGGGTGCAGGTGGTTGTGTGTGTACTGTTGGTGTAGTTGGGGTTTTTGAGTTGTCGAAATCACCCATTTTGTGGTGAGATTGTGGTTGTTTGTCGTCGTTGGAGTGGTAGTGATGGCAGTGGTTCCGTGTTTGGGTGGTGTTGGCGTGGTTGTGTGTCTGCGTGTGATTTGTGACTTAGCGGTGGTGACAAACGATTTTGTTGGTGGTCACAACTAATTTGATTGTTTGTGACCACTAATTATTAATTGTGACCAAAAAATTATTAATTGTGACCTAAAAATTATTACTTTGTGACCTAAAAATTATTAATTGTGATCAATAAATTGATAAATTGTGACCTAAATAAGTATTGTGACTTATAAATTTTGGGATCTGTGACCGATGAACAAATTGTGACTTTCGAATTTCTAAGTTGTGACCAATAAACAAATTGTGACATATGAAGATTTTGAACTGTGACCTAAAAAATTTTGAATTGTGACCAATAAAAGTTATTTGTGACCTATAATTCGTTGTTTTCATATTTTGTAACTATAAAATAAGATGTGTGACTTAAAAATTTTATGATTTGTGACCGATGAAACAATTGTGACTTAAAAATTTTTAATTTGTGACCGATAAATGAATTGTGACATATCAAAATTTTGAATTGTGACCTTAAATTTTTTGAATTGTGACCAAATTATATAGATTTGTGACCGTTATATATTTATTAATAAAATATATAATAAATGAAGTAATTCATAAATAAAATTAAATAAAAACCTGATTTTTGAAATTTAAAACATCAAAACCTTAATTTTGAAATGTGTATAAGTAAAAGCATGATTTATGTAGACTTCCCTTTTTTATATTGATTGATGAAGAATATATGGTTAATAAATAAGGAAAAAAATTGAATTTGAGTGTAATATTATTTTATTGAAAAACGTGTGATTGAAAAGAAAAGAAAAAAATACAATTTGAAAATAATAGGGATCAAACAAGAGCTAAAATTAAAAATTTATAGAAACGTTCTTGAAGTATTCTGCTATTACAAAAGAATGATGGTATTCACAGTGAAAATTATCGGTAGTCTTCCTACGTGGCATATGTATGACGATTTGTGATTTGATATATTAATATGGTAATTTTTTATCAACTTGTATATCAAATCACAAACCGCTACATATATGCACGTAGAAAGACTATTAGTAGTTCTCACAACGAATAGCATTACTCAATACAATTACACAAATTGCCTTTCAAAAATTTTTTAAAAAAAAAAGACATGCAGGGCCTGTTTGAGCTTCATTTTTTTATATAAAATGTATTTTCAAATAGTAGATTAACAAATAATGTGTTGTTAAAAAATAAGGAAATTTTTTGAATTTTTGGGTAATATTATTTTTATTGCAGAATGTGTGGTTGAAAAAAAAATAGAAAAAAATATATTTTGAAAAAAAATAGAGATCAAACAAGGCACAAAAACAAAATTTTCATTTCCATTTCATCCCTATCTTTATACAAGATTTGAAGATACAATTTTACTTATTTATATTTTTCTCAATTTTAATTTTTTTAGAAAATACGACTTTAGATTGAAGAAAGTTCGTCTTTTCCGGTTTTTGTACAGAATGATTACGATTAAATAATATTTATCAAATTTATTTTTTATCTACTGAAGAAAATAATAACATCGATCAAAAATGTTGACCAGAAAAAGAAAAATAATTTTTTTCAATGTAATACTATTTCAAAGAAAAAGAAAGATTTTCAATGTAGCATTAATTGTTATTGACGTGTTTGGTATGTTAGCTTATAATTTAAAAAAGACTCAAAAAAATTCAAAAATGTTATTAAGTACGTAAGCCCTTGTTTGATACACATGCTTTTAAAATACATTTTTTCAAAACTCATTTTCAATCATACATTTTTCAATAAAATAATATTTTCCATCACATTAATAACTTTTCCTTACTTTTTAACTACATATTTCCCATCATATCATTATTTAAAATACGTTATTTTTTTAATAATGTTCATCAAACACCCCCTAAATTTACTCTTCTGAATACTAGGGTTTGATAATTTTACTTGGAAAAGGATATGATGTTGTTTTTATGCAATAAAATATGTAAAACTATTTTTGCTCCAAAATATAATTATTATATGTTTTGTATATTAATTAAATTATAAATAATTTAAGTATTAAAGCGTTTAATTATGACGAGCTTAGTTTAAAGATATTATTCATTTTTACGTGGTTTATCACGTACCCAAAAATTTCTTATAATTATCTCATTATCACGTGTATAACTAAACACCTCAACATGTTTGATATACCGAATCAAATATGATTAAAATATATGTTAAAATTGAAAACTAATTTTAACTATGCCTTCGATGTGATTCACAATTTTTCAATTACAAATTTTTTCAGACTTTTATCAAAATTTACTGAAATTTTGATTTTTATTTAGCACTTGTTAGGGGCTTTTGGGCAAATTTTAATATA
This sequence comes from Fraxinus americana, assembly GCA_035079005.1. Classification (NCBI taxonomy): domain Eukaryota; kingdom Viridiplantae; phylum Streptophyta; class Magnoliopsida; order Lamiales; family Oleaceae; genus Fraxinus; species Fraxinus americana. Next base: position 30,298,866 of record CM068710.1, on the reverse strand, counting down.
TATTTTGATCGTTTGAAAGGATAGTGAGGCCCAAGTGTGCAGTAATTACCAACTACACAGAAGCAAATTATAGGAATTGTCATTTATTAAAAAGTAATGAATTTTATGTGAAGGAGAATATTGATAATTTTACTTAATGACTGTCGACACACTATATAACGACATGAATTTGACTAAAATTTGGATACAAAATATGCCCCAGACAAGCGCTTAAATTAAACAAGGTTAAGTCATTTTTACGAGTTGATATCATGTGTGAAATCAAGAAATGGGGATTCTAAAGATTTTATTGTAAAATTTTGTTCCCACATTGTCTTCATGTTCCATGTAATTTTGTTCCTCGTTGGACCATATTATACTGTCGAGCCAGGGGCGGAGCCAGCTTGTTGAAGTAGGGGGGTCCTAGAATTGAAGGGACGGGAGGCTCACGGGGGTTCGGGGGCAGCGCCCCCGAAAAATTTTTTTTTAGATACTTTTGGCATTCCATTTTGTGACACACCTCTAGTGATAGACTAATTACTATCATCTTAAATCCATATATAGCAAGAAAAGGAGAAATTCCAATCTTATGTGAAGAAAATGAAGTCCACACATCATCGAACATGAATACAGATCTCTTTATTCTCTTGAATGCCTTACCCAATTTGGCTGCTCTCTTGTGCTCATGACCTTCAGCCGAAAAATCTAGATTCAATGCTTTAGCAATGTCATTTTGCAATTTGTGAATGTTTAAATCCCGTGAGACAGTAAACCAAAAAACATTAGCATGTAACACAATTTCATTCTTTAGCTTATTATAGATACATTGGGTCATTGGTAGCAAGGTAATGAACATGGAATATCAATGAATATCAAAATGGTGAGGACAAAAAAATAAATACAAAAAAAAAAAAAAAAAAAATTTCAAAAAATTGGGGGGGTCCAGGACCCCCCCGCCTCCGCCCCTGTGTCGAGCAATATTAGAAAATAGAATATAATTCATGCGAATCAAGATTGGAAATAAGGTCCCACAACCTTTTTGGTATTTTATGTGTATCTCCCTTCAAAAGCCATTCAAATTCAAATCCACATCAACCCTTTTCATTTGAGCCTTGTATGGAAGGAATTAAAATCGGATTAAAATTGAAAATATAGCCGTTATTGTTGACTTTTATTAGATGAGTGGGACCCAATAACGGTCATATTTTCAATTTTAATTGACTTTTAGTCCCTCCCGAACGAGCCTTTGATCTTTTCATGTTTCATTCTTGAACCCTCCCTTCGTTGTCGAATTTGGAAGGTAGATAATGCTCATTTCCTGGACATTCATGGTGCTTTTGGTTTGTGTTTTTGTGTTTTTGTTTTCAATTTTGAATTCATTTTCTGTTTTTTTTATTGTGATGTATTATTTTAAAATTACGAAAAACGCATTGATTTGTCATTCCCCAAAACTATTCCTCAAAACAAAAAATTAAAAAACGCGTTTGGTTTAAAAATTTTAGAAATAGTTTTATGACATTTTTATCAATTAATTTGATTTAAAACATAACAATTTTATGCTATAATGTGATCAAAAAATATAAATTTTAAAGTTGGTAAAAATGAATTATTGTAAGTATATCTTCAACAATCGCATTGAAATCATCCGTACATAATAAATCACTATTGCTCGTATCATTTATGCACTTACCATGATCATTTATATTAATAATAATCCAACAAGTATGAATACCAAAATCCCATGCATCGGTTAAAATAAAACCAAGTAGTAAGTCTAAATTATGTTCCTTCATTCCTCATACCAGCAGTACATGACCATTGCGCCATATATTCCTCAACTTTGTCACCTTCACTAATTTTGAGTTCCTTACGTCGACATTTGTTAGGTGTAGTATCATCACATCGACGAATATTTGAAACTTCATCATCATTTTCCACATGTACATGTACTCCTCTTTTCAAAAACTCATCTTATGTCTGCCTTTCTTCCTCTGACGTTGGAGGAAGTTGAGTAGAAGCATTGCCTAAACCTCCAGTAGTTGTAGTTCTGCTAAAAATCTCTCCAAGCAATTTGTGAACGTAGTGATGCACCTTATGTAAATGGTTCCACTTACCCTTCAATCTCTCTATCTCGTAATTAGATTTTGTGGTAACAATCATCTCTTGATTGATCTTGCCCCAATCGTCCTTTGTGAATGTAGAATATTGCAACTTTGCAGCAGAGTTTGTTAATAATATAATGTGAACATAAATATAACAAATCCGAAAAGAATTCATTACTTATGTCCGCTTTGCACTTTCATATAGCTTCTGTTTGAGCCACATTAAAATTCTCATTCTCATTATTCTACTCATTTTCAACTACGCATTTTTCAATAAAATAATATTTTACATCACATCAATAACTTTTCATTATTTTTCAACCACGCATTCTCCATTAATCAACTATTCCAAAATACATTTTTCAAAAATAATGTGACTCAAACACACTCATAGTATTCCTATTGCCACCCCTCACCAATCATTCATCATATTCAATTCCACCTCATCTCATCATTTTGAACTCTGCATTATCACCATTTATGATAAGTTATCAAGCAATAAATCCATCGTTAAGTTTTAATTCATTAGTTGAATATATTGTCTCCGTTTGGCCCCCATTAAAATTATAATGCATTTATTTGTCTCTTCTCCTTAACCAAATATTTTTTAATAAAATAATATTACATGTAAATCGAAATTATTTTCTTCATTCTCAACCACCAATTCTCCAAAAAATGCTATTTCGAAAATTACAATATCAAATAATGAGGGGCCAAACGGGGTGTAAAACCCAAAACTACATAAATATGACTCGACTTTTCCAATCCAGGTCTTGCACAACTATCAACTTATTTGCTGTTAAATCAATGCCGCCTGGAAAATCCTCCTCCCCAAATAGCCCCTCGTCGTATATTAGACCCATGCGAAAAGAAGTGTAGAAAAATTGGGGGAGATACTATTTTGATTGTGGGGGTTAGCATATAAAACAAAATCAATTGGATAATAACTACTTGAGAATCTGAAAAATTACCTTCACTTTCCCGGCTTGAAGTTTGAGAAATGGCACGAAAGAGATGGATTCTCCGCTAGGGCTCACGGGAAAGCTTGGGACGAGAGAGAGACGGAGAGATAGAAAGAAAGATTGAGAGATGGATATTTGAATTGGATAATGCTAATTGTACATAATTTTTGGCTATAATGGTTCACATAACACCAACATGGGGTAGGACCCACCAAAATGTGGGGTCCCACCACATGTGAGTGTTATATGAACCCCTATAGATAAAAATTATGTAACCATAGCATCACTCATTTGAATTTGGGTAGATATTGTGTGATTTTATTAATTATTTTAATTTGAGAAATTTTGAAGTTATTTTTCCTTATTTTGAATTTTTTAAGTGTTTTCAATAAAAACACTCAAAAAATCATTTTAAGTTTTAGTAATACTATGTGTACAAAAGGTGTGTTTGAGTTACATTATTTTGGAAGAGTGTATTTTGAAATAGTAGATTGATGGAGATTATGTGGTTGAAAATGAGTAGAAGAATAATAATAAAAATTTTAATGTGGCTCAAACATGTGCAAAATTGGATTACAAATTTTTTTGACAAAATGAGTGTGGCAACATCTGGGCCATTGATTTCAAAAACTGTTTTTGAAATCAATGGCCCATATAGTTTTTGAAATAAATGGCCCAAATGTTGCCGCACTTATTTTGTAATCCAATTTTGTACACATAGCATTGCCATTTAATTTTTACGTTGTAAAGTTCTCATTGTTTTCGAAAACTCGTTTTTGAAAATAACATACTAAACACATTTTGGGTGTTTTAGAAAATTGAAAGTGTATCAGAACTACACATCAAACGTACTTTGATTTTTGTGGAAATTACATAAACCAGAATTTTAAAGTTCCAATTTCAAATTTTAGATATAAACTTTATTTATACAAAAATCAGATATTAATTCAAATCTTTAATAATATCCAAAGCCTAAAAATCTCAAAATCCCAAATCATTACCCACATCTTCCTTCTCTCTCTCGTCCTTTCTCCCTCAGGCAGCTCCAACGTCAACAAGTAAAAAGAAAGGTTGCTCCGGCTCCCGCGACCAATCGGTAAGTTGCACACGATCGTTGCGCGGTGCCGCAATGTTAGCGCAGCTCAAAGTGGAACATGTTTGCCACTGCTCTCCCTCCTCCCCTTCTCCATTCTCTTTTTGCCACGACGTGTGGGGCTGTGTAAATGGTGGTGGTGTGTTGTGGGTGGTGCGATGGTGGTATGTTGTGGGCGTAGTGGTGGATCTAAGGTCAGGTGGTGGTTAGGTGTGGTGTAAATGGAGATACAGAATATGGTGGTAGTGTGTTGTGGGTGGTGCAATGAGCGATGGTGGTATGTGGTGGTGGATCTGTGCGGTGTGGTGTTGTGTGCAGTGGTGGTGGTGAATCCGTGTTTCGACGGCGGCGACTATTATGGTAGGGTTTGAATTTTTTTTTTTTTTGGTGTAGGAGGGGGGTGGTGGTGGTGGAGGTTCTGTGGCTTTAGTAGTGGTACAGTGGTGGTGATATTGGTATTTTTTAGATGATGGTTTGCTGTCGGGAGGTGGTGGCTCCGATGACGGGGTTTCGATTGCCATGTTGTTGGTGGCAGTGTTGAGGCGGTAATCATAAGAGTTGGTGGTGGTCAGAGATTATTTGGTTGTTTGTGACCATTAAAATGATTAATCCGTAACCGATAAACAATATTCGACTAATGAAAAATATAAATTGTGACAAAAATGTGTGGCCTAAAAAATTATTAATTTGTGACTGTCTGATAAGTTGTGACATATAATATTTGTGATTTGTGACCTATAAATAAATTGTGACATTTCAATTTTTTATCTGTGACCGATGATCAAATTGTGACCTATAAATTTTTTGAACTGTGGCGTTAAAATAATTTTTGATTTTTAAAATTTATGATTTGTGATCAATGAATAATATGACTTATTAATTTTATAAATTTGTAACCGATGAAAAAATTGTGACCTATAAAAATTTTTATTGTGATCGAGAAATAATTTGTGACCAAATTATATAGAATTGGAACCTTAATATATTAAATTCATAAAATATATGTTTAGTTAATTAATCTGTAAATAAAATTTTAAAAAAATCTGACATTAAAAATTTTAAACCTTATGTTCTTAAATTTGAAATGGATGAAACTTAACCTCTTATTTATGAATTTTTTTTTTTTTTTTGCAAATTCATTTTTAATCACATATTACACGGGTCTTATAATTTTTATCAACTTTTTAAATACATATTTTATCAACTTTTATCAAAATTTACAAAAAAATCGATTTTTAAATAAACCAAGTAGGGACATATATTTAGAGACAAAATAAATTGCAAGTTATTGCTCGGTTCAAATAAATTAGTTCACTCATTCGTCGTCAAACTTACAGCAATTCTCTTCTATAGTTGAACATCCTGATGATAGTAGATATTCATGGAATGCTTGACCATTAGACTTTTTTCTTGATTAGTCTACTACCCGTGCAATGTACTGGTCACGCTATTTTGAAGGTAATCTTAGCAGTAAGTTTGAATTCATACTTTGTTGTTTAGCAATAGATATGTGTATAGAATGTTATCAGTTTTTATTAACATCAAAATAAATTAAAAATGTTACATAGTTGAACTAAAAAATTGTTAGATATTTTTTCATAATTTATTTATTTGTTTATTGGTGTTATGCAAATGGTTTGCCACTTCGAAACAAGGATCGACCCACCCGATCAGGTAGCAGGGGTCGAGGGGGCAGTGCCCTTCGTGGGGGCTCGGGGGCAATGCCAACTCCCTCGAAAGGGAATTCTGATTTCCCTGTACGTGTTGAAGAGTTGCGATTTACGCGTGTTGGAGTTTATTCAAATTCTCAAATTCCCTCTAATTTATAATTTTCTTAGATTCCTACAAAATGATATTATATGAATGAAAAAACACATTGTAGTAGAGAATGAATGAATGAAGTCTTTATGTTTTGTTCTCTGCGCTGTGCGAAGCGTCCATTTTTCATGATATTATGCATGGATCAGGTGCTGATTCTCCGCACAAGCGGAGACATGCTCTCTTTGCGCACATGTCCGCGCTGCGCGGAGCATTTCTCCATGCAATGCGAAGACAGCTCTCTCCGCGCAGCGCATGGACCTGCGCGGAGAGAAGAAGGAGAAGAAGAAGAAGGCACTCGTGAGTGCGGAGAAAAGAGGAAGAAGGCGAGATGCGCGGTTGGATTTATTATACTACAGTGCCATCTTAGGTCGTTTTTGCAAAGTCAAGAGATTAAGACCCTATAGTGGTAATGTAAATGCTTATGAATGTTAAGTAACATGCTTTGACACATAAATCTTATTTTTATTATACATGAATTAGTTCAAAAAATTAAAGATGGAAGTAGTGTTCATGAATTTATTTTCATTATTAATGAATCAGCTCTTGTGTATTCTGTTTTAGAATGAAGAACGTGTGAAAATAAACGGTAAGAACTCCTCTTAGTATGCCATCATCTTCAAATTGGAATCATAATTTTTTGCACACAAATTTATTTTTCCAAAGAATGGACTCAAAAAATCCCTTAATATCACATTGACCAACCGATTCAATATCTTATGCTAAAGGACCGATGTCACAAGTGAAACTAAACTGCAAACTTAGATCGAATTGTAGAAACTAACCGAGAAATTAATGGAATTCTCAAACCTAACCACTGACGACGGTCATAGATGGCAGCGCATTCCAAAGAGTAGGAAACTCGTCATCTTCTCAATTGTCTCCGAGTACAGTGCAAGTTCTCTGCAGTCTGTTTGCTAAAGATATCAAACTTTCCATTACTGTTCCTCGTGATCTTCCTATTCTTGTAGTGGGAAATTTAAAAACTGTAAAATATACAATTTAGTATTGAATTATAACCTCCGTTAACCTACTAGCGAATAGGGATGGCAAAAAAAACCGCCCCGCCCCGCCCCGCCCCGAATGGGGCGAAAAAAATCGCCCCGACGGGCGGGGTGGGGCGGGGTGCCCCGTCGCGGGGCGGGGCGGGGATGCCCCGCCCCGAACCCGGCCCGTGAAAGATTTAAAAAAAATAAATAAATATATATGTGGATTTTTTAAGGAAAAAAAAATAAAAAAAAAATTAAACGGGGCGGTTTAACGGGGCAAGCCCCCGCCCCGCCCCTCCCCGCCCCGCCCCTCCCCGCCCCGTTTAAGGCGGGGCGGGGCACGGGGCGGGGTGGGGTGATGGCGTGGCGGGGCGGGGCGGGGGTGCCCCGCCCCGAACCCGCCCCGTTGCCATCCCTACTAGCGAAGATGAAATTGATTTTGTCGGTCTGGAGCAGAGAGCTTGTGAAAGGAGTTGTAGTTTCCTCCTTTTATCTCTTCCAAAAAGCAAGTAAAGATTCAAAGTCAACAATTATGGGTATGGGTAGGAGGAAGTCCATAGTACCCTTGAAACTTTGATGAATAGTGAAGAATGAATATGAATAAAATCGAATAAAAAAAGTTTCACAAATGAATAGTAAATAGCGGACTGCCTCTTTTAAAATAGTAGGGATTAACAATGTTGTTACTCTTTTGATTTAAAGATGTTTTTCATATACGATGTCAACAAGCATAACAACTAGTTATCTCTTAAAATTGATAAACACAGTAATAAAACGAGGAAAAGAAAAGATTGTTGTGCATGAAAATCTTTATACCCTTTTTTCTGAAAACAATCAAGGGTGACCAATAAAGCATGACCCACATCTCAACAACCCCTTTCCAAACACATATTGTATCGGTTAAGCCCCCGTTTGGTCCGGATTAAAATTTAAAATTTAATTTAAGTTAAAGTTAAAGTTAAAGTTAACAATTAATTTTAACCACATGTTTCATGATATCCACAACTTTTCAATCACACATTTCATCAAATTTTATCAAAATTTACAAAAATATGATTTTAATTTCCATCAAACAGAGGTTAAATGTATAAAATGGTTTGACAAATCAATTTTATTTACTTTTTTAGTTTTTCTTTATTGAAAATAATAATGATGATGATGATGCCTTAGCCAGTTAAGAGAGCCTTTTGGTATGTACCAAATTTACATTAGCCCAAAAATGCTTGCATAATCAACAATAAAGATTTCAAAATTTTCACTGCGGTAATAGTATTTTTAAACTAATGAAATATTAAGCTTACAACAAGGATTTTAAAATTATTACTGCATCAACAGAATTTTTTAAATAATATATTATTTAGGATTTCAAGTGTAACTTGTTTATTTATGGGCAAAACTCCATCAAATATTTTCCACGATATGAATGCAGGTTGAGTTCACCTTACAGTTTACACCGATATATTTTTTTTGGACTATATTATAAGAATTAGAATTTATCTACGATGTGATCCAAATGCATTCATATATACTTGCACGGATATCGTATTTTCGAATGCACTACACTTATCCCAATGCTCGAATGAGCAAATGTGAATAACACTAACTGGTTTATTGTCGATCACTTGATTAAAAACGACCAAAGGGGGAACATTGTCAACGTTTTTATTGCCAAATGCTAACCGTTTCAACGAATTTAAGACCAACCCCACATGCATTGTCTCTCCAAATAAAATTTTAAGAAACTTGGCCAATCGTTGAAGATGAAAATGAAATCACCTAAATTACGGAAAAATAAGCCCCCGTTCGATAGCCATTATTTGGCCAAAACAAAATTTTGAATAGTAATTTTTAGAAGAATGTGTGTTAAAAAGTAGGAAATTTTTTTTTGTATACGTGCAAAATATTTTATTGTGCTAATGTATGGTTAAAAACGAATGCTAGAAAAAAAAAGTTTTGAAATAATAATGCGAAACATGACTAAACAAGGAGTCAAGATTGTTGGCTGCAAAAACGTTAAGGGGCTATTATCTTTGTGTTTCGGTTTTGAATTCATTTTGGGTTCTGTGTTCTGAGTGTCCATTTTGAGATTGTTGAAAATGTGTTCTTTTTGACATTTTGAAAATTATTTTCAAAAATAAAAAAAATGGAAAACCCGTTTACTTTCCTCTTCCCTCTCTTTCTCTTCTCTCTATCTCAAAGAAGCCTACCGCCACCACCTTCATCTCCTCCGCCGCTACAGTCGACGCCACAATCATCACATTTACCCAGATTACTAACCACAATCACCACCTTCACCTACAACCTTCCTAATGGTTAAAAAAAATCCCCAATTCAAACCCCATAGTTGTTACAATCGTCGCTACAGCTACCTCAAATCAGTTTTGACCAGTGGTAAAATTGGCATTGACCCATGTTTGGGTAAGGTGCACTAGGTGGAGGGGAGGCTAACCCATGTAGTCTGTGATCGTGGGATGGTCGGACGGCTTCAGAATTTGCAAAACTTAGATAGCGTTTTTGAACTGTCGTTCTTCTTGGATGAAATCCAAACATTACAGAGTTGTTTGGGGTGGATTGTGGACATGGTTGGAGTCACCTGTGGATGAGCATTCGACCGTGGTGTCACACGACCTTGGGTGTCGCCGGATGTGAAGTTTTCGACAGAAACAGGTAGCGACAGAATGGTTTTTTAGCTTCCAATTTCTGGTGATTCTTGTTGTTTCGTGGTTGATGAGTGATTGGAGGTAAGAGGGGAGTGAGGCGAGATTGTTGGTAGTGGAATCCGACGATTTGGGTTGTTGGAAAGTGGCTTCCAATTTGTTTTCGCTGGCGGTGGTTGTAGTGGTGTTGCTGGCGATGGTTGTAGTGGTGTTGTTGTAAAGGTGGTGGTTTTCAGGCGATGGTGCAGTGGTGGTTGGGTCACGATGGTAGTTAGCGGTGATTGAAAAAACCCAAAACGCATTTTGAAAATTTTGATTTGATTATAACTGAAAACACTCGAAACGACAAATTTGTCGTTTTGGGTATTCTTTGTAAATTTTTAACTTGTTTTCGAAAATAGGAAAGAGAACGCATTTTCACTGTTTTGAAAAATCAAAAATAGAAAACGACTTGAAAACGGTAAAGAAAACATATCCTAATTCCCCCCCCCCCCCTCCTCCCTCCTCCCATTTCCCACCACCCACAAACGCCTTTTATAGGAACTCTTGAAGACTTTAATAAGCGTCTGTCTGGCCCCCATACAACTCGTGAAATTCTTTCAAAAATCACCTCATAAAATTTTGCGACTCGTTAATGAATTAAATATGTTAATGTCACAATAACATACAATTTATGATCATGATCACGTAATGATCACAAATTATATGATGTTACAGTCACATAGTGCAAATTCTAAGTCAAATTACAAATTTAATCGCAAATCACACATTTTTATATTAATAGGTCATAATTACACAATTAACTAATCACATACTACTCTTCATCTCTTCGACCTCAACCACCACCATCGATACCACCCAAATTATTGTCCACACCTCAAATTCACAACCCACATCATCATGGCTTTAATCTCAAATCCACCGTCAACTCCACTCCGTCACACCATCACCTCCAACCCACTACCACCTCAAACAACAACCTATTATAATTGTTCAGGTAACCCATTAAATCCTTAAGATATGATTGCAATTAAGGGCTTTGGTTCAGGCATGCATTAGGTTCATAGAAATAAAACCCAAACTTAGGACCCAAAAACAATGAAATTATGTGGGCGCAATTGGCTTTCCAATGCCTACGCCACCATCAATAATTGTGTTTTAAAGAAAATATGTATTTACGATTTTATTACATACTCTTGCATCGAAAATTAGATTGAAAAACTTGAGAACAAAGCCAACGGGGATCTGAATCTGGAAGTTAAAATTAGTCATGAGTACAACAAACTTGAATCTATTTGTCGTCGCTCACATTTGGTGGTGCGCAAGCAAGGCACGACCAGGGGCAGATCGAGACTATTTTTCTTGTGGAGTCAAAAATGAGAATTCAAAAATGTTTGTGGGGTCATTTGAACCCACATGACCCCATGTGGGTCCACCAGTGGGCACGACGACATGCAGCGGAGCAACTTGGACAAGGTGGGCATTGCTGATCTGTTGTAGAGAGAGTGTCGATTGGTGGAGGTGTCAATGTTTGTCGGAGTGACGGCAATGACCAGATTTCGTGGTGGCTGGACTTCCCCGTATGTAGATGGCGATGGTCGGATGGATTGAATAGAGAGGTAGAGAGAGGAAGTGAGTAGAAAGATAATAGATAGAAGATATATAATTTTTAAAAATAATAATAATTACATGATTACTGAAAAAACTATCCGATTTTGAATTTGAAAACTTAAAAGGTCGGGTTTAGGATAATCTTCCATAATTTTATTATTATTATTTTTTTGTTTCTAAGTATATAATTAATTGATTACATCTTTATTAAGTGGACCGCAAATGAATAATTAACTTTTCATAATTATCTATCATTTAAATTATTTTCATTTAAGGTCCGTTTGATTGCAATGATGGAAAATGAGAATGAATTTTAGAGAAAATAATTGCCTTAAAATTGTTTTGTAGGGAATTGTTAGTGAAGTGTGTTTGATTGATATAATTTTCCACCCGAAAAATTTTTAAATTTTGGATCTTTTTGTATTCGTTTGACTTTGTTTTATATGAAAATTGTCCATTAAAGTGATATTTTTTTTTCACAATTGGTTATAAAATTTGTTTTCATTGCCAAAAAGTATAAAAAAAAAGAAAAAAAAATTCCTAAAAAATTATTTATTTAATCAAAATTTAGTGTTCGTTTATCTTTATTTTACATAAAAAAATTGTCCATTAAAGTAAATTTTTTTTTTTTTTTTTTACAATTGGTTATGAAATTGGTTTCCATTGCAAAAAAAAAAAAAAAAAATGGAATTCAGTTTTCCCACAAAAAATGTGGGAAAAGAAATTCAAGCAAAATAAGGAAAAGAGGCGCGTGAGGTGAGTAGGTGGAAAATTAAAAAGAATTGCCTAGAAAAAAAATGCCTATCAAACAAGGCAAATGAGTGGAAATATAGAAACTCTTGGATATCAAACACATAAATGTCACGCAAATAGAAATAAGGTGACTCGCCCATGTAACTATAAGAGCTGTTCGAGCTCTATTTTTTTGCTCAAAATACATTTTGAAATAGTATTTTGATAAAGAATGTGTGGTTAAAAAATAAAGAAAAAATTGAATTTACATGTAATTTTATTTTATTGAATAAGTACAATTAAAAATAAGAGAGAAAATTGTATTTTTAAAATATTGAGGACTAAATATCGTATAAAAAAATGCATTTTTATGTTGTATCTTTAATATTTCACATATTTCAATAAAATAATATTACACTTAGCCCCTGTTTGTCTACGATTAATTCAAAAAATTGTTTGCTACAGTAAGAATCTCCACCACACATTCACCCAATAAAATATTCTACACACAAACCAATAAAGTTACTTTAATTCTCAACGACACATTCTTCAAAAAATACTATTCAATTACACTAATTTTCTCCCAATAATGGGAGACAAAGCAGTTAAACTCAAAACTTTTCTTTCTTTTTTTAATAATAATATATTCTTAAAAAAATCACTATTTTAAAATACATTTTCCCACAAATTTGATTTTAGTGGAGTCCAAGGCTTATATTAATTGGATATTCATGAATTCTAATTTTATATAGTAATGTTATTCATTCTCAGTGGGGATGAAAACACAGTTTATGTGGCGCTAATGTGGTATTAAATGATAGGTGAAATTAAAACTAATGTGGCATTAAATGATATGTGAAATTAAATAAGTCATTTAATTTCACCTATCATTTACAGTCACCTAGACTGTGTTTTCATCTCCAGTGGGGATGAATAATATTACTCAATTTTATATTTGATTTTATTTAGACGAATATCCTTGATAATTTGGCAATTATTATTAAAATAACACCAAAATATTGAGTGAAAGTGGGCCATATCTTCATCAGATCCGTGGTCTCCGAATAATTTTGAATGAACAGGGCCATGTAGGACCATCCTACGCAGTTCATGTAGCATTGCCCATGGCCTCCTCTGTGTTGTTGAAAACATATCGGAAGAGTTATGTTTAAGAGATGGACGTTATCCAAGAAAAAAATGGTGTGAATAGTATATAACCTTGTAAGGAAATTTCGTTGTGTTTGATTCCATTATTTTCAAAATACATTTTTTTCCTCTTATTTTCAATAACACATTTTTTAATAAAATAATATTATGTGTGAATCCAAATTTTTTCCTTATTTTTAATTACATATTCTCTATCAATCGATTATTTCAAAATGTATTATTAGAATAAAAATGAGGATCAAACAGACACATAATCATTCAATTTTTTAATTTATTTTTTCTCTCATCAATCTAAACTATGCCCCTGTTTGCCCCCCATTAAATTAAATTTTTGGGGGGTAAATAATTTTTAGAATAGTGATTGATGGTGGATGTGTGGTTGAAAAGTTTTTGATTTGTGTGTATTATTATTTTATTTGATGAATGTATGATTGAGATGACGAGAGAAAAAAAATTAATGTAATGGAATGTAATATAATGGGGGCCAAACAGGGGCTATGATAGATAACAAACATTTTCCTTAACTATTTTCCATCATAGTCTTTGCATGCTTCTCGCATAAGCATTAACATTTTAATCTATTTTTATCAATTATACACTTTTTAATAAAATAATACTATACGTAAATTTAAAAAAAAAATCATTTTTCAACCATCCTTCAAAATTTTTTTTATCAAAAATTATAATCTCAGGGGCTAAACTCCAGGAGAAAAAACGTAAAACGTGCGCAGACCGTCAGCACAAGGTTCATTTTCAGTTTCTCACTGCTCGATATTCTGCAGCGTAGCAGACTTTTTGGCGGGAACATTCATTTCTAGCCCTCTTTTTTCTCGGTCTTAGTTTCTCGGTTCGAATCTGTGCAAAGCATTTTCGATTACACTAAAAAATTGTTCAATTTCAAGGGCACAGCAAAAGTTTATTCATGGAAGACGAACCAGAACATTCAGAAAGAATTACTCGCCGTTCGGTTAGGGTTACTGATTAACAACCTCCAGTTATATAACTCGTACTTGTTTTAGTGTTTTATTGAACTGATTTTGTTGGGTTTCTTTTTGCCAATTTTTATTTGAGTAGAGAAGGACTAGGACTCAGGTTAGGGTTACTGGCACAAACGTAATTGAAGATGAATTGGAGGAGGAGAGGGAAGATGTTTCGGATGACTTCGAAGAGCCTCGCCGGAGAGCCAAGCGAAGTAGGGTTGCTGAAGGTGCTTCCACTTCGGCTCACATATTGGACCAGAGTTTAATTGGTATGTAGTTTCCTCGCTTATGTGGTGTAAAATTGGAGCCGAAGTTTTACATTTTGAAAATTTATGTGGAATTTCAATGATTGGTGGGATAATATAGCGGTCTGATGGCCTCAATTGGTATAGTGGAAATTTCTTTGTTCTCTTCTTTGGCCAGTAAATTAGACATTGATCATTAGTTTGATTGTCTTTCATCTTTTTTTTCATTTTTTTTTTTTTTTGGGAGGGGTTGGTGTGGGAAGAGGATGTGGCACCGTGTCTGGTTGTTTGGATGGTTGCTTTAAGGATTTCAGAAGTTAATGCATTGTTTATCCACTTCTTCTCAATTATACAACTGAGATGAGTTTTTTTTTTATTTCTTTTAAACTATTTGTCTAACCATTTGTCTTTCAAGGTTGTTTTCTGTGTCCCTCTCTCCACCTCATCTTATTTGGTGATTTCATTTTACTTGGCATGAAAGAATGTGGAGCCCGATGAATTCACTTCCGTTGTCTCTAAAACTTTTCTTTCTGCTACTTTATTTTAAATGCTCAATTAACTTTTTGTCTCTTAATACCATATGGTCTAGTCATGGTGACATTTAGAGTTGATATGTTTAAATTCACAGAGGTTATCAAAGGTGATGGTAAAGAAATTCCTGACGTGGTTAAGCGATGGGTTGAACGATATGAGGGGAACCCAAAATCTGCAATGGCCGAACTTTTAACCCTGCTCTTTGAGGTGATTTGCATTGCGTTTCAATTAAATTATTGTTCTCTGAAGGACTTTGGTATATAAAACGACCTCAATGTGTTATCACTGGCAGGCATGCGGTGCAAAATATTGTCTTGAAGAAGAGTACCTGGATGAAACGGCTGTGGATGATGTAGTAGTTACTCTTGTTAATTTGGCTAGGAGAGTATCCTCACCTATTTCTTTATACATAAGTTTCCCTACGAGCATTCCCTTTTTGATTTTGTACTTGTATATCTTTATTGCTTGCCGCCAGTGCACTTCCTGTCCTTTTTAGAAGAAAAATTAAAATGTTTCATGAATTAACATTTCTTTGTAGTAATGATATAAGTCCTATTTTGCTTAACATTGAACTCAGGGTGAAGTTGAAGATTATCAAAATTCGAAAAGGGAGTTCAAGAATTTCAAAGATAACCTTTTATATTTTTGGGATAATTTAGTTAGTGAGTGTCAAAGTGGACCTCTATTTGATCAGATCTTATTTGACAAATGCTTGGACTACATAATTGCATTGTCATGGTAAAATGCTTATTCCTGAGTTACTCAATTATACTATAAAAATTTGGAGCAGCTTGATTAGTATAATTGGTTCTTGTTAATGCGTTTCAGCACTCCTCCTAGAGTTTATCGTCTGGTCGCTTCATTGGTGGGACTCCAGCTCGTTACCTCCTTCATTAACGTCGCTAAAATGCTTGGTGCACAACGAGAAACTACTCAAAGACAGCTAAATGCTGAAAAGAAGAAAAGGGCTGACGGGCCTCGTGTAGAATCGCTCAATAAAAGGCTATCTACAACACACGAGAAGATAACTGTCACGGAGGAGATGATGCGCAAATTATTCACTGGGTATAAATTATGATTCTCTGTCTTATTTTCGTTAACATAGGCTAAGGTGAAAATATGGCACTTGTTGACTTTCATGCTCTTAGAAGCTTTTAGCATTTTATATCCTTTATTTTGTTTGACCTTTTTTGTAACATTATCTTTTAAAGGTTATTTGTACATCGATACCGTGACATTGATCCTGACATCCGAATGTCATGCATAGAGTCGTTGGGACTATGGGTACTGTCATATCCCTCACTGTTCTTGCAGGATTTATACTTGAAATATCTTGGATGGACGTTGAACGACAAAGTAAGTTGCAATATTTGGCATTAAAGTATTACCTACTATCACGAGGTTTTAGCTTTAATTGGACGTGCAAAATATTTGATTTGCTTTTCACTTTCTACTGCATCTGAAGATTGCTGGAGTAAGAAAGGCTTCTGTCCTGGCATTGCAAAATCTTTATGAGGTCGAAGATAATGTGCCATCTCTTAACCTTTTCACAGAGAGATTTTACAAACGGATGCTTGAGCTTGCTGACGACATTGACATTTCTGTGGCAGTTTGTGCTATAGGACTTGTAAAGCAGCTTCTAAGGTATCTAATAACTTTCAATTTTTTATGTTCCTCTAATGAGCTTGTTATGTTATTCACATTTCTAGGCTTGATTTTGTGCTTGACTAAGGGACTCCTATTACTTGCAGACATCAACTTGTGCCTGATGAAGAGCTAGGTTCTTTATATGATTTACTAATTGATGATCCACCAGATATCAGGCATGCCATTGGAGCACTAGTCTATGATCATTTGATTGCACAGAAATTCAATGATTCGCAGTCTCGTTCAACAGGTTTCTTCGAACTGTCTCCAGATGGGATATGTGCGAAATTTTGACACTTAGTTATTCAAAACCGTTCTTTTGCAGGAAATGACAGTGATTCTTCGGAGGTTCTTCTCAGTAGAATGTTGCAAATACTGAAGGAATTCTCAGCTGATCCTATACTGAGTTTATATGTCATCGACGATGTCTGGGATTACATGGTTGCTATGAAAGTATGTTTGATGCACTTAACATTGGTAGTGCTGTAACTGGGGAAAATAACGAGAATGATTACACATCCCCCTTCTTGTCCCACCTGTCACATGCTTTCTGTGAAGAAATTTAGAAAAGGAAAGTAGAAACTGTTGATGGAACAAGGACGTAAGCTGCCTGACCAGATGTGATGGAAAAATATTAGTGTTCTTGCTGGGATCAATGTTTTACAAATATGGCTATCCTATAAAAATAACTTTGCATTACTATGGGCATACTTGTCTGCACAAATTTGCACATTGTCGATAAAGAGTCTGCTCAAGTTGATTTTCAACGTTGTTACTTAGTTATTGTCATGATTTATCATTTATGACTTTTTTCTTCAGAAGTATATTTTTGTTTTATCCATGGTTAAAAGTTGCTGTGCCTTCCTTGAAACCGGATTGTTTTGGCTGATCACTTCATCCGTCTCCTTCCTTTCCCGTATAACCGCAAAATAATTAATAAATAACAGTGCATGATATGAAGCACAAATTGGATTCCTAGAGAGCTTGCATTTGTTTGAGGCTGGGGTTTGACTTTTCTCAAACTGATTGAGACTGGTGTTAATGTGTTGCTCACTGAGAGATATTGTTACTTGCAGGACTGGAAGTGCATCATTGGTATGCTTCTGGAAGATAACCCATCCGCAGAGCTTAATGATGTAGATGCAACAAATTTGATTAGACTTCTCTCTGCATCCGTACGAAAGGCAGTGGGGGAAAGGATTGTTCCTGCTACTGATAATAGAAAGCAGCATTTTACTAAAGCTCAAAAGGTAAGTGAATCTTTAGTTGATTTCTTATTTTTTGCAAATACCTTTCAGTTCAAAATATAGCAAATAGTCTTGTTTTATTTCTCTTTATCGCTTTTAGTATTTGCGAGTTGTAGTAGTTTGTTATCCCTCCTTTTGATTGCTAAAGTCAATTTGTATTTTTTAACTATCTTGTTAGTGTAGATCTCGAGGGGCATTTATTTTCATTTTGCTGCATACCTGTGGATATTCTGGATACATAGCTGAACTTGCATTGGCTCCGAGATTTTTCTACACAATAAAAATACACGTGGCCTCTTATTCGCAGAAATTTATCTGTGTAGTTCAACAATGGAGTTAACTTGATGAGCTTTGTTCTCTGCTGATTCGGACTCTGTACCAGTTCATAAAATAAATGGATCAACGGGTCACCAAAAATTGCTTCTTTTAGCAGGTTCCATTTGTAGCATGCAATCAGATTTGAGAATATGCAACTAACCAATCTGATTTAAAAGCCATTTATGTGCTTAGTCAGTAAAAAACGTAAAATAGGTAAATATTAAAAAATGTATCTAAGTTCTGAGCTGCACAGGGGTCTTCATTAATATCTTGTCATGCTTAATGTGACGTGATTGTCAATTCATGCGAATTCTGGGACTCAACATTCGCATTTTACTTGTTGGCTTGTCTGAGGATGGCTTCAAACTTAAACCCTTGATTTGACACACCTACTACCTATTATATTGGTCTGTACATATTTTGGTTCATGTCATAGAGGAGTTGATAGCAAGTTTTTCTCTCTGATCACCAGGAAACCTTTGAAAGCAATCGGCGCGATATTACTAATGCCATGATGAAGAATTATCCTCAGCTTCTACACAAATTTATGGCTGACAAAGAAAAAGTATCACCCCTGGTTGAAGTCATTGTTCATATAAATCTTGAGCTTTATTCACTCAAGAGTAAAGAACAGGTGGGTTTTTACAGCATTCCTTGGCCATGTGGATTAGTCAATTTAAATTACAAATGATGGAAAGTGAATGCTTTTATTATTTTTTTTTCAGAATTTT
Organism: Fraxinus americana; assembly: GCA_035079005.1. Taxonomy (NCBI): domain Eukaryota; kingdom Viridiplantae; phylum Streptophyta; class Magnoliopsida; order Lamiales; family Oleaceae; genus Fraxinus; species Fraxinus americana. The sequence goes on along the minus strand of CM068710.1, from coordinate 30,280,054 downwards.
AAAGCTGTTCTTCAACTTATGCAAGCCGCCTTCTTTAAGCATGGAGAGAAGGATGCTCTACGATCGTGTGTCAAAGCTGTCAAGTTCTGTGCCACTGAGAGCCGAGGAGAGTTGCAAGATTTTGCCCGAAATCAAGTAAAGGAGCTTGAGGATGAGCTTATTGCCAAACTAAAATCTGCAATAAAAGATGTTGTGGTATATATCGCTATTTTAGGTTTATCTTTATATGACTTTGAAGCCATATAAATTAATATCTTTTGGTCTGCAGAATGGTGATGATGAATACTCACTGCTTGTAAATCTGAAACGATTGTACGAACTTCAGTTGTTATGGCAAGTCCCTATCGGAAGCTTATATGGAGATTTCGGACATATTCTTCAACGTTTCAGAAACATAGATGAGGAGGTAGGCAATTGGAGTTTGCAGAATTATGTGTTTATTTTAATTGTGCTTGTCAATAATGAGTTGCTTGTGCTATTCAGGTCATATCCTTTTTGCTTCTGAACATGTATTTGCATGTTGCCTGGTGCCTGCATTCTATAATATCCAGTGAAACAGTATCTGAGTTATCAATATCTTCTCTAATGTTGGAGAAGCGCACTGTCTTGTTTGAACAACTTGACTACTTTCTATGCACTCCTCCCAAAGTCGACGGTGGAAGTGGATATCAGCTAGCGTGTAGGGTAAGCACTCTTTAGCCTGATACATGCACATTACCGGTGTCTATATTTTACTTTGACACTAACCTAACAAAATGCATGTTTTTCTATAGATCTGTTCTATACTTGCTGAACTATGGTGTTTGTTCAAAAAGAGTAAATTTGCTTCAACAAAGCTGGAAATTCTTGGTTATTGCCCAGACGAGTCTACTGTTCAAAAATACTGGAAACTGAGTGAGCAGCTACTTAATGTCTCAGGTAATTATATCTCATATTACCACTGCTGTGCTATAGAGCATTAAATGGGGAGATCTAGAGTTTTTACTGCTAGGGGTATGTCCAAAACTCTGAAGATAGTCGCAGAGTTTGAAAGATTATTGAACGAGGAGATTAAGCCTATATTTGGCTCATGTTTATAAACACTCAAGCTACTTTCATCCACGCATTTCGAGGAATCCACAAGTACTACCACATATCCACAACTCGTTTCTATCTATTTATAATTTAAACAGTTTATAAACAATTCCTAGGCATTCTTTAAATGAATTTTGTCTTAAAGTGTAGGGTTTATGTCCCACCATTTTCTTTATTGATTTTTTCCCATAGTTATTGGTGTTTCCGGAATGAAACAAATTATGTATTTTTTTCCCTAAGTCCTATTACTCCACCTCATTTGTTGTGCTAATTTCAATTTTTGATATTTATTTCTGATTCCTTTTGCTTGCTAATGGAAGACTGCTTGTCCTTGCGTGCTGTCTGGCATTGACACAGCAGTGGACAAACAAGAAAAAAAGGACTCATAAACTGGGAAGCAAAATCTACTTGTTAGGAGTGTATGTTTCATAGAAAGAAAGAATCATCTTTATGCAGTGATGCTATAAGTTGACATGAAACTTGAAATGAATCGGAGAACTTGTATGTGAAGAGCATTTGCTTTGAAATACCTAAATGAATGGTGATTTTTACCTGTGGTGCATGTGCATTAATAAATTATTGAACCAATTACAAAAATGTATACTTAGTTCACAACATCTACTGGCATATACAAAAATGTACTTTTCAACCGTACCTCGAATGTATCACCTCGTTTATTCTATACTAGGTTGTAGCTTAACCCTTGATCACTGCAACCAGTCCCTGCCCATCCCTCAAAAGTGGAAAAAGAAAAGGAGAGGGGAGAACGGGTGTGGGATGGGTAAATTGCCGAAGGGATCTGGGAACACTCAAAGAAGGTGGTCTCAATTCCCATCCCAGATTATAGTCATAGTTGTCATTCGCCATTTTGGATATAATTTTTGTGTTGGTACGACATAATTGTTGAAAAAATTAACGGGAAAGAGGAAAATCGAAGACGATTTAAAGAGTCGTTGATCCTTTCTCAATCCCCATTGATGTTGATAAATACCTTTTACGCTTTCTAGATTTGGAAGAAGTGATTTAATAACCATCATGTTGTACGTATCAGACACTTCTTTACGTTTTGCTATAAAGAAAAATGTACATTTGTGGTTGCCTTAGTGTTATATTTTTCATCCTTCGCATCTACTTCCTTTGATTGCATCTTTTCCTCCATGTGGTACATATGTTCTTTGTTTTTTTCCCAATATGAAAATAATGCATGTTAGACCTGTATTGACACAGACATGGGCGTAATAAGATTGTAAAATGTTATAAATTCTACTTTTACTCAAAGTTGGAACCACATTCGTTGATGATCTGCACCCATCTGAACTGCTAACCTTTAAACCTTGGTTCATTTCCTAATATGCCTGCAGATGAGATCGAAGATGAAGATGGTAACAAAGAATATATTGAGGATACTAACAGAGACACTGTCATACTTGCTGCAACCAAGTTGGTTGCTAACGATTCAGTTCCTATGGTTAGTTATTATTTTTTGTATTTTTAATACCTTAACGTCCTCTATTTTCAGCCTACAGAATCATAGAGATCTTTTGTCCCCAAAATTGATGATTTCTTGCTAGTGTTAGTTCTTGAGTAATTGTTATTATACATGAAAGACACTAGAAGCTTGTTTGGGAGAGATTTTTTGGGGAAGAATTGATTTTGAATAGTGATATGACGGGAAATGTGTGGTTGAAAAAGAAGAAAAAATTATTGATGTGATGAAAAATATTATTTTATTGAAGAATGTGGTTGAAAATGAGAATTGATTTACTGTAGAAAAATCTAATGCCTCCCAAACAGGGCCTAGTTATAATAGTCATACCTATACCTGAAGGTATATTGGTTATAGGGAAAATTGCAGCTACAGGACCTAACTTTTGGAGTAATTTGGCACTTGGGTCCTACAACCATCAATAGGCGTATTAAAAAGATCCTTCTAGAGTTGAAATGTCCAACACAGGCATTAAATGCAGTAAAATGTGCAACCATCTAAAATATAAAAAACCCTACCCCACTCACCGTCCGCCCCTTCTTCACTGTTCTGCCCCCTTAGCTTACCCATTTAGCTTCCAGCCCCTAGCCCGGCCGTCTAATCAACCACATACAACGAAAGTAATGTGGAGGCAGCAGGTTTGCAGGGTCTAATGCGGCCAGGCTTCCATAGCATTGCGTCAGTATTCTCCACGCATTCTCTCATTTTGCTGACATGTTCCCCTGTATCAACCGACACAAATGAACCAGCTTGGTTTTCTCAACAATTAGAACAAAAACTTAAGACAAATTTGACTACAAATAATGCCACCTTAAATCTTGTGGTCAGGCATCAACCAAATGAACGAGGTCAGTTCCCAGCATTCACACCATGGGGAGGGAGGCTGAAGTGTTGATGGGGGAGGAGGGAGGGGCAAGGTTTATTTCTCCCCATTTTTTTTATTTTTTAAATTTGATGGAAAATTTATTTGACTGGGTTTAATGATTGTTTAGTGCAATTTCTGTCCAAAAGGACCTATTTACAATGAATATTGAAAATCGGGGACCCAAATGCCAAAAGACAAGAACGAGGACCCAAGTGCCTATGGTCCCAAATATTGTGGACTGATGCTGCAATTTTTTCTTGGTTTTCTTGTAGTATCTTATAACCAACAACTGCAAAAATGATTACATTCTATGGCAATCACACTTGCAGGAGCACCTTGGTCCGGAGATCATTTCTCACTTTGGGAAGTATGGGACCAGCGTGACTGAGATTATTAAGCATCTGATAACTGCTTTAAAGAAGAAAAATGACGACGTTTCAAATATTTTTCTAGAAGCACTGAAAAGGGTAAGACCTGGTACTTGAGGGCTGCTTTGGCCCTTCGCTTACAAATTTACATTGTCTCAATAAGAATGATTTCCGTGGTTTCAAAATTTCCTTCATGTGCGGTTTGATAGATCTCTGCATATAATACGATATTTTCATATTCCCTTTTCAAGTTTGTATGTAGTTTTTCCTCTCCTCTCTTTTTAAGGCCCATTTGGCATGGCTTTTGAAAAGCCGAGAGAAGCTTTTGAGATCCAAAAGCTGCTTTTGGATTCGTTTGACTAATTTTATGTAAATGCTTCTGGTAGTTAGAAGATCTTTTAGAGAAAGTTGATCCATGATTTCCTCTAAAAGCACTTTCGGAATAGGAAGTGCTTTAAAAATTTGTTTCCAAACAAAAATTAAGGTAGATTCCTTCAAAAACTTTTTTACAAGAAGCAAAAGCAAAAGTCATGCCAAATGGGTGCTAAGTGTATTATGTGTAGGAGTGTTCTCCTGGTTTATTGTTACTTTCTTGGGTTGGGGATAAGAAAAAAGAACTCTGTAAATGTTGGAATGAACTGGATATTTCTGTAAAATATAGTTGAAGATGAACTCATCTATACAAGGAACTTGAAGTTCTGAATGATTGATTTTGGTCTATTTCACTTGGACACTGCGAGGAGTATTGAATATGAACCCTGTCACATGAATATTCTTAAAATTTCAGAAATCTTTTGTTCCTTTTGAAGGACTACTTTGAGTACCCTTATATCCATTCAATGAACCCAAAAGAGTAATGCTTGACAATAGTCCAAGTAATGCAATATAATTTTTATCTTTTATAGTTTTGTTCTTAATGCTGATAAGTGTTTTTTCCTTGAATTTTTCTTTGGCCAGTCCCATCAACGGTATCTATTAGTAGTTTCATCAAGCAATGACAAATCATTGTCAAGCAAGTCTTTTCAGGAATGTAAAGATCTTGCCTCTCGGCTCTCTGGGTCATACGTTGGTGCTGCCAGAAACAAGCATAAATCAGAAATTTTTAACATAATCAGAGAAGGCATCAATTATGCCTTTTTTGATGCTCCAAAGCAGCTTTCTTTCCTGGACAGTGTTGTGCTGCATTTTGTATCCAAACTTCCAACACCTGATATTCTTGACATGTAAGAGCTTTTTCTTTCAATAATATCCTTGCCTAGAAAGCCTGGTTGGATACAATGTATGTCGATTCATACAATTATTGAGATGTGATATATTGTGGTTTGCAGCAGTCAATAATTATTGCGATGCATACATATCTTGATAAATGATCTGATATGTATATATTTGGAGCATGTTCAAATACACAAATAGCAACCTCAAGAAGAAAAAAATATGATCATATCACATATATGAATAGAACTGAAACCTTCAATGTTTACCATTCATCATTTATTTTCATACAGTTGAGTAAAGGTATATAAACTTCGTAGTAGTATTTTAAAATGCACAATTCTTTTGTAATTTCTATGCTTTGATATATATATATGGTTCTCCTTAAACATGAAGATTACTGGAAATAGGGGATAAAAAGACTGTATATACCTGGATGTGAATAGTTAGTTTTTAGTTAGTTTTTCTATAATTTACCTGATCAAACTTTCTTTATCCGCTTAGAATTATGTTGTCCTGAATATTAAAAAATGATATGAACAGAAACCTTGATTGATTATTTATAACAATAAAGAGGATTATGATGATGGCGCGGCTGGTGTAACAACTATCAATAATAAGATAGAAATAATCGCGTCATGTTTGTGTTGTATCTAAAATTCAAGTCATCTATCTTTTAGGACATATCCTCGTATATTAGGCATTATCCCATTAAGGATAGTAACGGCATTTTGAAGTATCCATCATTCTTTGGTATGTGTAATATTTTTAAATTTCTGTTAAGCTAGCTAATAATTAATTGCTTTTATATTCCTAGTATGAGAGGAGTTGAGAAAAGAACTGAGAATGTGAAGACAGATCAAGATCCCAGTGGGTGGCGCCCCTATCACGCGTTTCTGGAATCCCTTCGGGAGAAGTATGCGAAAAATGAAGGTTTACAAGGTACCATTGTGCTTCCTTCTCTTTTTCTTTTTTCGGGGTGGGGAATTTTGTATGAAAATATATGTTATCCAGGAGTGGCAAAAAATCACATGTTTTTGTCTTAGTTGTGCTCGACTAGAAGTAGTGATCTTGCTGGTGGTGGTGCATGAATTTGTTTGTGATTAGTCTAGCATCAAGTACCTCCATGATACAGCATTTTTGGTTCTATGCTTAAAAATAAATTAAATTTCCAAACATGTTTTGATATGTGACCTTTTTCTTCCTTTTAAGCAAAACATTCCTTATTTAAAAGTAACGCATTCCTTACTATTAAAATAAGTAAACTTATTTCCAACTCCGACCAACTAAAAATAATTTATATTTTGAAACTTATAAGTAAACTGTCTAAGCTTAGCCTAACATGCTCATATGTTTCATATTCATGAGTGGAACGCCACACTGGGCATTTTCGTTCTAAGAGCTTGCTGTGGGTTGAGTTGCAGATGAGAAAGAAGGGGTGACTGTGAGACGTCGAGGTCGTCCACGCAAGAAGCAGAATATACAAGGAAAAAGACTTTTCGATGAGCAGCCTTCAAGCGAAGAAGAGGATTCAATCAGCGGCTCCGATCAAGATGCTGAAGATGAAGACCAAAAACAAATAGATGAGGAAGAGGATGCTCCTTTGATACATTCCATTAGATCAACGTCGAAACTAAGATCTTTGAAGTTTCCCAGAGAGGACCATAGGACCCAGCAAAAAACTGGGGATTCTGGTCGAGCAACAGAGAACTAGGCTACTTCCAGAACTTCAGGTATATATTTTTCGTAGTATGGGCAAAACTTGACTTGATGATTAATTTTACCAAGGACACTAACTGGATGGAAAAGAAAATAAATGTCAACAAAGAAGAGCTAAATTTTGTTTATTATTTTGTCCAATCATATCTAATACTACATACTAAACATGCATTAAATGTATCACGCAACGTAGTATTTATAGATCTTCTGTTAGTAGCGGTTAATTCTACTGTAGTATTTGTAGATCTTCGTCTTCTGGCTTTTGACTCGATTTTATAATCTGTAAAGATGTTTCCGTTGAATTATGCTCAATTATTCTCGTGTTTCTTCAATCTCGCCTGCACCTCTGAACTGCCAATTTAGAACTGCTAGAAGCATAATGCTTCACGTCTTGCCATTAAAATTCACTTGTCGGGGGTTAGATGTATGTCTATGACGCCAGTGGATAGTGGAATTTATTATGCTCATCTAATCTAATTCCTCGAGGGAGGCAAATAAAATACTCTGGCAAAAGTGAACGAAAAAAAGATATATGAATATTTCACATTTGATTTACTGAAGCTTATTTGTATTGTGCAGGGGCTTCCGGTTAGCCTACTTTGAAGCAGAGGCAGTGGTATCGGGTCATCCATCTCAAAAAAGTCAGCTAGTATGAGTATTGGGGCCTCGAAACTAACACTTCTCGACTTCAGCTAGAAAATATCGTGTAAACTTTGAAGTGCGTAGTGGGTTAATCTTATTCAATGTTGCTTTCTTTTTCTATTTAGTGAGCAATGTATCTTTTAAATAATACAAACACCAGTTAGATTATATAAATACTTATGTTGATTTGGTTCTGCTAAAATTAAGTGTGATTTGCTAGGGGGAAAAAGGGGAAGCCGAAAGTCAATTTTTTATTAGATTTTAATAAAAAATGATGAAACGCATGGTTGGAAAATTGTGGGTTCCATTAAATTTGCGGTTAAAATTAATTGTTAATTTTAACTTAAATTTTTATCAAATTTTTTAGCTACACCAAACAAGCACTTGTATTAAGTTGAAATTCCTATTTCGTAAATGGCCTAATTTTTTAACTTAAGCACATGTTTGTGTTCTGTTCTTTTGAAACTATTTTTTCTATATATTCATTTTTATTGGTACATTTAGAGGTGTCTAAAAGTCTCGAATCGGACCGAATTCGAACCGAATCGAGCGGTTCTTCATAAATTAAATACCCGAATGGGTACTCGAATCGAGAACCGATGAGTTTGGGTCGGGTCTCGGGTCTAGACCAAGAACCGAAGAACCGAATAAGAATCGAAACTAAATAATTTTTTTATTTTTTATATTGAATTAATTAAATTTTTTTCTATACAAATTAGCAAATTAATTAAATAAATTAGATTATTTCATAATTTTAATTTTAAAGTCCAAATCATTTTTAAAATCCATTAACCCATTTTAATTTGAAGCAATTGAATATGCTTTATGTAATTTTGTTGTAATATTAATATCTACTTTTTGGTATTTGTATACATTGAATTAATGTTATTGGACGGCTAGTTATGTATATGTTTTTGAATTGGGCTGCGTTAATTTATAAAAGTTACGAATGAAATGTCATTAATTGTATTTATGTAGTGTTACTGAAAATATTAAAAAATTTAATTATGGTACGGAACCGAATGGAACCGAACCGACCCGAACGGAACCGAACCCGAACGGTTCCTAATTATATTTGGACCTGACGAGTCCATTTATTAAATACCCGAAAGTTTTGGGTCGGTTCGGGTCTCTTCAGAATCGAACTGAACCGACCCACGGACAACCCTAGGTACATTTACAAAATAAAACATTTTCAATCATGCTACACGTACACTTCATTTGACATCAAGTTTGACATTGTACCACGTGTTGTGGCATGAGTGGATAGTTTTAAAATAAAATACACTTTACTGCCCATTTGCATTTTAAAATACACAGTGTGTCAAATTCCATGTCGACCAATTAATGTATAAGAAGCTTTATTCAAATATTTTACATGCAAATTTAGAATTTTTCTTTTACCATGCATTCTTCAAAATTTCATTGTTTAATGAAAATAAGTTAGCCATACCAAATAGGGGCTAACTGTGGTATTCGAGGTTTTTTTTTTAATATGAAACACATATCATTGAACATCGCAATAACCAACGGTACACGGAGGAAAAACCTCCAACACAATGCCCTGCCAAGAGGGGTAAACGTGCGACCTAAGCCGAAGCTCTAGCTATTACAATTGTCATAAACAACCAACATGAACCAACCAGTCACCACACGAGCAAAATCCAACCCACACATCACGGCCCTCAACCACACGGAGAAGCCAGCAAAAACGACACCCACAACAGAGGCAGCCAACCAGGAGCAGGTATTCGAGGTTTTTAGATCTTTCATTTTTGTGTGAAATATTTACGTGAAATTATATTTCGGTATATAGTATAAATATTAATATATAACATAATAAGGATAATTCCAGTTGTGGTCCCTAATCTTTAAAGCGTTTGATTAGGACACCAATCGAAATTTTCCCTAAATTAATTGTGTTATGTATCAATTGAAGGTTTATTGTATTACTGCATGTAATGTCTTTCATTCCACTGAAAAAAAAAATGTAAAACAGCAATTAATCTTCAGTTCGATAAACTTTCGAGCAATAAACATTAACAGGCATATAAATATCTAAATTAACATATCATTCTGTAATTAATTTATATTAATATTCTGTAATTCTTATCAATCACAACACAAAAATGGAGACAATCTTCCCTTCCAGACATCAGAAAACTGCATCGTCCATCAATTTCTTTGGCTTAAATCTGTACAAATTCTGCAGAGCAACTTTGGGAAGAATGATCACCAGATGGTCCAACAGCTAATTTACCTATCTGCGGAGTAATTACAATAAACACGGATCAATGAGTGGCATTAAATATTTCGTTCGTAGGAGTTGGTGGTCTTAAAAGTAAATCAGATACTCCTAAAGTGGCATCATAAATAGGACTTTTTGAAAATAAGGGTAAATGAATGGTATGAAAATAAGTAGTGGTAATTGGGGCAAATGGTCCATTTCATAATATAGTTTGGGATTTTAGCCTTTGACCACAATTAATGATTTAAAATAAATATTTTAATTCAAAATTAATAGATTACCTAAATTACCCATATTACATCACAGTGAATTCTTCAACTTTCATACACAATTTAAAACCAACAGTAAAATGACATACTGCCGTTTTTAAACGACTGAATGCCGTTTTAACTAATTATATGTTTGTATCAATTTAACCAACAGTAAAATGACATACTGCCATTTAAACGACTGAATGCCGTTTTAACTAATTTTATGTTTGTATCAATTTATGTTTCCTCGTATCCACATAAAAATTAATGAAAACAAGTTTTAACAATATTTTGAGCGAAATTGAAAATTCGTGACCCAAAACGACATGTTGTCGTTACAAACGGTTCGATGACGTTTTAACTAATCTAGCATTCGTTTCACTTTATATTGTCTCGTACCCACATAAAAATAAGCGTAAACAAGTTTTCACGATATTTAGAGTGACATCGAGACCTCGTAACCCAAAATGTCAAGTCAGCCAGTTTTAAATGTTTTGCTGTCATTTCAACTAATTTCATATCTGTTTCACTTTATTTGCACTCGTTTGCACAAACAAAAGCAAGTTTCATTACATTTGGATATCAATGTCTATACAAATTTCACGCGATAATGACCAACACCGTTATTCTGTGAATAAACTACATTATACTTACTACGAATAAAGGCAAGTAACCTAAATTCCATATATATCCAATTATAGGATAAAATACTCAACAAATTAGCTCGTTTTAACTTGTATAAGTCTTTCAGATGGTTCAAGATTTTATTGATTTTTTTGGGAGTGAAATCAAGGTCCTGTGATTAGGGACGGAGTTAGATCATGAAAATAAGGGGGCCTAGAGGTAGAGTTGAAGGGGTTGGGGTTTACGGGGTTCGGGGCGCGCCCAAATTTTTTTTTTGATACGTTATTAACAAAAAATCAAGAAACGTATAAAAGAAAGTACTAATATTTAATTTAGCAAAATCATACCTTATTACAAGCGTTCCCTTCGAGCCTGTATCCAAAACATAGCACGTTTAGTCGTTCAATGTGTACGAGTTTGGTATCCAAAACATAGCACGATTGCATGCGTTATGTTGTGTATACCATATTTGTTACATTTTTCTTGGTGGTTAAGTGTAGTATAATTTCCAATCGGATGTATGATGTGACTCGCTATAGTTTGAACTTTGAGTGGACTGTGACGTTTAAATCTAGTCATGTGAAAACGAGCGAGAATGAAGTGAAACGAACATGAAATTAGCAAAAATGATATGCATACATTTAAAATGACTACATGCCATTTTGGGTCACAGGCTCTCGATTTTTCTTCGCCAGTAAACACTGAATTAGAAAAAGGACATATGTTTAAAACGTTTATGCGCCATTTTAGGTGATGTGTTGATGTTAATGGGAGACGCTATGTTCTGTATATCCTAAACGGCATTCATACTTGTAAAATTATAACACGTTCAACGATTACGTATGTAAAATGGCACCCCTACGTGTAAAATGACAAACTGCCATTCTGGATAAAGAGGTAGAATTCACTCCAAAACTCGTAAAATAGTGTTTCGAACATCATACAAAACTTAAACATGTTGAACAATTACACATTTTTCCATTTGTAAACTGTATACCCTAAAATCTAAATCCTATACCCTAAATCCTAAACCCTAAACGACAATCATACATTTAAAATGACCATATGCCCTTTTAGGTCATGAGGTATCGATTTTATTCTGAAACTAGTAAAATGGTGTTTGAACGTCAGTGGAACTGGACGCCAAATTAATAGAAACGTCAGCTATGCGTTTAAAACGATAACGTGCCGTTTTGGGTTACAATGTCTCGACTTGGGGGGCTGAATGAACGAAAGTGACGTGAATTGAACACTGAATTAGAAAAATGGCAGTCATACGATTAAAATGTCAATGCGCCATTTTAGGTATCCAAAACAGCAATCATCTGAATAAGTGGAACTGAACACTAAATTCGTAGAAACGTCAGCTATGCGTTTAAAACGACAACATGCCGTTTTGGGTCACAAGGTCACAACATGTTGCATTAACTAATTTATAGAGTATCTTATGTGGATACGAGGGAATATAAAGTGAAACGAATACAAAATTTGTTAAAACGGTACTTAGTCGTTTAAAAGGGCATGTTGAATAATTACATGTTTTCTCTTTTGCCCTATACCCTAAAATCTAACCTCAATACCCTAAATGGCAACCCTCCGTTTAAAATGATTGGATGCCGTTTGGGGTCACGGAGTATCGATTTCACTTCGAAACTAGTAAAATTGTGTTTGAAACTTCATACATGACTCGTACACATTGAACGACTACACTTATTGTGTATTGGATACCACACCTGCTACTTACGTTTTTCTTTATTGTTAAAAGTAGTGTAGTTTACTATTGGATTATGGAGTGATTTACTATAGTTTAAACAAATGTGTCAATCGTAACGTCGAAATATAGTTAAAACTTTCATCCATAAACTTTTACGTGGGTACGAGAGAATATAAAGTGAAACAAATACAAAATTAGTTAAAATGTTATCAAATCATTTATAACGATAGCATGTCATTTCGGTTACGAACTCTAAATTTCACTCCAGATATAGTTAAAACATGTTTTTTAATAATTTTCATATGGATACAAGGGAACATAAAGTGAAATGAATACAAAATTTATTAAAATGACACTTAATCGTTTAAAAATGCTTATTGAACAATTATATGTTTTCTGTTTTGTAAACCCCAAACCCTAAAACCTAAACCCTAAACGGCAACCCTCCGTTTAAAATGACCAAATGCCATTTTGGGTCAGGAGGTATCGATTTCACTCCGAAACTAGTAAAACGGTATTTGAAATATCATACATGTCTTGTACACATTGAACAACTACACGTGCTATGTTTTGACTATTACACTTGCTACGAACACGAAATTAGCAAAAATGATATACATACATTTAAAATAACTACATGTCGTTTTGGGTCACGGGTTCTTGATTTTTTCTTCGAAACCAGTAAAAAACAATATTTCAAACATCATAGATAAGTTGTACAAATTGAACGATTGCATGTGTTACGTTTTGTATACCATACTTGTTATATTTTTCTTGGTGGTCAAGTGTAGTATAATTTCCAATCGGACGCATGATGTGACTCGCTATAATTTGAACTTTGAGTGGACTGTGACGTTTAAATCTAGTTAAAACTTTCGTTCTTACACTTTCATGTGAAAACGAGCGAGAATGAAGTGAAACGAACACAAAATTAGCGAAAATGATATACATACGTTTAAAATGACTACATGCCATTTTGGGTCACGTGCTCTCGATTTTTCTTCGAAACTAGTAAAAACAATGTTTGGAACATCATAGATAAGTTGTACATATTGAACGATTGCACATGCTATGTTTTATATACATTTTCCTTGGTTGTCAAGTGTAGTGTAATCTCCAATCGGACGTATGATGCGACTTACTATAGTTGAACTTTTTGTGGACTGTGACGTCTAAATCTAGTTAAAACTTTCATTCTTACACTTTCATGTGAAAACGAGCAATAATGGAGCAAAACGAACATGAAATTAGCAAACTTGTCACTTACGTTTTTCTCTATTGTCAAGTGAAGTGTAGTTTAGTATAGTTTCCAACCAAATTATAGAGTGACTCGCTATAGTTTGAACTTTGTGTGGACTATGATGTTGAAATCTAGTTAAAACTTTCATTCTTACACTTTCATGTGGATACGAGCGAGAACAAAGCGAAACGAACACAAAATTAGTAAAAATGATATGCATACGTTTAAAATGATTGCATGTCATTTTGGGTCACATGTTCTCGATTTTTTCTTATAACTAGTAAAAAACAATATTTCAAACATCATAGATAAATTGTACAAATTGAACGATTGCATGTGTTACGTTTTGTATACCATACTTGTTATATTTTTCTTGGTGGTCAAGTGTAGTATAATTTCCAATGGGACGCATGATGTGACTCGCTATAATTTGAACTTTGAGTGGACTGTGACGTTTAAATCTAGTTAAAACTTTCGTTCTTACACTTTCATGTGAAAACGAGCGAGAATGAAGTGAAACGAATACAAAATTAGCGAAAATGATATACATACGTTTAAAATGACTACATGCCATTTTGGGTCACGTGCTCTCGATTTTTCTTCAAAACTAGTAAAAACAATGTTTGGAACATCATAGATAAGTTGTACATATTGAACGATTGCACATGCTATGTTTTGTATACATTTTCATTGGTTGTCAAGTGTAGTGTAATCTCCAATCGGACGTATGATGTGACTCATTATAATTTGAATTTTTTGTGGACTTTGACGTCTAAATCTAGTTAAAACTTTCATTCTTACACTTTCATGTGAAAACGAGCAATAATGGAGCAAAATGAACACGAAATTAGCAAAAATTATATATATACGTTTAAAATGACTACATACCGTTTTGAGTTACAAATTCTCGATGTTTCTTTGAAATCAGTAAAAACAATGTTTAGAATATCATAGATAGTTATATATATTGAACGGTTGTACATGCTATGTTTTATATACCATACTTGTTTTATTTACTTTATTTTGTAGTCAAGTTTAATACAGCTTACTCATAGACCAATCGTGTTGGTTATTATCGAGTGAACTTTATGCTGATAAACAGGTCCAAACATAATGAAAACTTCAATTCCTTCATTTTCATGTGCATACAAGTGAAAATAAAGTAAAGTAGATACGAAATTAGTTGACATGACACATAATCATTTAAAATGGCAACATGTTATTTTAGATTATAGGGTCTCAATTTCATTATAAATGTAGTGAAAAATTATCTACGTTAGTTAAAATGTCACCAAACCGTTTATAAATACATCATGCCGTTTTGGATCAGGGACTCTCAATTTCGCTCAAAATATTGTTAAAACTTGTTTTCATTAATTTTTATGTGGATACGAAGAAACATAAATTGATACAAACATATAATTAGTTAAAACGGCATTCAGTCGTTTAAAACGGCAGTATGCCATTTTACTGTTGGTTTTAAATTGTGTATGAAAAGTAGAACAAAAGTGAGGATTCATGTGTGAGGGATTTGGTAAATTTTTGTTTCAAATTGGATATTTTAGACATTTCAATTGAAGGGTATTTAAGACTTTTAATATATGATTAAATAGACCAAAGGCTATTGGAACAAAAACTATTGAGATGGACTATTTTACCAATAAGTATTGTTGACTAGGCTTTTTAAGCAAAAACCCCAAATAAGTACTAGTATTTATGAATATTTCTAAATGTGGGATTAAAAAGTAGTTTTTTTTTTTTTTTTTTTGTAAATAGCACAGAACATCCCTACTTTTCATTGTTATGTAAAAAATGTCCCTAAAAGTTCTTTCAACTGTCAAGAACGCTTTCACAAAGTTAGTTAAACGTGCTGAAAAGCTGCTTTTAACTTTCCCTACTTTTCATTGTTATTGTAAAAAATGTTCCTAAAAGTTCTTTCAACTTTCAAAAACGCTTTCATAAAGTTAGTTAAACGTGCTCAAATACTGCTTTTAACTTTCCGTACTTTTCATTGTTATTGTAAAAAAAGGTCCATAAAAGTTCTTCCAACTATCAATAACGCTTTCATAAAATAAGTTTAACGTGTTCAAAAGCTACTTTTAACTTTTTAGAAATCATGTCAAACGGGCGTTAAATGTAGACCATTTGGGTGGCCTGATATTGAATACACCCACCTACAATTCACACAAATCTTTCCCTAAGCTACAAAACCATTCCCTTTGTTAGCTTTCCCTACAAAACTGGCAACTCAGCGGCGCCACCACCTGGAAATCAGCAAGATTTTTAATTCAACTTTTATTTTTTATTAGGACCCAGTTGCAATTCTCCCTAAATAAAGAGTCAAATGTCATAAGATAAAAAAAAAATACTCTTTTGTTTATCAAAAAAAGACTCCACTCATTAACTTAACAGCGAATTTAAATGGAAATGGACGAAAAGACGTTTTGTACAATCAAATGTATAATTTAAAGTAAAAATATCAAAAAATAAAAGTGAATTTTCCCCGCAACAACGATGAAAGATATAAACCCCTTTTTCTTTTACAAAAAAGCGTACACGGTAATGTCCATATCTTTGTCCTTGGATTGTGATTGTGCAAATCCCAAAAGAGGGAGTGAAAAAAGGTCAAAAGGAGGGCTTTTCTAAATTTCTATTGGCCCAACAAAGTTGAAATGATGATAGTTGCCCTCTTCCATTTCTCTAGTCAATTTGGGGATTGTCTGGACCTCCTTTTGATAAAAAATAAAATAAAAAATGTGTTCCTATTGTCCTAAAAGTTCACAAGATAATCTTTACACATTATGGTGGTGATGAAGATTCACATTTTGTACGACGTGATTACAAGACTCATAGTCTAGATGTAATTTATCTAAAGATATAACAAATCCCTTTCGAGAAATCAAAAAAGTAAATGAAAGCGAAAAAGCATAATATTCCATTGATACATAGATTAGCATTGTGCAAAAAAAAAAAAAAATTGTCTTCCAACATTTTTGAATACTTAGATGTCTATCCATGTAAGAACCCATACCTAAATGCATTGATTCTAGTCCGTTTCTAGATAGAAACAAAATACAGAGGAACCTAAGAAAGGAACCAAGGACAAACAGTCATAAGTTAGAGAGAGGGAGGAGCAAAGTGTAGAAAAAGTAAATCCTTTTTCTTTTTTTTTTTCCTAATTGGGCACAAGAAGCCAAACCATTTTTTCTTAGTTGTTGACCTAATGCACTAGTGTCCAAATTCAATGTGGGACGCCACTCATCTCTAAAGCTTAAAATTACATAATCCCAAGAGAGAGAATATTTTTTGTATGTATAGGATAGATAAACACAAGAAAACGAAATTAATAGTTAATAATTATATAGTGGGTTTTGTGTGTGTGTGTGTGGCACATGCTTAGCCACCTTTATTTGCGTCCAAAATTGCTACCACTCGCGTGCTACTCCACGACAAAAAATTATATATACAAATAGCCTAAGTATATTCGGTACGCGTGGATTACATAGTATTGAACACTATTATGTAAAGAACAACATAGTATTGAACACTATTATACAGAGGATTTGTTCACAAGGGTCTTACAGACCTCTCACAAGGGGTCAGGTCCGACCTGTATTAAAAAAAATAAAAATGTGCGGATCCCACACCATGTGTGTTGTCTGTACAATATCTGCAAACAAAAATATTGTACACCAAGGAGGGTTCTTATATAAAATCACTACTCTATTAAAAGAGGGGATAGCAAATTCACTATTCATTTTTGCACCCTCCTTTTCACACCTACCCAGTTTGTACTGTTCACGAACCGGTTGGACCTAACCGACACTGTTTTTGTCCTAAATATCTTCCCATAAAGCGCATTTTGCTCCCTCTCTCCCACACTTAAACTGGTTTCAGGTTTGTGGCCGACTTTATCAACCGACTTACTTTCGTTCGTAGCCCACTTACATTTCCCGCCGTATTTTCTGTTGATATTTTATTACCGACTAACATATTATTAGTCAATAAAAAACACACAAAATCCAAAAAAAAATAAAGTTGCCTTATTAACCGACTTTTCATTTGTAGCCGACTTACTTTCCCGCCGTATTTTATGACCGACTAACATATTATTATATTATTAGTCAATAAAAAACACACAAAATCCAAAAAAAAATAAAGTTACCGACTTACATTTTCTGTCCTTTGCAGACTAACATATTATTTTAGTCAATAAAAAATACACAAAATCCAAAAAAAAATAAAGTTGCCGACTTACATTTTCTGCCCTATACATACATGCATGCAAATACATTTTCTACACAGTTTCCTCTTTCTTAAAGAAAAGATTTAACAAAAAAAAAAAATTTCTCGATTACTGTTCTATAGCTGATTTAGTTATAGACTAACCATCTTGAGGTCCGCCGCGCCAAGAAGAAGATCTCCGCTCTACCTTCTCGGGAAAAAAACTCCGGTGTAAATGCCCGTGCATTGAAGTAAGTAGAATTACTCTTTTACCTATGTTAATTGGGATATTACTGCAATCAATGTTCATTTTTCTTAATGAAAATTAGTGATTATAGGTATGTGATATATGGGGTTATGTAACATCACGTTTGTAAGTTGCAATGTAAAAAGAAATGAAGGAAATAGGATGACACTAATTCTTTATTGATAACCAAAGTGCAAGAAGTCCTGCAAATTTTAAATTTTCATAAAGTCAGTTCATTAATTGTAGTTTCTTTGTCATATTTTTCTTTCGATTTGATTTCGTAAATATTTGAGTTAGTGCCTTAAATGTTTATATTACTACTGAAATGTTGTTGAAGCAGTATAAATAATGTATATTTAGGTAGTAGTATAATTATAGGAGTATATATTTTTTCTCAAAAAATAATATAACTGTTGTTTAAAAAAAAAAAAAAAAAACGAGTAAATCTCCCCGTGCACGCACGGGGAGATTGAAACTCCCCGTGCGCGCACGGGGAGAGTCCATCTCCCCGTGCGTGCACGGGGAGATGGACACTCCCCGTGCACGCACGGGGAGTTGTACTCTCCCCGTGCGTGCACGGGGAGATTGAAACTCCCCGTGCGCGCACGGGGAGAGTCCATCTCCCCGTGCGTGCACGGGGAGATTGAAGTGCGCGCACGGGGAGTTCCGCTTCTCCCCGTGCCCGCACGGGGAGTTCCGAACTCCCCGTCCGCGCACGGGAGAGGCTATTAATTTTTTTTTTTTTTTTTAACAATTATACTACTTTTACTTATTCCATTCCATTACCCCAAGTTACCAACACTTTCACTCATACATTCAACCCAACCACTTATTAATAATTTAATTCAAAAATGTTAGAGAAAATGCAATTTCATTCATACATGAAAATCAAAAATCCTTTCCGGGGGCGTTGCCCCCGAGCCCCCACGAGGCGCGCCCCCTCGACCCCGCGACTGGCCGGTCGGGTCGATCCCCAGGGGCGTTGCCCCAAACCCCCACGAGGCGCGCCCCCTCGACCCCCTTGTTTGACCGGGCGGTCGATCCCCGTCGGGGGCGTTGCCCCCGAACCCCCACGAGGGGCCCTGCTTTTGACTTTTCATTTGTGTTATTTCGCATTACATATAACAAGTTTATTTCTAATTGTATTTTCTGGTGGTTGTGATTAACTACAGTAGTACACTTTATAATATTGTGTCCAAATCTTTTTACATATTTTTACTTTAATAATCTAATTTCCATTTGTTAATATTGTGCAGGGTCTGACTGTTATTCATCTATCGAATTTTTCCCTCTTCGTTTTGCTTAAGTGAAAATGTAAGAATTTCTTCTCTTCTAGAAATTTAGCTTCATTTAATAATGTTCAATTAGTCTACTTGTAGATATAATAGCATAAAAAAAATGTTTATAATTTTCTAGCATTTCATTTCATCAAATATTTGAGGCAGCGACTTCAATGTTTATTACTATTGCATTAAATTTTACAATTTCATTACTTTATAACTTTAAATGTATGCATTTTATTAATGTTATACTATAGTTTTAGGACTTTTATCCATCAATTTTATTCCACGACTTTAATGTTGCTCCGCACCGTTTTAGAACTGGGTGCATTGATCAACGCAAAAGGATAGTTAACCCTATGTTAACTGAGAATGCTAATTTAGATGTCGCCAATGTGTATACATCTACAATACATCATCATTTTGAAACTTCTACTTCAAATGAAGCAACTGCCAATATTTCCAATTTGGAATTACAAGAAAGTTCTACCTTATTGAATGTACCAATTACTTCATATGTATTACCAATGTGTACTTATTGTGAACATTGTGGTGCACAAAAATTTTATAAAGAAAGTAAAAGTTTTTGTTGCTCAGACGGAAAAGTTAAGCTTTATATGTGTGATTCACCAACTGAACTGTTCAATTTGTTTACTTCTACAGAACCTAAATGTATGGAATTTAAAAAAATTGCAAGGGGATATAATAACCATTTTGCATTCACTTCATTTGGTGTCAAATATGATAAAAAACTGTTTAAAACATATAGAGGTATATACACATTTAGAGTTCAGGGGCAAGTATATCATTATGTAAATCAACTTATACCAAAGAATAATACGCCTTATTATATGCAGTTATATTTTTATGATACAGAAAATGAACTTGAAAATCGTATGAAAATTTCAGAAAACTTTATTGAATCTACTTTAATGACTTTAATTGAAATTCTTGAAATAAATCCATATAGTAGATTTTTTAGATCTTTAAGTGATATAACTAACTTACATAACTACCAAATACATATAAGATGTGACCCAGGACTTGATCAAAGAGTTTTTAATACTCCCACGTCGTCTCAAGTAGCTGCTGTATGGATTGAAGATGATGGAAATGGAAATGCAAATGCTCACATTCGTGATATTACTATATACGGGCATTCTGGTGATTCACATAAGGTTCATTATTATTATGGTTGTTATGATCCTTTGCAATATCCTTTACTTTTTCCATATGGGGAATCTGGGTGGCATGAAGGTATTGATAGATGCAAAAGTCAGTCTCAAGATTTGCCCAATTTTGATGCTTTTCCTACCACAATTAATTCTGCATCTCAAATTATCAAAAAAGAAAATCAAGGTTTGCGAATATTCCTTTTAGTATATTTCCTACCATTTTCAATGTAAATGTTATAAATGAATACTAAAATTGGTTTTCTATCATACAGTACTTAATGGAACTAAGAAACGGTCTCAGGTTTCTTGCCGAGAATACTATTCGTACAAGTTACAAATCGTGCCTCAGGTAAGTCTATATTGCTTCATAGTGGTAGACTATTTCAACAATATGTTGTAGATATGTATGTTAAAATTGAAACTACTAGATTAGACTATTTTCGTAATAATCAAAAACAAATTCGTGCTGAACTTTATCAAGGCATTGTAGACAGTGTTGAAAATGGAGAAACAAGAGGGTACAAAATTGGAAGAAAATTCGTTTTACCACAATCCTTTACATGTGGCCCTAGAGATATGTTAAGGAGATATATGGATGCAATGGCTATTGTACAACGTTATGGAAAACCAGATATATTTTTAACTATAACATGTAATCCAAATTGGCCAGAGATTAGACAACAACTAAGACATAATGACGAAATTCAAACTCGACCCGATCTAATTGTACGAGTATTCAGAGCAAAATTAGAAGAGTTAAAAAATGATTTATACAAAAAAAATGTCTTAGGCCTTGTTATTGTGCATATATATAAGATTGAATTTCAAAAAAAAAGGACTTCCTCATGCACATCTATTGTTAATTTTCAACTATAGGCCACAAATTTTCTTGTGCTGCGGACGTTGATAAGATAGTGTCTGTGAAATTCTGACAAAAATAAATACTCTCATCTTCATTACGTTATTATTAAACACAATATGCATGGTCCTTGTGGAAATCTAAATCCAAAGAATGTATGTATGGAGGCAAATGGAGGTTGTAAAAATAAATATCCTCGAGATTATTGTAACACTACTATATTTGGTCATGACTCATACCCGTTGTATAAACGTCGTAATAATGGCATTTGTTAAAGTTAGAGGTCAAATCTTAAACAATCAATGGGTCATACCATATAATCCTTATTTAAGTGCAAAATTTGACTGTCACATTAATGTTGAAGTATGTTCTTCTGTCAAAGCTGTAAAATATTTATACAAATATGTATACAAAGGACATGATCGTATTAATTTCTTAATTGACACAAATAAAACAGAGAAAGAAATTGACGAAATCTCAGCTTACCAATCTGCTAGACGGATATCTCCACCTGAAGCTATGTGGAGGATTTTTTCTTTCCATTTGGCAGAAATTTGTCCTACTGTTTATTCTTTCTGACTTCATATTGAAGACCATCAACAAGTAACATACAATGGGAATGATGATTTATCTACTGTTGTTGACAATGAAAATATGCGGAGAACAATGTTGACAGAATTTTTTCGAATCAATGAAGTAAATGAATTTGCTCGAACATTGTTATATCGGGATTTTCCTACACATTTTGTTTGGAATACAAATACAAAGATTTGGACTCCAAGAAAGAAACAAGTTGTTATAGGACGAATTGTCACAGCAAATCCTTCTGAAGGAGAACGTTATTTTCTTCGCATTCTTCTTAATCATATTCGAGGACCAACATCATTTCAATCTTTAAGAACTTCAAATGGGGTGACGACTACAACTTATCGAGAAGCTGCATTACTACATGGTCTATTAAGTGGAGATAACCATTGTGAAGAATGTTTGTCAGAAGCTATTGTTTACGAAATGCCATATTCTTTAAGACGTCTTTTTGCTACAGTCCTTATGCTTTGCAACCCTAATCATCCAAAGTTGTTGTGGGATAAATTCAAAGCTTATATGATTGATGATTATGTACATGAAAATATACCTGTGGAAGTTGCTGAAGTACGTGCTTTAGAGTATCTCAACTCTTTTTTATAATCATCGGTTAAAAACATAAACGACTATGAAATAGTATCATTTAATATAAATATAGATGAGAATGAAAGGTTAAGAAGAATGATTGTAGAAGAGACAACTAATTTGAATGTTCATTGTGCCCATGATGATACAGCAGCCTTAAATGACAAACAACGATTTATATATGATAGAATTATGGAAAGAGTAAAATCGGAATCAAGTGGTGCTTTCTTTATCGACGGTCCAGGTGGGACGGGTAAAACTTTTTTATATGAAGCACTCCTAGCTGGTATGAGGTCTCAAGATTTAATTGCTTTGGCAAATGCGTCTTATGAAGTATCTGCATCTTTATTACCTGGAGGTAGAACGACTCATTCAAATTTTGAAATTCCTTTGGAAACAATTGGTGAAATTAGCTGTAATATTAGCAGGCAATCACCTTTAGGGACTTTATTGAAAATGTCTAGATTAATAATTTGGGATGAAGCAATCATGATAAATCGTTGTGCCATTGAAGTTGTAGATAAGATGCTGAGAGATATTACAGATTGTAACATGACTTTTGGCGGTAAAGTGGTGGTTTTTGGATGAGATTTTTGACAAGTTCTTCCAGTCGTACAAAAAGGAAAAAAAGAAGACATAATGAGAGCTACCTTAGTATTTTCTGATCTTTGGCCTTTATATTTACATCTACCATTAGTTGAGAATATGAGGGCAAAGTTAGATCCCAAATTTTGCGAATACTTGCTTGAAATTGGAAATGGAACTGAGCAAGAACATACTTGTAAATGCATTAAGCTTCCAAATAATATAATTTTACCATTTGAGGATGAAATTACATCTTTAAAAAATCTAATACATCATGTTTTTCCAAACATAGAATCATATGCTGATAATTTACATCTTATGGCAAATCGAGTTATTCTTACGCCTACAAACGAATGTGTTGATCATATTAACAAAATTTTGCTTGAAGATATTCCTGGTGAATTTTACACATATTATAGTTTTGATGAATCAATTGACAAATCAGAACAAATCCTACAGGAAGATTTCTTGAATAGTTTGACCTCAAATGGTATTCCACCACACGAATTAAAGCTCAAAGTAAATTGTCCTGTAATGTTATTACGAAATATCAATCCTTCTGAAGGGTTATGCAATGGGACACGTCTTACTTGTCGAAAATTTAAAAAGAACGTAATTCTTGCTGAAATCACCATCGGCGAATATTGTGGAAAGCATGTTTTCTTACCAAGGATCCCTTTTATACCTCTAAAAAGTGATCGAAACTCAATTCCATTTAAAAGAACTCAATTTCCAATTAGACCATGTTTTGCAATGACAATAAACAAAGCACAGGGTCAAACACTTGATTTCGTTGGTTTATATCTTCCAGAATCAGTTTTCTGTCATGGTCAACTGTATGTAGCATTATCAAGAGCAAAAACAAGCACATCTATAAAAGTTTTACTTAAACCATCAAACACTGACACTTTACACAGCACATGTACTAAGAATATTGTGTACAAGGAAATTCTTTCATTCATACATCCGTAGAACTACAATCTTCATGACTATTTTTGACATTTGACATCTTACGAGATTAAATTGAATCGCTTCTTCGGTACTATATACTCGACAAAGGTTTTACTATTTCTGATCAATTTAGATATACTTTCATTCATCATTTTTAACTTTAACTAGATAAACGCATATTAAATATTGTTCAAATAAATTTCTCAATTATTATAAAATATATCATGTCTTAAATTCGGAGTCCACTAATACTGATTCGGACATTACCTTTCTCTTTTCTGATTTTTCTTCCATCTATGTTAATGCAGAATTTTGTCATTTATGGTTATGCTCGGACTAAGATACGACAAGGAACTGAAAAACATGATAAGCAAAACCTTAACTTGCAGAACTAATGAAAGGTATGAATTTCTGTTAAAGAATTTGAATTATTAGATAGTTCTATCATTTTTTATTTATTTATTTTGTTGATGGCTTACAGAGAGAATGGAAAATTTTTCAAAGAAATGTTTTTATTACTCGGGTCAATGTAATTATTAAGAACATTTTGTGGAACTGAACTGTAAACTTTTAAAACAAAAGATAATGTCATGTCTGTGGTTTCCTTCGACTACAAACTGCAAACTCTATAATTTGCTACTTTTCCACATCTCTGTCATATTATTGTAACTACTTTTAACATGTTTCAGATGCTCAACTAGATGGTAGTTGATAGAGTTAATGAAGAAAAAAAAGTTAGACACATTTTTACTATACCATAAGTACTATTCAATATTGTGTTCCAATTACTTTATTTATGTTATTCATTTCCAATCTAATGGTGCCTTATTTATTCATTGCAGCTCAAAGGTTTATCCAATTGTCATTGCTGATCAGCCCTCCAAGCTTAATCAGTTTGCATTAGGATTTACTCATGGTGGAGTTCACGTGGTAGAACTCTAGAAACAGAAGGAAAATGAAGTATGGCGCCTCCACAAGAAAATGGTGCAAGCTATCAGGCCCATTGCATTTGTACCGGACCAATCTTCATAGTATAATAAACATGTATTAGATGACTTAACTTATAAGATTCGACAGTGATAGGTTGAGGGAATGATTGCAATGTTAATAGACATAACATGGATAAAAATAGTTCAAAATATGTAAGGTAAACTCAGAATCTTGGAACTTCTTTTTGCTTTTCTTTTCTTTTCCGTTGGACCAAATATTGTATCTAGATACACACTTACATGTTTGTAAAGATGATGCCCTGTGTGCTGAAATTTTTTCTCTTCCTATTATGGCAACTTCCTTTTCTATTGGGAGCATTTGCTTTATTTTTATGTTAGTTTAATAAACGAGAACCCAACGAAAGTCTCATTTTCAAATAAATTGTTGTATTCCACGTTGAAACATGCATTGTTCCCCTCTTGTAAATTTGAATTTCCCAATTGGAGGCAATTCCTATACAGTATTTATTGCTATTCCTTTGTTCAAATTTTTGATTGCCCTTATATTTCTAGAAAACATTATTTCTTTTATACAAATGTGTGATGAAATTTTATAATACAATTTTCCATCTACTCTTAACATTAAAACCGCTAATATTACCTTAAAAATTACACAACCCGTGCATTGCACGGGTGTTAAACTAGTATGATAAAAATAATAATGTCACGTCAATTGTGTGCGCTAATTATTAGTTAACCAGATAAGAATTTGAGTCATTAGATGGATAAAAATCCCAAGTGTTACCTCTTCTAATAAAATTGACATTTTAATATATAAGACTAGATACCAATCGGGACGGAGCTAAGAAGCAAAAAATAAAAAAATTTATACTGAACCTAGAGAATAAAAGCACGAATAGGTATATGTAAAAAAGGTTGAACCCCAACCTTGAGGGTCCCCCACCGCCCCGTTCCTAGAGCATTGTGGATGAGGTAAATCCCGGAATGTGTCTCAGTAGGTCAGGATACAAAAGCTGTCATACTGGTATCCACAAATAGTCCAATTTCATACCTTGTAAGAGGTAAGAATCGAACCCTCACACTGCGGCTGCCAGCTCAGCTGAGACTACCTCACTCCTGTCATTTGCACCATTAATCTATGCCCCGAGGGACTACGAATAGGGATATCTAAATCTCATGTAACATGGTAGAATACGAAAACATAGGTAATCTAGAGAATCTTAGGACACTTACATCTTGGCCTATAAAGTGAACTTTCCGCTATTCGTTGTTTGATTGATCGACTTTTCTTCTCAATCTTAAATCATATAACTAAAACCAATGGCGCAAGCACACAATATCTTCTTTTCAACACCTAAACATACTTTTAGGGAACGGTCGGCACAGTGCTGAACAAATATTGATAAGGATGACATATATTTCAATTTGTATATATCCTTTTAGGGTTTAATCAAGTCTTTCATATCGCAAGATTGGCATGCAAAAACAAACACGAAAGACGTTTGCTCGATACTAATCCAATATATTAAACGAGTCGTTAGCAATTGAGAAAATTCATTGTCCACGTGCTTTATGTTGTGTCGAATATTTTAGTGGTTGATGAACGGTGGATCCAATAAACATTGAATTTAGATATGTTTGCCACAGGGCCATAGCCACTTCAATTTTTCAAGATTATTTTAATTTTTTTTTTCACAAATTAGTCCGACTTAGAAAAACATTTAGTCTGATATTGAACCTGTCCCAAATCCAGTACAATTCATACTAAAAAACCTTGCTTGGTGTGTGAAGTAAGATGGAAATGAGAGTATAAGGCACATGCTTGGGTCCTCTTAAGAGTGGTTTTAAGTGATTATAAATTGTGGTCCTTGTGGTTTATGGAACATGTGAACAACAAAAGATTATGAAAGTGGAACCTACGAAATATATAGATAAATAATATGTTCGATTAACTTTAATAATAATTCATTGTCAAACGTGTACAAGAATAAAGGTAAAAGCATTTATAAAGCTAAGACATTTTTGTTCAAAAAAGTATTGTATACCGATAAGACGATATCAGCCTAAGGATGCGTTTGATTGTAAACGTGGAATTTGTAAGGAAAGACAATAAATTCTATGCAATTAAAATTATTTGTATGGAAATTTTTAATTAAACGTATTTGATTGATTTAGTTTTCAACTTAAGAAATATTATATTTGTCCATTTTTATTGGTGAGTAGATGAAAGGGAGATGATAGATGAAAGAGAAAAAGAGAGAGTGAATTATTTGGAAAATAAAAATTACCTCCTCTCTTCAAAAAAAAATATTTTCTTTGTTTTTTTAAAAAAAATGGTCACATGATCAAAAGCAGAAAAAATATTTTTCATAGAAAAAATTGTTAATCAAATGACATAAAGATAAAAAATTAGTTGAAAAAACACATGTTCCATGAAAAATACTGACAATTAAAAACTAACATGCATGTTAATACAAACTCAAAAATTTATTTCTCGAGAAAAATCTAAGTGCTTGTGTGGAAGTGATTATTTGAAAATCACTTTTCATCTCACTTATTTTTAAAGTCACATTTTTCAAAAAAATTTCATATTTTTTGTAATTTTACTCAATTTTTGTGTCACAAATTTTTTTCATAAAAAATACTCCCTCCGTCCCATATATATAGGCTTGTTTCATTTTTCACACGGATTAAGAAATCTTATTTAATGTTATTGGAAAAGCAATTTTTATCAAGAACTTTCCAAGTTTATCCCTATTTAATTTTCAACAACTAGAAGTAAATTATTTTTGGAATTAGTAATTAGGTAAATTAAATAAGGGTAAATTAGTAAAAGAACAAAACATAACATTCCCAATTAAGAAACAAGCCTATATATTTGGGACAAGAAAAAAAGGAAATCCAGCCTATATATATGGGACGGAGGATTCACAAGCTCTTATCCTAAGAAAAGAAGAACCACGCGTTGCACTGTGAGTTCACAACACCTACGGGCCCTCAAACGGGTCCCTCTAATCACGCAGAATACTCCAAAGTGGGTGGGCCCACGATGACAAACACGTTTCTGCGAATTTGGGCGAGTATAATTATAAGTAGAGAGCGACAAATTGAAAAGCCCAACTCAAAAAGAAAAATGGGTCCCACTACCCGAATTCTGACAAAAATCATGCCGTCACGCGATTAGCGCTAGGTGACAAAACACGTGTCGACCTCAGTGGCTCGATTGGGGTTTTGTGTATGGTTTGAGGGTATTTTCGTCATTAGGCTTGGATTTTGTCGTCACATGCCTTGGCGTCCGCCGCACGCAGGAGAAAATAGTCTCCTGCTTTTCCAATAGTTTTTAAGGGAAAATTGCAATGCCGATCCCAAACCTTTCATTTTATGGCATATTACACCTAACCTTCATTTTTGCGATTTCAATCTCAAACCTTTATATTTAACTGCAACTATGGTCCAAATCACTGATTCCATACCTAATACCTTTAGTCAACGTTGAAATAGTAACTTTGTCTCAAATTGACAACTTAGGTGAGGGGCAAAATGGTAAATAATTTTTTAAAAATAATAGAACAATTCAAATAATTTTATAAAAAACGACAAAAAAAATAATAATAATAAAATAATTTCTTCTTTCCCTACCCACCCCCAAAATCAAACACAAAAACCAAACTCAATCACTACCGCCACTACCAACCCATCATCATCGCTGTGAAGGCACCACAACCAGGACCAAAGCCATCGTCATCACTCTGAACTCTGAAGGCACCACTAACCTACACCGAACCCCACATCCTCACTACCAAATGTTTCTCCTACACTGCTTCCACCATGTCCAAAGTCAAACCCTCCAAAACAACCAAAGATTTATGTCCAACCACCTAAGGGTACAATTGTTTCCAATCCACCACCAACTCCCACCTCAAAATGTCGGCTCTAGTTTACTCACTACCTGTCTACTCATTGCTACGCCCAAGTGCAATCACCCTTACTAGCATCTAAACTCTCTCCTCCGCCAATTTTCTCTCCACCACCACCTGTCTATTCACCTCTGCCACCAGTCATCTCCCTATCGCACCAGTTTAATATCCCTCACCCTCAACACCGATATTTCCACCTCTTCCATCTCCGGCACAGTCACCACCACCACTACCACTCTAGTAAGCGTAGTGTTAAAGACATAAATGAAATTAATTTGGAGGGTCCTAGCAACGACATTGTTGAGAAATTATGTTCAAAACCAATAAAGTATGTGTGGAATGAAAGAGGAGAAAAAGGCTGAATTTGTGGCCCATGAGGTCGCATGGCCATCAATCGCATGGCCATCAACAGCGATTCAAGCCCCTATTTTGAGCTCTTTTATGCAACCACATATAGGTATTTTATGCAGTCGCATAAAGTAACTTTTTGGACTATTGGAGGCTATTTTTGACTGTTTATTTTTTGAATTTGGTGGCTTTTCACTCAAATTTTGGCACTATTTCGCGCTTCTAGTCAATGCTAATATATAAGGGATCCATGTTCAAGGGAAATAATGTATGAAAACACTTGAAATTCATATATCATTCCAAAATCAAAGATCGAAATCTGATTCTTCATCATATTCAGAATTTTCATTTGTGTTCTTCAAGTTCTGAAGATTACACTTTAATGCTTAAGTATTTAATCCTACAAGACTTAATTAATCCTTCAAACCATTTGCCGGAAAAACCTTTAAGCATCTTATATTATTAGAGATGGGGTAAATATCGTTTGAGGACAGCGATCACATGATCGAGCTTTCAAGTTTGATCCTGATTTTATTCGTATTTATTGATCTTGTTGTTACAGTATTTTGATGTGTTTCTTCTCCAACTCCGGTGCTTATACAACAGACGGTGGCTGCGATGGTCGGTGCGGCGTTGTATAGATTGGGGCGGTAGTCTGTGGTGATTATTTGCTTTGGAATGGATGAGTTGGGGTGTGGTGTTTAATGAAGATGATTTTTTTTTGTTGATTTTTATTTTATTATTTGAATTGTTATATTATATTTACCATTTTGCCCCTCATTTAAGTTGTTCATTTGAGTCAAAATTACTATTTCAACGTTGACTAACGGTATTATGAACGGCACCGATGATTTGGACTGTGATTGCAGTTAAATATAAAGGTTTGGGACAGCAACTGCAAAAACGAAAGATCGGGGTGTAATTTACAATTAAATGAAAGATTTGGAACTGATGTTAATGACACAACTCTTTTGGATGCTTACAGAATTTATTTATTCATTTTTAGCATTATCAAAAGAAGAATATTGTAGCATAGACACGTGGAATTTATATTATATTGTGCAATAAAAATAAATGTAGCAATATAGTTACGTAAGTCACTCTAAGAGTGTGTTTGGTAGGGATTTTAAGGAGAAAAATTGATTTTTGAATAGTGATATGATGGGAAATGTGTGGTTGAAAAAGAAGAAAAAAGTATTGATGTGATGGAAAATATTATTTTATTGAAGAATGTGTGGTTGAAAATGAGAATTTATTTACTGTAGAAAAGGAGAAGTTTTACCAAACAGGCCCTAAATTTTCTGAAAATATTAATATTTACTAGAAAAAGTATTCAGCTGAAAGATTATTTCTTGTAACTTTTGAGCCAGCTGCATTGACTATTTCAATCTTACATAGGGCTTGTGTGGGAGGGATTAAAATTAGATTAAAATTGAAAATATAGCCGTTATTGTTGACTTTTATTAGACGAGTGGGGCCCAATAACGGCCATATTTTCAATTTTAATTGGCTTTTAATCCCTCCCGAACGGAGCCATAATCTTTTTTCCAAAATAACTTTTTGATAAGGGTAATTAGGACAAATCATTCAAATATTTTATTGTTATTGTGGAAAACGTCCATACCTTTCAATTTTTGACATTTCACCCCTATTTCACCTTTCATTTCGCAAAAGTTCATTTTCACATATTTTCTCAATTAAAAATTATGAAATGACGAATATACTATTTTCTTTAAATAACAGAAAAAGAAAAAGAAAAAATTAATTGCAATCACAGTCCCAAATTTTTTTAAAAAGCGTAAAATAAGTCACAAATAAATTATTAAAGGGTAATTAGCACATAACATCCTCATCTTTCATTATTATTGTGGAAAATGTTCATACCTTTTCATTTTTCGACATTTTCACCCTTTATTGCTCAAAATGTCATTTTCATATATTTTTCCAATTAAAAATTATGAAATGACGAATATACCTCTCTTTTTAAATTTAAAAAAAAAAAGAGAGAAAAAATTAATTGCAATCACAGTCCCAAATTTTTTTAAAAAGCGCAAATAAGTCACAAATAAATTATTAAAAGTGTAATTAGTACACAATGTCCATATCTTTCACCGTTATTGCGAAAAAGTCCATACCTTTCATTTTTCAAACATTTTTATCATTAATTATACATTTGATTGTACAAACTATCATTTTCATCTACTTTTTCAATAAAGAACTGTGAAATAATGAATATACCATCTTATTTAAATAAAAAAATATTTTTTTATTTTTAATTATTTAATAATTTATTTGAGACTCGTTTCCATTTTTAATTTTCAAATAAATTTAATTGGAACTCGTTTGCTCTTTTTTTTTTTAAATTTAAAATTTAAAATAATTTATTGGAGATTTGTTTGCACTTTTAAAAAATTTGGGACTATGATAGCAATTAATTCTTTATCTTTTTATTTAAATAGAAAGGTATATTCGTAATTTCACAGGTTTTATCAAGAAATTGGATGAAAATTGATAGAAATGATGGTTTGCGCAATAAAATGTGTGATTAAGGATAAAATTGTCAAAAAAAAGAAAAGTATGGACTTTTTCACAATAACGGTAAAAGATAGGAACATTATGTACTAATTACTACTTTAATAATTTATTTGTGACTTATTTGCACTTTTTAAAAAAATTGAGACTATAATTGCAATTATTTTTTTCTTTCTTTATTTAAAGATAGGGGTATATTCGTCATTTCA
Organism: Fraxinus americana; assembly: GCA_035079005.1. NCBI lineage: Eukaryota > Viridiplantae > Streptophyta > Magnoliopsida > Lamiales > Oleaceae > Fraxinus > Fraxinus americana. Next base: position 30,248,164 of record CM068710.1, on the reverse strand, counting down.
TAATTTTTAATTGAAAAAATTGGTGTAAAATACATTTTGCGCAATGAAATGTGAAAATAAGGGTAAAAGTGCCAAAAAAAATGACAGGTATGAACGTTTTTCACAATAACAATAAAAGGTGATGACGTTATGTGCTAATTACCATTTTGATAGTTAACATTCTTTTGAGTCAAGTGTGGTTAAATTTATAAAATATCATTTAAAATTAGTGAACTATATTTGCATGCACTATCGTTTTACCTTTTTATTATTTTAACTTGCTTTAAAAATTAACATATCTATTGAAAAAATTGTAGTTCAAAACAATTCACATCATGCCCCATATTTTGTACATATTATTTTAAATATATTTTTTCAAACTCATTTTTAACCACACATTTTTTTAATAAATAATTTTACATATGAACTCATAACTTTTTTTTTTTTACTTATAATCACACATTCTAAAAAAAATTACTTATCACAAAAATTTACTATTAAAAAATCTACATTGAATAGGCCTTAAATCAATATTCCCAAATAAGAAAAGGGATGATAATGGACTAAATCACAAGTGATTAAGAGTGTTTAAAGCAAATACGTTAGGTAGAGAGACTCTCGAGCGATGCACACAAGACAACGTAACGTTCAAGTTTGATTTTGATAAAAAAAAATTAGATTTTAGTAAAATTAATAAATACGTACTCAAAATTAATTATTGACTTTGACTTAAATTTTTACAATTTTTTTTTAGCTAAAATAAAAAAGAGACAATATGACATGTCTTTTTCTATGGACATTTGTATAAAAGAAAAAAATACAAAAGACAAGGTATGAGAACAAATATTGAACAAAGTGACCCAAAATAAAACCAAAAAAATAAAGGTCTTCAGTTGTCTTCACTATGAAGTGGATTCAAGATTGAGCTGAAAAGACGTATTCGATACGTTCAATTCCAAGAAAATCAAATAACACTCACCACTAATTTATTTAAAATAAATATGTAAATTATAATTTTTTTCAAGTTGAAATCGTGGCATGTTGATTAATGCAATATTGTATTACAAAATTATAAGAGTTCGTCTCAAAAACACCTTTTAAGTTCGACCGTATGGTTAAATTAGGATACAAACGATCAAATTTTTCACTTTTACTTTTTTAAAATTCATGAAAATTAGTTTCTTATAATATTATGTCAAGATCAAATTCAATTTTAAGTAATTTTCTTATTCAATTAATCTAATTATTTTTTATTTTTTATTTTCAACAGCGGGCATGACACGACATGACATGACGTGTTAAACAAATGAGATTGTACCTCGAATAAAAACCTTTGATTTAAAATTGATAAAATAGTCACCGTATCTATTGATCCTTCATTTTTCTCAATTTTATTGGTTATTAATCTTTTAAACAATTTAAAAAAATATTTCAATTGTTTATTTAGAGTTTGTCTGGGAGAGATTTTTGGGGAAAAAATTGATTTTGAATAGTGATATGATGGGAAATGTGTGGTTGAAAAAAAAGAAAAAATTATTGATGTGATAGAAAATATTATTTTATTGAAAAATTTGTGTTTGAAAATGAGAATTGATTTACTGTAGAAAAATTTAATCCCTCCCAAACAGGGCTTTAATTTTTAACCTAATGTTTGACTTTTTATCCGTATATCCTCGAGATGTTTAGACGGTATTTATATGCTTAGAAATGTTTGACTTTTTATCCGTATATCCTCGAGATGTTTAGACGGTATTTATATGCTTAGAAATTTCAATGCATTCAATGGACTAAAATTTAGGTGGCATGTAAATAACTTTTTTCGGTCTACCGACAATAATGTATAATGAATAGACGGTTAAGTTCAAACTTAATCTTCAATGAATTCCGTTTATAATTCAAATTTCATTTTTTAAAAATGTAAAAACACGAGAGAACGATCTCTAGAGAAAAAATTCAAATTAAGGTGATTCATCCCGATTAGACGGTTCTATTCACGAGTGTACTGTTTAATACTGATGGCGTGACAACACTAATTTAGGTGACACTAAATAACATTAGACGAGAATTAAAATTAAATGAATTACATAATTTTAAAATAAGAAGAAGCAAGAAATTTTTTTAAATAATTTATTGTGAAAATGCGTGGTCAAAATATTAATTTCTACCAAACAGGGATTAAATAACATGACATGAATATGGGGCCTACGTACACACACATACACGCGTATGTGTGTATTTTCAACAGAATAGAATAAAGAGAAAAAATTAGAGTGAATAAATTATAAGTTGTGGGGCCTACATTAACAGTTTATTTTGGCCGCCCCGTTTGTCCTCTCTCTCGTCTCCGTCCTCTCCGTCGTTCTACTCTCTCATTTTATCTCTCTAAAACTCTCTCCCTTTCTCTCTCTAGATATCCATATTCCGAACAGGTTTCTCACTCTTCTCCCTCTCTCCTTCACAAATAACACCCATATCTTTTTCTATATATCACTGAATATTTTTAAACTGTCTCTCTTTATTTTCTTCAAAGACGAAGAGGGAATAAAAGAAGGGTCAATCAACTTATATACTCTTGCACTAAGCAGAGGTTTGAAGGCGTTATGTATAACACTCAAAGATTCATCTTTTTCAAGATCAGACTGTCCCATTAAAGTTATCAGTAAATCGATTCTTCAACGACCTCTCATGGCTGGTGGTAATGATGTAAACGCTAACGAATCAAAGGCAATTTTGCATACTCTTTATACTTTTTTTTGGACGTTTTAGTCGTAGAAATTTCTCTGTTTTCTCTATCCTTTTCATAATCAATCACGCGTTTCAGTTCATGTTTTTGGAAAAAAGCTTTGATTTTTTCTCCAGAAGTTTGAATAATCTGTTTTGGTTGTGAGGATTTGAGTTTTGTTTCTTTTGATTTTTTCTACATCTTTATTTGACTTGGTACTGATTTATTAGCTGACTTTCAGCCGAATTTATTCTTGTCGTTTGGAATTGTTTATCTTTTCCATTTGCTTTCCTTTAATGTGTATGCATGTTTTTAGATTTTTTCCCCAGAATTTTCCTGTAATAGATTCTTGATAGTGATGCGAGGTGCCTAATACCTATGTTTATATGATGAATCTGTTTCTCAATTGACGTTTTAGCTTATTGTCTGCTGTAATCGATTGATTAACTTATAATCAACACTTGAATTTCTTTATTTGCAGAGGATCGTTCCTCTTAATACATGGATCCTCATATCCAATTTCAAACTTGCCTATAATATGCTTCGTCGGCCGGATGGAACCTTTAACCGGGATTTGGCCGAGTACCTTGACCGGAAAGTCCCCGCAAATGTGATTCCGGTGGACGGGGTATACTCTTTTGATGTTGTGGATCGACCAACGAGCCTCCTTAACCGGATTTACTTGCCTGCCCCAGAAAACAAAGTTCAATGGGGGATCATAGATCTCGAAAAGCCCCTACATACTAGTGAAATTGTTCCTGTTATTATCTACTACCACGGTGGAAGCTTTACTCATTCCTCAGCCAATAGTGCCATATATGATACATTTTGTCGTAGGCTTGTTAGAATTTGCAATGCTGCCGTAGTATCCGTGAATTATCGTCGATCACCTGAACACCGGTACCCGTGTGCGTATGACGACGGATGGGCTGCTCTTAAGTGGGTTCAGTCGAGGTCGTGGTTAAGGAGTGGGAAGGATTCAAAGGTTCATGTATATTTGGCTGGTGATAGCTCCGGTGGTAATATCGCTCATCATGTAGCTGTTCGGGCAGCAACCGAGGGTGTGGATGTATTGGGTAATATCCTACTTCATCCAATGTTTGGCGGGGAAAAGAGAACTGAATCGGAGAAAATATTGGATGGGAAATACTTTGTAACGGTTCAAGACAGAGATTGGTATTGGAGAGCATATTTACCCGAAGGGGAAGATAGAGACCATCCAGCGTGCAATATATTCGGCCCTAGAGGTAAAAGCCTCGATGGACTTAACTTTCCAAAGAGCCTCGTGGTTGTAGTTGGGCTGGATCTTGTTCAGGATTGGCAATTGGCTTACGTCAAAGGGCTAAAAGAATCTGGCAAAGAAGTGAAACTTCTTTATCTCGAACAGGCAACCATCGGTTTTTACTTCTTGCCCAATAACGACCATTTCTGTTGCCTCGTGGACGAGATTCGAGAGTTCATCCATTCTAACTGTTAATACATTACTGAACTTCGATTACGGGCAACAAATATAACAGAAGTTTGACATTTTACTATAGCTATATTCAGCAGTAATGGTGTGTAGTTATATGATTGTGCAGATTTAATTTACTTCTTCCTGCTGTGATTAACTTGTCATTCATGGTGGTAATACAAGGATTTTGCATGTCCCGGGTACTGGTTGCTTTCGTCTTCTTCGGTCGAGAAGTCGATCCATATCACAAGATTATTTATTGTGGTACCTCAGCATTGTAACTTATTTATAGATTTTGCTGAACTACATAAGAAACTTACCACATCAGATTTCTGGTAATCTTGAAATGGTTTGTTTCCATTAGGCTACTGCTATAAATGCTAATTTGGAACATGGATTAGGAAATCCATGATGTTGTGAAATTTGTATTTTATACTTGTGCTCTAGAAATATATAAAATTTTTGTTTATTTATGGTTTTGTTCTAGTTTTATGCTAATTGAACATCACGATTTTGTATTTGTTAGAGTTGAAATCAGAGTCGAAAATTGAAGATTTGTGGTGTGCAGAATTTGAACCATATCGTATAAGAGTGTAAGCTATTAGAGATTAGTTGGTGACGTGAATTTAGTCTATACTTATTCTTGAGGTACCACTTTGAATTGACATGAATAACTAATTCCTCAAATTTACCACCATAAAGGCGACAAGCTCACAGTTTGTTTTGTTTTCTCCGAAGTGGTGTTTTTCATTGGTAGAAACTGAACAGTGTAGTGAAGTGGTGGACCATTGAACCCCGTTGTGACCCCAAGGCTAAAACCAAACCCTGTCCACCAAAAGACGATCTTGCAAAAGAAACATATGATTAGACATGAGTCCTAACGGATCTCACAATCTATTGATGTTGATTTGATTAATTCTTGGCATGCTTGTTCTAGGTAGTACATCATGTATGTGGGGGAGGGGGTTGGGGGTAAATAGCAACTAACACTTTCGAGTTTTCAACACGTTCGGTAAGTTAAAGACTATGTTGTACTAAACATCATTAATGGAAAAACGAAGTAGTTTAAATTGACAAGAAAAATAAACCTCTCGATAATTTGGATATTGACACTGGTAAAGTTTTCAATACGTTTAGATATTTACAAGAAAAATATAAACAATTAGCAGTAAATAGTTGAACCGATAATAAAAAAAAATTAAGAGTGTGTTTGGTAGAGATTAAAATGGAAAAACTAGCCGTTATTGTTGACTTTTATTAGACGAGTGAGACACAATAACGACTATATTTTCAATTTTAATTCCTCACAAACAAGCTCTAAATCTATCTCGATAGTCATCCTTTCTATAGTACGTCTTCTTAAGCATCATTCTCTAATCCTTGTTTGAAATTGCAGTGAACCAGAAAAGTTATTGAGTGTTTCAAGTTTTCATTTTTTATATATAGCCAGTCCGGTTCTCGATTTTCTGGTTGTAGGATGCCAGTTTGATCCAATTCTTATGATATCAATATTATTCGTCGAATCATGTTCGATATTGCGTATCAAATGTGGCTTTTGTTTTTTTATGATTGCAAAGCGCAAACTCTTCTAGTAGTGGTTGGAAATTCTGGATGTACATGGACTCAAAATGACCACTTTTATTTTCTTGTTGTTGGATTGCCTTTACTAGTGTCACTAAATGGTAAAAACAGCTAAGTTCGGACAAAATACATAAAATAAAACAAATGTTTCAATTGACTTTCTAGGCCTTTGCCTAGAATTTGTTTCCTCGTTATTAAATTATCTCTTTGTAATGTCTTATGGTTCGCCTTTAATTGGATGAGCTGGTCTAGGGTTTGAATAAGCACGACAAGATGAAGTCATTGTCATAATTAATTAATGGTATTAATTTGCTTAAGACAAGATTATTATGTTAAATAAAAATGTTTTGTCAGCATATCACTTGTTAGGCATTAATCTACATTGATGGGACGGTGTGCAATAGTCCGCCCGTTCACACTTTCATTCTTATCTACGAATGCCTCTCTTAATATTATTAATCAGAATAGTTTGAACATAAATTTTTATTATAAAATATTGGATTTTGTATTTCGACAAGTATAAAAAAAAAAAAAAAAAACTATTGGTAAACACAAAAATTATTTGTCAAGACTCGCTGTCCTAAAGTAATTTCAAAATCACCTTTGTAATTAGTAAAATTTACTTTTTATAAAAGTAACTTTGAAGCTTGAAAGATATGCTCAATGAGCGTAAGAATAAAAGACAGAGACCAAAGGGATGCACCGTCAAGTCAATTCACGTGGATACCAATTTTCATAGAAAACTGAAGCTAATCGCTATAACTATAATTGCAATTTTAATCCCTAAACTCTCGATAAAATATAATTCCTCTGACAACCCTTTAAAATCTAATCGTGCCATTCCTAGTCCCTAAACTCTTAATAAAATATGAACGTACAATGAAGCCTGGGATTGCATTGCATTTTGGGTCTTCCACACCTGGAAAGCTTCTAGGTTTACAAAATGAATACATTACATAAAATATTGGCAGATATTTTAACTTTTCCTAATCAAGAAACACAATACTACTCGATGAACTCCGGTGTACAACTTCTAAGTTCCAACCATCAATTGCAGTTAAGACAAAAGAAAGAAACTCGGAAGCACAAAATGATATCTAACAATAACCTACAGGAGCTAAGATAGGGGACAAAACTCGAAAACATGATTGTAAAGGCCCAAAGACACGATATTAAAACAAGATTTCAAAAAATCAGAAAATAAACTTTGCAGAAAAGTAAAGATTGAATACAGAGAATTGTTTTGGCCTAAGCCCCGGAGGTTCGGCGACCAAATTCAATGCCTACATCCCCCGCTGAGCATCCAAATAATGAATATTCGCTTGATTGTACTAATTAGCCAAAAATGACAACAATTTACAAGTAGTTCTTCCAAATACAAGAGAAAAAAGGCACAAGACACTTATCTCTTTCACAATACTGCAGATCTAGAAGGAATCACAAAGAAATTGTTGGAAAATATATTGATTGGCAAAATAGATTTTCACTTGTGTATGTGAAATTAATCCCACATTGATTGAAAGTTGGGATTTGAAGAGGAGCCTTAAAATGGATTATAATCCCACATTGGTTAGAAATGAAAAAATGGGAATTTATGGGGACTATAAATAGTACCATCCCACATTGAAAAAGGAAAAGAAATGTGATAATGTGGGAAAACTTAAATAGTTATCCCACATAGGATAGAAATGAGTTTGTGGACCAATTTATATATGATTAATAATTTGTAAGGTGTAATCATTTGTTGTATAGAGACTCCTCCATGGCCTACGCGCCTGCACGGGGGTGCAAATCTTGGACCGACTTGGCCTTCAAGACTTGAATTTGTGTGGGCGCGACCTGCGTCCACGAATGTCGGACCGAATGAGTCAAAAATTGGCCACAAAGTGCAAGCCACATTTTGGAATTTTTCTTTTATTTATTTTGTAACTCTAAAACGTCAGAATTAAAATGACAGTTTAATGGTAGGAGTTATGGCTGCATTAAGAGGCAAAGGCTCCTCCATGCCTATATATACTGAACAATCTCTTCAGTTCAGATACACCACAACAACTGCACGAAATCTCTCTGCTTCATGTTCGAATTCCTGTCTTCTTCTAGTCACTTGGTGATTCCGTTCCGGCCCTCTCTTTCAATTCGACTGCTCTGCTGCAGTTCATGCCGCTGTATCCTGGGAAGCAAACGCTCGAATTACTTCGGTGAGGAAGCGAATATTGCTTTAAGGACACTGTGTTCAACACAGGCCCTAGCTCCAAGAAGTCCATTTTATTTTCTGTCTACTGCAATTTGGTTTTTTACCTTTTCTAATTCAGTTCACTGTTTAACAAGTTTTGTTACAATCTTAAGGCAATATTATCTTTACTGATATTCTGATTGTGTTTCAAAAATGGAAAATACACATACCAATAACGTTGTGGGATCTGCAAATAAAACTGTGGCTCAGGCTGTGGCTATGCCAAGTTCTGAAGTGGCTCAAGTGGTGGCTCCAGTAACACAAACTGTGGTTAATATGCCAAGTCTAGTTGCTGGCCCGAGTGGAACTAAGATTGTGGCTCTCATGCCAAGTCTGGCTACGGGTCCAACTCTGACAGTCCCAGTTAATCATGGGGAAAAGCCGGAGAAGTTCAATAGTTCGAATTTCAAGAGGTGGCAACAAAAAATACTGTTTTACCTCACGACCTTGAATCTTGCGAGATTCTTGACCGAAAATGCTCCAAGAGGCTCAAGGAGACGTTCAAGCAATTAGTGCAATGGATGCTTGGAAGCATTCTGATTTCCTGTGCCGGAATTATGTGATGAACAGTTTAGCTGATTCATTGTACAATGTGTACTGTACAATAAAAAGGGCCAAGGAATTATGGGAGTTTTTAGACAAAAAGTACAAAACTGAGGATGCCGAGCCAAGAAGTTTCTTGTTGGACGCTTTTTGGAATACAAAATAGTGGACTCCAAATCTATAATCAGTCAAGTATAAGAATTACAAGTGATCTATAATTCAGTTCACTATTTAACAAGTTTTGTTACAGAAACCCCACAGACAGCCAACTGAAACCGCGATTACAAGAAAACCCTAATCTCACAGCAATCCCTCACAATAACAGATTACAGAGGCTAAGCGACAAGTATGATCTCACTATTTACAAGTTCATCATGAGAGATGAAGAACACGAATGACTCAAACCCTAATCTACAGAAAATGGACTCTCAGAAGAACCCAGAAGAAAACGAAGAACTCCAAAAGACAGAAGAATGAATAATATCTTCCACTGTGCAATATTTATATCATGCATCATAAAGGCAGCGATCCAAGGGCCAGAAATTACCCATGTGTCACCATCTCACAATAAGCGCACCACTTAAGAAAAACGCATTCTGCAGAACACGATTTTAAGCCAATTTTGGGAGCACATCATAGATCACATGTTCGAGCCTCAACAACAATAGAGATGAAAAATAGGGCATGGAAAGTATCCTCTACTTTCATTCATCAGCAGCAAAGTCTAATAACCTATAATCCAGTAACGACGATCAAAAGGAGGGGGGCATCTAATAAAAGGTAGGATTATACAGGAGAACTGTACATTTGAATTTGATGGATTCAATCGGGTGAGCCTTGAACATTGTTAGCCTAGGTGTTCCACGGTATTTTAAAACATACTTGTGCTGTTCAAAGAAAAAATTTATTAGGAACTCCATGTATCCCAAGTAATTTCATAACCCTGCTTGAACATCATACCTAAAACCTGCTCAAGTTTACTTCTTTGGAGTAGGCCTTGTACCAATATCCACCATGTTCTCTTCGTCTACTGAATTTTACTTTATCCATCTCATCAAGAACCTGCTCCATTTCAGCAAAACATATCTGACCGAGTCTGAGTAATTTCTCGATGTTGTTAACATCTGAACTATTAGAGTATGCACTAGGGATGTCCAAAAGTCTCGAACCGAACCGGACCGAATCGAACTGAATTGAGCGGTTCTTCATAAGTTAAATACCCGAACGGGTACTCGAATCGAGAATCGATGGATATGGGTCGGGTCTCAGGTCTAGATCAAAAACCGAAAAACCGAATAAGAATATTTTTTTTTAAAATATTGAATTACTTAAATTATTTTATTTTATTTTTTTAAACAAATTAGCAAATTAATTAAATAAATCAGATTATTTCATAATTTTCATTTTAAAATCCATTAGCCCATTTTTTATTTGAAACAAATGAATTTAATTTATGTAGTATTGCTGTAATATTAATATCTACTTTTTGGTATTTGTATGCATTGAATTAATCTTATGGACGACTAGTTATTTATATGTTTTTGAATTGAGTTACGTTAATTTGTAAAAGTTACGAATGAAATATCATTAGTTGTAATTATGTAGTGTTACTGTAAATATTAAAAAATTTAATTATGGTATAGAACCGAACTCGAACGGTTCCATAATTATATTTAGACCCGACCATTCCATTTATTAAATACCCGAAAGTTTTGGGTCGATTCGGTTCTTTTCAGAACCGAATCGAACCGACCAATGGACAGCCCTAGTATGTACATATGACATATCATGATTCTAATAAGAGGAATTTCATTTTGATTGACATGATTGTTATATATTTATACTATAAACAAGCCCCTAAGCAATGGCATGAGAAATTTGATACAGCTTTGACATCTAATGGTTATGTGATAAATGAAGCAGATAAATGCATATATAGCAAATTTGTGGGGGATAGTGGTGTCATAATTTGCTTATATGTGGATGATATGCTAATAATGGGAACTAGTTTAGATGTGATTAATAAGACTAAAATGCTTCAAAAAGCACTTCGAAATGAAAGATTTGGGTGTTGCTGATGTTATTCTAGGGATTAAAATAGTAACACATTCCGAAGGGATTACTTTAACACAATCACATTATGTAGAAAAAGTGCTTAAGAAATTTAAACAATATAATTGTATTCCCGCTAAAACACCTTATGATGCAAGTCATCATTTGAGAAAACATTCAGGTCCTAGTGTTTCGCTTTATGAATATGCTAGAGTGATCGCGCTCCCATGTATCTCATGAACTCGTACTGCACCTAATATAGCATATGCCGTTCTGTGAGACTTAGTGTATACTAGTAATCCTAATAGTGAACATCGGGATGCTCTCATTCGAGTCTCGAGGTATTTGAGATACACTATAGACTGGGAATACATTATACTAAATATCCCGTCGTACTTGAGGGATATTGTGATGCTAATTGGATTTCCGATACCAATGAAACTAAATCTACAAGTGGCTATGTTTTTACATTAGCGGGTGGTGCCGTATCTTGAAATCCACTAAGCCAACCTCGCATTATGCGAGATCTACTATGGAATCAGCAGTTCATAGCATTAGATAAGGCAGTGAAGAGGCCGAATGGTTAAGGAATTTTCTTATGGATGTTCCTTTGTGGTCCAAACCACTTCCAGCCTATCTATGTCCATTGCGATACCACAGCTATTGCAAGAGCTCAAAATTCATCCTACAATGGAAAGTCTAGACATATTCGTAGAGGAGGCACAACATCACAAGCTACACCGTTTAAGGATGGGGTTATAGCTATTGACTATGTGAAGTCAAGTGATAATATTGCCGACCCATTAACAAAAGGATTAGCTAGAGAGCTAGTTCGTAAAACATCGAGGGGACGGGGCTAAAGCCTATTACAAATTAGATCACCTATAATGGAAACCCAACCTTGCGATTTGGAGATCCCATGGATAAGGTTCAATGGGATAACAAAGTTATTGGAGTGATCTCATGGGGGTACTACATTGAATTTATTTCAAACCCTCCCTATGATTTAGTAGTACCAACTGTATTGATTAGAGGATGAGCAAATGCTCTTAATGCTTTCTATAGTCGATATTCAAATGGGTGTTTAAATACAAGGCATCCTTGATAGAAGCACCTATTTGAGTGTGGAAGTGGGCCGCTCTCATGAGAATTAAGGCTAATTCTCTAGAGCACTCAAAGAAACCGGGAAAGTTCACGGCCGAAATGAACACAACCGTGAGAACTCAATGATTGTTTTAGAAATCATGTGTGTGTTTTATTGTCTCAATTTGCAAATCATAATTGTGGAGTTCAAGACATAGTTCACTCTACAGTTAGCAAGCTCGATAGAATATACAAAGTTGAGGTTCAAGTCGATAGACACCTAAGCCTGCGTGATTTCTATCGTACTCCAGAATAATATTTTTATTTATCTTATTTCTTTCATGTGGGGGATTGTTATATATTTATACTATAAATATAATATGTGAAAGAAATAATTAATTAAGATAAAGTGCCCAACTGGTGAAAAGTGTGGAATTTGGGATGTCGTGGGTTCGAGCCACGCTCACGCATTATATTAAAAAGTCTTTGATCGCCTGGGCCTGGGCTCTTGAGCTTTATTGATTCTAATAAAATACTTATTATTTTTTAATTATTTTCGGTTATTTAATGGGTCAACTAGCCAAGAAATATGACAGCTTTTAATCGCCGCTTTTAATATCCATTACCATAGGCCATTACATCTGCAACTTAATGCTAGATCATGGTAGAAGAAGTTACATCTCTTCATGCCTATATAAACACACTTTTGGGTATTAGAAATATACAACAAAAACGAAATTGTCTCTTCATATATACAGTAAAATATTATACTCAAATTGTCTTTTATTTTCTGGAGTACACTTGAGAGTTCTGAAAACCTTTTATGATTGCTGCATAATTGGTTTATTTGATCGTTGTATCCTGGAGGTGATTGTCCACGGAGGTCGCAGCAGTTATCGACGGGCAATTTCGCTTTAGGACATCGTGCTGTCACGAGACTCGATCTATTGATAAGTTTTTTCTACACTTTACCATTATTTTATCCAATAATGATTGGTTACGATATCGTATATCTCTTCCAACTTATCCAGCTGACCGGAGTGTGCATATCGTCGAACCATTACACCTGAACAAAAGCAATTCATACAACCGAGTTCTATTATAAAAACTCCAAAGCGTATGGGCCAAGATTGCATGTAAACCATACAACTGACATAATTGAATTAAAATTTATTACTAATTAACAAATCAACCTTGTCCATAAAACAACTTTTAATTACAAGCGCTAGAAAAAAATTGTCGTCCCCAATTATTTTGTTGCACAGTCCGCTTTCGAATTTATAAAAGGAAATAAGTTACCAGGCGTTCTATATGAGACATCCCTTCGAAAGCTAACATTCTATTGTATATATTGTTAGGCTATAGACACCATATATCTCCACATTAGTATGATATTGTCCACTTTGAGCCTAAACCCTCATGGATTTGCTTTTGAGCTATACCTCAAAAGGTCTCATACCATTTGAGTATTGTCCTACACTTATAAACTCATCATATTTCTCATGTCTAGCCTATATGAGACTTTTTTTATTCCCAACAATCCTCCCCTCAAACGAATGACCACATCATTGTGTTCCCCCCTCGAACGATAATCCATCACCCAATCATCTTGTATATTATTGTCGTCACCCTTGACCAAACGGAACCCGTCGCCTGACTACCATATTTTTATGCCAGGAAAATTTTCGACACAAGGCACCTCAAACACGGATGATTTATAGGAAACAATACATAACTAAGATATTTAGTTTTACCAATTTCAAATTTAAGAACTTAAGTTTAAATTTTCAAATTTCAAATATTTTTAATTTTTATTTATAAATAAATTAATTAAATATATTAATGTCACGATTCTATATAATTTGGTCACAAATTCTATATAATTGGTCATATATTATTAATTTGTCACAAATCACAAATTTTACATATCACGAATCAAAAAATTTATAGGTTACAATTGTTTCATCGGTCACAAATAAAAAATTGATACGTCACAAATTATTTAACGATCACAATTCAAAAAATTTATATGTCACAATTTGTTCATCGGTCACAAATAAAAAATTTTATGTTATAAGTCACAATTTGTTCATCCGTTACAAATAAAAAAATTTATACGTTACAACTTATTCATCGGTCACAAATCACAAATATTATAAGTCACAACTTAGTAGACAGTCACAAATTGTCAAATTATTGGTCACAAATTAACATTTTTTTAGGTCACACATTATTTTTTAGTCACAATTTATATTTTTCATTAGTCACATTCACAAATTGTTTATCGGTCAAAAATTAATGAATTTAATGGTAACAAACGACCAAAAAATCTGTAACCACAACCAACACTTGTGACCACCACCAAACCTTGTTCCATCACCTCATCACTCCATCCAATAGCACCATCGCCATCGTCGCCGCCGAACCACCACCACCTCCTGACCAAAACATACCACAGATCTGATTCGCTTGCAGAACTACCACATCACCACATACATTGTCACTAATCCCACCCCATTATAGCCGGCTCCAACCCCCACCACCACCACCACCTCAACCTTTACCCACACCTCCAACCAACCACAAATGCACCTCACCGTCGCACCAGCAGCCACTACCGCCTACAACAGTAACCACCACCGACACTTGCTAAAATCTACCATTTTTTCCACCTCTACTATACCACACCACATCCACTAACAAAATTCCCAAACTCGCCACCGCCATCTGCACTTTCAATACACTACAAATCAACCTCCAACTCTGGCCACCACAAAAAAAAGAACCGAAAAACTTAATATTTGCAACGGTTGTGATGATCGCCATCAGGAAGATAGATCCTACGGTAATTCTCATAAGCAGTCATATTACACTTAAGCCTCTTTGCAAGAGCTACGAAGAAATCCTTCATTAAAAGGCATCCAAATGCAGGTTCATTAGCAATTGTCACGTGATCATGCTGCACAATGATTGCCTTCTCTTTCTTGAGAAGAAGAGAATATCTAACCGAGCTGTAGTCGTTAAGATTGGGCCAGGCATATCCACAAGCATCTGCTAACGGAGAGGGGAGAGAGAGCAACGACAACACGTGCGGTAAGCAAAAGTCGCGATGCCGCTCAAGGCACCTTTGTCGAAGCCATAGCAGGCTTTATTTTACCTGTTGACTCGGAGCCGCCGACGGGAGAGAGGGAGAGAGAGAGAGAGAGAGAGAAAAGGAAGATAAGGGTATTGAATTGGGATTTTAAGATTTTTAGAGTTTGGGAAAGATTTGAATTAATGTCTAATTTTTGTATAAATAAACTTTGGATCTGATTTTTTAAATTGAATTTTTAAAATTCTGGTTTTGTGTAATTTCCACTGATGTATAGCCAAACGCAAGGGAGGGAGGGGGGTTGGGGGGACCTCCACTACGCTTTTCGCTGCATTCCTCAGCTTAAGTTTTGGGCCCTGAGCTCTGATACCACTGTTAGGCTATGGACACCACATATCTCTACATTAGTATGATATTGTCCACTTTGGGCATAAACCTCATGGATTTGCTTTTGGGCTTTATCCCAAAAGACCTAATACCAATGGAGTATTGTCCTACACTTATAAACTCATCAAATTTCCTATGTTTAGTCGATATGAGATTTCTTTTACTCCCAACATTTATGAACCGAGTGCAGACTTAGTATGGTACCTCACGACAATATTTAATTTATTTATAAGTTTTCTTTGATAAATTAAATTTATTATGTTTTTAATATTACTAACTAAAAATTATTTGCAATGTTAAATTATTTATTAAAGTTATTAATTACCTATTGAATTTTTCATAAGAAAAAAATTAAAGGCCAAAATTCATAAATTTTGGGTTCATAAATTTTGGGCTGTCAATAAATTGAGACCTTAGACGACCGCCTAAGTCGTCCAATGCTTGGGCCAATGCTACATTGTATTGTCACTCGTCTAATATCATCCATCAAACATGCTTCAACTATTACATTTGCAATAGTAGCTAGTGTAAATAATTTAGACGAAGGTCGAATGTAGAAAGCTATTAGATCATCCAACTTACATGCTTGTTCATGAATGGTTTATATGTTCATTGTCATTCTCTTGAAATTCAACCCCGTTAGTCACTCTGAGTTTCCGTTGCATATATAAAACTAATGGAACGAAGGACATACAAAGAAAAATGATTTGACGACGTTCCAATGTTAAATCAAATGCAAATTAATGCGTGGAAAATTCAACGTAAAAATAAGAATAGAAATCTGAAATAGTAGCCCAAACCGACTAATCCCTCAATCCCCAAATTCACTTAGACTGTGTTTGATATGCTTAGTTTTCTAGGGAAGTTGGAAAATGGATTCTTTATGGCTGTTTGATAGCCAAGATTTTTCCAACAATTTGTTTTCCATGTAACTCCTTCACGTGCCAAGTTCTAGCTTTTTAAGGAAATTGTTTTCCTTTGGTTTTTGTGAGAATATGTTTTCCATCTTTTTTTTTTTTTTGCTTTTGGCAATTGAAAATTCTTTTAGACATAAGGGTCCGTTTGATTGTAAGAGTGGAAAATTAGTGAAAAGAAAATGTTTTATAGGGAATTGAATTGTCTAGAAATTGTTTTGTTGGGAATTGTAATTAATTGTGTTTGATTTGTATAATTTTTCATCTGGAAAATGTTGAAAATTTGGTATCTGTTTGGCTTGGTTTTTTCATGGAAAGTGTCGTATAATTTTTCACCTAGAAATTTTCTCACTTTTATTGACAATTTTCATGTAAAATAAAGCCAAACGAATTGTATTCGGTATGGTAGAATTATTTTTTTTTTACTTTTTGACAATTGGAACAAATTCTAGAGCCAGTAGTAGAAAAAATTATCACTTTAATGGATACTTTCCATGAAAAACGAAGTCAAATAGACACCAAACTTTCAACATTTTCTAGGTAGAAAATTATACCAATCAAACACAATTAATTACAATTCTCAGCAATACAATTTTTAGGCAATTCAATTCCCTATAAAACATTCTATTTCGACCCATTTTCCATACTTACAATCAAACAGACCCTTGGTTCTTTCTCTATTTTCTCCAATTCTCCATCTCTTGTTTCATTTCATAGAAATCATTTTTAGCTTAGTATTAGCAGCAGCTAAGCTCCACTGTTCGCGTTGACCGTAATTCGGAGTTTGTGTCGCGGATAACTTGAAACTGGATTAGAAATGGGGCTTTGAGGGTAGGGGTGAGTGTTCTGGTCAATTTCCGATATTCATAATCTCCTCTCTCGATTCAGCATTGTTGGGTAAGAAAGAAGGGATAGTTAATGCATTTTTTTCTTGGTTGAAAGCACACATTATTTTGGAACTTTTGATTTCTTTTACGAGTTATAGTATTAAGGCACCCCCGTTGGTAATATTAAAAAAATATAAATCAAAGTTAAAAATTAATTTTAATTATATTTTATATAATCTATAATTTTTCAACAACACTTTTCATCAACTTTATCAAGATTTACTAAAAATTTCTATCAAACATAGGTTAAATACAAAACATTTTGGTTGTTTTGAAAAATTAGGGCTTGTTTTCTTTATCGTTTTCTGTTTTCGATTTTTCAAAACAATGAAAACGTGTTCTCTTTCCTATTTCGAAAACGTGTTTTTGAAAATAAGTTAAAAATTTACAAAGAAAACTCAAAACAATTGTCGTTTTGGATATTTTCATTTATAACCAAGCCAAAATTTTCAAAACACGTTTTGGATGTTTTTGGTTAAGCCACCAACAACCACCGCCATTGCCGCCTACACACATCACCTGCACCACACCGTCGTCGCACCGCCTCACCCACCGTCGACGTCGTCATAGCCACCACAGCAGAAGAAGCTCACCAGGCCACCGTCCAAAACCACCACTGTAGAATAAGCTAGCGACGCCACCGCCCAAAAATGCCGCACCAGAAGAAGCCCACCACGCCGTCGTCCAAAACCATCGCACCAGAAGAAGCCCACCACGCCACCGCCCAAAAACACTGCACACCGCACACCGCACAAAAAGAGAGAGAGAGAGGACAAAGAGAGAGAGAGGGGAAGAAGAGAAAGAACAAGTTTTGGGTGTTTTCATTTTTGAAAATAATTTTTCAAAATGACAAAAAGAACGTATTTTTAACAATCTAAAATGAATTCAAAATTCAAAACTGAAACACGAAAAGAACATCCCTTTAAGGTTTTGATTTTTCGTCTTAAAAATTAACAATTTGTTCCATTATCCTCTTAGCATAATTAAAGTCGAACCATAAGTAATGGCAAAATGTGAAACTTGTCAATTATGTCCCGTTGACCTAATGAAATTCAATTTAATAAATGTCAATCAACCGCTCTTCTATTAGTTCATTAGCTATTAGAATTAACATGCACAAAGTCAATCCGAATTATTTCTATAAAAAATGAATCGAGTTGATATTTTCTTACTCTAGTTAGTTATCGTTCATTGAGACATTGAAAAATGTTTATATAAGGGATGAAAAAAATATATCAAAAAGCATTTTTTTAAGTACATTTTCTAAGAGGAAATTAGGTAGAATGGGCTATTTGCAAAGATTGTTTGGAAAAATAGCCTTTGACCAAAATTTTAGTATAATAAATTTGAACTGTCCAAAATACCCTCTTACATAGAATTTGCAACCAAAGCCACTATAAAAATATAAAGACTTCAATTAAGTCCAAAAAAATTATGAACCCAAAATCTTTGATAGAATTAATTCTAGATATTATTTAAGTATATTTTAATTATAAATGAGGAAACCTGAATTCCATAAAATGTGTAATGCATATAAAATGTTAAGATATAGATTAACTATTAGATTTTATATCATTCTCATAAATCATAAAATAACAATGAACATATAATAAAATATTTAGAAAATACCAATAATGTTTAAAGATTTCAAAAATTGCACGCTCTAAGAAATAGAATATAATTCCACACACACACTCCAAAAAGGGTATCAGAACCATGTTACGAACCTAAAATAATGATGAATATAATTGACGAAAAAAACATAATTGAATAATTTTTGAAAAAAGTTGAAAAACATAAGAAATCTAGTTATCCTTATTTACCTAAAAATAGTACAAATGAAAATTTTGAGAATATACACAAAAAATTGAAACAACTAGAATATAATATATAAATGAAAAATGCTCTTTTAAATAAAAATCTTAAAGGAAAAGATAAGATTATAATTAATCCACTTCAAAATTAAAAGATAATACATAAAGATAAAGGAAAAAAATCATGAAATAAAATAATATATGATTACAGATATTGAATAATTAGAACAACATTTCTTAGAATCTACTGGTGTAAAATATAATGAATATAAAAACAGTTAAATGAGTTTACTAAAAAATGGAAAATACAAAAATGAATACAAATCCATCAACTAGTCATAATATAAAAACAGAATTTAGTAGTGATGAATAATGTGAATATGCTTATGGTACACCAATACCTAATAAAGATGGTGTTAATCAATATAAAAAAACACAGAAAAAATACACTGAAAATATAAGAAAACAATCCATAAAAGAAATAAATCCAATGAAATCTTACAATGAACCAATGCACACAACAAGGATATTGTTAGATCTTGATTGTGTAGATAAGGATACAACCATTGAAATATGGATGAAAAGTACAGACTTAACTATATAATTTAACAAATAGGAAACATATACAGTTTTTGAATTTATAGAACATACATTCAGAGAAATTATATTTGAATAGTGAAGAAAGCTATCAGAAAATATAAAAAGAAGAATAAAATATGGAGAAAATACAATTGAAGCATTAGATAATAGAAATACTTTGAATGAGCAAAATATAGAAGAAATATTAAGAAGGTTTGAAAGAGCCTTGAGAACAGAATTCTTATGACACAGATTCACAGTTGATGAAGAAACTAGAAAGCAAGAAGAATATAATGAAGGGATGATAGCTATGGAAAATTTAAAAATACATGATGTGTGAACTAAAAAGATATACATGTAAATTCGAAAAGATATATTATATATTAAACCAAGGAAATTATCAAGAAAATAATCCTATACTAAGATCTTATTTCATGAAGTTACCATTCACATGAGAAATAAAATTATTTAAAGAATATGAGAAATTATTACCTATTGGAGAAGAAGAAGATGTGAATAAAGATAGTCTTGGATGTAGGATTGAATTTACAAAAAGAATAGTAAGCATCTGGTGTAGAGAAGCCTTAGAAAGTAAGAAAGCATACAAGATGGGAAGAAACTCTTTGTGTTGTTACAAAGATATATGACAAATTGAACAATTTGGATGTCACAACAATAAATATAAGTCATATAAGATATATAAAAGAAAAATAAAAAACAATAAGAAGTTTAGGAAAAGATTTTTCAAACCACATAAAAAATATTTCAAGAAAAGAAATTGGATTAAAAAGCCTAAACCAAAATATATTAAGAAATGTAGATGTTTTATCTGCGATGAAGGACACATTGCCCCTCAATATCCTAAAAAGAAAGATAAAGAAAATATAAAAACTCTTCGAATATATGAAGAATTTCAAAATGATAGTGATATAAAACCAATTGAATATTTTAAAGATTTAAACAGTGAATGCAATATCATTTATAAATTAGATACATCATCCTCAAAAGAAAACTCTGAAAAGATAGTATATATGAATCAAGAAATACAACAAATAGATCAGGAAATAGAAGTAGAAATAATTGAGAAAGTTAAAGACTCAGTAGAAGGTATAAACCAAGAAAACACCTTTGATACTAGAAAGTACAAAATGATAACTAAGAAAATATTAGATTTACAAGAAAAAAGATGTATTCCATTAATAATTCTTAGGAATACTGTTGAGAATAAATAAAACTATTGTAATTATGAACTCCAAAAAAATATTTATCAATATAGAATTCACAATGGGAAAAGCGATGATCCTCATAATCACAAAAGAATGGGTAAGACAAAAGTTATCCAAAATTCCAGAAAACATAAGAAACAAGCTAAAGTGTATTGAGAAAGGAGGAATCCAAATCATGGTAAAATGATTCTTTAGAGAAGGTATGAATATACCAATAGAGATATATTGTATGGATAATAGAATCTTACAAGATCCTATAGATGCTCTATTAGGAACTGTTGTAAGAAAATCTAATCTATCAAAAGATAATATTCACAGTAAAACCAAACTATGCAGTTTCACTAATTGATGAAAATATTGATCAAAGTTTCAATTTATAATATAGAATTGGAAACTTGAAAATGTTGCAAAAAAGTAAGGCTCTTAGTATTAGCATAAAATCAATTTTTTTCTTTCAGTATTAGCCATCACAACAATCTAAGAAAAATAACTGATAATATTATCATACATAAAGATTTTGAAGAGTTAGTTCAATATATACCTCCAAGAAAATATCAAAAACATGAAGTTACAATACCGAAACAAATAATGCTTGATTTTCAGAAACAAGCAAGAGAAATCAATTCTGAAGGAAAACTGATAAGAAGAAATAGTGTCGGTCTAGAAGGAAAAAATCTTATTGCAAGATTCCACTCTAGACAAGAATCTAAGGTAAGCCAACTTAGGAAACTAAGTATTGCTGAACCATCAAGTTAGAAATATTACATCAAGACAAGATAAGTTAATCAAGAAAGATACAAGAAGAATCTTTTTATTCTTATAGATACTGGAGCAGATAAAAATCATGTAAGTGCTAAATTTGTTAGCCATTTATTAGATTTTGAGTTATTAGAACCATATATATTCAAGGATTATTTGGGAAATAATCTTAAAATAAGAAAATATGTAAAATTCCCTTTTATATTTGTAGGAGAGAATCAGAAGGAATATACTAAGGAAATAATTCTGTATAAAGATGGATTCTATGGAGTCAAACGTTCACCCATACTATTAGGGATGAACTTCCTTGAAAAATTTAGCCCTTATAAAATTTGTGAAGGATATTTGAAGATAACAGTTGATGATAATCCAATCATCATATCAAGAATGGATGAAACTATGAATCCATTATTATCATGGAAAGAGTAATTAATACAAATCCCATGAGTCCATAAATTGAAATTACACTCAATATAAGGAGTTATTGCAGAGTTAAATTTCATGTTTATCTAGATATAGGGAGTACACTAAGTTTATACTTACCAGATGTACTACCAAATGAATATCGAAAATGTGATTCAAAGAAAATTGTCACTGCTACAACAGCAGATGAAAACAAAGTAATATATAGCAAATATGCTACACAAATACCTTTTGTAATATCTTTTAGAGAAGTATTTGTTGATACAATATACATGTCAACCACAATTGGATGTGATATTTTATAAGGACAAAATTTCCTACTAAACTATGCACCATTTACACAATATGTCTACATATATATATGTTCACAACTCCTTGTGCACGTAAGATATTTAGACCTAAGATAACTAAAACTGTTATTATAACATATAAAGAAATTAATTATCGGATCTCCTCAACCCAGCGTGGTAGATGTTGGAGTACAAAAAAAAATTAAACCAGTCTCAGTCTTGAAAATGACAACAGAAAATAAGTTAGAAAAATTAAAAAAAGAAATTCCTCAAACCAATTCTGAAAACCCATTAGAAAAATGGAACACAGAAAAGGTAAAGACAAAGATAGATCTGATCAACGCAGACACTATTATAAGGGTCAAACCAATAAGATATAGTATAAAAGATCAAAAAGAATTTAAAGATCAGATAAAAGAATTACTAAAAGCCAAATTGATTAAGTCTATTAAAAGACCACATAGCAACCTAGCTTTTATGATTAGAAAACATAGTGAAATATAAAGAGGAAAAGCCAGAATGATGATAAACTATATGAAATTAAATGAAATTACTAAGTTTGATGGATATTACTTGCCTAATAAGGACACCCTTATTATACAAGTACAAAACAAAAAGATATTTTTAAAGTTTGATTGTAAGTCAGGTTTTTGGCAAATCGTACTTACAGAAGAAAGTAAACCATTAACTGTATTTAGTACCTCCAGTCCTTTAGGACAATATGAATGTAATGTTATGCCATTTTAGTTGAAAAATGAACCTCAGTTATTTCAAAAAAGAATGGATTAGGTAATCAAAACCAATCACTCATTTCCGTATTGCATATGTAGATGATTTACTTATTCATTCAAATAATATAAATGAACATATTGAACATTTTGAGAAATTTTGTTATATCGTAAAAAAATATAGTATTACCCTTTCTCAAAAGAAAGCTGAGATAGCTAAAATAGAGATAGAGTGTTTGGGATTTATTATAAAAGAAGGAGAATTGCAATTGCAATCTCATATTGGTGAAAAATTTCAAGAATTTTATGAAGAAATCAAAGATAAAAAACAGCTGCAAAGCTTGCTTGGTATATTAAATTATGCTGAAATATTTATTGAAAACTATGCCAGTTAAAAATCTGTTTTCTTCCAAAATTAAGAAAGAATGTAATATGGTCTCGGGAAGAACAAGATTGTGAAAATATAAGAAAGATAAAAAAGAAATTAAGAGTTTTGTCTAAACTTGTAATTCCACAAGAAGAAGATTTCTTTATTTTTGAAACCGATGCATCAGAAAATTACCGAGGTGCAATATTAAAGGTTAAAAAGAATCATAAAGAATATAAATGTGAAAAAAATTGTTCTTATCCTGAGATACTTACAGGTTACACATCAGGAGCATTCAAAGAAGTTGAAACAAGACATGAGATGAACATGAAAGAACTCATTGCTGTAAAGCGAGGAGTATTTAAGTATTTCTAAAAAATAACGTCGATCCATCTATTGCCAATAGATATATTATCCGAATTCAAATTTGGTTTTCTTATTTCAAATTTGATATTGAGCCTATAAAAGGAGAAACTAACTTTCTTCCTGATTATCTTAATATAAATGGAGCTAGAATAATTAAGGACAAAAATTCAGATACTTGAGATAAAAGTTTCCTACTTGGAAACACAAATTCAAAATATACAAGATAGTTTTCGAGATAAAATAAATATAGCCCTTAAGGCAGAAGTTACTTGTACCAAGTCTAGTATCCCTTCATAAGGACCAGTGAATACTAGCTCTCTTCTCGATGATAAAGGGAAATAAAAGAAGGTAATAGTAACCCCTTCACAGGGAATACTCAAGGCTATTATTGGTAAAGAAGATACTCAATATATAAAAAATAGCGAATGTAGCTCTTCATCGAGCCAAACTTTGCCTAAACTAAATATTGAAAAAAATTGATCCAAATGATATTGTCAAGATATGTCATTCAACAAAAATATCCAAAAAAGATAATTATGAAGAAATAATATTCTTTATTGTTATTTTAACATCCTATCTGATTGGTACTTTGAGATAGGAAAGTGGATGAAAACTACTATGAAAAATACAATAAGATAAATTTTTATCCAGGAACACCAACCAACTGAGCATCAATTGTTCCATGTTATTAAAATGAGACTTACAAATCAACATTATTTACCTACCAGTTAAAAGGTTGTTAAAAATGGTTACCAAGATATCATAAATATGATGCCCTATAGAAGAGCAAAAGGGTATAAAAAGATATTTGAACATGTAACTCAGTTGATTACTGAGAAAGAAAAGATATGGATCTATCCGTCGGAAGACCACATAATTTATTCCAATGCAAGGATTGCTACAAAAGAAGAAGATATGTGTACTCTTGACCACTTACTATCCACTATAATTTCACCAAGTAAGTGGATCTAAAGATATGGTTAAAGAACTATGCAAGATACTTTGGGATTACAGTGATCACCATTGTAAGTTCTGCGTCGTAAAAGATATGAGTCAAACATCTCTCAACACTCAATGATGAAGAATTCCCCATGGAGTTCTTTGATTCAAGAATGGAAAAATAATAGAGTCAAGACAGTGACCATTTATCACTACTTTAATAAAGTCTCTTTATTAAAAAAAAACTGTGGTCACTAGAAGACTGAAGATAATGTGATTATAACCCTTCACCGACTAAGTGGTTATAGGTGATGATCCAGCTCAAAAGATAAAGCCAACTAACATTGTCCAACAAAAGATAGGGGAGGACGAAATAGTGGAAAACACCTGTGAAGATAAGATTCTTTATCAGTAAAGACCTCTATAAAAGGGAGGGGGTTCAAGTGTTCAAGATATCCCATAAGAAATACCATCTCAGATCATCTCAAAACAACTACTCAAAAATTAGTCTTTTGTAATCTGTATACACCACTTGTAATCAGAAATATTATTAGGAAATCTGAAGATAGCAAAGCTTGTAATAAGGTAATCATTTATGGAGTTTTAAACTTCATAAAGTAAATACCAAAGGTATGTAAATATAGTGTACAAGCATGTACTGTATCAGTTTATGAATATTAAGATGAAGTTTGTTATGTTCAATAAAGTTTTCACAAAAGGATTTCGTTAAATTTCTCATGATTCCTCAGTAATACAGATAGAGATTTTAAAAAAATTTCAAAACATTGTTTTGAATGGATATTAGTCATGTCAAAGTACCCGTCTTCGATGAATGTTTAAGGAGAAAATGACAGATTTCTAAGGAAAAATTGTATCACATTGTGTGTGAGTTATATTTTAAAATTTCGTTCTAAGTAAGAACTTGATTATGAAAAGAGTTTGAATAGACGTAAAAACGGAGACTTTGAATACTGTGAGATAGTTTATGTGGCAACACAGCTAGTTCTCTACAGTGAGAAATGCAATCTTAATTGAAAAGCCTTTTGCGGAAACAGTTGTGGACCCAAATGATTTCAAAATATTTTAAATATTTATCTGATTCAGAAGATTAAGTACATGCAAAGCAACTATAAGAACATGTTGGAGGGAAAACCTAGTTATTTTCATTGAATACTGTAAGTAATTTACATGCTTTTATATGTTTATGCGTTAATCACTATTGATCTTTATGAACACTTCACAAGCATCCACATCCAATAATTATTGTCTTAAATTATATCTAAGTGAAAAAGATATTTCATTTTTACTAAGTATAGTTGAAAAATCTGAAGATATTCTTCCTGTTGGCTAAGAAAAAATTAAAAATATATATTTTAATATAGATTATGCTTGTAAACATAACTAGTTTGACACACGTGCGATGCACGTGCCGTTGGTGAAGTTGAGTATTAAATAGTATGTTGTTTAAGGAAAAAAATGAAAGAAAATGAGGAAGGTTTTGACATAATTTGTAAGTGTATTGTAATTATATTGAAAAAATATAGAATATATGTAAGTGGTTAGAATATGAGAAATGCTATTCATCCCCAGTGAGGATGCATCCCCAATCTATGTGACGTTAATGTGGCATTAAATGATATGTGAAATTAAATAAATCATTTAATTTCACCTATCATTTAACCAATCATTTGGAGATGCATCCCACTGGGGATGAATAACATTTTTCTTAGAATATATGGACAAACCAAATTTCCCATATCACCTCATCATATTCGTTAATCTGATAAGATGGAGTGCCTCAATTGAATAAAAAATTGAAGTCTAATGATGGTGACAAAAGTGAAACAATGAGAGGGTGAACTTCAATGCATTTAATGACAAAAAACATACTAACTACAAGAGTACATAAAATCAAGTTTTTCTTCTCTTATAGAAATAACGCTTTGATGCTATAATAAATTGATTTAGAGTATGAAATTAACTGGGTATCATGAGATTATGTTAAAATACGCAATATCCATAGGTAGATATGTTATAACAGGCATCTCTACTATTTCCAGTTATGCACAACCAGATAATATCTAACTTTAAGTACCCTCTCACAGAGGAAAAAGAAAGGGTTAGATGCACACTCACAGATGGACTAAAGAGGCATGATTCTGGAAGTAAAAGGTATGACCATTGCGTGAAGAAATGGAGAAAAATTGAGAGGAAAAAGAAAGGGTTAGATGCACACTCTTTTTTATTCAAAAAATATGGACATTTTTTCTCTTATTTATAATTAAACATTTTCAATAAAATAATATTACACGTAAAATAAACAATCGCGACTTTACGTTTTACAATTAATGTAAAATTATTTTTGACATCCCCCACAAATTTTTAAATCGCTTAAAACGAATATTCGTAACTTAAAATACTGAATCAAATGTAAATAAAAGGAAGTTCGTGGATACTGTCTACATCAGTGTTGCTCAACCAACTGAGTTTGTCCTTTTTTTTCTTATCTTTCTTCTCATGTCAATTTTTCAATTGAATGATAAATTTGATGACATCAGTCTAAAAAAAATGATATGATCATGTGCAATAGATCCAAATAGGTTGAGGATAAATAATATTTATTATAGAGATATGT